>OY751356.1:9632500-12132500 GCA_963564715.1 Catocala sponsa | reverse complement strand
TGAGTATTTAAAATGAAATGCATCCGAACATCCACTGCTAGACATATCCTACACATATTTAACTTGTCCATCTTCAAATTAGATTTTTTACATACATCGCCCTCTATGGGCATGCCGGAAGAGTAGTCCATGTTAGCAACCTTGAACAGTAGCTTGGCAAATTTTCTCAAATAGGTCCGTTTGCCGTCTTTTCAACTCGATTGTTCTAGTCTCGTTTAATACTATGGAAACTATAATAAGAACTATAGCTATGACACATAAAACAAGAACGACAATGTATTTTCTTATCAGCTTGGGTTGTGCTGGTATTTGTAACGAGGCAAAGCATCCGTTAGGGCTCTCCATCACTGAGGTAGTCTATACTTATTCATTCGTTTTTTCTCCTTAGCCGACTTCCTTTAGGCATTAGGTATAAAAAACCAAAATTATATATTCTTAACTACTAAGCACGTCTGTCGTCACATGCAGCAGTTGCCTTTCTTCTGTCCTGTCTGCTGATTTGATTATATTATACGTAAATCTCTAATCTTGTAAAAACTATCTAATCTTAAACTTCTAAAAATACTGAAGCCTGTGTCGAGCTAAACTAATTTTAAACTATTGCTGATTTATTAAAAGAATACTTGTATTATAAACGAAATTATTGTAAGCATTCGTTAAAACCGATAGGTATCTTTCGGTGAGCTATGAAATAACATGGTTAAGGAAAATAATTAACTTATTGTTCATATCTATCAATCAGTTATTTCTAGCAATAAAGCGTTTGTTTATATTTATTTAGTAAATAAGAATATTAATCCGATATCTGAAAATTGAAAAATAAAGACTCAAACAGTTTTGACTTTTGACAAGTTGATTAATTTACATTACATAGGTTTTGAGTGCGTTCACAAGTAAGTCATAACTTATAAATAAAACAATTTGTTTTATTACTCATCATGGTTCCTGATATGAACTTTCAAATTACAAATTTCGTCACAACGAGCAAGATATTATTAATAACAGATATAAATATACAATTATAAAACCATTTACTTCTTCACAATTTTTAAGTTGTTATATTATGAATGTGGCTCTTAAACAGTCGGCGTCGCTGTCAATATTGTGTAACTATGGAAACCAAATCGAAACGGTGCGGTGCTATTATTTTAATCTCGAAGCAAACTCGATTCTGTATTTCTGTGTATGTCGATAGTATCGGGTAATATGCAATAGTTTATTTTAAATATGAATATAATATCATTAATAGGATAAATTCTTCCGTATTTAACTTAAAATACAAATAACCTTTTTATAAATGTGATATCTGGAAAATAATCCAGCTTTTGCATAGGCACGGGAAGGGTTCGTAGTTCCACTGCAGTGAAAAAATATTTTCTGACTGGCTTCGTTCAGTTTCAGTGAAGAATACAAAATATTAGATAAATCGTTTTGTTGTTACCGATTACCGTTAAAAAAGACAATATGTTGATCTCAGTGCTGAATACTTTTTTTTAAGCGTAAGTGTTTGTCATTGTTATTGCTAGATTTCTTCTATTCTAATGAAATGCCTGTTACATTACAAGTTCTATGCATTTACTGATTATTTTAATCATTTCAGACAACTAATACGTTTCTAAGAGCTTTCAAATTGTTGGGTTATACTCATTTATGAAAAACTGATATGTTCAATTAGTTAATTTATCGATTTCGATAGGAGCTATGATATACATAATATACCTAATATGTGTTGACTACAGACTATAGTAGAGATTGTATACAGCAATAGGTTGGCAGATAGAAGTCTATCTCCTTTGCTACTTATTCTATATTAGACTGTGAGTTCTTTAAAAAAGTTCATTGTAATGTAGTCTATTATAAATATTCTGGACTCACACTTATTGTGTCCCAGAAGAAGTGTACAGCACCTACATTTCACTAGCTTTGTTTTAGGTTCCAGTGTAATCTTGAGTCTACTAGGCATATTTTTGTCTGTGATTGTCACTGAGCATATTCTAACAATAAAACCTAATAATTCTTTGATCTGGGCACCTGGAACACTACAATTAGATACAAACTTATTGCAGAGGACAAATATATAATCTTTATATATATATAAATATTCTGCGCGTGTGTTTGTAATTAAATTCCTCCTAAACAGCTGTACCAATTATGATAAATTTTTTGTGTGGTTTCAAGTGGATTCGAGAATGGTTTAGATTTGATTTCTTTTATGTTTTTTTCGTGTGTGCAGGACAATGTCTGTCGGGACAGCTAATATAATATAATATTCTATCACATACACACAACACCATCTAGCCCAAACTAAGTAGAGCTTGTACTATAGGTACTAGATTATGGATAAACATACATATTTACTTTTTACAATGAACAGTTAGCAAATAAATTTAGAACTATGGTTAATAGCAAACCCTTAACATTCTAAAGTATGGGTCGTAGCGTGATGTTATATAGCCTATAGCCTTCCTCGATAAATAGGCCATCCAACACTAAAATAATTTTTCAATTCGAACCAGTAGTTCCTGAGATTAGCGCGTTCAAACACAAACTCTTCAGCTTTATAGTCAAATTACGCACAAAATAAAACAAACTATTTATTTGATGTAATTTTTCTAATAAATGTTACGATTAGACATTGTCTTCTAATAAAGAAAATTATTTAATTTTAATTTATTGCCTTGGCCTATGCCAAGGTTTCATAATCCAGACAATATGCTTTATGTTTGGGCCCACCAGGTATTAGCACTGGCCAGCAGGAATAGGCAGTACATTTTTGTATGTTTATATTAAATTTATAAGGTACTGCAACAATTAAAAGATGAATAATTATTAATCTATTGAAGTTGCAGCAGCACACGCACAGAGGTGGTGAAAAAAGAAATTAAAGACACATAGCAATGTTTTTTTTTTCTTTTTTTAATGTAAGCATATCTTTATTTCTCTCACCACAATATTATGTTACATAATTGCTTATAATTATTACATAGCATTCGTTTATTGTGGGAGACTGGTGCCTAAACTAGGCGTTAGCCTGTATTTCAGGCATACAGGCTAACGCCTAGTTTGATAGTGGTATAAATAATTGCTAATCCACTAAGGATAATAGAAAAGTGGTTTTGCTCCCAAAATTACACTAAAATTTGCATGATCCATTGTTTAAAGTAAGAGTTCTTTATGTCCATTGTTTCAATGTTGACATAGGGATTATTATTAGTAAATGTTGTTTGAAGAGATAAAAATGAGAGGCTACAACCTATTTAATGGGTCTACAGAAATTTGAGATGTGTGTGTCTGGCAACTCATAATTGGTTGATACAGATAGATATATTTTATCTTACTTTATATATCTGAGAGCATGTTGCCTAATAATTATAATTTATTTTTGTCTTTATTTCAGCATACTGCCAACCACAAACAGCAGTTATCTAAAAGAGCGACAGACTAGTGGGAAATGTAACACACATATGGATATCCAATAAAAACTCTGCTAAGTATGTAAAATACAAAAATTTATACAACAAAAATGTATCACAACCAACTGGATTTCGTATGCGATTACTGCTCAAGAACATTTACAAGAAAATATAATCTGCAGACGCATATCGAAAACTGCCACATAAACTCTTCTAGCCATTGTGATATTTGTAGTCAGAGTTTTGGTAGTCCTGCGGGCTTGCAGCTCCATCTCACCAGAGGTCACAACAACTATGGACAACCATTCCCTGAGTGTGATTTGTGCGGACGAATCTTTACCAGAAAGCAAAACATCATGTCACATATGATAACCGTTCATCTACAAGGACTAGGTGATGAAATAAGATGTAGATTATGCGATAAAACATTTACTACTGAACGCAATTTAAAGAGGCATAGGAATCAACAGCATAATCCTAATGTAGAATATCCGACTTGCCACTACTGCAGTAAGGTTTTTAAAGGCAAACACTCTCTTATAGCTCACATACAAACTGTTCACACGTCGAGCGAGAAAGATGTTATAAAATGCCATTTATGCGAGAAAGTCTATACGAACACAAGGAATTTAAAACGTCACGTAGAAATGTTCCATGGCGAGAGAGGTGAATATCGTTGTGATATCTGCCCTAAAGTATATACATCTAATCAGAGTTTGAGGCGACATCTACGTACAACGCATAGTACAGACAGCCATGAGCAGTTTACCTGTAGTTATTGTAATAAAGTTATCATTGGTAAAGAAAATTTCGAGAGTCACATACAATTCAACCACCAGCAATCAGAAATGGAAGTTAAGATTGAGAATGATATTGTTTGTGAAACGTGCCACCAGAGTTATGATGAAGAAGTGCAGCTACGCCAGCATATTAAGTTACAACATTCATTTAAAGCATTTTACAAATACTGCAAAAAAGTTTTAGTTAAGCAATATGGAACTGAATACATCAATAATATATATAATTGCGAGTATTGTCAGCACGCATTTCCTAGCGTTTATGAGCTGAAAGATCATATGAGAGTCAACCATGACACGGAGTATTCCCTATCTACTTGCAATGTGTGCTTTAACAAGTTTTACAGCAAGGAGACTATGATAGCTCACAAAAAAGTGTGTCTACCCCCACCTAACGTGAATTCCTGCAGTCATTGCGATAAACTCTTCACTGATATATCCAGTTTAGAGTTTCACACGAGAATATTTCATCCACAAGCTCAAATCGCCGACTCAAATATATCTTCGACGAATGTAGACGAAGAAATGTCTTGTTTTAAATGCGAGCATTGCGACCGCATGTATTACAGTGACCGTTCTTTGAAACATCACATCAAGCTAAAACACACATCGGATGAACAGGTACCATGCCACATTTGTGGAAAGATTTGCAGTAACAAGTACTACCTAGCATCTCATATCAAAATTGTTCATAACAACGACACCTGGTCCCGGTGCGAGTATTGCGACAAACAGTTCAAATCTAAGAGGAACATTCGACGCCATATTGAATACACGCATCTAGGAATGCAACGGTATAAGTGTATTGAATGCGAGACGTTGTTCAAAGAAAAACGGAGCTTAAGAAAACATGTTAGGACCAAGCATCCGAACTCGGCAGCGTTTCCACAATGTCACATATGCTACAAGCGTTTTGAGTCCGCCAAATCTTGTAAGATTCATCTTAAGCTTCTTCATTCTTTCAATATGAATACGTATCCGTGTCATCTCTGTTCCGTATCGTTCAGCTCAAACGAAGCGTTGACTATACATTTGAACACGAAACATTTGGCCGAAGATGAAATATACAAATGCGAGGAATGCAATGTTGTTTTCAAAGGACAAGAGCGTTTCGACAGTCACAATGAACTTTGTCATGTCAATCTAGTGCCCAATATAAAACAGAAGGTACTGCCCCGATGTATTCTCTGCATGAAAGATTTCAGCACCAGAAAGACTTTAAAACGCCACATCAAAAAATTCCACAATGATTTTGACGTTGATGAACTGGCTACATTCGGTTCTCGAAGAAGAACATTTACAGTTGATTGCGAGGAATGTGTTAAGAACTTTAATGACGAATTTCATCATAATGTTTATCAGAAGATAAAACACTTACGAGATTCGATTATATTCAAGTGTGAGATGTGTCATTCTTCTTATAATTCTTTGGAGTACGCTATTCAGAGGTACAAGCTGGCGAATGGAGAAGCTTGTAAGACCAAAACGATTCTAAGCGAGCTATGTACTACTGAGATGAGTGAGGAGGAAACTGAATTTTCTGGCTTCGGCTCCTTACATGAGTTGCCAGAGAGTACGACTAACGATATACAAATTAAGATGGAGCCGCTAGACCAGCTGATGGAATATGACGAAGATATCAAATCAGAACCTGTATCTCCTTGAGACTGCTGTTGATAATCTAATAATACAGTACATAAACGTTTCACTGCCATATTTTAAAGAACAGTACACTTAGCATTAGGTTCGACGACGTTAAGTTACGGCGTACTTATCATAAATTGACAGCCCGATTTCGGCGAGTTGCCAACTATCCAACGTCGCTGTCGTCCAGACGACTGCCTGACGGCTCAGCTTGCAGTCTCACTCAATAAGTTCAAGGCAGGCTAGGAAAGGAACGCGAGCCGGCCTAATAAGTACCAAGTGGAAGTCAGCCATAAGTCGTAATACACGGCTGCGTAGAACGAATTCGCCAAGAATTCCTGAATTTTCCATTAGCACCTCTATAGAATTTTTATAAATTTAAAATACATGTTGAAGTTTTTAGCACGTTATAGTTCTTTGCCATATTCATAACCGGCTTCTAAAAGTTTACTTAAAACAAAACTCATAATCAAAGTCTATTTCAGACACCCAACCATAGCAGCTTTTGACAGTCTGCTAACAACTGTTTGTGGTGATCTGTCTTCAGAAGCCGGCAATGCAGTCAGCATTGCTTTATCATTAAAAATTGTGATTATTCTCAAATATTGTCAAATCAATGTTAGAGGTTTTGCTAGTGCATAAGAAAAAGATAGCAATCCCTGGCTGACTGGATAGCTACTTTTTAAAGAGCTTGCTTGTATAATGTAAGTAGATTCAGGAAAAATCCGTTTTTAGTCTAGCAAGCATTTTTAGGATTTAGGACCTCAACAACTTGAACAGAATTTTGGTTTGAGTGGAATTAACCAATTTGCTGCTGAACAATTTTTATAGCTAAATGTAATAATTAGGTAGGTAAAAGTAATAAAATATAACCGTAGGTATATTAGAAATAAGGTTCAATGAGTAATACATTGATTTTATTTTATTTGTTTTAACACTAAAAATATATTTGTATTGTTTATCTTATCATGTTTCTTTTCTTAGCGTATAAAGTATTTCAGTGTGTATATTCAGTAGACCCGGGAGTCAAGCCTTGAAATATATAACCAACCGGAAATATATACAGGGTCTGATGATACAGCCAGAAGGTGATCACTGTACTCTTTAAAACCTTGTTATTTTAACCCTTTGACCGCCACGTCAAAAAGGAAAAACGTGCTCTCGGCGCCGAGCTTTTTTGTGATTTTATGCTAATATGGATGAAATAAATAGTAAGTTGTTCACATAATATAAATTGGGAGGACATTACAATCAACAACAAATAAGAAAGACAATAGCTTTTTGTAAGATTTATTAGCATTTAAAAGTCTATCATGTAGTCGTGACCGTGGCGTGCTGGACACATTTTGCTTTGTCATATACAGATGACTGTCGCGGTCAAAAGGTTAAATGCTTTTTTTCTTTCGATGCGAAGAGATAATAGTGTTAATAGGGTTTGTATCTTCTTTGACGACGACCGTACAATATCTGCCTTTATGCAAATCTGTCTTTCTGCTAATTTGGGATTTTGCTATTCCGAGATTTTGTTTATCTGCCCTTCTGCTGCATATGCTACTAAAATTCAAAGGGCACCGAGGTAAAGATATTACTATCAGTATTAAGGAAACGAAATGTACCTACGTCAGAAATTATGTTTGAATGACAAAGGTATTGTAAATACCTACGGCACAAGTGATTGTAGATATAATTATTGACTGATTATAAGTATTATAAAAATAGATACTTGTAATAATTAACAATTAGAATAAGACTCACTAAATCGTAGGTATGTAACGTAACAAAGCATGTTTTTTTAATATGTACAGTCAGCAAGATAAGTCGATTAATATTTGTTAGATTTTGAATTGTTCTTGTATACAAAATAATGAGGATCAAAATTGTATAGCAGTGTTAGTTAAAGGATAGACAACATCTGTAAAATAATGAAACGATTTTTTTAGTTTAAATATTAAATTGATAATCAATGATTCTACTTGATATCAGTAACACTTGATGTTTTCAATATTGTGCTCTGTCTTGTTGCACTATATTTTATGTTAAAATATATTTTATTTGTCGCCGATTTTTTTGGCATAAAAATATATTGCTTGCTATGTTCTTACTCAAATTAGGTTATATACCAATGTTCACTAATCCTAGGCCCACGGGCTACAGAGTGAATATCCATAAATATTATGGCAATGGCAGTCGACTAATCCGAATTGTATATCTGCTAACAAATATTTATATCTTAGCCTAGCCGACCAGCGCAACTTCGTCTGCTTCACAAAAGAGACTTTCTCCGTTTAAGCAACATTTTCATTGAGGCTCCGCTCCTATTGGTCGTAGCGTGATATTACCCTGGATAAATGAACTATCCAACAATAAAATAATTTTTCAATTCTAACCAGTAGTTCCTGAGATTAGCTCGTTGAACCAAACAAACTCTTCAGCTTTATAATATTAGTATAGATGTGTGCTCACTATCACACGAAAAATGTCCACATTAAAAAGAGTGAGGTCGATACACATGTACATTTTTCAATAAGAGTGAGCGTAATCTATACTAATATTATAAAGCTGAAGAGTTTGTTTGTTTGTTTGTTTGAACGCGCTAATCTCAGGAACTACTGGTTCGATTTGAAAAATTCTTTTAGTGTTGGATAGCCTATTTATCAAGGAAGGCTATAGGCTACATAACATCACGCTACGACCCACGGGGGCGGCGCAGTAACGATAAAGGGTGAAACCGCGGGCACATCTAGTAATACTATATTTATAATTCATATGTCATGTTCGCATTGTGTCGAATGACGACTTAAGTATCGTATATATATATATTACTAGCTGTTACCTGCGACTTCGTCCGCGTAGATTTTAACTAAAAAGTGTTTGTCTCCGCGGAACTCTATATTTTTTCTAAAATCAAAGTAGCCTTAAGTTACTCCTTATAACATCAGCTATCTGCCAGTGAAAGTCCCGTCAAAATCGGTTCAGCCGTTTCGGAGATTACCCGGAACAAACAGATAGACAGACATAAGAAAATCTAAAAAATATATGTCTTCGTATAGGTACCTTATATACTTTCATATGCATTAGATAAAAAGCTGTTATTTTGACATTACAAACAGACACTTCAATTTTATTTAATTGTATAGATATAAATCTTTGTATGCAAAAACATTCGTCTGCCGATATTCCTACATTTTCTATTTACAATATTAAATATTGATTTCGACCCTTGTGTAAATTTTAATGTATTATGCATTCTTCATTGCTAAAACGACTTAACCACAAGAAATGTTCAGTAGTAGCACAGTGTCTGGCACCATACTTGTTAGGCTGTTAGACAATAGGTTTGCTACTAATAAGTGAAACCTAAAATGAAGATGGCTCGACTTGAGTGTGTAGCCGTTCCACACAGACGAAGCATTTTCGCCATATATCAAGAGATGGCGCTATTCACAATTCCGCCATACATTCCTGAGTCACGCAAGTGAAATTTACACATGAGTTAGTATATTAACCGTTGGGCCGCGGCCATGATCACCCAGTCTCTCTTTGTGTTGGAGGGACATCATACCAACCCAATATATGTATGTGACTAGACTGAAATTTCATAGCTGGTTGAAGCACTTATCAATTTCTTGTGGCCAAGTTTCACTGATTTGTATTTTTTTAATAACTAGGTATTAAGTTTAGCAATATTATATACGCCATGTAAACAATCTCAAATCTATCTCATTAAATAAATAATGTTCCTTAGTGTGTAGTTTTGTCTTTAATTATTTTTCCTTACAAGTAAAGGCTACCTCTGTAGTGTATGAGTTTGCTTTGCATAAGACCTCCGATATTCGATTTAAAGTACTTAGGTACTATGTTTTTGTAAGCTAATACCCAGTACAAGCAAATTGGAACTGTGCGCGACAATAGGCAATAGATCGAAATATCAGTGTAATATATTTTAGCCTATCCCTTCAGCGTGTAAAGTTGTGAGACTATGTATGTAATTGTTTCGTATTGGCTATTCTTTTTTTTTTATTCTGCTAAGGTGGCAAACAAGCATACCTGATGGTAAGTGGTCACCGTAGCCCATGGACGCATGCAACACCAAAGGCATCACTTACGCGTTGCCGACCCTTTAGCAATGGGAGTGGGAAGGATAAGGAGCGGGAATGGGGAAAGAGGGTGATTGGGCCTCCAGTACTCTCACTCACCAAACGAAACACAAAAGTAGGAATACTGGTATTTCACGTCGATATTCTGTGAGAGGGTAGTCCTTCCCCGGTCGAGCTGGCTCATTCATGTTGAAATCAGCGAGACTCTACTACTGTCAAGAAATCAGCGAAGCTCTACTAAAAAACATAATACAACTTGTAAATAAAATGTTAGACTGCGACTTTGTTCAACACACTCCTCATTAAAATAATCTCTTATATAAACTATAATCTATGGTTGGAGAATATATGGGTAAGTTAAGAAGCATGATCTACATAATTATGTTTTGTACTTCACTAACAATTGTCACTTTCAGGATACACATTAATCATAGAGGCTCATAATCTATACTAATATTATAAAGCTGAAGAGTTTGTTTGTTTGTTTGGTTGAACACACTAATCTCAGGAACTACTGGACCGAATTAGAAGCTAAGGTCAAGGTTTAACTTCGATCAGTCAAATATTTGGCTTAGATAAAAGCTTGTCAAGGGCATTTGATTTCTGTCTGTAATGATGGATATGTTTCATTAAATAAATGTTTTATTTATAAATTAAACAAGTTTGTTTATTATAATATATGTTTTATTTAAAATTTAGAGCTTTTTCTTCTCATCGCTGGTCGGTTTAGTGGTAGTTTCAATTGTGCTACTTTATTTTTGCCAACTGTAACTAATGACGCACCAGTTAGTGCAACTTTAGAAGTCACAGTCCGAGGAGTCAATTTCAATTGTTGGCACATATCGTCAAAATTAAACTTATATTTATTTATCAGTAAAATAAAAACTAGTGCATGGCATAGAGCCTTGTCTTTATATTGCGGTGATCGCCCGCGTTTGCCATTAATGTTGCTTAAGAAATTCTTCATGACTATCTCATTCAATGTGACGGAATGCTGACACGCAACAAAATTCTTCTTACCAATGTCTTTCATTAGCGTTGCAAACAATTGCAACAGTGTATTTGCATAAACTAACAGCACAGTGTTCTTTTGTGACAGTGTATTCATAGCGATAGACTTTAAAAATGGGTTTAAGTCTTTTGCATATTCAGAACCATGTAGTTCAGCATATATTTTCTCGTATTGTTCTTCAGTTAACATTTCATCAACGTCATACACTTCCTCAACTTTAGTTGCTTCTCTGTTGATGTTTGGTATGTAAAACTCATCTGAATCATGCTTATTATAAGATGAGAGATCTAGTTGATCCTCGGTAACACTATCGGTTATGTTCTGCATTTGTTCTGTAACTGTTGTAACATTTATTTTTAATTTCTCACGGTGTTCCATCATTTGTTTATGTTTCTTTGAACCAAACTTCCTGCTGAGCTCTAAATAACTAGTATCAGCAGCTTCAGCCGTATCTAAATTAGACTTTACAACTGCTTTCAACTCAATGTTCCCAACCTCTATCAGTCTAACTTTCCCGCTTCTTTTATTACGAGCTAGTACTAAAGTTTTACCCAAATCTTCCTTTTCTTCTTCTCCTGAGTATATCATGTCGTTTATATCAGTTGCAATACCTTTTTTGCCATTATTTAAGTTTTCAAACAGCATACATTCTTTGGTTTTAAAACTGTCATTTATGTACCCATTTTGAAAGTGAACTATCATTGGATACACAGTCCCTTTAGGACACACTTCATCGATGTGGAAATGAGGCATGGTTTCATTTATTTATCGTAAGTATAAATTCACATGTGTAGAGTGTTTACCATTTTGACATTGGGAAAGTTAGGTTTTAGGTTATGTCAATTTGGCAAGTGTGTAAGCGTTTACAAAGACTATTTTAAATTTTCGTTGATTGCTATTTTCTACATTAATTGGAATAATTATTCGCATAAAATAAAATGTACTATTATCGTACTTGTAAGATTTCATAATTATGGATATCTAACGCAAAAGTAGAACAATTTTTTATTGTCGTACATAATCTGTTATGCGATGGAATATACGTTACAGCCTATCTATACCTATTTATGTTAATATAGTTAGATTTATTTGTCATACTAGCTTTTGCCCGCCGCTTCGCCCGCGTTAATTTAGAATTTGACAATCAATTCGGGTTGTACTCTGCTTGTAATAATATAATTCAATCATGATTCGAAAGACACGTGGCGCCATCTATTATCATTAGAACATTATTGTTGTTTTTCTCGGGAACATGATTTTTTTTCGGGATGAAAGGTAGCCTATGTCCGTTTCTGTACACCTGATAACGTATATCCAAAATTTCAGGATGATCGGTTTAGTGGTTCAGGCGTGAAAAGGTAATAAACAAACAAACAAACAAACTCATTTTCGCTTTTATAATATTAGTTAGGATTATATCTATACCACAGATAATATAATACTATATACTAACATTATAAAGCTGAAGTTTGTTTGTTTTTTTGAACGCGCTAATCTTAGGAACTATTGATTTAATTTAAAAAAATATTTTAGTGTTGGATAGCCTTTTATCGAGGAAGGCTATACGCTATATAACATCACGCTACGACCTACGGGGGCGGCGCAGTAACGATAAATGCGATAATATCTAGTATAATAATATTATGATTATCTTAAAGTTCCTGTTACGTTGATTAATTACTAGATGTTCCCGCGGTTTCACCCGCGTTTATCGTTACTGCGCCGCCCTCGTGGGTCGTAGCGTGATGTTATATAGCCTATAGCCTTCCTCGATAAATAGGCTATCCAACACTAAAAGAATTTTTCAAAACGAAACAGAAGTAATCACGCAGAATAAACCAGGAGAAACATCGTTTGTACTATGTCTGTAATGGGTAATTATTTTGCTGCAATGTTATTTTAAAACTGCGATATCTCCTAAGATATTCATTGAAATCGAATGATGTAAAGGGCAATTTCGTTTTAAATTAAATACTTGTGATGAATAACGTATTTATTTGGATAAGGATTAATATCATGTTTATAATAATACCTTCGCAAATAATGCATTATTTTAGAACAAATTTCGTTAGCATAAAAATGGTTATAGTGAGCCAACCTTTAAAGATAGACATATGCTGTCGCGGACTTTTTTTTAGAACTTTTAAAGGGGAACAATTCTGTCATACATGATTTTTGCGAAACTTTAACTGTTTACGCAGCGCACGCAGCGGAAGCTCTCAAAAGGAAAAAGTACCCTCCGATTTTGAAACATTCTTCATTGGTGCTCAGTTCCTATTGATCTTAGCGTGATGATATATAGCCTATAGCCTTCCTCGATAAATGGGCTATCTAACACTGAAATAATTTTTCAATTTGGACCAGTAGTTCCTGAGATTAGCGCGTTCAAGCAAACAAACAAACAAACAAACTCTTCAGCTTTATAATATTAGTATAGATTACTTACTACATTTATTAACTTACTATTTAATTTATTTTCGCATGTGTCTCAAGATAATTATTTTTAGGGTTCCGTACCCAAAGGGTAAAACGGAACCCTATTACTAAGACTCCGCTGTCCGTTTGTCACCAGGCTGTATCTCATGAACCGTGATAGTTAGACAGTTGAAATTTTCACAGATGATGTATTTTTGTTGCCGCTAGAACAAAAAATACTAAAAAACAGAATAAAATAAATATTTAAGGGGGCTCCCATACAACAAACGTGATATATTTGCTCGTTTTTGCTCAATATTGATAACGGCAACAGTTAGACGCTTGAAATATTCACAGAATATTTAGTTATATATTCACATTAAAAATAAATAATTAAATTAAAATAAAACAAAAATTTAAGGGGGCTCCCATACAACAGACATGATCTTTTTACCGTTTTTATAGATAATGGTACGGAACCCTTCGTGCGCGAGTCCGACTCGCACTTGGCCAGTTTTTCTTTTTCTAACCACTTACCATAAGCTAGCTGTATGCTTCCCTGCCAACCATTTAAGTTTAATAATAATAATAATAATGTTTATTGACATAGAAATGTAGTACATTGCGTGAAACTTAATCTAGGACTTAGAGTTAGCACAATATTTACTAACACTGATTCCCAAACTAGGCTATAGCCTGTATTTTGGGAGGCAGCGCTCAGCCAAAACAATGTAACAATAGACACAAGAGAGTTATTACATAGGTACTTAATTTATATATTTATTATTATTGAAATATGTAAGATGTGTAAGTGAGGGATTGCAGATGTGTACTTGTGTGTTGTGAGTATGGGGATGAGTATGTGGATGGATAAGATTGTGAATGTAATTTGGGATAATTATTATAGAAGTTTTAGGATAATTATGTAAGTTAATGATTGTAGATGTGTGTGCGATGTGAGTATGTGATGTGAGTATGTGGATGGATAAAATGTGAAAATGTATAATTTATTAGGGTAGGTAGCTAACTATATTTTATTCTAAATAATAATAATAATAATATATTCTACCACATACACACAACACCATCTAGCCCAAACTAAGCAGAGCTTGTACTATGGGTACTAGACAATGGATAAACATACATATATACTTTTTTTTTGTAAATACATACATATTATACATAGAAACACCCAGACCAAGACAAACATCCATGTTCATGCACACAAATGTTTGACTTGTGCGGGAATCGAAATATTTTAGTAGTGCTTCAGTACTATCGTAATGTAGGTTAAGTAACCAAGTAGTAGCCCTATTTTTGATTTCGTAATGGTTTAGACTTGCAATCTTTTCTTTTTTATTCAAAATGTTGTAGAGCTTGCAGCCAAGACTTCTGAATTGTTGTCTAGCGGCGGAAGTTTTACAACGTACTCTGGGACAAATTGATGATTTCTACGTTTATTTGGTTCGGGAGGGGGTACAGTTTGGTGTATCTTTAAAATTGTCCTCAGGACGAAGAGCTGTCTCACTGTCAGAATTTTATTATCAGCATAAAGTTGTGTAGTGGGATATCTTATTGGTTTGTGATTCATCACTTTAAGAACCGATCTTTGTGCCTTCTCTAATTCTAAAAATTTAGTTTTTGCCGATCCTCCCCAAATCGGAATACAGTATTGTATAATTGAGTGACAGAGAGCAAAATACACAGATCTAAGTGTTTTATAGGAGGTGACGTCACGCTAGGATTTAAAAGTATAAATGAGTCTTCTGGTTCTTGCTTTTACGGAGTCAACCTGTATATTCCAATTAAGTCTACTGTCTATATGTACGCCGAGATATTTAGCACTTGCAGCTCGCGTTAGTTCCTGGCACAAACAGTTTTCTTCTGGGAGACAAATATGGACTTTAATAGAACAATTTTGTGATGGAGTATTCAATTTGGACAGAGAAAAGGGTACATAATGTGTTTTATCCAGATTTAATGTGAGGAGATTGTTGGATAACCAGGCCATAATTTGCTTAAGAGAGTACTCAGCTCTGTCCTTCACTAGTGACCAAGTCGGACCTACAACTACTATTGCTGTGTCATCTGCATAGGTGAATATGTCAGTATAAGGCAGAGCCATTGTGCAGAGATCGTTGACATACAACTGGAAGAGCGTGGGACCTAAAATACTCCCTTGTGGCACTCCGTAGGTGATCAAAAACTCATCACTTACGTGATCCCCAATTACTACTCTCAGTTTTCTATTTGTGAGGTAATCTTTGAAAAGGTTATGAGTGGCACCTCGTACGCCAAACTTCTCCAGTTTCTCCAGAAGGATTGAGACTGGGACTGTGTCAAAGCCTTGGAGAGATCTAAAAATATACATAAGCATCTATTATTGCTATCTAAATTCTTGACTACGATGTTGGTCCGATCAATGACTGCATCTTCAGTACTAAAACCTGAGCGAAATCCGTACTGATTTTTAGCAAGGATGTTGAACTTCTCAATAAATTTCTTTAGGGAATTGTTGAGAATCCTTTCCAAAACTTTAGACAGCGCTGATAGTACCGATATTGAGCGATAATTTTTGACACAGTCCCTATCCCCTCCCTTGTATATTGGGTGGATAAGACCCTTTTATAAGGCATCGGGAAAAGTGCCAGAGGTAATAGCCAGATTACAAATGTGTGTTATAGGTGGAATAAGAGCTTTTCGGGCGAGTTTTAAGATGTAGGATGATATACCATCCTAGCCAGGAGCGCAATTTGAACGTTGTTGTAAAACGATAGTGTCAACTTCGGCTTCAGTTACTTCGAGTAGAACCATAGAATTTGGGACATTTATAGCAGATTGCTCTAGAGATGATTGTATGGTACAAGTTGTAGAGCCGGACAAGATTATTTTTTGGGCTAAGTTTTCACCAATACAAGAGAAATAGTTACAAATGTGATTAATGCACTCTTTAGGGTTATTGTTCATACCTAGAAGTTCTGTAGGAGTGTTATTTCTATTTTTAGTATTAGTAACATTCTTTATGGCTTTCCAGAGGGCCTTGGGGTTAGATCCTGCTTTTTCTATGAGGGACTTTTTGTATGCTATTTTCGTTTTACGGAGCAGACTGTTGCAGAAATTACGATATCGCGTGTACGTTATTTTAAGCGTCATATTATCGGGTGATTTTCTGGACTTAACATGCAATTTATCACGGTTTCTTATACATCTTATTAGCCCTGGGTTCATCCAAGGCTTTAAGATTATATTTCTTCTAGTGACTTTAATAATATAGTTGTTCGTGAGTTGAACTAATAATAATATATTATCAGCCCTTTATATAACAGAGCCACTGCTGGGCACGAGCCTCTTCTCAGTGTGAAAAAGCGTTAGATTATAGTCCATACGCTGTCCCAGTGCGGGTTGGTAGGCTTCACATATCTTTCAGAACATAAATAATATAATAATAATTATAGTCGGGGTGGGTCAGTATAATGATAAGAGCTTTGTTTCATGCTATAAACTTGTATAATTGACACACACACACACATTATTACATCATTACAAGAGAACGCTTAGTCCAAAGAGTAAAGTAATACATAGGGAAAAGAAAGCCCTCTTATGGTCAATTTCAGCCAACCCTATTTGAAATAGCGACATCTAGACTTTTGGCCCCGAACTAATCCTTCTATACATAGCTATAGCTATTCTGTATTCTGCGCCTATAGCTATTTATATTATGTATTGCGTTGCAATTACTGTAATCCAGGATTCGTATTTAAATTGTTTTGTATCAATCGTATTTTTGAAACATAAATATGCAAATAAAATTGGGCGTTATTAAATTAGAACAAGTAGAATGTTACCAAAATAGATCCAAACAAAACAATTGAAATACAATAAGTATAGGGTGCATATCGCAGTATAAGAATAAAACAACAACAAATAACATTTTATAATGTTTATTAAAATATAACTGTGCAGCGAACTCTAGGTTTTCAGTGAAATGCGCAGCATCTCGGCATCTTTGTTGTTGGAAAAACCGCACAAAACTCACAACAATTTTCGATGGGAAGATTAATTAACACAAGGTGGAGGAACACAGGGCTCGACTCAGCGCACTTACATAAGACCTTCACAGCCGAAAAATATACATTAGAGGATGAAAAACTACAAACGTGCGCACGGGCAAGATGCAGGCGCCATATTGTGACTGACTTACAAATCCAATGTTTGAATCGTAGTCACCCACATATTTACTCATTTGTATTTTATGATAAAAACAATTAAAATGAGAATAAAATATGATCTCAGATAAATTAAATATATAAAAGTATAGATAGGTAAGAACTGAAACTAAATAATAAATTAAAAGTTGTTTAAGCGCCATCTTCGGGATTGATTTATAACACATGTACGGGGCCAAAAATACAGATGTCAATCCTATCTTTGGATAGAGGAAAGGTATTGGGCAGTGTCCCCCCCCTGGCTTAGTCTGGTCTTATAATATCCGCCATACTTCTATCGCTTAAATCTTATTGGTCCCAGCAAGGCGCATGCGCGGGAGTGCGTCTGGATACGCTTACCCGAGTTGGCGAGTAACGCGTAGGCGCCTTGCCACGGCCGCCGGTACGACTAGGGAGATGTCGACGTTCGGATACACATACATCCGCTAGATAATATAATATTCTACCACATACACACAACACCATCTAGCCCAAACTAAGCAGAGCTTGTACTATGGGTACTAGACAATGGATAAACATACATATATACTTTTTTTTTGTAAATACATACATATTATACATAGAAACACCCAGACCAAGACAAACATCCATATTCATGCACACAAATGTTTGACTTGTTCGGGAATCGAACCCGCGACCTCAGGCGTGGCAGTCGGTTACACTCACCACTACGCCATCAAGACCGAGACTTTATGGTTTCCTCATCACTCCTTTACCGGTAAAATGAACAATAATTAATTACAATACGCATATAAGAAAAGTCAATAAGTGCGTGCCTTGTCATCAAACTTAAGACCTTTGCGTAGCAGTCAACAGCCTCCTACCAGCCTATATTTTAATCTTATTTGTAGATAAGCATAAATAGTTTTTTATATATATTACTAGCTGTCCCGGCAGACGTTGTCCTGTACAAAAGAAAGCATATCTAAACCATCCTCGAATCCACTTGAACACCCACAAAAAGTTTCATTCAAATCGGTCCAGCCGTTTAGGAGTTCACTGTCAACACACGTACAGAAGAATTATATATATAAAGATATATGGCAAGGAAGTTAGTTTAGCAACTAAATCCCTTACTATTATAATTATTATTTATTATTATTAATAATTAAAAATTCAATTTTATTATTAATTGTTATATATTTAAATGTGAAACAAGGGATGATTAAAATAAAATAAATGTATATTATATCTCATTTATTACGTCACAATTTTAAATAAATAATGTACACATACACGCCACACTATTACACAATATAATAAATACATCACTCGCTATTCGACATTATTATATAAACAAACAAACATTTAAATCATACATGTGCCCTCATCGTACTTAGATCACGTAAGTGTCCACATTAAGTAGAGTGAGCTCACACACTACACTTACTTGATACAGAACTATAGTGTCCAATAATAATTCAGATGCCTTGTTGCCAAAAAAACGACCAGAAAGGTGACCATATGTACCTACTATGTCGCATCTATGATTTAAATACTTGTATATAAAGAGATCTATTATCCCTTACAGTACTTTATTATGTATAATTTAATATATAATCACTAGCATTATTTACAAGAAACCTTATCAATTTATTAATTACTGAGTATTTTTCGTTTCAGTATCAAATAGTTACAATAAATGTAGAAAAATAACAGAATAGTTCTTGCTGTTTTTAAATAAATAAAAGATCAACTTCATTTGACTATCAAAAAATAATACGTCATTAAATAAATTTAAAATGAATTATTGCGTACGATGAAACCATATCTTCTGATCTACCATAAAACATAATATATATGAGCGTGTTTACTTAGTATAGGATTTAATGAAAAATACTAAAGAGTTTTCACCCGTGTCTTCATTACTTTTGTTCTTCCACATTTTTTTATAAAAAAATTAATACATTATAATACCAGGTCATTAAACTGCTGGGCATAGACTTCTTCTCAGTTTGAGAAGGGTGAGGCCATAGTCCACCACGCTGGCTCAGTGCGGGTTGGCAGACTTCACATATCTTCGAGAACATTATACATATAGAACTCTCAGACATGCAGGTTTCCTCACGATGTTTTCCTTCACCGGTAAAGCAAGCGATAATTAACTATTTAATACGCACATAACTTCGAAAAGTCAGAGATGCGCGCCTATATACGAACTGGAGTCCTCTGCGTGGCAGTCCAACGGTCTTACGCTAGGCTATCGCTGAAATCTAAATCGATAATCATAAAAAGTACATACTAACAACTTTAAAATGGCATCGCAATGCATTCGCGGTGTATTTTGCTGCTTTCTTTTGCGAGCGAGCAGTCAAGTTTTAGTCATGCTATTAGAGCAACCAATTTCAATATTGTACGGAGGTAGCAATTATATAACGATTAGTAGCAACTTTCTATAATTATTTCGATGTAAAATATGGGTAGTGACCGGCCATTCTGATGGTCATTGTATTTTATAATATTTTCAAATTCTAATAATGAATTATGAAACGTGGTAGAACAAAGTTATTAAATACAGGTACAAATAAATCATAGATAAAATGTTATCAGTATTTTCAATTGAACTTGTATATTGTAGAAATCTCAGGTTTTCATTTAAAGCGTTAGACGTGTTGTCAAATTATTTGGTGACTGCAGGCGTGAGAATCGGAATCGGATAAATACCACTCTTAGAGGCCCGCTTCCATATATTTAGGAAATGAGTCGTTTTACCTACGGACAGTTAACTTTTCATATATATTTCCTAGAATTTGTGTCAAAAATAATTAAAAATTAAAAAACCCCCGACACAAAATAATAAAAATAGTAATCGGCCATTTTGCGGTGACGGCCATCTTGTGTATAGTATTCTACTAGTCAAGTCGTTTCATTTGATACCCATATTAACGGGGTCGTGAAAAATATGTAAGCCACTATTTTGTGGCGGCGGCCATTTTGGACCGATTTTCATGAAACATAGCTAAGAAGACACCCGACTAATTCACATTTCAAACAAAAAAAACTAAATCAAAAACGGTTTATCCGTTCGGGAGCTACGATGCCAGAGACTGACACACGCACGCACGCACACACACACACACACACACACACACACACACTCACACACACTCACACTCACACTCACACTCACACTCACACGCACACGCACGCGCACGCGCACGCACACGCACACGCACACGCACACGCACACGCACACGCACACGCACACGCACACGCACACACAGTTTAAGCGTCTCGTTTCTTGAACAAAGAAACCAGGTGTAAGAGAAATCCGACTGTAAGAGATCCAAAGGTTTTACATATCTTTCTTGTATTTTATTTCATTTCTTTAACACATATTTCCTAGGTTCAGGAACCTGAGATACCCGTAATATTGCAAGCAATCATGGGCATACAGAAACGTCTTGGTGCAACTGTAGGAGTGTTTGCACCAGCCTTGTATAAAAAAATCGACGGGTTGCACTCCGGGAGTGCCGGCAGAAGTGAAAACTTGAATATTAACGTTGTGCATTTTTGATATTTTGGAATGGTTAGGAAATAATTTTATACGAATTGCTTTAATTATCAGTATAAAAGTACTATCATTTATGTGGTAAAATACAATATTCATTTATTGCGTTATCGTACACAAACATGACAATTCTCCCTTCGTCTTACGAATTTTCGATCAGGTCACGTGTCCTGAAGCGAGTTTAAAATTTTTTACCCATCACAAAAAAGTGCACAACGCCGCTAAAGAAGTTTTCACTTAAAAAAAACATGAGTTGCCTTTATATTTAAGAATCTGCGGCTTCGATACAGTCTATTACGGCTCCTGTACACGATGCCGTCACCGCGCCGCCACCGCTCCGCCACCGCGTCCCCACCGTTTGATTGTAATATACGACTAGACAGTTGTTAGTAATGCATTGCATAACACTGCTCTGTCCTCCACTAAAGTTATGAACGTTTCGTAATCAAAATTATCCATGATAGATTACTAAAAAGTTAATACGAGCGCATACGTTGGCGGCCGGTAATGGAATAAGTAAAATCAAACACTGGCGATTGGCGGCGCGGAGGCGGTGCGGTCGCGAACGTATACACAGCTGAGAGACATGGTGACGGAGCGGTGACGGCGCGGCGGCGGTATCGTGTACTTGAATTTGCCGAGAACTACATCTAGCCTCTCTAAACAGACTAATGTTTATTTACAGTACATATTGGCAGTCATAGTTACTATTCTAGCTAGGAACACAATGTTAACCTTTTGATGGCCACAGCATAAAGTAGTGCCGTGCCCCCTACGCCAGGCGATGATTAATGTAGTTTTAAATAATAGGAAAACGAAACACAAAAAAAACAACGGGTTGCACTCCGGGGGTGCCGGCAGAAGTGGAAACTTGAATATTAACGTTGTGCATTTTTGATATTTTGGAATGGTTAGGGAATAATTTTGCACGAATTGCTTTAATTATCAGTATAAAAGTACTATCATTTATGTGGTAAAATACAATATTCATTTGTTGCGCTATCGTACACAAACATGACAATTCTCCCTCCGTCTTACGAATTTTCGATCAGGTCACGTGTCCTGACGCGAGTTTAATATTTTTACCCATCACAAAAAAGTGCACAACGCCGCTAAAGAAGTTTTCACTTCAGAAACTTAATTTTGTTCTTAAAAAAATGTTTTTATTTGTCGGCTCATGCCGACGGTAGGGTGATGGGCAAGTTTGTCGGCTATACCCGACCGTGGCGGTCAAAAGGTTAATATAAAATTAATGTAAATATTGGAAAGACTTGGGGTCCAATTTGACCCTGCGGTCTTCGTGGATTATTGAAAGCATTGATAAGTAAACTAGTGACTTTTACTTCTAAATGTAATTTCAAACGATATTACTGAGGGATCAGAATGATGCTATAGTAACTTATTACAAAAGTGTAAGGCGTATGTCTGTTAGTTTGATAACTTAAACAAGTTGAATAGTTCAGTGTTAAAAATCGGTGGGTCAATGTAACCCGTCACTTGTATCACGTTGTAACTTAGTTTCATAGATATTATTTTCGTACATATTCCAGCCGAACTTTTGATTACTTTTATTAAATCAGAATGCTACCTAGCAGGCACAATAGAATATATAATAGGTCATCTATGACCGATACAATGTCGAATATGTAAATATATTTTTATGTAAAGTTAAAATGTCTTTTTATTTATTTTGATAGGCTTGCGTTTGATCGCGATCTCACAGTTTTAAAGTGACGATGCAGTCGACGATGGAGCTCCCTTGCCTAGAAGATAGCTATTCACTCGCGACTCGAAGACACCCAGATTGTACTCATCGGGAGACACAGACAGGTAACGAGATGGGTGTAAAAACCCAGGATTCAACCTCTTCGTCATAAATGTAAAAGTAATTAAAAGAAATGACCCCTGTATCTTGGGGGTCTATTGACCCACAGGGCCCATATTCAAACTTGACCGAGGTGTCAAGGTGTCTACACAACAAGTTACAAGTCAATCGGTCCAGTGGTTCCGGAGTTATGCCTGTCACTAACAGACAGACACACAGACCCACAAAGTGGTTTCATTAACCTCTTCGAAGAAGACTTAGAGGTTAATACGTTCGTACGGTGATGTAGTTAAGTTCTAAGGACCCACCCACCATTCAATGCTGGAGTAGGGAAACCGTGGTAGCTTTAGTCGGTACAGGAACGTGGTGTGATGTCCCTCCAACACAAAGAGAGAATTGGGGTGATCGTGATAGAGCAGCGATAGCTCAGTGGGGAGACCCACAGACTGCAATGCAGAGGGTCTCGGGTTCGAATTCACGTCGCGCACCTCTGACTTTCGGAAGTTATATGACTTTACGAAATGATGTGCGTATTGATTGACAAATATCGCCTGCTGCGTGCCTCGCAGAGCACGTTAAGCCGTCGGTCCCGGCTGCCATGAACATCTATGGCAGCCGTTATTGGGAGAGTGACACAAAAGGTCCCACTGGGTCGAAGTGTCGCCGGTCTGCACTGACTGCCCCCACATAAGATAAGGATGATCGTGTCTGGCGGGCCGCGGCCTGACTGTTGATCTCGAAACTATATACCTAGTCGCTTTGTAAACTTCACTTGCGCGATTCAGGATTATTTGGCGACTGAAATTACAAGCGCCTATTGTGTTCAGCGCCATCTGTTGTCAAAACTTTGTCTGTGTGGTGTCGGTACAGTAGGAGCCGGGATATGAACTATTCAGCTCGTTAAGCTACAGTTGTAAGCTACTTAGTCTTCAACACTAGGCTCGTCGCACTTCCAGTCTCGCCGGTGTCTGGCTCGCTTGGGCCACGGCTTCTTCAAGTGCACGTGTTCAACGTGCGCGCGATGCTCGCCTGATGTCGTGAAGCACTTGCCGCAGGTGTCGCACTTGAACGGTTTGAGGCCTGTGTGGATCTGTAGTGAGAGATTGTATTGGTTTTATGTCTTACGAAATATTAAGGGGCAGGGCTACTGCGTCTACAGGTCACAGCTCTAGATTCTATGCTGCTTCTCAGGATAGAGTAGTTAACTCACGTTACCCAAACTCTAAAAATACAGAGAGTTTTTGAAATCCATATAATATATTAACATTATCTATTGAAAAATAAATACAATACAAGCGTTTTAAATCTGGCAGTACCTAGGTAAAATTCGTCGGCCTTGATGGCGTAGTGGTTAGTGTAATCGACTGCCACGCCTGAGGTCGCGGGTTCGATTCCCGCACAAGTCAAACATTTGTGTGCATGAACATGGATGTTTGTCTTGGTCTGGGTTTTTCTATGTATAATATGTATGTATTTACAAAAAAAGAAGTATATATGTATGTTTATCCATTGTCTAATACCCATAGTGCAAGCTCTGCTTAGTTTGGGCTAGATGGTGTTGCGTGTATGTGGTAGAATATTATTATATTATTATAATTATTGTCTAATCTATATATTAATACGTGAAGCGAAAACTTTGGATCCCTTTTTACGAAAATTGGGCGGACGGAGGAGTATGAAATTTGGCACAGTTAAAGTTTATATGGAGAAAAGGAGGGGCGAATCCTAATATTTATATAAAATATGCATTAGAAATACATTAAATTCATGAAAGAACACTACACGCACACAACCATGCATTTGACACACGCAGTCGAAGCGCGTAACTATGGTTACATATATCAATATATAATGACATATATCAGCAATATCTTACAGGAAAACTTTGGTCGAATTTCGAGCACTAGGCGACCGCTAGTACAATTAAAATTATAATCAAACAGCTGACCCCTGTGCAACTAAATCGTTACTGAATCCTTAAAATTTTGAATGTATCAATCAATCAGCCCACCGCAGTCCACTGCTGGACATTTCAATAATTTGAATGTATGTAAAAATTCATTTACATTTTCAATTTATTTTATGTTAAAATAAATGGAAATCGATGAAATACTGAAATCATTAAATTTGTATTATTTTTTATTCATAAAATATCGGCCAATTGCAAAAAGTCACTAAGTGACTTTAACAATGTTGTCATTATGCTAGTGTGGCAATATGAGAAAACATTTTGCAAATGTATCATTTTGTGTCAATATGTAATTTTGCGAATGTGGCATATATGCGCCTAATCCCTGTCACGGAGCTATTTAAAAACATCTAAGCTTTTCACAAATACTTGTAGTCACCCAAGTTCTGATTGTTTACGTAGATTAAAGCAGTAACAGCGCATTGACCGTTATTTATAATTATAAGTACCTAACAGTAAATACTCACAAACATATGTCGTCTCCTGTTATTGAAGAAGGCGAAGTGCTTCCCGCACAGCGGGCACTCGTAGGTGGGGCGCGAGGCGCTGTGCACGCGCATGTGGAACACGAGGTTGGTCTTCTGCGTGAAGCTCTTGGTGCAGCGGTCGCACTTGAAGCGCTTCTCGCCCGTGTGCACCCACATGTGGTCCTTCAGCAACGCCATGCTCTGCGCACGAGGAAACACATGCTCATATTCATATAAGGTCTTCTTTACACGTTTACCGTTGGTACGTAGCTTGTCAGAAACATCCATATGGATTGAGGAGCCACATCAAAATTTGCTGACCAGTCTGCTCGAGTTGCTTTAGTGTCATTCTGAAAGTACACACGGCAGCGATTTTGATCTATAGCTGGTCGCTAGCGATACTAAAGCAGTGTTGCCAAAAAAACAGTTTCTAAATTTTGTAATGTTTGACACTTTATTACAAAATTTAGAAACTGTTAAACTTTACTAATTTTTAAGCTAATTAAATTATTGAAACTATTAAAACTATTTATACTATTACTATACTATTATACTATTTATATTTGTGTTTACACTTTCCCCGAAGTTTCGATTGCTTTTCAGCAGCCATGGTCACGGGGAGACTAAGATGGCAGTTGTCTCAATGTTCCAGTGTAGTTATTTCAAAGTACCCAAACATAATTTAATCATGGGTGCTTCTATTTACGCAGAATGAAGTCTAGCTGTGGTTTGCTTCATCTTGGATTTGACTATTTGAATTACTGGATTTAATTAGCTTAAAAATGACTAAAGTTTAATAGTAATAGTAGTGTAACAGTTTTCAAAATTTTGTAATAAAGTGTCAAATAAACAACGCGATAAAATCCGTATATAGTAGTTTCATTTCAATGAATAACATTCGCGTAAACAGAAGACAATATTATGTAAATCAACATATAAGTTTATTAAGATCCTGAAAAATTCTAATTTCATTAGAATTTTACACTCGAATTATTTCTTTACTTAGGTGCCTCCTCTACGTTGGTTTGTACTGGAGTAGAATGCAACTAACTTATTTTATTGGTTATGAGTTAATTTCAAAAATATCTTTTTTTTATGTGTTCCCGTTATATTTTGTTATAGAAGAGTGTATCTTATTTTATTAGTAACGAAAAGATTTTGTGTATCTGGTGTCAATTCAGTTTGGGCCATCGTCATTGTGTTGAGTGAAATGTGCATACAATTCGCAGTCTATTTGTAAGTTACTATCCTTAAAAATATAGTACTTTAAATCATAGAGGACTATTAGTGCCCACACTTATGTATGGAAGTGAAAGATGGGTATGGCAAAAGAAGCATGAGAGCAGAATAAATGCTGTAGAAATGAGAGCGTTGAGAAGCATATGTGGTGTGACTCTGAGAGATAGAATAAGGAATAGTGTGATTAGAGAGAGATGCGGCATGAAAGTGGAGATAGTGACAAGAATAGAAAAGGGTATGTTAAGCTGGTTTGGACATGTAGAAAGAATGGACGAGGAAAAACTGACTAAGAAAGTTTATAAGGCTAGTGTGAATGGAACAGTCGCAAGAGGAAAACCTAGGCGAACGTTTCTCGATCAGATCGGAGGCGTTCTGGACAAAGGCCAGGTTAAGAGCTCCTTGAACCGACGGGCGTGTATGAGGAATGTGATGAAAATGAACGAATCCAGAGGAGTGTGTCAAATGAAAATCCGTAGTCTCTGTCTACCCCTCTGGGAAACAGGCGTGAATCTATGTGTGTAATTTAAATCGGTTAAATTATTTGGACATTACCTGGAATATTTTGCCGCACTGTTCGCACATACAGGGAGTCTTCATCGCTGGATATTTTGTCCTGTTCTTGTCGGGATGTGCTCTTCTAAAGTGCTGTGCGTATAAACGTAGATCTCGTAGTTGGATGCCACACTACAACAAAATATATATGTCGGAGCGTTAAGAAAATAATCATTGGAATGTAATTTATTTCTGTAATTGGAGTTGAATAAAGCGCCATCTATTGGTTTGTTTTGGAACGACAAGCGTAAGCTTGAGTGAGGTCGCCATAGAGCCAATGTGTCAGTTGAAGTGACAGTTATAACTGTCAGTGTCATTTGACGTTATATAAGCGCCGGATACAAGTGTGCGGACACATTCGGTTGACGAACTCGCTGCGTTACGGATTAAATCAGAGATAATCACAGTCAACCTTTATTGTTTTATTTCTCTTGTACTTGCCATCATTAGTATACGTACGAAGTATAATACCACGCCTATATTTTGTTGCTACATCATGTCAAAAGTGAGTCGGCCGTCCTTACTCTCCGACATATATATTACTAGCTGCGCCCCGCAGTTTCACCCGCGTAAGTCCCAATATCGTGTGAATATCGGGGTAAAAAGCTTATCTCCAGCACAGGACGTCGTTGATGATACAGCAATCTACTGCTGACCTGTTCACAATTAACTGGTGTATGAGGTTCGTGCTGAGTCAGTCTGTCCTGCGGGTCCCGCGGGTGTATGACAGGTCGTCGCTCAATCTTGCGCACCACGCGACCGTTGCGCTCAGCGTTCATACTCTGAGAGTCGTTCCGTATGCGATTACTGCAAATAAAATTAATACTTACATATATCAAAATTATAATTTTACATCTTTATATTATATACTAGCGGTCGCCTAGTGGTCAAAATTCGACCAAAATTCCTAAGCTTGCTACTTTGTTTTCTGTTTTTCTCTATTACATATAAATAAGGTATAGGTAACCATAGTTACAAAGAATTGTACGACGTCAGACGAACAATGTCGCAATACTACGAACGCGCTTCGACTGCGTGTGTCAAATGCATGGTTGTGTGCGTGTAGTGTTTTTTCATTAATTTAATGTATTTATAATGCATATTTTATAAAAATACATATTAGGATTCGCCTCTCCTTCTCTATATAAACTTTAACTGTGCCAAATTTCATACTCCTCCGTCCGCGCAATTTTCGTAAAAAGGGGTACAAGTTTTTGCTTCACGTATTAATACATAGATAAATCTTCTGTGCGTGTGTTTGTAATTAAACTCCTCCTAAACGGCTGGACCGATTTTGATGAAATTTTTTGTGTGTGTTTAAATGGATTCGAGAATGGTTTAGATTTGTTTTTTTTTTCGTGTGTACAGGACAACGTCTGACGGGACAGCTAGTCCTAAATATATAAAGCCTAACGCCGCTTTCACGCCTGAAATACTCGACCGATCAATATCAAATTTCGCATACATATTATCAGGAGAACAGAAAAGGACATAGAGTACCATTAGTCCAGAAACAAAATACTGGTACTAACCTAACCTACATCAACGCGAGCGAAGCCGCGGGCATAGTCTAGCCTTTATTATAAAGAGAAAAAATGTATTTCTGTTTGTTATAAACAAACTCAATAACTACAAAACAGAACTTGTGTGTGTGCGAGTGAGTGCGTGCTTGAGTGCGTGTGTAAGTGCGTGTGTGAGCGTGCAAGGTACGTGCGTGCCTGTGCGTGAGTGAGAGATTTACTTGATCGTAGCAAATCTAAGCGCTTACAGCTTAGTGTCGGATATAAATAGTCAACTTACGGGTCGTGATCACTGCTGTGTCTCGATGATAGTTTGAGATGCCTCTCGTGAGCCTCCTCCGATATAAACTTGACCTCGCACACGTCACAGTATGGTCCCTCCAACGATATCTGTCAACAGTAATAATAATTATACTAAATTGCTGGTTTTATACGAGATTATCTATACTAATATTATAAAGCTGAAGAGTTTGTTTGTTTGAACGCGCTAATCTCTGGAACTACTGATTCGATTTGAAAAATTATTATAGTGTTGAATAGCCTGTTTATCGAGGAAGGCTATCTATACTAATATTATAAAGCTGAAAAGTTTGTTTGTTTGAACGCGCTAATCTCAGGAACTACTGGTTCAATTTCAAAAATTCTTTTAGTGTTGGATAGCTTATTTATCGAGGAAGGCTATAGGCTATATAACATCACGCTACGACCCACGGGGGCGGCGCAGTAACGATAAACGCGGGTAAAACCGCGAGAACATCTAGTTTTAGTATATGATCGACACTAGACTTTTAAAAGGCCTAATCATATGTTTCTGAATAGGAGAATTTTACGAGAGACGAGGACACAAACATATTAGCTTATTGCCAGCTAAGGTAATTTGTTTGTGTTTGAAGTAGCTTAACATCAGTAGTGCAGTACATATGGTTTAGAGTAGTAGAGCCTCGCTGATCTCAGCATGAATGTGCCGGCTCGACCGGGGAAGGACTACCCTCTCACAGAACTCGACGTGAGATACCAGTATTCCTACTGTTGTGTTTTGTTCGGTGAGTGAGAGTATCGGAGACCCAATCAACCTCTTTCCCCTTCCCGCTCCTTCTCCTTCCCACTTCCTTTCCTAAAGGGTCGGCAACGCACAAGTGATGCCTCTGGTGTTGCAGGCGTCCATAGGCTACGGTGACCACTTACCATCAGGTGGGCCTCAGTTGCATAAAAAAAAAACCGACGACCTCTCAATCGATGCCTCATACATTAAGGGTCAGCGTCAGTACAACGAAATAAAATGACCGCGCTTTGAGTAGTTCACCATCATTTTATTTCGTTGTACCAAATACAGTCGTATTCTGAAGCACTTTAGGTCGAATTTATATTGTTACTGAATTAGTCTCTTCGCCGCCACTCCGTCCCTCGGCGCTGACTCTAAGCCGCCGATTGTTAACATTCTTTTTACTACAAAATACTCACATTCTTATCCACAAGTCTGTGTTTCTTCTTCTTGTGTACGTCGATGCCTTTTTTACTGACGAAAGTGTATCCGCACAGCTCACACACAAAGTCAGATACGTGCTTGATACGAATGTGTCCCATGTACGTTGTCAGCTTGCTTTGATAAACAAATAAACATAATATTGATACATCACATACATCACAAAATAGGCCTGTATATAATATCGTGGATATAGTGACAAGAATAGAAAAGGGTATGTTAAGCCGGTTTGGGCATGTAGAAAGAATGGACGAGGAAAGACTGACTAAGAAATTATATAAGGCTAGTGTGAATGGAACAGTCGCAAGAGGAAAACCTAGGCGAACGTTTCTCGATCAGATTGGAGACGTTCTGGTCAAAAGCCAGGTTAAGAGCTCCTTGAACCGACGGGCGTGTATGAGGAATGTGATGAAAGTGAATGAAGCCAGAGAAGTGTGTCAGGATCGTAAACATTATGGAGAACTGTTAAACATGCAGGTTCCCCCACATTTCCCTTCACCGTTAAAGCGAGCGATAATTAATTATTTAATAGGCACATAAATTGAAAAATCAGGGGTGTATGTGCCTTTTGACCAAGACACAAAAAAAGCATTGTCTCTGGACGTGAACTTAGTAATTAAATAAAAGAGTGTTCTCAAGTTTATAAATTACTAAACGAAAATAAAACATTAAAGTATTTCATTATTGGTAGAATATTATCATTCTCTCCGTTAGAAAATGGCACCTCGGTATTTACACAAAGTGGGCGGGACTTAATAATTAATAATATTGTATCACATACACACAACACCATCTAGCTCAAACTAAGCAGAGCTTGTACTATAGGTACTAGACAATGGATAAACATACATGTATACTCTTTTTTTTTGTAAATACATACATATTATACATAGAAATACCCAGACCAAGACAAACATCCATGTTCATGCACATAAATGTTTGACTTGTGCGGGAATCGAACTCGCGACCTCAGGCGTGGCGGTCGGTTAAACTAACCACTACGCCATCGAGGCCTACGATTGTAAGCGTAGGTTGTTTGAATGTTTAAAAAATCACTAAAATCCCCCGCGACAAAGGAATTTATTCTAATTCATTGTCTAAAAAAAAAGCGTTAAGCAGTCGGTCCCGGCTGCCATGAACATCTATGGCAGTCGTTATTGGGAAGTTAGTGCCCTCTAATATCCTGACACTGGTCTAGCCTTAGGGTATCATTAGCCTTCGGCTTGCGGAGGTCAGGTGGCAGCCGCTCCGTGTAAAATCTGATATCCAGTCAAATCCGGTTAGACTAGAAAGCCGACCCCAAGTGACTTGGGAATAATAAAGGCTAATAATAATATAATAATAATAATAAAGACTGACTAAGAAAGTTTATAAGGCTAGTGTGAATGGAACAGTCGCAAGAGGAAGACCTAGGCGAACGTTTCTCGGTCAGATCGGAGGCGTTCTGGACAAAGGCCAGTTGAAGAACATCTTGAACCGACGGGCGTGTATGAGGAATGTGATGAAAGTGAATGAAGCCAGAGAAGTGTGTCAGGATCGTAGCAAATGGAAATCCGTAGTCTCTGCCTACCCCTCTGGGAAACAGGCGTGAATCTATGTATGTATGTATGTAATAATAATAATAATTTATTATCAAAAGCCAAATACAGTTTGTCCATCTCAATCACATAATATAGAAAAGCACCATTATGTACAACGCTATGTATTTTAGAGATAGAGTGAACGTCAGTGCCTGAGCTAGTATTAGCTGTGTTACAGACACTGGCGCCTTCCTCTTACAGATTCGTGTGACAATATTGGTTAAGCATTGACAAGTTGATAAACTACTAATAACATTACTGGTAATTATGGTACTTATGGTAATCATCTATTAAAAGGTAAACTATATAAATATATATAGGCTAGGGAGAAGGAAGTTGTTTGAATGCCTATATTCAGTTGTGCGGCTGGAGTTTTCTGGCTGGGTTTGTGTGTGTTTAAATCAAACTATTTTATTGCAATTGACTGCTATATTACGATATAAAAATACAAAAAAAATATGGAGGTTGCGCACGCGTGGCGCGTATAAGGATAGGCGAGCGAGTCGAGTGGCGAGCGGGCCCGGCGGCCGGCCGAGGTTCGGTCGCTGTGACGTAGTACCCCGCGGAACCGGTTCCCGGCCGCCGGCGCGCTCGCCCTATGAGACGTAGGAACAGAAGTTGTCTAAAAAAAAGGCCATAAAAAAGATATTGCTTACTCAAATTCGCTCGCACAATGAGGACATTGATATTTGGTGCCGGCGTGCCATTTCTCGTGTTCCCTTGCCACACCTCTGAAAAAAAATAATTATTCAATTCAATTCGTTTATTGCACTCCATAATGTATATACAGGTCTTATAAATGTAGAGAGAACAATTATGGACCCGTCGGGCACGGCGACATTAGGAGAGAAGAACGAACAATCTATTATCTTATATCATATTGAAATAAATTTTAGAGCTTAGTAGATATTTATTTCATCATCATCATCATCATGTCAGCCAAAAGACGTCCACTGCTGGACATAGGCCTCCCCCAAGGTTTTCCACACAGACCGGTCTTGGGCCACCCGCATCCAACCGCTTCCCGATATTTATTTAATTACTCACATATTATAATTATCTATTATAGTTTCCCATTAATTTATTATAAAGTAAGTATTAAACTTACTTTCTAAATATACCTACTTACATAATTTGAATTATTAAAATTTACATACATACATACATACATTAATTCACGCCTGTTTCCCAGAGGGGTAGGCAGAGACTACTGATTTCCATTTGCTACGATCCTGACAAACGACTCAAACTGTACTTAAGTACTACTTAAACATTTTTTTTGTATACCAAGTTTCCTTAAGCTGTAATCAAATTTTCAGGAGGTATTTGAACATCATATACTTAGATAAATGCAATTTTAATATTATTATGTTTCTCTTATCACAGATATTTTTCATATTATTAAAATAGAAAAATATCTGACCCTTTGGAAGGCTTACACATTTAGTTATATTATATTATTTTTTTTATTTTTATTTAAGTACAATATAGTGGTAATACAGTAACATTATACATAATACTCGTTAAGTTTAACGGATTTATAATAATTTATTTTAACGGATTACTAGATGTTCCCGCGGTTTCACCCGCGTTTATCGTTACTGCGCCGCCCCCGTGGGTCGTAGCGTGATGTTACATAACCTATAGCCTTCCTCGATAAATAAGCTATCCAACAAGAAATGAAATTTTCAATTCCGAGCCAGTAGTTCCTGAGATAAGCGTGTTCAAACAAACAAACAAACTCTTCAGCTTTATAATATTAGTATAGATGTATACTTAGCTTATATTATTGTTTTAAGATATCTTGTAAATATGTTAAAACGTGTTAAATCTATACATATAATAAAATCGTAGGAAAGTCAAAACTGTACATTGAATATTTTTTTAAAAGAATACTTGGGGCGTGATCTACAATCGATATCGAAGCCAAAAATATAGTTTTTAGAATTTTTGTCTATTTGTCTGTATGTATGTCCGGGCTAAACTCAAAAAGTACTGCACGGATTTACTTCAAATTTTGCATGAATATTACTAACAGGTCGGGTCAACATATAGGCCACATATTATCACGCTATCACCTATGGGGGCGGAGCTGTGAATCTTTATTTTTCTTACGCATTCTGTTACAGCGTGACGACTAACGACGCATATTTAAATGTTGTTTTTGAGTAAGCCATGCTATTATCTAGCTTTACACTATAAAAACTACGCCATTTAAGTAATTTGGGCAGAGAAATATAGTTGGGTTCCGCGGCGACAAACCCTTTTAAGTTAAAATCTACGCGGACGAAGTCGCAGGTAACAGCTAGCAAATAAATAAAATTTGTGTACACTCAGTTGAACCTGACCAGTCACCTTATCCATCAGTGTCTCACTGATGGATAAGGTGCGGAACGTTCACATCCGCGGTAGTTATAAAGTTGCACCCATTGCCGACAAAGTCAAGGAGAGACGCCTCCGCTGGTACGGGCACGTACTCCGTCGCCCAGAAGGTCATATGGTGCGAGTAGCCCTTGACTTACCCACGGCGACTCGACGACGGGGTAGACCACCCGCCACCTGGCTGACAACAGTCCAAAAGGACATGCAGGAATTTGGAGTGGGTGTCTCAATTGCTCAAAACCGGCAACAATGGAAGAAGCAGACAAGGAGAGCCGACCCCAGATGACGGGACAAGGCTTAGGAAGATGATGATGATGATGTGTATACTCAGTTGAGATTTGCTACTTTTCTCAATTCAGACACCGGGCTCAAAGGCTCTTAAATACAAGTAAACGTACCTATTTCTAGTAACAAAAGGGCATCCCTTACAGCTGTACTGCTCCGTGTGTTGGGCGGTCAGGTGTTTCCTAAGCGCTCGACTAGTCTTCAGTCTTGTTTTACATATGAAACATTCGTACGCTCCACTTTGCTGAAACAATATGATCAGGATCAGGATTTTAACAAACTACAACTTCATTGAAATTAAACTACTATATACATCGATCAAATATACCATAGATGCACGATCGTCGCTCGAAAAACGGCCCCAACAAAACTGTGCATAAATCACTCGTATGCACAGTTTCGCTCGCAGCCACTTTACGACCGCGCTAGCAGTCACACGTTTCACGATGCCAAAGTGTGTAGTAAAAAAATGCAAAAACTATACTCTAAAAGTGCAAAAAAAGGATAGAATATCGTGCTTTCGGTAAGTTTAGTTTTGTTATAAATTATTTATTATATTTTGTTGCATATGGCGCTTTAAATAATATATTTGAAAACATTTTCGTTTAAATTTAAATGCATGTATTACGCACCTGTCCCGCTCACTCTTGCGTGCGCTGCCCGTAAGCGAGAGCGAATCGACACCACTACTACGTTGGAGACCGTACCATATACTTAGTACGCTTGCGTATCGCGAGTAACACACTTAGGACGCTTTACATTGACGCGTTTTAACTAAACTATTACAAAATGTTTCTCAGTGGGCGTTCAATGGTTATTCCGGTTTATTTCCTGGATTGCATAATAAATGCAGACACTTATAAGTAAGTAGTACTGGTCAGTGCCACATATTGACGCGGTTTTTGTATGAGAATGTGCATCTATGGTATATTTGATCGAAGACTATATACGGATTATATCGCGTTGTTTATTTGACACTTTTATTACAAAATTTTGAAAACTATTACTATTAAACTTTACTAATGTTTAAGCTAATTACATACTAACTAAACGAAAGATATTGCTGAACGTGGTAACAGGTAAATGTAAATTCATATTGTTGTTTAGTTAGTGTTACTTTGATGTTCATAAGTGTTACTTTGTGACCTAAATGAACGAGATGGGTGTAAAAACCTAGGATTCACCCTCTTCGTCTTCATGTGACCTTGTGACCCCTATATGTCGGGGATTTTTTGACCCACAGGGCCCATATTCAAACTCGACCGAGGTATGACCCGAAGGTGCCTGCACACCAAGTTACAAGTCAATATCTTTCCATTTAAAATATGTAACCCCTATATGTCGGGGGTCTTTTGATTCACAGGGCCCATATTCAAACTCGACCGAGGTATGACCCCAAGGTGTCTGCACACCAAGTTACAAGTCAATCGGTCCAGTGGCTCCGGAGTTATGCCGGTCACTAACAGACAGACACAAGAGCAGTGATAGCTCAGTGAGGAGACCAACAGACTGCAATGCAGAGGGTCTCGGGTTCGAACCCGTGCCACGCACCTCTGACTTTCGGAAGTTATATGATTTTTCGAAATTATCTGCGTATTGATTGACAATTATCGCCTGCTCCGTGCCTCGGAGAGCACGTTAAGCCGTTGGTCCCGGCTGCCATGAACATCTATGGCAGTTATTGGGAGAGTGTCGACACAATAGATCCCACAGGGTCGAAGTCTCGCCGGTCTGCACTGACTGGCCCCCACATAAGATAAGATAAGATAACAGACAGACACACAAAGTGTTTTCATTAAACTCTTCGAAGAAGACTCAAGATTAATTTGATTTGATAGAAACACATATAACTAACCTCGCTATGCCTGATCACATGAGCAGTATACCGATCCTTGATCTGGAACCCCCTGTAGCATATCGTACACTTATACATCGCGTTGGTATAACTGGTGCTCTCCTGTCGCTTTAACACTTCTTCGATCTGCTGGTCGTAGGACAGAGATGTGATGGTGAACAGGGATTCGTCCAACGCTTCGGTCTGACGTCGACGTTTCACGTCGTTCTTTTTATATCTGGAGACGAAAATAAAAACGGTTGTACAAATATAATAAATGGTCCATACACCAAGGATGATGAAATGATAGAGATAATTTAACTTGTTATAACTTTTATTATCTCTACCAAAGTAATGTTTGACGGCCTCAATGGCGTAGTGGTGAGTGTAACCGACTGCCACGCCTGAGGTCGCGGGTTCGATTCCCGCACAAGTCAAATATTTGTGTGCATGAACATGGATGTTTGTCTTAGTCTGGGTGTTTCTATGTATAATACGTATGTATATATGTTTATCCATTGTCTAGTACCCATAGTACAAGCTCTGTTTAGTTTGGGCTAGATGGTGTTGTATGTATGTGGTAGAATATATGATATATATTATATTATATTAATAGTTAATTATCGCTCGATTTAACGGTGAAGGAAAACATCGTGAGAAAACCTGCAAGTCTGAGAGTTCTATATAATGTTCTCGAAGATATGTGAAGTCTGCCAACCCGCACTGAGCCAGCGTGGTGGACTATGGACTACCCGTTCTGACGCTGGGAAGATACCTGTGCTGTCCAGCGGTACAGATTAATATAGGGCTGAAGAGAACATTATGGAGAACTCTCAGACATGCAGGTTTTCTCACGATATTTTCCTTCACTGTTAAAGCGCACATAACTTCGAAAAGTCAGTGATGCGCGCCTTGGGATCGAACTCGAGACCTCTTGTAGTCTAACAGTCTCCTAGTAGACTATCCAATATGTTAATATTTAATGAACTGTCACCTATCAGTAGCAGTATCGGGACTATCATCTTCTTCTATCTTCTTAACCTTGATCTTCTTGACCGGCTTCTCTTTCTCCTTCTTCTTTTTAACTTTAACTTTCTCTTTTACCTTCTCTCCGTACACTTCGCTCAGCGCCTTGTCGTCATCATCATCAAAATGATCGAACTCCTCAAAGAATATTTCGTTACTGCTACCTGAAAAAAAGAAATACATATTATATTGTCTTGTTGGTCATAGAGGGATGGATCGTGGGGTCCTAAACTCCTGTTGGAAATCCTACTTGACATATATTTTTTTTATGGATTAGGGGCAAACGAGCAGATGGATCGCCTGATGGTAAGCGATTACCGCCACCCATGGACACCCGCAACACCAGAGGAGTTACAAGTGCGTTGCCGGCCTTTTAAAAAGGAGTACGCTCTTTTCTTGAAGAGTTGAAGGTCGTATTGGTCCGGAAATATCGTAGGCGACGTTTTTAAGGCTCCTAGCGCCTTCTAATATTTCCTATAAGGTCTACCATGATGGTCTACCATACATTTCGTTTGTTCCTGCTATTTATAAACAATACATTCATTCTGAAACTCGTTCCAAATGTCAGCATGTAACGTTATGATTGTCCTAAAACCTACTATGAAGTGGTTCAAAAACTGGAAAGTTACTTCTTCATCTTTAAACTTCTTGGTTCTTCAATCCGAAGTTGCGGATAGACATCCATTGTAGGTTTTGTCCGTAAAGTATCATGCTGTATAGTATATTTGGGGACATTTAAAAATTAGGCTCAGAAAATACACAGACACAATTTCTTCTTGTCTTCTATCTTCGTTTAAAACAGATTCTTCAAGCAATAGTACATAGATTCACGCCTGTTTCCCAGAGGGGTAGGAAGAGACTACGGATTTCCATTTGCTACGATCCTGACACACTTCTCTGGCTTCATTCACTTTCATCACATTCCTCATACACGCCCGTCGGTTCAAGATGCTCTTAACCTGGCCTTTTGTCCAGAACGCCTCCGATCTGATCGAGAAACGTTCGCCTAGGTTTTCCTCTTGCGACTGTTCCATTCACACTAGCCCTATAAACTTTCTTAGTCAGTCTTTCCTCGTCCTTTCTTTCTACATGTCCAAACAAGCTAAGGATAAAGAATTATCACAAAAAAATCGCAACCGATTTTTAAAATTCTTTCACCATTAGCAATATTGTTAGCGAGTAATATATATGCCATATTTTATTTTTAAAATATACTGGTACTAACCGAAGCTAACCTACTTTTACGCGAACGAAGCCGCAGGCAAAGCTAGTACGGAATAAAAATGGTGCACCTTGATATCTAAATATTTGAAATCTGAAAAAAATTCTCACACATACCTTCATCTTTAACTTCTACCTCAGTAATAGGGACCAGATCCTTAACCTCAATCTCCACTCCGTCGTCACTTTCCCTCGCCACTTCCGCTGGCATCTCCACCTCATCTTCTTCTTTAACGAACACATCTCTTATGTGCAGGTCGTAGTCACTGTTTTCGTATATTTTCTGAATCAGAGGAGACTTCAGACCGCTGTGCAATCTGTTTATTGATTTTATGTCGCGGATTTTTATCTGGAAATAGGGTAGGTGAATAAAATTTGATCTAAATAGATTTTATAATTGGACGTACTTTCTGAAAAACGTTCCAACCCACACTCGGGTCAAAATCGAGTTATTATTAGCAAATTAGTCACGGGGTTACTATTTACTAGCTGGAACAATGTGGTAGCTCTACTATCACTCTAAATATGAAATCATGACTTAGTAGCCCAACCCACATGTGTGAAGAAGCAATACGGGATTGAACTTCAATCACGATTATCTCAAAATGTTAACTTTGTGGGTTGGAACGTTTTTCAGAAAGTACGTCCAATTTAAAAAGATTAAATGGAAGTAAACGGTAACTAGTAAAAGTGTTTAACAATAGAAGTTTAACGTTTTCAAATCTATACTAATATTATAAAGCTGAAGAGTTTGTTTGTTTGAACGCGCTAATCTCAGGAACAACTGGTACGATTTGAAAAATTATTTTAGTATTGGATAGCTTATTTATCGAGGAAGGCTATAGGCTATATAACATTACGCTACGACCCACAGGGGTGGTGCAGTAACGATAAACGCGGGTAAAACCGTGGGCACATCTAATTTGAAATATGATTCGCTCTTTCATTTTGTAACAAACTTTCATGCCATTTCCACAAAAACGTTTCTTGAGCTATTGCATATAAGTGAACGTATAATCAAAGGTGGTATGTCATCTATATTAATATTAAAAAGCTGAAGGGTTTGTTTGTTTGTTTGAACGCGCTAATCTCAGGAACTACTGGTTCGATTTGAAAAATTCTTTTAGTGTTGGGTAGCCCATTTATCGAGGAAGGCTATATATATAATATCAGGCTACGATCAATAAGAGTGGAGCAGCAATGATAAATGTTGCGAAAACGGGGAAAATTCTCCTATATGAAGCAGACGAAGTTGCGCGGGACTGCTAGTAAATAAATACTTACATAAGTATCAGGAGATAACAGATCTTGTAGTATCGCATGACTCCTCAAGGCCGTCGCTCTGAAGCGAGTGGCAGACGAGAGTCGTGCGGCGCACTCCCAACATACCCGCTGTGGTAGCCGCTCCTCACCGGCAGTCTGCGTAATATACATTAAATGACAAAAGCTCATGGAGCTAGTTGCTTGTTGCATACAGGATTCAAAGATCTGTATCCTAACTAATATTATAAAAGCGAAAATAAGTTTGTTTGTTTGTTACTTTTTTACGCTTAAACCACAGAACCGATCATCCTGAAATTTTGCATATACGTTGTCAGGTGTACAGAAACGGACATAGGCTACCTTTCATCCCGAAAAAAATACTGTTCCCGAGGAAAACAACAATAACGTTCTTATGATAATAGATGGCGCCACGTGTCTTTCGGATCGTGATTGAATTATATTATTACAAGCAGAGTACAACCCGAATTGATTGTCAAAATCTAAATTAACGCGAGCGAAGCCGCGAGCAATAGCTAGTAATCTATACAAATAAAAGAGGAAAGATCAGATTTTTTGTTTGTTTGTAAGGATTTAACTCGAAAAATTCTCTCACCATTAGAAAGCTATATTATCACCGCATAACATGTGCTATATTTTATTTTAAAAACGTACTGTTACTAACATAATTTAACCTAACCTACTTTTACGCGAGCGAAGCTGTGGGCAAAAGCTAATTATTATAAAAATAAAAAAGATTTATTTTCATTAGCTGAGCTTAAGATTAACTAGTTACAATATTGTTGGAGCGATCCTTTTAGGCATAACATTGCCTGTGTTAGGAGGCCCCGCTCTGCCCTGTGCAAGTAAGCATCCATTGATTAAATATTATAAATATTATTCTGTATTAAAATTTGTTAAAAGGAAAATAAAATGAATAAAATTATATACTATCCATGAATGTAGATCACTTACCAATATGCCTGACACCTGTTCATACATGTGGTCGAGTTTGTGGTCTCTAATGTCATACATCCTTACATCCATTGCCAGGCATACTCTGCATACCTGTGACAGAAACAAACACAAAAATACAAAAAAAAATTTGGGTCGGTCTTTGGGGACTGGCGATAGAAGTGAAATGTTTAATCCTTGATCACAAACACTAAAACCAAAAATAATTCAAAAATGGAAAGCGTGCATTTGACACACGCAGTCGAAGCGCGTAACTATGGTTACATATATCAATATATAATGACATATATCAGCAATATCTTACAGGCAAACTTTGGTCGAATTTCGAGCACTAGGCGACCCGTAGTATTCTAAAATAATTCAAAAATGGAAAGCGTGCATTTGACACACGCAGTCGAAGCGCGTAACTATGGTTACATATATCAATATATAATGATAATGACATATATCAGCAATATCTTACAGGCAAACTTTGGTCGAATTTCGAGCACTAGGCGACCGCTAGTATTCTAAAATAATTCAAAAATGGAAAGCGTGGAAGCGTGACGATGACGCGAGTTTCATGATTTTTGTTCACCCAAGAAGTGCTCAACGCGCCTAAAGAAATGTTCACTTCAAAAAATTAATAAAGATCTCATTTCATTTATGCGTTAAACAACGCGTACGACGCATGTGGAAAACGCATTCCGTTTGCCGCGTCTACGTCACTCAAGATCATCAAGATATTTTAGGAAAATGTTTTAAATAAAAGATGGTAAACTGTCAAATCATTCGCTTCAAGATGGTTACACTTAAAACTCAATCATGTACGGAATATCTGGTATGGTCGCGTCGGGGTGTGAACTGCCAGCCTGTCCCCGCGGCCTGCGCTACCACACAATACATTTGCGATTAAAGCTGCGCTTTATGCAAAAGCCATAGCGTAGTAACGTACTGCGTGATATTTGAATAAATAAATGCTTAAGTTTAGTGACGATGCCTTTATCGCTCTTTCATTCTTTCAGAGGGATTCAGTTCTTTATATGTATCTTATCTTATGTGGGGGCCAGTCAGTGCAGACCGGCGACACTTCGACCCAGTGGGATCTTTTGTGTCGACACTTTCCCAATAACGACTGCCATAGATGTTCATGGCAGCCGGGACCAACGGCTTAACGTGCTCTCCGAGGCACGGAGCAGGCGATAATAATTGTCAATCAAATACGCACATAAATTCGAAAAGTCATATAACTTCCGAAAGTCAGAGGTGCGCGACGTGGGTTCGAACCCGACACCCTGTGCATTGCAGTCTGTTGGTCTCCCTACTGAGCTATCGCTGCTCTCTTTATATGTATAAAATAATCGCAATCTCAATGCACTATATGACGCAAAAATTAACCGAGCTCTTAAAAGATAAATATAAAATGTTTCAAAAAGACATATTGTATAAAAATATATAAAAAGACATATTGTCTTTCAACTTACTCTCAACGCGGCAGGCGCATCGAGGTCGTCCGCAGAATCCTGAAAATAAATTAATCCATATTTGTTAGTTGGGCAACACATAATATCAATCACAGAACAATAAAAAATTAAGTCTATTTTTAATTTGGTTACATGTTACAACATTACCATAATATGTTGTACAAAGGACAAAGAACAATTTGGCCTATGAATCAACACACATTCCACCTAAACAATAATTTGTATTTTATTTTATGACTTAATAATCAATCATTACAATCTCACGGACAATTCCGAATTTTGTTATCGTTTTAAAAAGTATTTACGCGATTTCATATACACCGGCGTCCATTATTTTAAATCTGAGACACGCAGTATTGCCATGCCTACAGTTTTAATTTTAACAATATGTGTACGGTTTTATCAGATAAATTATTTCCTATTTAGCTTTTCTGTAATTTTTTTAACGTAGTTAATACGAATGCTATTCTATAAATACCATTATTGAAATTCGTCATAGATATGTCATGATCGGTACATAAGTGTTGCCGATGATATCTAAATGGAGTGTATAAATGAGACTAGTGGACTGTATTTTGAAATGTATAATGATTTAGATAAAGATTTACAATATTTAAATTAAATATGAGCGCGTAAAAACAATAGTTAAAAATGATGCGCGAGTGCGGCCGTGTGCGATCGTATCTGTGGCTGACTGCCGGTGCGGCGGGCGAGCGCCCATGGCTGGAGTAGGGCGATGAGGCGATGACGTAGAAGTCCCGCTCCGATCAGCGGTTAGGCGCGGCAGGTGCATGTCGAGTACTCGACAATAAGTATTTCAGTTAAGTAGTATGCAATATTCAGAAGTGTCCGTGACTTATATTCACTTTTAATTGAATGTGGTCAACCTTAACCTCATATTTATCATTGTTTTGTGGCTGTTGGTTCTTAGACTAACAATGTATGGCAGCTGAACAATGTGTTTTGCTTAACACAATACATTTATTTTAGCTATATTCTTATTTATATTCCAATAATTTTTTTGCAGTCGGCCTGGTACAAGACCGTCGGACTGCCACGCATCTCTAACTTTTTGATGTTATGTGTGTATTATATAGTTCATTATACAACAAGTTTCAACGGTGAAGGGAAACATTGTGAAGAAACCTGCATGTCTGAGAGTTCTCCATAATGTGCCCAAAGATATGGGAACTCTGCCAACCTGCACTGGGCCAGTGTGGTAGAGTATGGCCCAACCTCTCTCACACACAGAAGAGGCCTGTGCCCAACAGTGAGAGAGTTTATATACAGGGCTGTTATTATTATAATTTAGTGCCACCATATGGATATGATATACAAAAGTTACCTGTGCCACAACAGGTACTGCACCACCCTTGATCTTTCGTAATCCTCTCTTGGTCTCGTAGAAGTCTTCATTACGGAAATGTTCAGAGCATATGGTGCTTCGTTCTTTTGGTTCCCAGTCTACCATGCCAAGAGCTTCCACCCATGCTGTACGAAGGTTTGGTTCTTTAGGAAACCTGCAATTACATAATACATGTTTTACATTTTGTAGTTAGCATATACAGGCTGACCTGTACATCTCAATGCATTTATAGGAGGAGTTTGTAATAATCTATCCTGCCCGTCCATGAAGTTTCTCTAGTTTTGTACCATTTACATAGCAATATTAATAGACCCGAAAAAGGAATTGTTAACTATTTAAATTACCAGTCTCTACTTTTAAGATTTTACTATTAAAACATCTAGATTAATTGAGGTACAGTACAGTAGTATATTACCCTTGCTCCAAATTATTATTTGCCTTAACTGACACTACCTAACCCTTACAAAAGCTCACAGGTACAATCTATGTTTTTGTATGATGGATATGGTTGCCAGACTGTATAAGTATATGGTGTAGTGTCAATAGGTAGTCAGTGTGAAGTAGCATATCGAGTTGACAATCCTTACTCCCTTACTAATATTATAAATTCGAAAGTAACTCTGTCTGTCTGTTACCTTTTCACGGCTAAACCACTCAACCAATTTAGATGAAATTTGGTACAGATATAATTTAAAACCTGGGGAAGGACATAGGCTACTTTTTATTGATGTAGGTACCACAAGGGCGGAGCCGCGCGCAAAAGCTAGTACAGATATATTTTTAAGAGTTGGCTATGTGTAAGGCATTCCACAGTAAGCATTTACCTCGAGCAGGCTATATAGGATACTACTTCAATCCTTACTAATATTATAAATTCGAAAGTAACTCTGTCTGTCTATCTGTCTGTTACCTTTTCACAGCTAAACCACTCAACCGATTTAGATGAAAGGGAATAGCTACTTTCCGCTTTGCGTGGACAAATTGCTCAGTAAAAAATCTATTTACAAATAATTTTAATTTATTAAATAAAAAAATATTAAACAATACCTGCAGGAAATATTTCAGTAAAAAGGACGCATAAATAAATATTTTAACTGATAACAAACATAGGCACCGCCATTTTTCTTCTTTTGTGCTCCATTCTGGGTTACCATATAAATAAATGTGCATTTTTAATAAGATACTTGTTACATAAATAAGGTACCTATCATTTTTATAATAAATATAGATATCATTCAATCAATGAAATGCTCATTTTCAATCAATTATAAGTGACAATATTGTAATATTATGTATATCAAGAAAAGGCATATTTTCACAACTTGCTGCAACTTTATTATCATATTTAGTTTGTTTTGGGTATAAGATATTAAAAAAGTAATGCATTTATTACTATAATTAATGTCCACGCCAAGCCGAAGCACCCTAACAAACTGAGCAATTCCCTTTGGTATAGATATAGTTTAAAACCTGGGGAAGGACATAGGCTACGTTTTATGGATGTAGGTACCACGCGGGCGGAGCCGCGCGCAGAAGCTAGTAGTATAATAAAGGGCAAGAGCCAGATTGATCAACTTAGGTACTATCTATTCGAGTCATCTGCTCTCTCGTTTACTATTACAATAAATTATTACTACTTTCAAGCAATATACCTAACATTTAGTATAATTAGGCACAACATCACAGTACACATATGTCATATCATATCAATCTAATATATTTGCCCATTTCTGGCAAAAAGGCTATGAATATACAGACAAAAAACTAAGCAATAAATTTAATATGTAATGAGAGTAAAAAAGCCATAATAACATGTCCATATCATTTGGCAATCTGTAGTCTGTTTACACCTGTTGGAAACAGATATACGGTGTATATACATTTCTAATGCTTGTGACCAAGAAGCAGTTTGGTGAGTCTATATCACTGTTGCAAAAAATAATACATATTTGATGGTATTTCTCAACTACAGAACTTAGCAATCCTGTTGTTCACACATTACATCATCACTGCTCTATCCGTTCAACAGTAAAATGCAATTTTTTAGTCAACTTGTAATATTTTTAATTTTTAATTTAGTGTTGTTCTATAAAAGTGAAAATAAATAAATTCTTGATAATTTGACAGGTGGAGGGAAAACTTAGTATCGTGAAATATATGGTTGGTATATCTTAGCCCATACAAGTGCAATTATCAGATAGTACAGGTTATTTCAGTTAGGTACAGATTGTTTGGGCAGACTAGTTACAAAAACAAATGTTTTATCTCTGCATTTATGAAATACTTACATGTGAAATGTTATTCCATGGCTTTTAGTAGTTCTCTTCGTGTCATTTGTACAATTCTGCACACTGCACCTCATCCTTATTAGATTTATTTCAGTGAAAACTAGTTTAATTCAAAATAAACATAGTAGAAACTACAGCCTTTTGTGCAAAACTGTTTATATAGATGCGTTATAAGTTTACAGGTGTTATCCTTTACTAGCTGAAGATATTGAGATTCATATTTAAGGAACCCTTAAACGGTTCTTTTTACAATCTATTTGTATATTTTCATTGAACATACACTAAGCTGTCAAACAGCGTCCACCATACTTAATTATTATTTTTTAAGTTTTGCGACTAAAAGCTTTAGCATCCAATACTAAGCCTTTTAGCTTCACGCCAAGCTTTATTTTCTTTTTTTTAACGTCAACACTGGTTTTGAGAAGCTTTAGTTTTGCTCCCATTCTTACACTATGCTAAATAACTTTGCTAGATAGAGATGACACATGGCTTGTATATTTATGTTTACATACATTGTTGTATAATGCTAGTAAAGTAAAAAGTCACGTTTTTGACGTTGTATATGTTCTATCTCTTTCATCCAAGCCCTAAATTACGTAGGTTAGTAGAGTTAGAATAATTACAAACTTTTATTTCTAATTTATCAAACTTATAGCAGTCGGCAATACAAATGACAGAATGCTCTTTTTAGAATATTCGTTTATATTTTATAATAACTTATTATAACAATAGATCTCTTGTAAATTATAATTTTAAACATAATCTCAATATGCTAATACAAATATGTAATAGAACTGTTTCATTATGTGACGAAATCGTGACTTGAATTATTAGTCTTGTGTTGTAATTTTGTATAAATTCTGTGTTTTTGTGTTAAATTTGTTACAAAAATGCGGTGTTGTGTGCCTAATTGCAAAAATGATTCAAGACATATCTCCAAGTTGCAGGGAATCACTTTTCACGTGTAAGTTTTGTATGAAATCTCGATTTCGTCTACGCTAACCATAACCAAGGTAAAAACATGGATTATAAATCCAATAAAAAGTTTGCTTCTATTTACATTATCTGTTATTGATGACACTACCTGTTAGATTGTATAAATACGAACGGTTCAGACAGTTAAATAATTACTATTATGAATATATTATAGGTATTCTGGACTTCTCAGAAAGAACTTTGAACTACTACTATTGGAACACAACATAATATCACTTTTCTCTAAAGACTTTTAAGTTAGGCTTATTTCTATCTATTATCATCTGATGCCCACTCATTATTAAATACTATGTGCTACTGAATACTGTTCATAATTTATTAGTTACTGCACTGTAGTCGACTACTTGTGATAACTTATTAGACATGTCCAAATATCTGTCTTTAGGATTGAATAGAACATTCACTGGCAGCTATCTTGGAGATCTTCTCTATATATGCATTAAAGCTGTGATAAAAGGGGAGACATGAAGGAGTTTGGAAAGTATGGAAGACTAGAAAGTAAATGTTGTGTGCCCTTGTCTATTACAGAATGTCTTCTTTATGTCTCTTTCTAATTAGTGAAGAATGGACAACAGATCTGACTTCACTTTCATTTGTTTATGAATTTTGCACAGTGAATATAAGTAAAATGTGCCATATTATGTACTAATGCTGGCAGCATATCCTAAGTACATATTTACCATTTTCCCTGTGGTATTATTGGATATTCTTTTTCTTTAAAGATTTCCTAATGAACCTTCCCTCCGAACTGCCTGGCTAAAGGCCCTGGGTAAAGAAGACTGGGAGCCCAAGGAACGCAGTGCAGTCTGCTCCGAGCATTTCCTTTGTGAGGATTTGTATGAAACCAAGAGTGGACTGCGGAAGGTTCGAGTGGGTGCAGTGCCTTTAATATTACAGGTATGTTAAAATGATCTTTTGACCCTATGCAAATATAATTATTTTACCACATCTACTACAGCAATTTTTATCATCAGCAATTATGCTGCTAGATGTGTTATCTGACCACTGAGTGGTAGAATTTAGTGTAGAAGCAAGCTATACAATAGTGCTGTATGTTAATGACTGCAGTCCCTCAGACTCCTTTCGCTAAATCACTTATTGATGATTCTATATTATTTAACATGTTAGTGAATCCGTCGGACCGCATGCATTCACATTCAAGGGTCCGGTTGGTTGCTAGAAACCAAAAATACCATTTGCTTATGAAAATAGTAGCGCATTGACCCTTATGAGCGCTGAAGACAGGGCCAGTTTTAAGGCTGTGAATTATCATATGCATTAAATCAAATTATCTTTTCGTAACAGTAGAACCTATTTCTCGTAATTGAAAACTAATGTAGTATTAATTATTATAATATTTTGCCTTTGTTTTTTCAAAGATTTGAATACTGGTATTAAAATATGATGATACACCAAGCTACTCAAGCTAGGTACTACATAAAAACGAAAAAGTCTTGCACGACTGTGTACTGTGCCTTTTCTTTAAAGTCCCCTATTTTCTTGTTCTAATTTTGGTTTAAAAACTGGCAACACCGTATCCGATTGTCAAACGTCAAAAACAATTCGATTTGTATTTATTTTATAAAAATACACAATTTATAATGAACGCGAAGATAATATAGTTATTTCAATGCCTTTAACGTTAAAAAGTGAATCGTAGACATGTTTTACCCAGGAGTTATGAAAGAGTGAAGAATTTGGAGGTGGCAAACGGCTGCCGTGTATGTGCTACATATATGCACTATTGAACGACATTTAACAAAAGAGACAATTTGCAGAACTGACTGCATACCTTCCACTTTTCACAAAAAACAGAAGCTAAACATACTTTATTGTGTTATGATTATACATTTTCAATAAGTTGTTTATAATACCGAAACGGGAATCTCGCAGTATTAGACATTTGCCGTAAAAGAAGTGTAAAAAGAGCACATAATGCCTTCTTGTGCTATACTACAATGTAAAAATCGCAGTGTTCATAGAAATGTATCTAATGCTGGAATATCGTACCACCGGTAAGTGTATTCTTAGATTTATTTTTATTAAAATATTCTTCCTTTTTATCTTGTTTGTTTTTTATTTAATTATTATAGCTTTTGCAGCTACCTTCAAGTCCTTGCCAATATTTAGGAGTATGTGGAGTTGCATATAAAGTCTAAAAGCCCCAAAAATCATCTCCAAAAGCATGCATTAATATTGACTTCATCCTGAAGTTGCAGTCTGCACATTTTAACCACCTTTGCAGACCACATTTTTGTCATGTGGGCATTTAATTTTTGCTTAATATATACATGTTGTCATGATTGGATTTTGGGGTCTCTTGATATGTTTTATATTGAATTGTGTCCTTAAAATTACCATAAGTTTTTATGGCAGCTGGGACTAATAATAGGTGCAAAATCAAAAATAAATTTATCCAAGTTAGGTTATAAGGTAACACTTATGAATGTCAAAGTTATACAATTTTTTTTCTGTGAATTTACATTTACTGCCACGTTCAGCAAAGCAAGGGTGTAGGGCTCATGAGAAGAACGGGCAAGAAACTCATGGCAACTCTTTTTACTTACTTCCCATCCAAAATAATTATAATAATTTATATTTTTGTATTTTGCCATTTTGTTATGTCCTGCTGCTAGGCAAAAGCCTCTTCCTTGGACTTCAAAATCACTCTGTTACAAGGCATCCCAAGCCAGTTTCTCTTAAATATGTCAAAATCAAATCATCATAATACAAAACAAATTAAATCTTACAATTCTGAAGATTAGTGAATGGAATCTGTCAATTACCAATTCACATTTATGAAGCCATTTGTTAAACGACATAATATTTTTCAGTTTTCCCAATGATCTCTCAATCCAGGCAAAATGGATAGGGGCAACAGGCAGAGTCAACTGGATACCAGCGAAATCAAGCACAATATGTTCTGAACATTTTGATGAAAAAGATCTTCAAACTTCCAAGAAAGGATATAAATATCTAAGTGATACCGCTGTTCCTGTTAGAAAAATATTGATCTATCAAGTAAGTTAATAGTTTAATTGAAAATGATATTATCTAATTTGTAATTATTGTAAGTTTAATTTGGGTGTGTTGGACACTGTGTATTATTAAATGGATGCTCGGGTGGCGTAGTGGTTTAAGTGGCCGCCCCGTCACTGCCGCTGCGCCGAGTATCATGGGTTCGAATCTCACATGAGACAAAATGTTGTGTGATCCACTAATAGTTGTTTCGATTCGAGCGTTCTTTGTGTCCGTTGTTTGAATATTTGTAAAGTTGCCGGCGACACGGAAATCATTCCTAGTGCGGAAGTTGTCTTTATTGAATAAGTTAAAAAAAAACCTAGGTAGTCTATAAATTTGCTATAAAAATGTCAACATAGAGTGAGCACAAATCCAAAACACAAATAGGATGTTCCACATAAAACAAGGGGGAGATAGGTTGATTTAATAGAGAGTGAGCGCCTGCCATTGCACTAGGTTTAATGTTGCTATAGACTATCGAGAATTGTCTGATATTCAGCAGTTTAAACCTGATACCTAAAATGTAAATATCACACAGTATATAAGATTTGTTTAAAGCAAATCTCAAAAAGAACCTGCCTGATAAAAAATGGACCAGAGTGCCTAGTGTAAGTTTGTTTTACGTTAATGCGATCGACACGCTTATGACGTTCGGCGCTCCGATTGATCTGTTCCTAGCTCTTAATCAATCAGAAAGCCAAACGCGGTAAGCGTTCCGATCGCGTTAAGACTGCGCCGAGCGAAATGTGCCATAACGAATAAAATCAACACTTTTTGTTTAATATAAATATAAAATATACATTTACCATAACAATGAATGTGTTTACAATTACTCCGTGTAAAAAACTTAAAATAATTAATATTTTCGCCTACGAAATTACGTAAACTTGCAGGAAAAATAGAAAAACGTAAGCTCGTGTTACGTGTTTTTTAGATTATAAGTTATAACAGTAGAAATGTATCTCATTTTACAGCTTAAACGAAACATAAATAGTTATATTACAATTTGTCCGTCCCAAATATTTAAGTTATTGGTTGACAATAAAGATACATATATTTATCAAAATAGCACTTCAAATCCTCCATACAATTTTACTATGGCGGCCGCGCGCCGATTTGAATATGCGCCGCACGAGCTCTGTCATTATCTGTCTAACGCTCGGCGTAGTCTTAACGTAAAAACAATTCGCAATAGGCACCGTAGTATCTCACAATCGAAAACCGAATTGCAAGTCTATTGAACTGGCAATCATTGTCATTTTCAAATTTGTTTTCAGTGTAAAAGAGAGGAAGAGTCACATTACACAGAACCGACAAAACGCGTATTTGAAACTATACAATTGCCCAGCTTTGATACCGTTGTACCTATTAAGAAGGCACGAGAAAGTCCCGAGATACAGCCAGAAACAGAAAACAGAAGAGATACAGTGGACTCAAATACATCACGTACAGGTCCAAAAACCAAAAACCTTGTCAGCATGTTACAATGGACACAGAGCAAAATAAGGAAACAAATTCTGAAGATCAAACGTATTCAAGCACAGAATCGTAGATTAAAAAAGAAAAATAAAAGTATTGAAGCGCTCGTCAAAATGGAGAGTTCTGAACAACGTAGCTCGCTCCACTCTGTGACTGTTGAAAGTAATGTTAACTTGAAGTCGGAAAAAGAGGTTTGTTATTATAATTATGTTAATCCTGTTTGTAAACTAATGGAAATACTTAGAAAGAGAAGTCCATCATGGTGTTTTAAGCGGGGTTGCGATCCGTATGTGAAAATGATTCGGCTCCGCCGACTCTGATGACGTCGAGGAACACAGTGGTCGGTTATGACCGTGAAGTCGCCATCTTTCCCTGGGTGAGTCCGACATAACCCCTCAGCCCGCCCCCGCGGAGGGGTATGCGTCAACGGATTACCCAAAGTTAAAAAAAGTTCTTTATGGTAGTGTAGGTTGAACTTCACAAATCTACAAGAACATTATTGAGAACTCTTAGGGTCAGAGCCGACGGATGGAGTGGCGGCGAAGAGACTAATTCAGTAACAATTTAAATTCAACCTAAAGTGCTTCAGAATACGACTGTATTTGGTACAACGAAATAAAATGACGGCGAGCGACTCAAAGCGCGGTCATTTTATTTCGTTGTACCTTTTAGCTTTTCTTCAAAAGATTACACGTAATTTGGGTTACGAATTACTAGTAATGTTGTTAAACTCTTCAGCGAAGCCAAAGTACTTGTGTTAGCAGACGGTTCACGTGGGTATCGAACCGCGTCGTCTTGATCGCAAGTCTAATGCCTTATCGATTGGGCTACCGCCGCTTAAAGGCACGCAGGTATCCTCACGATGTTTTCCTTTAGCATTACGGCAAACCATAATTAACTATCGCCGTAATATAGTCCCAGTAGTGCATTTCTTATTTATTGTAAATTTGGGGCAGTCTTTGGAGACCGCCGATAGAAGTGAAAACTTTAATCCTTGATCATAAACACTTTATAACCCAAAAATAATTCAAAAATGGAAAGCGTTCGGTGACGATGACGCGAGTTCCATGATTTTTGTTCACCCAAGAAGTGCTCAACGCGCCTAAAGAAGTTTTCACTTAAAAAAATATGTGTGTTTGTGCTATCATATATTTTAGAACACAGGAATATACCGTAGCCTAACTCATTTCTTTTAAAAGACAGATGGCAATTTTTTGGCAGCTGTCTTAAAAAAAAAAGAGTTAATATTAATTTATCTGAACCTGTCAACTGCATGTTTGACATCGTAACCATTGCGTTACTTATATACAAATAAAGTTTTAACAAGTGATATGTTTGTTTTGTTTAATTTCTAACCTAAGTTATCAAACTACTTTTATGCAGTCACGAACACAGGTTACATACTTATAATACGAAAGCATAATATAAAATTATCAAATACATCAACATTTACTGTGTGACCCAAACTCAATTATCGAGATTTTAGATAATAATAATAATAGAAAAATAAAACTATTTCAACACATTCACAATACAGCATAAAAACGTAGCATACGTGCAAAAAAGTCGGCCTCGATGGCGTAGTGGTTGGTGTAACCGACTGCCACGCCTGAGGTCGCGGGTTCGATTCCCGCACAAGTCAAACATTTGTGTGCATGGACATAGATGTTTGTCTTGGTCTGGGTGTTTCTATGTATAATATGTATGTATTTACAAAAAAAAAATTATATATGTATGTTTATCCATTGTCTAGTACCCATAGTACAAGCTCTGCTTAGTTTGGGCTAGATGGTGTTGTGTGTATGTGGTAGAATATTATATTATATATTATATTAAAAAAGACTCTTCTGAAAGGACCTATCCTTTCAGAAGAGTCTTTTGCATGCTCTTTCTTATATGCTCATTTAAAAAATGTTATTTTTGATTTCTCATTGTCATCCAAATCAGACCTACGTATTAATATGTATGAAACAAGTGATTTTTTTATCAAGAAATGAGTTGAAAACTGATTCCAAAGGTTGTACCAAACAAACAAACAGACGCACAAGATAGCAAGTTAATATAATCGTGGTTAAATGGTATATTGTTGTTACAGGATTCAACAAATTGTGATTACGGGGAGCCGGCCGCTTTAAAGGTAAGCGTTTTTCTACTACTAAAGTGGCAAACAAGCATGGCCCACCTGGTGGTAAGTGGTCACCGTCGCCTATGGACGCCTGCGACACCAGAGGCATCACTGGCGCGTTGCCGACCCTTTAGGAAAAGAAGTGAGAAGGAGAAGGAGCGGGAAAGGGGAAAGAGGGTGATTAGGCCTCCGACACTCTCACTCACCTAACGAAACAACAGTAGGAATACTGCTATTTCACGTCGATATTCTGTGAGAGGGTAGTCCGTCCCCGGTCGAGCCGGCCCATTCATGCAGAAATCAACGGGGCTCTAAAACATGCATCTATCGGGAGATAATAATATCAGCCCTGTATACAAACTGTCCCACTGCTGGGCGCGGGCCTCTTGTCAGTGTGAGAAGGATTAGGTAAGTTCACCACGCTAGCCCATTACAGAATGACAGACTTCACATATCTTCGAGAACATTGTGGAGAACTCTCAGACAAGCAGATTTCCTTACGATGTTTTTCTTCACCGTTAAATTGGACGATAATTACCTAATTTAGGACCGATTTTTCAATCTTCAGATAATTTTTATCTAAAGAATAAACTTGGCGGTTTGACATATTTTCTATACAAAAGCTGTCAAAATGTCAAACATATTCCCCAGATAAAAGTTATGTAACGATTGAAAAATTGGTCCTTATACGCACATAACTTCGAAAAGTCAGAGCTACGTGCCTTGGGATTGAACCCGAGACCTTTGCATGGCAGTCCAACGATCTCCCACGAGGCTATAGCTGCTGTATCGGGAGATAATGCGTGATTTAGGGGTAGGCAGAAGTGTATAATACATAACGGGTATTAAGCGATAGCTCAGTGGGGAGACCAACAGACTGCAATGCAGAGGGTCTCGGGTTCGAACCCACGTCGCGCACCTCTGACTTTCGGAAGTTATATGACTTTTCGAAATTATGTGCGTATTGATTGACAATTATCGCCTGCTCCGTGCCTCGGAGGGCACGTTAAGCCTTCGGTCCCGGCTGCCATGAACATCTATGGCACTCGTTATTGGGAAATCAGTGCCCTCTAATATCCTGACACTGGTCTAGCCTTAGGGTATCGTTAGCCTTCGGGTTGCGGAGGTCAGGGGGCAGTCGCTCCGTGTAAAAACTGATATCCAGTCAAATCCGGTTAGACTAGAAAGCCGACCCCAAGTGACTTGGGAATAATAAAGGCTAGGGAGAAGATGTTGTGTTACAAAATAACTTCTGTTTGCAGGTGTGCAGAATCTGTTTAGTGATGGACGCGAAATTGTTTCCTATTAGAGTTTATAGGCAAGCCTATGAACATCTTACTGGTATATCTGTAAGTATCTTATCGTTACATTATTATAACTCGTCTGAAATGTAAATCATTTCTAGCTCTAAAGTTTATGTAAATGACGAGGACATCTTTATACACTAGAAATAATTATGCTAAATCTCACAAGCCTCCGTGTGCGTAATATGCTTAATATTCAATGATTTCCCTTCACGTTTTAAATTTATTATAACGAATGGGGTAATTGACTCCTTTTTAGGGTTCCGTACCTCAAAAGAAAGAAACGGAACCCTTATAGGATCACTTTGTTGTCCGTCTGTCTGTCTGTCAAGGGCCTTTTTCTCAGGGACGCGTGGAGGTATCAAGCTGAAATTTATATCAAATACTCAGGTCTACTGTCCCTTGGAGCTGTGAAAAAATCAAACTTCTAAGCAAACGCAATCAAAAGATATAGCCGTTTATGCTGCAAATTGTCGACACTCGCAAGGGAATCAAAACCTACAGGGTACTTCCCGTGAACTCAGAATCTTGAAATTTGGTACGAAGCAACGTCTTATAGCACAGATAAAGGAAAAATTGCGAAAAGCATACATTTTTAGTTACATCATATAAATACCATAACTTTTACTTATATACCTATAGGTTTGTACGGAACCCTCGGTGCGCGAGTCCGACTCGCACTTGGCCGGTTTTTTTATTGTTATATCAAATAGTTACATAATTATACGAACTCTAAAATACAAATATTTTTTTAAATCCCCTTAATACTAAAGAAGATACTAGCATTTCAAATCTGGTAGTAGAGATATTTGTCAAAAACAGAAAAAGACGCACGACACAAGTTGTGACGACACCACTATTTAAAAGCAGCTGTCTAAAGAAAGATAACGAGATATCAATCTTTATACTGTTTCCACAAAACGATTTCTTTTGATTACTATTTACTATAGTTACACATAAATAATGTATAAAAAAATAGATAGGCAACTACCCTATTAAGTCAAAAACTGAATAAATTTTAAATTAACAGTATTTGCTTCTTGAGGCGCATTATTGCCAAGTTTGTGACAAAGATTTAATGTTATTGTTGAAGCTTCAAGAAGAAGACCGTCTACCACAGAAGTTGTGCGTGGAGTGCGCGCAGAGGCTGTTGAACTGCAGTAGGTTCAGGAACAGGAGCTTAAGAGCCAACTCCTTAATGATGGAGATCGTTAAAAAGCAAGACCACGTGAGTAACATTGCTCTGATAAAATTAGCCCTAGTATATTCTCGAAGGTGTAGTACCACTTTCGGTAGCAGTTTATAGGTATCATGTAATAGGGGAATACCATTCGTTTAATTTGATATCTCTGCACGGATGACGTTGTGGTTTAAGTGGTTGCCTCGCTGCTGCCACTGCGCTAAGTGTTGCGGATTGATCCCTACACGGAACAAATCTTATAGATCAAGAAGATGGTCCGAGTCTAGCCTATATAGTTGTTCTGAATATGGGTGTAAAAACATACACATTACCATCGTCGACTTGGCACATTAATAGACGTCGAAATGCTAATAAGATTTTTAACAGAAGATATCCAATAACATCGTACTACTTGGTCATTAAAGCCAAGACCTCATGACTAGAGTAAAAATTACCATAAACAATGACAAGGACTCTATTAGCAAGAGAGCAGAGATAATTCTGCTATAACAGCTATTACAAGATAATGTAAGAATAAACAAAGTCCAAGTCAAAAATCATTTATTGATTAATCAATAAATGATTTTTGACTTCGGTATTGTGATTCGTTCTTTAAAGAATACACAAAATCGAAGTCAAATATCAATTATTCACAAGTAACACTTAGGAACGTCAAAGTATATACAATACTGAGTTAGAATACTTAATATCAAGAACATATATACATAGATTCACGCCTGTTTCCCAGAAGGGTAGGCAGAGACTACGGATTTCCATTTGCTACGATCCTGACACACTTCTCTGGCTTCATTCACTTTCATATCATATCAAGAACAATGATAATCTAATCAATCTTCTCTTTCCAGCTCACCATCCACAACATAAAAACCATCAACCGTGAGAACAACCAACTATCCTCCCCATTATCCACCAAACACTACACCCCAGACTACTACGACTCATACGAATACTACATCGAAAACATCGACACTTTACCCATCACAGCCGAAGAAAAGTCCCTACCGCCAGCCCCGCAAGATTTACAACTAGACATACAATTGGAGATCAAACAAGAAAACGAAATATTCATTGCCGAAGACCCTGATGATGACGATGATAAATTTGATAACGCCTTAGTCATCGACGAGGACGATTTCGACAAAGACGATTTCGACAAAGACTTCGTCACATCCGACCAAAATTACTCTTCAGATGACAGCCTACCTCTAAAGCAGACTAAGCCGAAAACTATCAAAAAGAAACGAGAGGTCAAAGTCAAAAAACCGGTGAAGAGAGCGAAGAAAGTTAAAGAACCGTCTGAACCGAAAATTGATAGGAGGAGAAAACCGTTTTTGAACGATGATTTGAATGAAACTTTGTTTACGATCACCGATTTGAGTGTCGATGAGCAGATAGCTGAGATTCTGAAGCGGCAGGAGAGTTCTAATTATAAGAACGCTGTTTATAAGTGCACGGCGTGTTTCAAAGGGTTTTTGGATGAAGACGCTTATAATACTCATGTTACTAGACATACTAATGTAAGTGTTTAATAATACCGTAAGGTTGTATGACTTTAGCCCTGAGGGATGACATTGCTCCCTATTTGGAAAAAGTTTGAAGTTCCCACTAGACCACTATCATACATTTTGCCGAAAAAATAAAAATACACGTGGCAATCAATAGATAGCACTATAAACTGTCAGTAAAACAGCTTCCAATTAAACAGCTTTTTCCAATTAAGGGCCAATGTCACCCTCAGGGCTAAAGTCATACGAAGTTACTATAATTATTTAATAACCTTGTGTCAGATACTATGTATTCAGATTAGGAACTTAGCAGAATCGCTCAGAAAGTGTGTAAAAGATTTGGAGGATATGGGAGTGGGAGATCGGAAAAATAGATGTAGAAAATGAAGAGGAGGATTTTATAAACTGTATCTATACTAATATTATAAAGCTTAAGAGTTTGTTTGTTTGTTTGAACGCGCTAATCTCAGGTACTACTGGTTCGATTTGAAAAAATATTTTAGCGTTGGATAGCCTATTTATCGAGGAAGGCTATATCACGCTACGACCCACGGGGGCGTCGCAGTAACGATAAATGGAGGTGAAACCGCGGGAACATCTAGTATATATATAATACGTAACAGGTATTAACGGCTTGACGCTTTGCCCAGGTTACACCGGCCGTGGTCACAAGCTGACTTGTGCTGTGATGTCAAGTCTCCGTTTGTGAGGCAAAAGAATTTTGATTTACCCTCACTTTTGGCATATTTTTGTTTGTCCATGTATCATCACACGCTACACTCACGGTATGCCTATTACATATGCTAGGCGACGTGTCCGTGTTCTGTGAATTACCTGACTGTGCAAAACAGCGAAGTTGTGTATTATTAACCTCTGAGGCTTCTTCAAAGAGGTTAATGAAAACACTTTATGACGGTCTGTGTGTTAGTGACAGATTGATGTTAGTGACACGCATAACTCCGGAACCACTAGACCGATTGACTTGTAACTTGGTGTGCAAACACCTTGAGGTCATACCTCGGTCGATTTTGGGCCCTGTGGGTCAAAAGACCTCCGAGATATAGGGGTAATTTAATTTAATAATAAAAGATTTTATAAATTGTATCATACCCCAAAAAACTATAGTTTGGCCATAACATATAAAAGTTTCTTCTTGCATGTATAACTGCATTTAACCTTTTTCTTATCTTACCAACGATAATACCGCTAAATATAACAACATTTAAACATAATTTGTCCGTTGCAGCAATCAGGCGAGCACGAATGCGAGATATGCAAGACGCACTTCAAGCACTCGCACGCGTTGCGCAAGCACATCACCGCGCACCACACGCAGCGCTTCAGCTGCAAGCAGTGTACCTACGTCACCACGCACCGACAGACCGCCAGGCTGCACGAGAGGTATGTATGTAGATATGCAAGACACGCTTCAGCTGATCGACCTGAAATTAGCGCGTTCAAAAAAACAAACAAACAAACTCTTCAGCTTTATAATATTAGTATAGATATAATTTCCTGCTTTTATTAGTCTAAAATATTGTTGTACGCTGACAACCTGAAGATTATACAACAAATAGAAAATATTTGAAACGCGCGCCTTCTTCAACAGGATCTACAACGCTTTGAAGTATACTTTAATTTACTACATTAAAGAAAACATTGTATGATAAGATGTTGGTTTTTGTTTAATTAAGTATATTTGTCTTTTGAGTGATTTAATTTATTTTAGCTGTTTGTGAAAACTTATTATTGGCCTTATATTGTTAATTTTTATGACTGTATCTTTTAGCTGTAAGTTTGCCCTATAATCCTAACTAATATTATAAAAGCGAAAATGAGTTTATTTGTTTGTTTGCTTGTTACCTTTTCACGCCTAAACCACTGAACCGATCATTCTGAAATTTTGCATATACGTTGTCAGGTGTACAGAAACGGACATAGGCTACCTTTCATCCCGAAAAAAATTACTGTTCCCGAGGAAAACATCAATAACGTTCTTATGATAATAGATGCCGCCACGTGTCTTTCGAATCATGATTGAATTATATTATTACAAGCAGAGTACAACCCGAATTGATTGTCAAATTCTAAATTAACGCGAGCGAAGCCGCGGGCAAAAGAAAGTAATAAATATAACGTCTATATGAGGTAACGGCAAATCTCGCAGTTAAGTTTCTTCAGATTTCCTTTCTTTCAAAATTACATTACTCTATTGGTCGGACTACTTCATGAAACGGTTTACGACAATCAAGATGTTAAGCACCGAGAAAGACGGATTTGGTATAAATATGTTTCATGATACAAAGAGTAGTAGAGCCTCGCTGATTTCAGCATGAATGGGCCGACTCGACCGGAGAAGGACTACCCTCTCCCAGAATATCGACGTTAAACAGCAGTATTCCTACTGTTGTGTTTCGTTCGGTGAGTGAGAGTACTGGAGGCCCAATCACCCTCTTTACCTCTTCCCGCTCCTTCTCTCTCCCTTCCTAAAGGGTCGGCAACGCGCAAGTGATGCCTCTGGTGTTGCAGGCGTCCATAGGCTACGGTGACCACTTACCATCAGGTGGGCCGTATGCTTGTGTGCCACCTTAGTCGCACAAAAAAAAATGCATTCGGCCCGACACTTCGGCTTTTATGTTTCAGAATTTTTGAAGTGAAAACTTCTTTAGCGGCGTTGTGCACTCTTTTGTGATGGATAAAAAATGTTAAACTCGCGTCAGGACACGTGACCTGATCGAAAAGTCGTAAGACGGAGGGAGAATTGTCATGTTTGTGTACGATAGCGCAATAAATGAATATTGTATTTTACCACATAAATGATAGTACTTTTATACTGATAATTAAAACAATTCGTGCAAAATGATTCCCTAACCATTCCAAAATATCAAAAATGCAGAACGTTAATATTCAAGTTTTCACTTCTGCCGGCACTCCCGGAGTGCAACCTGTTGTTTTTTTATTTCTTATCTTTTCATAATAGGTCTACTTATCCTGTCAGCCTATTCATGGAGGTTCCCACCATATCATCCGTATGCTTGTCAGGTCGGTCGTGTACATAAGAAGTAATGTATCGTGTTTGTTTCAGATGGCACAACGGCACGAAATACAGCTGTCCACACTGTAACCATGAGTTTCTGTGAGTATTTAACTAATAAAACACAACATACGGATTTTAATTATTAAACTATTTAGATTTACACTTTTGCTGACGTTGGTTAAACATGGCTCCTGAAAACAACCGAACTGTCGCTGAAAAATGTGTAAAAATGATTAAAATAGCTTAAAATAATAGTGAATTGTAACAATAGTAGTTTTACTTTCAAAATTATGTGAATGTATTGTTTTTAGGGTTCCGTACGTCAAAAGGAAAAAACGGAACCCTATAGGATCACTTTGTTGTCCGTCCGTCCCGGAGACCAACAGACTGCAATGCAGAGGGTCTCGGGTTCGAACCCACGTCGCGCATCTCTGACTTTCGGAAGTTATATGACTTTTCGAATTTATGTGCGTATTGATTGACAATTATTCTCTAATATCCTGACACTGGTCTAGCCTTAGGGTATCGTTAGCCTTCGGGTTGTGGAGGTCAGATGGCAGTCGCTCCGTGTAAAAACTGATATCCAGTCAAATCCGGTTAGACTAGACAGCTGACCCCAAGTGACTTGGGAATAATAAAGGCTAGGGAGAAGATTGATTGACAATTATCGCCTGCTCCGTGCCTCGGAGAGCACGTTAAGCCGTCGGTCCCGGCTGCCATGAACATCTATGGCAGCCGTTATTGGGCAGTCAGTGCCCTCTAATATCCTGACACTGGTCTAGCCTTAGGGTATCGTTAGCCTTCGGGTTGCGAAGGTCAGATGCCAGTCGCTCCGTGTAAAAACTGATATCCAGTCAAATCCGGTTAGACTAGAAAGCCGACCCCAAGTGACTTGGGAATAATAAAGGCTATAAAGTACTTGCATTTCAAATGTGTAACATTCGAGTGAACATTATTCAATTTAAAGACTAATTTATTTGTTCCGCAGTAAGTTTACGACATACATGGGCCATATACGCATTAAACACCCGTCGGACTTCGTGTGTGAGATCTGCGGCTATTCGTTCGTCAGCGCTAAAGGCATCGAACTGCACAAGAAACTGAAACACCGCCTCGATAATGGACAGGTACTTATATTTTTATTAGCAGCGATAGCTCAGTGGGGAGACCAACAGACTGCAATGCAGAGGGTCTCGGGTTCGAACCCGCGTCGCGCACCTCTGACTTTCGGCAGTTATATGACTTTTCGAAATTATGTGCGTATTGATTGACAATTATCGCCTGCTCCGTGGCTCGGAGAGCACGTTAAGCCGTCGCTCCCGGCTGCCATGAACATCTATGGCAGCCGTTATTGGGAGAGTGTCGACACAAAAGATCCCACTGGGTCGAAGTGTCGCCGGTCTGCACTGACTGGCCCCCCACATAAGATAAGATATATTTTTATTAGTGAACCCGACAGCAGTAGCCCGCCACGAACGGAAGAACTATCTTAGAAATCGATCGCAGTGCCACCTACCTAGTCCAATTGTGAATCCAAATTGACTATCCACTCAAACAAATCCAAAAAAGCATCATATCTCGGTTCAGCCGTTTAGGAGATGTGTGTACACGCGTATAGATGAATTATATTTATCAAGATTAGTGCGGCTCTACACAGATGAAAAAGTAACGGCACACAGAGATGGCGCTGTACTCAATAACACATTACACAATCTTGAATCGCGCAAGCGAAGTTGACACTATTAGTGCCTGACGTCAATCACCCAGGCTGACCGGAGGATACTCCTTTTGTGGTGACGGGACATCATAGCATGTTCCTCCACACAAATTTTTGTTCTGCGTTGCCTCGTCAGAATGACTTCCAACCCACAACCATCGCCATGGAGGGAATGACAAGGCAACCGCTTAAGAGTACTAAGGGTCAATTCACACCGAGACGCGACGCTGCGCGCACATTTCAATAGAGCGACTCAAAATATATTTTATTTACTACACAAAAAGATACACATTTCATTGTGAGAATTCAGAATACGTTGCACCACGCAGCACTACGCCGCGAGATGTAGCCTGAGGCCACTGTGGCGCGCTTGCAAATGGTAGACTGCAGGTGGGCGCGGGCGGAGCGCCCGCGGCGAGTAGACACGTTCCGCTGCGCCCCGCGGCGTCTCGCTGCGCAGCGAGGCTTCGTGCTGCAACGTTTTACGATGCGCCTCGCGACGTTGCGATGCGTCTCGCGGCGGCGTGCGGCGCAGCGCGAAATCATTGGCCTCTTCGAGTGTCGTCGCGTCGCGTCGCGTCTCGGTGTGAACTAACCCTAAGCCTTCCGTGCAGCCATTTGGGTTAGAATACTAGTAATTTGTAATCCAAATGTCTAGTAATATTTTTTAACTGGCTGTACCCGCAGTTTCACCCGCGTTTATCGTTACTGCACCGCCCTCGTGGGTCGTAGCGTAATGTTATATAGACTATAGCCTTTCTCGATAAATAGGCTATCCAACACAAAAAGAATTTTGCAATGCGAACCAGTAGTTCCTGAGATTAGCGCGTTCAAACAAACAAACAAACTCTTCAGCGTTATAATCGTAATACATATATATAAATTACGTGTCACGTTGTTTGTCCGCTATGGACTCCTAAACTACTGAACCGATTTTGATCAAACTTCGTAACCATCTGTACTTTGGTCGAACTTAAAAGATAGGACAGTTCTTTTGTGTTTAATATTTTCGCCTACAAAATTAAGTAAATTTGCACGAAAAATGAAAAAACGTAACGTAAACGTTACGTGATTTTTAGATTATAACAGTAGAAATCTATCCAATTTTACAGCTTAAACGAAACATAAATAGTTATATAACGATTTGTCCGTCCCAAACATTTAAGTTATTGGTTGACAATAAAGATACATATTTATCAAAAAAGCACTTCAAATCCGCCACACAATTTGACTATGGCGGCTGCGCGCCGATTTGAATATGGCGCCGCACGAGCTCTGTCATTATCTGTCTTACGCTCGGCGCAGTCTTGATGTTAATATTTTATTTAATAGATCCCGGAGGATGGTCCATTCTGCGAGCTGTGCAACGTTCGGTTCGTGTCAGTTGAAGCGCATAAACGACACCTCAGTGTATCAGCGAGACATAATACAGGTGATTTATTAAGCCTCTACACAATGGCCCATGATGGGCGATTAAAAAAGCCATCATCGCCGCGATCATGGGTTGCTCTCTACACAATCGTGACTGTTACATTTAGGGTTAGCGCTGACTGACGGAGTGGCGGCGAAGAGACTAATTCAGTAACAATTTAAATTCAACCTAAAGTGCTTCAGAATACGACTGTATTTGGTACAACGAAATAAAATGATGGCGAGCGACTCAAAGCGCGGTCATTTTATTTCGTTGAACCAAATACAGTCGTATTCTGAAGCACTTTAGGTTGAATTTAAATTGTTACTGAATTAGTCTCTTCGCCGCCACTCCGTCCGTCGGCGCTGACCCTTACTCACTGTCGTCTGTTGAAGATGGACGTCGAAGTGATAGCGGCTGCTGCTATCTGTTTTCTCAGTACATAAATAATCATAATCGTAATGTGCATCAAAAAAAGGTCAAAAATTCAACCATTTTTGTTGCGTAAACATAAATCCACCGACACCACGCACTACCTTTTCTTTTTTTAAAGTGAAAACTTCTTTAGGCGCGTTGAGCACTTCTTGGGTGAACAAAAATCATGAAACTCGCGTAATCGTTACCGGACGCTTGTTTATTATTTTTTGTTTATAAAGAAGTGTTTATGATCCAGGATTAAAGTTTTCACTTCTATCGGCAGTCCCCAAAGACAGCCCCATTTTTTAAATTGGCGTCACACGTTCACAACGTTCCCACCAAAAAACCACTACCTTCTTACTTGACCTCTGTCGTGCGGCTGATTGATGGACGATTGTGTGGATACGCGCACGATCATCGGCACGCATTCCTTTGATGTACCGACAATTCACCGATTAGTCACGAATATAGGCGATGATGGCCACTCACATACGATTATGCTCTCTACACAATCGTGCGTGGCTGTACTCGCCCATCATGGGCCATTGTGTAGAGGGGCCTTTAGTCTGTAGCAAGTGTGTAGCTACCTACCGGTCCGGGGAATAAGCGTGAGTTCAGTGATAGTACAGATTCTGTTAAGATGTCTTCAATAGAATGAAGTTTAGAATTACGTACGGTAGACTTCAAAAAAGTTGCAGATTTATTGAAATTAAAACTACGGATTTTAACACCAATGATTAAATTATGTTCGGGTACTTTGAAATAACTACACTGGAACATTGAGACAACTACCATCTTAGTCTCCCCGTGACCATGGCTGCTGAAAAGCAACCGAAACGTCGGAGAAAGTGTAAACATAAATATAAATAGCTTTAATAGCTTAAAAATTAGTAAAGTTTAATAATAATAGTAGTGTAACAGTTTCTAAATTTTGTAATAAAGTGTCAAATAAACAACGTGATAAAATCCGTATATAGTAGTTTAATTTCAATGAATAACATTTGCGTAAACAGAAGACAATATTAAGTCGCAGATTTGGCAAAATGTGTGTGGACAATGGCGGTACGCTCATGTAAGTCCAAAAAACCGGCTCAGCTTCATAAAATGCCATGATGTGTATGATATTCAATCTAACACTAGTGTATGCCTTTAGTGTGACTAAGCGACCTCACCTGGGAGTGGTTATTGACCAGCGTCTTTCTTGGTATCCTCAATTGGAACAAGTCAGGAGTAGAGTGCGAAAACTTATATGGGTATTCAAGGAGCTGAGATATACCATACCAAAAAGGATAAAAGTTAACAAAAGTAATGAGAAGCAAAGAAATCTTTTAAACGAAATTTATGTATCCTTGGTCCAATCTGTTCTAGTGTATTGTATCACTGTATGGGGTGGAGCAGCAAAATCTAGATTTCTAGACTTAGAACGCGCTCAAAGGGCAATACTTAAAGTGATGTACTTTAAAAAAAGAATATTTCCCACTGACAAGCTCTATGACTTATGTAATCTGCTGTCTGTTAGGAAGCTGTATATTCTTCTTGTCATTCTAAAAACGCATAAAGAAACAACGTATGATCCTAAAATCTTAAAGAAAAGAAATAAGCACCGCATACTAAATGTTCCTAAAACTAAAACAGAATTTGCTAGCAGACAATATAAAAAACGTTCAGCCTTTTTATACAATAAAATTAATAAACTAATATATATTTATGATAAAAAACAATATGAATGTAAAAATATGCTAATAACATGGCTACATAACTTAAACTATAACGATACAGAGGCACTCCTGCAATGTGTGAATTAATAATTAATCTTATTTAATGTTGTACTCGCTTATTCTGCACATTCACCCAAACTATATATATATCTCACTCGCACACTCACACACTCATACACACATATACACGCGCGCACACGCGCGCGCACATACACACACACACACACACACACACACACACACATACACACACACACACACACAATTGATCATATTTTTCTTTTTTAGTTTTTTAGTTTTTATTTTCTATTTTTCATATAATATTGTATATTGCTCAAAACTATAAAGTAGGGAAGAGCGGAGCCTTCAACTACAGGCATTTTCTATGCTTAAATGGAGACTCCTTGACAAGCAATGTAAACCAAATATGATATGAAATAAACTTATTTTTATTTTATTTTTATTTTTTTTATTTACGGCGCTGCTACTGAAAATGTATTGAAAGAAAAACCCGTTAACTTAGAGTATGAAATTATTTATTACATATACTTAACAGGTTCTTTCTTTTATACTTAATTAATATTTTTTTAAATTTTTATTATAGGCACTGATAAGGATTCACGAGAATCAAACAAGCCTAAAAAAGGGAGGAAGTTGAAAGACTCGAAGGACATGGACAAGAGATCGCTGGAGATTGAGAAAGAGTCGGATGACAAGAAGAAGATGTATCCGAGTCAGTTGAGAAAGGCAGAGGGACCGATACCTTGTGAACAGGTGAGTGAAGTTAAAATAATATCAGGCCTGTATATAAACTTACTTACTTCGAGAACATTATATAGAACTCTCAGACATGCAGGTTTCCTCACGATGTTTTCTTTCACCGTTAAAGCGAGCGATAATTAACTATTTAATATTCACATTACTTTAAAAAGTTAGTAGCAGCGATAGCTCAGTGGGGAGACCAACAGACTGCAATGTAGAGGGTCTCGGGTTCGAACCCACGTCGCGCATCTCTGACTTTCGGAAGTTATATGACTTTTCTAAATTATGTGCGGATTGATTGACAATTATCGCCTGCTCCGAGCCTCGGAGAGTACGTTAAGTCGTCGGTCCCGGCTGCCATGAACATCTATGGCAGTCGTTATTGGGAAGTCAATGCCCTCTAATATCCTGACGCTAGTCAAGCCTTAGGGTATCGTTAGCCTTCGGGTTGCGGAGGTCAGATGGCAGTCGCTCCGTGTAAAAACTGATATGCAGTCAAATATGGTTAGACTAGAAAGCCGACCCCAAGTGACTTGGGAATAATAAAGGATAGGGAGAAGAAGATCACTTTAAAAAGTTAGAGGTGTGCCTAGGAATCGAACTAGAGACCTCTGCATAGAAGTCAACTAGGCTATCGTTGCTAACATATGTATGTCCTACAAATATGATAAATGTGAAAGTTTTTGCGGATAGATGGATGGATGGATGTTTGTTACACTTTGACCCAAAACCTACTGAACCGATTATTTTTTATTTTGTTTATTTGTTATTGACTAAAGATTACAATAATAATACCATGCCTTAAATCTCTTGCTTAAACCACTAGGGTTTTTATGCGAGTTCATCCTAATCCTAATCCTAACTAATATTATAAAAGCGAAAATGAGTTTGTTTGTTACCTTTTCACGCCTAAACACTGAACCGATCATCCTGAAATTTTGCATATACGTTGTCAGGTGTATAGAAACGGACATAGGCTACCTTTCACCCCGAAAAAATTACTGTTCCCGAGGAAAACAACAATAACGTTCTTTTGATAATAGATGGCGCCACGTGTCTTTCGAATCATGATTGAATTATATTATTTATTACAAGCAGAGTACAACCCGAATTATTGTCAAATTCAAAATTAACGCGAGCGAAGCCGCGGGCAAAAGCTAGTATGTTATATAAATTAAAATTACAATTTATACTCTAATAATAATTCACAATGACAGTACGAATTTGTCAATGTTATATAACAAATATTTTTTTAGCGTGGTTTTATACGGCTGCTTTTTAACATATTTATTTACTGTATCTTCAGGTAAACTATTCAAGATCTTAGGAAGTATGTATCGACATATTTTAGTTCCATACAAATTATTAAATGTTGGTAAAACATATTTCTTTGAATTTGGCAACTGTCTTAAATTATTGTTACGGCTATGCAAACTAAGTTGGTCCGTGTTTACGAGTTCTTCTTTCATTACGGCCATTTTGATTTTACATTGTATTGGTAATACATTACAGTATTTAAATAGTTCGTTGTATTGTGATAGTAATTGGTATTTAGATAGCTGGAGACCTGGATTAACACATAGACTATATCCCAATATTCCCACAGCATCGAGACTTATGCGGGTGAAACCGCGGGGCGCGACTAGTATCGAAATAAATTCTGCCTTTGTTCTAGTGTGGTCTTCAATTAGAAGATTCTCGTGCTTACCACGGCCACTTCAGACGTATGCATCCGGACAAGAATCGAACCAACTACCCATCTATGAAGTCGCCGTGTATGTGTGAGGTTTGCGGCAGAATGTTCCAGGTTAGTACCATTCTAGAAACAATAAAAAACCGGTGCGTAATAAAAAAAGTAAGTAATAAAAAAAGTGCGAGCCGGAGTAGCACACGAAGGGGAACCCTTGGTGTGCTATTCCGGCTTCTCCTTCCACCACCATCGTGCAACATATAACATTATGGTTTTATTTATTTTAATTTTTGTATGTTCTTGTTGTTTTATTATTGTTAACTAGCTGTTACCTGCGACTTGGTCCGCGTAGATTTTAATTAAAAAGTGTTTGTCTCCGCGGAACCCTATTTTTTTTCTAAAATCAAAGTAGCCTAAGTTATTCCTTATAACATTAGCTATCTGCTAGTGAAAGTCCTGTCAAAATTGGTTTAGCCGTTTCGGAGATTAGCCGGAACAAACAGACAAAAATTTTAAAAATTGATGTTTTCGTATAGGTACCTTGTATACTTTCATATGCATTAGATAAAAAGCTGTTATTTTGACATTACAAACAGACACTTTTAAGGACTACCTTAAAAGTGTCTGTTTGTAATATCAAAATAACAGCTTCTACTAAGATCCTCGCTGGGTTCAGCATAAATGGGCCGGATCGACCGGGGTAGTACTACCCTCTCACAGAATACCGGCGTGAAGTAACGGTACCCGTACTGTTGCGTTTCGTATCGGTGAGTGAGAGAGCCGGAGGCCCAGTTACCCCGATCCTTTTCCTATCCTTTCCTTTGTCCTTTCCCTCCTTCATTCTTTTTTAAAGGGCTGGCAACGCACTTGTGACTCCTTTGGGGTTGCGGGTGTCCATGGGTGGCGGTAACCGCTTACCATCAGGCGATCCTTCTGCTCGTTTGCCCGCCTATGCCATAAAAAAAAAAACTTCAATTTTATTTATTTGTATAGATAGGTTTTAACGTGTAGCAATATCAGCATAACTGTTTCTTTTTAATTCGGCGTGATTCCATTTTTAATTTTACTATCTTGGATGTTCATTCTACCAACAGTATAGCGGCAATAGAAATACACATTCCGTGAAAGTTACAAGTCTCTCTCTATCTATGACGGTTTATAAGATACAGCCCGCTGACAGAGAGACGGATCGTCAACAGAGGCTTAGTAATAGGCCCGTTGGCATCTTTTGGGTATGGAACCCTAAAAACGATTCCAAATAAAATTACGTTACTTGACATAGCCTGATGAAAATTGAGAAAGGTGTTGATAGTTTGGACATTATAGAACTCCAAGGCAAAGCTGCTGTTGTCTACAAAACGTTGATCTAGAAGGATTTTCTTTATATTTGTTGACGGCTAGTATGGTGACTTCGTACAGACGAAGAAGTTTCGACTACACCCAATAGATGGCGCTGTACACAATAAGCGCTTATAATCATGTTCCCCATACAATCCTGCAACGCACAAGTTACAGCGACTAACTACAGGATGGGCCATAAGCCTTTGCACTTTTGAATTTACAATAAAAAAAAACTATTAAGTGTATTCAAATAAATGATTATTTTAAAATGTATATTAAAGAGAAAATTATTTCTTGAAAATAATATCGTACAGGTGGTCACCATCTCGTCGCTGGCAATCCTGGAACCTGGCCGTTAAATTTTCGAAACCTCTCAGACACAGTGCGCTGGATATATTACACATTTCTTGACGAATATTATCCTTTAATTGGTAAATTGTTCTTGGTTTATTCATGTAGACTCGACTTTTAAGATAGGAAGAAATCAGCTGGAGTAAGGTCGGGGCTGTGTCGGAGAGTTTTCGAAAATTTAATCGGCGATTGCCTAGCATCTTTGTATTACCTTCCGCTTAGTTTCGGATAGTTTCACGTTTTGAACATGTTCTGCTGTGGACGGTGGGATCGTCACAATCCGACGCCACAGTAAGATATCCTGTTGTTCGCAGAGTTACGCGTTACTAAAGGACCATACGTGGACGCACACGGGCGAGCGGCCGTTCAAGTGCGACAGCTGCGGGAAGGCGTTCCGCATGAAGCAGCGCCTCGTGGCGCACCGGCGCGTGCACAGCCAGGTGCGCGCCAGCTACGTGTGCGCGCTCTGCGGGAAGCACTTCAGCACGCACAGCAACCGGCAGAGGCACATGTTTGTAAGTATTGTACACAAGTCACAAAGCAAAGCATTACCAAGAGGGAGGGTAGTATAGCTGCTATAGGTATCGCCAAACTTCTAGTTCGCTCTGAAGTTGCAGTACGCAGGTGTTTGCGCAGGTACAGTTAAAAAGAAAATCTTTACATTTATTGTGATAATTAAATAAAAATACGTACCTATAACTTTAGTTCATTAAATGAAGAGAATACAATTATAACAGAAAACAATAACAAAAACAATAACAGTCAATGATTATAACTAAAACAACAACAAACAAACAAAAACAAAACAGTGGGTAGTAGTAACAAAGCATTCAAAACTGCGTGGCGCGTTTCTCAGCGACTGTACTTTACCGACCGAACATGTCCGAATGCGACCGAACGTTCCCGAAGCCCGTCTCGAATCGTATAGACCCCTCCCGCTACCCGCCTACGTCCCGTTGACATCTTGTATTTGGTTACTGCGCAACTATACGTAGCAACGTCAGGGCGAACTAGAAGTTTGGCGAGACCTATACCCGTTACCAAGAGTATAGGTGCTGCCATTTAGCAAAAGTATAGGCGCCCCAGTTAAAAGTATAGTGACTTCCCAAAGTACAACTAAAAAGACCTCACTATTCAAAAGTTCAGCTTTTAAGTCAACCAAAAGTCTACCCTCTTAAACTCAAAACTATACGGGCCCCATTTACCAAAAGTAGGGCTCCAACCGAAAGTATATTGGCTTTACAAAGCAATAGTAAAGGGCCTCACTAATAAATAGTTCAGCGTTCAAGACAGTCAAAAGTCATCACTCTAAAACTCAAAACTATAGGAGCCTCATTTACCAAAAGTAGGGCCCCAAAATAGCTCGTGTCACGTGATTTTAGATTATAACAGTAGAAATCTATCCTATTTTACAGCTTAAACGAAACATAAATAGTTATATAACGATTTGTCCGTCCCAAATATTTAAGTTATTGGTTGACAATAAAGATACATATTTATCAAAAAAGCACTTCAAATCCTTCATACAATGTTACTATGGCGCCCGCATTTGAATATGCGCCGCACGAGCTCTGTCATTATCTGTCTTACGCTCGGCGCAGTCTTAATAGCGCGATTCAGCAATGAACAACGCCATCTATCGAGCTTAGGGTTAAACATTTTAACATTAGTTGTTCCGATTGCACAAACCTAATTCACTTTGGATGACTCTTTATTTTATTTGGTTTCTTTTTTTTCATTCGCAGATCCACACGGGTTTGAAGCCGTTCAAGTGTGAGATGTGTGGTAAAGGGTTCAAGCACGCGAGCGAGAAAAGAGCACATATTACATACGTACACCTTAAGAAGCCGTGGCCAAAGCGCGCCAGGGGCAAGAGAAGACCAGAGACGAGACAGGTGAGACATCTCATCTTCTTTGTGATTGTATTTTTCTTGAGAGTTAGGGAACAGAGAGTGCACTTGTATTAGCACACACATTTGTGCGCTATAATAATGGGATTAAATATAATGATCAGCAAAAATACTAATTGGTCAGCAAATATTGCACAGCATAACGAGCATCTATACGCCTCAAATCACTGCATTCCGTCTCGGAAGTGTTAGGTTATGTTAGGTTCCTTTTTTTAAACCCACCCAAAAATAGTTATTTGCTTATCAGTTAGCTTTTTTTGCTGCACAATTAGTATTTTTTTTGCTGTGCAGTTAAATACTATCCTATAATAATGTCCTCCAGACCGAATTTCGGCCATGGCGGCCAGTCTTAGCGGAGACTGGCCATCTGCGCAGGAGAAGTCTAGCATTCCAATAGCTGACAGATCTTGCCTTCTGAGAGAAAACCCAGTAACACTTACACGACGTTAGCATCAAACCTGGGTCTTCACGATTCAAGTGTGTGCGCAAACACAAGTGCACTCTCTGTTCCCTAACTCTCATGATCCGATGGGACGGTAATCCGACATGACCGGAGAGAGATCAGACGCAGGACCAACGGCTTTACGTGCTTTCCGAGGCACGGGGGGGTCTCACACCGCCAACTTCCTAACTCCGGGCTGCTATTGAGATTAAATTGCTTTACAGAAAAAGCCCGACCCGGGATTCGAACCCGAGACCTCATGCACAGCAGTCGCATTCACTACCGCTGCGCCACGGAGGCAGTTAAATCGCATTCACTACTCAGATATATAAGACTACATATATCAAAGTAAAGTAACGTAATTATTTCATTTCAGGGTCAATTACCATCACAGCAAGGTCAAGCGGGGAACGAAATGGAACTCTCTACTCCAATATGGCCGCCGTGCGATCCCAAACTCGCGGACATTAACGACATGATTGTAGATAAACCTGTTTATTATAATTTAAAGATTTAAATGTAGATGGTTTAGCTAGATATGAGATGCACATGTGACGCCTCCGCACAGATGAAGAAGTTCCGCCTACATCCAACAGATGGCGCTATATACAATAAGCGCTTGAGAATGACGACACACAATCCTGAATCGCACAAGTAACATTTACGAAGTGACTAAGTATATATACAAGTTCCCGACATGAACAATCAACAGACACGATCACCCAGCCTGGTCGGAGGATCCTCTCTTTGTGTTCGAGGGACATCACATCACGTTCCTCCACACACATTATCCATCGTGAAGACCCAGGTTTGATGCTACCGTCGTGTATGTGTTACTGGGTTTTCTGTCAGAAGGCAAGATCTGTTAAGTGGTGAAATGCCAGGCATAATAAGTATAGATGGTTCAGCTAGATGTGATGCATTATCGCTTGTGAAGACCCAGGTTTGATGTCACAGTCGTGTAGAGTTACTGGGTTTTCTGTCAGAATGCAAGATCTGTCAAATCTTGGAATGGCAGAGATAATAAGTATATATGGTTGAACTAGATATGACGCATTTTCGATCGTGAAGATTCAGCTTTGATGCCATTGTCGTCAGTGTTAGGTACTGGGTTTTCTGTCAGAAGGCATTAAGAAGAATGTAATGTGAGTGAATGAAACCACAGCAAGTGGAAACTCGTAATTTCTTACCCCTTTACCCCTTACGACTGGGTAAGTTGTGATAGTAGAGTCATAATAGAGGTATACAGTAAGTAAAATAACGAAAGGCGTTCCCTTAAAGCGGTTATTGTACATCATTAATAGATGCAAATGAACATATTTGCATAGAAAAATAAGAATGCAAAAATGCAAGCATGAAAAATAAATTAAATGTAAAACTAATTAAAAATTCATAACTAAGTAAAAAGCGACGTTGCCGTTTTGCATTGGTACTTTTGTGCGTATGCAAACAGTGTTTCTTTTCGTGTCTGTTTATAATTTTTTATTGAATATTTTTGAAGTTATTACAATAAAATATTTTATGTTTTTCATGGAAACATTTTTTTTAGGATCTACGCACGCCGTAATATTGCAAGTTTAAGGGAACGCCTTTCGTTAGCTAACGTACTGTATACAAAGCGTGATATCTTGGCAAATTGCAGCAACTGAATTGGGAATGTACCTTCGACCAACAGTAGTGAATTTGAATGTGATGACAATACAATACGTAAGCACATGTGCTGCTTCCTTAACCATGCATAGTAGGTATTTCGCTAAGTGCTTCCGTTTATTAGAATATCATTCGTAATTCGCATCAATTCGCTACAGCAATAGTTCCCAAAGTGGTCCAGTGGTTCAGGTGGACCTCCCAGGGGTCCACGGGAGACACGACGGGGGTCTACGTTGGCGTGACAAAAAAATGGGGGTCCACAATTCGTAAGCCGCTTACGAATTGTGAACCCTCATTTTTTTTGACGACACACGACAATTCCATGACAATTTATTTGCTTTCGATAGTGAGGAACTAAAATGTTGGCTTGACTTAACCGACTGTTCGACAAGCTCAGCGACTGTTACCTGTAAAAACTTGCATATTCCATTATTCTTTCGATTATTCGGTGGAAAGAAAAAAAGCTCCGCCCGCCCACCGTGGCAGTTCCGAGAATTTCTAAAAAAAAAAAGGTTTGACCGTAGAGATTTGATCAAATGTTTTACATGCATGCACATGTTTAGCTGCAGGGGATCCACCGGAACCAGCTAAATTTTGAAAGTGGTCTATGAGAAAAAAGTCTGGGAACCTCTGCGCTACAGAATAATTGAAATAATATCCTGTGTTCCTTAAGAAGACCTTTTTCGGTCAGTGGAAGGATGAGTAGTATGTAAATATGCTTTAAAAATAGATTCTAAAAGATCTGGCACTGACAATAGTGCGTCTAGAACTCATTCTGGAGATGATAATAAGGTAGGTTTTACTACGTGAGACAAGCATAGTTGTCGAAAAATTTGTGCAATAGTCGCAGAGCAAAGAATACTGCGTGCCGCTTCTACTAAAGACGAAAGTATTTATAACTAGGTAGATTTTGCCCGCAGCTTTGCTCGCGTAAATGTAGGGTAGGCTAGTAACACTACTTTTTTCTAGATGACAGGTACCTTATGTCCTTTTTGTTCCCTTGACAACGCGTATGCGAACGGGAATTGCTCAGTTTGTTAGGGTGCTTCGGCTCGGCGTGGACATTCATTATAGTAATAAATGCATTGCTTTTTTAATATCTTATACCCAAAACAAACTAAATATGATAATAAAGCTGCAGCAGGTTGTGAAAATATGCATTTTCTTGATATATATAATATTGCAATATTATCACTTATTGACTGAAAATGAGCATTTCATTGATTGAATAATATCTATATTTAATATAAAAATGATACCTTATTTATGTAACCTTATTTATGTATCTTATTAAAAATGTACGTTTATTAATATGGTAATCCAGAATGGAGCGCAAAAGAAGAAAAATTTCGGTACCTATTATTGTTATCAGTTTAAATATTTATTTATGCGTCCTTTTTTACCGAAATATTGCCTGCAACGAGGTATTGTTTAATATTTTTTAATTAATTAATTAATTATAATTATTTGTAAATAGATTTTTACTGCGCAATTTGTCCACGCAAAGCCGAAAGTAACTATTCCTTTTCATGCGATCATTTCTCCCAAGTACGTGCGTGCAAGCTCTGGAATGAACTGCCAGCTTCGGTTGTTTCCCGAGCGCTATGATATGTCCTTCTTCAAACGAGGTTTAAAGAGAGTTCTTCTTTCACGGTAGGCAGCGGCTTTGCTGTGTCCTGACATTGCTGAAGTCCATGAGCAGCGGTTACCACTTTCCATCAGGTGGGCCACTTGCTCGTCTGCCACCAATGGCAATAAAAAAAGGTACCTTTCATCCAGGAATCACTACTATTCCTAAGCGAAGTCGCGGGCAAAAGCTAGTTATACAGGTGTCCGGTAATTAATGGATAACCTTGAAATGTCTTATAGTAGAACTAATGGCCGTTCAGAAAAAATATGGTAAAAAATCTATCCTATCTACTACCTGAGATATGAATTTTTTTTAAATTACCAATTTAACTTTCTTGTACACTACGACCATAAATTAATGAATTCCATCGGTTTTTTATTGTTTTATTATTAAACACTAATTATGCTAATAGATAGACAGTCAAAAGTATGACTAGCTATTGCGCTTTTTTAATATTTTTTTATTAATCTTTTTTTCTGAATGTCCATCAGTTCTACTATAACAAATTTCAAGGGAATCCATTAATTACCCGACAGTCCTGTATATCAAGAGACGACAGCGTGTTCTCTGCTCTGTGCTGATGCACTTTTCGGATATTAAGCGTGGATGTATATATATTATGTCAATTCTTGGTAATAGTCTGGAGCTTTGAATCGATAGATGTGAATAGACTGGCTCAGTAATTACAGAGAATGAAAAAAAAAAAAAAAAAACAGTTTATATAATTATATAAACTGTTTTTTTTTGTGATCCACAAATGGTTGTTCCGAGTCTAGATGTTGTTTGTGTCCGTTATTTGAATGTTTGTAAAGTGACCTGCGACAAATGTCTTAAAAAGTCAAGCTCTTTGATCAACAAACACGGATTGAAGATTGGACAACAATTAATCTAAACATTATCTTGATTGATCAAAACTGCTCTAGGTTTTTTGTATATTGTGTCTGTTTCAAAACGTTGTATTTATCGTCAATTTTGTTTTTTAATTTGTGCTATCATGTCATTATTTTATAAAAAGCTGATAGGAATTGTATTATGACAGAGATGTGTACTAGTGATATTTATTATTATTGTTAATTATTTAGCTCTCTATTTTAGTCATTGCAAGTGTAGAAAGAGTGCAACTGCCTTAATTTGACTTGTTGTACATTTTACGACATCAGTCTGTCTGTTAATGTTTAACCAAAAGATACCCTTTTACGATCGGCCAGAACTTTCTGTTTGGTTTTTAAAGTGTAACAGTCAGTTTTGCTTTGTTCTATACAGCGCGTAACAGAAAGGTGTGGTCATATTTTAAGGCCGTGATATATATAACCTATGTGCCCTATTCCCGGATCAAAAAAAAATTTAAAATTTTAGACAATTTATTTAAGTTTTATTGAAACATCGATACAAACATATGTACATACATAGTATAGATTCATTGTTTAAAAAGACCCCAGCGAAACAAGCATTATTCCTAGATCGAAAATCTAGAGCGAAATTTGGTCTCATCTCATAAAATGTAATAAAAAATGTAGGTATTTTATTTATGCCCATAATATATGAACACATAAGGATAAAGCCGTTGATCGCATCTTTCTATACTTGTAGTAAGTTAGTTGTATATCATGTAAGATGTATATAGTGTCATGAACAAACATAATAATAAAAAATAATGTAAACAAAATGCATTTTTAGACAATATTTTCTAACTGAGTGATAGTTTGTATATTAAATGCGTATAATCTAATGTGTTGTTGTTTTCGTTATACCCTATATAATGACCAATCTCGATGCAGATTAGACATCTGTGCAAGAGATATTATGGTGCACAAGTGTGTGCGCTAACACAAGTGTAGTCTATTCCCAAAATCTCAAAGTCCGAGGGAACGAGAAACCGATACAACCGGTGAGGATCAGGGACGAAACAGCGCCATCTTTCTATGTAGTTGAGTTAGGTAGTAAAATTATTTCTAGTTGAGTTAGGTAGTAAAATTACTTCCGGTGCCGTCCCCTAGCCGGCGGATAGTGCATCAAGCATTTTTCCTGGGTACCAAAAAAAAAAAGGTAGTAAAATTACTTGTTAGAAAATCTCATCTGGGATTCGAACGCGGCACCCCAGATTTTAACCGAATACACACTAACGAGGTAGGTATTCAACACTCTTAATAAGCAGTCTATGAATTGCATAAAAATGTGCCTCGCATGTTTTTTATCCTCTAGACAACAGGTAAGTTGCCTCATGAGGTTTAAATAGAATTACCTTACTTTAACCACAAACAATAACACAATCGCTCACAAAAAAAGTTATACAATTTTAGTCTGTATCTAATGTCATTGATTTTGGCGCGATTTTTTTACAAATTCCTTCATAAGTACTTATTATTGTACAAACTAAAAGTACCTAAATATAATAATTAATAAGTGACAGTTTTATGAGCTTATTTGATATTTTTATAAATATAGTTTTGCAGAAATATTACGTGTTGGTGATGTAAATCGTGGCACTAATTGTATTTTGGTGTTTATTCCAGACGAATAATAATTATTAAGTAATTTTACCAATAATAACTAGGTTATTGTTTTATTAGTGAGTGTGTGTTTGTGTTCTAAGAACCAGTCTGCGAAGTCATGTATTTTATGGTAAGCTATTTTTATTAAACTTATCCATATTTTATTTACATTATCAACGACCTGATTAATCCATTGTAGAATATAAGGATATTTTTGTAATTGCTTTACTTTCAACAATTCTTGCCTTTAATTTAGTAGAGTTCCTTAATAAATTTATTTATTTCTAATTTTACTCATTAAGGATTTCTAACAAAGAATGTAATCCAAATTGTACAAGCATAATATAAACATTTATTTATTTATTTGGATCGCCAACAAATTATACACATTTCTTACTTATAAATAATAATTTATAGACATGCCTTGTGCTCATTCACTTACAGGCAACCACATCTAACAAAAATAAAAATGTTCGCCACAAAAACTAAGTAAAAAACTCTAAATACTTTAACATAATATACATATTCAAGTTTTGTATAGTGTACCTACCACAGACTAGTATATATTATCGGTAAGTACTTCTCTTTCAGTTATATATAGGAGACCACAGCATGCATATAACAACAAAGCTTATAATAGAAATTTTAAATTAATTAATTAAAATGAGCTAGATACACTTTGGCAATGTTTTTAACAATCTAAAACCTTATGTAAAGCTTAAATAAATTTTTCTTAGTGTTTTAATGTCAATATCATATAATAACAAAGCAGTTAGAAAAAAAAAATATTAGGGCAGTCTTTGGGGACTGCCGATAGAAGTGAAAACTTTAATCCTTGATCATAAACACTTCTTTATAAACCAAATTATAAATAAAAATAAATATTGGTTGTCTGTAAAGTCGGTTTACGGACGATAGTTTAACGTGACAACGTCATAACAAAATTACTTTCCCGTAACGTTACAATGAGCGTAACGGGACAATGACCGTAACGGGACAATGAGTCATCCTTTTTCGTGCGTGCAGCCGGCGTTCATCGATTTATTAGACGTTGTCACGTCAATAATTCAAAAATGGAAAGCGTTCGGTGACGATGACGAGAGTTTTACGATTTTTGTTCACTTCTAAAAATATTCGATTTATATAATCTCGCCGCGTTAACTTTTGTTACCGGGTAATTAACCCGCCACTAAAGTTACGAGTTGCTGGTTTTATTTAATTAGATTAGATATGCCTGCGAATTTACTTACTGCACGAGTTACACGCCCATGATGATATCTACAAGAATCATAGTAAGTATGCGACAATTCTCTGGTTTCATTGTCTGATTACTCAAAGGCTTACGATCTTATTCATAAAAATATCTTACTAAAGACCTAATACGATGGTTAGTTAAAATACTTAGTATTTGTAATAAATGCATTGTAAATACATACATACATACATAGATTCACGCCTGTTTCCCAGAGGGGTAGGCAGAGACTACGGATTTCCATTTGCTACGATCCTGACACACTTCTCTGGCTTCATTCACTTTCATCACATTCCTCATACACGCCCGTCGGTTCAAGGAGCTCTTAACCTGGCCTTCGTCCAGAACGCCTCCGATCTGGTCGAGAAACGTTCGCCTAGGTTTTCCTCTTGCGACTGTTCCATTCACACTAGCCTTATAAACTTTCTTACTCAGTCTTTCCTCGTCCATTCTTTCTACATGTCCAAACCAGCTTAACATACCCTTTTCTATTCTTGTAACTATATCCACTTTCATGCCGCATCTCTCTCTAATCACACTATTTCTTATTCTATCTTTCAGAGTCACACCACATATGCTTCTCAACGCTCTCATTTCTACAGCATTTATTCTGCTCTCATGCTTCTTTTGCCATACCCAACTTTCACTTCCATACATAAGTGTGGCCATTAATAGTCCTCTATGTAATTGTAAATATATTTAGTTAATTAATTTGCTGTAATCCTTTATTGTATACAGCATCGATATTAGGCAAGCCAGCATTCTTATGCATTATTATGAACAATACTTTTTAGAATTTTTAGCAGCGATAGCTCAGTGGGGAGACCAACAGACTGCAATGCAGAGCGTCTCGGGATCGAACCTACGTCGCGCACCTCTGACTTTCGGAAGTTAAGTATATGACTTTTCGAAATTATGTAAGTATTGGTTGACAATTATCGCCTGCTCCGTGCCTCGGAGAGCACGTTAAGCCGTCGGTCCCGGATGCCATGAACATCTATGGCAGTCGTTATTAGGAAGTCAGTGCCCTCTAATATATCCTGACACTGGTCTAGCCTTAGGGTATCGTTAGCCTTCGGGTTGCGGAGGTCAGATGGTAATCGCTCTGTGTAAAAACTGATATCCAGTCAAATCCGGTTAGACTAGAAAGCCGACCCCAAGTAATTTGGGAATAATAAAGGATAGGGAGAAGACTTTTTACAATTTTTACTTATAATGACGTTATAATCCTCTTGTAAGTTTTATGAATATGGATTCAACCCATGTTAAGTACCTACCTATATGACGTTTGTAGTTATTGCTGCGTTCTTGCGTTTCTGCGTTCTTCAGTAGCATAATGTCAAACAAACTTACTCAATACAAAAGTTGTCGCAAAAATATTTGCCTAATACTCTGGTAGATTTTAAGATAAACGCGTTCAATATACAAATTCATATTATCCAGTTTATTTTTGAAGTGAAATCTTTTTTAGGCGCGTTCAGCTCTTCTTGGGTGAACAAAAATCATGGAACTCGCGTCATCGTCACCAAACGCTTTCCATTTTTGAATTATTTTAGAATATTAACAATATCTCAGAAATGGTGTGTCCTACGCAAAAAATAACGAAATTTTGACCCCCTTAATAATCGTCAAGAGAATATCATCAGGAATCCGACCCGCCGCTTTGTTTCTTTTTTTTTTTTGTTTAAAAGAAGTGTTTATTATTAAAGTTTTCACTTCTATCGGCAGTCCCCAAAGATTGCCCCAATTTTTTTAAAAGACGACTTTCTTCTCTCGGCGGAGGTACTTCCTGTGTCGCTACTAGTAGTCGTCGTACTCGGAAGACTTCACAAACAACGGACACTACGAACATCCTGATTCAGAAGAACTATTTTATACGAGACAAAAACTTGTGGATCACTCTAATTTTTGTTCTGTGTGGGGATCGAACCGACAACATTCGGTGCGGCAGCAGTGGCGAGGCGGACCAATTAAACCACTACACCATACGTGCAGTCCAAAGTATATGTTCATGTCACAAAATATGTGTTAGGTAAATTTTAACAATTGTTTACCCACATTTTAAAGATAGGATTAGGGAATCTGTGAAACTGTCGAGCGGACATAGGTACGACGGTCCACAAAAAATTAGTCATTAAAAAAAAAGACAAGAAGAAAAGTTAAACCGCAATGAAAGATAAAAATGTATTTGTTTACAGAAGTGGGTAGCTGATTCTATATTTTATTATTGTTTATATTAGACTAATTGAATTAAAAGGTCCGTAACACCCAAATTCCAAAACATAATTCAGTATTTTTAAATGTACTTCAAATAGTTAGCTTTTCAAATGGTAATAGATACAACTAATTTTGTAAATCACAGTTTACAAGCACCATGTTTACTGGATGTAAAGGACGGCGGCGGCGCGCCGAACACTTTAGCAAGACGTCTTTCTATAGATACTTATCTCGACGCAAACTTCTATCTATACTAATCTATATCTATACTTCTATATAATCTATATCTATTCTATATCTATACTAATAAACCAAATTGAAGTGTCTGTTTGTAATGTCAAAATAACAGCTTTTTATCTAATGCATATGAAAGTATATAAGGTACCTATGCGAAAGCATATATTTTATAAATTTTTGTCCGTCTGTCTGTTTGTTCCGGGTAATCTCCGAAACGGCTAAACCGATTTTGACGGGACTTTCACTGGCATCTGCCAGTGTAATGTAGCCAATGCAATGTAGCCTAAGTTATTTCTTATAACATCAGCTATCTAGCTGATGTTATAAGGAATAACTTAGGCTACATTGATTTTAGAAAAAAAATAGGTTTCCGCGGAGACAAACACTTTTTAGTTAAAATCTACGCGGACGAAGTCGCAGGTAACAGCTAGTCTATACTAATATTATAAAGCTGAAGAGTTTGTTTGTTTAAACGCGCTAATCTCAGGAATTACTGGCCCGAATTGAAAAATTCTTGTAGTGTTGGATAGCTCATTTATCGAGGAAGGCTATAGGCTATATAACATCACGCTACGACCCACGGGAGCGGCGCAGTAAGCAAAAACGCGGATGAAAGCGCGGGCACAGCTAGTTAATCATAAAAATGCAAGATTAAGGGGTTGTCCCACCACCTCCAAATAGTATATTATCTACTACCTTTTGCGCGCGGCTCCGCCCGCGTGGTACCTACATCAATAAAAAGTAGCTTATTCTTTCCTTTCCTATTATATCCTTTCCCAGGTTTTAAACTATATCTGTACCAAATTTCAACTTAATCGGTTGAGTGATTTAGCCGTGAAAAGGTAACAGACAGACAAACAGACAGATAGACAGACAAGACAGATAGACAGACAGACAAACAGACAGATAGACAGACAGAGTTACTTTCGAATTTATAATATTAGTAAGGATAAGATAAAAGTCTCGCTATCTCTCTTCTTTAACCTAACATGAATGAGACAGCATGCGATTTAGCTTTCGGATAACTTTTACTTGTTAACCTCTGAGTCTTCTTCAGAGGTTAATGAAAACACTTTGTGGGTCTGTGTGTCTGTTTATTAGTGACAAGCATAACTCCGGAACCACTGGACCGATTGACTTGTAACTTGGTGTGCAGACACCTTGGGGGTCATACCTCGGTCGAGTTTGAATATGGGCCCTGTGGGTCAAAAGACCCCGAGATATAGAGGGATAATTTCTTTTCATTACTTTTACATTTAACGAAGAGGTTGAATCCTGGGTTTTTACACCCTTCTCGTTAGTTGTGGGACTGGCCATAAGATTTTATATTGATTAACCTTATAAGCGTTTAGCTAAATATCGATTGCCGTGCCCCTAGCGCCCGGCTACTAATCGATAAAATAATACCTACAATAATTAGGGAGGTGCAGAAATACAGAATTTTAAGTAAATGTTGAAAATCATATCTCAAATTCAAACCATTATTGAATAATGGTTTTAGTTGTACCACGCAGTTAATACAACGAAAATAAAACAAAAGTATCGTGCATGTTCTCTGTCGCAGAAATACGACACGGGCGGTAGAGGCACGGACATATGTGTCGCATAAATACGACACAAGCGGTAAAAAGGTTAACATTAGATTGCTACCAACACAACGCACTGCGGCTAAATCCACAATTTGAGGTTTTGGTACGCTGTCCCTTACACCCAGTATATGTATAATTGTGACGTCACTGCAATTTAAGTACAGTGCCAGAGAGGTAAAGTCCGTCTCATGAAAGAAGTCTCGCAGACGCGGCGCCACATTCAACATGACAATTGACAAACGATGACAACATGGTCGATCTTATAATTAATTCCACTTATTGCTGTGGGACTTCTTTCGTGAGACGGACTTTAGCTAGATAACTAGCTAAAGTATTATCCGTATAAGTAATATCCGCTACGCTCTCGCGCTCTTTCATACATATAACTACTCGATTCGATTAATAATAGGTCATTAAACTCATTAATAAATGTGAGAATACACCGCCAGGAAAGCAAGATAGAGTAATTTGCGAAATGTTCGATAAAACAATCAAATTATTCGAATGTTTAGATGATTCGAATATGCGAATAAAATTAGTCGTTATTCGAATAAAACATTATTTAAATTCGATTTTGGTTCATGGTACGGTATCAGTAGTTGAACATAAATTTATAAAAGCATTTTATGAGTTCAAATCCTATTTATTATTTCGTATTTTTGAACTGTGATTAAAAGAACTATCTTTGAACTATTACAGCTATATAAAAACTAACATTTATTTTTATTTTAAACGCTAGAGGCAATCGATATTTCCCAAGTGTGTATTGACTTATGTTACTGTCTATCTGTCTGTCGTTCTCTTAATCAAACAGAGACTTAACTCGAAAGGAGCATGCCAAGACGCCATAGTAATTCAGGCCCACAGTGTACACCTATAAAGGTTAATGATAATAATAGTAAGCAATGCCAATAATTAATTAGCATAAGAAGTGATTTATAAAAACTTGGCATTTTAAAGTTATCAAATCTTTTTATAGCTCATCAATACAATTTATATTAAATATGTGCTATATAATTTTATATATTATTTTAATTTATTAATGAGTACAGTCAATTAGGAATGAAATAAAATAGAATACATTACAGTTTTATAGCTTATAGGTAAAAGTCGTCGATATTAACCGCAATGAATAAACACTAACCGTCACAATGGAGTTGCAAAACAAGCAATGATATTGACATTTATGTTTTCCGGCGTCATACAAGTTAGAGATGGTGTTGCCATAATAAACACGAAACCTCGATACATCGATAATAGACATTATTTTAAGTTAATCAAAGCAATCTTCCAAAGATAAAATAATAATTATTATTAGGTTTGTATTACTTTTGTATAAAAATAAAATGAACGATGAAATTACTATTTCGATTAATTACCTGTCAACATATTTTGTGTAAAGGGAACATTTTCACGTTAATGTACTTGCTTGCAACTTCCATAACATAGTCTATTCGTTTTCTTGTTTAACATTTTTTGAAAATATTACCGACTTGTACAGAATAATAAACACAAGAAAGAACTAGGATACATTTTAATATATTTTTTTAGTATAGCCAATTTCTTATGCACATCTGGGCCTAATACTGGCATGCCCCTTTGGCAGTTAGGCAATTTGAACTCTAATAGTGTGTTCGTTAGAGTTCAAAATGCCTAACTTTATTTTGAAGTTAGTCTTTATACTGTATTATACGGTGCAATCGCACCGTCCACTTTGCAAAATCAGCAATCTTCGTAGCACGAGTGGCTTCAGTAAAATGTATTAATTAGTTCGCATGCGGCTAGCAAGAAAACCGCGCGTATCATTTTAGATTAAGAAGTTCTTACCAATATAAATTTTCTTTCATAATTCCGTTTTTTTATTTATTTCACTTATGCTACGGCTGGCAAGATGGGTACGTATTATAACACCGAAATTTAAAAGACCGTATTTTAAAATACATATGGAAGAAATCCCGAAAAATTTAACGCCGAATGATTGTTTGGCCGAAAGTTTTAATTCCCGAAAGTTCATTTGCCCGAAAGGTTAAAATCTCGAAGATCTATAAACTGGCTGGCTAATGCTTAGGCTATCCGTACGATTCCGACTCGGAAGCGGTAGGTTGTGTTAGGTTCTCTTTTGTAAACCCACCCAGAAATAAGAGCCCCGCGAAGTGGGGCTTCGTCCAAATTTCGTCCATTCGGGGTTTCATCCTTTCGGGCATTTGGACATCGGTATTTTATGTTTCGATATAACGGCTATCGGCATTTAAAACTTTCGGTATTTTAAATTTCGTTGTTTTGGACGTCGGTATTTCAGTCATAGTTATTATGAAATTTCGGTATTGTAATACGTACCCAGCAAGACAGCGTACAGTCTCTGTTTTATCAAGAGAATGCTTTGCTAAAAAGTTTGGTACAAGATATATTAATCGAAATAGTAGGCGTACGCGACATCAGATGAGCTAAGTTTGAGCGGTATGGGGCGGACGTTACGCATTGTCTTTTTAGACCTTAGAGAGGTGAGGATATTGATCAGTTTGTTTATCAGCTTCATCGGCTCTTCATGTAGCGTTTTTTTATTCTGAAACAATAAACATCATGAATACAAGGTGAAAATGTAAAAAGACAAAATGCTGTTCCGGTTGTTCATTGATCGTGGTTAAAAGAATGAACCTATTTTGAAAATATTAAGTCGAATGAAGTCAGACACTATGCATTGTGATGCATTGTCATAATCCGTCTAAATAGTTTTCCAATTACCGCATTGTACGTGACAATTTCTTTAGAAGTTAGAATGGGTAGGTATACCTATATAAGTTAACTCTAATAAGTATCCTTAAAATAGGCCATTTTGGCACCAACAGCTTCCTGTGCAGATTGAGATTGACACACGATTCGATCTGCAGAGCCTGTGATGAATAGGACGAGTCCATATCGCACCTACTGTGTGAATGCGACGCGTTGGCTGGACTTAGGATGGCTCTGATGGGATTGGCATATACAAGCCCTGAAGACTTCAGGCTTCTCCCTCTGAATTGTACACTGCGGCTAATGCAGTACATTCATAGGGAAATAGCTAAGGGATAAATCTTGGGGCTGACACAAAAGATCCCACTGGGTCGAAGTGTCGCCAGTCTGTACTGACTGGCCCCCACACACAAGGCAAGATATCCTCAAAATATAGTTACTAACATGCCATCTGTAGACCTATAAAAGAGGAACAATCCCCCATACACTGTTTTGTTATATCTCAAAAGGATAAGGCAATATTTTCGAGCAACAAGTCGGCTTGATTTTTTTTTCGATAACTTCAACAATTATTATCATATTTCTACGAATTTACACAATACCTTAACGAATTATACACTCAAACTTTCCTCGTGAATCACTCTGTCTATTGTAGAAAACTGCATGAAAATCCTTTCAGTAGTTTTTGAGTTTATCGCGTACAGACATCATTAAGTTTATCATGTAGGTAGTGAAGAATAAAGAACGCATTAGAAAAAAAATATAATTTAGTCTGTCATAACTCATAATGTCGTCTTCCGTTTACGCGAATGTTATACATTGAAAATTAAACTACTATAATATATGTGGCTTTTATCGCATCGTTTATTACAGTAACGCGAAATGTGCCAAAACAGGCGGTCACAGTTAAGTTGATAAAATCAACACTTTTTGTTTAATACAGATATAAAATATACATTTACCATAACAATGAATGTGTGTTTACAATTACATCGTGTAAAAAACTTTAAATAATTAATATTTTGGCCTACAAAATTACGCAAATTTGCACAAAAAATTATAACAGTAGAAATCTATCCTATTTTACAGCTTAAACGAAACATAAATAGTTATATTACAATTTGTCTGTCCCAAATATTTAAGTTATTAGTTGATAATAAAGATACATATTGGTCAAGAAAGCACTTCAAATCCTCCATACAATTTTACTATGGCGGCCGCGCGCCGATTTGAATATTGAGCTCTGTCATTCAGTCCAACCGCGTCTTACTCTCTTAATCTGCTACTGTTAAACACTGTTACTTCTATTCCAGCTATTTAAATTATTAAAACCATTTAGATTTAAGTTTACACTTTCCCCGACGTTTCGGTTGTTTTTCAGCAGCCATGTTCGTGGGGAGATCAATGACAGTTTCATAGTCTAGATACTAACTAGATACTCAAAAAAATAATAATAAATAATTAAAATTAAAAACTTACGTACGAAACGTAAAGCCTCTTATCCACTAGGCGACATTTGACGCGCAACACGTGACGCTCAACATCCCGGCAGGGTCCACAATTGATTCTTAGCTATAAGTCTCCATCTATTATTACATTGTGGCATTGTGGCAAAACAATAAAGATTTGAATTTGAATTTGAACATGTTCGGCAGCGTTGCACAACATGGCGCGACGTTGCCAGCTGTCGCGCAACACGACGCGCGGCTTGTTGTTTATTTGTTATGCAACAGTTGAGCATCAAATGTTGTCAAGTGGAGACGTGAAAAAGCCACTGAAATCAACACTAGTTCCTCTGGCGACATGTTGTCGACGACTGATGCGAGCGAAATCATTTGTGTAGACAGACAACGTTGCTAAACAAAAGTGCCGCGCTGACTTTCAACACGTTGAGCAACATGTTGTGCAACATGTCGTGCGCCAAATGTTGCTTAGTGGATACGAGGCTTAATAGTTTAAAGTTTTCCCGAGATATCTATATTTTTACTATTTTAATGATTATAATTAGTATTTGTATCCAACTGCGTCGGAATTCAATCAATTTTTTAACGCACTCAGATAAAAATAAGAGTATAAACGAATAAATATACATGTAGGAGTGAATTTATTTTTGAATATTTAAAAAACATTAAACATAAAATATTCTGCATTCAGAATTCAGAAAATATGTTTGGGTGTGCGTGATCAATAAGTAGGTAGGTACGTCTGTGTATTTTTTGGGCATGCTCTAAAGCCCAAATTGCTTGATGCATTTTAATAATTCAACTATTTGAATTTACCTATTGTTTCTTAACTAGTTTTTTGCAAGATTGACGTAGAAGTAATGTTATTATTTAAAATAAAAAAAACAGATATTATATTACTAGCGCACAAAAAGAGAAGACTCAATAACGGCCCCATTGAAATGTTTTTCTATTAATCTCAAAACAAAATCGGTTTACAAAATCCTTTCCATAACAGTTAAAGCGCAATTGTTCGAATAATAACTTGCTGTTAACAATTAGGGTGTATGCACATCTAGCGAATGCGCCACAAATGCGTATTGTGTTTGCTGCGTACGTGCATTTCAAGTTCGCGCGCCCACTGTGCAAGCCTTGCGTGAGTTGCGCACAAAGAGGCGCACCACACAATTTTATTGCGGTAACTGCACGCGTGCAGCGCACGGGCAGCTCGCGAGTAGCGCATTCGTGGCGCATTCGTCAGATGTGGGCACACCCTTACGGCTCCTGTACTCGATGCCGGCGCCGCGCCGGCATCGCTCCGCCACCGCACCGCCACCGCGCCCCATCGCGTCCCCGCCGTTTAATTTTAATATACCACTAGACAGTTGTTAGTAATACATTGCATAACACTGCTCTGTCGTCGTTGGCGGCCGGTAATGGAATAAGCAAAATCAAACACTGGCGAATGGCGGCGGCGCGGGGGCGATGCAGTCGCAAACGTATACACAGCTGAGAGACACGGTGACGGAGCGGTATCGCCGCGGCGGCGGTTTCGTGTACTTGGGCGCTTACGCTACTTATTAGTTTAAATTGTCAACACAAGTGCAATAATTAATAATTAAATAAACAGATTATCAACATCAATTACTATAGAAGTGAATAACTACATGACCACATCTTTTGTTACACGTTGTATGTTCTTTAGTATTGTACCTACAGCACTTATCCGCATTAGTCGCGTATAAGCTCAATTCTACGCATATAGGACTTGGTGGACCACGAAGTCCAAGTTTTGTAGCTGAACACTTGTCAGGCACAATTAGACAATTGTCCTACGAAGCGCGCAACTACGCAAGGGACAATAATTACAAATTCTGCTGGACTCACAATGGGAAGTTATTTCTTCGCGAACGAGAGGGCACCGAAGCAATTCAGATCGAAACTACATCGTGTCTTAGGAAACTTTGCAAGTCTCTGCAAAACCAAAACTAAAGCGTTGCAACTGGTCTTAGGTATTTATTTATTTTTGGTTATCTGTAAACATATTTTATCAATAATTTTAAGTTTTCTCCTTTTAATACTCATATCATTAAATTTTAAGCTTATGTATGAACATTAACATAATAATAGAAATGTACTACTACAATCACAACACTGAAACAATAGTAGGTACACTACAATTCTTCGTAATTGGCGTACTGTCTTATTTATAATTTTAGTAATATTGATTGTCAGCTGTGAAGGACCTAAATGAAATAAAAATAAAAAAAAAACCACTTATCTTACTTTCTCATCTGCGAAAATTACGCAGCCATCTTGGGATTTTTTTTTTTTTGTTTTTTTAATCTTAAAACTCATACTTGCTCGTCGCCATTGTCTGCAGTTTGTAACTGTATGTCTTTAAATAGGGCTACCGAAATAAAATATCTTGGTGTATATATTTATCGTTTTCTTAACTGGCAAACTCACTTGAATTACCTGACGGGACGAACTCGCAAACTTATATTTATTTTCAAGAAGCTGCCTCATTCAGCAGACTTTGACTTACTGAAGACAGTTTACTACGCTTTGTGCCAAAGTATCCTAAGCTATTGTTTTACCGTTTGGGGTGGTGCAGCCAAAACTCATTTACTACCTCTAGAACGTGCCCAAAGAGCCGTTTTAAAAGTAATGACAAACAAACCATACAGGTTTCCTACTGCTCAGTTATACATTAAGTTGCAAGGTTCTTACCGTAAGGCGATTATATCTACTAGAAACAATAACTAGAACGCATGCATCTCTTGAATACAATCCAAACACTACAAGAAAACGGCGTTGGTATAAAGTGTGTGATATCCAAAACTTTAAGAGCTCTGTAGCTGCAAGGCACTTCAACCTACTTGGTGATCATATATACAACACAGCCAATAAAGTATGTAACATTTACGAACTAACAAGACCTCAATGTAGAAAAAAAGTAACGGATTGGCTGTTAGGCACAAGCTATGAAGAAACTGAAAATTTACTAAAGATATCAATATTATGATACGCACAAAGAGCACACACACACGCACACTCAGCATACATACACAACAACAACACACACACACACACAATCTCTCTCGCACTACTACATGCACAATCATAAGCGTAAGCCCAATATTTATTTACTTGTTTTCTTAGATTTTGTTTTTATTATTATTTTATATTCTTTATTTTCTTTTTGTAATTTATTTGGAAACATCAATGTATGTACCTAAATTAATACCAAACTGTTAAGAAACCTGCGTGGGTCCTGGTACCTATAACACAAGTTGTTTTGTTAAACTTCCCGCGGAAGAAGTCGCGGGTAACAGTTAATATTTAATCCAAAATCAGACTGGTACCCAAGGTAAGATACCTTGGGTACCAGTGTTCAATAATTACTGTGTCTTACTTATTTGTGTTTATTAAATTTCAATTTCAAAACCAATTTCCCATTGAACTATCCTAATTGTAATAATTATAAAAAGTATTTACCTATTATAATAGACTGTAATAATCATTTATATCAGCCGCCATCTCTTGTATATGTCTGAAAGAAATCCAAACATAGAGAAACCTAACATACAGCTAATAAAATGTCTCACAATATATTAACACTGGCGATAAATATAATATTAAATTTATTATGTCGATGGTGCAAACATTTCTACTTAAGCTTGACCTTAAAATCTTTTTAACCGACTTCAAAAAGAGGAGGAGGTTCTCAATTCGACACAATGCTTTTTTTTTGTGTTACCTCATAACTTTCTAGGAGAACTGATTTCGATGATTCTTTTTTTATTTGAAAGCTGGTGCTTTCCAAATGGTGCCGTTAATTTTTTTGGTGGTTTAAATTTAAATAATTGCATACATTTGGAGCTTTTTAGCAGAATACAATTAATATTACTATGCAACTGACTGATGACTACCTATTCGAATCAAGCTTGACATTATAAGGACAATTAAATTAAATGCATTATAAAACTAGACAGCATCAGTTATACCAATTAATTTAAGAATCGGTTTACTATTTTAGAAAATACTCCCTACACGAAACAAATAATAATTTCACCATTTTATATTATAAGTGCAGAAAAAGTTATGTTATACGACGTGTAACAATAAGGTATGGTCATATGGTCGTATTGTTTGTCTGATAAACATAATATAACAAACTAGCTTTTGCGCACGGCACCGCCCACGTGGTACCTACATTAATAAAAAGTAGCCTATGTCCTTGCCCGGGTTTTAAAGTATCTCTCTATCAAATTTTATCTATATCGGTTGAGTGGTTTAGCCGTGGAGAAGTAACAGACAGACAGACAGCGTGACTTTCGAATTTATACCTAATATATAGTAAGGATTTCTTCGGTTCATATGACGGGTTATAGCATTTAAAACTCTGGTTCTTTGCATATACAAGAATCACGTAATCAATGCCGATAAAATGTTTCGTTTTAATAAGCTGATTACGGTAAGCGGTTACAGAAGTTTGTGCATGTACATTTTCGTCATATTATGCGTGCGTTGTCTTTAACAATACTGCGGAAAAAGAGTTTCTATATATATCCCCGAAAGTGAAGGTAGAGGTATATAACACCAGCATATCTCCAGCTAAGCAGCAGACTAGCGAAAGGCTGGTCATTACTGACAACAAAATGCCAATTTATGCCCGGGAAACCCTGCTCAATACTTCTTCTGTTTTATTCTGCCTACCCATCTAGGAAACAGGCGTGAATCTATGTATGTATATTCTCTATATAGTCAGTACAATCTTCTCTACGGTGATTAAATCATCTCCGTTAAGTTCCCGGACAGCTTTGTTGCTAAGCAGAAATTTTGCTGGAATTCGTGTATTCTGTATTTTCAAACTATGATTTCAATGGTCGGTGGTGGCGGGTCCCATAAATAAAATACGCCTTCTATATGACCGCACCTTTTTGTTACACTTTGTATTACTAATCTGGCTGTCTTTTATTCATTATCTCCCATTTTTGGATCGAATCAATTCACGAAGCTGTAGGATTTTTTTAAATTAAAGAAATCTTTTAAAAATTTCTACACATCATCGAATGATTGAACAACAATGTTTACAGACAGATTAGTTAAATAAGTGCAAGGTAGAAATACAGTGGCAAGATTCTGTTATTTATAATTATTACAATCATTCTGAATTTAATTAATTTGTGGCTCTGAAAAGGTATCCATCACGGATTTGATCTAGCCATTCAATGCGACCATTCCTTCAAGTGTTATAAGTTCCTTAGCTATCAATCCATTGACTGAAATGACGCATGCCTCATCTCACACTCTCGTATGGTCCGATTATTCTTGTTGCTATATTTTTCGGTGTTTACGAGATTTTCGTCATGGGGAAAGATTTGTTAATTAAAAAGAACATAGGTTACCCAAATGCTTTGCCACCATGGGCGCCGGCACCAGGGTGCAATTGCACCCCCCAGCACCCTGCTGCCAGGAAAGCAGGTTAACAGTACTGTCAAGAAAGTAAATACATAGAAAAATATAATTTCTTTTTCGATGAGCGTTATATATTCAACCAAATAGCCGCGCGATTTGAATTTGACATTACATTTATCTACATAATATACATGTGTAATTCTATATTTTATATCAGTTGATAGTATGTGTAGATGCAGAGGCACCTTCCTGAAAGTAATCCTGGCGGCGGCTATGTTTGCCACCAGGCTGGCAAGTCAATAACTATGGACATTTAAAATTATAGAGCGTGGGAACCTCTTCTAAAGTCTTTTTTTACAACGGACTGCTAGCTAGTAGTAGTAAGAGAGATATTCAAGGAGTTAATACACGAACTGTTGGAATCTTGTCACTATATCTCACGTATCTAAAAAGATTAAAAAAATTACAAATCCGGCTCATCATAGTAGCTATATGCCATTCTCTCATCATTCACCATCTGTGGCGCGGCTGTCTTTAAAAACGAACTTATAATTGTCATCAATTCTTTCAGCATCTTTTTAGAGGAGACCTGAAACATTTTAACATAATTACAATACTATATATACTAATATTATAAAGCTGAAGAGTTTGTTTGTTTGTTTGAACGCTCTAATCTACGGAACTACTGGTTCGATTTAAAAAATATTTTGTTGTTGGATAGCCTATTTCTCGAGAAAGGCTACGGCACTGGTCTAGTGTGGTCCACCACATGATAAGGCCAGGCCATAGTCCACTATGGCCTTATCACGCAGAGAAGAGGCCCGTTGCCAGCGGTGGGACAGTTTAAATACAGGGCTGATATAATAATTATATTTATTTATATTATAAAACGCTTCTCATGCTAAGGGCTGGCCATTGCTAATTTTATAATATACTAGATGTTCCCGCGGTTTCACCCGCGTTTATCATTACTGCGCCGCCCCCGTGGGTCGTAGCGTGATGTTATATAGCCTATAGCCTTCCTCGATAAATAGGCTATCCAACACTAAAATAATTTTTCAATTCGAACCAGTAGTTCCTGAGATTAGCGCGTTCAAACAAACAAACAAACTCTTCAGCTTTATAATATTAGTATAGATTAGCGCAATAGATATGGACAGAGTTACGTGAAAGAGCTCATATTTGAGTCGAATAGAGTTTGAAACATATCTGCTTCTATTCTGTTTATAATATCAGTCTTTTGCCGTTTACTACATAATATAAAACAAAATCCCTCGTCACGTCTGTCTGTCTGTTCGCTAATAATAAACTCAAAAATTACTGAACGGATTTTATGCAGATTTCACGAATAGACAGAGTGATTCATGAGGAAGGTTTATGTGTATACTTAATTTGTTAAGGTTTGTACTACCCGTGCGACGCCGAGGCAGGTCCCTAGTTCCTTTATATTAAAAAACGAACAATGTTGTCTTTAACTGAGATTCTGTACCAGATATATAGATCTGTGGCAGTAAATGTAAGTTCACAGAAAAAACTTAGTGTAACTTTGACATTCATAAGTGTTACCTTGTAACCTAACTTGAATAATTTTTTTGCATTGAAAACTTCTTTAGCACCGTTGTGCACTTTTTTGTGATGGGTAAAAAATGTCAAACTCGCGTCAGGACACGTGGCCTGATCGAAAATTCGTAAGACGGAGGGAGAATTGTCAAACTCGCGTCAGGACACGTGACCTGATCGAAAATTCGTAAGACGGAGGGAGAAATGTCATGTTTGTGTACGATAGCGCAATAAATGAATATTGTATTTTACCACATAAATGATAGTACTTGTATACTGATAATTAAAGCAATTCGTGCAAAATTATTCCCTAACCATTCCAAAATATCAAAAATGCACAACGTTAATTATTATGTTATTAAAATTCACATTTTCACTTCTGCCGGCACTCCCGGAGTGCAACCCGTTGATTTTTTTAAATTTGGTTTTGATATACTTGTAAAATTTTATTGCAGCACAGAGATTATATCCATTGTGATTATATTAGAAAAGTAAGTAGATATGTATCATATATTTGTAGCATTTACAAGTACTGTGTGTAGGTACTAGCTTTTGCCCGGGGCTTTGCTCGCGTAAACATAGGTTAGGTTATGTTAGCAACAATACCTTTTTAAACTAATGAAGAAATCGGGTGAGTAGTTTTTGAGGTAAATGCTTAAACAAACAAAATAACAAACCTTTTCTCTTTATAGTCTATACTAATATTATAAAGCTGAAGAGTTTGTTTGTTTGTTTGCTTGCTTGAACGCGCTAATCTCAGGAATTACTGGTCCGATTTTGAAAAATTATTTTAGTGTTGGATATCCTATTTATCGAGGAAGACTATAGGCTATATAACATCACGCTAGCGTAACGATAAACGCGGGTGAAACCGCGGGAACATCTAGTATTAATATAGATTTGTTGCGACTAGCTTTAGAACTACTAAAAGATGTAGCTGATAGCCTGATCCTTTTATGTAAGGACCTCAACAAACAAGTATTTAAGGTCTATTGTGTTTTATGCATGTTAAGGAAACGGTAGATTAGCTTACAATGGACCGTATCTACTTATTAGTGTAATAGAGAAGGTTCAGTCTATGGTCCGGAGTGAACGTCGTGGAACGCCGTCGCCTCCTTCTGTGAGGAAGTAATTTCCATCAAGGAGGCGGCGGAGCGGGAGAGGGAGCGCTCAAACCTCTCCCTAACCGCAGAACCGGGCGCCGGAGGGCTCGAGACGACCTCCAGCCACCCTGAGTTTTGACCTGGAGGTGATGGGCTGCGTGGGCCTGCTCGCCACCCGATCAGCACCAGGTCCGAGAGGCGGCGTGCGTGTTCCCACGTGCGCCTCTGTATCGTGTCTTGTCTTCCCCCCCTAGGGGGACGGTTGAGGAAGTATGTTTTGGGTAGTGGCCTGCCGTATCACACGGCGGGCCGAAACCATGGCGAGGTCGCGATTGCATGTGAAAGTGATTTGCGCGGCCTCGCCATCTATGGTTATGTCGAGGAACACCGTGGTAGGTTTAGTCGGTATTACGGGGGTATCTTTCCCCCGGTGAGCCTGACATAACCTCTCCGTCGCCCCGCGGAGAGGTATGCGTCAAAGCAATACCCGACGTAAAAAAAAGTACAAGTCATAGTGCTTTTGCCTCATCGTAGTTCAATGAAAGCATAGCGAGCTGGTCGATGACGTTTACAGGTGATAAGAATAAAGCCAGTTTCAGTGTCGAATTATTATCTAGCTAACTTACCCGCGAAATGCGTATTTATATGACAGACACACAAAAATGCGATTGGTTTCGAAACAGTGCTTTCCTGACATTCCTTTTTGAAATACAGTTCAGTGTATTGGTATCCAAAACTTTTACTTGGGATTTGTCATCATTCTAAAGAAAAGCTTAGAGTAGGTATATACCGTAGACTGCCCAGCGAGCATTAAAATTTTCATGAGAAAAATGAAGCTGCCAGGCTCGTAAGTAATGGGTTTTTGAGTCTCTGACTACTGAACGCTCGGTATGGTGGCGTGAATCTGTGTATGTATGTATGTTTTTTGAACCAGGCCGAAGATTCATAGATAAAGAAAGAGTGACCGTGAGTTTCTTGCAGGTTTCTTCCCATAGGCTTATTAACACTTTGCCTGAACCTAGTAACTAACGTAAATGTAGCTTCAGTAACTTAGTAAACCTATATATTTTGACGTTCATAAGTGTTAACAAAGTAACACCTAAATAAATAAATGATTTTTGACTTTGATTTCAAGGATAGAGTATGGGTTCAATCGGTATCTCCAGTTATTGTCATTGCGGGGAATATAATTTCGGGTAATATAAATCGGAATTTTGACGTGACAACGTCTAATAAATCGATGAACGCCGGCTGCACGCACGAAAAAGGATGACTCATTGTCTCGTTACGCTCATTGTCCCGTTACGCTCATTGTAACGTTACGATCGGAGTGAGAGCGCTACACGAGCGAGCGAAAGGCACGTTATGACGTTGTCACGTTAAACTATCGTCCGTAAACCGACTTTACAGACAACCAATTTTTATGTAATGTGGAGAATCACTGCACAAAAATTCCGCTATTAATTGTTATCTTGTGGTCTTGTCTTGTTTTAAGTCTGTGTGTTTTTGGTGTATGTTGTTTCAGAAGTTGTAAAGTTTTTGTAATACATAGTCTATTCTCGAGTGCGATATGTCTTTTGAATAAAGAAATAGGAGGAAGTAGAGTGGATGATAATGTTGTGTATTTGCTATCATTATACAGCGACTTAAGCTGACTTCTGTGTTTGTATTTCACAACAGATCTGGGGTAAGCGATCATAAATAATTACTCGATATTGGTAGTAAAATTTATTTATTATTATCAGATTGCCTTACGTTATCGTAATACCGATGTATTGGAGTACAATATTTAATTTTGCCTGTAGAGTTCAAATGGTTTATAAACAAAAATTGTTGGAGATTATGGTTGCCATATAGCGTGGTTGTTGCCAGCATAATTCCCAGGGTATCTCTTTAATCACCAAGCAAATACAATACTTGCAAGAAAGGATTATATTTTTGTTTCTTTACAGTTAGCATAGGGATATAAACTTTTATCATTTTACATTTTGTTATCATCTCTTTTTGGACGTTGTTGGCCTATTCGTCTTCAGCGTAGTATGAATACGCAAGTATCGGAACTTTATCGAACTCTTTATTATAATGTTGTCTCTTTTCAGCATTAACTATCGATTTTAATAAATCAATTATTTCCTTCACGATTTTGTCGGCTTGTACCTGAAATCGCAAGTAATCACGAGTAAATAAAACGTTTTCCATCAGACATTTACTATCCTGCAAAGTTTGTACCCAATATAAGAAATTGCAATTATATGACGCGCCATTAGGTTAGGTAGGTTGGTTAGAAAGAAATCGAATTTGAATTTAAATTCACAGAATCAGCTTAAATCAGTTTGAAAATGCAGCAAATAGTCTACTTACAGAAAAATATTATATGCGTAAAAATTAGAGAGATTGTTAGTGTGAGATTAGGTATTGCTTTTCTAAAATGAATGAGATAATAAGTAAAGCTAACAGTACCGTCGTTGTTGTTTCGCGCTGTAACGTCAATTGTTATGAAGGTTTATAACAAAATAATAGTAATATATTTTTTAGTAATAGCCTACCAGCTGGGCCCTATAAGGTGGCCCGACGACCTGGTAAGGGTCGCGGGAAGCGGTTAGATGCGGGTGGCCCAAGACCGATGTGGAAAACCTTGGGGTAGGCCTATGTCCAACAGTGGAGGTCTTTCGGCTGAAATGATGAAGATTAATAGCCTTCACTCGCGTTAATAGTAGTCATTCTAAGGCTGTACGATGCTCTGCCTAGCTTTGTGGCTAGTTATTATTCACTTAAAAGTAACTTTACCCTATGCTCTAAATTATACGACCTGATAATATTATGTTATACCGGATACATTTTATCTCCGTGAAATCTTAGCGTTGTGGCTCAGAAATCGGCAAAGTAATCCTACTAATATAATAATTGTGAAAGTTTGTGAGGATGGGTGGATGTTTGTTACTCTATCACGCAAAAACTACTGAACGGATTTTGATGAAACTTTACAGTATTATTGTTTATACATCTGAATAGCATATAGGCTACTAAAAACTTGACTAAAATCTTAACATAAATCTACATTAACGCGAGCGAAGCCGCGGGCGAAATCTAGTAATTTATAATAACCTAAAGTCTCATGCAGCTGCAGTCCTTCAATAGGTTTGAAATAATTACGAGAATTTTGTACAATAAAAGTATTTTTATTGAAATAATTTAAGTGCTATGATGCAAGCGAAAATTATGTACGATATATTCTAGATTCTCTATTATCGTTACCTGTTGCTTTGACATGTAATTAATGTATTTGATGACATTATTGTAAAGTGTTGTTTGATATTCGAGACTAAATGTTGATAGCCAAAAAATCGTTAAAATAATTATTTGTCCTTTATCTGATTAGTAATAGCCAAGATATTGAATTTTAGCTTGATTTCGCGTTGATGGATATTTTGCTAAATATTTATTGAATGTTAAACAAAAATGTTAAATTAAATTTCCACATGTGCTAGACGCATTCATTATAATGATGCACATATTTATGGTTGTTAAAAGGCGACGAAATTTTTGTACTACTTTTACCTTATTCCAGAAAAGCTCAGCTTGTGTCGACGTTGTCGCTGATAGTGCGTAAGTGATTGGTTTAAAACGAGTCGCATCAGCCAGAATATAACGTGTTTGTTTGTATATTGTATTGTAGCAAATAATTCTGAATATCGCTGTTCTAAAAGTGTGAACCTCATTTTGTTTCTATGAACTTAGGTGTATTGTCTGTAAAAGTTTTCATCTCGAACTCGTAAGTCAGTTTGACAGTGACATATACAGTATTAATACATAGCACGACATACTGTGCATGCCACATTTACTCAAAATAAAAGTAATTACGTCTGTTGAGTGAAAAACGGCGTTGAGCCTCCACTATCAGCTCCACAATACAAGTGTCATATTAGTACCGTGTGTGCACCTGTCACTAACACGCGCGCCTCATCTACCATACGACTACTACAGGGGTCAGTCGTCTCGAGGTAAGCCAGTTTCGTTGAGCTGGTCTAACTTGTCGATAAGTCAGATGTACTTGTACTCGAAAGAGTAATAATTAATATGAACGTTGAAGCATTAATACTGTATACGAGGCTAGCGTGTACTGCTCTGTGATAAAATAGGATTCAAAAGTATGTTTGATGTCGAATCTATCAGAATAGTATTGAATCTTGCAGAATAGTATTGCTGAAGATGGTTTCAGTACATTAATCTACTTTTATGAATTAAATATGTCTCATTTTCCACTTGCGGGCTTAAAGGTTCAGTAATCATTATATTCGTAACTATAGTATGAGTCAAGCGTCGGTATATTCTGTGTAAAGTCATCCGGTTTCTCCAATCTAGCCTCATTATTACTCTTCTCTTGTTCAAACCATTTTAGTAAAGCATATATATCTTTCTCCAATGGATCGGACCGTACCTGAAATTATACAGAAGTCATTACTCGTTCAATTTTGTTGCTAGCGTGTCGTCTGATCTAATGGAAAACATAATATGCGGCAAACATCACACTTTAAAAAAAGAGTCTGTTAATTGTAGGCATCCAATTGTTGGATAAAAGGAAACTCACAGAAATTACTAAAATGATAACTCAGTAGTAATGCCACCCAGAAAATATAAAGACAAGCAAATTGAGACAGATTGTCCGCATGACATCTACTGCACTACATCGATATGGATAAGATATTTCTCAGAATGAAAAAGAATTTTAGTGAAAAATTGTCAGGCCTACCTTGTGTTTGTAGAAGGAAAGTAAAGGGCCATTATAAGGGGGATATTATAGGAAGGGATATGATAAACTGATAAGATAGATGCCGATTTTAGTCGTATTGTAAAAGGCAATATGTTTTATTAATTAGTTTGTGAGTCGGTGTATAAAGCTATTGAACTTGTGATCTGTTCCATGTGTATTTTTGTTCATTGGATATCATTATTTTTTAAGCTTCGCGATTTTTAAATCCATAGTTATGATAGTCGGGTCGTGATTGTACGAAAATTTTAATGTGAAATTGATTACCCTGTGTTACGATCCTTCTATTAATATATTTATCTGCTGATTATTTTGTGGACTGATTTAACCACAATCTTATAATGTGGCGATATGAGCTTTACAAAACCAAAACAATATAATTAATGAAACCAATATTCAATGCCCGCGACCCTTTTACGTTTTTGTCTTACGTTTACACGAATGTTATATATTGAAATGGGATTAAATATAATGACCACCAAAATAGTAATTGCACACCAAAGTATGCTTTTTTTTTATTGCCAATGGCGGCAGACGAGCAAGTGGCCCACCTGATGGAAAGTGGTAACCGCTGCTCATGGACTTTAGCAATGTCAGGACACAGCAAAGCCGCTGCCTACCGTGAAAGAAGAACTCTCTTTAAACCTCGTTTGAAGAAGGACATATCATAGCGCTCGGGAAACACTGAAGCTGGCAGCTTGATGGCAAGAGGCTTACTAAAATATATCGTAACGAGCACCTATACGCCTCAAATCACTGCATACCGTTTATATTAGGTTATATAAGGTTCGGGGATGTGCGGGGCTTCGTCGACTTATTTTGAGCTCTTTGCTGTGCAATTAATATTTTTGGTATTAAAATGCGGTTTTAATTTTGGTGATCATTTACTATTGTTGACTGTTATATTTTACTATATCTGGTGATAAGTTAAACATAAGCCTAATGAAATTATACTATCATATAATGTGTGTACAGCCCGCCGTGATTCTGGAGATATTTCTGCTGCGGGAGTTGTCTTTTTTAAATTAATGTAAAATATACGGCATTCATTTGTTTATTCTAAAAACACTAGTATAAAAACAGCAAATCCGTGTATAGTAGTTTTATTTTAATGACAATTTTAGTACAACGAAAGATGTGATTTTTAATGGTCGATAATGTCATTTTATTTCATAATCCTCATCAAACAAGTAGGACCAGGCAACCACTGGTAGAATCTTAGCACACCCGTTGTTGATAGAATCAGCCTGAAACATATATTAATTATAAGTATATATATACAGCTAGTATGTCCCGACAGATGTTTTGCGTAGGACGCACCATTTCTGAGATTTTGTTAATATGCTAAAATAATTCAAAAATGGAAAGCGTGGAAGCGTGACGATGACGCGAGTTCTATGATTTTTGTTCACCCAAGAAGTGCTCAACGAGCCTAAACAAGTTTTCACTTAAAAAAAATAAGATAAAACTATCTTTTAAGTTGGACCAAATTACAGATAGTTACGAAGTTTAATAAAAATCGGTTCAGTAGTTTCAGAGTTTATACCGAACATACATCGTGAGACGAGATTTTTAAATATTAAGATAATAATAATAATAATATTGAAAGGAGAACGATTGCTGGCAACAAAGTGAATGGAGCTCTACGCGCTTTTATGAACAGTCGAAATGTATTCGAAAAGGCGCGTTTGGCTGTTCATAGAGGACTATTAGTGCCCACACTTATGTATGGAAGTGAAAGATGGGTATGGCAAAAGAAGCATGAGAGCAGAATAAATGCTGTAGAAATGAGAAGCATATGTGGTGTGAATCTAAAAGATAGAATAAGGAATAGTGTGATTAGAGAGAGATGCGGCATGAAAGTGGATATAGTGACAAGAATAGAAATGGTATGTTAAGCTGGTTTGGGCATGTAGAAAGAATGGACGAGGAAAGACTGACTAAGAAAGTTTATAAGGCTAGTGTGAATGGAACAGTCGCAAGAGGAAAAACTAGGCGAACGTTTCTCGATCAGATCGGAGGCGTTCTGGGCAAAGGCCAGTTGAAGAACATCTTGAACCGACGGGCTTGTATGAGAAATGTGATGAAAGTGAATGAAGCCAGAGAAGTGTGTCAGGATCGTAGCAAATGGAAATCTGTAGTCTCTGCCTATCCCTCTGGGAAGCAGGTGTGAATCTATATATGTATATATGTATGTAATAGCAGCCCTATATCAAACTCTCCTACCGCTGGGCACGGTCTTCTCAGTATGAGATGGGTCAGATCATAGTCCACCACGCTGGCCCAGTGCGGGTTGGCAGACTTCACATATCTTCGAGAACATTATGGAGAACTCTCAGACATGTATGCAGGTTTCCTAACGATGTTTTTCTTTAAAGCGAGCTATAATTAACTATTTAAAACGCATATTCTCCTTAGCCCTTATTATTCCCAAGTCACTTGGGGTCGGCTTTCTAGTCTAACCGGATTTGACTGGATATCAGATTTTACACGGAGCGATTGCCATCTGACCTCCGCAACCCGAAGGCTAGCAATACCCTAAGGCTAGATCAGTGTCAGGATATTAGAGGGCACTGACTTTCCAATAACGACTGCCATAGATGTTCATGGCAGCCGGGACCGACGGCTTAACGTGCTCTCCGAGGACCGGAGCAGGCGATAATTGTCAGTCAATACGCAGATAATTTCGAAAAGTCTTAATTATAACTTCCGAAAGTCAGAGGTGCGCGACGTGGGTTCGAACCCGAGACCCTCTGCATTGCAGTCTGTTGGTCTCCCCACTGAGCTGTCGCTGCTCTATTTAAAACGCATATAACTTCGAAAAATCAAAGATGCCTATGACTGATAATAAAATGCCTTGGAATTGAAATAGAGACCTTGGCGTAGCAGAACGACGTAATCACCAACTGAAGTTATTTTGATTGTAAAAAGCTTCATAAAATCTAACAAAGTACTTTGACGTCTCAAAGATTTTCTCCCGCAAAATTTCGTCAATTCTAGACATTAGTGTAGGGGCAGTAAGTCTATAAATACCTAATTATAAATCGAGAGATGTGTGACGCTCAAATGAAAGACGAATTAACGAGATTTGAAAATCGCGTAAGTCGGGGTAGCGTAAGTCGAGGTATTAGGTACGGTAATTTAAACTTGACGTATAATACATTTTCTTTATTCTATGTAGATGGTAATCAATCAAGTATATGGGTAGCCTGAGTGTTAGGAATGATCTTAGCGCATAGAGGCTTGCAAAAGAACAGCACTGATCTTAAAGAAAGAAGTCGCTGTGCTACTAAATGAAAATAATCAGAAGGTAGATCTGGAAAATGTGTAACTATAAATGAATTGGAGTTGCAAAAAGATAGAAAAAAAGAATACCATAGACTAAAGTTAATTAGTTACAGTTCACAATTTAAATATTGACAATTGTAATGGCTACGAGCAAGTTTAAAAAGAGATAATCTAGAAAGATTCTGTATCTAATACTGGAAAAGATGCATAACATCGTGAAGTAAAGAAATAAGTATGAACACTCTAAAAGAGGCTTTATGAAATAGGTAAAAGTTTGAAATCAAACTACAGAAATAGTGACGTCATAAGGAAAAAAAGACATATCTAACAGATTTTTTCGAAATTAAGATCTTTACATATTTGGAATCAGTAAAACAAGACGAATCTGCCAGTATATTTATAAAGAATGATTTTTTTTGCAGATATGTCCTTTTTCCTTCTGCCGGCAGAATAGTACTAATTGGCTACTTATTCTCAAAGACTGACTGTTGTTATAATAATACACTCTTACCTTGCCTAAGCTTTAACTCCAACTGAAAAATGATTACACTGAAATGTACCATACGAAATTTATTTATATAAATAGCATATTTATAATGACCGAATATATTCAATAAACAATTTAAAACAAGCAATAAATATAATATGTAGTTTGGTTTTTAAAATGTGTCCTAAGAAGATAGACATCTTGGAATTTTGACATTTTATGTTTCTTGAGTTTTGACGGTAGATGTAAGTTTTGATGAGTGAAAAAGTAGTGTTGTTTGTCTGCGCCACCCGTCAGTGCTTCTGTGTACGTTGTGTTTTATTCATTGTCTATGTAGTAATTCATTGTGAGGCCCGGTGGTGTTTTGCCGCCAGATGAAATGGATTTTAGTATTTCAATGATTTCATTTATCATCTTGTCTTGGTTACCCTGAGAACAATACAGTTTATTGGTAACTATAATGTAGAGAACATGTTCAATTATGTATTAAGTGGGTGTGGTTACGTTATGTGTAAATGTTGGAGCAATATACAAAATATTGGTTGGTTTATAAGGTACTAGATGTTCCCGCGGTTTCACCCCCGTTTATCGTTACTGCGCCGCCCCCGTGGGTCGTAGCGTGATGTTATATAGCCTATCGCCTTTCTTGATAAATAGGCTATCCAACACTAAAATAATTTTTCAAATCGAACCTTTAGAGCCTGAGATTAGCGCGTTCAAACAAACAAACTCTTCAGCATTATAATATTAGTAAGTATAGAGAGATATCGAGTAGGTAATTGAAAACATCGGAATGGAAGCTTGAGTTGGTTATATACATATATTATATAGATTGATACAGAGGTATCAATTGCAGCTAAAGCTATATCGACTAATTTGAAATCTGTTTTTTTGACGTGACAACGTCTAATAAATCGATGAACGCCGGCTGCACTCACGAAAAAGGATGACTCATTGTCCCGTTACGCTCATTGTCCCGTTACGCTCATTGTCCCATTACGCTCATTGTAACGTTACGATCGGAGCGAGAGCGCTACACGAGCGAAAGGCTCGTTATGACGTTGTCACGTTAAACTATCATCCGTAAACCGACTTTACAGACAACCAATTTTTTTGACGTGACAACGTCTAATAAATCGATGAACGCCGGCTGCACGCACGAAAAAGGATGACTCATTGTCCCGTTACGCTCATTGTCCCGTTACGCTCATTGTCCCGTTACGCTCATTGTAACGTTTTCATCAATGTTTTGTTATGACGTTGTCACGTTAAACTATCGTCCGTAAACCGTCTTTATTTGTAATTAAATGTAGCTTCAGGAGCAATTCAGACTTACTTTATTAGAATTTGCTGCAAGATCAAAGTGATATTAAAGCACGAGGGCGCGCAATACATTTTTTTTTATTCTATACAGAATCAGATGTCATGTAAATGTGGGCAATGAAAAAATATTTTAACATAATATTATATTTATATCCGAATTGAAATTAAACTACTATATACGGATTTTACCGCGTTGTTTATTTGACACCTTATTACAAAATTTTAAAAACTGTTTCACTACTATTACTTCTAAACTTTACTAATTTTTAAGCTAATTCAATCATTGAAACTATTAAAATTATTACTATAACTATTTATATTTGTGTTTACACTTTCCCTGACGTTTCGGTTGCTTTTCAGCAGCCATTGTCACGGGGAGACTAAGATAATAGTTGTCTCAATGTTCCAGTGTAGTTATTTCAAAGTACCCGAACATAATTTAATCCTGGATGTTTCTATTTACGCAGAATGAGCTCAAAGTATCATGAAGTCTAGCTGTGGTTTGCTTTTTCTTCTTGGGTTTGAATTACTGGATCCCAAGATGGTGGTACATTCCAACCATCCTCTCTATTGAAATTAAGATGTTTTTTGATTTCAATAGCCTCGCGAAGCATCTTTGGTAGGAATCGGTGTTCTTTAGCGAGCATCTGTGGTTTATCAAATCTCAGGTAGTGGTTGGTCCCGTGTTGCATATGTTCACACACAGCAGACTTCAACGAGCGTTGGTGTTGTATATAAGCTATGTGTTCTTTTATGCGGGTACCTATGCCTCTCTTGGTTTGACCAATGTATGAGAGTCCGCAGTCACTATCTATTTTATAGACCCCTGCATCTTGTAAAAGTAGTTTGCACTCGACCGATGGTAAAAATTGACTTATCTTCGTTGGCGCCTTGAAGTATGTGTTGATTGAAGCTGGCTTCAAGATGAAGCCAATCTTGTCCGTGACACCGTTTACATAAGGCAGTATAGCAGGCTGGCACTCGACTGTGGCTGGCTTTTCTTGGGATCTGTGACAGCGGTGCAGCTGTTGGAGCTTGTTGCCTTGCAGTACTTGCTTAACATGTTGAACCTCGGCGTCCATGTATTTCTTGTCACAGATCCCGTGGGCTCCCTGAAACAAAGACATTCCCACGGTAGCTAACTGTTTAGGATGGTGGTGAGATTAACCGTTTAAGTACCTATTTGTATGAGTCTTTTTCCTATACACAGTGTGGCTCAAAGTATGATCAGGATTCCTGATAACAAGTACATTCGACTTGTATGTAGAATTTATTGTTCCACAACAGATAGTCAGTTGTTAAGCAATGCTTAAGTAGTTCTGCATATTCTTCAGGCATATTGTACTCTATTAGCTTCCTTTTAGTTATTTCAATACAGTCATGTACAGGTATGCATGTAAATAATAACTGTACATCAAAACTAACCATTGTTTCATTATTAGTGAGATGTAGGTGTTTAATCTCACTCACAAATTGGTATGAATCCTTTACATGTGCTCTCGAGTTGCCTCTGAGTGGCGACAGTATCTTCGCTACGTGCTGAGCCAGTTTGTAAGTTGGTGTGTCGATCTGCCTCACATTAGGACGTAGGGGAACGTTTTCCTTGTGTATTTTTGGTAACCCATACAACTTTGGAAGTTTTATGCAAGCTGGTTTTAATTGTTTAACGTCTAGATCTAGTTTTTCGGAGTATTTATGTATGATGTCTTTGGTTTTGTTCAATATTTTGTTTGTAGGGTTTGTTTTAACCTGCTTATATGTTGTTTCATTCGAAAGTAAGTTTTTAATTTTATGTCATAATCTGACGTATCTATTATGACCGTAGTGTTTCTTTTATCTGCACGGAGTACTGTAATATCTGGCCTAGCCCGCAAGTTCTTCAGTGCGACAAATTCATCTTTGGGAAGATTCGGTCTGGGCACTTTACTTCAACGCAAGACCGATGAAATGTCCTGACGTATAGCCTCCAAATCTTCCTTTCTTACATTATTCTTGACTAGGCAGTCCTTGACGTTGCAAATAATGGCCTCATACAGTATCCTAGCCGGTGTTTTTGCATAATTTAAACCTCTACTCAATAGTTTTTCGGTTGTTTTGTCTAAAGTTCGTTTTGACGGATTAATAACTGCTTGTCTTTGAGTTGACGGCGGCGTGTCATTGGTCCGTGCATTGACGTTAAATATTTTGATCTTTCTCTGTGATTTATAGTATTGAGGCATTGTTTAAAATCAAATGGAGTTATTAATCTCTGTATTTCACTAGACAAAATCTCAACGTTCCTATTTATGCTGCGTAAGTCAGCACGATGTTCTCTGATAACTTGTGACTTGCCTGTTTTAAGATCTTAGCGCTTCCTCGTATGTCTTTCTTGGCTGATATCTTGACACACGTAGGAATGAGACTGTGATCACGACATATTTTCAAGAAATTTAAAGATGTTACATATCTTGCGCGCTTAGTTTGTAGATCTTCTAATCGGCGTATTTTTGTTGCTGTTTCCAGTCTGTACTGATTTACATAATATAGTCTTCTGTTTACGCGAATGTTATTCATTGAAATTAAACTACTATTTATACGGATTTTATCGCGTTGTTTATTTTACACTATTACAAAATTTAGAAACTGTTCTTCTTGCTTGACATGTAGAAGCTCGGCGTCCAGGTGTTTCTTGTCAACCGAGCTTTAACATGTCAAGCAAGTACTGCAAGACAACAAGTTCCAACAGCCGCGACGCTGTCACAGATCCCGAGAAAAGCCAGCCACAGTCGAGCGCCAACCTACTATACTGCCTTATGTAAAGGGTGTCACTGACAAGATTGGCTACATCTTGAAGCGAGCTTCAATCAACACATACTTCAAGCCGCCAACGAAGATAAGTCAATTTTTATCATCCGTCAAGTGCCAACTACCTTTACAAGATGCAGGGGTATATAAAATAGATTGTGACTGCGGACTCTCATACATTGGTCAAACCAAGAGAAGCATAAGTACCCGTATAAAAGAACACATAGCTGATGTAAAACACCAACGCTCGTTGAAGTCTGCTGTGTGTGAACATGTGCAACAGGGGACCAACCACTACCTGTGACAAACCACAGATGCTCGCTAAAGAACACCGATTCCTACCAAGGATGCTCCGCGAGGCTATTGAAATCAAAATACATCCTAATTTCAATAGAGAGGATGGTTGGAATGTACCACCATCTTGGGATCCAGTAATTCAAACCCAAGAAGAAGCAAACCACAGCTAGACTTCATGATACTTTGAGCTCATTCTGCGTAAATAGAAACACCCATGATTAAATTATGTTAGGGTACTTTGAAATAACTACACTGGAACATTGAGACAACTACCATCTTAGTTTTCCCGTGACCATGGCTGCTGAAAAGCAACCGAAACGTCGGGGAAAGTGTATACACAAATATAAATAGTATAATAGTATAGTAATAGTATAGTAATAGTATAAATATAATATATATAATATTGAGCAGAGCTTGTACTATGGGTACTAGACAATGGATAAACATACTTAAATACCATTTTTTTTTGTAAATACATACATATTATACATAGAAACACCCAGACCAAGACAAACATCCATGTTCATGCACACAAATGTTTGACTTGTGCGGGAATCGAATAGTTTTAATAGTTTCAATAATTTAATAAGCTTAAAAATTAGTAAAGTTTAATAGTAATATTAGTGTAACAGTTTCAAAATTTTGTAATAGTGTCAAATAAACAACGCGATAAAATCCGTATATATTAGTCTAATTTAAAATTTTTATATAGTGATAATGACTTTTTGGTTGCATTTTAGTTATACGTCAAATTCTTGTAACGGTTGTGCGTAAAGATTGCCAATCCAAATATGATATTGTAAAATAATTACACAAACTATTACTGACCAATATAATTTATTAAATACATTAGGTATAGGAAAAAATTGTGTTAAGTCCGTCAGGGAGTTGTATTGGCTTATCATCATTCATAATAAGACCAGGCAATATCTTTTTGATTAGAAATTTGGTCTATACTTTTTTTGTCATTTAGATAATGTTTCAGCACTCTGAGCATTTGTCCGATCAAATCGGTATTATCCTGGAATATAAAACACTCTGTCAGTCAAGACGACCTGTGAACATCGAGGTTTGAGCAGGTCTCGTCAATGTTTAAGGGTATTGTATGACTGAGAGTATGGTTGAAACCAGACTGCCGTTGATTTAACGTGTTCACCTTGCCACTGTTAGTGGGCCGAGGGTTTTGACTTATGAGTAACTCGGGAAATAACAATTGGATTATCGACAAAGTTTGAGTCTGAATGTTCTTTGTGTCCGTTGTTTGAAACTTTGTTAACCCTTTGACTGCCACGTGAAAAAAGCAAATGCGTGCTCTCGAAGGCAAACTACGATTTCATATTTTAATACCTACATCTTTCTTGTGATCTTATGCTAATATGGATGAAATAAATAGTAAGCAGTTCACATAATATAGATTGCGATGAGTTTAGTTTCATATTTAATAACACAAATAAGAAAACAACAAGCTTTTAAAGGATTTATTAACGTTTAAAAATCTGTCATGTAGTCGTGACTGTGGCTTGCTGGACACTGGACACATTTTGCTTTTAATAGTATAATGTATATATATATATATATATATATATATATATATATATATATATATATATATATATATATATATATATATATATATTTTTTTTTTTTTTTTTTTATATAAAACAGAATAAAATGCCACTTATTTAGTAATCATTAATTTTGTCGTAAATTAAGAATGGCGTGCCTATCGGTTTTATTGAAAGTAGCGACTGATCGAGGTTACATGATAACGCTTTATCATAATTACGCTATGGAGTAAATTTGTATTTGAACAAGATTTTAAATAACAATCTCTGCTAAACGCGGGCGTTCAATGATACTGTAATTTTCATCTAATTGCATAACATTTTCTATCTGACAATAAATACAATAGGAATGAAATAAACTACTAAAGGATAGATTTTCTCTCTTATAGACTCGAAGTGAGTCTTTTCTTCGCTCATACTTAGTATATATAGTAACGTGTGTTCGGATTTATACCCAATTATGATTGCATTTATATAGTAAACTATTGTCTATGAAATATAGGTATGTAGTATTTTTATATGATTGACTTTTGAATGTCGACGTACTGGAATCAACCTCTCTCGGTACGAATCTAACTTGATTCTAGGATTTAGTAAGGTTAGTTTCACTGAATTTATGCATTTTTTGTGTAATTTTAACTATGAATAGATACTTATCACATGAAATCAGTCTTTGTCGGTACGGACTAAGCTAATTCCGCGCTTCCCAGTATCAATAAATGTTCAAAGTAATACATTTTATTCTGATAATGAATTTAGCTAAGACTGAATTGTGGTTGTCTTTTCAGTAATGTTTGTATTTGGTGTAAGGATTATATTCTATTCTATCCCATACACACAACACCATCTAGCCCGAACTAAGCAGAGCTTGTACTATGGGTACTAGACAATGGATAAACATACATATATACTTTTTGACGTGGCAACGTATAATAAATCGATGAACGCCGGCTGCACGCACGAAAAAGGATGACTCATTGTCCCGTTACGCTCGTTGTCCCGTTACGCTTATTTAGATCTATCCGCCAGGATTTGTATTTGGACGGTTATTTCGTTTAGACAGAATTTGGTTTAACCGTGTAGTATGAGCACACATTAACATGTGATTATTCAAACTTCACTGAAACCCATACGTACTTTAGTGTACTTTGTTAGAGCGTAAACAACGTAAATGTATGCTATCATAATTCCCGTTAGTAAGTAGTATGTATTTCGTAGGATAAATATAATAATAATATAATATTCTAACACATACACACAACACCATCTAGCCCAAACTAAGCAGAGCTTGTACTATGGGTACTAGACAATGGATAAACATACATATATACTTTTTTTTTTTGTAAATACATACGTATTATACATAGAAACACCCAGACCAAGACAAACATCCATGTTCATGCACACAAATGTTTGACTTGTGCGGGAATCGAACCCGCGACCTCAGGCGTGGCAGTCGATTACACTAACCAATAACCTAGGATAATTGCAAAAGATCAGATTTTAAAATCACACGGGTTATGAAAAATATTTCAAGATTCTATATGGTTAGGGGGTAGTAGAGGCTTGTGCGTTTGATTGACTAATTTCACAGTCGATTATAAAAAAGTGAAAGGTACCATGGCATTTTTCTATTCTGGTTGGTCAGAATTATCTACTTCTGATAAAGTTCTATAATCATGGAAATATCCAAAACAAGAAATTCAAAGGAATGTAGCCTGAATATCCGTCAACGCGTAACGTTTATATCAGTGAAACCTGTGAGCTAAACAGTACTTGTAATGTGAGTGGTTATTCGGGATTTAATTAAGTTAAGCCATATTTGTGCAAATTTTCCGACAATAGCCATACTAGGTTTTGAAATTCTGTATAAATGCCTAAAATCCTGTGCATTGCAATCGTCCTAGGTACTTCGTAATAAATATTTTCCATTATTCTATAGCATACATAAATGTGTGGTCATATTTTTATCTCGTAAAGTATGGTATTGCATAGTTGTCAGCTTCGGATCAACAATAGCAACTAGATATCGGGTCGGCGCAAGAATTACGTCTCGGTAAATAACAGCGCACTTGAGACGTGAGCTCTTATTTTGTTTAATTCGCTTGAAACTCAGCCAATGTAAACACGTCCCACAATGCCGCAGTGTGTATTCAAAAGTTGCAAAAATAATGCCCGAAAAAGCAATTTAACGGCCGGAGTATCTTACTTTCGGTAATTACATGAAGAATAAGTTATATTTTAAACTTTAACAAATAATAATTATCAAATTTTGAACAAAATTACCGATTTTAAACCACCGGCTACAATTGTTTGGCCAAGGCTCGCCAACACACGCACAAACTTTTATAACAAAAATAAACGAAACAAAACGATGTAGCTCTCAAGGCAATAACGGGCAAAAGTATTTTATTTGTTACCTCTTAAGGTTGATTTCACACTATATGTTGTTGCTTTGTTCGTTTTATGTTACGAATGATCGTATTAGATAATATTTTGAAGATTTGTGACTTTATTACTAGGTGCTATAGTTGCAATTAGGTTGAACTTAAAACTATTTTAAAACGTTTTTCTCCGTTTGTTATTAAATTAAACAAATGTAGCTGTATACGTATTATCATGCGGATAGCATTTAGCTTTGATTTTGTACGTGACCCGATATCTAGTCGGTATTGGTAATCGAAGGTTGTCAGCTAGAAATAATATTTTAAACTGTCATCAAAAATGTTTCCTCTTAAATGAATTTTATAGGGAGACACATTTTGAAACCCTTTTTACTATGTAATTGCATGCCATATTCAGCAATTTAACTTGTTAATTTACTTCATCGGTCAATTCTGTATATGGCTGCGGCACCCTTGAGAGTCATACCTATATCAATCAGCTCATCAAACAGATGAGATGAGAGATAAACATTTTCAAGTCCATATTCTGGTTTGTAAAATATTGTAACCCTATTAAAAAGATTTTTGTCATATAATGTTGAATTTTACTTTAGTAACCGGCTCCGCAAAACAATATTATAATTCATCCCGTGCTACTGTCAAACGCTGTGTACATATCACGCACCGCGCAAAATTAAAACTTATGAAAATGAGGGTAGTTAGTTACCTTTTTACTCGACACCTTATAATTAGCCTCGAAGCTTCCCGAGTGCACGGCTTGGTTCTTCTTTGCGTACGCTATTTCATTCGGCATCGGCTGCATCTGTTGTTGCATCTGGTTGCCGTAGTAAGGGTTCATGTCTCGAGGTTCGGCCCAACGTCGCTCGTCTCCGAATGTTTCGATTTCGGCAGGCTTTGATAGAAAGCCTGGGATTACGCTGAGCAGCACACAAGCTGCGACTGGAAAATAAGAATGAGTTTAATTTGTTGAATCACTGGACCTAGTATAATAATATGCTTAGAACGTTCCTTAGTTTGTTGTGCTACTTGCTAGACTAGCTCAAACGTTTTAGTGCTTAATGGCTGTTGATCATGAATAGGAAGATAGGGTTGTACTCCCTTTGCTGTGATTATTTTATATACTTTAAGACAATTCCACACGCTAAGGGTTAATCGATGCGTATTTGTAAACTTTGATTATCTACATAAGAGTCTAATTGTGAACCCAGTAAAACCATAATATATAACAGTTAAGCTTACCTATATCCTTATTATTCCATCAATGATTTAATTATCTATTGCTTATCCAGCAACTAAATATGGCTTATTCCCGCCCGCTCCGCTATTTTGCTCCCAAGCGCTCCAAGACAAAAATAATATATTATTATTATTTTCTAAATTCCCAAGGGCTCCAAAAGCTTATGCAAATTTATTTCTTTAAAACCTCTGATCTCCATACATTTATTCCCAGTAGCTCCAAATTATATGACAAATAATTATAATAAAGACCTACTTACTAGTGTGTTCCCGACAGCTCCAAAACAAACTGTATGGTTAGCAGATTTAAAACATGTAATAATATAACATTAGTTTTTAATTAGAAATAAAATCTCAAAGTACCTAGAGAATGTTTTGGAGCTGTAGGGAATGAAATTGGTAATTGTGGCTTTATTTATTATTTTCATATAAAAATCTTTGGAGCTCCTGGTAATAAATGTATGGAAAATGAATTGTAGACAACAATAGATTTGGAGCGCATGGGAATAAGCCTATTATATGCCAAAAAATAAATTATGTAAACGTACATACATAAACCGTCACATGTTCGGTATTGCAGAATAGTCCGCCACGCTGGCTAAATGCGACATAACACATATTACACTCCTTCGAGAACATTCTATTACAACATAGCATTTTTGTTTCCACGTGATGTTTTTTTACCGTTAACTCAAGCGATAATTTTATTTAAAATGAAAATTATTGGAGATTTGCGAATCATAAATTAACACACATATTGCTTTTCAGGTTAAAACTTTACGTTTCTTCCAATAAAACAATTTATGGTCGTCCTTTGCGATTCGTTGAAAGTTAAGCACGAGCGCCTCAGTTTTCTTGATCGGGTCTTTTAATAGATTCTATGTAAGTGAAACATTTGAATCCGTCACTACATGTCAAATTTCTCGAAACACTAAACATTTGACGCGATTACACTACGTGAATCCTAGTAGTAGTTCGAAAATACGGATGTGATACTTCAGTGAATATTCATAGGTACTAGAGCCTCACTGATTTCAGCTTGAATGGGCCAGCTCGACCGGGGAAAGATTACCCTCTCACAGAACTCGACGTGAAATACCAGTATTCCTACTGTTGTGTTTTGTTCGGTGAGTGAGAGTATCGGAGACCCAATCACCCTTTTTCCCCCTTCCCGCTCCTTCTCCTTCCCACTTCCTTTCCTAAAGAGTTGGCAACGCGCAAGTGATGCCTTTGGTGTTGAAGGCGTCTATAGGCTACGGTGACCACTTACCATCAGGTGACCCGTATGCTTGTTTGCCAACTTAGTTGTAGAAAAAAAACAAAAATCAAAGGGTTGCACTCCGGGAGTGCCGGCAGAAGTGAAAACTTGAATATTAACGTTGTGCATTTTTGATATTTTGGAATGGTTAGGGAATAATTTTGCACGAATTGCTTTAATTATCAGTATAAAACTATATTTTATGTGGTAAAATACAATATTCCTTTATTGCGCTATCGTACACAAACATGACAATTCTCCCTCCGTCTTACGAATTTTCAATCAGGTCATGTGTCCTGACGCGAGAACATTTTTTACCCATCACAAAAAAGTGCACAACGCCGCTAAAGAAGTTTTCACTTCAAAAAAGCTTCCAACCCATCGGGTAGGTTACAAGCGGGTTGCCGTAGATTATATATAGTAATATTAGTAATATAATAATGGACAAAGGCCAGGTTAAGAGCTCCTTGAACCGACGGGCGTGTATGAGGAATGTGATGAAAGTGAATGAAGCCAGAGAAGTGTGTCAGGATCGTAGCAAATGGAAATCCGTAGTCTCTGCCTACCCCTTTGGGAAACAGGCGTGAATCTATGTATGTATGTATGTATGTAGTAATATCAGCTCTGCCTGCTAGGTGCGAGCCTTGATCTCAGTACGAGAAAGGATACGCCATAGTCCACCACGCTCGCGCTGGCCCACTGCCTGTTCGCAGACGTTACATATCTTTAACAATACAATGTAGAACTCACGCACGTAAAAATTTGTGCCAGATATTTTCCTTTATTGTTAAAACGAACGACTTAACTTAATAATACGCAAATATCTTTAAAATCAAGGATACAGGACTCGAGACTTTAACGTGGTAGTCCATTCTTCCACTAGGATATCTAGTAGTCTGCTGTCATAAATTATAGCAAAGAAACTTGACTTACTCAAAACGTATCTGGTAGACATGTTGATAGCGGTAGCCGAGAAAGTGTAATGTGAAACAAACAGAACGGCAACCGGGCGATACAGCTCCTACTATTTGTAAATTTAATTTGACATTTCATTAAATAGTCAAGTAATTTGTACGCAATCATAATTATTGAATGTATTTGTTTATTAAATCATTAACTTTATCGATTTAAAAATGTAATAGGAAATGAAACTGTGAATTCCAATATAGGTTTAATTGTCAAAATTTAACATTGGAAACATGAAAATATAATGATTGTTTGCAGAATGTCTTGCAGCTTTCTGTTGTACGTTATAAGTACGTGTGGTTACTTAATTGAAGATTTTTTATTTAAATGATGCATAGTAAAGCATAGCAGTCTGTTTGTTTGTTACGATTACTTGTATACAGGCTGTCGTGTAAATAATGGATAACCCTGAAACTGTCGACTGGCCAGATTATCATCTATCATTTACCCATGGATGACCAAATTATTGATATTTTTGATATTTTAAATAAAAATCGTACTTACTCATACAAAATCAGCTGCCATTTCTACAATTGGCGACATTTTCTCGTTTTGTTTTTTTTATGTCACTCCTGAATACTTGTATCGTCAGACCAGTATCAAGTTTTTTTGTTACAATATATGACAACTTAGCAAAAAATACTTATTCTCAAATTTTAACATATTTTCTAAGGAATTAGGCATCTTTGGGCCCCTGTAACGACACAACGGATTGCACTCCGGTAGTGCCGGCAGAAGTGAAAACTTGAATATTAACGTTGTGCGTTTTTGATATTTTGGAATGGTTAGGGAATAATTTTGCACGAATTGCTTTAATTATCAGTATAAAAGTACTATCATTTATGTGGTAAAATACAATATTCATTTATTGCGCTATCGTACACAAATATGACAATTCTCCCTGCATCTTACGAATTTTCGATCAGGTCATGTGTCCTGACGCGAGTTTAACATTTTTTACCCATCACAAAAAGTGCACAAAGCCGCTAAAGAAGTTTTCACTTAAAAAAAAAACATATCTAATCCATTCTCGAATCCACTTGAACACACACAAAAAGTTTCATCAAAATCGGTCTAGCCGTATAGGAGGAGTTCAGTGACATACACACGTACAGTAGAATTATATATATAACTAGCAATCCGCCCCGGCTTCGTACGGGTGCAATGTAGATACTAATATATCTCGTAAGGTTTTGCCAGCGTTTGCGATTTAAGCGCACAAAAATATGTTTGTTACGACATCACATTACAAATATTTGAATTTTTCGGCTATTCTGTACTATAATATGTATGTACTATACATATAAACCTTCCTCTTGAAATACTCTCCTTTTTTCTCTTCTATCTCTTTTGCCGTTCCCGACAGACAGGGTCCATATTTGGTCTATACTGTTTTTTGTAACAACATGTAATACTTATGGAGAGCAATAAAACATTGAATTTCAATTTCAATTTGAAATTCTGCGGCCTTAAAAGTATCGTAGCGACTGGATTCACCGACTTAAAATTTTCCTTTTTAACTAGGTTAGGTATGTAGTTATTTTTGGATATTTCTATCAACATCGAGTTTTAAATTTTAGGACTACATAATTATGTACATATATCTAGAAGTCAGGTGTATCAATATAAATCAGTTATGCTGTGTTCGCAGATCTGCACAAAATTTGTGCGTATTTTTGTAATGACTTTTAATTACCTATAACTAGCGGTCGCCTAGTGATCAAAATTCAACCAAAATTCCTAAGCTTGCTACTTTGTTTTCTGTTTTCTCTACTACATATAAATAAGGTATAGGTAAGAATTGTACGACGTCAGACAACCAATGTTGAAATACTACGAACGCGATTCGACTGCGTGTGTCAAATGCATGGTTGTGTGCGTGTAGTGTTTTTTCATTAATTTAATGTATTTCTAATGCATATTTTATAAAAATACATATTAGGATTCGCCCCTCCTTCCCCATATAAACATTAACTGTGCCAAATTTCATACTCCTCCGTCCGCGCAATTTTCGTAAAAAGGGGTACAAAGTTTTTGCTTCACGTATAATATATTATACCAGGGTCGATAGTTTTTGAAACAAAAAAAAGAATAGTAGGATGAAACCCATTGGAAAAGGAAGAGAATATAACAAAAATGAAAGGAAAAATAATTTACGGGCCATCTGAGGTCGGGAAGTGGAAGGGGGTGAGTTTTTAAGGGTAAAAAACGGTTTATCTCGATTTCCGGCAAAACTTCAAGTCCTATGGAAAAAGTTAAAGGGCAAAGTTGTAGGCAATAAAAAGATCTACAACTTTTGTATTTACACTTTTTTCACATAACCTCAAAATTTACGTGAAAAATTCAAATAACCAAGTTTTTGGTTTTTATATCTATCTTTTACAAAATCTTTTTCGATATTAAGGTCAAAATAAGGGGAAAAATTAATATTTTAAATCAAAAAAATTACAGTGTGTTTGGGACATAAAAAGGTAAGTTTTCACCAAATTTCGTGAAAAAAAATACTTAGAATAGCTGTCATTTATATCTGCGTGTCATCTGCGCTAAGATAGCGACGCGATAATATTTGTTGACGATCAATATTAGTAAAAGGAATAAGAAGATAGAACGCTGCCCTGCGGTATACCGGCGGGTGTGTTACAGTAATCATGAAACCTATGATGTAAATTCTTGTTTGTTGATGGAGCAAAGTAGAATTATCATAATAATATACGTCTACAGTGTTAAATGCGTTACTAAAATCCATTTTTAACCGACTTCAAAAAAGGAGGAGGTTTTTCAATTCGACCGTATATATATATATTTTTTATTCGCGCGGATAACTTCGTCACTTATGAACCGATTTTGATGTTTCTTTTTATTTGAAAGCTGGTACTTTCCAGTTGGTCCCATTTAATTTTGATCAAGATGTGACCATTAGTTTTCGAGTTATCCTTAATAATGCGTATTTAGCTACATTGATGATATTCTCATTTTTGGCAAGAACAAAACAAAAAACTGTGTAGGATGGTTTGGAAGCCCTTCGTAGTATTTCGAGGTAGCTCTATTCTAATTTGGTGATGTTCTGATCTTCGGTTTTATATACAACGGAATTCTTTGATAAATGACAGCAAATCTGCCGTGATTGCTACAAGTAAGGTAGTTTAAACAAGGAAGATAGATATTAGGTAAACAAAATAGGCACGCGCGCGACGTGTGTTCGCGCCGTCTGCCTTACAGGTCTTAATGGTGGGGACGTGGGGCCGCGGGCGCGAGCGCATTCCTCCCGCGCACCACCTCAGGCGCCGCTGCTGGTAGGGCGCGCAACATCTACATAATTATGTTCATATATGTATTCAATTCCAAATTGGTTACCGATAGCATTTAATAGTAGGAAGTTACGTGCAACTGTTAAACTCAACAAAGTATAAAAAAAAAGCTAATAACAAAATTATTTCTAGCAAAATAAAAAAATATATAAAAAAAATAAAAAAGTATCATCCCAACCGTATTTGGAATTATCATGAGATGCACTATGGCCACAAATGATATAAACTGTATACCGTTTAAAACATTTTTCATGTAAGCCCGCATTTTCGAAAGCCTATTTTTGCGCTCTTCACAAGTCTCTTTTGAAATGGCCCCGGAGGTAGATTTCCTATTTTGAGAGAGGCGTTTGTCCCTTTCTTCGTTTGTCTCATTTAAACGGCGCTTGTCTCATATCGATGGTCTAGAAGACAAACATGGTAATTACAGACCTACCAATTTTTCAGGAGGACTGTTTTTAGTGCCTCGATGGCGTAGTGGTTAGTGTAACCGACTGCCACGCCTGAGGTCGCGGGTTCGATTCCCGCACAAGTCAAACATTTGTGTGCATGAACATGGATGTTTGTCTTGGTCTGGGTGTTTCTATTTATAATAAGTAAGTATTTACAAAAAAAAAGGTATATATGTATGTTTATCCATTGTCTAGTACCCATATTACAAGCTCTGCTTAGTTTGGGCTAGATGGTGTTGTGTGTATGTGGCAGAATATTATTATTATTATTATTATAGTGATTCAAAATTTCTAGATACTATAACTTAAAACTGTACATAGAAATTGTGTATATACTGCCTATACTTAGTTACGGTATTTATCTTTATACTTACTTATCATAAATTTGAACATCAATATCTAAAATATTCTATAAAAATACCAAAATAGCAAAAAAGAGCATCACTTAGTACGTTTGTACACAAACTTTAGATTATAATAATATTGTTCACTTAACACTTTCGTGTATTGTATATTAATGTAGAATTTATTGAAGAATTTACTGCCGATGCCGATTAAAAAAGAATAAGTATAAAAGTTTCTTTATTACCAAACAAATCAAACGTGAAAGTATTATTATTTAAGTATTAAAACTGTACATTTCTAAGGTCAGTCATCAGACTCTGAGTCTGAATGGTTAATTATATTTTCTTCATCTATAGAAGGAATGTTAGTGTAATAACAACGTAGTCTTGTGGGATTCCTCCATCCTTCAACAGCATCATCAAACCGTTCTTCATAGCCTTTGAAATTGGTATCTGAGACTTGTATGCTTTTTAATGGCTTGTTTAAATGAGAAATACCTGACTTGTATTATTACCGACAGTTATGAACAGAATTGCCCTCTCGTGACGCCCAAAGCAGGCCCCTAACGTCACTGGTGGGGCCCTGAATTGCAGAAATTACGTCGCAAAGTAAGGCGTCTGTTCAACAGAGCAAGAGCAATAAATACGCGACGACCAAATGACTAGGAAACCTATCAAACCACAAAATTAACCTACAAGAAGCGCATACGACTCCGTAAACTGGAATGCTGGAAGCGTTTTTGTACCAACATTGAAAATACCAGCCAGGCAACTAGAGTAAAGGGCGTACTGTCAAGTGTACTTGAGAACATACTAGGATGTCAGAAAAAACCTGACAACAACTACACTAAATCAGATGCTGAAACCAGCGCACTATTGCTAGAGACACACTTTCCCGGGTGCCAGATTAGCGACACTCACAACTGGGCAGTGTACACTGAACAAGCATGCAGTAGTCAAGATTAGACTGTAGCCCTGGACTTCATCAACAGAGAGAAAGTGTTATGGGCTATTAACAGCTTCCTTCCCTTCAAATACGCAGGGCTAGACAGAATCTTCCCCGGCCTACTAAGATGAAGCGACGATTTCCTAGCAGACCACCTTGTTAATATATTCAGAGCATGCGTCGCTCACCGATACGTACCACGGAAATGGAGGCAAGTGAAAGTGGTATTTATTCCAAAACCAGGTAGGAGCGATTACGCTTTAACGAAATCCTTTAGGCCAATAAGTCTCAAGTCGTTCCTCCTCAAAACACTAGAGAGGCTATGTGATAAATAAATAAGAGGAAACACTCTAGCTCAGAAACCTCTACACCCACACCAACACGCCTACAGTCAAGGCAAATCCACAGCTTTGTATCGCGAATTGGAGACGGACTAACCGCAAAACAACCGACGCTGGGCGCCTTCATTGATATAGAAGGAGCCTTTGACAAAACCAACTTTAACAGCATAACCGAAGCACTAAAAGCATATGTGGTCGCTCCAACGCTATCAGAGTGATAAATAATATGCTGAAATACAGAGCGATACAACTGTCAGTTAACACAACAACCAGGGGAATTGCGGCCAGAGGCTGCCCACAAGGTGGTGTACTTTCGCCACTCCTATAGGACATAGTGGTAGACAACTTAATACGAAAACTGAACGGCAGAGGGCTCTTCACAGTGGGATATGCAGATGACCTTGCAATTCTCGCGACCGGATGCTTCGAAGACACACTGTGACCTCGTGAGATCTGCCTTCAGAATAATCGAATAATGGTGCATAAGCCATGGTCTATCGGTCAACCCGACAAAAACAGAACTCACAATGTTTACTCGCAAGAGAAACTCAAACAACCTCAGACTACCGAAACTATTCAACATTGAAATAAAACTTACCAACGAAGTCAAGTATCTAGGGGTCATACTAGATAGCAAATTGCTGTGGAACAAGCACCTTGAGTACAAACTACAACGAGCATGGGCATGTTTCCTCCAATGCAGCAGAATGCTCGAGACATGGGGACTCTCCCCAAAAATGACACTGTGGCTATATACCACCATAATCAGACCAACAATAACATATGGTGCTGTCGTATGGTGGACCAGGACTGAACTCAATACCGTCATCACCAAGCTGCAGAGATACCAGAGAATGGCATGCTCACCAATGACAGGGTGTATGAGAACAACACCGACAGCTGCCCTCGAAGTCATCCTAGGGCTGGCCCCCTTAGACCTTCAAATACAACAAGAGGCGACTATGGTCGCAATACGGCTGAAACACCAGGGCCTATGGGGAAACAGCAGAAGCCCATATGCATCGATCTTAGAGCGAGCTACAGCTTACGAACCACTGCTCGCCGCCCCGTGTGACAAGATCCCCAAACAACATCTATTTCAAAAGAACTACCATATACAACTTTATGAGGAACAGAGAGGTCGGCAATCAACGAGGTCCGAGTCTACACTGTTGGCTCAAAAACCATACAGGGAACGGGCGCGGGAGTTCAATCCATGACACTAGGTTCGCACAGTTCTTTCTTCCAATGTGAATGTGTGGCCATCACGGAGGCCGCCACCGCGATCGGCAGGAGACGGATTGAAGTCTGCAGGATACGAATCCTCTCCGACAGCACAGCAATACTTAGAGCCCTAGAGAGCAATAGCTGCAACTCCAGGCTCGTTTACGAATGCCACCATGGTCTCGAAAGAATATCCATAAAAAACTTAGTGACCTTACAATGGATAAAGGAGCACAGTGAATCACTGGGCAATGATGCTGCAGATGAGTGGGCTAGAAGAGGATCGGAAACCACCACGGAAGATCCACCTCCATTCCTCCCGCTACCATTCTCACAACTAAGATCATGGGTGCGGCTTCGCACTCAGAGCCAATATAATAAACGCTGGGCACGGATAACGGATTGCAGACAGTCGAGAACAACCCTACCGGCCATCTCACCACGTCTGACACACCGCCTACTCAACCTATAAAGATTGGACCTTCGGACCATCGTGGAGATCCTAACAGGACACGGTGCCCTAAACAAACATCTGTATAACATCGGAGCTACAGACAGCCCACTCTGTAGGGGATGTCTGACCGAAGAAGAATCTGCTGCCCATGTAGTCCTGGAATGTGTGGGAGTAACAGCACAACGTAAGGAAATCCTCAACAACCCGAAGTCACACCGCGAAACCTGCGAGTACCCCAGGAATCTTCTGTGCTTCTGGGCGGAGTTGGGCTGGCTATCTCCATAACCGGCCGACTCTCACGCATAATGGACTAACTTGGAGTTGAAAATGCGGAAAAGGGAGTCCAATTACAAATGATTACAATTAATTATTGCTGCCGAGTGATCAGTAGTACTAAGACCACTTAAATCATTTGTCTGCCGGCACTTGAAAAGATTAACATCCTTTATTATAATTGGGAATCGAAAATTATAAAATGACAAAAGTAATAAAAATATTTTGTCAATCATGGTAAATACAAGGGTAATGTTATAAATCTATTTAGCATTTTTAAAGTGAAAACTTCTTTAGCGGCGTTGTGCACTTTTTCTGTGATGGGTAAAAAATGTTAAACTCGCGTCAGGCGCGTGACCTGATTGAAAATTCGTAAGACGGAGGGAGAATTGTCATGTTTGTGTACGATAGCGCAATAAATGAATATTGTATTTTACCACATAAATGATAGTACTTTTATACTGATAATTAAAGCAAAATTATTCCCTAACCATTCCAAAATATCACAAATGCTCAACGTTATTATTTAAGTTTTCACTTCTGCCGGCACTCCCGGAGGGCAACCCGTTGTTTTCTTGTAGTTTAAACTGATGGTAAATAACTGCCATTACTTTTGTTGGCTTTAAAATGACATCACTTGCTATGAATGTAGAAATACAGTTTCGATAGAAAGAGACGGAATTATGTCATTTGGATAAGTGCGATCGGTAGAGCATGCTCATTTAATACATTTGGCATTAAAATGTTACATAATAAAAATTTTGTAATTAGCACATTTGTTTTCTAGGCCATCGATATTATTATGAGCAGCGCGTTTAGTAGGTGTACCCATATTCAGACAAATAAAATCAGTTATCGAACTTTAGATTCACTAAAAACCGAGAAACAGACTTCTAAAACGAATATTGTAAAACAAAAAATGCACTAAAATGTTAAAAAATAATTGCGTATTCTTGTGAATAATTAAATTATTTTTGGAGTTGGTGTCAGCCAATGTAGATTTGTAATGTAGGTTTGTAACTACTTAAACAGTTTCTTAGTTATATACACCTGGACTGCATGGATAGCGCAGTGGATAAGCAGTTACGTTGTCGTGTTGCGCTCGAAGTCATGGGTTCAAAGCCCACACAGGACATTTACCTATTTGTAAGATTTTCAAAATGATTGTAAGTCTGGATGTACTTTGTGTCGGTTGATTATTATATGTTTGTAAAGGCTTAACCTTAGTGCCGAAGTATTTTGTAAGCTTTTATGGACTAATGTAAATTTAATTGGTCCATAAACTTTGTTGGCAAAGCAACAACACGGTTCGTCGTGGTCGTAGATTGAATTCCTGCTTCATTATCTTTTTTATTTCGTTAATAATTTACATTTTACATAGGAAATTAATCTTAATATACTTAATCATAATTGACAACAAAAGCGACCTGTCTATAACTGGTCCCGGAAGGCGCTCTCGGGCACCAGAAAGTACAGCGGCTCCACCTAATTTAACCTTTAAGGGGTGTAGGGGAACGCTATAATATGTGCTAGGTCATATGTCATCAGATGAGGACTGATGCTATAACGGTATTACACGTGGAATCTATACTAATATTATAAAGCTGAAGAGTTTGTTTGTATATTTGTTTGTTTGGTTAAACGCGCTAATCTCAGGAACTACTGGTTCGAATTGAAAAATTCTTTCAGTGTTGTATAGCCCATTTATCGAGGAAGGCTTTAGGCTTTATAACATCACGCTACGACTACTATCATTGAAAAATGTTGCAAAAACGGATAAAATTCTCTTATATTAAGCAGACGAAGTTGCGCGGGTCAGCTAATTAAAGATACTAGCGGTCGCCTAGTGCTCGAAATTCGACCAACTGATATATATTATGTCATGTCATTATACTCGTATATTGATATATGTAACCATAGTTACGCGCTTCGACTGCGTGTGTCAAATGCATGGTTGTGTGCGTGTAGTGTTTTTTCATTAATTTAATGTATATCTACGCATAATTTAAAAAAATATATTAGCATTCGTCACTTCTTCTCTGTATAAACTATAAGTGTGCGAAATTTCATACTTCTCCGTCCGCCCAATTTTCGTAAATAGCGATCCAAAATTTTCGCTTCACGTATTAAATTCATGATACTTTGAGCTCATTCTGCGTAAATAGAAACACCCATGATTAAATTATGTTCGGGTACTTTGAAATAACTAGACTGGAACATTGAGACAACTACCATCTTAGTCTCCCCGTGACCATGGCTGCTGAAAAGTAACCGAAACGTCGGGGAATGTGTGAAAATAAATCTAAATAGTATAATAGTATAGTAATAGTATAAATAGTTTTAATAGTTTCAATAATTTAATTAGCTTAAAAATTTGTAAAGTTTAATAGTGATTATAGTAGTGTAACAGTTTTTAAAAATTTTGTAATAGTGTCAAATAAACAACGCGATAAAATCCGTATATAGTAGTTTAATTTCAATGAATAACATTCGCGTAAACAGAAGACAATATTATATAGATAGGTAAGTTTAGTGCTTAGGGGTACATAAGTGATAAATAGAAAAATAATACTAGAAATATAATATAATAATATCAGCCCTGTAATAAACTGTCCCACTGCTGGGCACGGGCCTCTTAGTGTGAGAAGGATGATGTCATAGTCCACCACGCTGGCCCAGTGCGGGTTGACTGACTTCACATATCTTCTAAAACAACACGTAGAACTCTCAGATATGTAGGTTTCCACACGTTTTTTACTTTACCGTTACAGCTGGTTACAGCTAGCGATAATTAACTATTGATTACGCATATACATTTTACCTCGATGGCGAAAGAAAATAACATAACAATAACTGATGTCGTAAATAATAAGGGGCGATAAAAAGGACCGCCCGTTATTATTTACGACATTAATTATTATTGATATGTATGTTACTTTTGTTAATTAGTAAAAAATTAAAATTGCCACGGCTGGTTAACATATGACTATCTGAATCCATTTAACAAAAAAAAACGGTAGATTAATTTTTCCAAAAAAATTATTCTAAAGAAAAAAGATATGGTCAGGATTATTCTATACCACCAGTAGAATGCGTGGTTAAAAGGAATTACACGATTTCAAAATCAGCCTGTATAGTATAGGTACTTACCACATAATATCATCAATGATAAAAAACAATGCAGTACCGATACTACACCTGGATTTAATGGCATAGGTTACTGCTTACCTATAATACTGCTTACCCCTCAGTAAGTGTACAAAAGCATAATACTATATCGTTAAAAATACTACCCAAGAAAATCCGTGCACAGTTTACGAGTATCGTGTAAATGACGCACATTGTTAATTATAATTAACTTCTTGTATATTTTCCAATAACGTTGATTGAATATCAAATAATCGTACAACGAGTTATGGTCAAAAACGTCGTTTACTTGCTCAGTAATAAAAAATAAAAAACATAAAAAGCAAAATACGACAAGGTCCAATACAATTATCTTTTTGAAATGTGTGACAGAATGTTTCCATGTTACGTATTTTCTTTTTTCGTATTGAAGGTATTTTTAACCGACTTCAAAAAAAGGAGGAGGTTCTGAATGTGACAGTATGTTTTTTTTAATTCTTTTTTGTGTGTTACTTCATTACTTTTTTCTAGGTGAACTGATTTTGATGATTCATTTTTATTTGATAGCTGGTGCTTTTCATTTGGTTCTATTTAATTTTGATCAAGATCTGACCGTTCGTTTTCGAGTTATCCTTAGTAATGCGTATTTGCCTACATTGATAATGTTCTCATTTTTGGCAAGAACATAAACAAATATTTTAACAAAAAAGAAAACCAACCTCAAAAAAGAATATTTTAAAACAAAAAATGCACTAAAATGTTAAAAATAATTGCGTATTCTTGTGAATAATTAAATTATTGTTATTAATGGAGTCAGTGTCAGCCAACGTAGGTTTGTAACTATTTAAACATGAGATGTCTTACTATAAGCATAATATAACATTGGCATACACAACTACACACATACATAGATGCAGCACGCGGCAGCAGCAGTGCAGCGGCGCGGGCGGCTCCATATATACTTTAACTGTGCCAAATTTCATACTCCTCCGTCCGCGCAATTTTCGTAAAAAGTGGTACAAAGGTTTTCCTTTACGTATTAATATATAGATCCCTTATTATGACTGCAAATAAGGCATTCTACATTACGTCTAAGCTTGGGTGGCAGTTTTGCTAAACGTAGCATAATGGCAATTTAGCTGAACCTCGTTCAGTCGTTTTGCTGAACGACGTTGTTTTGTAAAAATACTAGATGTGGTTATAAAATTACTAGATGTGCCCGCGGTTTCACCCACGTTTTTCATTACTGCGCCGCCCCCGTTGGTCGTAGCATGATATTATATAGCCTATAGCCTTCCTCGATAAATAAGCTATCCAACATTAAAAGATTTTTTCAATTCGGTCCAGTAGTTAGTTCCTGAGATTAGCGCGTTCAAACAAACAAATAAACCCTTCAGCTTTATAATCTACTAGCAACCTGCCCCGGCTTCGCACGGGTTCTTTACAGAAAATATAAAATAGCCTATGTTACTCTGAGGAGATGATCAGGTTATTAATGTCGTATACAAAGAAATACGTTATATTTTTTTTATTTTTAAAATAATATACTTAGAAACTTATCTAAACGTTTTCTGTTTTGTTTGCCTCATAAATAATTGCCACTCAAAAAATAATCTAAATTAATATTATGTATTTAACGAGGAAAGATGGTTGACTTGTTGTTTGTAACGATTTAACTCAAAAACTACTCAACCAATTTTACCGAAAGCTATATCATTTCCTCAGAGTAACATAGGCTATTTTATATTTTCTGTAAAGAACCCGTGCGAAGCTGGGGCAGGTTGCTAGTATAATATAATACTAGCTGACCCGCGCAATTTCGTTTGCGTTATTAGAACATTTTTTTGTTCTATCATCAATAGTTTCCGCAGCGCATGCGATGACAGATATTTTTAACAGACTTCCAAAAAAGGAGGAGGTTCTCAATTCGGATGTTAGTTTGTTTTTTTAATGTATGTTCGGGCATAACTCCGTCAAATACAGACGGTTTTACAAAATTATTTTTTTATTCGAAAGGGGTTTATTCCGAAATGGTCCCATTTAAATTTCATATAGATCTGATGATGGGTTTCGGAGACAGACAACGGAACTCTTCAAAAAATGACAGCAAATCAAACGCAATCGCTGCTTTCGCATAAATACGCTTTGTCTACGCAATCACACATAATAACATCACGTCTGTACACTCGAAAGGGTTACGCAAAATGTTTCAGTATATCAGGGTACCACATTTCCTATCAAAGTTAGTAGTAGTTACATATTTTTTCGCGACTAAAAGCTAGCACATAGTACTCGTATTCCAGTTTGATTTATACATAAATGTATTATTTCATTAAAAGCCGCACTGGGCGACGGATCAAAGGTTAAGTTAAAATGCTTAAAGATTTTCTTTCCTTATTTGCTTTTAAGCGTTTTCCTCTTTCAGCCTTGGTTTCAGTTTGGCGCTGTTTTCTCATACGAGCAGCGTCTTTAGTAGGTCTAACCATATTTTATAATACCTACGTATAAAATTTTATCACGAAAAATACAAAAATAAAAAACTTTTTAACAAAAAAGAAACCAACTTCCAAAAACTCCCTATTAGCCCTAAAAAGTATAAAATAATACTAAGTCGAATCTACTTAATCTTGAAAATTTAACCTATATAACCTAACCTACCTAACCTATAACAAAATTTAATAATTGTTGGAGTCGGTGCCTGTAACTTTAACTGTTTACGCAGCGCACGCAGCGGAAGCTCTCAAAAGGAAAAATACTCTCCGATTTTGAAACATTCTTCATTGGTGCTCCGCTCCTATTGATCTTAGCGTGATGATATATAGCCTATAGCCTTCCTCGATAAATGGGCTATCTAACACTGAAAGAATTTTTCAAATCGGGCCAGTAGTTCCAGAGATTAGCGCGTTCAAGTAAACAAACAAACAAACAAACTCTTCAGCTTTATAATATTAGTATAGATACTGCTAATGTGGCAAACAAGTATCCGGCCCACCTCATGGTAAGTGGTCACCGTAGCCTATGGACGCCTGCAACACCAGAGGCATCACTAGCGCGTTGCCAACCCTTTAGGAAAGGAAGTGGGAAGGGGGTAAGGGTGATTGGGCCTGCGGCACTCTCACTCACCGTACGAAACACAACAGTAGGAATACTGATTTTTCACGTTGATATTCTGTGAGAGGGTAGTCCTTCTTCAGTTGAGCCGGCCCATTCATGCTGAAATCAGCGAGGCTCTACTACTCAAAAAAGTTAATAATGCAATCTATCTGTGACATATAGGTACTGCAGAAAGGCCATGTTAAGAACATCGTAAACCAACGAGAATGGAATGAAAACGAATAAAAAAAGACGTACTCGTATATGAAATTCGTAGTCTTGAGGTATAAGTATTGAAGCACGGATGACGTAGTGTCTTAAGTGGTGGCCACTACCATTGCACTGAGTGTTGTGGGTTCGAATCCCACACGGGATAAAAATTTGTGTGATTCACAAATGGTTGTTCCGAGTCTGAGTTTTCTTTGTGTCCGTTGTTTAAACGTTTGTATTATCTCCCGCCATTAGGGTTGCCAACCGTACTATAATATATAGTATTTTACTATATTTCGAGTCTGCGTACTATATTCTGTTGAAGAAATATATAGTATGCTAAAATACTAAATTTCAACAACGAAAAACAACAAACCAAAACCTTTATTCAAAAAACTATCGACGCTCCTTTCCTACTGATGCGAAAGCATATATCCGTACATAAACCGTTTCGAACCTGTCCATGATGTCAACAAGGGACATATTTAAAAAACAGTAGATGACAAATAAATGTTTTTCCATAAAATACTATATTTTTATAAATGTACTATATTTTGTTATAGCTTATTTTAAAAATACTATATTTCGTCGAAAATATGTTGGCAACCCTACCCGCCATACAGGAATTATTACTAATGTGAGAGTTATCTTCTTTAAGAAATAAAGATTTTTTTTTTAGTAAAACCAAACTGATTAGACATGACAAGATTGCGTAATCTTGCTAACAACTCGGTAGTAGTATTTTATTAAAAATAGATATTAATTTAATAATTATTAGAAAGATAATGATTTATTAATCGCTCAACTGTGTACGGATACATTCATTTACAACTATCATTGTTAATGTTTCTGTAATGACAGTTATAATAGAAACTGAAAGTCCTCATTCAAAACTTTTGCTAAAAGGAACCACAAAAACCAAAACGTCATCTATGCATATATTTTCAAAGGAGACCGGACCCTTGGCGCTGCGTAGAGATGTGGCCTCGCTACGCATCTTCTATCGCTTTTACTATGGGGAGTGTTCCGAGGAATTGTTCGGAATGATCCCTGCCGCCTCTTTTCGCCATCGTCCTACGCGACAGCATTTTCACTCCCATCATTTAGATGGTTGGCAGTCCACAACTGTGCGTTTCTCCAGGAATTTTCTGCCTCGCACAACAAAACTGTGGAATGAGCTGTCGCCTGCGGTATTTCCGGACCAATACGACCTTCAACACTTCAAGAAAAGAGCGCACTCCTTTTTAAAAGGCCGGCAACGCACTTGTAACTCCTCTGGTGTTGCGGGTGTCCATGGGTGGCGGTAATCGCTTACCATCAGGCGATCTGTCTGCTCGTTTGCCCCCTAATCCATAAAAAAAAACTAAACTAAGTAGAAAACATTATTCTTTGAAGTTTAGTATCAAGTTCGTTAAATAATAAAATAAAACACATTGTTTAAAATAAATATTTATTTTCATGTGTCACCATCACCTTCATAAGTTATTAAAATAATGTCCAAAAACTGGGGTGGTGGAGTAACATTTTCATATCTTGCCCAGCTTAGGTGCCATATTGCAGACATTATGTGAGCACAGCAACCAAGAGTCCTTCGGCCGACTATGCAGTTGCAGTAATCCTGCCTTATTGCTTCCAGGCTGTGTGTACTATTTTGATATAATATATAAATAAAATACGCTAATTTCATACTACTGGATGGTAACCAATATTTATTATATATTAAAACAAATCTTTTAATATTTTACTTTGTTTATAAGACGATTGTCCTCTTGCAAGCCGAATATGGACAGTCATCTTTGTTGATCTCTTTAAAAACCGCTATATCAATTTCGATAAAATTTATATGGGTCCACCTCAGAAGTATGACCTACCAGACAAACAAATAATCATCACAATCAATTCATAATTGGCAAAGTAATCGCGTAACAAACACACCTACAAAAAAACATACAGTAGAATTGAGAACCTCCTCCTTTTTTTGAAGTCAGTTAAAAAGCGTTAGTGTGTATGAGTTCAGGAAGTACTGTCGTTCAATTCCACCGAACAAATTAATATTTTCTGCCGTAAATTACCTATGGTTATAACATTACTGAGTGATTATATAACTTGAATTTGCTTACGGCCGCGGTGGTTATTACAGCAGATATGAATGAGTTTTTAGTTCTATTCCCTAAATAAGCTAGCATCATCTTATTTTGTAGCTTAATAATAATCTATCTATATATTAATACGTGAAGCGAAAACTTTGGATCCCTTTTTACGAAAATTGGGCGGACGGAGGAGTATGAAATTTCGCACACTTATAGTTTATACAGAGAAGAAGTGACGAATGCTAATATTTTTTAAAATTATGCGTAAAAATACATTACATTAATGAAAAAACACTATACGCACACAATCATGTATTTGACACACGCAGTCGAAGCGCGTAACTATGGTTACATATATCAATATACGAGTATAATGACATGACATAACATATATCAGTTGGTCGAATTTCGAGCACTAGGCGACCGCTAGTAATAATAATTGTTTATTTTATTCTCTCACACAGTACATAATATTTGACATCATAATCAAACAGTCCATACAAGAAAGCAGCGAATGTATAGTCTGTGTGGGAGACTGGTCTCTGTACTAGGAGGTCCTGTATTACAGATTACCAGCCTCTCCGTGCTCTGAATAGGTGGAATATGTATAAGTGGGGCAAGTATGTTCGTGTTGAAAATGTACGTCATGTTGGGAGATGTGTGAGTGGGTATACGTATGAGTGTGTGTCCATGTGAGTGTGTTCGTGTTTGTGTGTGAATGCGTGTATGTGTAATGCTTACACTTGAACTTAAACTCTAAAGTCATTATTATTTATTTATTTACCTAATTAGAAAAGCTACAGGCCACTAATACTAATTAAGGACGCAACTATCATTCTATCTTTTCACAATATTCCTTACATATTGACAATATCTTCTTCCATTCATCCGCAAACATATCACACTGAGTGTTGTCCACAAGGAGAGCGTTGAGTGTGGCGAGAGACCGAGGTATAGCCGAATTAGCACGGGCTATACTGTGCGACAAGCTGGTAACGCAAACAGTTTGTGCTTTCTGCCGTGGCGGTAATTATCAGGAACAAATATCCTCAATAGCACGTCATGAAGTTCTGGTGTCAATTATGCCACTATAGATTTTGCACATAGTTACGTTCTGATCTAACTGCCTTCTGACCTCCAGAGAATTATATTCTAGGGTACCCAACAGGAACTTTGTCGGATACAGAAATTAATAATACCCATATAAGCGCTTATAAAGGAATCGCAAGAAAGCCTTTTGAACCTTTTCTAATAGCAACGTATTATATGTTTTTCATGAGGATTCCATAGACAAGCACTTGTCTCGATGTTGCTGCGTACGAGCACGGTAATGATATCTATACAGTATTCTATCTTCATACAAATGGTAATACCTACGCGCCTCGGCGTTGGTATGCGCTTGGTTCGCAACCAGTCGCGAATGCGTCGCAGTGACGAACGGACGGTGTGATTGTTTTGTAAGCAGTAAGCGTACCTACGATTTGTGAATATTTTATTAAAATAACTAAAAGTACTTACATAATAATTATGTTAAGTGCAATTATATAATATATTGTGCTGTTCATGGTTGCTGGAATTCTTCAATAACGCAACCAGAGATCTAGACACGCGGCAGCGTGTCAAGCCAAGTTCAAGCAAAGGAACTGGCTAGCCAGCGCCGAGTGTAATATTACACGAACCACTTGGTGCCACTTTTGACCCTTTGATAACTCAAAACCTCTTTAACGTAAACACATAAAACTACGTGTGTTTAATTATATCCATAAGGACATCTAGAAGCCCAAATTTCATGAAGCTAGCTCAAACGGTTATAAAGATATGAAGGTCAAAAAGTCGTAAATTTTAGCACTGACTGACTAATTGATATATAGTACTTAAATCTAACCTACTTCCAGATGACTTAGAAGGATGAAATTTGGAATCCAGCTCGGTAGTTGTGTGTAAGCGTAGGAAAAAATCTAAAAATAAAAAAAGTTAAAAAATAGGGGGGGGGGACACCTTACAAATGTGAGATTTTAAAGTAGGTTAGATTTGACTTGGCCAGTTTTCATTACATCAGTCATTTTATAAAGTTATTCAACATATACAGGGTGTAAGGGACGGTGTACCGAAAACGTTGCACAATCGTTTGTCCATAAGTACACAACTGAATGGAAATGTCAATTCAAAAATGAAACGTACGATTAAAGTTTTATGCTAGTACATTGTAATTTACACTACGCAATGTATCGCTACCAATGCAATGTGTCCGTCCGCGCTATCGTATCGCGCTTCCCGCGCACCAACGCTACGCGCGCTCACATTATCTGACGGAGCCCGGATCACCTATTTTAGTGATCTACTACAATAATAATTTAAACGTTGTGACTAATAATCGGATTGTACAATTTTATTATTGTACTTACAAAAAATTTGAATAAATTGAATAACGTCTTATAAAATTAATCTTATACGCACATTTCGTTAATGACTATGGGTAAATTATCCAGTACTCGTTGATACGTACGAGAAATCACACGACTGTCCATAGGGTGACGAGCGTCAGGATACCGCTGGATGTAAATGCGAAGCGCCAACGAAGCATTGCCTCGTGCCTCCCCGTATGCCATGAGCATTTGTCCATATTCACGTGCACTAAATGGCTGACTCATTATTTATTAGGTACAAACACAACTTTGTAGTTACACAAAAAAGTTATAAACAAAACAAAAACGTTAACAAAATGTTATGAACACAGTAAATAAACACAATTTAGTACACAAAATAGTTATAAACAAAATAAAAAACTTAACAAAATGCAACGAAAATAGTAAACACTCGCGAATACGAGAGATTACGTCAAGTACTTCCGATTCCTGACAGTAGCGCGACCGAACTAAAGAATTCAAAAATAAATTTCTTTTGCAGTTGTAGTCATATTAGATAGGGATGAGATACATCTATCTAATTAAATAAATCCATAGTCGATAACTCTCATAAAATATTTTTATGAGAGTTATCGGCTATCGATTAATTTTATACTTATACATAGTAATAAACTGTTTATGGCTAATTCTATTAACAAATTTTTGTTACAGTTTTGTATTTTAACAGTTAAGTAAAGATTTACTAGATTACATTACATTGTATGAATCGCTGTGTACAAAAAGCTTTGTTTTAAAACAATTAGATGGTCTTTTACATTAATTATTATTAAAAGTGATTAAATAAACTCATACATGTACATTTACGATACGAAATATCAAAACAATTAATATTTTTTTACATTTAAAATGCAAATGGGTATTGTAAAGTGATAGTAGTATAACATTTCATTACAGGCTACTTTAATCATTACAATCTTTTCAATCTACGTGACTAATTTAATAATAAATAGTGCTAACACGTTCATGTAACCTTTACTTTTAAAAGGAAAACAACTATTTTATTTATTAACCTATCCCGCTTTGTTTAATACACTTTTTTCGATATCGATCATTGATCATAGATCTTCCCTAGTTCAGTGGTAGTAGGTACGATGCGGGCGGGTTTTTACACAGCACACTATTGCCGGTGCGTAAAAAAACTTTTTTGCGTTGGTCATTGCCTTGTCCGCGCAAGATCAGCTGATTGGTTCAACTGTGTTTATTTTGTATGTTTGGATTACATAGCTGTTTTTCGGTATTATGTAGTTTTTATTGATATTATCTAGTATAATGGGCCGTTTACTCATTATGTAATCATAATCAGTTAGAAAAATGTGAAATTTTGAAAGAAAATTCGATAATTTTCCGCTGGAAAATTCCTACGTTTTCCAACTCAGAATGATGGTCCGAAGCTAGTATTTCAGTTTTCGGTGAACCGTCACTTACACCCTGTATATATATATTATTATTTTTTTTTTTTAATTCTGATATAAACTGGCCAAGTCAAATCTAACCTACTTTAAGATCTCATATTTTTAAATAACAGCAATTGTTATAGGTATCCAATAAAGCAAAGAAATAGAGTTTAATACTTGTTCATAATGTTATTTTGTTCCTATAAATACATATTTAGATTTTGCATAGAAATTGGCACTCATTTAGATCTCCATTCTTTTTGCGGCGAAGCCCACAGCCAAGCATATTTTTTGTATTGAACTTGGCTCTCCTTTTTACATTTATGTTTTTGGTGGGATATCATTTTTTAAATTACCTGGACACTCCAAAAGTATTTTTAATTAAACTTTTTATCCGAATGCGGATATTTTATACTATTAAATTTAACAATAAAGCTTTTCGTTCGTCTCGGTCGTGGCGCAAATAGTTTTGAGTCTCAAATTTATAAGGATGTTTTTTATTAAATCTACAAATCAAAAAACACAACATGCTTTTTATTGAACACTTTGTATTTCATTCACTACGAATTTCATTTTTTATAATATAATATAATATAATATTTAAAATCACTAAACTAGAAAGAAACTCAAGTAGGTAGATAAAATTAAAATATTGTAGGCGGGCAGCCCTGACGCGTGTCTACAAAGCGCGCTGTTGTAGGTAATTATTTCAAGGACAGGGACGAGTTACAATACTGTATAGATATCATTACCGTAGTACGAGTGAATGTATAGTCATGTTTTATTTAATACCATTTTCGCTTATTTCTGTCTCAATGGCGCAGCGGTAGCGAATACGACTGCTATGCATGAGCTCCAAGTTTCGATTCCTGGGTCGGTCAGTTGCTTTCTAATTTTTTTGTCAAGAAATTCTTAGTAGCACAGATTCTGGTACAGAATCCGGCAAACGGCAATAGGTTCGCGGATAAAGTGGGATCTAAAATATATATCAATAGATTCGCGGATAAAGTGGGATCTAAAATTATAGTGGATGATATATTATGTGTGTCTACCTGTTCTGTTTTGTGTGTATGTCATGTATGCATTCAGTAGCATTGGAGATATAATGCAGTTTGAGATATCTGAACATTAACATATTTATTTGTCTTGAGTGTATAAAAGAAACTTCCCGGGTAAGGCTAACAAATGGTATTGGGTTTTTCTGTTAAGAAATCTCAATACGAGCCCGGAGTTAGGAAGTTGGCGGTGTTAGACACCCCCGTACCTCGGAAAGCACGTAAAGCCGTTGGTCCTGCGCCTGATCTCTCACCGGTCGTGTCGAATTATCCGTCCCATCGGATCATCAGGGTTAGGGAACAGAGAGTGCACTTGTGTTTGCGCACACACTTGTACACTATAATATCTCCTGCGCAAATGGCCAGTCTCCGTTAAGATTGGCCACCATGACCGAAATTCAGTCTGGAGGACATTATTATTAATAAACAAAATTTTAACAAAAAGAAAACCGACTTCAAAAAAGAATATTCTAAAACTTAAATTGCACTAAAAAGTTAATAAATAATTGCATATTCTTGTGAAAAATAAATTATTGTTATTTTTGGAGTCGGTGTCATCCGCCCGCGCCGCGTGTTGCGTCTATGTGTGTAATTGTGCATGCCAATGTTATGTTATGATTATAGAAAGACATCTCATGTTTAATTAGTTACAAACCTACCTTGGCCGACACCGAGTCCAATAATAACAATAATTTAATTATTCACAAGAATATGCAATTATTTATTAACTTTTTAGTGCATTTTAAGTTTTAGAATATTAATTTTTGAAGTCGGTATTCTTTTTTGTTAAAATTTTGTTTATTTCTCGGTTTTTAGTGAACCTTGCCAAATATGAGAACATCATCAATGTAGTCAAATACGCATTATTAAGTACAACTCGAAAACGAATGGTCAAATCTTGATCAAAATTAAATGGGACCGCACGGGAAGCACCAGCTTTCAAATAAAAAAAGAATCATCAAAATCGGTTCACCCAGTCGAAAGTAACGAGGTAACAAACAAAAAAAAATTCAGACTAATTGAATACCTTCTCCTTTTTTTGAAGTCGGTAAAAAAGAAACTATCTCTGTGGCTAAGCAGTACCTAATGAATACGACTGCTGAGTATGTGGTCTCGCGTTCGATTGCTTAGTCGGCCCTATGAAGCATGATCGAGTTATCTGTCAAGAAAGAGCAGCGATAGCTCAGTGCGGAGACCAACATATTGCAATGCAGAGGGTCTCGGGTTCGAACCCATGTCGCGCACCTCTGACTTTCGGAAGTTATATGACTTTTCGAAATTATGTGCATATTGATTGAGAATTATCGCCTGCTCCGTGCCTCGGAGAGCACGTTAAGCCGTCGATCCCAGCTGCCATGAACATCTATGGCAGTCGTTATTGGGAGAGTGTCGACACAAAAGATCCCACTGGGTCGAAGTGTCGCCGGTCTGCACTGACTGGCCCCCGCATAAGATTAGATAAGATATCTGTCAAGATAATCGCAATAGCTGCCTGGAGTTGGTGATATTACACACCAAATGCCTCGGGACGGCTGGAGAAGTTTGTAAAGCCATAGGTTCTGCCTGATCGCCCTCCGTTCGTGTCGGATAGTCATCCCATGGTTCTACGAAAGTGTGTAAATAGATTGTGCACTTATGTTTGCGCACGCACTTGTATACTAAAATATATTTAGTCTTCATTTTGACGTGACAACGTCTAATAAATCGATGAACGCCGACTGCACGCACGAAAAAGGGTGACTCATTGTCCCGTTACGCTCATTGTCCCGTTACGCTCATTGTAACGTTACGATCGGAGCGAGAGCGCTACACGAGCTAGCGAAAGGCACGATCGGCTTGTATGACGTTGTCACGTTAAACTATCGTCCGTAAACCGACTTTACAGACAACCAATTTTTTAATTTGTCTGTCATAGTTGATATTTGCGCTACAGACACCTTACAACCTAATTGGTGCCACACCAAGTGGTTCCAAAAGAATTTTCGCCCGCGGACGCTTAGGTTGTGGAATGAACTCCCTGCCGAGGTTTACCACAAGACTACAGTATAGGGTTCTTCAAACAGGGCATTAAAAGATTTTTACAAGGTCGGCAACGCGCAAGTGATGCCTCTGGTGTTGCAGGCGTCCATAGGCGACGGTGACCAATTACCATCAGGTGGGCCGTATGCTTGTTTGCTACTTTAGTAGTATAAAAAAAGAAGGATATTATTATAAAAAACACATTATTGATTTTATCGAAACATTAACTTTATTATTAAAAAAAATACTTTTACAATTAATAAACGTCTTAACAGCGAGCTTACATGTGACTATTACAGAATGTTTGTGATTTTTCTCTGATGGGCGGTGCCCGCACGTTCACGGCTTACTCGGGCTGTTCGTGCACCAGCTCCTCTTCCTCCTCCTCGTCGAAGACCTCATCATCATCCACCACGGCTTCCTGCAAACATACGTTTCATTACTCTACTAAGGCTCCTTTTTTCCTATATTTATTTAGGGACTTTATAGGATACATATCCGCGGCTCCGCTCGGAGAAGTACTCTTTCTGGATGAAAGGTACCCTATGTGAGTTTCTGTTCCCCCGGCAACTCGTATGCTAAATTGCATGATAATCGGTCGAGTAGTGTAGGCGTGAATGTGTAAACAAACAAACAAACAAACTCACATTCGCATTAATTTGTATAGATTTCTCATAATTTATTTGTGCTCTAAATTCTATTTTTCTCCACTTATTTTACTGTCAATCTGATTCCCATCTCCCATGTGGTATCCAGATACCATAAGCTTTCAAAGCTCTTGCGATTGAGTAATTTATGATCATCATAATTATATCTAATAAATTCAAATTCAAATTATTTTTATTTGTTAGACACAGGTTTATAAAAAAGATCTTACAAAAGACAAATGAAAGTGCAAACTGTGTCTTGCCAATAAAATCGGCGTACAAAAATATTATAAGAAAAAAATAACCACAAAAACAAAATCTAAGTATAAAATTTTACAAAACGTGCCATTTAAAAATCTTTGATAGAGTAGTAGCATTTATTATACAAAAAAATATTTAGCTTTTTTCTAAAGTGTTTTAAATTTAATTGTTTATATTCCTCCGGCAGCTTATTATAGAGTTTTGGAGCTAAACAGAATATACTGTTCCACATGAGGGTAGTTTTAGCTCTTCGTATGCATAAATTATTTTTGCGCCTATTACGTAGAACAACATCGGATAGACTGGGAAACAAATGAGGATTTGTTTTAACAAATATTGCGACTTCAAATATATATAAAGACGGAAGCGTTAGAATTTTGTGTTTGATAAAGTGAGGTTTACAACTGTCCGTTACTCCGTAAATAATAATTAAGAACACAAAATAGGTGTTACACGTGTTATTTTACGAAGTGTTTACGTACCTGATATTGTTGATATTCAGAGATGAGGTCGGCCATATTGCTGGCTGCTTCTGTGAATTCCATCTCGTCCATACCCTCGCCGGTGTACCAGTGAAGGAAAGCCTGGAGACATAGTTATGTGTAATGTGATAAAATGTCAAAACTTTGAGTAAAGAGAATTGAACTCAGCGCACACAGAGCAGGCACACTGTAGCTACCTAAAAGACACGCATCGCTTATCTATATGTTAATACGTGAAGCAAACACTTTGTACCCCTTTTTGTGAAAATTGTGCGGACTGAGGAGTATGACATTTGGCACAGTTAAAGTTTATATGGAGAAGGAGGTGCGAATCCTAATATTTATATAAAATATGCATCAGAAATACATTAAGTTAATGAAAAAACACTACACGCACACAACCAAACATTTGACATACGCAGTCGAATCGCGTTTGTAATATTTCGGCATTGTTCGTCTGACGTCGATTCTTCGTAACTATGGTTACATATACCTTATTTATATGACATATTATATTTATTTGTATTGTAATAAAGAAAAAGAAAAATAGCAAGCTTAGAAATATTGTCAATGGGCGCGTGTGAGTGACAACTGCACACACGATACCAATATGTCACTTGTGTCGTGGAGTTGACAGATCTCGATTGTACGCAAACATATGCCCATAGTTACACTATACACACATATATCCAAAAGTTCGGGGTGCATATCATGGGATGGAATCCAAGACGTCTACGTGAAATTTCAATCGTATCCATATTAATTTTATCGCTCTTTATGTTGTGACAAAGTTGTTTTTATTTCGTTTTAACACTTTCTGCCTACCAATCTTCAATCATCTGCCCAGTTTAGATTCGTTGCCTAAGTTTTGTTGTACTTGCATTAGTCACAACAAAGTCTTTAAGAAGTTTTGTCAGTCAAAGTGTCATATTGACGTTATATAAGCGCCGGATACTCGTGCGCGGGCACATTCGGTGGACGAACTCGCTGCGTTACGGATCAAATCAGTGATAATCACAGTAAACCTTTTTTGTTTTATTTCTCTTGTATTTGCCTATCATTAGTATACATACGAAGTATAATACCATGCCTATATTTTATTGCTACATCATGTCAAAAGCGAGTCGGCCGTCAATACTTCTCCGACATATCTAATAGTTAAAACTATGCTTTACCTTTCTTCTGAACATAGCTGTGAATTGTTCGCTGATCCGCTTGAAGATCTCCTGTATGGCGGTGCTGTTGCCTATGAACGTGGCGGACATCTTGAGTCCGCGGGGCGGGATGTCACACACTGCCACCTTCAGGTTGTTGGGGATCCATTCTACGAAGTAGCTGTGAACATATTGTTTAATGTATTTAAATTTCAGTTCAAGGTTTCCAGGATTGATAGCTGATGTGGCCTGGAAGCGATTGTTCTTACTTATAAATCGTACCTATAATTTTAATTAAATAGAAATATTTTATGTCTTTAAAATAACTAGCGGTCGCTTAGTGCTCGAAATTCGACCAAAGTTTGCCTGTAAGATATTGCTAATATATTATGTCATAATATATTGATACTAGATGTGCCCGCGGTTTCACCCGCGTTTATCGTTACTGCGCCGCCCCCGTGGGTCGTAGCGTGATGTTATGTAGCCTATAGCCTTCCTCGATAAATAGGCTATCCAACACTAAAAGAATTTTTCAAATCGAACCAGTAGTTCCTGAGATTACCGCGTTCAAACAAACAAACCCTTTAAAACTTTAATCCTTGATCATAAACACTTCTTTATAAACCAAAAATAATTCAAAAATGGAAAGCGTTCGGTGACGATGACGCGAGTTCCATGATTTTTGTTCACCCAAGAAGTGCTCAACGCGCCTAAAGAAGTTTTCACTTCAAAAAATAAAAAACCAAATCTAAACCATTCTCGAATCCACTTGGACACACAAAAAATTTCATCAAAGTCGGTCCAGCCGTTTAGGAGGAGTTTAATTACAAACACATGCACAGAAGATTTATATATATAAAGATTAGTATAGTAAAAGTTTACCTTGAGTTCTTATTCTGTATCGCCAATATCTGCTCGTCGACCTCCCTCATGGACATCCTGCCTCTGAAGATGGTGGCGACGGTGAGGTACCGTCCGTGGCGAGGATCACACGCGGTCATCATGTTACTGGCGTTGAACATCTGTTCACCGAAAATATAGAATATACTGGGTGTAAGGGACGGCGTACCGAAAACTTTAGTAAGTACTTATCACGACGCAAACTTCAATTAATAAAAAAACGCAAGATTAAAATGTTATGTAGATTAACATTATTACGCGGTACGCAATGGATTGCTACCAATACATCGCACTCGACGAATGAACTCTGCGTTCCGCGCGCATAAAAACAGCTGATCTATTTAAATCACGACCATTTAATTACATTGCTGTATTGTAGAAAAATGTGACAGTCAAAAAAATGAAAAATTGCAGAAAAGCAATTGTGATTGTTGAAAAAAATTCCAACGATTTTTAACTCAGAATAATGGTCTGAATCTACTATTTCAGTTTTCGGTACACCGTCCCTTACACCCAGTATTACGTCTTATTGTTGTATATCTGCCACAACAGTGGAACAGCTGTAGTGAATGCGTTTTTCTGTCATTAACAGTTTTCTGTCAAAAAATGCTCAGTAACAGTACTGAGTCTAGCTGTGCCCAGTAAATAAAAAGTTTGGGGCTGTCTTTGAGGACTGCCGATAGAAGTGAAAACTTTAATCCTTGATCATAAACACTTCTTAATAAACAAAAAAAAGGGGCGGGATGGGTTCCTGATACACCCTTAGGTGTTATTAAGGGGGTCAAAATTTCGTTATTATTTGCGTAGGACGCACCATTTCTGAGATATTGTTAATATTCTAAAATAATTCAAAAATGGAAAGCGTGGAAGCGTGGAAGCGTGACGATGATGCGAGTTCTATGATTTTTGTTCACCCAAGAAGTGCTCAACGCGCCTAAAGAAGTTTTTACTTCAATAACCCCTACCACGTGGGATTTAAAAACGTAGTTGACTAATGGCGCGAGCTTATGTAGATATTGCACCTGTAGGCACATAGCAACTATGTCACCTTAATATTTTAGACATACTTACGACCTTAATTGTGTAATTCAATTGTGCTGAATTATTATTTAATATTTTACTTAGTCATATAATTTCTGTTTACATATGTGTATATGTGTATGCTCACCAGTGATCGGAATATGTAGAGCTAATGTGCCTAAAGTAAAAAGAACAGAGACAAAAAGTGGAGACTTCCTTACGATTAAAAAAATTATATTTTGAAACAATTTTAGCTTTTTGTTATAAACTTAAAATATTCTTCTCCTTAGCCTTTATTATCCCCAAGTCACTTGGGGTTGCTTTCTAGTCTAACCGGATTTGACTGGATATCAGTTTTTACACGGAGCGACTGCAATCTGACCTCCGCAACCCGAAGGCTAACGATATCCTAAAGCTAGACCAGTGTCAGCATATTAGAGGACACTGACTTCCCAATAACGACTGCCATAATTACAATGCAATATCTGTATACTAATCATATTTAGGCCAGTATTAAATACAGATAGATTAGAGTGGAGCATCAATTAAAAATGTTGCAAAAACAGCAAATTCCCTTATGTGAAGCAGACGAAGTTGCGCGGGTCAGCTAGTCTCTAATATAAAGATCAATATGCAACAGTGATCACAGAATGCACTTACTTGAATCATTAACTCGGAAACAGTCTGTGGGCGGTAGTCGAATGAATTTCTAGCTGTAAGTGGCGCGAAACCTGGAAAGAACAAGAGCATAGTGTTGAACAGAAAATAATTTGTAAAATCAAAAATCAAAATCAAAAAAAAATTTGGTGACAAGGTAACACTTATGAATGTCAAAGTTACACTAAATTTTTTCTGTGAATTAACATTTACTGCCACGTTCAGCAAAGAAAGGGTGTAGGGCTCATGAGAAGAACGAGCAAGAAACTCATTGCCACTCTTTCTAATCGCATTGTCTAAATCTTTGTAATCTTGTCGATAACCGTGGGGTGTTATTATCTTAGATATGTGTTTATCTCTAACTTAGCTGCTTCTAACCAGATGGACCGATGTCAAAGCTGTTTTTATTTATTGAACGTTATTTACGTAAAGACTGTTCCTAGTTGTCTAGCAAAAAATTGACTAGCATTTTTAAGTTATAAGGTATTTGCCGATATAGAGTGTCAATTTTATAGATACCTATACTAGCTAACCCGGCAAACTTTGTTCTGCCATATAAATTCATTTGATAGGTACACCCTAATCATCTAGCGGTAGGAAATATACTTTCGGACCTGTTCTCATGCCTACCAAATTTACAAACAACGGATTGCACTCCGGGAGTGCTGGCAGAAGTCAAAACTTGAATATTAACGTTGTGCATTTTTGATATTTTGGAATGGTTAGGGAATAATTTTGCACGAATTGCTTTAATTATCAGTATAAAAGTAGGTACTATCATTTATGTGGTAAAATACAATACTCATTTATTGCGCTATCGTACACAAACATGACAATTCTCCCTCTGTCTTACGAATTTTCGATCAGGTCGTGTCCTGACGCGAGTTTAACATTTTTTACCCATCACAAAAAAAGTGCACAACGCCGCTAAAGAAGTTTTCACTTCAAAATTTCATAAAAATCGGTTGAGCCGTTTCGGAGGAATGCGACCACAAATACCGTGGCACGAGATTTTTATACCTATATAGATTAAACCTAGCGCGAAGAGACTGTGAAGCCTTTGTCCGTCTTTGTAATTTAATTTTACTTAGAGCTGAATGCATGGCGAATTTCTGCAGCGATTTAATCGCGACTCAGTCGCTTTACAGTCACTGATTGTATAAGTTTACACAGACGCGCGACTTTAAACAGCTGCACTACATTCGTAACAGTACCGCACGTCATTATTATTTATTCAAAAGAGTGTTTATACAGTCGTGCGATCAGGTCAATAGAAACGCTTATTAACGTCTATACATTGCTTTAGTGTCGCGATGCAGTTTTACACTTTTGTCTTGCTGAAGTTGTTGCTGGCTTAGTGACCCAAAGGGGATCTTAGCCTCCGACATTTACATTAAAGTACGCCATTCCTTCCTATTTTGTGCTAAGTCAGACTAACCGAGCACATATCTTTTAGGTCTTTGGCTATTTGATCTTTCCAGCGGTATCATGAGCGACCCATCGGCTTTTTTAACATTTTGAGTCGCAGCAGCACACCGGTGACCGCACACAATAGATTTTTAATTATGTCTCGTATTTGAAAACTAGACAGATTAACAGTGTTTACTGTTTGAAGTTGATGTTTGAAATAATTTTTTGGATAAACATTTACCTGGCATAAAGAAGTGCAGTCTTGGGAATGGTACCATGTTGACGGCAAGTTTCCTAAGGTCAGCGTTCAGCTGTCCAGGGAAGCGAAGACATGTGGTGACTCCAGACATTGTCAGCTGTGGGTAAAAGAGTATTTACATGTTAGACTAGACTGTAAGGATGGCGAAGTGATTTAAGTAGTCGTCTGCCACTTCGAACAACAACAAACAACAGTTTGTATGATACTCAGATCGTTGTTCCAGTTCTGTCTTGATCCAACTGGTTTGTCCTAGCCTCTGAACCCATTCAATGCGGCGGACGCCGATCGGCGTCTTATTTTTTCATACTCAGATTCGGAGGACTCCGATCGGCGTCATGTATAGTTGTTTTATATTTTACCAAAATTTAAAGATATTATATTAATAAAACAACAAATGTGTTTGGAATTTACTAATGAAATGCCTGATATGAGTAGTTTTTAGATATTTTGTTTTTATTTCATCAAGTGCGGCTGACGCCGATCGGCGTTTACGTTAAATATGAGCCGAATTTGTTGCCGCATTGAATGGGTTAAAGTGGCTCTTGGCTATCAATCTATTAACGCACACAACTATTGCAAGAATGATTGTCGAATATGACTACCTGGGTAGATTAGTGGTTGAAGTGGTCTCTTCGCCATTGACACTGCGATAAGACTGCGCCTGCGCGAAATATGCCAAAACAGGCGGTCACAGTTAAGTGAATAAAATCAACACTTTTTGTTTAATACAAATATAAAATATACATTTACCATAACAATGAATGTGTTTACAATTACTCCGTGTAAAAACTTAAAATAAATTAATATTTTCACCTAAAAAAATTACGTAAATTTACACGAAAAATCTAAAAACCTTAGCTCGTGTTGCGTGATTTTAGAAATCTATTCTATTTTACAGCTTAAACGAGACATAATTCTGATTCTGATTCTGAATAAAGATAGGTACATATTTATCAAAAAAAACACTTCAAATCTTCCATATAATTTTACAATCGCGGCCGCGCGTCGATTTGAATATGCACCGCACGAGCTCTATCTGTTATCTGTCTTATGCTCGGCGCAGTCTTAAGTGTAGTGGTTTTTATCCCCACTTAATAATAATAAACACTTTTTTGTATTCTATAAATAGTGGTTCCAAATCTTGGAGGTCTTGTTCTTTCCGTAAAGTCCCCCGCAATGTAGACAACATTCCTAATGCGAGAGATGGCTTTTGTTAAAAGAAACAAACAAATCCACATTCCACAACGAATCCTTTTTTTAACGGCTGCCAAAGGGGGGTTGATACCGCTAGTATTGCTAGAACCAATAGGCAACAATAGCTGCTTACCATCAGGCGGAAGATGTACATCACCAGGAAGACAACACAAGGCTTGTGTTTCCAGCTCCAGACCGAATTTCGGTTACGGCGGCCAATCTTAACGGAGACTAGCCATCTGCGCAGAAGATATTATAGTGCACAAGCGTGTGCGCAAACACAAGAGCACTCTCTGTTCCCTTACTCTCATGATCCGATGGGACGGTAATCCGACACGACCGGAGAGAGATCAGGCGCAGGACCAACGGCTTTACGTGCTTTCCGAGGCACGGGGGTGTCTAACACCGCCAGCTTCCTAACTCCGGGCTGCTATTGAGAATTCTTAACAGAAAACCCGATAACTTTTTGTTGGCCCGACCCGGGATTCGAACCCAAGACCTCATGCACAGCAGTCGCATTCACTACCGGTGCGCCACGGAGGCAGTTAAAAGTCCTAAAGAGTGATGATACTTCTACAGCCAAGTTGCTCCAGTATAACTACACTGGTCGTCAGTCGCGGGCACGTTGCACTAAGCCGTTTAGTTATACAGGTTCAATCAAGTCGCTGCGAGTCAGTGCGACCGAAGTCGCGCGACATCGCCGGCACGCTGCATGAGCCCTTAAGCGAGGATCCTACGACTCTTAGAAGCAAAGCTATAACTGACCGATATCAAATGGTTAAGATCGCCGTAGCTGGGACTGGTGAGTCTCAATGTCCTGAAGCAGATGTTGTACAGAGCTTCGTTGTCGATACAGAAGGACATGTCGGTGTTTTCCACCAGCTGGTGAACGGAGAGTGTCGCGTTGTATGGCTCGAGGACTACCTCGCTCACCTGTGCACAAAATAATAGGATTTAATATTACATACTAGACATTGCCCGCGGATTCGCTCGCGTTTATATAGATTAATAATAATAATAATTTATTGTTCCAAATAGCCACAATAAAACAATTTTTATATAGAACTGTTTCGTTGAACTCTGGTACCCAAGATAAGATTAAACTCAGGTTTATGTTTAACTTATCACCAGATATAGTAAAATATAACAATCAAAAATAGTAAATGATCACCAAATTGCACACCGAAATATATTTAAAGAGATCAAATTAGATATGGTTTAATTTCGACCACTGGGCGACCTAGCCAATATTAATAGTCACGTACCTTAGGTGAAGGCACCACACTGAAAGTGTTCATAATCCTGTCGGGGAACTCCTCACGGATCTTGCTCAGCAGCAGTGTACCCATGCCGGAGCCGGTGCCACCACCAAGCGAGTGTGTTAGCTGGAAACCTGGACGAATACCATGTTATATTAAACCAGTATACATTTTACCGCATAGAAGAACTTCAGCCCAAACTATGATAAGTCCATACATAGAGAGGAGTGTTATATCTACTTTTCGTCTGTCTTATTTTAGGCCCACGTACCTAATTTAAAGCCCACATAATTTTAGGCCCACGTAATTTTAGGCTCACGTAATTTTAAGCCCACGTAATTTTAGGCCCACGTAATTTTAGGTGTTATGACACCTAATGGGCACAAATTCATTATATCCTATACTAGATGTTCCCGCGGTTTCACCCGCGTTTATCGTTACTGCGCCGCCCCCGTGGGTCGTAGCGTGATGTTATATAGCCTTCCTCGATAAATAGGCTATCCAACACTAAAAGACTTTTTCAAATCGAACCAGTAGTTCCTGAGTTTAGCGCGTTCAAACAAACAAACAAACAAACAAACTCTTCAGCTTTATAATATTAGTATAGATGATTAGGACACGGTAGAAATCCAGCTTAAATATGATCAGCCCATATATAGATCCAGGATTGTGTCCAGGTAAAGATGGACACCGGCGAATTATATCCACATTTTGATTGTATTATTTTAGGCATGGAAGAATAGGTGCAATAGGTTATTGAGGCAATTAATAGAGCTTTTATTAAAGGGAGTTATCTCTTCTTACTGAGACGGTGCACTAGAAGATTAGTAAGCTTTACCCCTTATCCTGACCAGATTCTGGAGAAGTTAAAGTTAGTTAGGCAAAGTGATACCTTTGGTGTTGAATTGTTAAAAGGCCAAAGGATAATGCCCTATCAGCAGGCTGACCATATATTTGGCTCAGTGGATGAAAAGAAAATATTCGAATATGATACTAGAACGAATGATTTAATATTCGAATACTAGATTATAAAGTAGTCGAGTTATTCGCTCCAATCTCTAGTGTTCAGTACCTTGCAAGCAGTCGCAATTTTCGGCCTCCTTCCTGATGACATCCATCACAGCTTCAACGAGTTCAGCGCCCTCTGTGTAGTGGCCCTTTGCCCAGTTGTTACCTAAAACACACATAAAAATGAATTATAAAGTCCGATTACCTTAGAGTACCTAACTCTAAGCCGATTATATTTTACCCGACTTGGATATTGTATTTAACTAACTTCACTAATTGTGGAAAGGTGTAGTATAGTGTTTGTTGTGTTTTGAATTTAATTGTGTGTTAGAATAAAACGTGTCTTAGTCGGTAATATTGTTTAGATTCTAATGTACGATTTCCACCAAGCGGACGGCGCCAGAGCTCATCGCAGCGGATGCGCGAGCATACGCCAGTAGTCGACTGCGTCCGCCCGACGGCTACAATCTGCTGAAACCTGAACGTAAACGCGATCATGCTCTCAGCGACTAGTGATGCTTTCATGACGAGAATGAGAGAGCTGCCAAGCGGAGCCGAGCGGACGCAACGACAGCTGACCGGCTACCGCGGCGTCCGAGTGCAGCCGCTGCGGTATACGCGCGCATCCAACCGGTTGCCGCCGCATACGCGCGGATCTAACCGAGCTCTAAACAGTGTAAATTCCATGCAAATATAAAACTTAACTATTGTATAGAAGCCTGAATTTCCTTTAGTACAATGTGAAATGCACTTCGACGCGCTCCGGCGTCGTGCACTTAGTGGAAATCGTACGTTATCCCTCGAACCCAATACGTAACAATATGTACTAGCGGTCGCCTAGTGCTCGAAATTCGACCAAAGTTTGCCTGTAAGATATTGCTGATATAATAATATATATTGACATTATTATGTCATATATGTAACCATAGTTACGCGCTTCGAGTGCGTGTGTCAAATGCATGGTTGTGTGCGTGTAGTGGTTTTTCATTAATTTAATGTATTTCTAATGCATATTTTATATAAATATTAGCATTTGTCACTTCTTCTCTGTATAAACTATAAGTGTGCGAAATTTCATACTCCTCCGGCCGCCCGATTTTCATAAAAAGGGATCCAAAGTTTTCGCTTCACGTATTAATATATAGATATTAAGGAAGGCGAAAGTTTAAAGTTAAGTTATTAATATCAACCGATTGATAATGTCCACACTGACCTGCACCGCTTTGTCCGAACACAAAGTTATCAGGTCTGAACAGCTGTCCATAGGGTCCACCCCTCACGGAGTCCATAGTCCCGGGCTCCAAGTCCACCAGAACAGCTCTGGGCACGTACTTGCCTGAAAGAAAAGCGAGATTTAAATAGGTAAGCGAGAAGCCATATAATATCCTGAACAGAGGAGAAACTACACGGCTCAGTACTTGCCTAAAGGTTAAAGCGTGATTCAAAGACATGAGCGAAGTGATATACATGTTATGTTGTTCCGAAACCTCTAAACCTCTGTCACCCGGATCACGATCTCGAGAAACTGTTTGAATTGGTACAGTCATGCGATATTTATGAGATTTTAATTTGATATATCGTACACAATAATGAAAAGGAATTTATATATTTTACAGCAGTACCTAGTTGTTGAAGAATTGTTACTATAACACAATTTACTATTAAAGAACAATAATAAGAAATTTTCATTCATAAAACACTGTTAATAATGTATTATCTTATGTGGGGGCCAGTCAGTGCAGGCCGGCAACACTTCGACCCAGTGGGATCTTTTGTGTCGACACTCTCCCAATAACGACTGCCATAGATGTTGATGGCAGCCGGGGATGTCGTTCACTGTACCACCTGAATACCCAGCTTGTCATGTTGGATATAATATGTGCGTTTCAGTGACAACTTATTTTAATAGATATCTACAACTTAGAGAATTGGTAGGCCTTGCCATCATAGTCTTTCCTCAAGAGGTGTTTATCAGGCACTTACCTCCAGAGGCCTCATTGTAGTAGACGTTGATGCGTTCCAACTGAAGGTCGCTCTCTCCTCTGTAAATACCGTCAGGACCGACGCCATGCTCATCTGATATTATCTCCCAGAACTGGAAACAAAATAGGAAACAATGACAACGATTCATTCGACATACAACGTGTATACACGTTTAAATAGTAAAACCAAAAGTACTCGCAAAAGAAAACCATTTCCTACAATGCAAGGCTATTAAAATAAAATATCTGATGAAATATATAATATGCTTTGAAAGCACCACTAAGTAGCTTGGGTACAGAAACTCATTTACTCAAACCCAAGAAAAAGCAAAACATAGCTGAATGCATGATAATTTGACCTCATTCTGCTTAAATAGTAAAAAATTATGTGTATCTATTTAGCGGGGCCACTCGAGCTAGACCGAAAAAACTAGTGGCAATGCTTTGTTTGTTCAATGTACCTCACGAATTTATTAACAAGATCCAATGTACCTCAATTATTATGGTAGAAAATACAATAAATCGCCTCAACTATCCAGCAGGGCCCGCGGTTGTATTACGCTCGGAATACATAAACATAATATTGATCGTAACTTGTGCCAATGTACCTCCCGATTCACGTATTAACTCCCAGGAATCAATTTAATAACAATCAAATTACAAAGGGCCCTGCTAGGTAGACAACATTTTCTTGCTGAATTTCTCCTTGTTCTGTTGGGGTAAAGAAGTTTTACTGCAAAACATAAAACCTACAAACCAGTAGTTAAGCATAGTGCCTTTGGGTTGTGGCGTATGTATATACGCACAATCAACATATAAGTTTATTAGGAATCTGGAATCGAATGGAGTGTCATACGTCTAGCCGCGACGAAACCAACTAACGAACTAGTAAAAGTAGTAATGCGCGTTTTTTTTTTTTTTTGTGTGTGCTTGTTGTTGGCCTCAGATGGCCTTTACAACTTTACGCGGACTGTGGGTGAGCGCAGAAGGCTCCCAACCCGTTATAAAATAAACTAGACAACGTTGGTCCCCAAGGGTGGACTACCACGGACCTCGGCTTGGGGCGTTGTCGGCAACGTGGATCTAAGGTGATCCACGGAATTAACATTAGCGCGACGCGTATTCCGGCCTCTGCGGCGAGCCGCGAGCTGCTTCGCGAGCCGTGTATGCTTTGTCTTGTGCGAGTGTGATGCTATCATCTGGTTCGTCTAATATGAGCCTAGGTCTCCTAATTTTGGATATCATAGATTGAGTGTAGTTTATCGCCGCAACCACTAGCGGGTTGGGGTGAGTCTGAGCAGAGTCAAAGTAGCTACGAGAACACTGCTTCATGAATTGCCTGATGGTCGGCAGCTCTAGATCTATGTGTAGATAGTAACGCGCGTAGACGCCATCTGTTCTTATAGTGGCAGTATTTATGCGCACGCACACACGCTCAACAACTCCTCGTAAATGTTAGAATTGTGTTTACTTGTCGCCGATTGGTGTAAATGATTATTGTACACATTAGTGCTAGCGTTACTCGTATGAACAATAAATGGGATATAAGAAGGCTTAGAAATCTATACAAATAAATAAAATTGAAGTGTCCATTTGTAATGTCAAAATAACAGCTTTTTATCTAATGCATATGAAAGAATATAAGGTACCTATACGAAAACATCAATTTTTTAAATTTTTGTCTGTTTGTTTGTTCTGGCTAATTTCCGAAACGGCTGAACCGATTTTGAAGGGACTTTTACTGGCAGATAGCTGATGTTTATAAGGAGTAACTTAGGCTACATTGATTTTAGAAAAAAATAGGGTTCCGCGGAGACAAACACTTTTTAGTTAAAATCTACGCGGACGAAGCCGCAGGTAACAGCTAGTTGTAAATATATTCTCAGTTAATTCAGTCTAGTACGTGTTTCAGTATAACCCTAACGATTACCAGCTACGGACCTGGCTTATGCCCGCCAGCTGGTAATGCGTAATTGGACCTTCGTAAGGTCAAGAAAACATTATTACATCCACAATCACGTTTTATAGCGGTAATCATCCTAGTTTCCTGACTATAAGTGGCTATTGTAGCTTATTAAAGTTTGTTGCAACACCAGGACATTCGTACGCTGTCGACTGTTAATAGAGCAAATTGCTGTATTACCTGCTCTTATTCTCCCTAGCCTTTATTATTCCCAAGTCTATTGGGATCGGCTTTCTAGTCTAACCGGATTTGACTGGATATCAGTTTTTATACGGAGCGACTGCCATCTCACCTCCACAACCCGAAGGCTAACGATACCCTAAAGCTAGATCAGTGTCAGGATATTAGAGGGCACTGACTTCCCAATAACGACTGCCATAGATGTTCATGGCAGCCGGACCGACGGCTTGACGTGCTGTCCGAGGCACAAAGCAGGCGATAATTGTCAATCAATACGCACATAATTTCGAAAAGTCATATAACTTCCGAAAGTCAGAGGTGCGCGACGTGGGTTCGAACCCGAGACCCTCTGCATTGCAGTCTGTTGGTCTCCCCACTGAGCTATCGCTGCTTTTTTACTGTATTACCTGCTCAAAGGACATTATTACTTTTTGAATTGTACGGCACATGTCTACTTCTTCTATACAAATATTATAAAGCTGAAGAGTTTATTTGTTTGAACGCGCTAATCTCGTTCGATTTGAAAAATTATTTTAGTGTTGGATAGCCTATTTATCGAGGAAAGCTATAGGCTATACAACATCACGCTACGACCCACGGGGGCGGCGCAGTAACGATAAACCCGCGTGAAACCGCGGGAACATCTAGTATATGATATAGATACAATCCATTTATATAATTTACAAATGACTAAACATATACTATTTGTAGAAAATAAAATAATAGGTATTCTTGGAAACAGATAATAATTGATTACGTACAACATGACCTTGATAAAACTAATCTGTTTAATAAGTAGGTGACAAACGCCATCTTATTGATAACGAAATAATGTTGAGCGTGTATGGTCGGAGGAAAGGTCCGCCGTTGATGGTTAACGGTACGAATCAGCCGACTCGCCTGAAGAAGTACCATTCGCCTACAGAATTGGCTCTGTAAATATATCATCCACTTACAGAATTGGTATTTTTATTTTATTTATTAGGTCAACCAACAACTGTTTACACCAATATATCGATCAGAACTTACAGACTAAGGTAACATAGTTCAGTGCAACAATTAATTATAGGTTAACACCTCATGCATTTGATACGGATCAAGTTACTTCATTTAATAATATAATATTAATTTGATTAAAATTTTAAGAAAAATTATGTGATAATTTGAAGTCGGTTACATTATAAATATTGATAATTAATACCGTTTACAATGGAAACAAAATAAAATAAAAATAGGGTTCGATTAGTATAAAAACAATAATAATAATGAACATAAAGATTAATTATTAATTATTAAATTAATAAAAATAACATGTCGAAGTATGAAAACAAATTACTTTACTTATCAGTTATCATTATCACCTTACATAAATAATTTAATTAAAATTAACAATTAAACTTCTACATATTTTGCTTAAACTGTCGTGGTGAATGTCGACTGTGATGTGTATTCACAGTACTGTACATTCAGAGACATAAGTAGCTGAATATTAAACACATTTCTAATAGTATTTTTAATAGAAATATTTATTTTTGTTTTATATTAATGAGTTGTCATTAAAATAACTATAATTTAACCGTTACGTATATAAGCAAAAGAAGAGGATTTACTGTAATTGTTTAAGTTTATAGACTTGTCACTGAAGACAGAAGTAAATTCTTCCTTAGAGCACACAATACCTCATCGCAGAAATAAGAAAACAATCGTTGGTAATAGCCGAGTTAAAATCAAGACCATATTACGACAAGAACTAGGTACATATTCCCGAAATCAACAGTCGGGTCGTGGTCCACCAGGCACGATCAACCAGCTTGGTCAGAGGATCCTCCCTTCCTTTGTGCTGTAGGGACATCAATCCACCCTGTTCCTCCACAGTTCTGTGTGAAGTCGCTACACATTCATTAGTAAATAAGGTTTAGCTGTCAGCTTATATTGTTAAATTGATAGGTATATAATAATGGGATTAAATATACCTAATGATCACCAAAAATACTAATTGCGCAGCAAAATATGCTTACTAAAATATATCATAACGAGCAACTATACGCCTCAAAGCACCGCATTCCGTCTCGGAAGGGTTAGGTTATATTAGGTTCCTTCTTAAACCCACCCAAAAATAGGAGCCTCGCGAAGCGGGGCGCCGTCGACTTAATTTGATCTCTTTAAATATATTTTGGTGTGCAATTAGTATTTTTGGTAATATCTACTAATTGCACAATTAGTAGATATTTTTTTGCTGTGCAGTTAAATACTACACTATAATAAAATGATTATATACTAATATCAACCCTGTATTAAACTATCTCGCTGCTGGGCACGAGTCTCTTAGTATAAGAAGGGTTAGGCCATAGTCCACCACGCTGGCCCAGTGCGGATTGGCAGACTTCACATAATCTTCGAAAACATTATGCAGAAATCTCAGACATGCAGGTTTCCTCACGATGTTTTCCTTCACCGTTAAAGGATGCGATAATTAACTATTTAATACGCACATAACTTCAAAAAGTCAGAGAATTGAATTTTCGTAAAAACGGGTACAAAGTTTTTGCTTCACGTATTAATATATAGATAATATTTAGGGTATCGGTTTATATTTATCACTAAAATTTATAATCGCAAAAATCCGACAAATCGATATGAATTATTTGGTTTATGTAATGCAGTGATTTCTACATATTTCTAGTCTGTGAATACAAATCAAAACATTTCCCCTTTTGGATTAAGAAGGCCGGTGGTAGACGAGACATGATAAACTGATATTCCGGCAAATCGGAGGCCTAACCGCTATCTCTTAAACAGTTCTCACTAGCTTTTTGTGGATGACAGACACCCTTTTCTGTAGGTCAACGCATATACGAAATTTCATGTTGATCGGTCGAGTACTTAGAAAAGCCTAACAATCAAACAAACTCAGATTCGCATATAATACTAGTAAGGATTGCATGTGTGAGAATGAGACAGCGTGTTAGATAGTGAATAGCTTTGTCTTGATTTGTCTAGAATGCCATCTACAAATTAAATACACTTAGGAATAATAACACTAAGATGCACAAGACGAATCCAAGGTGAGGTAAGATATTATGATGTTAAACTAAGGAGCACAGAATCAAATCACACTTGCATCCTACCAGAGACGCGCCTACTATGGACTGAAAATCGAGTTTCATAGTCATTTAATTTATTTTCTCTTTTATATTTTTTTTTTGCTTGTGATAAGCTTCTCATGCCTTCTGCAATCATGGATATAATATATCAGGAATATAATTTCATTGGTAAACCTAAAATTTCATTGGATATCTTCAGAACCGCTGTCTTAGCCGTTATATCCTTACAGATGGCTGTTGTACAAATTATTTGACATTTTTTGGTATATTTTATATAACCGTGACAACTGTGGTTTTTTTATAAAAAATATATATGTTATATAAAAAATGGTTGAACTAAAATTGGTACTTACATTCGGACCATGGATTCTTCTTATCAGATTTTGTTAACATGACAAACAAAATGTAGGCTTGTAACAAGGCCCTCCATACTTTACACTTAAATACCAACGTAAATGATTGAAATGCTCAAAACGAACTAAGTAATAGAATATACTGCAGTTCTATTTAATAATTATAATGTTTATTTTTCTCTCCACAATATTTACAATGTTGACAAAAGATACAAATTGGATAATATTAAAATAAAACACAAGGAGCATTGGGAGAGTGGAGCCTAAGCTAGGCCGGTGCCTGTGTTATAGGACACCAGGTCTCCACCCCGAGACACAGTCTAGATTTTGTACATAGGTGTGCACAATATTGCATATAAATGTACATAGGTGTACATTTATATGCAATATTGTGCTTAAGTACCCTCATTAATCCTAACTAACATTATAAAAGCCAAAATGAGTTTGTTTGTTTGTTACCTTTTCACGCCTAAACAACTGAATCGATCATTCTGAAATTTTGCATGTACATAATCAGGTGTACAGAAACGAACATAGGCTACCTTTCATCCCGAAAAAAATTACTGTTCCCGATGAAAACAACAATAACGTTCTTATGATAATAGATGGCGCCACGTGTCTTTCGAATCATGATTGAATTATATTATTACAAGCAGAGTACAACCCGAATTGATTGTCAAATTCTAAATTAACGCGAGTGAAGCCGCGGGCAAAAGCTAGTGTTATAATATTAAGCTTAACAACCCTAATCTCATAATACTAATAATATTTAGGTACTAATTACTTAGTAGGTAACTTTTGTCATCAAAATTAAGGTCATTTTATAATTAGGGTAATTAGATAATTTCTAATAGGCTAACGATCATACAATAGTGTTAATAACGAGTTCTTAGAATGCATAATTAAATATCACTTAATATTTGTTTTCTCTATATCATTGAATATATTGCTTAATTTTGCTAATGTAGTTGTGTTTTTCTAAAATACAGACAGCTGTCTGCAAAATTTCAAAATTTTAAACCTATTGGTCGGAATTTAAATGCCAATTTTATTTCAACCATTTTTTATATATAACATAATAATATATTTTTTTTATAAAAAAACCGTAGTTGTCACGGTTTTATAAAATATACAAAAAAAATTCAAATAATTTGTACAACAGCCATCTGTAAGGGTATAACAGTAAGACAGCGGTTAAGATATCTGGATTTATTACATTGGCACCATACAAAATTTAAATTTTTCTTTTGATAATTTTGTTTCCCAATGAAATGATATTCCTTATATATCCATGACTGCTGAAGGCATGAGAAGCTTATCACAAGCAAAAAAAATATATAAACGAGAAAATATTTAAATGACTATGAAACTCGATTTTCAGTCCGTAGTGCGCCGCTTGTCATCCTAACTAATAATATAAATGCGAATGTGAGTTTGTTTGTTTGTTTGTAACGCTTTCATGCCTTACCTATTCGACTGATCATCATCAAATTTCGCATACACCTTGTCAGGGGAACAGAAAAGGACATAGGGTACTTTTCATCCACAATTAAGTACTTTTACTATAGCTCAGTGGGGAGACCTACAGACTGCAGTGCAGAGGGTCTCGGGTTCGAACCCACGTCGCGCACCTCTGACTTTCGGAAGTTATAAGACTTTTCGAAATTATGTGCGTATTGATTGACAATTATCGCCTGCTCCGTGCCTCGGAAAGCACGTTAAGCCGTTGGTCCCGGCTGTCATGAATCTATAGCAGTCGTTATTGGGAGAGTGTAGACACAAAAGATCCCCCTGGGTCGAAGTGTCGCTGGTCTGCACTGACTGGCCCCAAGATAAGATAAGTACTTTACTAACTTAATCTATATTTACGCGTTTTTAATTTATATATACATATTTATTTATTTACTAGTGACCCGACTTAGCTTCGCACGCGTAGTACAAAACCTTAGCAAATTATATACCTAAACCTTCCTCATGAATCGTTCTGTCTATTGGTGAAAAGTTGGGTCCGGCCGTTAGGGTCCCATTCCGGTCCGCCCCCGGCGGGGACGCACCCACAGTGAAAAATTTGTTATTCCGCTACGCCCCCGGCCGAGACGCTCCTATTAATATAATATAATAATATAATATTCTACCACATACACACAACATCATCTAGCCCAAACTAAGCAAAGCTTGTGCTATGGATACTAGACAATGGATAAACATACATATATACTTTTTTTTTGTAAATACATACATATTATACATAGAAACACTCAGACCAAGACAAACATCCATGTTCATGCACACAAATGTTTGACTTGTGCGGGAATCGAACCCGCGACCTCAGGCGTGGCAGTCGGTTACACTAACCACTACGCCATCGAGGCCGAAGACACTAGAGCAAATACCGCTTTTTTATGGATTAGGGGGCAAACGAGCAAACGGATCGCCTGATGGTAAGCGATTACCGCCACCCATGGAGACCTGCAACACCAGAGGAGTTACAAGAGCGTTGCCGGCCTTTTAAAAAGGAGTACGCTCTTTTCTTGAAGTGTTGAAGGTCTTATTGGTCCGGAAATACCGTAGGCGACAGTTCATTCCACAATTTGAATTTGATTTACTTATCTTGAACTTCTACCTGAACTCAAACAAGTACGGTCGTTTAAGCTCAGGTAGAAGATCTACGCAATGGGCGTGCAACCCTTTCACTATTTCCGTGCAGTGTTAACTTTGTAAACGAACATATTTAAATATAATTTAGTTTGCATTTTTAAACTTATTTTAAAGAGTATACTTAAAAACTAATTTTACTAATTCTAAAGCTAATACATGATAGTAAAAACACTTATGTTTCAACAGTATTTGCTCTGTATCTTCTCCGGTTGCTTTACAATGGGAGCGTCTGGGCCGGGGGCGAAGCGGAATAACCAATTTTTCACTGTGGGTGCATCCCGGCCAGGGTCGCCGGGGACGTTCCGGAATGGGAGTCTAACGGCCGGACCCGAAAAGTTTTGATTTGATTGATTTGATTTGATAACCACATAAAAATCCGTTCATTAATTTTCAAGTTTATCGCGAACAGGCAAACAAACGCGGCGGGGGACTTTGTTTTATAATATTTAGTAATAGTGATTAAAGATCTTAAACAACGAATGTACTATCGACTTCAGCGACGGATGACCACTCCTAAGATTAAAATCGCATAGCAGGCCAACACTTGGTGACACGCCCCTTTCTTTGTTTGACTTTTTTTACACTTTACATTTGTTTACAGATTCTAAGGCGATACAAACTCAACTGGTCAACATGTGCAAGCGAAATTTTTTCTGAAATTGTCATCCGTCGCTCAAGCCGATAGTACACAAAATTGCATAAACAAATTAACGTGAGTTTTGTAAACAATACTCCTTCAGTTACAGGAGACAACAGCATGCACATAAATATAATACGAGTAGGTATATAATATATATTAGTAGAGTATGTGCGCGTGTGAGCGACAACTGCACACGCGACACTAATATGTCACTTGTGGAGCTAGGATTGCCACCTTTATTTTGCACGAATAGAGTAGGTACATTTACTATATCTTCTCCTTAGCCTTTATTATTCCCAAGTCACTTGAGGTCGGTTTTCTAGTCTAACCGGATTTGACTGGATATCAGTTTTTACACAGAGCGACTGCCATCTGACCTCCGCAACCCGAAGGCTAACGATACCCTAAAGCTAGACCAGTGTCAGGATATTAGAGGGCACTGACTTCCCAATAACGACTGCCATGTTCATGGCAGCTAGGACCGACGGCTTACCGTGCTCTCCGAGGCACGGAGCAGGCGATAATTGTCAATCAATACGCACATAATTTCGAAAAGTCATATAACTTCCGAAAGTCAGAGGTGCGCGACTTTATTATAAAGTACGGTTGGCAACCCTATGTGGAGCTGGCGATGCTGCCGACACGACACACAAGGGCTGTTACTACTTTCGTCTTTAGTTTCCACACTCCATAGATTAGATACTTGACTAATCATAAGTACCTAATCTATGGAGTGTGGCTCGCTGTACTCCCTGCTATCTAAGGTCAAAAATTTGAAGAAAACATAGCAAATATAACTTGTATTTACATTGTGTCCGCGCATGTAGTACCTAATAAAACTTTAGGGGCGGTAAATACATGTAATTTTATCGGTAAAAATATCCCATTTATGGGGTCTAACTCCAAAACGCCAAAGATGGAGTAATTTTAATATTTGATTTACGTATTTAGACCTCTAAGGGCCACTTGCACAACAACTCACTAAATACATTTAGCACTAAATAGATTTAAAACATCGTGCTGTCGCAGTCATCCATGTGAAGGTGACTGAGATGCCACGATGTTTTAAATGTATTTAGTGCTAAACGTATTTAGTGAGTTGTTGTGCAAGTGCCCCTAAGTGATCTAACAATCGCAACATTAAACCTAGGTCACACAGACGCATACTTTTGATGTTTTCCAAAAGTTTACAGCATACGCAATCAAAAAAGACCATATAGGACATACGTAATACAAGATACTTTTGTTATGAGTCATAAAAGATAAATTTCAAGCACAATTTCATACATTATTTTAACGCTTTCTAAAATAATACAAAATCCTTAATGGTAAAAATGTATTTTATTAGTTTTTGAGTTGCTCTACACCCCAGTACAAGAATCACAAAATGTAAATTCACTAACGGTAGAGTTATTGTTACTCAAAAATGTCCTTACGCACGCCCTTTTGTTACGCAGGTAGCAAAACCGGATTATGTGGAAGCGAAAACAATATGTTTTTATCGTTGGTGAGAAAGAGATAAAAGATATTTGTGTGAATCATTTTCTTTGCGTCTTAATTAGTACACACGAACAAAAAGCCGACCCCAAAGTTTTATTACTACATGCGGGGACACATCGTAGTGTTATTTACAACTCTATCTGTTTTAAAGAATGAAAAACTATTGAAAGAACTATTGCAACATGTTGCAACCATTTATGTTTAACTAGATGTTCCCGCGGTTTCACCCATGTTTATTGTTACTGGCCCACCCCCCGTGGGTCGTAGCGTGATGTTATATAGCCTATAACCATCCTCGATAAATGAGCTATCCAACACTAAAAGATTTTTTTAAATCGAACCAGTAGTTTCTGAGATTAGCGCGTTCAAACAAACAAACAAACTCTTCAGCTTTATAATATTAGTATTGATTACTAGACAGAACAATCGGAAGGGGCCTTGGCAAACGTTCTCTTAACATGTTGAAGACATTCTGAAGAAGAGCTACGCTAAGACATTAAGACAAACGTGCATGAAGAATATAATAAAAGTAAAGTGAAGGGGCATCTAAACCGTCCATATTTTTACTGGCTGCAATGTCATTAAATCTTAATGCGTCGTCGTTTTTTGTCGAATAATATAGCCCGACCATAGGCAAAATAATTTTTTTTTTCATAAATCCCTTGTAAAACTATTCAAATATATACTCTTAAAATAAGAAGTCAAAATTGCAATTCGTTTAAAAGTTATAAGCGATTAAGTGTGTGCCCCTCGGTACAGGGTCCGAGCGCGTGACTTGTAAAGCGGAGCTGCCGAGCGCGTAGTCATTCATATTGTACTACCAGCCATGTATTTAAAAGAGAAAGGGATCATGGGCAGATGTTCTTTTATTCTTTTGTGTGGAAATTTCTAGAAGCATTAAATTAGTGTCCTTGTACAATCACATCACAGCATCACATAATTTTTTTTGAAAAAAGGATTGCAATATGATGCTGGAATCGCTGATTAACCGGTAAGTTGTTTGAATTAGTTCATGTAGGTATATTAACTTTATCTGCCACTTTTTTTTTAACGCGTTTTCTCGAATCTACTTTTTTCGAAATTGCGTAATCTCTAATTTAAAAAGTTTTTAACCAATCATTTTGGAATTTTATACATAAGTAGTTTCTATATATACATACGCTTCATTTGAACCTGAATCCTAAGCTATATCTTTGTTTAAAGTATTTTATTATAACAAAAAATTTTTTTTGGTGATGTTGATGATGTTCTCATAGGTGATACATAAGTAAAAAATAACTTTTCTTTTCCTATTGATTTCAGATGGAAATTGCGGCCTCCAAAAATTAGGCAAAATGCTCAGTCAGATGGCAACCTACAATGCGCGACAGCTGATATCTCCGCTACTTTTTGAGGAAAATCTTCAAAAAATTCAGAATAATATAATTATGTTCTCCAATATATGTGTAAAATGACCTTATAATGTTAATAAATAAAATAAATTCTTTGTGTTAAAAAAATTAATGAAAATCACGATAAAAACGTCGTCTTACACTTATTTTCCCCCTTAAATGAAAATAGAAAATGTTAATAGCGAGAGAGAGAGAGAGTGGCCCAATTAATGCATCATCCAGGTCAACGCATCGGTTTTGTAGACCAGGGTAACCCGGTATTTCGACCGAATAGTAACTACTTATATTATCAAGATATCCCTCTAGCTTTACCAACGAATATTACAAACTAGCATTAACCCGGCTTCACTCAGTAGGTAACAATTGGTAACAATAGTACAACAATAAACATTAGATACGATAGATTACGAGTATATTCAATTTAAAATAATATAAAACAAATAGTAATGAAGAATAATCCTTACTTCCTTATATTTTTAGTTACCTTTCTCACCTGGTACCTGCCCAGGTGTCACTAGGCGAGCTCCACAAGCACGCAGGTATTCAAAGAACTTGAGACGCTACCGAGAACCTAAGGTTTCATCTATGTGAAAATAAGTTATGTCTGATCGCTCTGGGATCTTGGACTATTACTAATATTATAAATGCGAAAATGAGTTTGTTTGTTTGTTACGCTTTCACGCCTTAACTACTCAACCAATCAACATGAAATTTTGCATACACGTTGCCAGGGGTACATAATAGGACATAGGGTACCTTTCATCAAGAAAAAATAAGTGTTGCAAACCTAATCTAACCTAACCTACATTTACGCGAGCGAAGTCGCGGGTGAAAACTAGTAATAATATAATACGGGCGTGTATGAGGAATGTGAATGAAGCCAGAGAAGTGTGTCAGGATCGTAGCAAATGGAAATCCGTAGTCTCTGCCTACCCCTCTGGGAAACTGGCCTGAATCTATGTATGTATGTATGTAAAACAAATAGTGCAATAATTAATTTATACAGAGATTTCTGTGATATATAAAAACAGCATCCTCCTCTTTTGTACATTGGCGTGCCCTACAGGGCCCATATTGTACCTACTGTGATATTGTGTAACACCTATTAATAACATATAATAATATATAGATGTTATTGATATCTTAGGTTTTGTAATGTATAGAAATAAGTATAATAAATAATTATGTAAATTAGTAAAAGTCCTACTAATATTATAAATGCGAAAGTTTGTGAGGATAAATGTATGTATGTATGTTTGTTACTCTTTCGCGCAAAAAGTACCGAACGGATTTAGATGAAACTTTACAGTAATATAGGTTATACATCAGAATAATACATAGGCTACAATTTATAATGATTTTGTGTAATCTGGTCGTAATATAACGATAAATATCAAGTAAGTCGGAAAAAAATTGCCCTCTGAGAGCCCCTAAACCGTTGGAGTTATACAAAGATAATTATCACAACATTTTTATTTAAAATGATCTGTCACGAAACTTTTTGTGGCAGACCAAATTCCACGCGAGCGAAGCCGCGGGCAAAAGGTAGTATTATATAAATTAAAAATTTTCGCATGGCCACTGAGGGCGAGATGTGTTTGAACCCTAAATACTTGTAACATCTTTTTTATATACCATGTCTCAAGCGAATAAAGATTTCTATTTCTATAAAGATGTTGAGTATTGAGTATAGATAGGTACATGTTTCTGGATGAAATTTCATGATGATCAGTTGAGAAGTTAAGATGTGAAACCGTAACAAACAAACATACTTAAGTACCTACATTTGCATTTATAATATTAGTTAGGATGTGAAAGATTGAGCCCATATTTTATAAATATTTGTTACTTTATCCTGTCAAATCTTAAAATTCTATTTATAACTAAATCAAATCTTAGAATGCCAGATATAATTCAAAACATATTGTGTCTGGCCGCCGGAGTGCCGCAGCAAGTTAAACATTTCAACGTATTTGGGTTTACCCAAATAATTTCTATAATACCCATTGGTATACAAATACCAATGGGTACTATAGAAATACATCACGTAATAATAAGTGTCTATTTGTAATTGTATGTGAAATTATAATTTCACATACAATTACAAATAGACACGTATTATTACGTGATGTATTTCATTCACGAGAAACCGTGGGTTAAACATAAATAAATGTGTTCAATTAGAGATAGACGTTACATAGCGCGCTCTCAATACACATCATGTTTCTAAAAATAGATCGACATACATCGTGTTTTGACACCGATAACAATACTGTATAGTAAACTAGCGACCCGCTCCGGCTTCGCACGTGTAGTACAAAACCATAACAAATTATATACCTAAATCTTCCCCATGAATCACTCTATCTATTGTTGAAAACCGCATGCAAATCCATTCTGTAGTTTTTGAGTTAATCGCGAACAGACGCAACGGATGAATTTATTTTAATATGAAATGATTATTTGTGCTCAGAGATAACTGTACCGCTTGTACTATTGCAGAGTTAATTTAGATAACAGGGTACTAACCTTTGATCCGATCTGGTTTCCACACTGCCCAGCTTGAACATGCACAATTTCACGCATTTTGGCGACACTGTTTGAAAGAAATAGGCCCGAGTGTAACGAATAGAGGCCCTTGTGTACCAAAAATGGGCCCTGAATAGGTCCTACGTGCTCGAACTCAATCCGGAATGAAATATCAACCTATTATCGTTCATTTCTCAGTAAATTGTGATTGCAGAGTTGCCAGTTGTCGAGTTTACGCTGAATTGAGGGTAACTTTGGTATAGTTGTAGTCTTTGATCACCGAGTCATATTTTAGTATGTTTTTTTTTTGTGTGGGTATATTTTTAAGTTATCTATTAAATCTTTTCATAATTGATAATATTTAATTATTTATTTAATAGTCTTATAACATGTTCGAATCTCAATTCGAGCTATTTAAAAGTAATTGTGAATAGATTGATTTAATAAACTCTACTTTGAAAGAATTAATATTCCACTTATTGTGTTTTATCTATAGACTAGGCATAAATACGTTTTTTTCGTTGTTGTTAAGTGGTAACTACACTTTTGTATTAGTTATTTATTTTAACAGTAATAATAATTGTATGTAATGTGAAATAAATTTACAAAATGCTTAGTAGGTAGTTAGTGGTGTTGTATTACTGTCTTTCATAGATTGACAATTATTATATATGTTTAGGGACGTCAATAACGGCGAAATATATATCGGTAATTTTTTCCTGCTTTAATAGCAACACCACCTGATAACTAATGCAACACTCTACTGATAATGATAACTGTGATAAGTGATAAGGTTTTAGGTATTTCAGATAACCAACAATGCAGATCCGTCATCGCATACAACGTGCTCCGCATAAGAGTTCTTGTTGAATTGTTATCTATGTCCAGCGATGTAGACCTCATAGCTTCCAACTACACGTTTGATATAAGAGGCCAAATTGTGCTGGATAATATAATTATTTGTCATTGACTCAACATTTCAATCGTTTTAGGTATAAGGTGTGGCTATGTAAGCACTTTTACTCTTTATGATAAAAATGTATGAATAGGTATGTGAAATAAGGTTGGTATATTAACACTCCTTTCTAAGTAATAAATATTTATATAGGGTAACTTGTATCCTTACAAAACGTAAGGATTGGAACAAATGCTGTGGTTTCTAGTTAATATAGTACCTAGGTAATCATTTATGTAATTTTTGCCCTTGTATGCTGCTCTTTCTACCGGTATAATTCAATGAAATACCTATTGATAAATAGGTAATAGAAAGAAAATAACATAGATTATAATCTTTTCTTTTAATGTACTAGAAACCGACGATAAGAGAAACAATGTATTTCTTAGTAGGTAATAAGTATTTTTATAGTGGCCTGTGGCTGTATACGCCATGACCTTGATTTAAAAAATGTTCAATAAATGTTGTATTTCTCCTTGCTCTTGTCATATTGACGTTGAGGCCGTTCTCAATATACGAAAATGTTATTATACAAATACACTTATACAATAAATAATATTTACATTTTACTTACCTTTTCGATAAATAAGTAGTAATCACTAAATATTTTTATAATAAGTGTAAAATCATTTGAAAAGAAAGTCCTATCTGATTTATTATGACTGAATGAGATAGCAAAATTCTATTTAGTACGTGAATATTATGATAACGCCCAACAGTTTTCGAACGTCTACCAAAACACATTATTGAATTATGTCAAATCAAAGTTGTTATCAGAACACAAATTAGGTGTAATAATATAATTAAAACTCGTTAATTACATCGTGTAACGATGTAAGCTACATTTCAAAACTTATTCGAAAACCATAAAATCTCCTAAAATGGTGTAAATAAAATAACCTCAAACTGTGAAATTAAAATGAGATTTTGTAAAGTAATACTAAGCTTAATCATCATATGTACAGCCTATTTTGGAGACTATGTAGTATTTAAATCGAAATATTCGAACTCATTCCATTTTCGCGCCATCGCGGACACCTTAGTCCATGGAACTCTAGGCTTTTTATCTTCGTTGATGTTTTTTAGTCATGTAAACAATTTCAGCACTCAAGCTTGTATCTTTAATGTAATATTTTGCACATTTATATCATCTTTTATTGATATAGACCATTTTATTGTGGCTAGGTCAATTTATATGAAGGTAAGAATATTTAGAATTAACTTTTTAACAATACAATACATTGAAATTAAACTACTATAATTATACGAATTTTAGAAACTGTTACAATACTACTATTAAACTTTACTAATTTTTAAGCTAATTAAATTACTTATTAAAACTATTTATATTTAAGTTTACACTTTCCCCGACGTTTGGGTTGCTTTTCCGCAGCCATGGTCACGGAGAGATTATGATGGTAGTTGTCTCAATATTCCAGTGTAGTTATTTCAAAGTACCCGAACATAATTTAATCATGGGTGTTTCTATTTAAACAGAATGAGCCCAAAGTATAGTATAGTATAAAGTATACATACATACATAGATTCACGCCTGTTTCCCAGAGGGGTAGGCAGAGATTACGGATTTCCATTTGCTACGATCCTGACACACTTCTCTGGCTTCATTCCTTTCATCACATTCCTCATACACGCCCGTCGGTTCATGGAGCTCTAATTTGGCCTTTGTCCAGAACGCCTCCAATCTGATCGAGAAACATTCGCCTAGGTCCTATTTCCTCTTGCGACTGTTCCATTCACACTAGCCTTATAAAAGTATAGTAGTTTAATTTCAATAAATAACATTTGCATAAACAGAGATTTTATAAGAAGAACATTTGCATAAGAAGACAATATTACGTAATACAATACATATTTTTGTATATTCTCATAGAATTTAACAGATATCTATTACACTATTATTTCATCTATTAATTGATGCCATACATCATAGGAGGCAAGGCTATCCTTTTTTAGTTTCCACTTTAAACAAAGTAAAACTGTTTCAGTCCACAGAATGTAGTACTTCCAATTCTTACTCTATTGAGTGTGAACTGCACACCGGAGGCCAGAAACAATAGGTTTACAATTATATCTGGCATTCCAACAATTGTCAGGTTAAATTAAGTTACTATAAAATATAATTTATAATATACATAATTTACCACATAAGCATCAAACTTATTACATCTCCACATTTTTTGACAGGGGTTAAATGGGCGTACCTAACTGATTACATTTTAATATCTAATCTATACTAATATTATATAGCTGAAGAGTTTGTTTGTTTATTTGGTTGAACGCGGTAATCTCAGGAACTACTATTTGTAAGGTAGTAGATCCTGGCTGGTTTCAGCATGAATGGGCCGGATCGACCGGGGTAGTACTACCCTCTCACAGAATACCGGCGTGAAGTAACGGTACCCGTACTGTTGCGTTTCATATCGGTGAGTGAGAGAGCCGGAAGCCTAGTTACCCCGATCCTTTTCCTATCCTTTCGTTTGTCCTTCCCTCCTTCATTCCTTTTTAAAGTGCTGGCAACGCATTTGTAACTCCTTTGGGTCTGCGGGTGTCCATGGGTGGCGGTAATCACTTACCATCAGGCGATCTGTCTGCCCGTTTGCCCCACTATGCCAAATAAAAAAAAAAAGAACTACTGGTTCGAATTGAAAAATTCTTTGAGTGTTGGATTTAATAAACGGAAGATAATATCAAATCCCTCATTCCTTTTGATTTAATAGCAGGATAAATGATTCTCTTTAGTTAGTAAAATTTAACTTATTGGATTTTTAACTGGCTTTTCATTAGCAGCAGTAGCTTGGGAACTGTGTCTGGTAGACACCAATACATTTAACCTTAACACAAATAGCTGAATAATCTTCTTGTGATAAACCACACTAAGCATCTGGCCTAGTGATGCCCAATTAGTTGTTCACTCATGGATAATTAAGGTTGCCTAAACAGTATTCACAATAAACTGCTATTCTTACATCGTTATATTAGTTTGTTTTTTATATTTCTTATTTAGCTCTGAAATCTCATACTTCCAATTCCTTTAAGAAAAATAGGTAGCCTTTCACTAAAATAGTGTTTTTGTCAGAGCATTTTATTCTGCACACCTGTTTGGTTATTTCACAATTCCTACTCTATTGTTGTGTTTCTTTATCCTGATTTAGATTTTGTTTCATAATATTTTAAAATTATAAAAATCAACTGGCTTTTGCCCGCGGCCTTGCTCGCGTTAATTTAGAATTTGACAATCAATTCGGTTTGTACTCTGCTTGTAATAATATAATTCAATCATGATTCGAAAGACACGTGACGCCATCTATTATCATAAGAACGTTATTATTGTTTTCCTCGGGAACAGTAATTTTTTTCGGGATGAAAGGTAGCCTATGTCCGTTTCTGTACACGTGATAACGTATATGCAAAATTTCAGGATGATCGGTTCAGTGGTTTAGGCGTGAAAAGGTAACAAACAAACAAACTCCTTTTCGCTTTTATACCTAATATTAGGATTAGGATAGGATAAGCAATTACTAATGCTTATATTGCAAAAGTAGCATGGTAGCCCTCTATCCATGAATGGTGCGAGTATTCATGACTTGTTGCAAACCATTGCTCCGAACCAAACAATGTGTTGCCCACTCTAATTCTAAATTATTTCTCCTTTCAGGATTTGACGAATTTGAAATCCCGAGGAATATTCCACAATACGACGTTCTGGCTTCTATTAACAACAATATTATTACTATACAGTTATTTACAAAAGAAGCTAAACTTGTACATTCTATCATTTATGCTAATCTTAGCATTTACAAGCCATCATATCAGAGATGGCAACAGACGAGGTTTATGGCTGTATCCTTTCGGGAGCTCCCCGCCCATACACAAGCAGTTATACGTCTTTCTGGTCGCAGTGTTGCCACATGTTATAGCCCATTTTTATTTGATGTACAAAGGAGATTTTAGTAAAAATGTTTTTGTTGATTATACTTTGGTAGTATAGGTAGGAACTGTACTCGTTTGTGAGGTTTCTATGTATGATATTTATACAATTTTATACTGTAGCAACATTTACAAATATAAATACAAATATTGTAGTTAGAAAAAATGTATAAAGATCATAATATTGTAACAAATGTCTTGTTGTCTCCTTAACAACATTTTATCCCCGTTGACCTAATTGAGGGAGTATGAAAATATATGTCTACATGTGTGCCAAGTGTTTTAACTTTTTAAGCGCTTAGCTAAATATCGATTGCCGTTCCTCTAGCGCCCGGCTACAAATCAATAAAATAATACCTACAATAATTAGGGAGGTGCAGAAATACAGAATTTTAAGTAAATGTTGAAAATCATATCTCAAATTCAAACCATTATTGAATAATGGTTTTAGTTGTAACAGAAGTATCGTGCATGTTCTCTGTCGCAGAAATACGACACGGGCGGTAGAGGCACGGACATATGTGTCGGTTAAAAACAATAACAGCAGCCCTTCTACGGTTTCATCCACGTTTACACTTACTGCTTTGCTTCCGTGGCTCGTTAATGATAAATAAGTATATTCTTTTCTATAATGAACAAACTACCTAACGAAAAATAATTATTTAAATTGGGCTTGTAGTTCCAGAGATTAGAGCGATCAAACATACATTTCTCCATAATATTAGTATAGATATAGTAGACCTGAGTGTGCCTTACACTTGACTACATAATGGTGCCAATTCTGTTGTCACAAAATTCTCTAAACTTAACTAAAAATCACAAAAATTTTGTTTAGTCCTGTCACTTTTAACGATTTCAGAATACGAAATGTTGTATAACAGGACTAAACAAAATTTTAGTGCTTTTTAGTTAAGTTTAGAGAATTTTGTGACAACAGAATTGGCACCAATATCGTTACATTACTATTAGCTAGATACTCTGTACCTAACGAAATACTGAATAATTTGTCTCAGACAATAATTAAAAATTCTGTTCTTTGTTTAAAATATTTTATCTGTATCCTAACGTCATGTAATCAATTAATACACATTATAAATAAAATCAATTTAAGTTTTAATACTTTGTTTTACTCCGTACGTTTTACCGTATAAGTCGGTAAGTTGGTCTTCTGCCCCGCTTTTAGGGTTCCGTACCCAAAGGGTAAAACGGGACCCTATTACTAAGACTCCGCTGTCCGTCTGTCACCAGGCTGTATCTCATGAACCGTGATAGTTAGACTGTTGAAATTTTCACAGATGATGTATTTCTGTTGCCGTTATAACAGCTAATACTAAAAAACAGAATAAAATAAATATTTAAGGGGCTCCCATACAACAAACGTGATTTTGTTGCTCGTTTTTGCTCGATATTGATAACAGCAACAGGTAGACGCTTGAAATATTCATAGAATATTGAGTTATATTATTCACTTTAAAAATAAATAATTAAATTAAAATAAAACAAATATTTAAGGGGGCTCCCATACAACACGCATGATTTTTTTGTCATTTTTATAGATAAATAATGATACGGAACCCTTCGTGCGCGAGTCCGACTTGCAGTTGGCCGGTTTTTTATTAGTAAGGTGGCAAATGAGTACATAATGTGGTGTAAGCAGACTATAACGTTTGCAATACTCGCAGTATCAGTTAAGAAAAAAGAAGAAATTTGTTTATTTCGTACAGAGCACACACAATTAATTAAAACAAAATAAACAAAAATATTATACGTATTAAAAACAAAATGTGTATGCCCTCGCCGAAAAGGGTCACCACCTCAGCATTAGCTGGGCACCCAAAGTGAGTGCACCTGCACTGGTTTTCAGTTGGTCACCCGATACCGTGGTGCACGGACGGAGGCAAATGCTTAACATTACAACAAAAATACAATAAATGTGGTTCTGCTACATACATACACAAGGAAAACGTATAGGGCATATTAAATTATGTTTATAAATTAGGTACATTTCAAAAATACGAGAACAGGGGTAAAAAATAAAATACGTCACCATTAAATAAATAAAATTTAAGGAGGTGGGTACAAACAAAAATATAAAGTCATTGCATAATAGGTACTGATAACACAATATTATGCGCAGTTACGCGTTGCTGACCTTTTAAAGATGAAGGCGTTGTACTGCAAGCAGCCATAGATCACAGGTTACATCGGATTTAGCCGTGAAAAGGTAACAGACAGAGTTAGGTACTTTCGAATTTATAATATTAGTAAGGAAGGATGAACAAATTGCTGAACTGGGAAATGAAATGCAAACTTTTTACATTAAATTCATATTTATTTTCACTCTCTGGTCTTACCATTCATCTAACATTCGTAAATTATATATTTATATATAAATAAAGTTTCGCTTTTAGCTTTAGGTATTCGCTATGCATAGATTTTTATATTTTCAAGAATAGGGTATTTATAATTTAATAGGATAGAATAGGGTATTTTCAATAAATCAACAATTAGCTTAATCAAATGTGTGCAACACTGAAAAACTCAACTTTCAATTCATCAATCCCTAGGTAGTTTTTGCTCGCGGCTTTGCTCGCGTAAAACTAGTAACAGCACTTTAAAAAAAATAGATATAGCCTATGTTACTCGGTGATAATACTGATAATATAGCTATATAAAGGTGAAATTATTTTTAAAATTGGTTGATTAGTTTTTGAGTTAAATCCTTACAAACAAAAAATCAAATCTTTCCTTTTTATAAGTCGGTATAGAAGTATAGATTACTGCTTATGTAAATACAATGAAATGATTATTCATATTTAACCATGACTCGTTCATAATCCCTTGTATTATGCATCCCGTGTTCTCTCGAAGATAGTGTGTAGAATTCTAATAAATTAAGTAAATTACACATCGCTTCTTTTTACTTAATTCTACTTAGACAGCAAATATGACGTCATTCTACAGAAATAGCGCCTACGTAATAACATTTTTCATCACGTTGGTCTGGAACCTCGGTGATGCTGTAGTAGTGAGTACATTAAAATTGGTGTACTATGCCAAATCGAAAGCCACATAATCGAATATCAATTGATCAATAACTATAGGTAAGTCGAACGTCGAAATACTCGAATATTTATAATGTTGAATGGATAATAAATCGAACATGTAATATATCGTACACTCAATACATCGAGTGTTCAATCCATCTCGGATAGGTTAGGTTAGAAGGCTAAGGCGCGACCGGAGCCCCGTGGTAATTTTTTTTAGTACCATAGTACGCCCGATATTTTGAACACGATGTAGTTTGTGACGTGCCACATTAATGCGTTGCACTGTCGCACGCGACGTTTTAACGGATCGACGGACGAGAAACGAAGCGTGGGCAGGGTGCTGCGCTGCGCTGTCGGAGCTCTGGTGCTACGACGGACAGTGTTCCGATCCATTGTGGAATGAACACTGATATCAACACTAAAATACGTGCGTCGCCCTTTTGCGCTGCAACGTCGTGCGTCGTCGAAGCGCAGGCGTGGCGTCCAATGCGTTGATCCGTTGCGACGATGCAACGCAACGCACTAATGAGGCACCTCCCTAACTATCTTTTACAATAGGTACTACATTTTAAACAGAAATGTTTACTTAATAATTTAGGAAGCCAATTTAATACCCCGTAATACTACAGTATGGGAGTACGGGTTTTAGTAATAATATAAATTTCATATAGGTATACATTTTATAACTGCACATAGCAATAGATTCTATAAGGTTTACAATCTTGCTAAAATAGCAAAAGATTTTGAAAGGTTTGCAATCTGCCATTGGAGAGTAGGTATACGTTATATGTAGGTATAGGTTATATATACAACACACATATTATAAAGTCTATTTCTCATAAATACTCTAAAACTATCACAACGATTTTCACAATTATTCTATAAGTAAAGTTAAAATATTATGACAGAACTGACGCGTTTGGCGAACTTTAAAATACGCCAATTGAAAAACCGACACCCCACTTGACACAGTAGATGCCATGGTTTCTGAATTGAGAATTACATGTATAGAACGATGCAATATCTAAAAGCGGCGTTAGCCCAATGGATAAGGTAGTAGACTTGCGATCGAGAGGTCGCGGGTTTGAATCCCACCCGTTGCACTACTGAAGTGAACCCACTCTTAATACAAGCATTCTTAGCTGGAGAGGTTAACAAGGATTTGAAACCCAAATAGCTAATAACATTACAAAAAAAAGGAAACTTCAGTTATGTAGGTACTTAAAATATTGCTTCTATTTCAGGATTCCTTAAACAGTAATAATATTTTTGAAGTGATAACTTCTTTAGGCGCGTTGAGCACTTCTTGGGTGAACAAAACTCATAGAACTCGCGTCATCGTCACCGAACGCTTTCCATTTTTGAATTATTTTTGGTTTATAAAGAAGTGTTTATGATCAAGGAAACTTTAATCCTTTCACTTCTATCGGCAGCCCCCAATGACTGCCACTATTTTTTTTTACTATTTGTACGTCACACAATTGTATTCATATCAATATGTCAACCGTTAAGTAGTGCATGAGGTGTTACCCAATAAATCATTATAAAGGTGGGTCTACGCTAGACGAACCGAGCACGAGCGGAAGCACGAGCCGAGCACATATTCGTGTAGTGTGGACCGACTTACAAGCCTCGAACGAGCGCGTTTAAAGCGTTTGATTCGTGCTCGACTGTGCTCCGCTTACTGTCGGTTTTTTAACGAACACAAAGGGATTTGCATCGCGCTCACTACGTTTGAGAACAGTGATCGTTCTAGGCTCGTTGTACGTCCACACTTGACACCGTGAGTATGCGGCTCGGCTTGTGCTCAGCTCGTGCTCGGCTCCTTTAGCGTAGACCCACCTTAACACTTGTGAATGTACTCAATCAATAATTCTGTAATGTGTTGTGTAGACAATTGTTGGTTAACCTAATTAAATAAATAAATAAATCATATACTTATGGAAATGCTCAGTTAAAAGCGGTTTGATGAAATTCATTTTATAAAAACTATTTTGACATACTCAGTTGAGTGTAGCTAATGTTCTCAATTCATAAACTGTAGGTAGGTATGTCTTAGTTTCCTTACTTTTTGTATCCTTGATTTAACATAAACATTGAAGGTTTTAACACGGGTTACTGGTGGTGTATGTATTAAATTTGTTTTTTTTTTGGTACAGTTAAACGGCCCTACTTTGCTCCTATATGGGTAATAATGCTCCTCTGTTTTATCGCCTAATATGTTATTAGGAAATATGTAATCAGGAAAGCGTAAATTTGCTCCTAATACTTTCACAGTTGAGATTCGTTGACAATTGTATCTAGGAGCAAAGATATCATAATGTTGATTTAGCAATAAAAATGTGGTAGACTATATTTTATAATTAATAATTTAAAAAATATCCATAATTTCCTGAATTTGGAGCAAAGTAGGACCATTTTACGGTACTTATTGTTCCATTAACACTTTAAAGTAGGTACATAAGTAATTACTTAGTATAATTTAATTGCAACAGTATATAAACTTAATATATACAGTAGTAACTTCTGAGTCTTTCTGTAAATCAATTATTAAATAATGTCCAAATACAATCATGTTTTGCAATATAAAATAAAATTATTATTACGTATTTAGGAACATTATTCAAAATGATGCCTAGTAAATCCAATTAAAATATACAGATGGCGCTTTCGTCGTATTCTCATGTTTTTCTTTTTATTGTTTTTATGCCTTTATAGCATTTGGTGTACTTCGGTACGTAGTTATATAATAAATAATATATGCCATTAGCATAATACCCAGAAACAAAACGTTCAGATATGCACAAACGTAAGATATTTCAGCGCAATAAACTTCAGCCGACGAGTGATCGCGAATCATGATTATCAACACAGTAGCTTCAAACGAACGTAGTTCCGCTACCGTACGGTAGATGTCGCTTTAAATGATCTTCACTTTTGCACACTAGACGTCGCTAGTCGTAGGACATATGATGATAATAATAACAACAAATAATTTTTTTATATTTAGATTTTCACTTTTGAACCTGGGCGTCTGTTATCGTTCAAGTTCACAGTTTGATTTTCTTCACCTTGGGAAACTATTGCAGTTCCTTCAAGTCACTGACTTTAGTTATGATGTCTTCACCGTATAATGGCAACTTCCACTCGTATTTATTACCAATGCAGGGCCTGTACTATATCTACTGGCCCCACAAGATTAAATTGCAGTTCAATATAGCACGGGCACCGTTAAATCCTCCACTTTTTCTCTGATGTCCTTTTTACTGCACAATACACAGAACATCTTTATTTATATTATATTTAGTCTTTAGTCAACCCAGCGTAGGTTGATTTTTATTATACCTATCCATTTATGATCACATTTTTGTTGTCAAAATACAACTGCGACACTCCTTCAGTTTACTTGCCGTTTGTAAATATCAGATTGTGACGGAGAAAAGAATAATAAGATGGCGGGGTTACACGCATGCGCGTTGCCGATTGGCGCGAAAGATTGACACTTGAAAAATTGATAGAGATTATCACGTCACAGATGTGTTATTTCATAATAATAATATCAGCCTTGTATTTAACTGTCGCACTGCTGGGCACGGACCTTTTGAGGAGAGCCTCAGTGCAAGAAAGCTTAGGCCATAGTCCCTCACGCTAGCCCAGCACGGGTTGGCAGTCTACATATATGTATCTTCGAGAACATTATGTAGAACTCTCAGACATGTAGGTTTCCTCACGATGTTTTCCTTCACCGTTAAAGCGAGCGATAATTAACTATTTAATACGCATATAACTTCGAAAAGTCTTGGAATAAAGGCATTTATTGTAGAGTAGGTATAGGTATATATTTTTTCTGTTTTATTAATAATAATGTTTTTATTTACGAAATAATGGATAAATACGAAATAATATAGGTACCCTTTGTGGGATGAGTTTTTAGAAATATGTATAATACGAGAGCACCTACGCTCGAGAAGTTAGAAGTACTAAATTAAGGTTAGCTTCTAAAATAAGGTGATAGAATAAGCAAACCGGCAAAATGACAAATAAAACTACTGCGCTATCCGTTTAACAAATTTGGTGATATTTAAATTAAGTATGTATTAGGAAAAAACTGTGTACTACAAATTAATTATTTGTATAGGTAATATTAGGTTTAAAAAGCAGTAATAGCTTAGTGCAAACCGTTTGACTGCCATATACAATGCCGGATTTAGAGGTCTGGAGCCCTCGGGGCAACAATGGAGTGGAGGCCCTCTGGCCCCAAATTATTTTCCAAATAAAATGGTAAATTTTTTTCAGTCGAGTTTTCCAATAAATAATTTATTGTGAAACTAAGTATAGATTATTTTATAATTTAACAAACATATAAATATAATCGGAAACAAGAATTATCTGAAATTAAATTTTAGCGTTAACTAACGGAACCTTCCGAGCTTTATTCGCCGAAAAATCGTTGATGATTTCGCTGAAATCCAGTGCCCGAAGTAAATCACTTTCAATGCTCAGGAGAGAAAGCTTTGATAGACGGTTTTGTCCCATCGTGGTTCGGCCTATTTTTTATAATTTTCAATTTTGAAAATGAGAGCTCCCCAGTGCAATTTGATACCATCAAAACCAAATACATTCTCAATGCAATTTCAAGGTTTGGGAATGTAGCTCTGAAATCTGATCTTCGAGAATTTGGTAGATAATAACTATATATATAAAACTCTTACGTTACTGAGTGACTGACAGACAACGCACAGCCGAAACTATTGGGCGCAAGAAGCTGAAATTTGACATGTATGTTCCTTGGGTACTGCACTAAGAAGGGATTTCCCGAAATTCCCACGGGATTGGGAAGAAATGAATAAATAAAAAACATGTGCGGGTGAAGCTGCGGGCATCCTCTAGTTTAATATAATCATGTTTGTACAAAGTACTGTAGGTAAAGGTAAACGTGAAAAAAAATATCAAAGGAAAAGTTATTTACTATTTATTAGTCTGAATTTGAATATTTTTTTCCAAAGTCTCTATTGCGGGGGCCTCTCTTTTGTGGAGGCTTCGGGGCTGTAGCTCCGTTTGCCCTCCCCTAAATCCGGTCGTGGCCTAGAGATCTTAAATTCGATTACAAGCCATCTAATATGCGTAATAAATACTTTATTAACACTCTTTAACGGTAAAAACCACGCATTGTAAGCAAACTTGCATAATTGCATAATTGTTTCACTGCTGTGTTTCGTTCGGTGAATGAAAGCGCCGGAGGCCTAAGCATGAGGTGACGATTTTCGCAGCTTATGAGGGACCTGCAGAGTATCTGTAGAGTCATTGTGTGGGTGGCGCGAGTCGACCCGGCGGCCAGGGAGAGCCGTAGAAACGGTTCTCTGCTGGCCGCCCGCTGTATAGTCCAGAGGCCCAACCGAGTCCAACCAACTAGGTTGGCTGCCTTATCATGCCGCGCATAATCTCGAGGTGGCTCGTCGTGCCGGATGGTGACCGGAGGGTGAGTCCCGGCGACCACTTTCAGGAGGGTACGGGGGTCCTTCCATCCGTCGGATCGGCTATATATATGACAAAACTTGCTCTGCGCCTTGCCCCACTTTTACTAAAGTTTATACGGTCAATTGCCAAGTATTTTGGTCAATATAACCAGAATACTGGACGATAAAGCGCTGGCTGAGTGCCCGAATAACTGTAAAAAAGAAATTATCTACATCCGCATTCCACATTTTTCGGCGAACTGTGGTAATCCGCCCATATAATTTAGGGATTAAAACAGTTATGTGACTGCAAAAGTGGACGCTCATACCTTGTATGAGACTTAAAATCATGTACAAGGACATTATTTATTTTTATAAGTTTTTAAGAAGATTGGTACGCTCACGCACATATATACCTAAGTTTCTTGTGATATCATAATTTTTGATGTTGTGAAATAACTTTAAAAATAAATATCGATGTAGTAAAGTAGTATGTTAGTATTCTTAGAGTGCTATTATAATGAGATTATTTTTATTTTACGGAATTTATTATTTTACGCGTTAGGTATCAGTAAAAAACCGGCCAAGTGCGAGTCGGACTCGCGCACGAAGGGTTCCGTACCATTATCTATAAAACGGAAAAAAATCATGTCTGTTGTATGGGAGCCCCCTTAAATATTTATTAGAACGAAGTTCCTTATCGCGCGTTGCGAAAGGGGGCTAGACGGAAAAATTAAGACCAAAAGTTGTAACGACACTTTTTGCTATAGTTGTAAGTTTAAGGTTATTTCTTAATATGTATGTATTGTTAATGTCCACAAGCCAATTATTACTAAAATTGAGCCTACTGATTAAGTTTATATTACATTATATTTGTTAATAATAAAAAAATACTAATATAACTTAAAAAAAAAATTATTACAATTCCTTCACTAATTAATCGAAAGGAACTTCATTCCATCCGGGTGTCCCTTGACACCTCTCAAGTTTTTTTATTCTGTTTTTTAGTTATAGCAGCAACAGAAATACATCATCTGTAAAAATTTCAACTGTCTAACTGTCACGGTTCATGAGATACAGCCTGATGACAGACGGACAGCGGAGTCTTAGTAATAGGGTCCCGTTTTACTCATTGGGTACGGAACCCTAAAAACGACGCATCTATTATGTTTATATTTATATTTTTTTAAATATTCATAATTTTTTCTTATGACGGCAGTATTATCCTAGACAATATAAATGCAGACGCATCTGTGGACATATACAAATAGAGCATAATATGTTCAGCATTTCGCTAATTTTCTGCAAACTGCGTTTCAGTAAAATTTACCGCGCATGCGTGAGGTGAATCAATAAATTACTTAGATAGACGCCTGGGAGAGAAAAACTTCATATCGAATTTGAACTAGCATGTCTCAAGTCCTAGGTATCTCGATTTTAAAGGGTTTTACTTTTCAGTAAGTATCATTATATATAATTTTGTATGCCAAAATGCGTAGCTGATATAATTATCTGAGATATCTCGGTTATATCAAATAATATCTAGCCATGGCCATGACTGATATAAAATAATACCCACCTACTCAATAAAAAATATAAATATTATAAAATTAAATTGAAAAGTGAAATTCTTCAAACTGATTTATCTTTTTTTTAGGACATATGCCAGTTCAAAATCGATATCTACATTTTCACTAAACTTACAATAAATACGAATAATCTATTTGCAAGAATATGTTTATAATAATTATTTATATTTGCTACAGCGCCATCTGTTTGTGTCGCCTTTATTTAATGTCCTGAAACATAGGTTTATCCTAGTTCAGGCAGGCTTAAACATAATCTTTTGAACTTCATTTATTTTGTATACACTATAAATTAACATAGTTTAAGAATTAATTTTAATTTAAGCTTAAATTAATTAACAATGATGTAATATGTACGATATAGTGTAAGGATGTATTTTATTTGTTCTGTCAATAAATAAATATTAAATATTATAATAAGTCATATTTAATGCTATCACTGCTCAACAATAGATGTCACTATAATAAATTATCTGTCATGTCGCAAATTGTTTACTTTATTCATATTGGTAATACAAGTAGACATAATATTGATTATTAGTAATTCCGCTATAGATGACATAGTTACGTAATTATTACCTGGATTACTTAATTGTCTGGTAATTTAGTTAACTGTTATTATTATAGTGACTTTTAACATGAATTATACAGCGTGTGGTTAAACATTGTACGAACAGGACATGATAATTTATGGTCAGACGTAATGTATAAAAAATTAATAAATATAAAATCTGTATAACTTTCAAAGAAAACCTTTATAAAAATTTGTATTGAAATATCCATAAAAAGTTGACACTGCGCACACAGCTGTCGAGGCTAATGACCTTTGATAAGAAACGGACGGGCGGGGGCTGCAAATTCGGGAGAGTGCGGGGGGCGGGGACGGAGGTTTTGTTTAGCTTTGGTATATTATTATGCGCAGGTGTCCGCACATTAAATTTTAATTGGATAACTAGGTCAAATTATAAGTACCTATTTTTTAGATATTCGGGTCTAGAATCGAGTACTGAATTTTCAATATGTCCAGTCTTTTACCATAGCCGTCCACTTGGTTAGATAATATTTATTATGTTACTATAAATATTTGAATCGCAACTTAGTTAAGTACCTAAGAACGATTTTACTGTTTAATTAAGTAATTAAATGAAGATATGTGCCATGTATTATTTCTTAAGTATAATTTGATTTTTTTTTTTAACAAATATTCACATTATTAATTATTATTTTAAAACGAATTAACCTAATTTATATTTACAAACGTATTAAAAAAGGTAACATTAAAAAAAAGAAAGAAAAATAGAAATTAAATTAAATATTCTGTAGGTTTTTTTAACTAATGCGTTTACATAACGTACAAAATAAATTGAAATCTATGTTTATTTATGTACCTAACATTTCAGTATTTGAAGAAAACACTTATTTCTTATAATTTATTAATATTTATCATTCAACATATTTTGTGCATAATAATATATTTAAATTATTTTTATTTTTAAGAAAGTTGTAGGTACTTTGCTGTTATTATATGAAAAATCTATTTTATTAATCATTTATATATCTACATCTTCATACACAAGAAATCTAAACTGTAAATATTATTATTAAGCTTTTATTTACACTATTTCAAATTTCCTATAAAAATTACCTATTAAAGAATTATTACGTCACTAAATTATATATTATAATGTAATGTATAATTTTGCCATCACATTCATCTGGTTCCGTGGTGTAGTGGTTATCACATCTGCTTTACACGCAGAAGGCCGCCAGTTCGATCCTGGCCGGAATCACATCTTTTTGGGCTTTACTAAATTTTATAAAGTTGCGCTTATGATTATAATATATATAATTCTTTTTGTTAGGTAGTGTCTCCCACGATTTTAATGACGTTTGTTTTTAAATTTTTGTTTTTAACTTTGTTCTAATTACTTATACAAATTGTTAATTCTTTATAATTCTCACTAATGTGTATTTTTTGTTATTATTTAAAATTGTAATTAAGACCAGGTGTTCCCGCGGTTTCACCCGCGTTTATCGTTACTGCGCCACCACCGTGGGTCATAGCGTGATGTTATATAGCCTTCCTTGATAAATAGGCTATTCAACACTAAAATAATTTTTCAAATCGAACAAAACAAACAAAACAAAAGAAACAAACAAACTCATCAGCTGTATAATATAAGTATAGAAGTATATATATAAATCTTCTGTGCGTGTGTTTGTAATTAAACTCCTCCTAAACAGCTGGACCGATTTTGATGAAATTTTTTGTGTGTGTTCAAGTGGATTCAAAAATGGTTTAGATTTGGTTTTTTTTGAAGTGAAAACTTCTTTAGCGGCGTTGTGCACTTTTTTGTGATGGGTAAAAAATGTTAAACTCGCGTCAGGACACGTGACCTGATCGAAAATTCGTAAGACGGAGGGAGAATTGTCATGCTTGTGTACGATAGTGCAATAAATGAATATTGTATTTTACCACATAAATGATAGTACTTTTATACTGATAATTAAAGCAATTCGTGCAAATTATTCCCTAACCATTCCAAAATATCAAAAATGCACAACGTTAATATTCAAGTTTTCACTTCTGCCGGCACTCCCGGAGTGCAACCCGTTGATTTTTATTTTTTATTATTTTCAGTTCCAGCGACCCTCCCATCATATAAAGCAGCGATTTGGCACACCATGGTGATTTTAGTCGGTAGGCCTAAAGTCTCGGGAGAGCCCGACATAACCCTCTCGCCTCACCTTGTGGCGAGATAACAATTAGCGAAATACACGGATTAGGTACGCGAGGATCACGACCTTCCTTTCTAAGCTACACATCTTATAATTGAATCATAAACACTGAGTTATTATGTTGTTCATTACAGGAAAAACCACAATAATTTGTCAACATGAAGTAACGAAGTAACGCGCAGATGCGCATATATTATAAATACTAGATGACTAGATGTACCCGCGGTTATGAAACCGCGGATGACCGCGTTTATGATTATTGCGCCGCCCCCGTGGGTCATAGCGTGATGTTATTTACTCTATAGCCTTCCTCGATAAATAAGCTATCCAACAAAAAAATAATTTATCGATTCGAACCAATAGTTCCTGAGATTAGCGCGTTCAAACAAACAAACAAACTTCAGCTTTATAATATTAGTATATATTGTCATGTAAAGAATAGTTTACACTATTGATGTTCGATTTTATCGAAAAATTATCGAGTAATTCGATAATTTATTGGTCTGATTTTCGATTCAAATTTCGATTAATGTTTCGTTACTGAATGATAACTCAATTTTATCGAAACAATCGAATGCATCGATATTTGATCTATCTCTCATTCAAATCCATTAATGCGTTATTACCGATTATATTCGATCAACAATCGTATATTCGAATATGGATTTCATGACACAGATAAGGCTTTCGTATTTTTTGTAGCCGATGCAGTTGGTGAACCTTTTGGTTTTAATCCGAAACTTTAGCTATACTGCTTGCTCGTTGAAAATTAAGAATATATTGCTTAGAGCTTTAGAATTTTAGTTGTAGCAGCATATTAGTTATTTAATATTACTAATACAGACTCATACTTGTCTCCGGAGAGGTAGGCATAACGCTGCCATGCATTCTTTACGTACGCTCGTTGGTTTAGGTTACTTTTAATTTACCCCTTTTATAGAATGTCTTCGATCAGAGAATTTTCACTGAGGTCTCAGTCCAGCTGTCCACATTTATCTTGAATATTTTCTTGGTCAATCTTCTGTCGTCCAATCTCTCCACATAACCAAATAATATTAGAATGCCTCTCAATTCTTATCATTATATCAACTGCCACGCCACACATCACACATACTTTTTAAAGCTCTCATTAATACATAATCAATGAGCAAAATATTAAATATTTATGAAAAATAATCGAATAAAATTAAATCCCATCAGCATTTGATTACATCAGATTAAATCGATAACTCCCTATTACATCACATGTTGTTGTCGTGTTGTTTCTTTAGATAATTTGCAAGTGTAGACTGCTGTTTATTTTATTTTTATTATGTATGTGTACTGATGTTCTGGACAAGCGACCGGTTCAGAAACCAGTTAAGTGTCAGCCTTCCAGTTGAGTGAACGTGTGTCGTGCTGTGCACAGTGTTGGACGCGAATATTCGTTATTAAGTAAGTGAAAACAATATTGATATTATTAAAAAAATATATCAGAACCAAATAGCGATGACGCGAAAGCTCTGTTCATATTCATGTCGGATGAAGTTTATGATACGATGGAACTGATATACGCAGTGCGAAAAAGTCCAAAAATAAAAATAATAAAAAGACAATATTGATATTACGAAATTTTGATAGGTACCTAAAAATAATTTTCTAGCGTATTTTTTTGTGTTACATATTAAAGTTTTAGTTTTGGAATTGTACCTATTTTGTTAGAAATGTGATATACCTACTGTTAATTATGCTGATATTTATTCGTTCCAGGTTTGTCGTAAGTCGAAAAGTAAAGATGAGTGTAGATAAGAAAATGTAAATAAAATAAACCGCAGTTAAATAATTCAATGTTATTGTGTAAAATTTTTGTAAATGGTATTATCAATTATTATTTATTAATAGTATACAAGGTTTCAGTTTTGGTGTCGTTCGCGAAGTATATTCTTAGTACGGGTATATATGTAGTTTCATCACTCAGCGATAGCGAAGCTTTTCAACAGAATTTTTCAAAATAGATTAGAGATTATTATATACACACAAAAAAAATATTAGTAAATATTTATACAGGTAGATTTATAAAGGTGTTAAAAAAATTTAAGGATAACTTAACATTCACGACTTAATTTATTTTCGTTTAAAAATATGTTATGTTTACTAAACAAAAACAATCGTTAATAACAAATAAGAAACCCAACTAAACCATACCTACAATTCATTTATACTAGCGGTCGCCTAGTGCTCGAAATTCGACCAAAGTTTGCCTGTAAGATATTGCTGATATATGTCATTATATATTGATATATGTAACCATAGTTACGCGCTTCGACTGCGTGTGTCAAATGCATGGTTGTGTGCGTGTAGTGTATTTTCATTAATTTAATGTATTTCTAATGCATATTTTATATACATATTAGGATTCGCCCCTCCTTCTCCATATAAACGTTAACTGTGCCAAATTTCATACTCCTCCGTCCGCGCAATTTTCGTAACAAGGGGTACAAAGTTTTTGCTTCACGTATTAATATATAGATAACAATGTAAAGAGGTTCTGGTGCACCTATTTATGGATCACTTAAAATGTTTATCCCATCTATCACAACAGTCGATGTACTGACAGTGACAAAGTAACCATCGAAACTGAAAAACCATCAATGTTGTCAATTCAAAATTGTCTTAACTTATAATATCAGTCCTGTATTAAATTGTCCTACTGCTGGGCACGGGCCTTTACACACACACAACACAACCATGCATTTGACCCACGCAGTCGAATCGCGTTCGTAGTATTTCGGCATTGTTCTTCATAACTATGGTTACATATTATCGTAAGTACCGCGAAATATGATTATAAGAGTAGACTTATCTTATAGGCAATTAAACCTTAATAACGAGCAAACTTAAAATTCAAATCAATTATATTGTATCACATATTGTATCCCATACACACAACACCATCTAGCCCAAACTAAGCAGAGCTTGTACTATGGCTACTAGACAATGGATAAACATACATAATATATACTTTTCTTTTGTAAATACATACATATTATACATAGAAACACCCAGACCAAGGCAAACATGCATATTCATGCACACAAATGTTTGACTTGTGCGGGAACCCGCGACCTCATGCGTGGCAGTCGGTTACACTAACCACTACGCCATCGAGGCCGACAATTGTCGAATTTCGATCACTTGGCGACCGCAACTAATATATATATACAAGTTGGCAGATGTGTATCTTAATAAAATAATTGCGGACCAACCACACACCTGACACAACTAACACAGATTAACATAATATCAATAAAACAGACCCCAAACAACTATTGCAACAGAAATAAGTTGACAATACCGGACTGCTCTGGTGGCGGACAACGGCGTCATGGGACTCGAGCGTACTTTAACTTACAGGATTTTGTTAAACAATAACATTACCAAATCCCTATTGAGAAATTTGTAACAGAAAAAGTACAAAAAAATTGGGGACTGCCGATAGAAGTGAAAACTTTAATCCTTGATTATAAACATATCGTTATAAAAAAAAAATGGGCATAGGATTCCTGATTCCCTCTTGAGAGGTTTTAAGGGGGTCCAAAATTTCGTTATTTTTTGCGTAGGACGCACCATTTCTGAGATATTGTTAATATTCTAAAATAATTCAAAAATGGAAAGCGTGGAAGCGTGACGATGACGCGAGTTCTATGATTTTTGTTCACCCAAGAAGTGCTCAACGCGCCTAAAGAAGTTTTCACTTCAAAAATATTTTTGCTATACCTACTAACTTTTGGAATCGAATCCGTTTGGTCACTAGGATAAGTACTTTGGCCACGAGACATGAACAATTGCCCCGAAGCTTAAGTTAATTATTGCAAAATATATTCAAAGTTTATAATATCGTTTATAAATGCGGCATGAAAGTGGATATAGTAACAAGAATAGAAAAGGGTATGTTAAGCTGGTCTGGGCATGTAAAAAGAATGGACGAGGAAAGACTGTCTAAGAAAGTTTATAAGGCTAGTGTGAATGGAACATTCGCAAGAGACAGACCTAGGCGAAAGTTTCTTGATCAGATCGAAGACGTTCTGGACAAAGGCCAGGTTAAAACCGGCGAGCGTGTTTGAGGAATGTGATGAAAGTGAGAAGTGTGTCAGCATCGTAGCAAATGGAAATCCGTAGTCTCTGCCTATCCCTCTGGGAAACAGGCGTGAATCTATTTATGTATGTATGTATATAAGTTTATGTTGAATGTCGTCGAAAGTTTTCGAAAGTCGGTGAACTTGAGGCATAAATGTCTCTGTGATATCAATTGAGGTAACGGGGCTGATTCACCGGTTCGCATAAGTATTCTTTGTTTCTTTTTCTTTATAAAAGACTAGCTGTCCCGCGTAACTTCGTCTGCTTTATATAGAAGAATTTTCCCCGTTTTTGCAACATTTTTCATTGCTGCTCCGCTCCTATTGGTCATAGCGTAATGTATATAGCCTATAGCCTTCCTCGATAAATGGGCTACTCAACACTAAAATAATTTTTCTGTTCGACCCAATAGTTCCTGAGATAAGCGCGTTCAAACAAACAAACTCTTCAGCCAAGGCTTTGCATATTAAGCTTACAATATCTATATATTAAGTAATACATGAAGCAAAAATTTTGTACCCCTTTTTACGAAAATTGCGCGGACGGAGGAGTATGAAATTTGGCACAGTTAAAGTTTATACGGAGAAGGACGGGCGAATCTTAATATTTTTATAACATATGCATTAGAAATACGTTAAATTAATGAAAAACACTACACGCACACAACCATGCATTTGACACACGTAGTCGAAGCGCGTAACTATGGTTACATATATCAATATACATATAATGAATGACATATATCAGCCAATATCTTACAGGCAAACTTTGGTCGAATTTCGAGCACTAGGCGACCGCTAGTACAAATAAATATTTTTGATTTGATTTTTCGCAATAGGCATAAATCCTGTGTCGCGAGGGACTTCACACACAAATATTCAACGGACACAAGTAACATTCAAACACAACTATTTATAGGTCACATAATTTTTTGTGTCGTGCCGGGATCGAAACCTCAACACTCGACGCAGTCGCAATGGCGAAGCGACCACCAAAAAAACAGGCCAAGTGCGAGTCAGACTCGCGCACGATGGGTTCCGTACCATTATATATAAAAACGGCAAAGAAATCACGTTTGTTGTATGGGAGCCCCCCCTTAAATATTTGTTTTATTTTAATTAATTATTTATTTTTAAAGTGAATATATAACTAAATATTCTGTGAATATTTCAAGCGTCTACCTGTTGCCGTTATCAATATCGAGCAAAAACGAGCAAAAAAATCACGTTTGTTGTATGGGAGCCCCCTTAAATATTTATTTTATTCCGTTTTTTAGTATTTGTTGTTATAGCGGCAACAGAAATTCATCATCTGTGAAAATTTCAACTGTCTAACTATCACGGTTCATGAGATACAGCCTAGTGACAGACGGACAGCGGAGTCTTAGTAATAGGGTCCCGTTTTACCCTTTGGGCACGGAACCCTAAACACATAACCTCTTCGAAAAGTCTACGTGCCCTGGGATTGAACTCAAGACCTCTTCGTGACAGTCCAACGGTCATCCATTAGGCTATCGTTATGAGTCGATTTTATTTGAATTGTTTCCCAGTAGGTATTGTGCGAAGACATCGCGCTACTGTACTTTTATAAAATCCCCACATAGTTGATCAGTTACATAGTTGATCAGTTACATAGTTGATCAGTTACATAGTTGATCAGTTACATAGTTGATCAGTTACATACTTTGCCACGTACTTATAAAATATGATTCATTAATTCTAGGTACAAGATCATTATGTTGCTATAACAAAGTACAAACAAAAATCCTAATCCTAACTAATCCTTACTTCCTTACTAATATTATAAATTCGAAAGTAACTCCGTCTGTCTATCTGTCTGTGTGTCTGTTACCTTTTCACGGTCAATCAGCTGAACCGATTTTGATGAAATTTGGAATGGAGATAGCCTATATAACATCACGCTACGGCTCACGGGAGCGTCGCAATAACCACAAATACCACTGACGCGGGTGAGACTGCGGCCACAGCTATCCTTACTAATATTATAAATTCGAAAGTAACTCTGTCTGTCTGTCTGTTACCTTTTCACGGCTAAACCACTCAAACGATTTAGATAAAATTTGGCACAGATATAGTTTAAAACCTGGGGAAGGACATAGGCTACTTTTTATTGATGTAGGTTGTTAGGTTGAGGTAGGTAGATGTAGGTACGCAAAAGCGAAATTTTATAAATGCGAAAATGAGTTTGTTTGTTTGTTACGGTTTCACGCCTTAACTACTCAACTGATCAACATGAAATTTTACATACACGTTGTCAGGGGTACAGAATAGGACATAGGGTACCTTTCATCCAGAAAAAATAACTGTTGCAAACCTAACCTAACCTAACCTACATTTACGCGAGCGAAGCCGCGGGTGAAAACTAGTTATTTATGTATAGAAATAAATAAAATTGAAGTGTCTGTTTGTAATGTCAAAATAACAGCTTTTTATCTAATGCATATGAAAGTATATACGGCACTTATGTTAACACTAGATGTTCCCGCGGTTTCACCCGCGTTTATCGTTACTGCGCCGCCCCCGTGGGTCATAGCGTGATGTTATAGGTATAGCCTATAGCCTTCCTCAATAAATAGGCTATCCAACACTAAAAGAAGTTTTCAAATCGAACCAGCAGTAATCACGCAGAATAAACCAGGAAAAACATCGTTTGTACTATGTCTGTAATGGGTAATTATTTTGCTGCAATGTTTTTTAAAACTGTGATATCTCCTAAGATATTCATTGAAATCGAATGATGTAAAGGGCAATTTTGTTTTAAATTAAATACTTGTGACGAATAACGTATTTATTTGGATAAGGATTAATATCATGTTTATAATAATACCTTCGCAAATAATGCATTATTTTAGAACAAATTTGGTTAGCATAAAAATGGTGAGCCAACCTTAAAAGATAGACATATGCTGTCGCGGACTTTTTTTTAGAACTTTTAAAGGGGAACAATTCTGTCATACATGATTTTTGCGAAACTTTAACTGTTTACGCAACGCACGCAGCGGAAGGTAAAAATACCCTCCGATTTTGAAACATTCTTCATTGGTGCTCAGCTCCTATTGATCTTAGCGTGATGATATATAGCCTATAGCCTTCCTCGATAAATGGGCTATCTAACACTGAAAGAATTTTTCAAATCGGACCAGTAGTTCCTGTGATTAGCGCGTTCAAACAAACAAACAAACATACAAACAAACAAACAAACTCTTCAGCTTTATAATATTAGTATAGATTAATCTTCTTTAGGCGCGTCGAGCACTTCTTAGGTGAACAAAAACCATGGAACTCGCGTCATCGACACCGAACGCTTTCCTTTTTTCAATTAGTTTGGATTTATAAAGAAGTGTTGATGATCAAGGATTAAAGTTTTCACTTTTATCGGCAGTCCCCAAAGACAGCCCCAAATTTTTTTGTTTGTCTGTCTGTTTGTTCCGGCTAATCTCAGAAACGGCTAGGCCGGTTTTGCCGGGCATTTACTGGCAGATAACTGATGTTAAAAGGAGTATAAGGCAACTTTTATATTGGAAAAGCTAGAGTTACGTAAAAAATAAAACATTTCACGCGTACGAAGTTACAGCTAGTAATATCATCATCAATCAATACATATAATAAAAGAGTAAAAAAAGTGTCTGTACATTGAAGATATTAACAAAAAAAAATAATTGAGGGGGGTTTAGAAAACGTAATAGGGCAAAAATCTGAAAAAAAAAGTTTGTATGTTTGTCTGTTTGTACACGCTATTCTCTGGAACTACTGGATGGATTTGAATGAAACTTTTTTGTTATATAGCTATGATGTCTGAGCAACATCTGGGCTATAATTGATCTTGGAAACTGGAACAGCTGATGCAGAAACGCAACAGACCAGCCTAACTATAACATATACATAAATGACGCCAAAGCAAAAGTTGTTCTGTCTGATGAGTCTTTTCTATTGTCGTAAAAAAATCGAAGATCTGGAACATCTGATGTGGAGCTATATGGCCCAGTTACACTATAACATATACAGGAGTGACATCTTATCAAAAGTTGTCCAGTTTGATGAGCATTTCCTGTTGACGCAAAAAAACGAAGATCTGGGGCATCTGATGTGGAGCTCTAAGGACCCAGTTACACTACTGGGTGTAAGTAACACGCTTCCAAAAACGAAGACAGGTAATATTACTAATGATAACTAATACGATACCACAAAAAAAGTGGAAAAAATATTTGCTCTACAGGGTATTGACCGAGATGAAGTGACCAGATACCAATTTGGTTTATAAGCACCTCGGAAGCTATTTGCCGAATATTAGGATTTTCTATCCACGAACGCCATCCCACCGTCATGGACCTGGACGTTCACCTAGAAAATGGCCAGCGTATTTATTTTGATCCGAGCAATGTTAGAGACAGTATAGAAAATCCACGTCATACTACCCTCTTGGGTAGGTGCAATGCCGCTGATGATATTAGTCCAACAGATGGCAGAGTAATAAATAGTTCCCTTTATTCTTTACAAGATACTATTTATTCAATTGGAGGCCACTCCCTCAACGTTTACGGTCTACCTGTTCCACAAGCAGAACCCAATCAACCACGCACCAATAGATAATATGTCACTGAAACAAGTTACCGTTCTACAGAGTTAATTGCCATAGTTAATGATAATATTTCAAATTTCAATATAGAACAAAGGGAAATATATAACAAAGTTGTCCACAGCGTCACTAATGAGGAAGGAACGTTATATTTCTTAGATGCTCCGGAGGGCACTGGAAAAATATATATTACAAGAGCAATCCTGGCTGAAGTTAGGCGACAAAATAAGATTGCTGTTGCAGTAGCATCTTCAGGAATTGCTGCAACGTTACTTCCCGGCGGTAAAACGGCTCACACCATGTTCAAAATCCCAATCGACTTAGACGGAACCGAAACATCCACATGTTCTATAACGCGAAATTGCGATAAAGCGAAAGTGTTATAGGATTGCTGTCTCATCGTTTGGGGTGAATGTACCATGGCCAACAAAAAAGCCGTCGAAGCGGTGGACAGAACGTTGCGAGATATTCGCCGGGATGATCGACCAATAGGCCACGTCACCTGTCTTTTCTCCGGAGACTTTCGGCAAACTCTTCCCGTGATAAATAAAGGGACAAGGGCAGACGAAATTAATGCCTCAATAAAAAAGTCATACCTCTGGCCACAAGTACAACAACTAAGAATAAATATAAATATGAGAGTTCATCTTGGCCATGATTCACATGCCCAAGAATTCTCCAGCATGTTGTTACAAATTGGAGAAGGATCTCTCCCTGAAAATCATGGTCGGATGGCGATTCCTGGTGTGCTGGGTAAAGTAGTGGCTTCAGAGGCAGAACTGATACAGTCAGTAATCGGACACCTCAATTCCATACCGAGCCAAGATAATGTTTGGTTATGTGAGCGCGCGATACTAACGCCTCCCAATGACCAAGCAGGTGCAATTAATCAAAAAAATCTAGCGGAAATTGTTGGGGATGAAGTGGTCTTTTAATACCGTAATTGAACAAGACGATGCCGCGATGCCACCAATTACCCTATAGAATTTTTAAACTCTCTTACGGCAAGTGGTCTGCCAGCTCACAGAATCAGCCTTAAAGTCGGTGTACCCATAATGCTAATGAGAAACCTTTCTCCACCGAAATTATGCAACGGGACCCGGCTTAAGGTTACTGCTTTACAGAGCAATATCATCGAAGCAGAGATTCTGACTGGCTGTGCTATGGGTAAAATTGTATTAATACCGCGTATACCACTTATTCCAAACAATTTCCCGTTTCAATTCAAATGCACACAGTTCCCTGTGACTACTTGCTTCGCCATGACGATAGATAAGTCACAGGGACAGACGTTCAAAGCCATTGGTGTGGATTTGAGGTCTGGTTGTTTTTTCCACAGACAACTGTACGTAGCGTTTTCGCGGGTCAGTAGCGCTGCGGGTTTGTTTGTATTGGCTCCTGAAGGAAAAACAACCAATGTTGTGTATGACCAATGATCTGTTTCATGAAGTCCACGCGAACGAAGTCGCGGGCACCAGCTAGTTATAAATACAAATGTGAGTTTGTTTGTTACAATTTCACGCCTTAATTACTCGACCGATCATCATGAAGTTACGCATACACCTTGTCGGGAGAACAGAAAAGGATATAGAGTACCTTTCATACAGAAAAAGTACTATTCTAATCTAACCTAGCCTACATTTAGAGGAGCGAAGTTGCGGACAAATTCTAGTATGTAAATATATGTTAGGTGTATACAACAAAAAATGGACAATGTTTTGCAACACACGCGAAAACAGAACCAGTTCTTACAACCGATAAAAAATATTAGTTCCTTTATCGAAATACGAGCTGTCTCCTGCGGTTTCACCCACGTTTGTTATTACTACTCCGCTCTCATGGCTCGTAGCGTGATGTTATATAGCCTGTTACTTCTGGACAAAGTAGCTTGCTAATGGAGAAAGAATATTTTGAATAGGATCTTTATCTATACAAATAAATAAAATTGAAGTGTCTGTTTGTAATATCAAAATAACAGCTTTTTATCTAATGCATATGAAAGTATATAAGGTACCTATACGAAAACACCTATTTTTAAAATTTTTGTTTGTCTGTCTGTTTGTTCCGGCTAATCTCCGAAACGGCTGAACCGATTTTGACGGGACTTTCACTGGAAGATAGCTGATGTTACCTATAAGGAGTAACTTAGGCTACTTTGATTTTAGACAAAAAATAGGGTTCCCCGGAGACAAACACTTTTTAGTTAAAATCTACGCGGACGAACTCGCAGGTAACAGCTAGTCTATACTAATATTATAAAGCTGAAGAGTTTGTTTGTTTAAACGTGTTAATCTCAGGAACTACTGGTTCGATTTGAAAAATTATTTTTGTGTTGGATAGCTTATTTATCGAGGAAGGCTATAGGCTATATAACATCACGCTACGACCCACGAGGGCGGTGCAGTAACGATACACGCGGGTGATACTGCGGGCACATTTAGCCGTTACTAATGTTATAAAGAGGAAAGATTTTTCGTTGTAATTTATAAACTCAACAACTACTCGACCGATTTCGTTCTTTCATCATTAAAATGCTACTTTATCCAAAAGTAGCATACTTAGATTGACAGCCTCGATGGCGTAGTGGTTAGTGTAACCGACTGCCACGCCTGAGGTCGCGGGTTCGATTCCCGCACAAGTCAAACATTTGTGGGCATAGACATGAATGTTTGTCTTGGTCTGGGTGTTTTTATGTATAACTAGCGGTCGCCTAGTGGTCAAAATTCGAACAAAATTCCTAAGCTTGCTACTTTGTCTTCTTTTTTCTTTATCTATACTAATATTATAAAGCTAAAGAGTTTGTTTGTTTGCTTGAACGCGCTAATCTCAGGAACTACTAAACCGATTTAAAAAATTCTTTCAGTGTTAGATAGCCCATTTATCGAGGAAGGCTATAGGCTATATATCATCACGCTAAGATCAATAGGAGCTGAGCATCAATGAAGAATGTTTCAAAATCGGCGGGTGTTTTTTCCTTTTGAGAGCTTCCGATGCGTGCGCTGCGTAAACAGTTAAAGTTTCGCAAAAATCATGTATGACAGAATTGTTCCCCTTTAAAAGTTCTAAAAAAAAGTCCGCGACAGCATATGTCTATCTTTTAAGGTTGTCTCACTATAACCATTTTTATGCTAACCAAATTTGTTCTAAAATAATGCATTATTTGCGAAGGTATTATTATAAACATGATATTAATCCTTATCCAAATAAATACGTTATTCATCACAAGTATTTAATTTAAAACAAAATTGCCCTTTACATCATTCGATTTCAATGAATATCTTAGGAGATATCGCAGTTTTAAAATAACATTGCAGCAAAATAATTACCCATTACAGACATAGTACAAACGATGTTTCTCCTGGTTTATTCTGCGTGATTACTACTGGTTCGATTTGAAAAATTCTTTTAGTGTTGGATAGCCTATTTATCGAGGAAGGCTATAGGCTATATAACATCACGCTACAACCCACGGGGGCGGCGCAGTAACGATAAACGCGGGTGAAACCGCGGGAACATCTAGTTACATGTAAATAAGGTATAGGTAACCATAGTTACAAAGAATTGTATGACATCAGACGAACAATGCCGAAATACTACGAACGCGATCCGACTGCGTGTGTCAAATGCACGGTTGTGTGCGTGTCGTGCTTTTTCATTAATTTAATGTATTGCTAATGCATATTTTATATAAATATTAGGATTCGCTCCTCCTTCTCCATATAAACTTTAACTGTGCCAATTTGCATACTCCTCCGTCCGTTTTTCGTAAATAGGGGTACCTACAACGTTTTTGCTTGACGTATTAATATATAGATATGTATGTATGTATTTACAAAAAAAAGTATATATGTATGTTTATCCATTGTCTAGTACCCATAGTACAAGCTCTGCTTAGTTTGGACTAGATGGTGTTGTGTGTGTGTGTGATAGAATATTATTATATATCATCACACTACGGGCCTAGGGAGCGGTCAGCGGAGCAATATTAGACAGTGTAAACGTGGGTGAACCGCACGAAGAAGGCGTAACGTTTCTAAATGGTCACTCACCTCAATGGTATAAAAAGTGACCCGAAAATGTAATTAGAATTTAAGAATTACCTGCCTCGAAATTAAACGAATAACCTCAAAATATTATCCTTATACCTTTTTTAATTAACACTTCCAATATATTTTGTTTGCAGGTCGATATTGGAAGCGATGACATTGACGAATTGAAAAGATGTTTTTAGTATGTCTGGGAGTATTTCTTGTGGCTGGAGTGAATGGTCAACAAGGTATGTCTATTATATATTTATTTAATACTAGCTTTTTCACGCAGCTCCGCTCGCGTAAGCGTAGGCATTTTAAAAATAAAATATGGTCTATGATACTCGGTGATAATATAGCTTCTAATGGTAAAAGTTTATTTTTTAATAAATCGGCTGATTCGTTTTTGAGTTACAAGCAAACAAACATAAAATCATTTTTCCTTTTTATAATACTAGTTTAGACTAGTGAGTCGCTTCGGCTTAGCACGGGTAGTACAAAACCTTAAAAAATTATACACCTAAACCTTCCTCATAAAGCACTCTGTCTATTGGTAAAAACTGCATGAAGATTCATTCAGTAGTTTTTGAGTTTATCACGAACATACAGACGCGGCGGGCGGGGGACTTTATCTATACTAATATTATAAAGCTGAAGAGTTTGTTTGTTTGGTTGAACGCGCTAATCTCAGGCACTACTGGTTCGAATTGAAAAATCTTTCAGTGTTGGAAAGCCTATTTATCGAGAAAGGCTATATAATATCACGCTACGACCAATAGGAGCGGATCAACAATGAAAAATGTTGCAAAAACGGAGAAAATTTTCTTATGTGAAGCAGACGAAGTATTAAGTAATATTCTACCACATACACACAACACTATCTAGCCCAAACTAAGCAGAGCTTGTACTATGGGTACTAGACAATGAATAAACATACATATATACTTTTTTATTATACATAGAAACACCCAGACCAAAACAAACATCCATGTTCATGCACACAAATGTTAGACTTGTGCGGGAATCGACCCGCGACCTCAGGCGTGGCAGTCGGTTACACTAACCACTACGCCATGTTTTATGTGTTTGCAGAAGGAGAACATTGCGTGGAACAGCATACTAACACGGCAGGAAGGTGCACCAAGGTGCAAGACTGTCACTCAGCCAAGAATGATTTTGAGTAAGCCGTTTATTTTATTCGAATTACTAACGCATTCGTACTTACTGTATGACGAAGTAATCAAAGATCCTTTATCTCAATGTAAAACATTTGCACAAGGGCAGGGCAATATTTTTATATAAATATATTCATATCCATGAGAAGCGATAGCTCAGTCGGGAGACCAACAGACTGCAATGCAGAGGGTCTCGGGTTTATTTATTTATTTTAAGGTACATCAACAATATACATATACAAAATCGGTTCACATAAGAAGCTGAAAATAAAAACTTATATGTATATCTATTACAGATATACACAACATTTTCTGTACAGAATTATAAAGAATAAAAATTAAACATAAATTAAGAACTTAATACAAATTTAACAAGACATAATTATTATTTACAAAATAGAAAGGTAAATAGGGGTTCGGTTTCTTGTAAGCCACATTTTAAAAAAATGGGTATATTAACGTTACCAAGTATGTACATATAACTTATTTATGATCTAGCCTTGTACAAATATGATGGCTCTTAATTGTATGCAGTGTTTGAGTGTCTATTCCTGTTAATTTTATTTAGATATAAGTTATATGTGTATATTTAAGTTTAAGGCTTGATGGGACTGACATATCCTAAACAGATAAAAGTCCCGAAACAATAAAAGATTAAAAAAAAAAAAAAAAAAAAAAGTATGTACATATATGAGATAGGCATTTTTGTTGAAACTAACTCAAATCTATTTTTAACGGCGAAGGATAAATTTCCTAGAAACACGAGGAACTCTACCAGATTAGTTTTAGGGGCAAAGCCAAAAACTACAATGTTCCAAAAAAACTGTTATGCAATGTGTGTACGTATATTTAACAAAATACCGGAACATAACAAATTACTTACATTAAATAGATTTAAAAACCATTTAAAAAATTGGCTGCTGGACAAATGTTATTACGCTGTAAATTAAATGCTTTCTACGTAATCAAATCAATCATATTTTTATGACATTGCATGCCCGTTTTAATATTTTATAAAGTTGGTATTGACATTTCTTCATTATTATTATTGTATGAAATTTTGACATTTTCAATAATCTATGTATTTTCTTTATTTGGTTTCATTTTATAAAATGTATTTAATAGACTGACTATAGTTTTCGATGTTTAAGAATTGAATGTGTAGTAAACTTTCACATGCCACTTGTGGCAAAATAGAAGCACCGTGTACCAATCTGACCACCTAATTGTACTCTATTTTATGTGAAATAAATATCATTTCATTTCATTACGAACCCACGTCGCGCACCTCTGACTTTCGGCAGTTATATGACTTTTCGAAATTATGTGCGTATTGATTGACAATTATCGCCTGCTCCGTGCCTCGGAGAGCACGGTAAGCCGTCGGTCCCGGTTGCCATGAACATCTATGGCAGTTGTTATTGGGAAGTCAGTGCCCTCTAATATTCTGACACTGGTCTAGCCTTAGAGTATCGTTAGCCTTCGGGTTGCGGAGGTCAGATGGCAGTCGCTCCGTGTAAAAACTGATATCCAGTCAAATCCGACCCTAAGTGACTTGGGAATAATAAAGGCTAGGAAGAAGAAGAAATATATTCATATCTATCTCGCCCAATTATGGGTACATATATCTAGTATAGAAATATCAGCCTTGTATTAAACTGTCCCACTGCTGGGCACGGGCCCCTTCTCAGTGTGAGAAGGGTGAGGCCATAGTCCACCACACTGGCACAGTTCGGGTTGGCAGACTTCACATATCTTCGAGAACATTATGGAGAACTCTCAGACATGCAGGTTTCCTCACGATGTTTTCCTTCACCGTTAAGCGAGTAATAATTAACTATTTAATACACACATAACTTCGAAAAGTCAGAGATGCGCGCCTTGGGTTCGAACTCGAGACCTCTGCGTGGCAGTCCAATGGTTTTCCACTAGGCTATCGCTGCTTTTTTATATCTAGTAATATACAATTATTTAATACTCATATTTCCAGTTATTAGTTTTAGACATGATGATTCCTTAGAATTCCTTTGCACAGCTGCTAGCTATAGAGTAATAATATTCTACCACATACACACAACATCATCTAGCCCAAACTAAGCAGAGCTTGTGCTATGGATACTAGACAATGGATAAACATACATACATATATACATTTTTTTGTAAATACATACATATTATACATAGAAACACCCAGACCAAGACAAACATCCATGTTCATGCACACAAATGTTTGACTTGTGCGGAAATCGAACCCGCGATCTTAGGCGTGGCAGTCGGTTACACTAACCACTACGCCATCGAATTCATGGAGAAATGGTTGCAGCACCTTACAGTTATGATTTGTAAACAAAATTTTATTTAATATTGTCTTCTGTTTACGCGAATGTTATTCATTGAAATTAAACTACTATATAATTATAGTAGTGTAACAGTTTTTCAAAATTTTGTAATCAAGTGTCAAATAAACAACGCGATAAAATCCGTAAATAGTAGTTTAATTTCAACAAAATTTTATTGTAAACTTGGCGATTAAAAAGAGTGGCCATGAGTTTCTTGCCCGTTCTTCTCATGAGCCCTACACCTTGCTTTGCTGAACGTGGCAGTAAATGTAAATTCACAGAAAAAAATTGTGTAGCTTTGACATTCATAAGTGTTACCTTGTAACCTAACTTAAATAAATTTATTTTTGATTTTGATTTGATTGATTTGAACGTGGCAACAAGTAAATCTGATTGTAAATTCATATTATAGTTTTATTTAGGGTAACCTTGACGTTCATAAGTGTTACTTTGTGACCTACATGAATAATTTATTTATTACTATCTGTTACCTGCGACTTCGTCCGCGTAGATTTTAATTAAAAAGTGTTTGCCTCCGCGGAACCCTATTTTTTTTCTAAAATCGAAGTAGCCTATGTTACTCCTTATAATAACATCAGCTATCTGCCAGTGAAAGTCCCGTCTAAATCGGTTCAGCCGGTTTGGAGATTAGCCGGAACAAACAGACAGACAGACAGACAAAAATGTTAAAAATAGATGTTTTCGTATAGCTATAGGTATTATATACTTTCATATAAATTAGATAAAAAGCTGTTATTTTGACATTACAAACAGACACTTCAATTTCATTTATTTGTATAGATATTTGATTTGATGGCGCTTGGAGACTCATCTCTGCCCAAATATCATAATTACAATGGATCTTATTCTTATTTACAGAAAAAGCGGTATCAACCCCACATTTTGTACTTATAACACGTTCGGCAGTGTGCTGGTGTGTTGCCTCGACGGCTCCAGCATACTGCAGGCCGCGTTCATTCCAAACGAGTAAGTTCTTATAGCACTTTCTTTATTACATTACAGAGGGTTATTCTGATTGTGATGTATCCAGTTGCAATCTGAAGGATATGCTGGTTCCAGATAGCAATGTAGTAGTCAGCGTAACTTGCATGCTCCAGCGCAACTTGTGCAAGACAAACTCGCTGATCTCAGCATGAATGGGCGGCTCGACCGGGGAAGGACTACCCTCTCACAGAATATCAACGTGATATACCAGTATTCCTACTATTGTGTTTCGTTTGGTGAGTTAGAGTGCCGGAGGTCCAATCACCCCCTTACCCCCTTCCCGCTCCTTCGCCTTCCCATTTCCTTTCCTAAAGGGTCGGCAACGCGCAGGTGATGCCTCTGGTGTTGCAGGCGTCCATAGGCTACGGTGACCACTTACCATCAGGTGGGCCGTATGCTTGTTTGCCACCTTAGTTGTATAAAAAAAAAACTCGCTTGTATTGCTACGACTATTTTGCTAAGTTAATTTTAGGACAGTTGCTCATGTTTCCTCTTGCAAGTTGATTGTTCTTTTATTCTGCTTTTGACTGCACTTGCACTACCTACGTCGCGAGGGATTTTATAAACATTCACTCAACTGACACAAAGCAGACACTATACTCGATGGCGTAGTGGTGAGTGTAACCGACTGCCACGCCTGAGGTCGCGGGTTCGATTCCCGCACAAGTCAAACATTTGTGTGCATGAACATGGATATTTGTCTTGGTCTGGGTGTTTCTATGTATAATATGTATGTATTTACAAAAAAAAAGTATATTATATGTATGTTTATCCATTGTCTAGTACCCATAATACAAGCTCTGCTTAGTTTGGCCTAGATGTGATAGAATATTATATTATATTATATATATATTATAATTATTAGTGAATCACACAATATTATGTCCCGGGTAGGGGTCAAAGCCACAACACTCGACGCAGTGGTAGTGTCAAGTCGAGCACTTTAACCACCGCACCATCCGACCAATGAATCAACACATGCCTACGAAATCTGACACAGAGTCATCAAAAATCACACAGGGGTTTAGCCAGTGGAATACTTTGCTCAATATTAATTGATTATTAACTAATTTCAGTCAACCTGTATGGGGTAGTGCTGCGCCGAAAGACGGCAGAAGAGTCAGTGAAAGAAGTAAGTCAAAGTCAAAAGTCATTATGTTCACAAAGTAACACATAAGAACGTCAAAATATAAAGGTTAGTGAGCTTACTAAGTTACTGAAGCTACATTTAGGTTAGTTGCTAGGTTCAGGCAAAGGGCCTATGAGAAGAATCTTGCAAGAAACTCACGGTCAAACATATTATATTACATAATTCAATAATATTAAGATTTCAAAATAAAAAAGACAACGGGTTGCACTCCGGGAGTGCCGGCAGAAGTGAAAACTTGAATATTAACGTTGTGCATTTTTGATATTTTGGAATGGTTAGGGAATAATTTTGCACGAATTACTTTAATTATCAGTACTATCATTTATGTGGTAAAATACAATATTCATTTATTGCGCTATCGTACACAAACATGACAATTCTCCCTCCGTCTTACGAATTTTCGATCAGGTCACGTGTCCTGACGCGAGTTTAACATTTTTTACCCATCACAAAAAAGTGCACAACGCCGCTAAAGAAGTTTTCACTTCAAAAATTGGGGCAGTGTTTGGGGACTGCCGATAGAAGTGAAAACTTTAATCCTTGATCAGATCATAAACATACATACATAGATTCACGCCTGTTTCCCAGAGGGGTAGGCAGAGACTACGGATTTCCATTTGCTACGATCCTGACACACTTCTCTGGCTTCATTCACTTTCATCACATTCCTCATACACGCCCATAAACAGATATATATACATTATCAGATCATAAACACTTCTTGAAAAACAAAAAAAAAAATTAAGGCGTCAAAATCTCGTTATTTTTTGCGTAGGACGCACCATTTCTGAGATATTCTTAATATTCTAAAATAATTCAAAAATGGAAAGCGTTCGGTGACGATGACGCGAGTTGAGTATGATTTTTGTTCACCCAAGAAGTGCTCAACGCGCCTAAAGAAGGTTTCACTTCAAAAATCATTAGAATGTTATTTTTATGTTTTCCTTTTTTCTTTTTCACCTCTTATAATATAGATTTAGTTTCCTTTAGATACTGTTGCAGACATTTTCTGATAGGCAAAACCCGTGTCCTAAGCCTAGTAATTAACCTAAATATAACTTCAGCAAACTTACTAGCCCTAAATCTAAGACGCTCACAAGTGTTTCTTTGTGACTTCATGACATCATAGAAGACGTGGCTGTTCCCTCTAGAATGTGAAGAGTACAGCCGAGCCGTCATACAGAAGGTGGAGTTCATAGCGTTGGTGCCGGAACCAGAAGAGCTGTCCATATCGGCCGCCAAGTGCGAGTACAACAGTATTGAACTGATCGTCGGCGGTCAGAAGGCTAATGTTGGAGAGTTCCCGCATATGGTGAGACTGGTCTTTGAAATTAAACTTCTTTTTACGGATTTGTTATCTTATCTTATCTTATGTGGGGGCCAGTCAGTGCAGACCGGCGACACTTCGACCCAGTGGGATCTTTTGTGTCGAAACTCTCCCAATAACGACTGCCATAGATGTTCATGGCAGCCGGGACCAACGGCCTAACGTGCTCTCCAAGGCACGGAGCAGGCGATAATTGTCAATCAATACGCACATAATTTCGAAAAGTCTTATAACTTCCGAAAGTCAGAGATGCGCGACGTGGGTGCGAACCCGAGACCGTCTGCATTGCAGTCTGTTGGTCTCCCCACTGAGCTATCGCTGCTCTTTTTACGGATTTAATCGCGTTGTTTATTTAACACTCCATTGCATAATTTAAAAACTGTTACATTACTACTACTATTAAACATTACTAATATTTAAGCTAATTAAACTATTACAACTATTTATATTTAAACTTTCCCCGACCTTTCGGTTGCTTTTCAGCAGCCATGGTCACGGGGAGACTAAGATGGAAGCTGTCTCAATGTTCCAGTGTAGTTAGTTTAAAGTACCTGAAAATAATTTAATCATTGGTGTTTCTATTTACGCAAAATAATGATAATAATATTCTATCACTTATACACAACACCATCTAGCCCAAACTAAGCAGAGCTTGTACTATGGGTACTAGAGAAACATAGAAACACCCAGACCAAGACAAATATCCATGTTCATGCACACAAATGTTTGACTTGTGCGGGAATCGAACCCGCGACTTCAGGCGTGGCAGTCGTTTACACTAACCACTACGCCATCGAGGCCGACAAAAATGAATTAATGAGGTCGAAGGATACTTCGACCTCATTCATTCATTCATTCATTCATTCCTCCATGATAATGGAGTCTAGCTGTGGTTTGCTTCTTCTTGGGTTTGACTATTTGAATTACTGGATCCCAAGCTGGTGGTACATTTCAACCATCTTCTCTATTGAAATTAGGATGTATTTTGATTACAATAGCCTCGCGAAGCATCCTTGGTAGGAATCGGTGTTCTTTAGCAAGCATCTGTGGTTTGTCAAATCTCAGGTAGTGGTTGGTCCCCTGTTGCACATGTTCACACACAGCAGACTTCAACGAGCGTTTGTGTTTTACATCAGCTACGTGTTCTATTATGCGAGTGCCTATGCCTCTCTTGGTTTGACCAATGTATGAGAGTCCGCAGTCACAATCTATTATATAGACCCCTGCATCTTGTAAACGTAGTTTTCACTTGACGGATGGTAAAAATTGACTTATCTTCGTTGCCGGCTTGAAGTATGTGTTGATTGAATTCTGTAATGCAAATCCAATTAAATTTTAGGATTACATTTTTGCTATTTTCAATGTTTGTTTTCAACGCTTGGACCCAACCCGACAACTTTAAATATTTTGATGCCCATATTTCCTCTTAAATAACTTATCCTGCGTGGTTGTTGAAAGACTAACTTTAACATTTAGGGCATTTTACAAATACAGACGTAATTTTATGTATATTTTCAGGCCGCCATCGGCTGGGCGGACTTCGGAGGTGGCTATAAGTTTAGCTGTGGGGGAAGTCTGATCAGCCCTCGGTTTGTGCTGACTGCCGGCCACTGCAACAGAAACACTTATGCTGAAAACCCAGTACCAGTCATCGTCAGACTCGGAGATCAGAACATTGATAACCGCGTGAATGATGGCGCTGATCCTATAGATGTAAGTTCCTTCATAGTCCTTTTTCACCGACTACACATTTTTTTAACGTGGCGGAATGCATTGACGCATTCCTCTCCGCGGAAAAGGGAAGCGGACGATATAGGCTTTATTTTATACCAGCTTTTGCCCGCGGCTTCGCTCGCGTTAATTTTGAATTTGACAATCAATCATGATTCGAAAGACACGTGGCGCCAATTATTATCATAAGAACGTTATTATTGTTTTCCTCGGAAACAGTAAATTTTTTCAGGATGAAAGGTAGCTTATGTCCGTTTCTGTACACCTGACAACGTATATGCAAAATTTCAGGATGATCGGTTCAGTGGTTTAGGCGTGAAAAGGTAACAAACAAACAAACTCATCGCTTTTATAATATTAGTTAGGATTAGGATTAGGATGAACAAAATCAATGTTATATCCTAATATTAGCACTGGGACGCTTTTATTTTTATGCTATTTTCATTGGTGGACAAAGTTCTGCATGAGCTTTTCCATGATCGTTGTTGCCTGTTCTTTTCTGACAGTTCTTTTAAAAGCGTCTTACTCATCGCGCTAATATTTTTGCGGTCTGTCAATAAAACGTCGACCTTCAGAATTTTTGTAGTCCTTATTGGAGTTCAAACTAAGTGGGTCGGAGTTGGCTATGATGGCATATGATTGGAGTCCGATAGAATTGAAGAAGGTCAGGAATGATTAATGACTAGACGAAGTAAACACTCCGTTCGTCATAACCATAATATCCATCTATTGCTAAGTTTACAACAAAAGCAATTCATCCTAGATGCCGATCGCAGCACTACCTACGGCTACCGGTTTAACTGTAAATATAAAAACTATTACCTAGGTAGTAGGTAGTACTCATTCAAACACACACAAAAAAATTCACCATAATCGCTCCAACCGTTTAGGAGGAGTTCAGTGTCATACAGAACACGTACAGAAGAATTACCTCTATTATCTCTAAATCCAGGTCCCAATAGACCGCATCCACAAGCACCCAGAATACCATCCTCCGAAGGTATACAACGACATCGCTCTCCTGGAGCTGGCTGCTGAGGTGCCGTTCAACTCTGCCATCAGAGCTGCCTGTCTCTGGAGTAAGCCTGACGTGGGTGGATATGATAAAATCATCGCCACGGGCTGGGGAGTTGTGGACACCAGTAAGTAATCTGATTTCATCATGTTAGCCGAAAGTTGTCTTGGGTCATCCGCATCCAACCGCTGCCCGCGACCCGCGACCCTTACCAGGGCCCAAGTCTGCTATTACAACAGTGTCAGAATGGTCTATCATTGATTTCATAATTGTTGATTTTGACAAGTTGGGTAATCTACTAATATAATGGCGTCATTATGACTTTCCGATGGTCAACCACTGACCCTCCATTGAAAAAATGGCGTGGAATGGTAATCTCGTACATAATGACAAATGAATGACTGACGTATACGGTAATCTGCTATTTTGACAGTACCTTTGATCAAATTGTTTTTAACATTAATAAATAATATGTAAAATATATTTAAACGAATTCTGGCATGAATAAATATTCAAATTGAGTAGTAGTTTTTCAAAAATCACTTCTACTAATGGATTTTATAATAATGGCAAAACAATATGTCATTCTAGCAAAATCCATTGACCGACCAATGATCGACCGTTATGAATTTAGCAGATTACGCACTTTTAGCAAAATGACAATGGGATTGCAGTTACGTCGTGTCGGAATGACGAATTTATAAAAATAGCAGACTTGAGCCCCAGGTCGTTTGTTGTAGGTCGCCACTTCAGAACCTTTCTGCCCTAACGGCTATCGGTTCTATTCGCTATGTGCCCTGCCCACTGCCAGTTTAGCTTGGCTATCCGGAATCTATTTGCATAGTCTTAATTCAAAATTAAACGTTTACTTAAACATTAAAAGAATTCGAATGATTAAGTGTATTTAGAGTTCTTCGGATCATTTATTATTTAAGATACTAATACGCCTTACCGAATGTTATGGGTTCTTAAACCAGATGAGAGGATTCGTTTGTGAGATAAATAAATTAAAAATTTAAAAAACCCCCGACACAAAATAAGAAAAATAGTAATAAGCCATTTTGCGGTGGCGGCCATCATGGATTTGAAATTTATCAAGTGTATAATATTCTACTAGTTAAGCCTTTCATTTGATACCCATATTAAGGAGGTTATGAAAAAATATGTAATCCGCTATTTTGCGGCGGCGGCCATCTTGGACCGATTTTCATCAAACATAGCTAAGAACACTCCCGACTAATTCACATTTCAAACAAAAAAAACTAAATCAAAAACGGTTTATCCGTTCGGGAGCTACGATGCCAGAGACAGACACACACATACAGACACGTCAAACATAACACCCCGTCGTTTTTGCGTCGGAGGTTAAAAAAATGATCTTTCTAAATCTGAATATCCTTTGTGTCCATTAATTGCGCCCTTGCAAAGTCGGCCACGACACAAGGCTTTAGAACAAGAGGGTAACACGTTTGAAATTAAATTTAAATACAGTGAAATTGACTTCAAATTCTACAATGCGGCTCAAACACCAAATAAAATCATCAAATTCTACATGAAGCAATTTATAGCAAGATACGGCCACTCTTAGTCTTAATAGATAGTCCAGTATTTAAATATGATTTGAATAAAATATATATTAATAGCTTTTGCCTGCGGCTTCACTCGCATTAATTTAGAATTTGACAATCAATTCGGGTTGTACTCTGCTTGTAATAATATAATTCAATCATGATTCGAAAGACACGTGGCGCCATCTATTATCATAAGAACGTTATTATTGTTTTCCTCGGGAACAGTAATTTTTTTCGGGATGACAGGTAGCCTATTTCCGTTTCTGTACACCTGACAACGTATATGCAAAATTTCAGGATGATCGGTTCAGTGGTTTAGGCGTGAAAAGGTAACAAACAAACAAACTCATTTTCGCTTTTATAAGATTAGTTAGGATTAGGATTAGGATGAACAAAATCAATGTTATATCCTAATATTGGCACTGGTACGCTTTTATTTTTATGCTATTTTCATTGGTGGACAAAGTTCTGCATGAGCTTTTCCATGATCGTTAGTTAGGATGTTAGGATATAAACATCAAATTATGAATCATTCAAAACTATTCGCATTTTCGTTACAACTACACATCACTTCGTACGTGGAGTGACCTGACAAGACCTAAAACAGAACCATACTCACAAAAACATATCCCTTCCAGCGACAAAAGAGACATCGAACGAGCTACAGAAGGTGTCCCTCTCACTGATAGACAATGACCACTGCGACGAACTGCTGGCCAATATCAGGAACCGAAACTGGCACGGCGTCGTGGACTCGCAGGTCTGCGCCGGGGAACTGCGAGGAGGGAAGGATACCTGCCAGGTAAGGAAGACATACCTCAAATCTGTATATCCGAGAAGATATAGGCAGATATCTAAGATATTGATGTACATTCTGGCCAAATTTTGGGAGCATTTGAACACATCATCTTGTTTGTGGATTATACATATGTTTAAATGTTAAGAGGAAACACAAGGGCCGTTTATCCATACAAACGTAGTAAACGTAGTATCCCCTGTTTCTTTCTTGGATAATGCCAGTAGAGCAATAACTTTTAAAAATGTATGGTCTCTATTGGCATGTCCCTATATTTTCCTTTTTTCCATAAATTAATTATTAAAAGGGACATGACCCTTCAAAAACCTCAAAAATTTACCAGATTTGACGCTGTGTTCAAAGATCCAGAAAACAAATTTGACTAGATTAAAAAAAGGAAAACATAGGAACACGGCCAAAGTCTTTCTTTAATTTTTTAATGAAAAAAGTAGATAAATCGGTCAAGTGTTGGAGAAGGAATCAGGGGACTACGAAACGTTGATTTTGTGTACTTTTAATAGTATTTTCGGTCCAAGCTGCAGTTGTCTCTATCGCGCTCTGCGAGCACTGCGCGACAGCAATAGATTTTACAAATACCTATTTTTCGATTCTCTCGCCCTTAGTGTTTCCTCTTAAAACTTACCTATATTTATATTTTAGGTGGTAAATAATAATCCTACTTAATATTATAAATGCGAATATAAGTTTGTTTGTTGTTTATTTCTTTGCTTGTTTGTCACGCTTTCTCACCTTAACTACTCGACCGAGCATCATGAAATTTCGTATACACGTTGTCATGAGTATAGATTAGGACATAGGGTACTTCTTATTGCGAAAAAATTGGCGTTACTAGCTTAACCTACATTTTTGCGAGCGAAGCTGCGGGCAAAATCTAATTAGGAATATTAATAACAATCACAATTATTAAAGCTAGAGACTGGCAAGGCATATTCGAAATGTATAATGAAAATACTATTTCAGGTCTACTGTTTATGCTATGGTCTTTTATTTAGTGGTATCTATATATTAATACGTGAAGCAAAAACTTTGTACCCCTTTTTACGAAAATTGCGCGGACGGAGGAGTATGAAATTTGGCACAGTTAAAGTTTATACGGAGAAGGAGGGGCGAATCCTAATATTTATATAAAATAGAAAAGCATTAGAAATACATTAAATAAATGAAAATACACTACACGCACACAACCATGCATTTGACACACGCAGTCGAAGCGCGTTACTATGGTTACATATCAATATATAATGACATATATCAGCAATATCTTACAGGCAAACTTTGGTCGAATTTCGAGCACTAGGCTACCCGCTAGTAATATATAATCTTTCCTTAGGGTGACTCCGGCTCCCCCCTCCAGGTGGTATCCAAAGAAAATCATTGCATCTACCACCTTGTTGGCGTGACTTCATTCGGAAAAAACTGCGCGGAGAGTGGTAAACCAGCGATCTACACCAGAGTCTCCAGCTATCTAGACTGGATAGAAGGAGTTGTTTGGCCTGGAGAGTAATTAGAATTATAAAGTTAATTACTAATTTGGTGTTTTTATTTAAGCTTACGAATTTATTGAAGTGAAAACTTCTTTAGCGGCGTTGTGCACTTTTTTGTGATGGGTAAACATTGTCAAACTCGCGTCAGGACACGTGACCTGATCGAAAATTCGTAAGACGGAAGGAGAATTGTCATGTTTGTGTACGATAGCGCAATAAATGAATATTGTATTTTACCACATAAATGATAGTACTTTTATACTGATAATTAAAGCAATTCGTGCAAAATTATTCCCTAACCATTCCAAAATATCAAAAATGCACAACGTTAATATTCAAGTTTTCACTTCTGCCGGCGGGAGTGCCGGCAGAAATGAGTGCAACCCGTTGATATTTATTTATTTTACCACTAAATAGAACGACTAGCGCTATTATTTAATCGCAATAAACTGTAATATAAATAAATCCCTGTTTCCTTCGGTCACGCCATAATTTGAGAACGACTTTACCAATTTCATTCATCTTTTTTTAACGTTTTCTGATACTTTGTAGAAGGTTCTTACGGAAAGAAAAGTAGAAAAACAACGGGTTGCACTCCGGGAGTGCCGGCAGAAGTGAAAACTAGAATATTAACGTTGTGCATTTTTGATATTTTGGAATGGTTAGGGAATAATTTTGCACGAATTGCTTTAATTATCAGTATAAAAGTACTATCATTTATGTGGTTAAATACAATATTCATTTATTGCGCTATCGTACACAAACATGACAATTCTCCCTCCGTCTTACGAATTTTCGATCAGGTCACGTGTCCTGACGCGAGTTTAATATTTTTTACCCATCACAAAATAGTGCACAACGCCGCTAAAGAAGTTTTCACTTAAAAAAATGCGCAGAATATGGATAATTTCAGAAAACCTAACGACTATTTTAACGTCACGTGTTTGACAGTTTGTCTAAGACAAGAGAACGTCTGTCGAGTCGGCTAGTATAACATAAATTTAAAATTTAGCATTCACGCGTTCTGCTCACTGTTAGTACCTGATACATTCTAATAATAGAACTTTCCATTCGTCCGCTAAAATATCAAATTCCAGGTTAAACTCCAAGAGAGCGTTAAGCTGATTTAATGACCGGTTAAAGCGTGCCAAGTACGCCACGAAAACAGTTAAACAGAGATAGCCTAGTGGAAAAGTATAATAATAATAATAATAATAAAACTATCACTCAAAACTTTAAAACTGCCACCTAAGACCTACTGCCTGTTACAAAAAGCAGTTATACTCAACACCTGTAGAATAGTAAGGAAATTTCTACAATGTGAATCAGAAAACTCACATCCAGCTAGGTACACACACAGCCACTCTGTTAATACCTCAATCACAACATATTGCTGATGTACACTTGGCTTAGGCCCGTGGCATCAGTTCTCTTTCCGGTTAGCCGAGAAAATACAAGAAAATCAAAATAATAATAATAATAATCTTTTTTTGCTAGAATATGGTTCAGGTATACAGGTGGTCATTTTTTAAATTTGTACTGCATATTCTGCCACATGTGGCGTGCAAAATTAAATTAATTAAATTACATTGATACAATTTCAAAATGACATGCATATTATTTAAATTACATATTGATATTCATTAATGAATTGTATATAATCCAGGAAAAATAAGATAATAAAATAAATACACAGCACGTTAAACATTCATTTAAAATATTAATAAGAAAGAAAAAAAAACTGACGAACACAAAGAGGAAAGATTTGATCTTTTGTATGTTTCTTTAACTCAAAATTACTCAACCGTTTTCAAAAAATATTTCACCGTTAGATAGCTATTTTATCACCGTGTAACATAGGTTATATTTTATTTTTTAAAAGTATTGCTAACCTTTTTTTTTACGCGGGGGAATGCATTGATGTATACCCCTCCGCGGGGCCGGGCGGGGAGGTTATGCCGGACTCGCCGGGGTAAAAAACAAAGATGGAATAAGAATAATGTACTTCCCGGAATACCGACTAAACCTACCACGATGTTCCTCGACAAACCACTATCGGCGGGGCCGCGCGAATCACTTGCACATGCGGTCACGACCCCGCCGAGGTTTCAGCCCGCCCGTATGAAAAGACAGGCCACTACACGAGAGACCTACCCAATGGTCACTACTACAAAATCCCTACTGTCCCCCTCTCCCCCTAGAGGGGAGACGGATACGACACAGAGGCGCACGTGGGAACACGCACGCCGCCTCTCGGACTTGGTGCTGAACGGATGACGGGCAGACCCACAAAGCCCGAAAGGTACTGTTAACCTAACCTAACCTACTTTTACGCGAGCGAAGTCGCGGGCTAAAGCTTATAATGTTATAATCTCAATGGCCTACCATATTGTAATGAGACATAAAGTCTATTTATGAGTCGTGTTGTCTTTATGAGCCATTACACGTATAATGTGGCTCTCAAGTTAGATTAGGTTTTAAAAAGGTACTGTTTGAAACGTACTTAACATATTGAGTTACAGCGCCACACCTGTGATTATGCAATACAAAGGTTTAAACGTCTGGCAGGCCAACAATTAACAGGTTGAATCATACTATCCTTGGCTTGAAGAATTTATATAACAGTAATCCTAACTTTGCTAACTATATTACAAAAGTGAAAATGAGTTTGTTTGTTACGTTGGGTACTGCTGGGTGGGTCGATAATGCAGTGTCAGTTTCGGAGACCCACCATTCGAGGCAGGAGTTGGCACCTCGTAGTAGATTTAGTCGGCAGCAGCCGGTAGTTTCCAAATTTTCCCAGGTACCTGAACAGAGAGCTCGACATACCCTCTCCGCTCCTCTTTTCCCGCGGAGAGAAATACATGAAAGGCATTCCCCCCAAGTTAATAGGCCGACTTGTGTAGTATCTCTGCATTACAGACGATCATAATCAAACAGTCCTGCTTTCTTGCAGTAAGCAGAACAGTAGACAGACAGCTCTTTTAAATCGCTCCCAGTCGACACAAAGAATAGTTTATAATAATATCAACCCTATAAATAAACTGTCCCACTGCTGGGCACGGCCCTTTTATCAGAGTGAGAAGTGCTAGGCTATAGTTTACCATGCTAGACCATTGCGGCTTGACAGACTTCACATATATTTGAGAACATTATGGAGAACTCTCAGACATGCAGCTTGCCCCACGATGTTTTCATGCGTCTATAGAGTGAGCGATAATTAACGTAGAAAGTAGAAGTGCGTGCCTTCGAATCAAACTCGAGACCACTTTTAGAGTAGTAGAGCTTCGCTGATTTCAGCATGAATGGGCCGGCTCGACCGGGGAAGGACTACCCTCTCACAGAATATCGACGTGAAATAGCAGCATTCCTACTGTTGTGTTTCGTTCGGTGAGTGATAGTTCCGGAGGCTCAAGCACCCCCTTTCCCCCTTCCCGCTCCTTCTCTTTTCCACTTCCTTTCCTAAAGGGTCGGCAACGCGCAGGTGATGCCTCTGGTGTTGCAGGCGTCCATAGGCGACGGTGACCACTTACCATGAGGTGGGCCGTATGCTTGTTTGCCACCTTAGTAGTATAAAAAAAAATACTGGCAGTCTTTGGGGACTGCCGATAGAAGTGAAAACTTTAATCCTTGATCAGAACCACTTCTTTATAAACAAAAAATAATTCAAAATGGAAAGTGTTCGGTGACGATGACGCGAGTTCCATGATTTTTGTTCACCTAAGAAGTGCTCATAGCGCCAAGAAGATTTCACTTAAAAAAAAACAAAGAAATCATTATTCTCCTACTTGACTATCACTGCTAAGAACAGGTATCTAAACAGAAGCATAATTAAGTAGTCCCATCGCCAAATTAAAACAAAAACTACAAAACCATTTTAAAATATTTATTAATTGTCAAACATTTTACTCGCAATAATTATATCTAAAATTCTATTTTCCAAATATAACATTATATAATTCTATTTTATTATAAACCACTAAAACGCATCTGTTGATATCTATTTCAAAAATATATTTTAGGTTATATAAATTAAAATATTTATATTCTTGTAAGCATTTAATTGATAAATTTATCTTAGATATTTACGTCGTGGGAAGCACAAAACTTCTAAAACCGCTAACTAATGATAACAATAATATCTATTGTAAACGTGCATTCATATAATAATGATAATAATATCATAAATTCTTGATTTTACTCTAATATTTAGGTAATTCTATCTTTACTAAAAATCTTTACTAAAAATTATTTGAGATTTTATCGTAAAATTTTGAGCAAAACTAACTGAAATTATTTGCAAGATGTTTCAGTACACATACATTTCTATTTATTCTTGAATAAAGACACTAATGATTAGTAAATATTAATATACTAATTGCGTAGCGTCTAGGGCGGTAGTTATATAATAAAACAATAATAATTTCGAGATTATGAGATTAAAATACAGAAATGTTATAAATTTAGTACTTAATTACAACATTGGTAAAAGAAAAGCGACTTTCATGATATTTGCCTTTCATTATTAAGCATGATTCGTAAAATATCATGGCGCCAAGTCCCAACGAATATATGTATTTTAATATTTGATATTAAAACTATTTACATTTACTCCTTAATATTAATGGACGAATTAATTTATGTTTTATATTTATTTAAGCTTTTTAATTTATGTTTATTTCATGTTTATTAAGCGTAAATATTTGTGATTTGTACTAAATTTTGGTGGAACAAATACACGTATAATTTCGCAAATCTATATTAACTTTTACATTTTATTGTAAAATTTCATTTTACATATATCTTTTTTAATTTAAATTACCTCTAAAACTGTGAATTATAACTATTAAATGCATTTGGAAACTGCATTTCCAATTATTAATACTTGGTAATACAAAACAAAGATGTCAAAATTTAGACTAACAAGCTAAACATTACTCTTTTGCCTTTTACATTTTAAATAGTATTTTCTCGGTTCGCAGTTTCCAAATGCTTCTATGAATATGATCTTAAAATACACAAAACTGTATGAAATTAAATGAGAGAAGATAAATGATTTAATAAGCTAATGCGTTTCTTATGCAGGATATGATCAAGATGGCAAAAAGCGATGTCTTCAGGATGTCGGCATCTGTAAAGATAATACACACTATTAGATTAAATCTATACTAATATTATAAAGCTGAAGAGTTGTATGTTTGAACGCGCTAATCTCAGGAACTACTGGTTCGATTTGAAAAAATCTTTTAGTGCTAGATAGCTTAGTTATCGAGGAAGGCTACAGGCTATATAACATCACGCTACGACCCACGGGGGCGGCGCAGTAACGATAAACGCGGGTGAAACCGGGGGAACATCTATATTGAATAATATCCATTACAGTGCTTGGGGTGGGCAATGCGAGAATGCGTGGCGGGTTTCTCTCTTTTCAATTATTTTATTCCAGTCTTGATTTAAGATAACATCTTTCTAGCACAGCGGGTTGTGCTGGTGCTGGTGCTGCATCAGCGCCGACACTCAAACGGATCAAAACCTTATTGGTGAATACATATTTGAGTCGTTTGGTGTCAAAACGCTGGGGCCATGGGGTCCAAGTGCTAGGTATGTTTATAGAGATCTAGCTAAGCAGCTGATAGACGCTTCACGTGACCAGAGGGCTGGTATTTTCTTTGCATAAAGAATAAGTATTTCCATTCAACGTGGCAATGCTGCCAGTCTCCTGGGTACGTTGCCAATTGAAGACGATGCGGAGGAATATTATGACGCTTTTTAATTTTGTTGTTTTATTTTTCTCTTTAGTTAATATTTGTTGTAAATAATCTGTGTATATATTATGTTAATTATTTGTTTGTTTAGTTAAATAGTCTCGTTGAATGAATCGCACAAGATAAAAATGTTCTCTTTTTTGGTTGTACTTAATTATTCGACATATTCAATAGTCCGACACCGCCCCGCAAAACATTTCTCGGATGACCGTGAGGTCACTGTATTATGAATCTTAGTTGTAAAGAAACGTCTTACCACTGCAAATGTGGTCCTTCTCAACGAATCCATTCTCGTTGTCGCAGAGGCAGATCTTGTCAGTAGGGGCATGGACCCTGAGGTGTAGGGGCACCGTGCCAGTCACGTTAGGGGTACCGCAGACCAGGCCATCGTTGCACTCATCACTGTTCGCACACACGTGGTAGAGAGCTGGAAGAGAATAGTTCAATTGAAAAACAGTTTAATTAAAAAAGAAGAGGCTGCGTGAATTGTGGTTTAAGTGCTCGCCTAAGCACTGCTTCTGCGCCGAGATGAAAACGGGATGCAAACCCATAAGGGCTTGCATCCCTCTCGGAATAAAAGGTTGTGTGATACGCAAATAATTCTTTCGAGTCTGGGTGTTATTTGTATCTGTTGTTTGAATGTTTCTAAAATCCCTGCGACTGGAATAACATTCCTGTCGAGTCTTGATATATTGAATTTCTAGTTCAATGGTTGGGTGGCCAATCCAGGGCAGTTTACTCTATCCAATTATATTGCAACGTGATACGCGACTTGTTTTAAAAAATAGAATTTAAAAACAATAGGCGAAATATCTTAAAAAAGATTGGGGCAGTCTTTGGAGACTGCCGATAGAAGTGAAAACTTTAATCCTTGATTATAAACACTTCTTTATAAACCAAAAATAATTCAAAAATGGAAAGCGTTCGGTGACGATGACGCGAGTTCCATGATTTTTGTTCACCCAAGAAGTGCTCAACGCGCCTAAAGAAGATTTCACTTCAAAAATAGAATTTAAAAACAATAGCAGACCTATCTTTAAAAAAAATGCTGTAGGTATACTAAATGGAAATATTATGAATGTCAAAGCCCGCCATTGCCAAGTGTTTTACCATTCATACCATCACCAATCTCTCGTTCGCCTGGAGAATAACGACTCACAGAGAACCAGCCTAAGAATAACACTTATTCTATTTTTTCTGGTGATTAACCAGATTATTCGCAATTTCAGAGTATAACATAGCTTCCTTTTTCATTACTTTGTTTTCATCCAATGTTTAATTGTTTGCCGCTGAAGTACTTAGGCATGTTATACGTGAAGCAAAAACTTTGTACCCCTTTTTACGAAAATTGCGCGGACGGAGGAGTATGAAATTTGGCACAGTTAAAGTTTATATGGATAAGGAGGGGCGAATCCTAATATTTTTATAAAATATGCATTAGAAATACCTACATTAAATTAATGAAAAAACACTACACGTACACAACTATGCATTTGACACATGCAGTCAAAGCGCGTAACTATGGTTACATATATCAATATATAATGACATAATATATCAGCAATATCTTACAGGCAAACTGGTCGAATTTCGAGCACTAGGCGACCGCTAGTACCACTTAAAACCGTAAATAATATAAAGAAAACTATAATTATATACATTTAAACAATCAAACTATAGTTATCAATAAAAACTAACATTTTACTTTTGAACCACAATGTTCCATGTACTTAAAAATATAATTGGTCCTTCAGAAATAAATTATAACTGAAATTAAATCTTACAGTAGGTATTTAGCTGCTGATAATATCTTTTATTTGTGTTAAACACGTAAGCTCGCATATTTTGTGACCACTATAACACGAAAGCTCAGGCTATCGACAAAAAATCAAGGCTAAGTATATAATATTATTATCAGGGTTAAACGAAATTAAGAAAATCATGAAGTTTGATCGTTTTAACGAAGGCATAAACAGCACGCATGTAATTCTAGCACGAATTGGTATGGTAGGTAGGCTTTTTGTGGATAAAAGGGATGTGTTTTTGTATGCTAAGTATGCCTTACTCATATCATTTGAAGTACGTACGCGCCGTACTTAAAATTAAGACACATATTTTGGATTTAAATTGTTGACCGACCGTTCTGGTTCAATCAGAAGGTTTCCTCCGACACAGCGATGATGTTTCTTACCTTTGTGTTGCGCGTCGCACTGTCCGTTGACCGGGGGCTGGTTTTCTCCGCAGAGACACCTCGTGATCTGGTCGTAGTGCGTCCTCACGCATGAGCTCCCACTGATGCCGGCGCACTCCGCCTGACGGGAACATGGCCGAGCTGGGGACATCGCACACGAGTTAATGATGAACCGACTTCAAAGAGTTTCAATTAGAAGTCGGTGCTTTAGGAAGGTGTGAAGAAAACGGTTGAAAGGAACTTTAAATTGAGAATTAATTTTGTCGATACAATATTGAAATAAGATTACTACTTAAATGAGAAATTAATATTTTTGGAGACCTTATTGAAATTAGATATTACCTATGGTAATAAAATTTGTTTAATTTAAAAAATTGTTTTGTTAATGAGTTGGTGCCAATATTAGGACTAACTTTAAGAACTAAGCAAAGCTAAATCTAAAATATGCTTAAAATAGATTTTTGTTTAACTCAAGTTCTGACTGATTTACACGGATAGGGCAAAAAATTTTTTCATGAAGGAATATAATTACAACCTAAATTATGGACAATCTAAGGAAAAATATACTTTTTATTTTACAGATTTTCAATAATAACTTACTGTATTGGATCTAGGATTATTCAAACATGTATATTTAAGTCTGGTTAAGAATATATAACTTAGTTCCTAATAGGATGTTATAAGCGCCATATAAGCCTCTGGCAGCAGGTTTACCCTAGTACAGGCATATTATATTTTTACCTAAGATAGTACCTAATCTCAGAAATGTATTGATTTGTTAAAATCTTAATTAATAAACGATTATTATTTATATATAAGATGTCCGGTAATTATTGGATAACCTTGAAATGTCTTATAGCAGAACAGATAGCCATTCAGAAAAAAAGAAGTGCAATAGCTAATCATACTTTTGACTGTCTATCTATTAGCAAAATTAGTGTTTAAAAATAAAACAACAAAAAAACCGATGGAATTCATTTATTTAAGGTCGTAGTGTACAAGAAAGTTAAAAATGGTAATTAAAAAAAATCATATCTCGGGTAGTAGTTACGATAGATTTCTTTCCATATTTTTTCTGAACGGCCATCAGTTCTACTATAAGACATTTCAAAGTTATCCATTAATTACCGGACAACCTGTATAAGTAGTAGCAGCACGGAAACTAAGATTTTACCTAATAATAGACAGCAATAAGTAAGGTCTCATTAACGATATATGTATGTTAACATTGAATGTGAATGTTCTCCTTTGGTTCAACCATAAATTTTGAAATCAAAATGAATGGTACAGTATGAAATATAAATACGTTGCAGATGTCGTTAATCTATGAATAGATATGTCGACATTCAAACTGATCCTTTGAGTCACTAAAGAAGCTTGCACAGCTATGTGTTATCCATGGCTATATAGTATTTATAGTACCAAACCTCAATCGACAGGCCGAGGTCTAGAATCTAGAATATCAGCACTGTATATATTGGTATGTATTACAATACCGAAATTTCATAATAATTATGACTGAAATACCGACGTCCAAAACAACGAAATTCAAAATACCGAAAGTTTTAAATGCCGATAGCCGTTATATCGAAACATAAAATACCGATGTCCAAATGCCCGAAAAGATGAAACCCCGAATGGACGAAATCCCGAATGCAATTCCTCAGTTCTATGGTAGAACTAATGGGAGGATTCCGGATTTTAACCTTTCGGGCAAATGAACTTTCGGGATTTAAAACTTTCGGCCAAACAATCATTCGGCGTTTAATTTTTCGGGATTTCTTCCGTAGGTATTTTAAAATACGGTCTTTTAAATTTCGGTATTGTAATACGTACCCGTATATATGTATAACTATTCCACTGCCAGAAGAAGGCACTGCCTGAGAAAGGTTTGGCCATTTATCATGCTGGCCCACTGCAGGTTGGTAGACACTTATCTTCGAGAACTCTCAGACATGTAGATTTCCTAACTATGTTTTCTTCACCGTTAAAACGAACGATAAGGAACTATTTAATACACACATAACTTTGAAATTTCAAAATGCGTGCTGACATGCAGATTTTCTGACTATGTTTATTTTTGCTCCATCATTAAAGCCAGCGATAATCTATATATTAATACGTGAAGTAAATACTTTGTACCCCTTTTTACGAAAATTGCGCGGACGGAGCAGTATGAAATTTGGCACAGTTAAAGTTTATTTGGAGAAGGAGGGGCGAATCCTAATATTTATATAAAATATGCATTAGAAATACATTAAAATAATGAAAAAACACTACACGCACACAACCATGCATTTGACACACGCAGTCGAATCGCGTTCGTAGTATTTCGGCGTGACTCGGTTGATGTCGTACAATTCTTCGTAACTATGGTTACATACCTTACGTACCTATTGCAATTTCGCGGTATATATAATAACGATCATTCTTCAAATTAAATCAATTATTATTGTCAAATTTCGACCACTTGGCGACCGCTAGTAAACTATTTAAGACGCACATAATTTCGAAAAGTTACTGTCTTGGATCGAACTCCAGACCTCTGCGGGGCAGTTTAGCTGTCAGTAGACTATCGTTGTCGAGTGGTATAAAAATATACTCTGACACTTTTTTCAAGACTAAAGAATACAAAGGTTGGCCGCAAACATTTGGAATTGAACACCAACAGTCCAACCTCGCGTGTTACGATATGCAAATTGCTGGGGGTACATAATATATGATAGTTTCTGTAAAGGTTAGAAGGGTGGCCGTGCTGTTTTGAAACGTGGGACACGGCCTTTTGAATGTATTATGTAACTAAATTGGTCTTAGGCAACTCCTGTTCCAAAGATGTATCCCTGTGTGGAAGAAAACTGTACTCTATGGACTATATATGGTTTAACTGACCATCTTGCCACTACTTCGATCATCTCACGGAACTAAACTACTAAACATTTGTAACCTAGAAAATATAGTTCTGAGATTAAATGTTGTTCGTATTCAATATTTAAATATTTAAGGGTCTGTAAGACCGAGATTACTCATACGACTAGAGATGTCATGTGTAGTCTTTATCCATTTGAGGATCAATTCCATTTCACTCAACGTAGAGGCAATGATGATTTCAATACTTAAGTTACCACGCCATCCGTGCAGTCAGAGGCTGTTGAGTCTTATCACATTCATCCTTCTTTTTATCTTAATATCACGTAACATCAGTGCAGTTATAATTATTGATCTTATGGCAGCGATAGCCTAGTGGGAAACCGGATTTGACTGGATATCAGTTTTTACACGGAGCGACTGCCATCTGACCTCCGCAACCCGAAGGCTAACGATACTCTAAGGCTAGACCAGTGTCAGGATATTAGAGGGCACTGACTTCCCAATAACGACTGCCATAGATATTCATGGCAGCCGGGACCGACAGCTTAACATGCTCTCCGAGGCACGGAGCAGGCGATAACTGTCAATCAATACGCACATAATTTCGAAAAGTCATATAACTTCCGAAAGTCAGAGGTGCGCGACGTGGGTTCGAACCTGAGACCATTTGCATTGCAGTCTATTGGTCTCTCCACTGAGCTATCGCTATCTATAAACAGGAAAGAATATCCTCAAAAGCGCTCAAATCCTAGTCACTACATTACACGAAGTATTAAAATACTTGTGCATTTTTTCACGGCGCACATATTAATGTAGGCCTCTGGCTTCACGCCGCCATCTTTATGTATCACCATTACGAACAAATTGTGTTGTATCGAAGGTATTTTTGGAATTTTATGGACGTCTGTTAGGCCTGCGGTGTTGGTTGATTGATTAGACGCAGCTGATTCTAAAACGGTTCGGATCGTTTTTGTAATAAATCGATTTGGGGAGCAATTCTCGTGATAGAAACTGTTTAAATAGAGTTCTAATCTAGCTTCAGTGTTGTAATTTCATCAATAGTATTCTTCTAAATTCAATTAAACGTCAAATGTGAATATAAATTGCATTTAAGTCCAAACGTGACTTTTATTTTAGATTTTTGGCGACGCTTAAACACATTAAAATAATTGTTACCAACGACCAAATTCATTTAAAATATTTCTATTGAAAATAAAATATGTCTGTATTTAGCACTGAAGAACGAGATGGAATAAATTTTATCAATTAAAGTCAGTATCTAGTTTTAAACATTCATTGTTCTGAATATTTAGGCCAGTTGTACATACTGAGAAATGATGATCAAATTGATCATACTCGTTAAATGTGCTTTTGATTACTTTTAAGATAAACCAAATGGAACTACTCATATGTATTAATATTTTATTATTATGATGTCCCCCTTTTTATTACGTTCGTAAATATTACATCTTATTATTATTATTTTATATTTATAATGTATCAAGGAAAAAAATACATTGAATAAGTTGAATAAAATAAAAAACAAATATAACATATGTTATTTAAAAAAGAAAACACTCAATAATTAAGTAGAAAAATAATAATCATGATACGTCAAACACATGTGTTAATTCGACACTCGACAAGCTATAAAGACTTCGGGAGCCTTACGACCATACGTATTGACGTTAAATGTGCGGGAATGCCGGAGGCCCAAGCACCCCCTTCCCCCTTCCCGCTCCTTCTCCTTCCCACTTCCTTTTCTAAAGGGTCGGCAACGCGCAGGTGATGCCTCTGGTGTTGCAGGCGTCCATAGGCTACGGTCACCACTTACCATGAGGTGGGCCGTATGCTTGTTTGCCACATCAGTAGTACAAAAAAAAAGGCGCGTTTCTGAATGTATAGCTTTGACGCATTACGTAGTCCCCTGTTTCCTCCCTGAGTAATGCCAGTAGAGCAATGATTTATTTTCCATAAAATGTATGGCCTCTATTGGCATGTTCCTATGTATTCCTTTTTATCATAAATTAATTATTAAAAGAGACATGAGCCTTCAAAAACCTCAAAAATCGACCAGATTATCTGCCGTGTTCAAACATCCAAGAAACAATTTTGACCTGATTATATAAAAAAGCAAAACATAGGAACACGACCAAAGCCTTTCTTTAAATTTTAATGAAAAAAGTAAATAAATCGGTCAAGTGTTGGAGAAGGAATCAGGGGACTACGAAACGTTGACTTTGTGTACTTTTAATAGGTATTTTCGGTGCATGTTGCAGTTGTCTCTATCACGCTCATGATACTATACATGGCACTGCGCGACAGCAATAGATCTTACAAATACCTATTTTTCAATTCTCTCGCCCTTAGTGTTTCCTCTTAAGACATGCTTATAAGGGCCCAGGGCGTATTTATTTTTAAATGTAGTGTGCCCTGCCTAAGATTTGTTATCACGTCCTACCTAAGAGTTGTCCTACCTAAAAGTTTATTTTTGTAAATCCAAAGGAATCGAAAAGAACCGGCGTTGTCTTATCTCGAATAAATAAACTTTACTTCCAATAGAACACCATATACTTAAAGCCGATATCACAAAGTAAATTGAACCATAATGTGAAAGTTACAGAATCACTTTTCACTTAACTACAAACGAGCACCGATTAAAATTTCAAAACAGCAGATACAGTGGCCGACACGGCAGTAAGGCCATTTAATGTTGACCTCCCTATCCGCCTTAAATAGCCTCGTTCAGGGATCAAGATAAGCTGGTAATTGCTTGGTGTAAATCTACCCGCTTCCGAAAGCTATCTGACAACGCCATCTTTTGCTGAGTAGAACGAACTAGGTTACTGAATAACTTAAACTCATGGACGTTTAATGTATTTTTATTCGATATAGAGTCGTCATTTTCGTTTCCGGTTAAGAATTAAGACTTATTATGTAATGTGGACAAAAAATAGTACAGGCTTTTTGTTCACCTGTCAAAAAATTGGCACTATCCCCTTGACGATTTAGGCGTAAGACAATAATATCAGCTCTGTATTAAACTGTCTCGCTGCTGGGCAAAGGACTCTTCTCAGTGTAAAAAGGGCTAGGCCATAGTCCATCACGCTGGCCCAGTGCGGATTGGCAGACTTCACATACCTTTGAGAACTTTTATGGAGAACACTAAGATATGCAAGTTTCCTCACGATGTTTTCCTTCACCGTTAAAGCGAGCCATAGTTACACTTTAATATACATATGAACAGCCGAAGAGTTTGTTTGGTTGAACGCGCTAATCTGAGGATCTACTGGTTCGAATTGAAAAATTCTTTTAGTGTTGTGTAGCCCATTTATCGAGGAAGGCTATAGTCTATAGCCTTCCTCGATGAATGGGCTATCGAATGCTATAGCCCTTTTATCGAGAAAGGCTATAGGCTATATAACATCACGCTACGACCAATAGGAGCGGAGCAGTAATGAAAAATGTTGCGATAACGGGAAAAATTCTCCTATATGAAGCAGACGAAGTTGCGCGCGACAGTTAGTAACTATATATATCGAAAAGTCTAGAGGTGCGCGCTTTGTGATCGAGCTCGAGACCTCTGCGTGGCAGTCCAGCGGTCTCGCACTAGGCTATCGCGGCTTCTAGACTATGTGTGTTATATAAATAAATACTACTGTCGCATAAACTCACAGCTAGTTAGATGTATGGTACACCTTTTAACCTATTGAGCGCCACGGTCTTGTATAGAAGACAAACGTTTCTGAGCCCTCCACGCCACAACTTTATTAGAAGACATTGTCTAATCCTAACATTTATTAAAAAAATACAAAAAAATTGGGGCATTCTTTGCGGACTGCTGATAGAAGTGAAAACTTTAATCCTTGATCATAAATAAAAAAAAGGGGCGGGTCGGATGCTAGTTCCTGATATTCTCTTAAATGTTAATAAAGGGGGTCAAAATTGCGTTATTTTTTGCGTTGGACGCACCATTTCTGAGATGTTGTTAATATTCAAAAAAAAAATAAAGCGTGGAATCGTGACGATGACGCAATTTCCATGATTTTTGTTCACCCAAGAAGTGCTCAACGCGCCTAAAGAAGTGTTCACTTCAAAAATAATTTTCACTTCAAAAAGTTCAGCCCGTAGAGATTTGATCAAATTTTTTACTTGCATGAACTTATTTAGCTGCTCCGTAACCAGCTAAATTTTGAAAGTGGTCTATGAGAAAAGAAGTCTGTGAACCTGCTCTGCTGTCTGGGAAACTGCTCTAAAGCTGGATCTGCATTAAAATTCTTTCACCATTAGAAAGCTACTTTATCAAGAAGTAAAATTTTTATTTTTCCTTTTTATTATTGTTCTGCTTTTTTAATTTTGTATTTTTTTATTTCTTCATGTTATGGGTGTGCCCTTTTGTGTGCCAAAATAAATATATTTCTGTCTTTTTAATTAATATTATAAATGCGAGCCACGGAAGCGAAGCTGTAGTCATAAACATGGGTGAAGACTAGTAAATCTTAATTGTAACTAATATTATAAATGCGAATGTTAGTTTGTTTGTTACGCTTTCACGCCTTAACTACTCGACCGAGCATCATGAAATTTCGTATACATGTTGTCAGGGGTACAGGATAGGACATAGGGTAAGCTTCCATCCAGTAAAAAGTACTGTTCCCGCGAGATAAAATATATGTATTGACAATTTTGAAAGCTATATAACATCACGCTACGAGCCACAGGAGAGGCGCAGTAATCATAAACGTGAGTGAAACCGCGGTATACGACTAGTACACTATACGGGGTTAAGTCTACATCCTAACTTAATATTATATAAGCGAAAATGAGTTTGTTTGTTTGTTACCTTTTCACGCCTAAACCACTAAACCAATTATCCTGAAATTTTGCATATACGTTGTCAGGTATACAGAAACGGACATAGGCTACCTTTCATCCCGAAAAAATTACTGTTCCCGAGGAAAACAACAATAACGTTCTTGTGATAATAGAAAGCGCCACATGTCTTTCGAATCATGATTGAATTATATTATTATACAAGCAGAGTACAACCCGAATTGATTGTCAAATTCTAAATTAACGCGAGCGAAGCTGCGGGCAAAAGCTAGTTATTTATAACACTTTTAGAAACTAAAAACTAACAGTATATCTGATAAAAATGTAATTGTTTTTAAAAATGGCGCGGCAAAACCAATTATGCAGATACAACCATCAGCTTGGAACAAAGTAACACTCACAGGATAAGTTATGTCTTATTAACATAAGTAAAACTACTTGGAATGTGCTTTTTAATGTCAGAGCAAAGACAATGAAATGTTTTTTAGTAAAGCAGCAATATTTTATTTCTGTGGCGTGTTTCTAGAATGTTTAAGACTGCGCCGAGCGTAAGACTGATAATGACAGAGCTCGTGCGGCGCATATTCAAATCGGCGCGCGACCGCCATAGTAAAATTATTGTATAGAGGATTTGAAGCGCTTTTTTGATAAATATGTATCTTTATTGTCAACCAATAACTTAAATATTTGGGACGGACAAATTGTAATATAACTAGGTATTTATGTTTCGTTTAAGCTGTAAAATAGGATAGATTTCTACTGTTATCATCTAAAAATCACATAACACGAGCTTACGTTTTTGCATTTTTCGTGCAAATTTACTTAATTTTGTAGGCGAAAACATAAATTATTTTAAGTTTTTTACGCGGAGTAATTGTAAACATATTCATTTTTATGGTAAATGTATATTTTATATTTGTATTAAACAAAAAGTCTTATCTTAGTCAAAGTGACGTTATATAAGCGCCGGATACTCGTGCGCGGGCACATTCGGTGGACGAACTCGCTGCGTTACGGATCAAATCAGAGATAATCACAGTAAACCTTTATTGTTTTGTTTCTCTTGTATTTGCCTATGATTAGTATACCTACGAAGTATATACTACGCCTATATTTTGTTGCTACATCATGTCAAAAGCGAGTTGCAGTCCTACTCTGCGACATATATAAATATTACATCTGCTTATAGCAGAGGGTTTTACCCTCAGCAAGCCGTAGTAGCCCTTTTTCTAAAGAGGCCGACAACATAAAATGAATATACATGAGTATATCGATCGTATAATAATACTGGGCCATTGTAACACTACTGTAGACGCAACTTTTTTACGCAAATCATCGTCTATAATTAAATGTCGACTAGCGAACATGAAATAACTTGTAGTGTTGGGTAAAGTAATACTATGTACTAGCTGACCTGAGCAACTACGTCTGCTTCACTTAAGAGAATTTTCCCCATTTTTGCAGCATTTTTCATTGATCCTCTGCTCGTATTGGTCGTAGCGTAATGTTATATAGCCTATAGTCTTCCTCGAGAAATAGGCTATCTAACACTAAAAGATTTTTTCAATTCGAACCAGTAGTTCCTGAGTTTAGCTCAGCGATAGTTCAGTGGGGAGACGAGACTGCAATGCAGAGGGTCTCGGGTTTGAACCCACGTCGCACACCTCTGCCTTTCGGAAGTTATATGACTTTTTGAAATTATGTGCGTATTGATTGACAATTATCGCCTGCTCCGTGCCTCGGAGAGTACGTTAAGCCGTCGTTTCCGGCTACCATGAACATTTATGGCAGTCGTTATTGGGAAGTCAGTGCCCTATAATATCCTGACACTGGTCTAGCCTTAGAGTATCGTTAGCCTTCGGATTGCGCAGGTCAGATGGCAGCCGCTCCATGTAAAAACTGATATCCAGTCAAATCCGGTTAGACTAGAAAGCCGACCTCAAGTGACTTGGGAATAATAAAGGCTAGGGAGAAGAAGCTCCTGAATTTAGCACGTTCAACCAAACAAACAAACAAACAAACTCTTTAGCTTTATAATATTAGTATAGATTTTAATACGATACACTGGCAGTAATACTCTGCTCGGGTGGCGTAGTGGGTTCAGTGGTCGCCTCGTTACTGCCGCTGCGCCGAGGGTTGTGGGTTCGATCCCCACACCACACAAATCAAAAAACATCCTAATTTCAATAGAGAAGAAGGTTGGAATGTACCACCAGCTTGGGATCCAGTAATTCAAATAGTCAAACACAAGAAGAAGCAAACCACAGCTAGACTTCATGATACTTTGAGCTCATTCTGCGTAAATAGAAACACCAGTGATTAAATAATGTTCGGATACTTTTAAACTACTAACAAACATTTGAGAACATTGAGACAGCTACCATCTTAGTCTCTCCGTGGCTGAAAAGCAACCGAAACATCTGGGAAAGTGTAATCATTCTGGGTTCGATCCCCACGCGGGACAAAACTTTGTGTTATACTCAAATAGTTGTCCCGAGACTGTGTGTTCTTTGTGTCCGTTGTTTGTATGTTTGTAAAGTCTCCCGCGACACAGGAATTATTCCTAGCGCGAGATTTGAATAACAAAAAATAAAAATAAAAATGGAAGACATTGGACTTGTGACTGAAAGGTCGTGGGTTTGAATCGTTGCACTATCGATGTGGAACTACTTCTAAGACAAGCATGACTGCTAATATAAAAAAAAAACGACAAATAAAACAAAACGGATAAGGCATTTGACTTGTGATTGAAAGGTCGTGGGTTGAAATCCCAGACGTTGCACTATCGATGTGAATCCACTCCTAATACAAACTTGATTGAGGAGTTTCAGGCGAAAAGGGCAGAAGTAGAGCTTTGAAATTAATATATCTTGTAATGGATATCTTGAAGTTATGTACAGCGACAGCCTAGTGGGAGACCGTTGGACTGCTATGTAGAGGACTCAAGTTCGATTCCGGGGCGCGCACCTCTGACTCTGTGGAAACCTGCATACTTAACTTTTCTTTACGTAATAACCTTCTACAAAATATTAAAATACTTAGAAAATGACGAATAAAATTGGTAAAGTCGTACGTGCAAGCTCTGCAATGAACTGCCAGCTTCGGTGTTTCCCGAGCGCTATGATATGTCCTTCTTCAAACGAGGTTTAAAGAGAGTTCTTCTTTCACGGTAGGCAGCGGCTTTGCTGTGTCCTGACATTGCTGAAGTCCATGAGCAGCGGTTACCACTTTCCATCAGGTGGGCCACTTGCTCGTCTGCCACCAATGGCAACAAAAAACTATTTAAAAAAAAAAGTCGTTCTCAAGATATGGCGTGACCAAGGGAAACAGAGATTCATTTTTATATATATCGATAGTCTATTACAAGAGAGAGATGTGGCATTTAAGTGGATATAGTGACAAGAATAGAAAAGGGTATGTTAAGCTGGTTTGGACATGTAGAGAGAATGGACGAGGAAAGACTGACTAAGAAAGTTTATAAGGCTAGTGTGAATGGAACAGTCGCAAGAGGAAAACCTAGGCGAACGTTTCTCGATCAGATCAGAGGCGTTCTGCACAAAGGCCAGGTTAAGAGCTCCTTGAACCGACGGGCGTGTATGAGGAATGTGATGAAAGTGAATGAAGCCAGAGAAGTGTGTCAGGATCGTAGCAAATGGAAATCCATAGTCTCTGCCTACCCCTCTGGGAAACAGGCGTGAATCTATGTATGTATGTATAACAAGTTTTGTACCAAAACCTAAATATTTTGCCGATAGAAATCTAAGTTCTTGTAACTACTATTGCTAACGCTGAATTTTATTTTACGTCCAATCTTATCCAGTCTTTCATCTACATAAATCTTTAAAAATAGTTTCGCTTAACTAATAAAGCGTCCAAGAACGGATCGAATACGAATTCGTGAACTGAGGGTTTCGTAACTTTACACAATGACGCGAGCCCCGAGTCTCAGTTATGCGGCATTTATCCTAATCCTAACTAATATTATAATTGTGAGTTATTTTGTTTGTTTGTTACGCTTTCTCACCTTAACTACTCGACTGATTATCATGAAATTTCGCATTCACGTTTTCAGTGGTAAAGAAAAGGATATAAGGACATCATTCAGAAAAAGGTACTGTTTCCGAGGAATAGAAATTTATTGATGAAATGAACGTCAACGCGAACGAAGCCGCGAGCAAAAACTATTATAAAGACAATTTTCAGTTTTGCTAATTAATACAAGCTATATGAAGTATGTACCTATAAAAAGTTTACACTATACCCCATTCTAAGAATTGGATGGATTGGATGTTTATCCTACAATAAAAAATATTGGTTGTCTGTAAAGTCGGTTTACGGACGATAGTTTAACGTGACAACGTCATAACAAAATTTCTTGCCCGTAACGTTACAATGAGCGTAACGGGACAATGAGTCATGATTTTGCGTGCGTGCAGCCGGCGTTCATCGATTTATTAGACGTTGTCACGTCTTGTGTGTCCCATAAATTGTTATTATTAATTGTTAAGATATTTGCTACAACAACTCATTGTCAGTAGTAAACTCGGAGTTAGGATGTTGGCATTGTAAGATACCCCAGTGCTTCAGAAAGAACGTAAAGTTACGATAGTTTAACGTTATGCTCATTGTAACGTTACGGGAAAGAAATGTTGTTATGACGTCACGTTAAACTATCGTCCGTAAACCGACTTTACAGACAACCAATTTTTTTTGGAGCTATTTCTTTTCAAACAGATCGCACTACTGTCATATTTGTTAATACTTTGTATTTATAATGTAATTATTATGCTCATTAAGGGGACTGTATGTTCTTTTGAGTTAATAAAGATCTTTAAACATAAACCGGCATTGTTATTACGTACGGAACTCCAAAAACGTCTATTCCAATAACTGTTTATTCCACGTTACCGATATGGCGAATTCGGTATTATTTATGACAGATAACAGTAAATATACGACGTTATCCTCGTTGACATGCGAGCAGTACCGTGCCTCTCCGTACCAGAAGGCTTTGACCTCTGGAAGGCCAAAATTTATTGATATGTACTTTACGGAATGTTCGCAAATACATTTTTGAAGTACTACGGTTTATTGGTTAAATGTTTTTTGTGGCTTTTATGCGAAGCAATGCTTTTAAATATATGAGATTTCAGTAGAAGAGATTTCAAAATATAAGCAATGCTATTAAGGAATATTGTCGAAAAAATATTGAATATGTCGTCGCTTACATAGCATAGTTGACAAAGTGACGACACGATTTGTCGCATGTTCAAAACCTGCTTCCAAGATAATATTATATTTTTCTTTGGGATTAAATATAATGACCACCAAAAATACTAATTGCGTAGCAAAATATGCTTACTAAAATATATCATAACGAGCACCTATACGCCTCTAATTACTGCATTCGTCCCGGAAGGGTTAGGTTATGTTAGGTTCCTTCTTAAACCCATCCAAAAATAGAAACCGAGAAGGCTCCGTCGACTTAGTTTGATCTCTTTAAATATATTTTGGTGTGCACTTAGTATTTTTGATAAGCATATTTTGCTGTGCAATTAGTAATTTTTGCTGTGCAGTTAAATACTACCCTTTTTCTTTATAATTTACGATCTGTTTATTGTTTGATTTTTTTTATTGGCCACAGTCGTAACCACAACTCACGTGGCTCGTAGCGTGATGTTATTATAGCTTATGTTACTTTTGGATAAAGTAGCTTTCTAATGGTGTAAGAATTATTAAAATCGGTCAAGTAGTTTTTGAGTTTATTGTTTAACACACAACCTATAAATCCTTCTTCTTTATAATATTAGCATAGACAGAATTTTAAGAATTGATTTTTTACTTATCTGTGCCTCTACATCGGCGATATTTGTGAAAACTATTTGGGAACCTCTATCAATTGATTGATTTGCGCGATTACCACTGGCCTACATTTTGGTATAAATGCATATTTGACAAAATAAATATCTCCGACATTTTGAAGTTATGAGCGTACCTATTAAATAGATAATTATCTCTCGCTTTAACGGTAAATGAAAACATATCTGCGAGAATATTATGGAGAACTCTCAGACACTTTGAATCGTGAGGAAACATGTATGTCTGCGAGTTTTGTATAATGTTCTCTAGGGTATGTGAAGTTTGCCGACCCGCACTAGGCCAGCGTGGTGGACCATGTGTGTTAGACACATGGTCCACCACGCTGGCCCAGTGCGGATAGCCTTCCTCGATAAATGAGCTATTCAACACTAAAAGAGTTTTTCAATTCGGACCAGTAGTTCCTGAGATTAGCGCGTTAAAAAAAAACTAACAAACTCTTCAGCTTTATAATCTTTATATATATAATTCTTTTGTACGTGTGTTGACAGTGAACTCCTCCTAAACGGCTGGATCGATTTGAATGAAACTTTTTGTGTGTGTTCAAGTGGATTCGAGGATGGTTTAGATAAGCTTTCTTTTTTTTCTCTTTTGTACAGGACGTCTGTCGGGACAGCTAGTATTAGTATAGATTATAATTATATCAGCCCTGTATAAAACTGTTCCACTGTTAAGCACGGGCCTCTTCTCAGTGTGAGAAGGGTTAGGCCATAGTCCACCACGCTGGTCCAGTGTGGGTTGGCAGACTTTACATATCTTCGAGAACATTATGTAGAACTCTCCGACATGCAGGTTTCCTCACAATGTTTTCCTTCACCGTTAAAGCGAGCGTTAATTAACTATTTAATACGCATTTAATTTCGAAAAGTCAGAGTTGCGCGCCTTGTGTTCGAACTCGAGACCTCTGCATGGCAGTCCAACGGTTTCCCATTAGGCTATCGCTGATAAATAAAATGAATCATAAGTATGGCATTCACAGTAATATATGGCATACAGACTGCAACACCTTGTACATAAATAAGTTATAATTAGACGGCGTTTTAAAAGAGTGGCTGTGATTTTGCTACAGATATCTATACCAATATTATAAAGCTGAAGAGTTTGTTTGTTTGTTTGAACGCGCTAATCTCAGGAACTACTGGTTCGCTTTGAAAAATTATTTTAGTGTTGGATAGCTTATTTATCGAGGAAGGCTATAGGCTATATAACATCACGCTACGACCCACGGTGGCGACCTACCATAAACGCGGGTGAAACCGCGGGAACATCTAGTCTTCTTATAAGCTCAACCTTTTACCTGACCCTAGAAACTGACATAAATTTAAATTCAATAATTTTAAAAGTCAGTAACCTCTTTAACGTTCATAAGTGTTACTTTGTGACCTAGATGAATACATGATTTTTTTACTTTGACTTTATACAGATATAAAAATTTTAAAGATATTTCTTAATCAATCACGAATAAACCAGTTTGCATGAAACTTGACCCTTATTAGACCATGTGCTGGATTAACACAGACTCATTTTATCCCCGTTTGTCTCGTTGAAATTACGCGAGCGAACCCGTGGGCAGGCATTAGTTTGCAATAAAAATAAAGGTGTTATAAAAATAATTGTTTCATTGTTAAGACATTCAGGTCATAAGCTTTAGTTCTAAGAATAGATGGGGCCATTGCTTTGCTGACGTCATTACGCGATTATTTAAATAACTCGGTAAATATGTTTACGTGACAGGTAAACATATTTACGTAAATATATTTATAAAGCCGTAGAAAAACCATAGTGAACAAAATCTAAACTAATATCATAAAGACGAAAGATTTGTTTGTTTGTAACCGATTATCTCCGGAACTACTAAACCGATTTTAATATTCACCATTAAAAAGCTACTTTATCCAGAAGTAAGTCAGGCTATATAACTTTGGTTCGGTGACGATGACGCGAGTTCCATGATTTTTGAAGTGAAAACTTCTTTAGGCGCGTCGAGCACTTCTTGGGTGAACAAAAATCATGGAACTCGTGTCATCGTCACCGAACGCTTTCCATTTTTGAATTATTTTTGGTTTATAAAGAAGTGTTTATAGAAAGATAGAAAGAAAGAAAATACATTTATTTGCAGCAGATTATGCACTACATAGTTACATATTTCAGACACAGCTAATTACAAAAAAAATAAAAGAACAAATCTTACTGCAAATTGGTCGCAACTCAGCAAAATTATGATCAAGGATTAAAGTTTTCACTTCTATCGGCAGTCCCCAAAGACTGCCCCAAATTTTTGTTCACCCAAGAAGTGCTCAACGCGGCTAAAGAAGTTTTCACTTCAATAAAATATTGATGTTATAGATTATTATAGGGCCCCGAACATGTTCAGGGGTTGGTGCGTTTTACATTGGCGCGTACATCACTTGGGGATTATTGCATTTGGCATGACCGGATTTTACGACTAGCAACCAAAATTAGTCTTCATTAATATTGCTTCTTAGTTTTGTTTCGCTATACTGCATGTGTGACCCCTTGTTTCATAGACGCAAGTATATATTATTAATAATAATAATATCAGCCCTTGATTAAACTGTCTCACTGCTGGGAATGGTATATTAATAAATACCAAAAATTGTTGTACCCATTTTTAAGCATTTTGCCTGCACGAAGGAGTGTGAACTTTGCATAGATAAAGTTAATAAGGAGAAGGAGGAGCAGCAACCAGCGTATAGGACAAATATTGCCTCCTGAAGAAGGCTAGAATCTCTATTCATTGCTGGAATACAACACGAGGTTATCTGGCTTTGAGATAGAAGATCTCAGCCATAATATACTTCGTAAGCTACGTTCTAATTGCACGTAATTTAAAGTACATAATACAGTAGCTACTGTCTACAAGTACATTGCCAGAATCCGTGCTGCAACAAAAAGTATCGTAATAGAAAATTTTAAACAAAATACAAGACACTAACTTAAGAATCAAATTGTTTGTACTTGAGGTGACGTTTTGCAAATATTGGTTTGATTTTATTGTAATCGTGCATATTAGATACTAATCAAGAATGACGCTAATTGTTATAAAATTGGCGGCATTATCAAATTGTGCTACCAAATTGATTAAATATAACAAAATTATTAAAAAATCGACTTATACGGGAAATAAAATTGTAGAATAAACAATAGCGCAATATCTATATATTAATACGTGAAGCAAAAACTTTGAACCCCTTTTTACGAAAATTGCGCGGACGGAGGAGTATGAAATTTGGCACAGTTAAAGTTTATATGGAGAAGGAGGGGCGAATCCTAATATTTTTATAAAATATGCTTTAAAAATACATTAAATTAATGAAAAAACACTACACGCACACAACCATGCATTTGACACACGCAGTCGAAGCGCGTAACTATGGTTACATATATCAATATATAATGACATATATCAGCAATATCTTACAGGCAAACTTTGGTCGAATTTCGAGCACTAGGCGACCGCTAGTTAGTATAAATATGTATGAACACAATTGTACTTAATATTATAAAAATGTCGATATATTAAATAAATCTAGCGCTAATATTCAAGACGGTATTAGCAAAAATACCTACTACTAATATAAATTATGGACTAACCGACTAAATAGTCAGTAGTTATTAGTTACGCCATTGCTGTTCGTCATTTAAATTAATTGATCGTAGATAAAAACCACATAAACTCTATCAATATGTAGACCTATATTATTATAGGAATCACGCTGATTTCAGCATGAATGGGTCGGCCCGACCGGGGAAGAACTACCCTCTCACAGAATATCAACGTGAAGTAGCAGTATTCCTACTGTTGTGTTTCGTTCGGTGAGTGAGAGTGCCGGAGGCCCAATTACCCTCTTTCCCCCTTCCCGCTCCTTCTCCTTCCCACTTCCTTTTTCTCCCAAAGGGTCGGCAACGCGCAAGCGATGCCTCTGGTGTTGCAAGCTTTCATCGGCTACGGTGACCACAAAAAAACATATTGATAGAGTTTATGTGGTTTTGTGTTTTTGTTAGATAACAACCTAAAAGAAACACTATCAAAATACATGTACTAAAACTTGTACTTACCCGCATTATAAACTTTAACACAACACAAAAAAAATTACCATAGAGTTCGCCAGTATTTTAGCCACTCTCCTCTATTAGCACCACTGAATAGGCAGTGCTACTTTATTTCTGTGCCTAATTGATTGACGCCATTTTGGCGCTGTAAACAGATACGACTGTCCAAGGAACTAATTTATAAATAACTAGCTTTTGCCCGCGGCTTCGCTCGCGTTAATTTAGAATTTGACAATCAATTCGGGTTGTACTCTGCTTGTAATAATATAATTCAATCATGATTCGAAAGACACATGGCACCATCTATTATCATAAGAACGTTATTATTATTTTCCTCGAGAACAGTAATTTTTATCGGGATAAAAGGTAGCCTATGACCGTTTCTGTATACCTGACAACGTATATGCAAAATTTCAGGATGATCGGTTCAGTGGTTTAGGCGTGAAAAGGTAACAAACAAACAAACTCATTTTCGCTTTTGTAATATTAGTTAGGATTAGGATACCGCAGAAAATTAGCGCCTCGCTTTCACGCCTTAACTACTCGACCCATTATGAAATTTCGCATACACGTTGTCAAGGGCTTAGTAAAGGACATATAGTACCTTACTTCTAGAAAAACAGTACCATGCCCGAGAGATAGCTACTAAAATCTTATAATACTTTTCTTAATACTATATTGCTTTGCGTGCTATATTATTCGCGGTAGACATAGACTTTATTTTAATTCATATACATAGTAAATATTACGAGTCAGTCCAAATAGTTAATTTCAGTTCGGCAGCCATTTGCAATATTAGTTCCAAAGATACTCGCATGAGGCGCTTCAAATGCGCGCGTAATATATTCTATAGCGGCCAGTCCAATGGTACTAATACAAGTTTAGCTAATAACTAATTGATCACCTGTGCTTTACAGCTTTCAAATGCTGATATGAGCATGGCAGTGCAAATAAATGCAGCTTTTGAATTGGTTTTATACCAATTTATAAAAGCTCATGCTGTTAAAATGGTTTACACAATTATGTACACATGTTATTAAATATATTTAATATTTATATACAAAAGAGCGTTAGTTCGAACTTGTTCTATAGGGGCAGTTTCACAATCTCCAAGTATCAGTTATCTCAAAGATAAATGTCATGCCATCATTCTCATTTGAAACGAACAAGAGAAAAACCGCACGCAATTCAAAATTCAAATAACTTCTACCTGACCATTTGAAACAGGCCGTTAGACTTCTAAATTCAAACTATCTGCTTTCAAATTTCGAAGTATACTGTGTTTAATCGTTTTCTTCCGATTTGAAATTTAGAAGTTTATTGTGTTCCAAATTTAATTCGAACTAACGTCTCTTTTAGAGCTTACCTGGGGGCGCCGTAGGTACAGCTTTAGGCGCTTGAGTGTCTGTCTTCCCGAATGTAGTCAAAGCCTCCGTAGTAGTTAACCAGCTGGTTAACAGTAATGGCAATATCACCGTCACAGCCTGAACCCTGCACCACATCTCAACACGCGAAAATATACGCATCTTTTTCACTCTTATCAACTTTTATATCTCCGTTTATTTTTGTTTCAGTTTCTGTAGATTATTGTTTGGCTACTTTGGAATAAATACGTGATTTTAAATGCTATTATAGTGAAATTCCGTTTAGGATACTGTGAATTAGTTTCGTTATACTAAACTAGGAAATACGTGTTTTCTTAAATTACTGTGATATAATTTTTGACTATTTTAGAAGATATTAAGTGTACTACAATTTGAAGTTATTGTGAATAATTTTGACAATTATTTATGTGAATTTAGAATATAAAAAAGTGAATTTTAATTTGCTTTAACCGGTATAAAGAATGGCCAATATTTGAGTATTCTCTAGATATTAACGTGTATTTGAAAATAGCAAATACTGAACGTGAAAATGCAAAAATACTTTTAGTTGATCTAGATACGGAAGATTCTAATTACGACATACTTCTACTTATTGAGTGCCGAATTAATAATAATGTTGAAAAGTTTAAAATTTAATTCTTTAATATTCGTAAATTGATCGTCAAATCGCATATCCAAAATTTTTCGTAAAACATTTTTAGCGCCTACCTAATTATGTTATATCCCTGTAGATGTGGTGTAGGCTTAAAAATAAGTATTTAAGTATAATATTAAATATTTTGTTTTATCCATCACTATTCTTATTAAAAGGTATATCGTAGCCCCAGCTTTGGCATTGAAAATCGAGCCTCGTTCTTTTATTGTAAAGTTATTGCTGTAAATATTTTCAGATTTATTAAAAAAAGAATTTGAGAAAGTGAAATTTGAGAAGCACATAATCAAACCAGCCAACGGGATGGCTAGAAAAGTATTCAAAAATTAATTTACTGGGTAAAAAATTGGTTGTCTGTAAAGTCGGTTTACGGACGATAGTTTAACGTGACAACGTCATAACAAAATTTCTTTCCCGTAACGTTACAATGAGCGTAACGGGACAATGAGCGTAACGGGACAATGCGTCATCCTTTTTCGTGCGTGTAGCCAGTGTTCATCGATTTATTAGACGTTGTCACGTCAAAAACGGGCTTTCTTTTCATTGCCAAAGAGAATGACCACAACGATACGATCTATAAAATAAGATTGTTTGTTTAAAATATCTGTTAATTGATGATGTCAGTAGGAGTATTCTGAAATAAATGTCTATGTTATGGAGTAGTTTGTGCATTTCTTACCGTATGTCTGTGTAAAACATCGAATACTAAGCGCCTTGTTCGAACACCGCCAAGCATTGACACGTAGCGTATGTGTGTTTGTATGATTGTGTATGCATTCTGTATGAATGTTTGTAACCTGTCAGTTAATTATAATATTGTTTGTATTCTTACCAGGGGATGCAGTTGTCGTTGCAGGTTTTGGCGGGTCTGTATTCGCCTTCCCGAACGATGATATGCCAAATCCCTCGGCAGACTGTACACTCAGCCAGCCAAAGACAATAATAGACAATACGGCGACTATCTGTCGCTTGCACATCATTTTAATCACTTGTATACCTTGGCCTTTTAAAAAGTTACCCTTGTTTGTCAATGGTGTAAAAAGTTACTGTTGTCTATGGAATGTTCACAGTTTATGGTTAAAGTATGTTGTCTATGAGTGGGTAAAATGGCGGTGATTTGGCGCCAATTGTTTCGTAAATAACTGTATATTGTGATTGTAAGCAGTGTTTTTTTTTCAGCCATACAGCTATTTGTTGTGTTTTTTTTCTAATTTGATATATAAAGAATTTATATATGTACATGTGGGACTAAATACAAAGTGTCTTAAGCGCCAGTTTTATTGCGATAACGACTTACATTCCCTATTTGAAATTAAACAAATGCTTATTTCAAATAAGAATGTTTGTGAATATCGCATAGACTTAACGATGAAGAAACTTTATTTTTAATCTGTGGATAATTTAGTGCATTTTATTGAAACGCACAATGATTTGATGAAATGTAACATTTATTCCTCATAAATACTTAATTATTGCATTGTATTTACAATTTGTATTAAATTGCGTTAGGTATAATGAAACGTCATTATTGTCGAGCTATTATATATTATAATATATAAATGTTATGTGTTCCCGTAAAACACTGTATATACACATACTTCTTTGAATATAGATTTGATATAAAAGAGACAATTATGTAAGAAAAATATTGAAAAGCACACATTTATTGAGCTATAGAATAATATAGACATAAATAAAAAAATAAATCAGTTTTATTTCTATTTAGAAAAAGAAGATTATGATTAAAAGTATAATAGGCAAAAAAATATATTATGTACATATATTTAAATATGAATTTTAGCGTATGTACATGCCACATTTATATTTAAAATATTATGTTTATTTATTTTATTACTATATACAATTATATTTAATTTTCGTTTAATAAGGTTTTGAAGTAAAATAGATGGTCCCATTATATAAAAAACTCTTACCCGGTTGAGGCGTAGTCGACGGTGTTCTGAGAGGATTATCGGTTTTAATGACACCGAATACAGGACTGAACGCGCCAAACGATTGTCCAATCAGCCAGAACGTTACAAAAACCGACAAGAAACTACGGTTTCCTTGCCACATTTTTAAAATAAGAACAATTCTGGAAATTTAAGCTTCGTTAATTTTGAATTTCGATCGTGATTACAGTTATGTGTCAAAAAGAGAATTTTATGTACAATATATACAGATGATTCTAATTTTGAAAATCTTTGCCCGATAGAAATGTAATTTAAAAAGAAATGTGTTCGTCATGTCCTGTTACAGTTTAGATAGCAGGTCGGTAAACATTTTTTTATATAATGGGACACATTATCCTCTGAAAGTACCTGTAATACTCAAACAATTAATGTAACCTCTAACATAACAAACAACACACGCGTGTATTAAAAAAATGTGTCTTCCTCTAAATCCGTGTTTGAACACGTAGCAGTGAAGAGTCTGTGTCTCGTTTTCATCTAATCATAACCATTGTAATGTAACGTGCGGTGTGGATGTCCCATTATATAAAAAATATTTACCCGGTGGTGTGGTTGGCGCGGCCGACGGAGGCTTCGTGTTCGAGACGCCGAATGTACTGAGTGCCTCTGATGAGTACCCCGCCAGGGATGCCAACACCAGTGGCAGAATGATCGCGGCAACCTGCTTCCGGCACATCTCGAAAATTCCAAACATTTCCGGTATTGAAACGTAACAATTTACTTTCGAAACGTTAACTTTAAAGTTACGTTCTATGTTCTTGTTTATGGTTGACGTTCGAATTTTGAATTTGGAACTGCGATTTGATTTTGTTTTTTGGCGTCAAACAACTTACGCTATTTATCAATATGGCGGATTTTCTTCTTGTAAATGTAATAAAAAAGTGACCAATAGAAACGTATATACAAGAATTCTGTGGAGAAAATACTAACCTTTGTGTACTTACATCATTTTAAAGTTATTTGGCGCGTTTTTATTATTCTGACAGCTAAATTTAATCTATAGTACGATATCTAGTGTGTATTTACGACGGAACTATGATATGCAGTATGATATACCTACCTAATATATAGGTACAAATAAATAAAATTGAATGCATATGAAAGTACATACGGTACTTATGTCAAAAAAACAATTTTAATATTTTTGTCCGTCTGTCTGTTTGTTCCGGCTATTCTTTAAAACGGCTGAACCGATTTTGGCGGGCCTTTCACTGGCTAGCTGATGTTCTAAGGAGTAACTTAGTCTACTTTTATTTTAGATTTTATTTTGTTAAAATCCACGCGGCCGAAATCGCGGGTCGCTAGTTTATAAGAAATATGTTAATTATGCATCTTTATTTGACGTCCGATGTTCATACTAATGTCTACGGCATCGTGACATTTCGAATCTAATTTTAATTATTTAAAAGAAAATATTATCGAAATTAAGAATCAATAAAATATCATGTACGATATATTAGCTGTCAGAATAATAAATTATTATTAATGATTGTTTTCATGATGGTGGTCAGACATGACAGTTTTGTACAGAGATAATTAATTACCATACGTGTAGACCAAAATTATTATTTGAATGTGTCAGTCAATCAAAATAGCCAAACATTGATTATTCATCAACCCTACTATACTAAACTGATTATCCTAATGCGAATGTGAGTTTGTTTGTTAAACTTTGACGCCTTAACTACTCGACCGATCATCATGTAATTTCTTATACACGTTGTCAGGGGTATAGAAAAGGACATAGGGTACCTTTTAGTAAGAAAAATACGGTTCCTTTGTGTAAGATAATTAGAACCATATACGCGAAGCCTTCCAGCTTTTAGCTATAAGCTGGTAGTCCTAAATACATACATAATCCCACGTGTCGTATCCCAGAACGGAATAGGTATATATGTATTATACCCACATTTTGTAAACCATCATTTTCGAATTCTCCGGGTTTGGGTGTATTTTTATACGTTAACTAGAGGATGCCCGCAGCTACGCCCGCACATATTTTTTTATTTATCCATTTCTTCCCAATCCCGTGGGAATTTCGGGAAATCCTTTCTTAGTGCACCCCTACAGTACCCAAGGAACATACATGCCAAATTTCAGCTTCTTGCGCCCAATAGTTTTGGCTGTGCGTTGTCTGTCAGTCACTCAGTAACGGAAGAGTTTTATATATAGGTTGTATGTTTGTGAACTCCCTACAGTACAGGGTACGTTGGGTGCGGTCAGTCTATAAATAGGTGACCGCTTAGTGGTATTTCATCTGAGCGTCTCCATGCTTCGGAGGGCACGTAAAAAGTCGGTCCCGGTTGTAGTCAAATTGACAGCAGTCGTTAAGCCATGTCAGAGGCCTACGAGCGGCTTGAACAACTCTTGACAACAGGTTGGCCGCTAATCACACGAAAAGAAGAAGAAGAAGAAGGGTTTGGTCCTAAATGCAGACTTCTAAATGGCCGATATTTTACAGTGATATAGGTATGTGTATATATGTATGACTCTAATGTTTTCAACTATAGCCCGATCAGCTTACAAAGATTTAAATGCATCGGCTATTCCGAAAATAATTCTTTGAAGAGCCATATGCATATATTGACACGTCTATTTATAAAAAGACAGCCGCCGCTCTATGAGTTAGCTAGCTCTATGCCTGTGACATGAAGGATCTTACAAATCTATAGGTGACACAATTTAATCGAAACAAAGGGTTTCCATTTCTATCCCGTCTGAGGATCAAACAACACTTAGCGCAGTGGCGAGGCGAAACCACTACGACATCCGTATCATCATCATGTATTCTATAATATGGCTGTTATTACCAGCCAGTATTTTTCAGCTACACATTTTCAGTAAAAATAATGCCCATTTAGAAGTAATAAAACAATGAATTTAATAAACTACCATTTCTATTCGACCATTTAATTTTACAGAGAAATGTTATAGGCCATAAAACATTAAGTTATGACACATAGGAGCGATGCAGTAGTCATAAATGTCATTTATCGCGAGTGAAACCGCAGGTCACCACTAGTAAATTATGTTTAAATACCTTTACTAATAACTCGGCGGTGGGCGTGGTCAAAAGCATGCTGTTTCGTCCAACGTTTTTGGAAGTGGCATGTGAAAGAATGAGATATAACATCTTGCTTTGAAATCTACGACCTTTGGCATTAGGTATTTTATTACAGAACTGTATAATATATTAATCCAAATGAATGTTATTTACGTTTTATTTTTATTCATTTAACAAACTAATTATATCTTAATAATAACGATCCTTTATATAAACTGTCTCACTGCTGGGCACAGGCCTCTTCGCAGTGTGAGAAGGGTTAGGCCATAGTGCACCACGCTGGGCTAGTGCGGGTTGGCAGACTTCACATATCTTCGAGAACATTATGGAGAACTCTCAGACATGCAGGTTTCCTCACGATGATTTCCTTCACCGTTAAAGTGAGCGATAATTAAATTAATATAACTAAGCACTCTTTGAAAACTTAGACGTGCGTAGGATTGAACTCGAGACTTCTGCGTTGCAGTCCAACGATAGTTAATAGAGTACCTAGTTGTCTACCTATTTTAATATTATGGAGAAGTAAAGATTATAAGTTTGGATGTCTCTGTTTTAATGGGACTTTATTCCATGACATGTATATATTATTATGTTCAACTCGGGCGTCGTCGAAGAGGAATCCTAATCCTAATTCTAATCCTATCTTATCTTATCTTATGTGGGGGCCAGTCAATGCAGACTGCCGACACTTCGACCCAGTGGGATCTTTTGTGTCGATACTCTCCCAATAACGACTGCCATAGATGTTTATGGCAGCCGGGACCAACGGCTTAACGTGGTCTCCGAGGCACGGAGCAGGCGATAATTGTCAATCAATACGCACATAATTTCGAAAAGTCATATAACTTCCGAAAGTCAGAGGTGCGCGACGTGGGTTCGAACCCGTGACCCTCTGTATTGCAGTCTGTTGGTCTCCCCACTGAGCTATCGCTGCTCTATTCTAATCCTAACTAATATTATAAAAGCGAAAATGAGTTTGTTTTTTTGTTTATTTGTTACCTTTTCACGCCTAAACCACTGAACCGATCATCCTGAAATAAAATTAATATACGTTGTCAGATGTACAGAAACGGACATATGCTACCTTTCATCCCGAAAATAATTACTGTTCCCGAGGAAAACAACAAAAATGTTCTTATGATAATAGATGGCGCCACGTTTCTTTCGAATCATGATTGAATGATATTATTACAAGCAGAGTACAACCCGAATTGATTGTCAAATTCTAAATTAACGCGAGCGAAGCCGCAGGCAAAAACTAGTATTTTGTATAAAAGGGTTTCTTTTTCTAAAACAACACCGTCAAAATTCAAAATCGCAAAATAAGCTAGGAAACTTAGCTTAACTTAGCTTAGGCTACGCTTCGCTGAGGGTCAGTCTGTTACTTTTAATTTTAGTTCCCGTAGGAATTTCAAGATTAAGGTATATAAAAACACTTTTATATAGAAAAGCAACGTTGTCTAAAAATTTCAAGTCAATCCATTGACTACTTTTTGAGTTTTACGGACACAACCATACATAAACTAATTTATATAAAGATTTGGCTATGAGAAAATGGGAGATCTGTCTGAAAGTCTAAACAATCTACCTCCTTTATTTACTATCCTTTCGCGTCTTATTTTCTTAATACGTAGCTAAGAGAACAGCACTTCACACACGCGATTGGATATTAATTTACAAACATAATTTGTAGAAATGCTAATGTCTAAGTTCTTTTAAATGTTTTGGATAATGTTTATTATCTATACATATAATAAAATCGTAGGAAAGTCAAAACTGTACATTGAATATTTTTTTAAAAGAATACTTGGGGCGTGATCTACAATCGATATCAAAGCCAAAAATATAGTTTTTAGAATTTTTGTCTGTTTGTCTGTATGTATGCTCGGGCTAAACTCAAAAAGTACGGCATGAATTTACTTTAAATTTTGCATGAATATTACTAACAGGTCGGGTCAACATATAGGCTACATATTATCACGCTATCACCTACGGGGGAGGAGCTGTGAATCTTTATTTTTCTTACGCATTCTGTGACAGCGTGTAATCTAACGACGCATATTTAAATGTTGTTTTTGAGTAAGCCATGCTATTATCTAGCTTTACACTATAAAAACTACGCCATTTAAGTAACTTAGGCAGAGAAATATAGTTGGGTTCCGCGGCGACAAACACTTTTTAGTTAAAATCTACGCGGACGAAGTCGCAGGTAACAGCTAGTTATAATTAAAATCTAACAGACTTAATTGTGTTTCCTTGAACACCATGCAGGTCATATAGTTCTTTAAAAGTTTTCGAAGATGTGTGAAGTTTTTCCACGCTGGGTCAGCGTAATGGACTGTGGGCTATCCCTTCTCATACTAAGAGGCCCGTGTCCAGCAGTGGGCCAGTTTATTCAATACTAATAATGTAATATAGTGTAGATAGTCTCGCGTTTATATTCCCGAAGATCTAGAAAAAGGTGAATTACACTTAGATTTCGCTAGGTTTATTTAGGTAAATAATAAGGACATTTGATATTTATTACTTTGTTACCTACACAAATAAAACTAAACATTATGTTAGTCTCACGCCTAAACTTTGACAAATTTGATGAAACGTAGCACAGAGATAGGTCTTTTTTTAAGGCAACTTCCTTAGCGGTTATACTTCCTGTGTTGCAGGAGACTTTAGAAACATTTAAACAACGGACACAGGGCACCTGGAGTCGGAACATTTGGATCCCACGATTTTTTGTCTCCTGAAAGGATCGAATCTATACTCTCGGAGCAATGGCAGCGGCGAGGCGACCATTTACACCACTGCGCTATCTGAGCATTGAACGATTGAACAATATATAATTATTTAGATTAAGTAAACAACGTAATTAAAACGCGGTCGAGAGTTCTAGAACAAAGTTGAAAATCAATCTGTTGATTAAGTTTTTACGGCTAAACTTCTAATCCGATTTTGATGAAATTTGTTACGGATATAGCTAAAATCTTGGCAAAGGACTTCGGCTAATTAAATGCCGCGAGAAAAGCCACGGCTGATAACGAGTTAGAAATAAATATTATAATGGCCGTCGGCTATTTTGACTGACTGTATTCAAAAGTGATATATACAATTTCTGTGAAAAGACATTTTGAAATATAAATATTATAAAATCTTATTCTAATAATTAAATAATCTTAATTTATGATTGATTGGCAAATATAACAAAACCAGAAAATACTGTCAATACAATATAAATATGAATCTTTAAATAAACTGTGGTGTCTCTCCCACGGAATAAGCTTTATGTTTGCAGCCAATCGTGGAGTCTCAAGCTCGATACTCGGGTCAAGCAGTATTTTTGCGTTTCTCGAGAATTATGCTCAATAGACAGTAGATTGGCAAACTGTAAAACTTGTGCAATGAGACAGTTACTGATTTCAAATATGGAAAACATTTTAGAATGATGTTATTACCGCTTTTGTTTTTAACTGTCAACGTTTAAATTTCGAATAGGTATGTCACATTTAAACACCAATCAATCATAATTAAGAAAATATTTGTTGTCATATTATTTCGTGCAGGAAGCAGCAGTGTTTTTTAATTACCTACTTAATAAAAAGCTTATATTTAGATTAGAATACTTGGCTTTTTCTTGCATTGTTAAGTGCTAAAATGTCACAGTACTATTAGAAGTTATGTTACGTATACGAAAGTAATTTTAACGCGTATTTGTGTAGTGGAATTAAAGTTACATACATAAAATTCAAATTAACACTTCATACATTTTCGTCGAGTATTCAAACCAGGTATTTTAACACATTCTTATAAATTGTACTCAATTTGTTACACAATTATTTAGAATTCTGTTGCTTGACACTTTTAAACAATTTAATTAACTATTTTAGCAATAGCGGGGCATATCAAAAAGTTAAAGAAATTAAAAGTATTTTAAAACATATTGGTTAAACAAAAGCGAAGACCGTCACTAAATAAAATTCAAGAAACAGAATTCACGCATAACCGATAAATTCAAATTCAAAAAAAGAATCGTACAGTGCGTAAGCGTGCGGCGTCATTTAAAAAACAATAATTTTAAAAACTGTTTTTAATTTTGGAATTCCATTTTTAAGAGACAAACTGTTTTTTAACGTCTTTTTTACTTTATAACTTGGCTTTTAGGTCGGGTTTTTTGGTCACAACGTTGCGGTGGTTCTAGTAAGACTGGTATTAGTTACAATGGTCGCTCGTGGTTGCTCGGAGTACTCGTGGTGGTTGTGCCGAGTTTGACGCGGTACTAACCAAGGCTTAGGGTGAGCAAGGTTAGTTTTCTTGACATACAGGCTGATGCTAAAGCGGGGTGGTTGATTTATTTTATAAATTTGGTTTGGTATTGTAGACAATTGTAGTTTTTATTTTGTAGGAGTATTATTGTATATTCTAAAATTAATAATTATCTTTAGAATATACTTAAATGTATGTCTATATATTTATAAAAAAAAAATATTTTCTTGTTTTAAGTTTACGCGAATGATCACATTAAACTATTTCTACAGAAAGTTCAAATAAACTGTAAATTTTGTAAAATTTCGAAGTAGTTATTAATAAGATAATATCTATACTCTATACAAATAAATAAAATTGAAGTGTCTGTTTGTAATGTCAATATAACAGCTTTTTATCTAATGCATATGAAAGTGTATAAGGTACCTATACGAAAAAATCTATTTTTTAAATTTTTGTCTGTCTGTTTGTTCCGGCTAATCTCCGAAACGGCTAAACCGATTTTGACGGGACTTCCACTAGCAGATAGCTGATGTTATAAGGAGTAACTTAGGCTACTTTGATTTTAGAAAAAATAGGGTTCCGCGGAGACAGACATTATTTAGTTAAAATCTACGCGGACGAAGTCGCAGGTAACAGCAAATTTTTTAATAAATTTATTTGGGCTTGTGTTAACAGCCTACAGTAATGTTTCAGATTCGATTGCCAGGTTGTGATAATTGGTAATGGGAAATTTTTATGTAGCAAGCAGGCATTACATAGGTTTGTCCTCTCCTATGTAGGTTCTAAAACATTGCTACGACGTGTAAGAGTAATATACTTTTGTTTGAGGATAAAATGGTGTGAGTCTACGCATAAAATTTTATTGTTAAATAAATACATACATACATACATAGATTGACGCCTGTTTCCCAGAGGGGTACGCATAGACTACGGATTTCCATTTGCTACGATCCTGACACACTTCTCTGGCTTCATTCACTTTCATCACATTCCTCATACACGCCCGTCGGTTCAAGGAGCTCTTAACCTGGCCCTTGTCCAGAACGCCTCCGATCTGATCGAGAAACGTTCGTCTAGGTTTTCCTCTTGCGACTGTTCCATTCACACTAGCCTTATAAACTTTCTTAGTCAGTCTTTCCTCGTCCATTCTTTCTACATGTCCAAACCAGCTTAACATACCCTTTTCTATTCTTGTCACTATATCCACTTTCATGCCGCATCTCTGTGTTAAATAAATATCAATGTATATATACCTATTACCACTTAATTTCGACAACTGCCTCGTGAACTACGTCTACACACGATATCTTTAACGTGGATCATATATACTAATATTATAAAGCTGAAGAGTTTGTTTGTTTGAACGCGCTAATCTCAGAAACTACTGGTTCGAATTGAAAATTATTTTAGTGTTGGATTATTACTATACTATTTATCGAGGAAGGCTATAGGCTATATAACATCACGCTACGACCCACGGGGGCGGAGCCGTAACTATAAACACTGGTGAAACCGCGGGCACATCTAGTGAAAGTATATTGGTACGGCACTTATATCAAAAAATTAAATTTAAAATTTTTGGCTTTCTGCCTATTTGTTCCGGCAAATCTCTGAAAAGGCTGGACCGATTTTGATGGTACTTTCACTGGCAGATAGCTGATGTTATAAGGAGTAACTATGACTTCTTTTATTTTTTTGTTAAATTTCACGCCGACGAAGTCGCGGGTAATAGCTAGTGCTTACATAGTTAGTGCATTGCACGCACATATGCATGCTCGACGTAAAGCTGACTATTATAATAATTACAACTGGTAACTCCGTAGTCGAATTCGTCATTTATTTTCTTTTTATATATTTTTTACTGTTTGCTCTCCTTCACTGCAATCTTACATACCTCCAAAGTACGTGAAAATATTGTACATCACTTTTAGCGTATTTATTTATTTTATTTTACGTTTTAAAGTTGAATGCCGTACTGGGAATGATTCCTGTATCAAAACCAATTTCAGATCACACAATTTATTTTTTGTTCCGACTGAGAATCACACCTAAACACTCAACGTAGGGCAGTGACAACTTAAACCACAACGCCGTTGCAATCAATCTTTAATATTATAAGAATAAGTTACAATAATACTTAATCAAAGTTATTAGCGTAAGATACGTCGTGTTTAAGAAATCTGGATGGACGCGCAGCACACACTGAGTTGGGCATAACCCACCTCAGTACTGATTTTCAGTTCCAACCACGAGTGTCGTGTGTTAAACTTCTATGTTTCTGAAATCAATGTGTTAAATCGATCGACGCTTCACGTGACCAGAGGGCTGGTATTTTTTTGCACAAAGACTAAGTATTGCCAATCAACGTGGCAATGCTGCCAGTCTTCTGGGCACGTTGCCAATTGACGACGATGCGGAGGAATATTATGACGCTTTTTAATTTTGTTGTTTTATTTTTCTCTTTAATTAATATGTCTTGTAAATAATTTGTGTATGTATTATGTTAATTATTTGTTTATTTGATGTGCAATAAATAACGTTGACATTATGTGTTAAACTTTTAGGCCTGATTTCTTAACCAGTTTTAGAAAAACAACACTCTGTACGTGGTATTAAATTAAAGGTAGTCACCACCCCCCCTATATTATAACGGACGTAACGTTTCGGGGTCGGGCGGAGGGGGGAGAAGTTGGGGGTGAAATAAGACTAACGTTAAGGTTCTTTGTTGGTTAGCCTACTGCGTAGAAGCAGATGTAGGGTTGTGTGTTTTAAAATTCCGTTTGTAGAGTTACGTGAAATCATCGGTCGAATATCGAATCCAGTGTTAGGCGCTCATAGCCAGTTGCACTCACTGATCGGTAAACGATTAGCGAGGTTAAGCAAGCAAGCGTTGGGTGCGGTCAGTCTATAGATGGGTGACCGCTTAGTGGTATTTCATCTGAGCGTCTCCGTGCTTCGGAGAGCACGTAAAAAGTCGGTCCCGGTTGTTACCAAAAATCGTTAAGCCAAGTCAGAGGTCTACAAGCGCTTGAACAACTCTTGACAACAGGTTGGCCACTAACCACACGAAAAGAAAAGAGAATCGGTCGAAAAAAATAATGCTGTTCCTTTTGGTTGTATAGAAAGAATGGGAGAGTAGACGCAAGATGATAATATGTACTGGAAAACAAACTTATACAAATAAATAAAATTGAAGTGTCTGTTTGTAATGTCAAAATAACAGCTTTTTATCTAATGCATATGAAAGTATATAAGGTACCTATACAAAACATCTATTTTTTAAATTTTTGTGTGTCTGTCTGTTTGTTCCGGCTAATCTCCGAAACGGCTGAACCGATTTTGACGGGACTTTCACTAGCAGATAGCTGATGTTATAAGGAGTAACATAGGCTACTTTGATTTTAGAAAAAAATTGGATTCCGCGGAGAAAAACACTTTTTAGTTAAAATCTACACGAACGAAGTCGTAGGTAACAGTTAGTTTTAAATAAGTATCCAAATAATAATAAAATTATTGGGGAGAGATGAATCCGCCACGCTCCCTCGGATTGTCCACCCCAACTATTGCAATAGAAAAAGGTTGACAATACTAAACTGGACAGGGACTCTCCAGAGCATTCGGTATTGTCAACTAACCACGTACCAGTATCTCGGATTTTTGAATTATTGACTTTAAAATGTAACTAATACCTTTTCTTTGTTTATGTTTCTTATAATTGTAATTGATTTTGTTTATTAATAATATATTTAATTTAATTGTCTATGTTATCTGACATGTAAAGAATATTGATAAACTATTATTGTATGTGCATTTAACTTAATTATCATGTATTTAACGTTTTATTATTGTACACCTTATAGGTGTGTTGCAGTGAAACATGATAAATCTTAACACCTGTATATATATTGCACGTGTGACAAACAATACATTTTTCATTTCATTTCATTTCACGTTATAGGACCCGGGCGTACTTCCGCTTGCAGTATTCCGCTTCGAACACAAAATATACGTCGAAAGGATACGTGTTTCGCCCCAGCACTCGGCATCTTCAGGACAGTTTGGTTACAATGCCTCCTGCATGCGTAACTCCTCGAAACACGAGGAAAAATAATAGTTTTATTTATATTGTATCATCTCATACATGAATAGGCACTTATATATATTAGGACGAGCTGTTACCCGCGACTTCGTCCGCGTGGATGGCGTAGTGGTTAGTGTAACCGACTGCCACACCTGAGTTCGCGGGTTCGATTCCCGCACAAGTCAAACATTTGTGTGCATGAACATGGATGTTTGTCTTGGTCTGGGTGTTTCTATGTATAATATGTCTGTTTATCCATTGTCTAGTACCCATAGTACAAGCTCTGCTTAGTTTGGGCTAGATGGTGTTGTGTGTATGTGATAGAATATTATTTTATTATTATTATTAATTTAATTTAAGATGTGATATCTTGAAACACAGGTTTATCCTAGTTCAGGCAAGGCTTAAACATAACCTTTTTGAAGTTGATTTCTTTGTGTATGCATCATAAATTAACATCGCTTTTAGAATTAATTTTAACTTAAGCTTAAATTATTTAAGGCAGAAATGCTTAAGCATCATTGATGTATGATGTAGTGTAAGGATGTATAATTTTTCCGTCAATAAATGAATATTATAATTTTTTAGATTTCTCTCGACGTTTCGGTTGCTGTTATGAAATAGTCAGTGTATTGTCCATCATTAAAAAATGGTCATCTATCTACAAACATAATGCTATCAATGTTTTATCTTGTAGATCGAACTGCGTGGTTTTCGCTATGTCACAGTCGCCAGTCAATTCATAGACCTCAATCAAAAGTTTTGATGATATTAAAGTATATTTTTTGTTAGACAGGAAATTGCGTTGCGTAATATTCTTTTGTTAGTCTTGTATTGTTATTGCACGCGAGGTGTATTGTATGTCGCTTTCAGAAGGTCCGGAGCAGTGTGCGTAGGTTTCGGTATAGGCAAACTCGTCATACATGTGTTTTTTATTGTAAACTAGCTTTTGCCCGCAGCTGCGCTCGCGTTAATTTAGAGTTTGGCAATCAATTCGGGTTGTACTCTGCTTGTAATAATATAATTCAATCATGATTCGAAAGACACGTGGCGCCGTCTACTATCATAAGAACGTTATTGTTGTCTTCCTCGGGAACAGTAATTTTTTTCGGGATGAAAGGTAGCCTATGTCCGTTTCTGTACACATGACAACGTATATGCAAAATTTCAGGATGATCGGTTCAGTGTTTAGGCGTGAAAAGGTAACAAACAAACAAACTCATTTTCGCTTTTATAATATTAGTTAGGATTAGGATTAGCGTTTGTGGCACCGTCTGCATACTACCTACATAAATAAAAAGCAGGTGATGTCCTTCCCCGAGTTTTAAGCTAACCTTAAAGAAAGGAAGGAGAAGGAGCGGGAAGGGGGTCTAAGGTGATTGGGCCTCCGGAACTATCACTCACCGAACGAAACACAACAGTAGGAATGCTGCTATTTCACGTCGACATTCTGTGAGAGGGTAGTCCTTCCCCGGTCGAGCCGGCCCATTCATGCTGAGATCAGCGAGGCTCTACTACTTGTTTCTTGCACTGTTAGTAACGTACTGTCACTAATTAGTATAAATACATTAAACAAAATGCTACGGGAAAAGAGTATCGCTGCGCCCGCTCGCACTGATATGTTGTACGTATGGTGAAACAGTACACGACCACCATTCAGTATGGATACAACTTCGAAAAAGGGAATTTCTCAGTTTGTTAGGGTGCTTCGGCTTGGCGTGGACATTAATTATAGTAATAAATGCATTGCTTTTTTAATATCTTATACCCAAAACAAACTAAATATGATAATAAAGCTGCAGCAGGTTGTGAAAATATGCCTTTTTTTATATATATAATATTGCAATATTATCACTTATTGGCTGAAAATGAGCATTTTATTGATTGAATAATATCTATATTTATTATAAAAATGATGCCTTATTTATGTAACAACTAACAAGTACCTTATTAAGAATGCACGTTTATTAATATAGTAACCCAGAATGGAATGGCGGTGCCTATGATTGTTATCAGTTTAAATATTTATTTATGCGTCCTTTTTTACCGAAATATATCCTGCAACGAGGTATTGTTTAATATTTTTTAATTAATTAATTATAATTATTTGTAAATAGATTTTTTACTGAGCAATTTGTCCACGCAATGCCGAAATTAGCTATTCCCTTTGACTTGCGTTCTATGAGATCGAACTTGAGGCCTTCGCATGTCAGTCCAGTGATCTCCACTACGCTATCGCGGCTTGATTACGAATATCCTAAAATACAACTCAATTCAAGTAATAAAATTACTACCAATAAAACACACCCGTGTTGAAACGTCCATCCATCCAAAATCTATGCAAACACGGCTCAATTTACACTGGAGGCTTAAACTGTCTGGTATAGCTTGACACCATCATGCTTAGTTAAGTTTAAAGAGGCATGTTTCAAGTTAAACTGGTTTATTAGTAGCCTATAAATAATTTCTAGGTTATATTATTCTAAGTCTGAGTATAAGTCTGAATCATAAAGTAAATGTGGTGTGGGCTCAGTATCAGCGATTTAGGAACTTTGCAATAACTACACTGGAACATTTAGACAACTAGCATCTTAGGGCGCTTTCAATTTAGACGGTTGGTGCCGGACTGCTGCAGTCCGGGTATCGTACTGCGCACGGGCGGTTATGAGTTTTCATACAAAATGAATCCGACGCAAGGTCGTGCGAGAGCAGTGCGGCGCACGTCCGTTGGCGCAACGGCAAAAATGCATCTTTGCGTCGAGTCATTTTGTATGAAAAATCATAACCGCCGCCCGTGCGCAGTAGTACGATACCCGGACTACAGCAGTCCGGCACCAACCGTCTAAATTGAAAGCGCCCTTAGTCTCCCCGTGACCATGGCTGCTGAAAAGCAACCGAATCGTCGGGGAAAGTGTAAACATAGATATAAATAGTATAATAGTATAGTAATAGTATAAATAGTTTTAATAGTTTCAATAATTTAATTAGCTTAAAAATTTGTAAAGTTTAATAGTAATAGTAGTGTAACAGTTTTCTAAATTTTGTAATAAAGTGTCAAATAAACAACGCGATAAAATCCGTATATAGTAGTTTAATTTCAATGAATAACATTCGTCGTAAACAGAAGACAATATTAAGCGACACGTGTATGTAACAGCGATATTATCATCTTTATCACATTGAAATTCACTCATTAAGTTCCAGGTTTGTATACCGAGTCGGACAAGCAAAACGTTTTTGGAATTCTCAGAAGCATCTCGGAGTTAGGAAGTTAGCGGGTATTATATCCCATTGCCCTAAACGTATCCCAGGACGTAAAGCCCTCGGTCCTGTGGCTGATCAATAGTCTGTCGTGTCAAATTATGAGAGTTAGGGAACAGAGAGTGCACTTGTGTTTGCGCACAAACTTGCGCACTATAATATCTCCTGCGCTAATGGCTAGTCTTTGTTAAGATTGGCCGCCGTGACCGAAATTTGTTCCGAAAGACTGTAGTAAAATTTTACAGGTAAAGCATTTAGATATTAGTATAATAACTTTACTAATACGACATAATATGTGACAACCACCATATACACTTAAGACTGTGCCGAGCGCACGTGCGGCGCATATTCAAATCGGCGCGCGGCCGCCATAGTTAAATTATATGGAGGATTTGAAGTGCTTTTTTGATAAATATGTATCTTTATTGTCAACCAATAACTTAAATATTTGGGACGGACAAATTGTAATACATATAACTATTTATGCTTCGTTTAAGTTGTAAAATAGGATAGGAATAGGGAATCTAAAAATCACGTAACACGAGCTTACGTTTTTGCATTTTCCGTGCTTTACCTACGTAATTTTGTAGGCGAAAATATTAATTATTTTAAGTTTTTTACACGGAGTAATTGTAAACACATTCATTGTTATAGTAAATGTATATTTTATATTTGTATTAAACAAAAAGTGTTGATTTTATTCACTTATCTGTGACCGCCTGTTTTGGCACATTTCGTTCGGCGCAGTGTTAGGTAATATTTGCACATCGCTTATATTAATTCGCTGCCACTGAGGCGGTACATTACCAAACGTTTTCTAGCAGTAGTGTTTCTAAGTACTTACTTTGCAAAGTCGTTATCCACATGCAAATGTCCTAAGGAACATCGCACACTAGACAACTGGCAACATCGCTTGCTATTATGTAAAGAAAAGACATCAGTAACTCTATTTTCATTGCGGTTGTAGCTTATCTATATATAAGCGAAAACTTTGGACCCCTTTTTACGTAAATTGGGCGGACCGAAGAGTATGAAATTTCGCACACTTATAGTTTATACAGAGAAGTAGTGAGGAACGCTAATATTTTTATAAAAAATGCATTAGAAATACATTAAATTAAGGAAAAAACACTACACGCACACAACCATGCATTTGACACACGCAGTCGAAGCGCGTAACTATGATTACATATATCAATATATAATGACATATATCAGCAATATCTTACAGGCAAACTTTGGTCGAATTTCGAGCACTAGGCGACCGCTAGTAGTAATAATTATGAAGGCAATTATTTTAATTTGTTTATTTTTCATCATTAATACTGTTTTTACAAACGTTTGTCGACTGCAAAGATAGCATAGTCTTTGAAGTGCTCGTCTTGTCACTGCCGTTATGTCGGGCAGGTGATGCCTCTGGTGTCGCAGGCGTCCATAGACTACGGTGACCAGTTACCATCAGGTGGGCCGTATGCTTGTTTGCCACCTTAGTTGTATAAAAAAAAAGTCTAGGTGTACTTTGTGTCCGATAATAATATATTTGTAAAGTCGCCCGCGACGCGCTAAATTAAGTGCTGTCGCGTCAAAACGTTGCGCAGTGCGTGCGTTTACTTACATGTTATAACTTCAAATAATTGTGGTACATAGGTTCGAGTACGACTTAGCCATAATTGTGACTTGTTTGAATCGAGGAAATACTACATATTGCGAATAATTATATAGTCAATGTCGTGAGGAAACCCACGCCGGTCCATTTTAATGTGTATTCATATACTAGTATGTAACGATCCACTTAAATTTGGAAATTATTCGGTAATTGTTTGATTCTAAACTACTGAATCTTCTCCCTAGCCTTTATTATTTTCCCAAGTCACTTGGGGTCGGCTTTCTAGTCTAACCGGATTTGACTGGATATCAATTTTTACACGGAGCGACTGCCATCTGACCTCCGCAACCCAAAGGCTAACGATGCCTTAAGGCTAGACCAGTGTCAGGATATTAGAGGGCACTGATTTCCCAATAATGACTGCCATAGATGTTCATGGCAGCCAGGACCGACGGCTTAACGTGCTCTCCGAGGCACGGAGCAGGCAATAATTGTCAATCGATACACATCAATCGATGCACATAATTTCGAAAAGTCATTTATTTATTTATTTAAATAAGTCATATAACTTCCGAAAGTCAGAGGTGCGCGACGTGGGTTCGAACCCGAGACCCTCTGCATTGCAGTCTGTGGGTCTCCCCACTGAGCTATCGCTGTAATAATCTAAACTACTGAATAATACTCAACAATTACAATTACTTACAAATTGAAGCAGCGGTAGCCCAATGGATAAGGCATTTGACTTGCGATCGAGAGGTCGCGGGTTCGAGTCCCACTCATTGCCTACTGACCCACAGAAATCTTAATAATTAAGATTTCTGTGTACTGACCGTATCACGGTAGGCCGACTAGAGAGCGTATCAAGGTTTCCTCGTAAATCTTTGGCGAACTATTGAAACTTGGAATTGCCAAAACCCGTGTTTCCTTTGTCCTTCCATCCCGGGTCCTTCAAGCGGGGCGTGAGAAAGCTCCTCCTTAGGCCGCCTAAGTAGGGACCTTGGCACCACTTCAGTTGTAATGGGAACGTGGTGTGGAGAGTTCTGCTCGTGGACTACACGACTTGTTACCATCAAGCAGAATGTACTTTATTACAACATTTTGAAAACTGTTACACTACTATTACTATTAAACTTTACTAATTTTTAAGCTAATTAAATTATTGAAACTATTAAAACTATTTATACTATTACTATACTAGTATACTATTTATTTTGTCGGCCTCTATGGCGTAGTGGTTAGTGTAACCGACTGCCACGCCTGAGGTCGCGGGTTCGATTCCCGCACAAGTCAAACATTTGTGTGCATGAACATGAATGTTTGTCTTGGTCTGGGTGTTTCTATGTATAATATGTATGTATTTACAAAAAAAAAGTATATATGTATGTTTATCCATTGTCTAGTATCCATAGTACAAGCTCTGCTTAGTTTGGGCTAGATGGTGATGTGTGTATGTGGTAGAATATTATTATATTATATTATATTAATTTTTACACTTTCCCCGACGTTTCGGTTGCTTTTCAGCAGCCATGGTCACGGGGAGACTAAGATGGTAGTTGTCTCAATGTTCCAGTGTAGTTATTTCAAAGTACCCGAACATAATTTAATCATGGGTGTTTCTATTTACGCAGAATGAGCTCAAAGTATCATGAAGTCTAGCTGTCGTTTGCTTCTTCTTGGGTTTGACTATTTGAATGACTGGATCCCAAGCTGGTGGTACATTTCAACCATCTTCTCTATTGAAATTAGGATGTTTTTTGTTTTCAATAGCCTCGCGAAGCATCCTTGGTAGGAATCGGTGATAAAACCATAATATATAGTAGTTTAACTTCAATGAATAACATTCGCGTAAACAGAAGACAATATTAGGCAGAATGTAGTTATTTTAACTGACAACAGTAAAATAAAGAATATTATGACACGTGGTCATATAAAATTCTCATCCGAATATTAATCAATCTGTTGTCAGTGATTTTATCGACTCATAATCGAATATTCGAAACTTGATTTGATGATGGCTCGTAGTCGATCGATAATATACCCGACAATGATAAGCTTTTCTTTCGTCATTGTCGTATGTCCATGCATCATGCTCTAAGCCGCGTGTTTAATTAATGACAGTGTATTCAGATTATCTATAATCAATCATGGTCAAAGTTTAATGTATTTGAATATTCGACAAACTTTCGAATATTTCGGTTTGTCTAAATATCATTAGAATTTATATCGATAATTTTTGGCGCACTTTTATGTTGAAGCCTCAAATACAAAACTGTAAATCCTAATCCTAACTAATCCTTACTAATATTATAAATTCGAAAGTAACTCTGTCTATCTGTCTGTCTGTCTGTTACCTTTTCACGGCTAAACCACTCAACCGATTTAGATGAAATTTGGTACAGATATAGTTTGAAACCTGGGGAAGGACATAGGCTACTTTTTATTAATGTAGGTACCACGCGGGCGGAGCCGCGCGCAAAAGCTAGTAATATTATAAAAGCGAAAATGAGTTTGTATGTTTGTTTGTTTGTTACCTTTTCACGCCTAAACCACTGAACCGATCATTCTAAAATTTTGCATATACGTTTTCAGGTGTACAGAAACGGACATAGGCTACCTTTCATCCCGAAAAAATTACCGTTCTTGAGAAAAACAACAATAACGTTCTTATGATAATAGATGGCGCCACGTGTCTTCCGAATCATGATTGAATTGTATTATTACAACCCGAATTGATTGCCAATTCTAAATTAACGCGAGCGAAGCCCCGGGCAAAAACTAGTACTATTCGGTTACTATTTGGTTAAAGTAAAGCTCTAACAAACATACCGATATAAAGAAAACATAGTTTCGTATACAAAAACCTTAAGAGGGTTAAGGCCATCAGGCCTGCTCCGAATCCTCTCGATCCACTTTTCGAACAAAGAAATCAAAATTAAAATCGACTCATCCGTTTAGGAACTACGGTACCACATACAAATAAACACGTTAAACTTATAACACCCCTATATTTCCTTATTTCCTTCGGGAGTTAAAAAGAACTTAAACCAAGAAGTATCAACATGCCTGGGCAACGCAGCACCGTGAGTTGATCGCGGCAGTCGGTATGGTTGCCCTCTTGCTCCCGGCCGTGGTTCAATCTATGGTCCGAAGCGAGAGGTCGTGGAACGCCGTCGCCTCCTTCAGTGAGGAAGTCATATCCATCAAGGAGGCGGCGGAGCGGGCGAGGGTGCGCTTAAACCCTCTCCACCTTGAGGTTTGACCTGGTGGTGTTGGGCTTCGTTGGCCTGCCCACCACCCGATCAGCACCAGGTCCGAGAGGTGGCGTGCGTATTCCCACGCGCGCCTCTGTGTCGTGTAGCCGTCCCCCCCCCCCCCCCCCCCCCTCCAACAAGGGGGAACAGTAGGGCTTGAATCTAGTGGTGACTAAAGGCTAGTCTGGTTGTGTAGTGGCCTGCCGTTTCAACCGGCGGTGGGCCGAAACCTCGGCGGGGACGCGACCGCATGTGAAAGTGATTGGCGCGGTCGCGCCAATTGCAGTTTTGTCAAGGAACACCGTGGTAGGTTTAGTCGGTATTCCGGGAGGTCCATTATTATCTTCATTACCATCTTTCTCTTTTACCCCGGTGAGTCCGACATAATCCCAGCGCCCGCCCCCGCGGAAGTTTATGCGTCAATGCATTCCCCAAGTAAAAAAAAAGAAAAAACAAAGTATCAACACAAACTACTTTAACCTATACCATAATCACGTTTTTAATCAAAGAAGCGCGGGAAACTTGACAGGCGAGCTGTCAGTTCGCAATACAAAATGGAGGCGGGCAAACTATCGGAATAATTTATTTTCTAACCTTTTAAGTGAATGAAAGAACAGCCAAGGACCTTTTTACATGCACGGAAGAAATGTATGGAATTAATTTTATTGCAAACGTTTATTTTTAGGTATGCTTACTGTTTTAAGAATGCGAAATTAAGCGGTTTCGTTAATATTTCACTGTAAAATATTGCTTCGCTTGCGTAAATGTAGGTTAAGTTAGTAACAGTAGGTACTTTTTCTGGATTAAAGGTACCCTATGGTCTTTTTTGTTCCTCTGACAACGTATGTGCAAAATTTCATGATGATCGGTCGAGTACTTAACGTGTAAAAGCGTAACAAAAAAACGAAAAAGTTCACATTCGCTCATATCATATTTTATTTTAAGCGAAGCACTGAAGCTTGGTAGTTTGTTCGAGGTTCCGTGAAACTGTTTTTGAAGTGAAAACTTCTTTATCGACGTATGGGAGAAATTTTGTAGCAGTGTAAAAAAAAATCGTCACTTTTTCGGTTACGCGCCATGTTGCTTTTTGATATATGTAACCATGGTTACGCACTTCGACTGCCTTTATGAATTATTTTTGGTTTATAAAGAAGTGTTTATGATCAAGGATTGAAGTTTTCACTTCTATCGGCAGTCTCCAAAGACAGCCCCAATTTTCTTTTTTTTTTGTATGCACCAGTTATTCCCCTCGACTTCCTTTGTGCTCAGCAAGGAATACGCTATGACTTGCTTTTCAACTAAGTCAGGCATTCTAGCAATTAGCAGATTTCTACAATCTATCTATGACTTTTAAAGTATGTGCGGATAAATTAGTTAAATATCGCTCGCTTGAACGGTGAAGAAATACAGCGTGAGGAAACCTGCATGTTTGAGAGTTCTCCATTATGTTTTTGAAGATATGTGAAGTGCCAACCCGCACTGAGCCAGCGTGGTGTAGCCTTCTAACGGTGTTTCAGGAATTATTTCTCCCACGCACGTGCTGCTGTTAAGCTACTGAACTACCTATCGCGGTGTTACCGAACGCTAAGATTTATCCTTCTTCAAACGAGGCTTAAAAAGAGTATTCCTATCTCGGTAGACAGCAGCTTGGCTGTATAACATCCTGACATTGGTAAAGACGGCCTTCACTACTTGCTATGAGCTCGACTGACACAGAAAGCAATAAAAATTATCATAAATTTTCTTTAACGTCAGTTTTAAAGATAATCTCCATACTCTGTGATTTTTAAGGGCACCTTATGATACTCTACTTAAGACGCCTATCCACTAAGGATGTAAAAGATAGCTACGCGATCAAACGATGCATAGCTACGTGTCTATGTGTGTATTTCTACCAAAGCTAAATGATGTAACTAGACCCTGTGGTTTTTGAAGTGAAAACTTCTTTAGGCGCGTTGAGCACTTCTTGGGTGAACAAAAATCAGAGAACTCGCGTCATCGTCACGCTTCCATGCTTTCCATTTTTGAATTATTTTAGAATATTAACAATATCTCAGAAATGGTGCATCCTACCGTCCTACGCAAAAAATAACGAAATTTTGACCCACTTAATAACTCCTAAGAGAGTATCAGGAATCTGACCCGCCGTTTATGATCAAGGATTAAAGTTTTCACTTCTATCGGCAGTCCCCAAAGACTGTCCCAATTTTTTTCTTTTGTAAATACAACTCTGCTCTAGGAATAATTCCTGTGCCGCAGGCAACTTTACAAACATTCAAACAACGGACACAAGAAGCACCTCGACTCGGAACAACCATTTGTAGATCATACAAATGGTTGTCCCATGTGGGATTTGAATCCACAACACGCGGCGTAGTGCTACCACTACGCTAATTAATACGCACATATCTTATCTTATGTGGGATAGTGGGATCTTTTGTAATACACACATAACTTCGATAAGTTAGAGGTCTTCTTTCTTTTCTTGTGATTAGTGGCCAACCTGATGTCAAGAGTTGTTCAAGCCGCCCGTAGGCCTCTGACTTAGCTTAACGACTGCTGTCAATTTGACAACAACCGGGACCGACTTTTTACGTGCCCTCCGAAGCACGGAGACGCTCAGATGAAATATCACTAAGCGGTCACCCATCAATAGACTGACCGCACCCAACGTAAGCAACCTCGCTAATCGTTTACCGATCAGTGAGTGCAACTGGCTATGAGCGCCTATGTTAGTCTGTTAGAGGTGGAGGACTACCATTACGCCTAGTGTTGTGGGTCGGACTCCCACACGGGACAAACATGTTCTATAAGGGATTGGTGGTGGATTCGGCTCATTTAACTGTTATAAAAAAATTAGGTTTGTTCCGCATTCGTCCCTCATGTTTCTTCCCAAATGTAGAAATACGTATTTGTCCCTAAAAATGTTAAAAGTCCCTAAATTTAAATAAATATTAATTTCTTAATTTAATTTATATTTCGCCCCAAATTATGTTTCAAAGTGTGTCAGGATCGTAGCAAATGGAAATCCGTAGTCTCTGGCGTGGCGTCAATCTATGTGTATATCTATGTATGTAGGTAGGTATTCGTCCCAAATTATGTTCCTTTTTTGCCCCTGTTTTTTTTGTATGGACTTTTTGATGTATCGTCAGCTGAAAAATATTTTAAAATACCTCGTTAGGTTAAAATATCTCTCAGCAAAACTTTGGGCCTATGGCTGCATGACACCACGAGCGCGACAACGAAAATATTTAAAATAATTTGAACCATGTATCCTAGGGGTACGGTTAACGGACCGCATTAAAAACTCTACACTACGCTCCAAAACACAAATCGCAGACGTCACCCAGAAAGCCGCCAAACTGAAATGGGATTGGGCTGGATACGTTTGCCGTATGCCGCAGGAGCTTTGGGCTAAAATCAGCACAGATTGGATCCCAGACGGTGCTAAACGCCAACGTGGTAGACCAAAACGTCGATGGCAAGACGAATTAACTACAGGAGGGACTGGTGCAAACTAGCGCATAATAGGGATATGTGGAAAAGCGAGAGAGAGGCCTTTGCCCTACAGTGGGACAATACGGGCTGAAAAATAAAAAATAAAAATTAACCATGTTTTGTTTTGTAAAATTTAAGAAGAAAAAGGAATAATTTAAAAATTGGTTCTCTGTAAAGTCGGTTTACGGACGATAGTTTAACGTGACAACGTCATAACAAAATTTCTTTCCCGTAACGTTACAATGAGCGTAACGGGATAAGGAGCGTAACGGGATAATGAGCGTAACGGGACAATGAGTCATCCTTTTTCGTGCGTGCAGCCGGCGTTCATCGATTTATTAGACGTTGTCACGTCAAAAGAAGGGCGAATCAGGAACATTTTGGAATGTGGGACGTAGTGTAGAGGCAAATGCGGAACAAACCCAAATTTACTACGATAGGCTACCTCGCACAACGTAAACCTTCATAGCATCATTGACTACATCAATGGCGCAGTGGTTTAAGCGGTCGCTGCACCACTGATACTACGCCGAGTGTCGAGGACTCGATCCCCACACGAGACGAAACATTGTAACATCCACAAATGGTTGTTCGGAGTCTGGGTGTTCTTTGTGTCCGTTGTTTGTATGTATCAGGGATGTTGCGGATGCAGATTTTAACATCCGCGGATGCGGATGTGGATACGGATATTTGAAGGCTCACCTACGCGGATGCGGAAACGGATGCGGATGTCCATATCGATGCGGAAGCTCCGCCATTGCGGATACGGATGTTGATGAAAATTGTGCATCTTATTTAATTAAGTATCTAATAATTATCACCGCCTTTGCAGGTTTAATACGCTCTACTGTATAACTGTTTGCTTTTTTGTCGCAACCCACGCTATATCTGGATCTGCATTAACATCCGCGTTGATTATTGCGGCTGCGGATGCGGATGCATATGTCCAAATTGATGCGAAAGCTACGTAATGCAGATGCGGATGCGAATATTCGCAATATCCCTAGTATGTATGTAAAGTCTTTTACGAAACAGGAGTTACTCCAAGTGTTCTAGTTACCTTATATTACAAAAAATTGGCGCAATCTTTGGGGACTGCCGATAGAAGTGAAAACTTTAATCCTTGATCATAAACACTTCTTTATAAACTAGAAAAAAAGGGGGCGGGTCGGATTCCTGATACTCTCTTAGGGATTATTAACCCATTCACAGTCCCGTGATAGACACAATAGCAAATTAATTGTTATGTACCATATGTGATTCATCGGACAGAGAACGTGTTAAAGGGTCAAAATTTTGTTATTTTTTGAGTAGGACGCACCATTTCTGAGATATTGTTAACATTCAAAAATAATTCAAAAATGGAAAGCATGGAAGCGTGACGATGACGCGAGTTCTATGATTTTTGTGCACCCAAGAAGTGCTCAGCGCGCCTAAAGAATTTTTCACTACAAAAAAGCCTTTCATCGAACGTTATTGGTGGACAAATACCCTTACCGCCGACCTTTAAAGGTACAGCGTTGCGTGTTGATAACAATCTTCTAATCAATCTAAGGAAGTTTACTGAACGGCAACCAGCAATTCTGACGATTTAAAAACGGTTAAAATGTTCTGGAGTTCTGTTTTGAAGTCAATGGCTTTGCACCCGGGCTTAATAGTCGTATCCGTAGAAGCAATGTGCGCTTATAGACTGCTTGATAGCCCGCGACTTCACTCGAGTAAATGTAGGTTAGGCACCATCCAAGGCAGCGAGCTGGCTCACCGTGATGGGTTTAGTCGGTAGTTTCCGAGACATTCCATCTTCTCCCGGGTGATCTCGACATAACCTATCCGCTCCCTTTCTCCGCAGCAAAATATGCGTCAAAGCATATCTACAAGTTAAAAAAAATATATATTGGGATAGTGTTTGGGGACTGCCGGTAGAAGTGAAAACTTTAATCCTTGATCATAAACACTTCTTTATAAACCAAAAAAATTCAATAATGGAAAGCGTTCGGTGACGATGACGCGAGTTCCATGATTTTTGTTCACCCAAGAAGTGCTCAAGGTTAATAAAGATTTCCCTTCAAAAAAAATTTTAATTACAATACATTTTTCTTGATGAAAGGTACCCTATGTCCTTTTCTGTTTCCCTGACAATGATCGGTCGAGTAGTTAAAGCGTGAAAGCGTAACAAACAAGCTCACATTTTCATTTATGATATTAGCTGTGATAACTGCTCCTCTCCCGTAGCTTGTACCGTGATGTTTATAGCCTATGTTACATCTGGATAAATAAGCTTTCTAAAAGGTGGAAGAATAATTAAAATCGGTTCAGTAATTTCAGAGTTCATTGAATATAAGCAACAAATCTTTCTTCTTTATAATATTAACTAGCTTTTGCCCGCGGCTTCGCTCGCGTTAATTTTGAATTTGACAATTAATTCGGGTTGTACTCTGCTTGTAATAATATAATTCAATCATGATTCGAAAGACACGTGGCGCCATCTATTATCATAAATACGTTATTGTTGTTTTCCTCGGGAACACTAATTTTTATTCGGGATGAAAGGTAGCCTATGTCCGTTTCTGTACACCTGACAACGTATAAGCAAAATTTCAGGATGATCGGTTCAGTGGTTTGGGCGTGAAAGGTAACAAACAAGCAAACTCATTTTCGCTTTTATAATATTTGTTAGGATTAGGATTTATATTTAGTAATATATAACACCTGCTCTGTATATAAATTTTCCACTGCAGAGTAAATGTTAAGCTATATAAGTATGTCCACCACGCTGACCTAGGGCGGATTGGTAGACTTCACACATCTTCGAGAACATTATGAAGAACTCTTAGACATGCAGGTTTTCCCACGATATTTTCTCTCAGCGTTGAAACGAGTGATGATTAACTATAATATGCACATAACTTCGCAAAGCAATCGTGCGTACTTTGGGATCAAACTTGATTTGACACACGCAGTGGAAGCGCGTAACTATGGTTACATATATCAATATATTATTATAATGACATATAACAGCAATATCTTACAGGCAGACTTTGGTCGAATTTCGAGCACTAGGCGACCGCTAGTATAAATAATGAAACTACCAATAAAGCTTTAGTTGTGTAAAACGTAAAAACTTATGATAGGGTACTATTGAATGCACGGATGGCGAATGGTTAAAGTGATCGCCTATAGACACTGCGCCAAATGTTGTGAGTTCGATCCCTATACCGGACAACATTTTGTGTGAACCACAAATAGTTGTTCGGATTGAGAGTATTTTTGTGTCCCTTTTTTAAATGTTTGTTGTCCATATGACACAGTATTTATTCATAGAATGGCGTAATGGTTAAAATGGTCGACCCGCTTTAGCCACTGTCCCAATTGTTGTGTTAACAACAATTTGTGTGAACTACAAATACTCAAATACATAGTTGTTCGAATTCTAGGTATTTTGACGCAGGTTTTATTCCTAGAATAAATATATTTTACTGTATGCTTAGTTGGTAAATCTAAAAGAGATTGGTTGGATGTATAATTTGTGTTTTAAAAAAAATTGGGGCTGTCTTTGGGGACTGCCGATAGAAGTGAAAAGTTTAATCCTTGAACATAAACACTTCTTTATAAACCAATAAAAAAGAAGAACGGTTTGGATTCGTAATACTCTCTTAAGGGTTATTAAAGTGGTCAAATTTTCGTTATGTTTTGCGTAGAACGTACCATTTCTGACATATCCTGACTAATATGATAAATTCGAAAGTAACTCTGTCGTCTGTCTGTCTGTTACCTTTTCACAGCTAAACTACTCAACCGATTTAGATGAAATTTGGTACAGATATAGTTTAAAACCTGGGAAAGGACATAGGCTGCTTTTTATTGATGTAAGTACTACGCGGGCGGAGCCGCGCGCAAAAGCTAGTAATTTTATAAAAGCGAAAGTAACTCTGTCTATCTATCTGCCTGTCGGTCTGTTTGTCTGTCTGTTACCTTTTCATGCTCAATCTGCAGAACCGATTTAGATGAAATTTGGAATGGAGATAGCCTAAAACTCTTGGAAGGACATAGGCTATATAACATCACGCTACAGCTCATGAAAGCGGCGCAGTAACCACAAATACCACTGACGCGGATGAGACCGCAGGCACAGCGAGTAATATTATAAATTCGAAAGTAACTCTGTCTGTTACCTATTCACGGCTAAACAACTCAACCGATTTGGATGAAATTTGATACAGAGGTAGTTTAAAGCCTGGGAAAGGACATAGGTTACTTTTTATTGATGTAGGTACCACGCGGGCGGAGCTGCGCGCAAAAGCTTGTTCAAAATAAATATACACTGCAGATAATAAAATAACATGTTTCAATCCAGTAACCGACAAAGTTGTCCCGCCATCATTACTACGTACAAAAATCAACCAGTAAATTGTATTTCTTTATTTCTTTTGATATTTACTCCATTCCTTACATTACTCCCGGTATTTTAGCACCATAATACCACTCCGAAATTCCTAATTACTAACCAAAGGGCACTCACGCATAGCATGGCACGAAAGAAGGCCAGCTAAGGAAAAACCTCCTTGAAGAAAGCGCGCGAAATTAAACTCTATATAATCTGTGTTAAGTCTGACAGTTCATTACTGAAAGTTGGTAAGGCTTTACTTTTTTTTTTAAATTAGTGTTAGTGCAAAGCATGTATCGTGTTATGCCAAAGGTCAGATTATTAAACATATTGTGCCCTTTCTTTAGTGATGTGGAATTTATATTTTACTGTTTGTTTAGTTGTTAAATATAAGAGAAAATAGTTGAATGTTTCGTGAGAACTGATTTAGGCTTATTGGATATTGCATCAGTGATACTAGACTTTACGGCGACTGCCGCGATGTTGTTGTGGACACGGCGCTGCACACTTTGGCTGATAGCCCAGCCTGGGCATCGCAGCGCCACGAGTTGATCGCGGCAGTCGGACTGGTTGCCCTCTCACTCCCGGCCGTGGTTCAGTCTATGGTCCAGAGTGAGAGATCGTGGAACGCCGTCGCCTCCTTCTGTGAGAAAGTAATTTCCATCAAGGAGGCGGCGGAGCGGGAGAGGGAGCGCTTAAATCCTCTCCCCAACCGCAGACTGAACTGCATAATTTGATTCCTCGTTCCCCATTCTACCATCAGACGACCAGACAATCAGACCAGCGCCACAGGTACATGGTGGATATACCACATTTACACATGAGGCGCTTTGCTTCCAATTTTATAATGCGCAAAGGAGTGGAACTCACTACCTAAGTCTGTGTTTCCCGATGAATACAATCTGGGTGTCTTCAAGTCGCGAGTGAACAGGTACCTTCTGGACAACGTGCTCCATCGTCATCAAATATATGTAGAAAAGTCGCGAAACATTTGGTAATAGTGAAGAACTCTAAGGTACATTGGTAATACATAACAACGGTGTGCTTTTTTTGCACGTATGAATTCAAATTACAAAGGGCCCTGCTAGCTGACAAAATTTTCTTGCTGAATTTCTCCTGTTCTGTTAAAGATTCCTGGGAGTTAATACATGAATCGAGAGGTACATTGGCACAAGTTACGATCAGTCTTATTTTTATGTATTCCGAGCGTAATACAGCCGAGAGCCCTGCTGGATGGATGAAGCGATTTATTGTATTTTCTACCTCAATAATTGAGGTACATTGGATCTTGTTAATAAATTTGTGAGGTACATTGAACAAACAAAGCATAGCCATTAATTTTTTCGGTCTAGCTCGAGTGGCCCCACCAGTGCCGGATTAACCACGTAGCAATAGTAGCAATTGCTACGGGCCCCGCGCGAAAGGGGGCCCCGCATATTTAAGCCCACTCATCTCTGCCTAAGCGTAATCTTTTGAGTAAAACTTATTACTTAAGATTTGGTATATTGAATTTACTTGATGTCATAAAAACGTGAAATGTTACAACTTTTCCAACTAAGACAATCCACGTCAGACAATCGACTATTTCCTTGGCGTAAATAAAACACCGAATTTCATACGGTAAACGCACAAGTTCTACAAAAAGTCGCTCGTGGAAATGTGTAGAATTTCAGTCGGCCTAATAATCAGCTCTACAAAAAGTCTGACGTATGCAAGCACTCTTACCCGAAAGAATTTGCTACGGGCCTCGCGCTTGCTTAATCCGGCACTGGGCCCCACTAAATAGATACACATTCCATCGTCGACTGCATCGTCACTTAACATCAAGTGAGATCGCCATTTAACCAAACAATATATATTACAATTTAAAAAAACAGTCTAGATGTTCTTTGTGTCCGTTCTTTAAATGTTTATAAAGTTCTCGGCGATACAGAAATTGTTCGTAGTGAGCGGGCGTAGTTTTAAAAAAATAAAATTACCATTTATATTACATGTTATAACCGCTTACAATTACCAAGATCTTTTACCATAATATCAGTACAAAAAAAAACATTGAATAAAATATAATCATAAAAATGGTTAGACCATATCCCAACACTAGCCCTGCAGAGTTATTAGGATGTCTCGCCGATATTTAGAACGTCACCGCACACACACACATACACACACACACAGACTTGCTCATACACACACACACGCGGAGTTAACTCAAAGGACATAAAGCTGTATAGTTTATAAGAGTTTATAAACCTTTTTGATTATCGGCACTAATACAACCTTTACACACGCACCTCTCATTAGAATTTAACTTCCGCTTTGCCTATGTTCATGTTATATATTTACAATTTTGTATATAAATATTATACAAATTCGTCGTAATTGCATATCGTTAGTATGCCAATATTTCTCTTTGTCTTATACGCTAAATTTCAAATAGACGACCAAACTGACTTAAATTATAATATCTATACATCTATACAAATAAATAAAATTGAAGTGTCTGTTTGTAATGTCAAAATAACAGCTTTTTATCTAATGCATAAGAAAGTATATAAGGTACCTATACGAAAACATATATATTTTAAATTTTTGTTTGTCTGTCTGTCTGTTTATTCCGGGTAATCTCCGAAACGGCTGAACCGATTTTGACGGGACTTTTGCTGACAGATAGCTGATGTTATAAGGAGTAACATAGGCTACTTTGATTTTAGAAAAATATAGGGTTCCGCGGAGATATACACTTTTTAGTTAAATTCTACGCGGACAAAGTCGCAGGAAACAGCTAGTCTATACTAATATTATAAAGCCGCAGAGTTTGTTTGTTTGTTTGACCGCGCTAATCTTAGGAACTACTGGTTCGAATTGAAAAATTATTTTAGTGTTAGATAGCCCATTTATCGAGGAAGGCTATATAACATCACGCTACGACCCACGAGGGTGGCGCAGTAACGATAAACGCGGGTGAAACCGCGGGAACATCTAGTTTATACATGCCACAATATTATGGAACAACAGTTCCCGCAATCGTTCTATAACGTTATAATAATACGCACAGACGCGTGTTTGGCGAACTTTAAAAAGAAGCTAAGCGTAAAACATGCCCGAAATATGTGACAGAAGATGTATTGCTGTGTTTCATTCTTGAAGTGAAAACTTCTTTAGGCGCGTTGAGCACTTCTTGGGTGAACAAAAATCATGGAACTCGCGTCATCTCACGCTTCCACGCTTTCCATTTTTGAATTATTTTAGAATATTAACAATATCTCAGAAACGGTGCGACCTACGCAAAAATATAACGAAATTAATAACCCCCTTAATAACCCCTAAGAGAGTATCAGGAACTAGCATCCGACCCGCCCCCTTTTTGTTTTGGTTTATAAAGATGTGTTTACGATCAAGGATTAAAGTTTTCACTTCTATCGGCAGTCCCCAAAGACTGCCCCAATTTTTCTTTTTACGAATCTGGTTATTCCTTGTATCCGCTTGTTTAAATGTTTGTAAAGAAGTTTTCACTTCAAAAAATAATAATCAGCCTTACGTCGAAGACTACTTCTTTTTTAAATGGTCTAATGATACAAACCTCTTTAAGCAAATATTATTATTGTATAGTATATCTTGAACGACCACGCTAATCCTCACTTATATTCAATAACATAACATTTTATCAATTCCTAGCGATCATAATATAATTTTAATATACTTTTTTGTTTAATTAATTATAGCTTTTGTTTGAAACTTGGCGGTTTCGTGCCTATGTTGTATTAAAGGGTAATTAAGTAGAACTGTATACAGCAGGCTTTAAATATAAAAGTGACGCTTGATTTCCGAAGCAGAGACTTCGGATTTCCGGCTCTGCTAGATCGTCTTATTCAGCACTTATAGAAAGAAACACAATCCTGAATATTCACGACTGTTTATTTTCTAAATATTTACACGAAACAGACAGTTTTCGCTTATACAATACACTTGACTTTACTTGGATTATAATCTATACTAATATTATAAAGCTGAAGATTTTATTTGTTTCTTTGTTTGAACGCGCTAATCTCAGGAACTACGGGTCCGAATTGAAAAAATCTTTTAGTGTTGGATAGCCTATTTATTGAGGAAGGCTATAGGCTATATAACATCACGCTACGAGTCACGGGGGCGGCGCAGTAATGATAAACGCAAAACATCTAGTTACGTATAAAAGGCAAATCATACGTAGATCTTAATCCTTAGATACTAATATTATAAATGCGAGTTAAAAAGTGTGTTTGTTACGCTTTCACGCCTTAAATATTCGACCGTTCATAAAGAAATTCGCATACACGTTCACAGGTGAACAATGAATAAAATTTTAGCAAAAAGAAATCCATCTTCAAAAACGAATATTCTAAAACAAAAATGCACTAAAAAGTTAAAAAATAATTGCGTATTCTTGTGAATAATTAAATTATTGTTATTAATGGAGTCGGTGAAAAATAATCATCAAAACCGGTTCACCCAGTCGAAAGCTTTGAGGTAAAACACATAATTTTTTTTTTTTAAATACTGTCGAATTGGGAACCTCCTCCTATATTGAAGTCGGTTAAAAAAGGACATAAGATATCATTCATCCATAAAAAAGCATTGTTACTAACTTGACCTGACCTACATTTACGCAAGCGAAGCTGCGGACAAAACCTGGTTTCTCATATTTTTGTTATTCTAGTGTCATTATTCAGAATGAAAACAAGGAAATACATTGGTATGAACGTACTAAACGTTGCCCGCTTTTCCTTTAATAACACCAATAAATTGTGGCCAATGCGGGCGAAATCGCAGCGCAAAGCTTGCTTATAATATTAGTAAAATTTTTACATCAGCCTGTATATGTCTACACATCATTGTTGGTTTGTCTGTAATTAACAGGCTGTATTTAAAACTGATGAGTTTTGTGACCGTGATTGCGTAGTTTGGGGTTAACAAAGTTATAAATGGTTAAACCATAGTCACGAAATTCTTTAATATTTAGTCACTTTCCATTTCTTCATAAATAACTAGCTTTTGCCCGCGGCTTCGCTCGCGCAAAATTAATCTAACCCGGTTATATTAGTAACAGCACTTTATCTATATATAAGTATACTAAATGTTCCCGCAATTTCACCCGCGTTTATCGTTACTGCGCCGCCCCCGTGATTCGTAGCGTGATGTTATATAGCCTATAAGCCTTCCTCGATAAATAGGCTATCCAACACTAAAATATTTTTTCAAATCGAAATAGTAGTTCCTGAGATTAGCGCGTTCAAACAAACAAACAAACTCTTCAGCTTTATAATATTAGTATAGATACGTCTAGGTTTTTTGGTCTTATTTTTATGTAGGCTTAAAACTATTTTCTTTTTTATTTAAACTATTTTTAATACTTATGGAAACGTCAGAAAATTCAATTGGGTACAAATTGATCCTTTCAAGTTCAGGATTCCGTGAGACCCAGTGTTGCTAGTTACGGGTTACGGCATTATTGATATTGCTGGCATATAAATAAATAAATTTATTAATATTTCAGTGTGACAACACAATGTAATACAAAGCTGCTAGTATTGTTAGGAGGCTGGCCATTGCTGTAGAAGCGCCTGAAACTGAAACAAATAAAGAAATTAAATTAAATAATGATTAAATTAAAATATGTTATAAATTATTTAAATCATATAAAAGACACGACTGCAATAAATAGCTTGTTGATGCAGCATAGAGATCGCGACTGCTCTGCATGAGATCTTGGGTTCGAATCCCAGGTGAACAATTCTCAATAGCAGCCCAGATTTACTAAGTTGGCAGTTTTGCATACCCCTTGCTTCGGCACGTAAATCCGTTGATCCTGCATCTGATCTCTTCGGCCATGTCGGATTGCCGTCCCATCGGACTTTGAGAGTTAGGGAACAGAGAGTGCACTTGTGCTTACGCACACACTTGTGCACTGTAACTCCTGTGCTATTCTTCCTTAAGATTGGTGATCAAAATTCGGTCTAAAGGACATTATTACTACTTACTGCAAGTCTGTAGTTCTTCCGAGTACGGGTAATCGAAGGAGCACTGACAGAGGCTGTTCCTGCATTCCACTCTCTCGGAGATACCCTCAAAGTAACATTCGCTGGTTCTCAAGCAACCTTCGAAAAGACCTGGCGACAAAACAGTCTTTTTATAACAGGCAACTTTTAATCACATATTTTTTGAAATGAAAACTTCTTATTATTTTAGAATATTAACAATATTTGAATTTTTTTAGAATATTAACAATATCTTAGAAATGGTGCGTCCTACGAAAAACATAACGAAAATTTGACCCCTTTAATAAGCCCTAAGAGAGTATCCGGAACTAGCAATTGAGCCACCCTCTTTTTTTTTTTAAGCGAAAACTTCTTTATTCGCTTTGAGCACTTCTTGGGTGAACAAAAATCATGGAACTCGCGTCATCGTCACCGAACGCTTTCCATTTTTGAATTATTTTTGGTTTATAAAGAAGTGTTTATGATCAAGGATTAAAGTTTTCACTTCTATCGGCAGTCCCCAAAGACTGCCCCAATTTTTTTGTACATCACGGAGGTCTTTACAAACATCCAAACAACACGCAACGAAAAAAATGTTTTTTCTTTTTTTATCATCAGCGATAGACTAGTGGGAACCGTTGGACTGCCACGCAGAGGTCTCGAGTTCGAAGCCAAGGCGCGCGCATCTAGGATATTTCGAAGTTATGGGCGTATTACTTAATTATAGTGAAAGAAAACATCGTGAGGTAACCTGCATGTGTGACAGTTCTACATAATGTTCTCAAAGATATGTGAAGTCTGCCAACCCACACTCAGCCAGCGTGGTGGACTATGGCCTAATACTACTCACGTTCACATTTTAAGTGCAAATTATTATTATTATATTTTAGATTTGATTAGCTTTGCTAAATTGTTATGTTAGTTGTAAGTCATCTATATCTACATATATGTACTAATATTATAAAGCTGAAGAGTTTGTTTGTTTGAACGCGCTAATCTCAGGAACTACTGGTTCTATTTGAAAAATTATTTTAGTGTTGGATAGCCTATTTATCGAGGAAGGCTATAGGCTATATAACATCACGCTACGACCCACGGGGGCGGCGCAGTAACGATAAACGCAGGTGAAACCGCGGGAACATCTAGTCCACAATAAATAAATAAATTATAATAAACTGTCGAATTAACTTACCGATTTGCGGCCAACACCGTCCATCTCTATAATGATAGTTGTTGATACACACACAGCGTTCATCTGCGCATGCGCTCTGCTCACCCATCACGGACACACATTGAGCTGTCACGTTGCACACGCTCTCCTTGTCTAACACATCTGGAGAATAAGAAAAGTTTTAGTATACATACTGGCGTGGCGTATATTATGTAGGCTAGAATAGGATACATGACAATTTTTATGTTTTATTACTTTAAACAATACATCTGGAAAGCAAATATTTTTTATTAATACATTACATAGCGAATAAGATAAGTCTTTAGCAGAAAAAGGACGAAGGTACATAGTAGTGACGTAACTGCTGTTTGTGTGCAGGTGCACGAGCGAGATAGCGAGGTGTTACTAAAATTCAACCTTTTCTCGAAATCAAATATAATGTAATAAATGTTCCTTTGTTTTCCAACATTAACAATATGGCCACAAAGTATGAACGTCAAAGTTTATGAGTTTATTATTTTAGTTGCAAGGTACAGACAAAGGGTTGAGCCTATGAGAACGGCCACTCTTTCTTATATCAAAATTTAAAATATTATTTACTCCCTTATTTGCAACCGATTTTCATACTGTTTGCACAAAAAGGTTTCTTTTGATATTTTGCTCTTTTGTGTAAAATAATATACAAAATCAAATATATTATGCACCTACTCGATAATAATTTCAGTATCTTACAACAACGGACTAGGAATAGCTCCCATATCGCAGGAGACTTTAAAAACATTCAAACAACGGACACAAGAACATCTAGACTCGGAACATCCATTTGTGTATCACACAAAATTTTGTCCTGTGTGATTCGAACCCACAACACTGGGCGCAGTCGGAGTGCCGAGGCGACCAATTAAGCCACTACGTCATCCATGCAGTGTTATTCGTGTTTGTTTGCCAACTATCAGGTTTACGGTAGGTACCAGTGTTACCAACTCCTATAAATTCGAGTCGCTAGATTCAATATCAAAAGTTGCCAGAAAGTCGCTAAAACTCATTCTGCTTTCGTTTTTCGATCTTTCGGTAGCGGTTTACTAAAAAAAAAGGTCAGCCCGACTACCGTGGTAGGTTCAGTCCCTCAGTCCCGAGAATTAAAAGGTCAGCCTGTAGAGATTTCATGACATTTTTCCATATATATCTCTTGGCACTGTATAATTCTGTGCCGTCCAAAAGTCGTCAGATAAGTCGCTAAAACATTTTTGTCGTCAGATCTTCTTTTTTGTCGCTGAGACTTCAACGAAAGTCGTCACTTCTAGCGACAAAGTCGCTAAATTGGCAACACTAGTAGGTACCGGCTTGCTTCCCTGGAACTGCCTCTGTGATTTCAAAAAACAAAGATCGTTCTAGTTTAGTCATAGTAACTTACTGGGCCAGCATACGTTCCCATCAGCCGCGTATCCTTCATTGCACTGGCAGGTAGCCCCGTCTAGCTGTTCGTTGAGAACACAGACCATGTTGTCTATAACGCAGTCTGAGTCTTCCCTGCAGTTTCCACCAATAGCTGCAAGAAAAGAAAAATCTTTTAAAAGTTCTAAACAAAATCTTCTCTTCTTATTATCTTATTTTAAAAAGACAGCAGCGATAGCTCAGTGGGGAGACCAACAGACTGCAAGGCAGAGGGTCTCGGGTTCGAACCCACGTCGCACACCTCTGACTTTCGGAAGTTATATGACATTTCGAAATTATGTGCGTATTGATTGACAATTATCGCCTGCTCCGTGTCTCGGAGAGCACGTTAAGCCGTCGGTCCTGGCTGCCATGAACATCTATGGCTTTCGTTATTGGAAAGTCAGTGCCCTCTAATATCCTGACACTGGTCTAGCCTTAGGGTATCGTTAGCCTTCGGGTTGCGGAGGTCAGATGGCAATTGCTCCGTGTAAAAATGATATCCAGTCAAATCCGGTTAGACTAGAAAGCCGACCCCAAGTGACTTGGGAATAATAAAGGCTAAGGAGAAAAAGAAAAAGGCAACTTCCGCAATTTGAATATTACCTGTGTCGTGGGAGATTCTACTAAAATTCAAACAAGGGATAGAAAGAACATCCAGTGTCGGAACAGCTATTTGTGGATCATCCAATTTTAGTCGCGTGTGGGAATCGAACCCACGACACTCGGAGCAGTGGCATTGATTTGCAAATTGTTTGGCCGTTTGGGGATCAAATCAAACCCACAACATCCGTCAAACCATCAACTAGCCATTAACACTTACAGCATCGTCATAGTTTTAAAGTATTGTCTCGCAGCGGCACACTGATGGCCGGCCACTATAGATTTTAAATTATGCTTGGTATTCTAAGACTTGACACATTAAATAGATAATGATTACTTACTTGGAGCACAGTATCCATCAGTTTCTTGATACCCGTTAGAGCATCCGCAGTACCCTTCGTAACAGCCCGTATTAGCTGTGCCCGTACACTCCGTGGAAGCTTGGCAAGTGTCACCCAATTCTGCGAAAAATAACAACAATTATATAAAACTGTAATTTACCTGTGTATATTATATATCTTTTTTTATACACAAGCAATATTTAACATGTTTGTGTCCGCAAATCTCGAAAAGTAGTCGATGAATTGACTTGAATTAGACAATATTCCTAAATAAGAGTATTTTTATATACATTTTGTGACGAAGTTTTTATGGACGCGAAAAATAGAAAACTTACCCAAATCAACTAATCAATAGTTTTTTATTTCACACCATTCAGTTAATACTAACTTAGTACTGTACACACAGCGACACATCAACCTAAACTGTTTGGACTTTGAACTATTAGAAGTTGAACGCTGCGAATCGTGCGAGAGACTACGTTATATTTTTGTTATTTTGTCTCACTCACGCTGAACGGGACGCGACGCTCTATCCTTACCATTACATCGACACCACTATGCATTGTCCCTTTCCGACAATTCTCTATTTTATATGTAGCGTAGTTATGCGTATATAGGGTGTCTAACTTGAAGTGTAGCTGTGTGTACTGTAAACAACTTGATAAGTTGTAACACGCGTTGCATGCCCTCTAACTAATATAACTAAATATAATAATTATATAATACAATTAAGAACACAGCGATAGCCTAATGGAAAACTGTTGGACTGCCCCGCAGAGGTTTCGAGTCCAATCCCAAGGCGCGCATCTCTGACTTTTCGAAGTTATGTGCGTATTAAATAGTTAATTGTCGCTCGCTTTAACGGTGAAGGAAAAAAAACATCGTGAGGAAACCTGCATGTCTGAGAGTTCTACATAATGTCCTCGAAGATATGTGAAGTCTGCCAACCCGCACTGGGCCAGCGTGGTGGACTACGGCCTAACCCTTCTCATAGTGAGAAGAGGCCCGTGCCCAGCAGTGGGACAGTTTAATACAGGGCTGATATTATTTATCATAATTATCTTTATTAATCCCATATTAAAGTACACTCTTCTCAATTCTTGTCACTATATCTTCTTAAAACGTCTCGGTTGTACATCTCTCAGTAACCACGACTTTTGAAAAGCAACCAAAATATTCATATAGTTATAAATATAAATTTAAACGTTCTTTTTTATTCTTAGAGATAAAGAATTATAATAATAATGATAATCATTTCTGAAGGGCCTCTGCACATTAGACCTATGTCCCCGTATAAGCCTCCCAAATGGCCGGGTATTTTTATAACTTACTAGCTGACCCGACAGTCGTTGTCCTGTCAATCTATACAAAAATACATATCACGTAATTAAATTCAATATTAAAACGACAATCTATTTTTTTCTTATAAAAATACCATTAAAATTTTGACATTTCCCGCGGATTTTTCGCAAATTTTCGTTCATAACAAACCATGTCCTGGGATTTACAACCACAACAAAAAAGAACAGCCACATCGGTCGAGCCGTTCTTAAGTGATGCTCCGTCATCCTTGTGGCAATTTGCGGCTTGTGACTTTTATCTATATAGACTAAGAATATACCCGTGAAAGAGACACAAATGATAATGATAGGTATACTCACCAAGACCAGCAGTGAGACACAATCCATCCAGCTCCATAGTACCCGCTGGGCAGGTGCATACTCCTTCATCAGCCGAGGTTAAGACGCACTCAATCTCCATATTACCAGCAAGACAGTCGCTGTTCTCTCGACAGGATTCACCGACACCTGAGGAAATTAATATTTTAGTCTATAAGTTCAAGCTTGTTTATTTCCAAATAGGTAGGCAGAGTCGGGTATTTTCCAGGACCTACGTATGTAAATCATTGCCATTTACAAGACACATTTCGAGACTCTGCTGCTACAAAGATTTTTTGATAGGAAATCCTGATTCTCCGGCGAGGAAATCTAACCAGATCCAGTTGTATTTGTGTGTATCATTACCGCCATGCCCTTGTCACCGAGGCAGAAATTTGAGAATAGAAATTGTGAGATTTTTTACGCCTGATGTCAAAAAACAGTTAGTGTTAAACTTTCGACAATGACTGCTTGTGACTTCAAACGGATAGATCAAAATTATCATGTCCTTTTTTATTGAATACCTTATAAACACGATGCTAGAAATACCGCCAATAATCTTCACAATGGACAAAATCTTCACCCAGACTCGGCGCAAATTGTGAATGACAAATTATTTTTAGTCCCGTATGGAATCAAACCACTTAGTACAATATACCTATAGAAAGTTGACATTTTAAATCATATTATAAAGAAGATAGACTTGTATGTTTGTTCATAATCATAAAACTCAACAATTACCAGCCCGATTTTAAATTTCTTTCACCATCAAAAAGCTACTCTATTCAGAAGTCACATAGTCTAAATAACATCAGTCAAAGTCAAAACACAATTATTCATTTAGGTCACAAAGTAACACTTATGAACATCAAACATCACGCTACGAGCCACGTGGTCACAGTTATCATAAACGTGGAAGGCAGCTAGTATATAGTAACTTACCAACGAATAATCGACACATGCTCCTCTCTCCATCCCAAACAGCCTGCTCAGGAATACATTCGCAAGTTCTCAAGAACCACGGTAATGTCGGTTCACCACATCGGACCGCCGCTCCAAAAGTATGGCAGTTATTATCAGCGACACACGAATCGCTGATGATTCGAACAACTGCGGATAATAAATTGATTAGTATTGTAGTACAGTGAATAACAGCAGCGATAGCCTAGTGGGAAACCGTTGGACTGCCACGCAGAGGTCTCGAGTTCGAATCCAAGGCGCGCATCTCTGACTTTTCGAAGTTATGTGCGTGTTAATTAATTATCGCTCGCTTTAACGGTGAAGGAAAACATCGTGAGGAAACCTGCATGTCTGAGAGTTCTCCATAATATTTTCAAAGATATGTGAAGTCTGCCAATCCGTACTAGTCCAGCGTGGTGGATTATGGGCTAAACCTTCTCACAGTTTAATACAGGGCTGATATTAAATTTAAACTGAATAAAAATCGAATGCAATCGAACGAAAGTTGAGTCTGTTGTACTGTGAGCTTAATATTCGTGAGAAGCAGCAAAAAAGGATTGCATAAATGTTGGTGGTTTTCGATTATCATATTGTGTCATTTGTGTCATACGAATCGATTATTCGAATGTTACTCATGATGGTAATCGATAGTCAGAAGGTTATAGGTTGAAATATTTTTATTTGGAACCACGTGATCGTAAATGACTTTGATTGGCCACATTTATTTTGACTTCACACATTTCTGTCTGTTCTGTTCTGTCAATTTTGTTTTACAAACGTGTTACGTCACTTGACATCTCGATGCCATATTGCAGGAGCTAGCGTTTGACAAGTTAAATAACGATCAACGTAATTTTTAATAAATTTTTAAACGCTTAAAATAAATAAAGATAATTCATTATTTGTAGAGTCCATAAACACCACAAAATAATGTAAAATGGTTACTAAAAACTAGTCGAATAGACTATTGTAAAATATAAAGCATACCTTTAACACAATCCCTCATGTTCTCCTCGAAGAAGAAGTTAGCCATACAAGTGCAGATTCCGTTCCTCACCTCGGCGAATAAACCGACACACTGGTCCTCAGTAGATGGGGAACCGAGCTCTGGAAACATTTAGTCTTATTAGCCACATTCTTGACTTAGTCTGGAGGCAAATTTTACAAAGGCTTTTATGAAGGCAAATTTTACAAAGGCTTTTATGAAGGCAGCAGTAACCTAGTGGGGGACTTTTGGACTGCCCCGCAGTAGTTCCATCTAATGGCATACACTTGTGGCTTGCCTGAGTTCGATCCCAAGGCAAGTACCTCTGACTTTTCGCAGTTATGTGCGTATTAAATAGTTAATTATCGCTTATTTTAACGGCGAAGAAAAACATCGTGGGATCCCTGCATGTTTGAGAGTTCTACATAATGTTCTTGGAGATATGGATGTTGTTTGAATGTTTGTAAAGTCCCTGCGACACTGGAATTATTCCCAGTGTGGGAATTGTGTTTTAAAAAAAGAATATAGAATTTCTGAAATCTGCCAACCCGGACTGGACCAGCGTGTTGGACTATAGCCTAATCGTTCTCACACTTAGAAAGGCTCCGTGCCCTTCAGTAGTACAGTTTATATATGATAACTGTTGTTTGATAAAAAAAATATTTGTAAGTTAATGTGGCAATGTCTATTAAATTGGCAGATTTTGTTTACATTTACTCGATTTTTTGTGGCCATAATAATTAGGTTTGCCAGAATGCGTAAGAATAAATAAATTAACTTACCAGCGTAACAGGTGGTACCATCATTGCTAGCATAATATCCAGTAGGACAAATACAAACTCCGAAACCCGAACAGACGAACGGAGCAGTACAAACGTTTGACACGTCACACTCGACGCCATGTTGTTTCGTGGAGCGGCCATCTTGCCGCGTCAGTGACGCGTTGACGCCATCTTGGACATGGATCAGCTGACGTAACAAGCCACCATTTTGTGAAGATGTCAGAATGGCGTTGAGAGTTTTAGACGCGTCAATATCAGCGCGAATTTCTTGTTGTGCTAAAATAGATACATTAAATTAATAATTTGACTACGTATGTGTATATACCATAGGGTTTCTGGACGGTTTGGCAAACAGAGAGTGACTTTTTTAACGATCATAGGCCATGCCTTTTGGTAGACAGTGATTTTTTTCTACTTTTAATGAAAGCGTGTGCTCGGTGCTGCTTGCAGCAGCTGGGGCGCCCGAAACTTTAAATATGCATAATGTTATGCGGAATGACATCTGTTATCTAGAAGACCATTAGAAAACAAGAAGAGGATTGGATCGTGATAACGAGGCGTGACAATTGTAAATTTGTATCACTGGTGTAGCAAATGGTATTTTAAAAATATTTTACCCTGTCATAGATGTGACAGAGCAAAATTTTTGTTGTATTACAAGATCATTCTGAATGAGTCACTTCAAATACTATGATTAAATTTACCACGCGATTTTGTCATGACCTGGAACGTATCACAGATATGTGGTCCCATATTTAAGTAGAGGAGTGTTATGCCAACATTACGCCAGCTAACTAAGAAAGACTGACTAAGAAACTTCATAAGGCTAGTGTGAATGGAACAGTCGCAAGAGGAAGACCTAGGCGAACGATTAATGATCAGATCGGAGACATTCTGGATAAAGGCCAGGTTAAGAGCGCATTAAACCGGCGAGCGTGTATAAGGAATGTTATGAAAGTGAATGGAGCCAAAGACGTGGTAGGATCATAGCAAATGGAAATCCGTAGTCTCTGCCTACCCCTCTGGGAAACAGGCGTGAATCTATGTATGTATGTCCGCCAGCTATGTTCTGGGTTTCGAGGAGGCAATATATTTTCTAAGCCTATATAATAGGTCTGCCTTGAAAATGACTGTTCCAAATTTCAGTTTCATGGTAGACTGACATGTTCTTTTTGCCCGTTCTTTAATATTTGTAATGTCCCCTGACACAGGGCTTATTTCCTTAATAGAAACTCCCACACTAGGATATCTGCACTTGTGGTAGTAAAAAAATATTTTTTTGTCGATAGTTACCTTCTACAACATTGGGATCGTAGCACCTGAAGGTATTGATGTTACACAATCCATTCTCGAACTGGCAATCTTCGTCCAGCACGCAGCCGTCACCAATAGCTGAAAATATATCACACGATTATACTAACTTTTATATGCTTTGTTCTTGACTATATGGAGAAATAACTATCCCACAGAAGCCGTACATTTTTATGTTACTCCGGCCTACTTATAATATAACTTTCTTTATGCCAATATTTTGTTCCATTATTGATTGAAAGAAGAACGAATTAGCAAATACATGTTTGCAAACACAGTTTTTTTAAGGTAATAATAGTACCAATTTTCATAGGTTGACGGCGATTGCTGGGATTCAAACCTCTAAATCGCAAATCAACATTTTTTTGAAGTGAAAGCTTCTTTAGCGGCGCTTTGCACTTTTTTTGTGATGGGAAGAAAATGTTAAACTCGCGTCAGGACACTTGACCTGATCGAAGATTCGTAAGACGGAGGGAGAATTGTCAAACTCACGTCAGGACACGTGACCTGATCGAAAATTCGTAAGACGGAGGGAGAATTGTTATGTTTGTGTACGATTGCGCAATAAATGAATATTGTATTTTACCACATAAATGATAGTACTTTTATACTGATAATAAGAAGGGAATAATTTTGCACGAATTGCTTTATGTGCAAAATTATTCCCTAACCATTTCAAAATATCAAAAATGCACAACGTTAATATTCAAGTTTTCACTTCTGCCGGCACTCCCGGAGTGCAACCCGTTGATTTTTTTCCAAAGACCCGGCGTTTACTCAAAGGAATCCGATTTTTTAACAAAACCAATACTTCACTCTAAATTAGATCAGATTCATTTACTATTAACAAGTAAACACCTACCGTAACCAATCTTCCTGCATTCCCCTCTCTGCCTCCTATAATACCCAGCAGCACATCCACAAGTTCTCGTAGTAACATCACAACTCAAACTGAAGGGATCCCTTAGAGGACTCATGCAGTCCTCGTCCCTGTTACACGGGGATTCGTAGTCTGTTGACTGCCAGCACCGACCATCTTGGTAATGGAATCCCTCGCGGCAGAAGCAGTTACCTTCTGAAATAAAGGTTAGAAAAATATTTAATAAATCTTTTATTTCTCTATGTAATTCATGAGTTCATCTTAGGATGGAGGTATTCTTGTGTGTGTATTTGTTTTTGTGTCTGAGTATGTGTGTGTAATGTGTGGATAAGTAAAAAAAAAATATTACCTTGAGCCTCACTGCTACCGCGACATTCAAAATTGGTGACGAGAGCAGAACACTGGTGGTCTTCGATACAGGGCCATGTGTAGTATGGAGACCCTGAAACAAATCAACAGAGTTGAGTAAAAGAGCTATAGAGAGAAAGAAAATTTAGTTGTAGCGTATCCAAACACTAGGCAAATAAGTTACTACTTTTATGACGTGACAACGTCTAATAAATCGATGAAAGCCGGCTGCACGCACGAAAAAGGATGACTCATTGTCCCGTTACTCTCATTATCCCGTTACGCTCATTGTCCTACTACGCTCATTGTAACGTTACAGAAAATAAATTTTGTTATGATGTTGTCACTTTAAACTATCGTCCGTAAACCGACTTTACAGACAACCAATTCTTTTTTATTGTTTATTTTGTAATATATTCTACTCTTACATATTATGTAAGTATTGTTAAATACATACCCAGGTACTACACAAACCATCTTGGGTTGAATCACAGTATGGTACAAGTAGCCCTTAAATATTAAAGTAATTGTATAATTATATATTTTATTAAGCTAAGTAATAATATACAAATTTCGATAGGAAAACTATTTATTACACGACAAGAGATTACGATAAAAGATGGCGCTGCATTCAATTACACTACTTCATAAAGTAATGAATCGGGCAAGCGAAGTTTGCCGCCGTAGACATTATACAAGTACCCGATACCAACGGTCAGATATGACATTTTAAACTAATTAGACTTATTCCACTTTAATTTATAAGCCTACCAAAAATAACGTAGATTATAACTTAATTAAACCAAATATATTATAAAGTTAAAATAAATAATCATATTAATAATTGTCATTAATAACATTACATTTTTATTAGATTCAATCACAATCAAGTGGTAGTGTGCCCAGAAGCCTGGCAGCATTGCCACGTTGAATGGCAATGCTTTAGTTTTTATTAATACTTCTCTATTTTTATAATTGCTCTATTGCATTAGGGATAATACAATACAATAATAATAATATACTACCACATACACACAACACCATCTAGCCCAAACTAAGCAGAGCTTGTACTATGGGTACTAGTCAATGGATAAACGTACATATATACTTCTTTTTTTGTAAATACATACATATTATACATAGAAACTCCCAGACCAAGTGAAACATCCATGTTTATGCACACAAATGTTTGACTTGTGCGGGAATCGAACCCGCGACCTCAGGCGTGGACTGACCGAATACCGAAACCGACTGGTTACAAACCACTACGCCATCGAGACCACCTCTAATAATTATTGTATTATGTGAATAAATAAAAATTGCATCCCTGCTTATTCTCTCGAAGATATATACCCGGCTTCCAATCAACAAGACAAAATCAAACTAATGTCAAAAATTTTTGATTGTTTCTTCCTAATTCACTTTTGACTGCCAAACTTATTCTTGTCGATCTGCCTTTCAGAAACTAGGGATAAGTCAAAAACAACTTACGATCAACACACTTGGTGCCTCCTAAAACCAATTCTTGTGCAGCGGGGCAGGCGCATCGGCTGGATATGCATAGGGCACCTTCTGTAGAGGCGCAGTCGATGTGCTGGAGACACGTCCAGGATAACGCCGCGTGTGCGTGTAGGAGGCAACCTGGAATTGAAAATAAGCACTCGCACTCGTATGGTGAAGGAAAACATCGTGAAAAACCTTAAAGGAAATTAAATATGTTATGTTATCTATACATATAATAAAATCGTAGGAAAGTCAAAACTGTACATTGAATATTTTTTTAAAAGAATACTTGGGGCGTGATCTACAATCGACATCGAAGCCAAAAATATAGTTTTTAGAATTTTTGTCTGTTTGTCTGTATGTATATCTGGGCTAAACTCAAAAAGTAGTGCATGGATTTACTTCAAATTTTGCATGAATATTACTAACAGGTCGGGTCAACATATAGGCTACATATTATCACGCTATCACCTACGGGGGAGGAGCTGTGAATCTTTATTTTTCTTACGCATTATGTGACAGCGTGTAATCTAACGACGCATATTTAAATGTTGTGAGTGTGTGAGTAAGCCATGCTATTATCTAGCTTTACACTATAAAAACTACGCCATTTAAGTAACTTGGGCAGAGAAATATAGTTGGGTTCCGCGGCGACAAACACTTTTTAGTTAAAATCTACGCGGACGAAGTCGCAGGTAATAACATAACATATTTAATTTCCAATCAAAATTTAAGTTTAAATAATATTAAAAGTTATTAAGTTTTAATATTATTTAAACTTAAATTTTGAATGTCATTTGGGAGTTATTTGCTAAGACGCAGATCCAATCGGACATAATGGCTTTTTCATTAGATTGAGATGAAGTGGGACACCGTTGAACTGCAGAGTTATCCCAAGACGCGCATCTCTGACTTGTCGAAGTTATGTGCGTATTAAATAGTTAATTATCGCTCGCTTAACGATGAAGGGAAACATCGTGACGAAACCTGCATGTCTGAGAGTTCTCCATAATGTTCTCGAAGATATGTGATGTCTGCCAATGGGCCAGAGTGGTCGACTACGGCCTAACCCTTCTCACACTGAGAAGAGGCCCGTGCCCAGCATTGCGGCAGTTTTTATACAGGGCTGATATTTTTATACTTAGAATCCACGGTTAAAGAGACTGCCTTTAGCCGTGGAATCTAACTCATTTAGATAAAACGCAAAACAAACGTTTTTTTATATGTTATTGGAGGTAAACTAGCAGACGGATCGCCTGATGGTAAGCGATTACCGCCGCCCATGGACACCCGCAACACCAGAGGAGTCACAAGTGCGTTGCCGGCTTTTTAAATTTGCCCAAACGGCGAAACACAACGCAAGCGCTACATATTTCACGCCAGTTTTCTGTAAAGCCGTGGTATCAGTCCGGTCGAGCCGGCCCATTCGTGCCGAAGCGTAGCTCTCCCACGGTAGAAAAGTAGGAAACATGTAATTATATAGTTATAAACATCGATCAAATATACCATAGATGCACGATCGTCGCTCGAAAAACGGCCCCAACAAAACTGTGCATAAATCAGTCGTATGCGCTATATTATACACCTGTCCCACTCACTCTTGCGTGCGCTGCCCGTAAGCGAGAGCGAATCGACACCACTACTACGGTGGAGACCGTACCATACACTTAGTACGCTTGCGTATCGCGAGTAACACACTTAGGACGCTTTACATTGACGCGTTTTAACTAAACTATTACACAATGTTTCTCAGTGGGCGTTCAATGGTTATTCCAGTTTATTTCCTGGATTGCATAATAAATGCAGACACTTATAAGTAAGTAGTACTGGTCAGTGCCACATATTGACGCGGTTTTTGTATGAGAATGTGCATCTGTGGTATATTTGATCGAAGGTTATAAACGATTGGGAAAGAGTTATAAATTAATTAATTCAGTAACTATAGCTTTTAAGTGTGTTTACTAATCAAATGAATCTTGGTCACTTGAATTAAGAAATTTTATTATTATGTTTCTCTTATGACAGGTATTTTCTAACATATTATATCAGAAAATACCTGGCCCTTTGGGAGGCTTACACGGAGACATGGGTCCAACGTGAAGAGGCCTTTCGAGAGTTTTAATCAAAGGTGGGATGGAACACCTACAGCGGCACTAGCCGCAGCAGGCGTAGGACTATTGCTACGTATGGATTCTAATATATGGGCTATAGGTATGAGTGTTTGGTAGACCGGTATATTGTTATTATAAACGTTTTTGTGTAATGAGTTCACCGGTTCGACTCCCAGTTGAAGCAGTGTTATTGGGATTTTCTGCCAAAAAATTCTAAATACCAGCACGGCATCTTAGAGACGAGCGTTCAACGTTTTAGGGCAACACTAAAGAAATATTTATTTGATCACTAAAAAGGTCAGGCAACAGCTGCATGACACAAGTGCTATTTAACTATGTAGAGAAATTACAGTCGCTAACATTAATGTCTATTTTTGAGATAATGAAGTTGTTAGATGTAACTGGGGTGCGAAAATAAATATTGTATTGTTAACATATTGCTGCCGTAAACGCTATTATTATTATTATTTTATATCGTATTTTATATCCTATTAGTTGTGTAAAGTTTATTAGGTACCTATATTATTTATAAACATGGTCGCAACGGAAGACCAGCGCTAGTTTTTTCAAAACTAGCATTTTGCTGGGATGCGACCAATTTGCAGTAAGATTTCTTTTTCTTTTTTTGTAATTAACTATGTCTGATGTATGTAGTGTATAATCTGCTGCAAATAAATGTATTTTCTTATTTTCTTCTTTCTTTCGATAATTAACTATTTAATACGCACATAACTTCGAAAATTCAGCGGACTTTGTTCACGTAATTAAAAATCTATAATTTCAATATGTAGGTAAGCGGCTATTGACCGATAAACAACGATTAATTGCTCTTAATTTTTGTTTTATTGGCGGTCTCGATGACGTAGTGGTTAGTGTAAGCGACTGCCACGCCTGAGGTCGCGAGTTCGATGTCCGCACAAGTCAAACATTTGTGTGCATAAACATGGATGTTTGTCTTGGTCTGGGTGTTTCTATGTATAATATGTATCTATTTACAAAAAAGTATATATGTATGTATATCCATTGTCTAGTACCCATAGTACAAGCTCTGCTTAGTTTGGGCTAGATGGTGTTGTGTGTATGTGGTAGTAATAGTATATTATTATTATTAATCCTCATGCATTCACTTCCGCTGTATCACCAAGACAATCTTATTCAAATACAAATTAATTATATTTCTAAAATAACTTTAGGTATATTAAAGCAATTAAAACTCACCCAATATTAAAAGATACTTGTCAGACCACATTTTCTCTCACTTAATTACAAATGATTTAATTATATGTACACACGAGCCTGCCGCAGCACTGATTACAGAAATAAAATAACGTAAGAATAGATAAAACACATTTTGGACGATTATCGACCGGGTTAATACAGGCTTTACAATCTGTAGAATTGTAAACCAGAAAATGTGGTATCTTGAAATAGAAATATTTAAAAATCCTAATCCTAACCTATCCTAATCCTAATTCCTAACTAACATTATAAAAGCAAAAATGAGTTTGTTTGTTTGTTACCTTTTCACACCTAAACCACTGAACCGATCAACCTGAAATTTTGCATATACATTGACAGGTGTACAGAAACGGACATAGGCTACCTTTCAGCCCGAAAAAAATTACTATTCCCGAGGAAAACAATAATAACGTTCTTATGATAATAGATGGCGCTACGTGTCTTTCGAATCATGATTGAATTATATTATTACAAGCAGAGTACAACCCGAATTGATTGTCAAATTCTAAATTAACGCGAGCGAAGCCGCGGGCAAAAGCTAGTAAATTAATAAAGCTCGTAACGGAAAAGTGTTATTAATGTTATTATCTATAGTATTAAAGATTTTTTTAATAATAATCATTTTAAATAAATTTAATGTCGATTTGTGAAGTGAAAACTTCTTTAGGCGCGTTAAGCACTTCTTGGGTGAACAAAAATCATGGAACTCGCGTCATCGTCACCGAACGCTTTCCATTTTTGAATTATTTTTGGTTTATAAAGAAGTGTTTATGATCAAGGATTAAAGTTTTCACTTCTATCGTCAGTCCCCAAAGACTGCCCCAAATTTTTTTGTACCCCTTGACCACGTGACGGGTATGCGAAATTTCATGATGATCGTATGGTGTGTGATGTACGTATTGTATTGAGTATGATGTATTGTAAGTAAACCTTGTGATACTGATGTCGTCTGCCTAGATCAGGGAACCCTATTTTAAGCCAATGTATGAATATATTTTGTGTTATTAATAAAGTATAATCTTAGCGTAATTGTTGTCTCATTACTCTCTCACGTAAGACCCTGTATGGTGACTTTGCCAACGCATGCGCGAGTTCGCTGACCTAACGTAAAACGAAACTTTAATCTAAACATTTGAGTGAATTGTGTAGTTTAAAGACGCTTATAAATTATGGGACTACTTTGCAAGATATTATTTGAACCATTTGTGGACTTTGGATCGCGACAAAAAGTGATAAATAAACATTGGCAAACAACAGTCTAAGGAGCAGGGTTGTATCATCATTACTCGGTTTTCTAATACTCTCTCAAGGGTTATTAAGGGGGTCAAAATTTCGTTATTTTTTGTGTAGGACGCACCATTTCTGAGATATTGTTAATATTCTAAAATAATTCAAAAATTGAAAGCGTCGAAGCGTGACGATGACGAAGCGTGACGATGACGCGAGTTCTATAATTTTTGTTCACCCAAGAAGTGCTCAACGCGCCTAAAGAAGTTTTCACTTCAAAAAGGACATAGGGTACTTTTCATCCAGAAAAAGCATTGTTGCGGGTATCTTATCTTATCTTATGTGGGGGCCAGTCAGTGCAGACCGGCGACACTTCGACCCAGTGTTCTTTTGTGTCGACACTCCCAATAACGACTGCCATAGATGTTCATGACAGCCGGGACCACCGGCTTAACGTGCTCTCCGAGGCACGGAGCAGGCGATAATTGTCAATCAATACGCACATAATTTCGAAAAGTCATATAACTTCCGAAAGTCAGAGATGCGCGACGTGGGTTCGAACCCGAGACCCTCTGCATTGCAGTCTGTTGGTCCACCCACTGAACTATCACTGCTCTTATTGTTGCGGGTAAGAGCTGGTACGTCATATAAATATTTGCCGCCCTTTCCTAATAGTTCTAGTGCAGGTCTATGGTATACTTAGTCTGTGTCTCATTAAAGCAATTATGCAGGTGGGGATTAGTAGTATCGTGAGTCAGCCCAGCTGGCGATATCAGTTATCGGTAACGTTTGATAATGAGTCGGAGTGATAACGACTTTGTATAGAATTACCGAGCACAGGTGTTAGGATTCCAATGAAAGATTAATTCACGTGAGATCCGGTATTTACACAGATTTTTGGGTGTTGTGTTGGTGTACACACAACACCATCTAGCCCAAACTAAGCAGAGCTTGTACTATGGGTACTAGACAATGGATACACATACATATATACTTTTTGTAAATACATACATATTATACATAGAAACACCCAGACCAAGACAAACATCCATGTTCATGCACACAAATGTTTGACTTGTGCGGGAATTGAACCCGCGACCTCAGGCATGGCAGTCGGTTACGCTAACCACTACGCCATCGAGGCCGACATAATTACTCAATAATACTACTCAATCGACTGCTAGTGATGAATATTTTTTATTTTGTTTATTTGAAACAACAAAAAATTACACAGTAGAGTTGTCTTTTGCACTAGGAATAATTCCTGTGTCGCGGGGACTTTACAAACATACAAACAACGGACACAAAGAACACGCAGAGTCGAAACAACCATTTGTAAATCACACAAAGTTTTGTCCCGTGTGGGATTCGAACCCACAACACTCGTCGCAGTGGCGGCGTTGAGACGACCACTTAAACCAGTACGCCATCCGTGCAGTCAGATAATACATAGATGTAATCTTAAACTTAACTGTGTAATCGACTAAGTTATTAACAAAATACGTAGTAAGGAATATGTGAGTAGCCGTACAAACTGAGATTAAAAACAAAAAAAATCAACGGGTTGCACTCCGGGAGTGCCGGCAGAAGTGAAAACTTGAATATTAACGTTCTGCATTTTTGATATTTTGGAACGGTTAGGGAATCATTTTGCACGAATTGCTTTAATTATCAGTATAAAAGTACTATCATTTATGTGGTAAAATACAATATTCATTTATTGCGCTATCGTACACAAACATGACAATTCTCCCTCCGTCTTACGAATTTTCGATCAGGTCACGTGTCCTGACGCGAGTTTAACATTTTTTACCCATCACAAAAAAGTGCACAACGCCGTTAACGAAGTTTTCACTCCAAAAAAATAAAAAATAAATTGGGACAGTCTTCGGGGACTGCCGGTAGAAGTGAAAACTTTAATCCTTGATCATAAACACTTCTATATAAACACAAAAAAAAATACAAAATGGAAAGCGTTCTGTGACGATGACGCGAGTTCTATGATTTTTGTTCACCCAAGAAGTGCTCAACGCGCCTTAAGAAGTTTTGTAGGTAACGAAATATTCTTAGAGGAGTTCGACCATTTCGACGATGATGACGACAAGGCGCTGAGCAAAGTGTATGGAGAAAAGGTAAAAGAGAAAGTTAAAGTTAAGAAGAAGAAGAAAGAGAAGATAGAAGAAGATGATAGTCCCGATATTGCTACTGATAGGTAACAGTTTATTATTATAACTGCACAGATGACGTAGTGGTTTAAGTGGTCGCCTCGCCGCTGCCACTGCGCCGAGGGTTGTGGGTTCGAATCCCACACGGTTGTGCCGAGTCTGGCTATTTTTTGTGTCCGTTATTTAAATGTTTGTACGGTCCCCTGCGATACAGGATTTATATACAGGGTGTAAGGGACGGTGTACCGAAAACGTTGCACAATCGTTTGTCCATAAGTACACAACTGAATGGAAATGTCAATTCAATAATGAAACGTACGATTAAAGTTTTATGCTAGTACATTGTAATTTACACTACGCAATGTATCGCTACCAATGCAATGTGTCCGTCCGCGCTATCGTATCGCGCTTCCCGCGCACCAACGCTACGCGCGCTCACATTATCTGACGGAGCCCGGATCACCTATTTTAGTGATCTACTACAATAATAATTGTAAAAAAAGAAATATGTGTTGTATGTTGCTTCGTTCGCTTGGGTTTTGGGTTTGGTTCGGTGAAATTTCTTGATCGTCGTTCGAGTAGTTATGACGTTTCGGTTAACAAATAATCTCACATTCGCATTTATAAAATTAGTTAAGAACAGGATGTGTCTGTTTATTTCGGTGTCACGCATAAACAAGCAGCAGCTAATATAGAAGCGATAGCCTAGTGGGACACCGTTGGACTGCCACGCAGAGGTCTCGACTCTACGAACCCAAGGCGCGCATCTCTGACTTTTCGAAGTTATATGCGTATTAAATAGTTAATTATTATCGCTTGCTAACTGTTCCCGAGGAAAACAACAACAACGTTCTTATGATAATAGATGGCGCCACGTGTCTTTAGAATCATGATTGAATTATATTTATTACAAACAGAATACAACCTGAATTGATTGTCAAATTCTAAATTAACGCGAGCGAAGCCGCGGGCAAAAGCTAGTTTTCTATAAAATGTAATATGGGTTTAAATATGAAGTTGTATGAAGAAAATCGGTAACGTTGTGGTTTTCATACAATTTCATCATTATCTATATATTAATACGTGAAGCGAAAACTTTGGATCCCTTTTTACGAAAATTGGGCGGACGGAGGAGTATGAAATTTCGCACACTTATAGTTTATACAGAGAAGTGACGAATGCCAATATTTTTTTTTAATTATGCGTAAAAATACATTAAATTAATGAAAAAACAGTACACGCACACAACCATGCATTTGACACACGCAGTGGAAGCGCGTAACTATGGTTACATATATCAATATATAATGACATATATCAGCAATATCTTACAGGAAAACTTTGGTCGAATTTCGAGCACTAGGCGACCGCTAGTGTATTTAAAATGGCCAAATCGAATTCAATATTTTTCGATGTATAGTTGCTTGTATTTAGTCCACTATGATTTGTCTTAAATTAAGAAAAGCATCAACCATCATGACAAATTGAAACAAGAAATACGGGCAGACACTAAGCGATATAACTTTAAATACAAATTTTATTAAAACTTACTAATACATGTTATTAATAATATATGTAGGTACACGTTTCCATTCCCAAAACAAAAATTATTTTTAAAGTAACCATTGCATCTTGTACAGAAACCACGAAATTTCATAGTTAAAGACCTAATTGAAAATTACCACACCAAAACCATTTTTTTATTAGTCTATGGAAATGATCCGCCATCTTTAAAAATAGCCCGCGCTGGTGACAGACAGAATTGCCATTTGTAATTGTCAGAATCAGAAGTGATTCTGACAATTACAAATGGCGCGATCGCTATCAATGAGACTATAATTAAAACAACCATAATTTTAAGTTGAACGCCTCTTTATTTTATTGAACGTAGGTAATAAATAACATATTTATTTATAGTTTGCAAAATTATACCGAAACTGGACACGCACTTTTGACGTCATAGAGATAATATTACGTCATATAATACAAGGTTTTATTATATCTATTTTTTTATACAACTAAGGTGGCAAACAAGCATACGGCCTACCTGATGGTAAGTGGTCACCGTAGTCTATGGACGCCTGCAACACCAGAGGCATCACTTGCGCGTTGCCGAGCTTTTAGGAAAGGAAGTGAGAAAGAGAAGGAGCGGGATGGGGGAAAGGGGGCGATTGGGCCTCCGGCACTCTCACTCACCGAACGAAACAAAACAGTAGGAATACTGCTATTTCACGTCAATATTCTGTGAGAGGGTAGTACTTCCCCGGTCGAGCCAGCCCATTCATGCTGAAATCAGCGAGGCTCTACTACTTATAGATTATATGCAGCGCTCCTATTAGTCGTAGCGTAATGTTATATAGCCTATGGCCTTCCTCGATAAATGGGCTATCCAACACTAAAATAATTTTTCAATTCGAACCATTAGTTCTTGAGATTAGCGCGTTCAAACAAACAAACTCCTCAGCTTTATAATATTAGTATAGATATAATATATTCTATCATACACACACAACACCATCTAGCCCAAATGGACGTTAGGTTAGGTTAATAACAGTCCCTTTTTCTCGATAACAGATACACCATAGTATGCTCTTTTCTGTATACCTGACAACATGTATGAGAAATTTCACGCTAATCGGTCGATTAGTTAAGGCGTTACAAACAAACAAACTTACATTTAAAATGTTTAACGCAAGCAAAGTCGTGGCAAGCCGTTAGTAATATCATAACATTGTAATTTACTTATTTTACCCTTAAATATGACCCTCCATTTCAGTTAAGTGTAGTTTTAAAGAGAGCCCTCGGTTACAACTTATACTTAAAGTGTTGTTCGTGACGTAATACGTGACGTCATAAAGATTGCGTATACTCGCTAATGACGTGGTATTTTTAGAACTAAGGTTATTTAGAACACCTTGAACTATTTCTTTGTAAACTCGCCTTTCGATTCGGGTCTGTTTGGCTACTTAAAATATAGGTACCCGTTATGTTTTAACCTATTATGCTTCCCTTTTAATAGAATCAGGACAAATTGTTTGCGTGATGTACTTATATTTGTTCTGAGTGCACTTTGTGGCCTTTAAATGTATATTTTTAATATCCCGCTCATCAGCAGATCGTTCGATATCCACGTAGAGTAGGTATTAGCGGTCGTCTAGTTGTCAAAATTCGACCAAAATTCCTAAGCTTGCTACTTTGTTTTCTGTTTTTCTCTATTACATATAAATAAGGTATAGGTAACCATAGTTACAAAGAATTGTACGACATCGACGAGGAATGTGATGAAAGCGAATGAAGCCAGAGAAGTGTGTCAGGATCGTAGCAAATGGAAATCCGTAATCTCTGCCTACCCCTCTGGGAAACAGTGTATGTATGTATGTACGACGTCAGACGAACAATGTCGAAATACTACGAACACTATTCGACTGCGTGTGACAAATGCATGGTTGTGTGCGTGTAGTGTTTTTTCATTAATTTAATGAATTTGTAATGCATATTTTATAAAAATATTAGGATTCGCCCCTCCTTCTCCATACAAACTTTAACTGTGCCAAGTTTCATACTCCTCCGTCGGCGTTATTTTCGTAAAAAGGGGTACAAAGTTTTTGCTTATATAGATGTCGCGAGGACTTTATAAGACCTTTTTATGAACTATCGCACTGGTGAACATAGTATGAGAAATGTTAGGCCATAGTCCACCACGTCGGCCCAGTGCGGGTTGACAGAATTCATATATCTTCAAGAACATTAGGTATGCAGCTCTGTCAGACAGGCAGTTTCCCTCACAACGTTTTCCTTCACCGTTCAAGCGAGCGATAAATTAGCGCTCTCCCACTGGGCCAATCTCACTAGGATTGGAAGTGCGTACTTAGTTTGGAAAGAAGGCACGACCGGTTAAAGCTTTTATAACATAAAGTATAATGCATCTTGTTATAATATAAACTTATAAATAAACTAATACTATAAAAGCGAAACTGAGTTTGTTTGTTTGTTTGTCTGTTACCTTTTCACGCCTAAACCACTGAACCGATCATCCTGATATTTTGCATATACGTTGCCAGGTGTACAGAAACGGACATAGGCTACCTTTCATCCGTGAATTTTGAGGTGATCCCTTCCCTTTAGCACCTGATAACGGACAAATGGCCGTCGGGCCAGGCTAGCAGGTAGGTATGCATACACTCAAAGTACACATTAACACTACTTTATCCCATACATTTTATTTCTGAGAAAATAAGTCATGTCTGGAGGCCCTGGGATCTTGCTCAATCGCGACAAGAATTATAATAATAATATAATATTCTACCACATACACACAACACCATCTAGCCCAAACTAAGCAGAGCTTGTAATATGGGTACTAGACAATGGATAAACATACATATATAATTTTTCTTTTTTGTAAATACATAGATATTATACATAGAAACACCCAGACCAAGACAAACATTCATGTTCATGCACACAAATGTTTGACTTGTGCGGGAATCGAACCCGCGACCTCATGCGTGGCAGTCGGTTACACTAACCACTACGCCATCGAGGCTGACTTGACTTAATTGTTTAATCCTAGAGCAGAACTTGACAACGAAATTAGTCTTTATGGGTTTATTTTCCCTTTAAGGTACGGGTCCCTAAATGAATCTTGCTTGACCCTATCTCTCTGTAAATCTCAGTTACAATAAGAACAAAAAGAAAAGAAACTACATTCCTTAAAATACCGACATAAATAAATATTTGAATCGATTGAAAGCTTCTATAAGTTTACAGAATTGCCTATAATAACATAGTGTGTTTACGTTGCGAAGGCATCACGCAAACACACCGCCTGCTCGTCACGTAGGGGCAACTTATAAATGCTTAGCTCACGGCATGCGGAAATAGATGTGGCATGTGTTTTTTTCAATATTACTTGCTTATTACTTAGCAGAGGTAAACCTACTGCTAACGCCATCTATGTGAGAATATCAAAGCTGTAGTTATGGTTTTTGTCGCTAGATGGCGTTGTTACGATGCACCATTTTATTAATTTTATTTTGTTTTTAAATGTTTTGTTTGGTCGTGTCTGAATGATGGCGTAGCAGTATACGCATTGCCACTACGACGAGTCTATTCAGATCGATCTCCATGAGAGACAAAAATCCATCGCATCTTCATCTTATTTTTTTTTTGTCCATAGGGTTCACCAACAATTGATGACACTGTTACAAGATGTGATACAACTAGCGTAACAGTCTCTTACAGGTAAACACAGCATGCATAATTTTTATATCTAAAGTTTACAATTAGGTACCAGTTCAAAGACAAATCAAACAAAACAAGAAAAAAATGTAGACAAAATTGAAAATAATTATTTATTTTCAACTTGGTTGGTGAAACCTTAATACAGAGAGAGCGTGTGATAATTGGTCCGAGGAGAGAGCATTAGTTATTTTGATGGTTTGACATTTTTTTTTCATCCTTAAATGAGTCAGCATGCACGTCAATTAAATGAGGATGCCGGCGACTGGGACCACAATTAACTCGGACCGCGGTCCCAGTTGCCGGATCAATTTAATTTTAATATTTTTCTTCCGGCAACTGGAACCACCCATAAATAAATACAAAATTCTATATCTCTATGTTTTCCTGTTTTTCATAAATTAATTATTCGAAGAGACATGAGCTTTCGAAAATCTCAAAAATTGAGATTATCTGCTGTGTTCAAACATTCAAAAAACAAATTTGACTTGATTATATGAAAAAAAAGAAAACATAGGAACACGGCCTTTCTTTAATTTTTAATGAAAAATGTAGATAAATCGGTCAAGTGTTGGAGAAGGAATCAGGGGACTACGAAACGTTGACTTTGTGTACTTTTAATAAGTATTTTCGGTCCAAGCTGCAGTTGTCTCTATCGCGCTCATGATACTATACATGGCACTGCGCGACAGGAATAGATTTTACAAATACTTTTTTTTATACTACTAAAGTAGCAAACAAGCATACGGCCCACCTGATGATAAGTGATCACCGTAGTCTATGGACGCCTGCGACACCAGAGGCACCACTTGCGTGTTACTGACCCTTTAGGAAAGGAAGTGGGAAGGAGAAGGAGCGGGAAGGGGGAAAGAGGGTGATTAGGCTTCCGGTACTCCTGGAATAAGTACCAATTATAAATTATATATTTCAACTAGATTATGCTCGCGGCTTCACTCGCGTAAATAAATGTAAGTTATGTCAATATTTATATCCCTCGGAAACTCCTTTTTTCTTTATGAAAGGTATCCTGTGCCCCTTTCTGTACTTCTGAAAACGTATATATGCGTAATGTCATGATGATCTGTTTTGGCACATTTCGCTCGGCGCAGTCTTAAGTACCTACGTCATTTTTGTCATTTGTTATATAAAATAGGTATATAATGAGCAAACGTTTTCAACGATGTCTAACCTCCTATCATGTAAAAATAATTTCCAATCATTGCTGTTTATAAACCCTTTAAGTATTTTACCTTTTTTGCAATCATGATGACTAGAATGTTTTTTATCTCAACATATAAAAATAATCTATACTAATATTATAAAGAGGTATGATTTGTATATTGCTTGCAATGAATAAACTCGAAAATTGTTGGACCGATTTAAATATTCTTTCAACGTTAGAAAGCTACTCTATCCAGAAGTAACATGGGCTATATAACATCACGCTACGACCCACGGGAGTGGAGCAGTCATCATAAACATGGGTGAAACCATTGGGGACAGCTAGTTATAAGTATTTAGACATATTTATCTTAACTAATATTATAAATGCGAATGTAAATTTACTTGTTACGCTTTCACGCCGTAACTACTCGACCGATCATCATAAAAGCTTCTCATACTCCCGAGGCATTGAAATTTCTTGACAAAATCTTGGGATCGAACTCGAGACCTCTGCTTGGCAGTCCAACGATCTGCCACTTAACTATCGCTGCTATATATTATTTAAAAACAGAAATATAAAAATAATAGATAATGATAGAGCGTCGCATGCTGGTAACCTGTTACGTCAAATGTAAGGAATAGACATTCTACTAAGGAATAGTGATTCCTAATAGCTATCTGCTACTGACGGCAATGAAATTAATGGAATACCTATAGATACTTATACCACAGGAAGGTAATATAAGGATCTTTAGCAGCGAGATCTGTAGGATAGATGGGGTAGAGAAGATACAGAATTAGCAGAATACCAGATATCATTAAAAATCTTTTGTGTCTAGCCAGCGGTATGCTGCTTCGACTGAATATGTTTAATATCAGCAACTTGTATAAAAGTTTTTATTTTAATCACTGTATCAACGAGGCCATGAGTCAGCTATACACAGAATTATTAGAAACTAAGGTCATTGTGTACCTACTTATATAATATCTTTATTAGAAACTTAGATAATTTTATCAGATAATTCCTAATTTAGATATTGTGCTATCATTTAGTTTTTATGATACCTAATTAATGCTTGCTAACTATTCCACGCTAGAGGACATCACTGTTCACAAATTAGTAATTATTAATTGGTAACATCATTAATGAATAATTAAGTGCAGTAATACTTAATTAGACTCCTTAAAGCAATTCTAAAATATCATAATCCTTTAATTTCATTTTAAACATTACATATTGTATTTTATTAATATATATATAATTAAAACTAAACGCAGTTCTTTTATAAATGAAACCCAAATGTCAATAATGTCAACATCACATTGTAATTGTGCGTAACCGCGTAAAGGTTATTTTTTTACTAATAATAACTATGGCTGGCGATAAATACGACGAATTGGTTCAATTCTTAAAACCTGATGTCAGAATAGACTTAAAAAATATATCTCTGAACTACTTAGTTGGACTATCTGGGAGTGAAGATGGCATCAATACACTTTTGTCGAAAGAAAAAATAATGCAGTGTATTATCGCTTTAAGCGACGATAAAGTTGAAGAAATAGCAAAGGACGCTTTACTGATACTAGTTAACATTACAGCAACCCCTAATGGCGTTACAGAACTACTGAAATTCAAGTCTGAAGACGACAAAAACATAGTTAAATTGCTAATAGGTTATGTTTTAAATCCTGAAAAGAAAGACGCGGATGCAGCTTGCATGATTCTTTCTAACATTACACGCGTTGAATCAGAAGTAGAGACAATCCTCGATAGTTTTAAACCTCATTTAAACGACATTTTGAATGCGTATGCCAACACAGGATACAATAAAAAAGGATCTAATTTGAACTACATCGGACCTGTAATTTCAAATCTATCTTGTTCACATACTATAAGAAAATGGTTGACAGAAGAGAATCCACACATTCCACTACTAAAAATACTTCCATTCTGTAACTATGAGCTATCAAATATACGAAGAGGTGGTGCGATGGGAACGATAAGAAACTTATCATTTGATCCTGAATTCCATGACTTTCTCTTAAGCAATGACTTTGAACTTCTAACATATTTACTAACTCCCATTATGGGTAATGAAGAGTATATTGATGAGGAAATGGATGTGCTCCCAATATCATTACAGTATCTACCGAAAGAAAAGAAACGGGATAATGATATGGATATTCGTAGGATGATTTTAGAGACACTAAATAAGCTATGTATGCGGAGAAAAGGTAGAGAATTTTTAAGAGATAATGGTGTTTATTACATTTTGCGGGAATACCATAAATGGGAGAAGGATCCAAAGATCCGGCTGTCATGTGAGAATGTTGTTGATATACTGATACAGAAGGAAGAAGAAGTAGGTGTAGAAGACTTATCTACTGTAGAAGTACCAGAAGACATGACGGAGAAGTTTGAGAAGATGGATGAGGATTATATTAAGGATGATAATGAATAAATAAATATTATATATTAATATAATTTTGTTATTATGTTAACTTTTGTTTTATTATTTTCTAATTAGATATTGAATATCAGACAGAATGAGGGCTGTCGCTTTTGAATTCATGACTAGAGGTGATAGTGGATAAATCATCAGTAACCATAGAATGACCGATAATGATTACCATTAAATCGACTTTTGTTAGCAGCTGTGACAGAATCTTACGTGCTTGTAGCACCGAGTGGTGAGCACAAAAACGATACGGCTATTTATTTATTTCTACATTATTAATAGTGAAGATATATGGACTATTTTTATCCTAATGGAAGCAGGAAATAAAAATTTCATACAGCCAAAGCAAAATGTAATTAGGCTACAGTTGTATATTTTAAAATAATAAAACTTCAATTATATGTAATAATAAATGTTACATGTATGCATGTAACATTTATTTATTACACAACACGGTAACTTACGTTAATTTGAGTCAATATAAATTTTACACATCTTGGTATCCGAACCAGATCAAAATGAATTATTTTTGAAGTAAAAACTTCTTTAGGCGCGTTGAGCACTTCTTGGGTGAGCAAAAATGATAGAACTCGCGTCATCGTCACGCTTCCACGCTTTCCATTTTTGAATTATTTTAGAATATTAACATATCTCAGAAATGGTGCATCCTACGCAAAAAATAACGAAATTTTGACCCCCTTAATAGCCCCTAAGAGAGTATCAGGAATCCGACCCGCCCATTTTCTTTTTTGTTTTTTTATTTTCTTTTTTATAAAGAAGTGTTTATGATCAAGGATTAAAGTTTTCACTTCTATCGGCAGTCCCCAAAGACTGCCCCAATTTTTGTTTTTTACACACATTTACAGTTTACTAAGCACAAGTGGCTGTCGAAGACTGCTGCACTGGGACATACGGCAATTTAGGATATATAATAAACAGGTAACTAGATTTAATGTTAGGCACCCTAATATGAACATACAATCAGTGTATTCCAGAAATGACCACCAATATATTCACACCAGTGGAAATTACCATTTTCACAATAAATAGGTACCCACTGACTAAATACGGAGGACGGAGGAGTGCATACTCCTGCGTCCTCGAAATTTTTGTAAAAATTGTAACATGGTGCAGGCATCCTGAATTTATATATCTATCTATTCGCCACATAGTATATAAGGAGGCAAGGGCCTTAGGGCTACAGGTACTTAAGGGTTCCGTAGGTTCTTGTCATATAATTGTGCGCATATAGTCCGTTACTACTAAGGTGACGACTGTGCGCCATCAGCTGTTCAGTCAATTAGAATGTATCATGTTTAGAATCAGAGTATTTACATTTTCCTATTTGTCTTGCTTTTAATACCTAACATTTTAGTTTTTTTTACTACATAAGTGGCAAGCAAGCATACGGCGCACCTGATGGTAAGTGGTCACCGTAGGTAGCCTATGGACGCCTGCAACACCAGAGGCATCACTTGCGCGTTGCAGACCCTGTATACAAACCGTTTACACCCTTTTTGGAGAATCCCATAGTAGTCTTATGGGAAACCCTCGGCAGGGAGTTCAGTTACACTGTCTTGCATCGAACTCGGTCATGGTTGAATGGCGTAGTGGTTTTCAATTCGTTGCGGCGCCCATTTTCGAACACTTCTATCTGTGGCGGCGAACAAATATTTCGTGACACGGCTGTCGTGTCAATCGCCATATAAGTTGATGACACCGCTATTGTGCCATCAGCCATGTACAAAACAAAATGCCCTTTATATGCCTTTTTCATTGTTTAGTCTTAATTAAGTTCAGTTGACATCAAACATCGGATGTAACTGCAGATTACATTGTGTAAAGTGGTTTTACAGTGACTACGTGTTTTACTGAAAATGGCTGGTGACTTTTTTATTCAGATGTTGTAAACAGTTCACATCACGTGACACGTCACGTCTAATTACTTCGAATAGCAAAAAGTTTTAAAACAGTTACAAGATGCGCCGGTGGTTATTGTTTACTAGCCGGCCCGCAAACAATAGACGCGCCGGCACGTTTTTTATGATTCCAGTGTTTCACGCAAAAATAAACCATATCACACACTAGCATACTTACGGTAGGTATTTAGTTGTCAGGGTTGTCAACTCCTGAAATTGTCTGATTGGCATTATATCCAGAAACGAAGACTATATGCATGATCTAAATTCATAACAATAAACGCTTAGTTCAAGAAGCACCTCTTAAAATCTCAATTTGAGCGAGTTATAAGGAATTTAAAAATGACACGACACTCGTGTCACCCGCCATATGAGAAAATAAAGTATGGCACGCCTGCCGTGTCATCCACAACGAATCGGTGTGGTTGACTCATCACCGCCACTGCGAGGGCTGTGGGTTCAACCTCCAAACGGGATAAAATTTGTGATCCATAGATCGTTATTCCGAATTTAGGTGTGGGTGTTCTTGTGTCTATAGTCTGAATCTGTCACAGGATTTATTCCTAGTGCGGGGATTTGTCCGTTTTACAATAGAAATAAAAAAATATACCCGTTTTCACAACTGTATTTTAATTAGATATAATAATAATTATGAGTGTTTACAATGTTCAAGCCAGCGCTTAAATGCTTACCGCTCATTCTTGAAATTTTCTTCTTGAAATTGAATCTTAGCGAAAATCCTACACCGATTACCTGTTATATAAGATATTATCAGAATCATTGCCAAAATAGGATTTATACGTGTATATATTTCTTGTTTGTTTGTATGTTACTGAACTCCTAAACGGCTGGACCGATTTTGATGAAATTCTTTGACCCCTACCCCTAAGTGAATGAAGCCAGAGAAGTGTGTCAGGATCGTAGCAAATGGAAACCCGTAGTCTCTGCCTACCCCTCTGGGAAACAGGCGTGAATCTATGTATGTATGTATTTGACCCCTGGATGGTTTAGTCGTAATTGGACCCGGTGGCGCTGCGATCGATTCTTATAGCGCCGTTATGGTCTGTAATTCAGTAAATCATCAACATGGTTGAAACCGCGAGCGACAGGCTAGTTCTTTATAAATCCAATCTGAGTTCAACCAATCGGCGTTCAGGATTCCAATCGTCTTTAACTTACTAGGATTTTAGCAATGAATCTGATAATAAATATATCAAAATATTTTCTTAGTTTCCAAAAATACAGTATTTTGCAATGGTCCTAGTATATTTACAAAGATTATTTTTCCAATTACTACACAAAGATTTAATATGTAAATGTGTTCACCGGACTTAGATCACACAAAAGTGTCCCCACTAAGAGTGAGCTAACACATTACATCTACATGAACGATCGCTTACAATTCTGCCGTCATAAAAAAAAAAGAAGTATCAAAAATTTTTTTCAAAGTTAATATTATTACATTTTTGGAATCAGTAAAAAAGACGAATCTACTAGCATATTAAAAACATTTTTTTGACTTCTACTTCTTTTGTTGTCAATATGAGTGGGCGTGATCATTCTTTATTTATAATTCTGATATTATGTTGACGTTGTGTGTCGGATGACAACTTAACGTACTAAAAGATGACCATATTTAATTTTAAACTTAGTAGGGCGCATCTGTGATTTAAATATTTGAAGACATATTAATCTAAACATATTATATTCCTAGAAATAATAATGTCTACAGCCTATAATGTATAAAGCATTATTATTGCGTACGAGACTACGAGACAGCAATATAGAATGTATAGTTTTGTCTCGTTCTTGCACATGCAATAACATTACAAAATAGTATTACGGCCACAAGTATGACTACAAAAAATATGTACAAAGTAGGTAACTTACATTTTTTGTTTGTACATAGGGTAGTTTTAACTGTTATGTATATGTAGGGTAGATTTAAAAAAATAATAGTAAGTATAGCGAAGACGGTCGCCATTATATTATAAACAGTGTGTAACAATAAAACGTGGTCATGGATAGGGTTCGTAAAAGCCTAAGTTTTCAGAGGTTTCCCACAAGACTACAGTATGGGGTACATCAAAAAGGATGTTAAAAGATTTTTACAAGGTCGGCAACGCGCAAGTGATGCCTCTGGTGTTGCAGGCGTCCATAGACTACGGTGACCACTTACCATGAGGTGGGCCGGATACTTGTTCTCCACTTTAGTAGTATACAGTAATACCCCGAACTTACGTGATAGGTGGGACTGAGCGATAACAGCGTAAGTCGAATTCGCGTAAGTTGGGGTATAATTTCGCAATATAAATTATTTTTAATTGAGGCCAGAAGCTGAAGAAAATATTAATTCAGCCATTATTTTTCATACAATCTTAGATTATCCATATATACAATCGCCAACTGAGATAATTTTGATGTAGAAAGCTTCATAAAATCTAACAAAGTACTTTGACGTCTCAAAGATGTTTCTCCTGCAACATTTCGTCAATGGTATAGGGGCAGTAAGTCTATAATCGAAAATCGGGAGTCGTTTGACGCTCAAATAAAAGACAAATTAGCGAGATTTGAATATCGCGTAACTCCGGGTTCGCGTAAGTCGGGGTAGCGTAAGTCGAGGTATTACTATATAAAAAAAAGCCAGACCTACATTATAAAACTCTTTGACCGCCACGGAATACTGTTACACCCTGTATATCATTTTTTATAATATTTATACCAAATTCCGTAAACAATCTTTTAATCCTGAATATAACCGGCCATATTCATTAACTTACAAGAGGGTTATAAGATCTTTATAAGAAAAAATCTAAAAAGTATTGTTCACTAGCTTTTGCCCGCGGCTTCGCTCGCGATCTGTAACTTTTTATAGTTGATTCCTAGTTTGGTAAGTAGCATAACGGGCGAATAATATATTAAATAACTTTCGTTCGTAATAGTACCTAGAATATGTCTATAACATATGCCCCCGCGGCTTTGCTCGCGATTAGTTTATGACTGGCCTCATACCCGGGACGGTCAACAAAAAAAGGTAGCAGGATTACCGATAGCGACGCTGGCGTTGCTCACAAAGATAATCGTGGCAGGGTTGACAGATAGTCACCGCAGGACATCAATTGAGAGCTTCAGGATACACAACACTGTCAGTGAGCCCATCCGGAATATGAACATAAAGGTGCCTTGGACTGCTCACACGGGAAAGAGCGACGTAAAGTTGACCATATGAAAAACACCTCACGCTAAGATCTACGCCAGCACGGTTCAAGCCAAATTCGACCTTCGGCCCTACATTTACAGCGTACATTTACAACTGTAAATGTAGTGCTGAACTGCGGGTGACATAAAGGGCGACAAACTTATTATTTGCGGTTGGTATAGTAACCGTGTCTAGGGATTGAACCGCAAAATTAAGTTTGTTTTTTATTTATATACTTTTCCGGGATAAAAAGTACCCAGTGCCCAGGATGTTAAAGTATAATAATACGAAGTTTCATCGTAATCGAACTAGTAGTTTTTGCGTGATGCTTGAACAAACAGACAGACAGACAGACAAAATATTTTTAAATCACATTTTTGGTTTCGGTTTCGATCTAGTAACACCCCCTGCTATTTATTTTTTTAATATTTTCTATGTACAGAATTTTCACTTCTACAGATTTATTATATGTATAGATAAAAATACTATATTGTCTAATAACGATACTTTATATAATAAAGGTTTACAGAAATTCAATGAATAAAGTACCTATTTATCAGACACTACATAATAATATAAAACAAAGTCCGCTGCATCTGTCTGTCTGTTCGCGATAAACTCAAAAAATACTGAACAGATTTTCATGCGGTTTTCACCAATAGACAGAGTGATTCATGAGGAAGGTTTAGATGTATCGACAAAATGTACGACGCGAGCGAAGCCGCGTGCAAATTATGGTACTAAGTAGTTTAACTACACACCATATGCCTTTAGTAAGATATATTTTATGAATATGACCATGTTTACATTATATTTATATTTTTATTGTTGAGGTCTATAATTCTTGACCCCTTCCATGCGTGCCTTACGCCTCTCCGATGGTGTAGCGCCTTTGATCTTGACTATCATATGGGTCCCCTTTTTGGTAGGGTCCGGCTTGTATGACTGGGTGTTGTCCTGGAAAAGAAATAAAATAAATATTAAAAAAAATTGGGCGCACGGATGGCGTGGTCAAAGTCAAAATTCTTTATTTCCATAAAAATGTGCAAACTATTCTTGGACACGTCGATTAGCTATAAGATACTAGATGTGCCCGCAGTTTCACCCGCGTTTATGGTTACTGCGCCGACTTCGTGGGTCGTAGCGTGATGTTATATAGCCTATAGCCTTCCTCGATAAATAGGCTATCCAACACTAAAATAATTTTTCAAATCGAACCAGTAGTTCTTGAGATTAGCGCGTTCAAACAAACAACAAACTCTTCAGCTTTATAATATAAGTATTTGCTATCTTTCTAGTCTAACCGGATTTGACGGGATATCAATTTTTACACAGAGCGACTACCATCTGACCTCCGCAATGTGAAGGCTAACGATACCCTAAGGCTAGATCAGTGTCAGAATATTAGAGGGCACTGACTTCCCAATAACGACTGCTATAGATGTTCATGGCAGCCGGCGATGGCTACGGCTTAACGTGCTCTCCGAGGCACGAAGCAAGCGATAATTGTCAATCAATACGCACATAATTTCGAAAAGTCATATAACTTCCGAAAGTCAGAGGTGCGCGACGTGGGTTCGAACTTGAGACTCTCTGCATTGCAGTCTGTTGGTCTCCCCACTGAGCTATCGCTGCTAAGTCAATATTCACACATATGTATTGGCTGGCTACTGTGAATCTATACATTAATACGTGAAGCAAAAACTTTGTACTCCTTTTTACAAAAATTGCGCGGACGGAGGAGTATGAAATTTGGCACAGTTAAAGTTTATATGGAGAAGTAGTGACGAGTCCTAATATATTTATAAAATATGCAATAGAAATACATTAAATTAATGAAAAAACTCTACACGCACACAACCATGCATTTGACACACGCAGTCGAAGCACGTAACTATGGTTACATATATCAATATATAATGACATATATCAGCCAATATCTTACAAGCAAACTGGTCGAATTTCGAGCACTAGGCGACCGCTAGTATATTTAATTCTTTGAGTTTATTTCTTAGTCGTTTAAGAGGTCACCCCGCCGTGTGTTGTGGGGTTGCCTGGACAAAAATTTGTGTCACAATGGGTCCACAAATACTTGTTCTCCATCTGGGTGTTGTTTGTGTCCGTTGTTTGAGATTTTATCGCCTTTCCAGGTGTTGGGACACGGGGAGCATGATGCAATGATATTTAATGTTGCACTATTTAGATTGCAACGCCGCGACGCTTGGCGCTCTCGTCAATCACTTCCTTCCCGTGAATACAACAACATACTTGGTTTGATTCCGCGCAAATAAATGCGGTTCACATAAAGTGCCGTTTTATTCCACCGTGACCTTGATCGGAGAGACTAGGCATGCATATCTATATGACTATAGAGTTAAGACCTAACAGTGATGACCCCGACGTTAAGGACAAAACTAAAATCAGTTGGGACGAGAAAAGTATCGAAGCTTTCCAGCAATGTAAGGATAGTTTTTAAAGCGCCGTTACATTGTCTCACCCTAGTGTAGAGGTACCTTTAGCTTTAATGACAGGACGCGTCAAATACCTGTGTTGGTGCTATACTCCAACAAAAGATTAAGGGTAGATGGTTACCATTGGGATATAAAAAGGCAGTCTTTGGGGACTGCCGATAGAAGTGAAACCTTTAATCCTTGATCAGAACCACTTCTTTATAAACAAAAAATAAACAATAAAAAAATAATGGGCGTGTCGGATTCCTGATACTCTCTTAGGGGTTATTAAGAGGGTCAAAATTTCGTTATTTTTTGCGTAGGACACACCATTTCTGAGATATTGTTAATAGGTATTCTAAAATAATTCAAAAATGGAAAGCGTGGAAGCGTGACGATGACGAAGCGAGGCGATGACGAAGCGTGACGATGACGCGAGTTCTACGATTTTTGTTCACCCAAGAAGTGCTCAACGCGCCTAAAGAAGTTTTCACTTCAAAAAACTATTAACACAGCAAAAATACAGCACATACGATAAAGAACTAACTGCTATTTACTTGTCAATGTTACATTTCAGTAATATGGTAGAAGGACGACAAATAACAATTTTTACTGATCATAAACCATTGGTATACGCTTTTACCAAAGTTAACAGTAATAAAGAAATTCCAAGAAGTATATAAGTACAATGTACCTATGTATATAAGCGAGTTCACAAGCGATATACAAATGATAAATGATATTTATTTCACAGAAAATGGAGTACATTTAAGGATGTTGTGATATAATTAATACATTTGGCTCTTCCATTTAGTCACAATGTGGCATGCGAAATGATTTACATTTTTAAAATAATTCTAATTATTGTATAAGTACGACAATTAAATTAAACTAATGACATTGTTATTTAAAAATAAATTTATAATATATTATCATCAATTGTTTAACGTAGAAACTCCTTACGGGAATAGTATGACTTTTCTAGTAGCCATGCCTTAAGGTGTTTCTTAAATCGATAAAGTGGTAAGTCTTTAAAACATTCCGGCACTTTGTTATGTAGTGGCATTATATTTAATTATTTAAATTATATATATATATATACTGTTTTAAATTTAATTTGGTACCTAGCATAAAATAATATTTATAATAATTTGTACACGCAAACATTTTATAATGTTTTTATATATATATTGTCACTCGATGTATGGCGCGCAGCGATGACGCGATCTTTTGTTTAAGGTGCGGGCCATCGGCTCGCTAGGTAGCTTGCGCGAGCGGGACAACACTATCGGTTGACCGCTCGCGCACGCCCCGTTCCGCGGCGCCGGCCCATCGAGCAGTCTAAGATTTGAATTGACGCGAACCGCTCAACAGAAATAATTATTGTCATCGCTACCGCGCGCATATTCCTTGTGTATTGACTTTCTTACTAAATTATATTCTCGCCTTCCATTTCACTCCTTCTGCTTGTGTATGTGTATAGACTGTGAACTTGTGCTACTGTGAACTTTCTAATAAACTCTCTTACTTCTGTTTCCTACCTGCGACTTTTACTTCTAAATATTTCATACTACTTGCTTCACACATTCTTCTACAACACTACATTGGTGACCCCGAACAAGAACACGACAAGAGGATGGCCGAAGAAAAAGGGCGCAGCAGTCAAGACTGCGACAAGTTAGCAGCGGAGAGTTTTCGGGTCGGTGTTCGCATACCCCCATTTTACCCCGAAAAACCGGCGCTATGGTTTTGCCAGATGGAGGCGCAATTTCTCCTGGCTGGTATCAAGGCTGATGACACCAAGTTCTACTACGTCACGGGCAACTTGGACTCCCAGTACGCGTCCGAAGTGGAAGACATAATTTTAAACCCGCCGGCGATGAACAAATACGAGAAGCTGAAGACGGAGCTGGTCAAAAGACTTTCCGCGTCCCGGGAGAGGAAGGTGAAGCAGCTCCTCGTGCATGAAGAACTAGGAGACCGGAAGCCTTCCCAGTTTTACCGGCACCTGCTGAACTTGGCTGGACCTGGTGTTCCTGAGGAGTTCCTGCGCACCATCTGGACGAGCCGTCTACCCAGCAGTACTCAGGCCATCATCGCGTCGCAGGCCAAGAGTACGATGGACGATTTGGCAGACCTGGCGGACAGAATCCACGACGTGGTCGTCCCTCAGGTAGCATCCGCAGCCGTCGCTTCCTCGTCAGCCGCTCCTGCTTCTCCGGAGGTATCAGCGCTTGCCAAGCAGGTGGAGCTACTGGCGGAGAAGATAGAGAGGATGTCCCGAGGCCGTGACCGCAGTCGACAGCCGAGCCGAGGTCGGCACCGCTCCAGTTCCACCAGATCACCGTCAAGCTACCGGAATCAACCTCTATGCTGGTATCACATTCGATTCCGTGACAGGGCTAGGCATTGCATCAAACCCTGTGATTATCGTTCCGCGGGAAACGAAAAGGGCAGTCAATAATGGCGACAAATGATTGCCGCAGTACCGGTCGCCTGTTCATTACTGACTGTCGTACCAAGGTTCGATTCCTGGTCGACACGGGCAGTGACTTGTGTGTATACCCTCGATCGTTTTTGTCGAGTCACCGTACTAAAACCGATTTTGAATTGTGTGCCGCTAACGGAACCGTTATAAACACCTACGGTTACATTAATTTAAATTTAAATATAGCCTTGCGCCGTGACTTCCCCTGGCGATTTATTGTTGCAGATGTGACAAAGGCGATAATAGGCGTGGATTTTTTATGCTTTTATAATTTGACGGTTAATTGCAGAAATCAGCGCCTCATCGACTGCCATACAACTGTGTCCACCCCGGCTTCGCCTGCTCGTCGTTCTGATGATGTCTCTTCAGTGAAAGTAAGTCTCGGTAATTCCGCATTTACTCACATACTACGGGAATTTCCTGACATCACTCGTCCACACGGTACACATCGCATACCTAAACACAACACAATCCACCACATACGCACCACACCTGGGCCACCGGTAACCTGTTCACCACGTCGTTTGGCACCTGACAAACTTTTAATCGCCAAGACCGAATTTGAGACCATGCTACAGTGCGGCACGTGCCGCCCGTCTGAATCACCCTGGTCTTCTCCTCTTCACTTGGCGCCTAAGAAGAACGACGGCTGGCGTCCCTGCGGTGACTACAGGATGCTGAACGCACGTACCATCCCCGACCAGTACCCGATCAGGCACATCCAGGACTTTGCCCACAGCCTGTCGGGCTGTACAGTCTTCTCGCAGATAGACCTGGTGAAGGCGTATAACCAGATTTCCGTTCATCCGGAAGACATCCCGAAGACCGCGATAACAACACCATTCGGTCTTTTCGAATTTCCGTTCATGACGTTCGGACTTCGAAATGCCGGTCAAACGTTCCAACGCTTCGTGGATGAGATGCTCAGGGGTCTGGACTTCATTTACGCCTATTTGGATGATTTCTTGGTCTTCTCGAAAGACCAGGCTTCCCATGAGGTACACCTACGTCAGCTGTTCACCAGACTCCAAGAGTACGGTATGGTGATCAACACTAGTAAGTGCATTTTTGGAGTATCCGAGGTGAACTTTCTAGGGTACCATATTTCACCCAAGGGTACGAGGCCGTTGCCATCCAAGGTCGAAGCTGTGCAGAATTTCCCTACTCCTAAGACTGTGAGAGAACTACGCAGATTCCTTGGCATGGTCAATTTTTATAGGAGGTTCATTCCTGGGGCTGCCGCGTTTCAAGCTCCTTTGAACGCTTTGCTTGCAGGGTCTGTTAAGGGTTCTCACCCTGTCAATTTTTCAGCAACAGAGTTGGAGGCTTTCCAGAACTGCAAGACTAGCCTTTGCCAAGCAGCACTGTTAGCTCATCCTGATTGCAACGCTAAGATGGCGTTGGTCACGGATGCGTCAGACAAAGCCATCGGCGCAGTTCTCCAGCAGCTTAACGACGGAGCTTGGGAACCTCTAGCTTTCTTCTCGCGTAAGTTAAGCCCGGCACAGGTTAAGTACTCTCCTTACGACCGTGAGTTGCTGGCTATTTACGAGAGTGTTAAGTACTTCAGGCACATGTTAGAGGCGCGTGACTTCGTGATTTACACGGACCACAAGCCCCTCACATTCGCCTATCACTCTCGTAAAGAGAATTGTTCTCCTCGACAGTTTCGTCACCTGGATTTTATATCCCAATTCACTACTGACATTCGTCATATCTCGGGGAAAAACAATGTCGTTGCCGACACTCTCTCACGCGTGGAGGGGATTACTCAGCCTGTGCACCCGGAGAGAATCGCAGAAGCTCAGCAAAACGACGCCGAACTAAAGCAACTGATCGCTGGCGACACCTCACTGAACCTCAAACAGGTAAGTATACTAGGTTCGCGTAGTCAACTTTACTGCGATTTTAGCGGACCTACTCCAAGACCTTTTGTACCCAAGGAACTGCGTAGGGCCGTCTTTTGCAGTCTGCATTCGTTGAGCCATCCAGGGACCAAGGCATCAGCAAAACTGGTTGCAGACCGTTACGTATGGCCGGGAGTTAGAAAGGATTGTCGTGATTGGGTCCGTTCTTGCTTAGATTGCCAGCGTTCCAAGATCACGCGACACGTTTTTAGTCCGTTAGGAACATTTAAACTCCCACAATCAAGGTTCGCTTTCGTCCACATTGACCTTGTGGGACCTTTGCCACTATGTCAGGGCTATCGATACTGCCTCACCGCCGTCGATCGTTTCTCGCGATGGCCTGAGGCTATCCCATTGGCCGACATAACGGCAGAGTCTGTCGCAAAGGCTTTGCTCAGCGGGTGGATTGCTCGTTTCGGCTGTCCTACCAATATTATTACTGATAGAGGTGGACAGTTCGAATCAACACTTTTTAAATGCTTGTCCGAAACCGTGGGCTTTGAACATCGCCGTACCACAGCTTACCATCCTGCCTGTAACGGACTGGTGGAGAGGTTTCACCGTCAACTGAAAGCCGCTATAACTTGCCATGCAACTGCTAACTGGGTGGAGTCCCTTCCACTCGTCCTATTAGGCATTCGCAGCGCTTTTAAAGAGGATTCGGGGGCTTCGTCGGCTGAATTGGTCTATGGCCAACCTCTCAAGACTCCCTGGCGAGTTTTTCGATCCAAACTCTGACGAAACGACGGACATGACCGACTACTTGTCTCGGCTGCGCGGTTTCGTTCGGCGTCTGCAGCCGTCACCAGGGTCTCGCCATAAGTGTGAGACCAAGACATTTATTTTTAAGGACCTGTCAAAGTCGTCACACGTCTTTCTCCGAGACGACACTACAGGTCGTTCCTTAAAAGCCGCGTACTCTGGTCCTCATGAGGTCATATCTCGTGGTGAGAAGTTTTTTAAAATATCGGTAAATGGTAAACAGGTTACAGTATCGATAGACCGTCTCAAACCGGCCTTCATACTGCGTGACCCAAACAATGACTCGCACCAAACACCCAACATATTACACTCACCACCCAACACAACCACTCACTCAAACACCCCACTCGCGGATAACCGGGACTTACTTCGTGCTGACGACGGCGTCATCAAAACGACGCGGTCAGGACGTCGTGTTAGATTTCCCGACTATTATCGCCCTTGACGGTCTCTGGAGGGGGGTGATGTAGTGGCATTATATTTAATTATTTAAATTATATATATATATATACTGTTTTAAATTTAATTTGGTACCTAGCATAAAATAATATTTATAATAATTTGTACACGCAAACATTTTATAATGTTTTTATATATATATTGTCACTCGATGTACGGCGCGCAGCGATGACGCGATCTTTTGTTTAAGGTGCGGGCCATCGGCTCGCTAGGTAGCTTGCGCGAGCGGGACAACACTATCGGTTGACCGCTCGCGCACGCCCCGTTCCGCGGCGCCGGCCCATCGAGCAGTCTAAGATTTGAATTGACGCGAACCGCTCAACAGAAATAATTATTGTCATCGCTACCGCGCGCATATTCCTTGTGTATTGACTTTCTTACTAAATTATATTCTCGCCTTCCATTTCACTCCTTCTGCTTGTGTATGTGTATAGACTGTGAACTTGTGCTACTGTGAACTTTCTAATAAACTCTCTTACTTCTGTTTCCTACCTGCGACTTTTACTTCTAAATATTTCATACTACTTGCTTCACACATTCTTCTACAACACTACAGTTATATATAGTTATGCACATACAGTAACAATTATTTTTATACATTGTAGTTCTCGGAATGGACTCTAGAACTAACCTATTAGGATGCCTAGTGTTTCTCGGATACTTATCCAACATATTAACTACTCGGAAACAACAATAGCGGATGCGTTATCGCGTGTTGAGTCTATATTGTGTCCCACGAGCATAGATTACGGCGAACTAGCCCGCGCACAGGACGCTGAGCATAGGACTACAGCCTCAGTGAGCGATAAGCACCGATTCAAGTACAAAGCCGTACCTAACACTGATAAGCAAATATACTGTGAAGTCTCAACTAATACTGCTAGACCGTATTTACAGGAATTTATAAAAATAGCTTTTGTTAGTATTCACAATAGTCACCCAGATATTCGTATTAGGAAATTAGTAACTAAAAGATTCTTCTGGACAGGAATGAATCTATACGATTATTATAAAGCTGAAGAGTTTGTTTGTTTGGTTGAACGCGCTAATCTCTAGTGTAAAAAAGTCCCTAACTCCAATTTATGAAGGTCCTTACCGTGTTCTGAAAAGAACAGATTAGGTATATACAATTCAGTTGCCTAATAGAACCGTAAATATATCCATTGATAGGTTAAAAGCCGCGTTTATTTTGAGCGAAACCGATAGCGAGCAGACAGAGAATTATAGCTATAACAAATCTGATAACATTGTTAATAACAATAATAATGTCCTCCAGACCGATGTCGGTCACAGGGGCCAATCTTAACGGAGACTGGCCATCTGCGCAGGAGAAGTGTGTTCGCAAACACAAGTGCACTCTCTGTTCCCTCACTCTCATGATCCGATGGGACGGTAATCCGACACGACCGGAGAGGCTTTACGTGCTTTCCGAGACACGGGGGTGTCCAACACCGCCAACTTCCTAACTCCGGGCTTTTGATTGATATTTCTTAACAGAAAACGCAAAAACTTTTTGTTGGCCCGACCCGGGATTCAAACCCAAGACCTCATGCACAGCAGTCGCATTCACTACCGCTGCGCCACGGAGGCAGTTATTAAGTCTACCACAGCACCTATGACGCAAGCTGGTGATAAGAACTGTGACTATAAAATAACAAGAAGTGGACGTATCGTTAAACCACGAGTAAGATTTTGTTGTATGTGATAGAATACTGTTAGGGTCAATTCCCACTGAAAGAGCAGCGGCCGGCAGCGCCTTTTTGAGACAAAATATTAAAAAACATTTTGAATCTTATCTACGTGATTAAAAAGGTCATAGTTATTTGCAGGCAAAGGAGGGGTAGCGCGGCGCTGCGAGGCTGCACGAGCCTTCTAGCGACGAGTCAAAAGAAGCGCCGTGCGGCCGACCGCGGCGCAGCTAACAGACTCACGGCGGCGCGCGTGCGACACTTTCATGTCGGAATAAATTCGGAAGTCGGTGTGGTGTCGTGTTTTTTTTATTTGCCACCGACTTTCAAATTTATTCCGACATTATTTCAACATTTATGGAGGCGGTTTATTTTTTTTTAGTAAAATTTATATACATACTACGACGGAGAATCTGAACACCGCGATTCAGAAATGACGTCATATATGCACAACTCCGCGCTGCCCCTCGCGGCGCCGCGCTCAGGCACTTGCTCTAACGGCCGCTGCTCTCTCAGTAGGAATTGACCCTTATTATTACTCACGTCATCCCAGAGTTCTTCAGAAGGGTCCACGCTGGCCGCCACGTTGGACTGGATCGTGACAGCTGGCCGGTAGTCATCGTCCATCACATACATCTGAGCGTCCAACATGTGACGCTTAGGACATACGGATACATGATACTGCGGACAAAGAACAACAAATTATAATCGTAACTATATATCTTCTTGAGCGTCAAGGGGAAATACGGAAAAAAAATTATAAAAAATTAATTGTGCAAACAATACACAAACGAACAAACGTATGTCCGTTTGTAAACGTATGTACCGCGACATACGTGTGTCTGTTTCTTTTTTTAGTGACTCATTTTTTACGGACAAACTTATGATCGCTCGACAGTTGACGGGATAAGGAAAAACAGAAAACAAAGTAGCAAGCTTAGGAATTTTGGTCGAATTTTGACCACTAGGCGACCGCTAGTTATTATATATTATGACACTGAGCAGTAAATCCTAACTAATATTATAAAAGTGAAAATGTGTTTGTTTGTTTGTTACGTTTTCACGCCTAAACCACTGAACCGATCATTCTGAAATTTTACATATACATTGTCAGGTGTACAGAAACGAACATAGGCTACCTTTCATCCCGAAAAAAATTACTGTTCCCGAGGAAAACAATAATAAAATTCTTATGATAATAGATGGCGCCACGTGTCATTCGAATCATGATTGAATTATATTATTACAATCAGAGTACAAACCAAAATGATTTTCAAATTCTAAATTAACGCGAGCGAAGCCGCAGGCAAAAGCTAGTCATTAATACAGTAGTATATACTCACATCTAGCTCAACATCATTGACAATATGTGTAGCATCGAACGGACAAGTCATCTTCCCACAGTGAGGGTATCCTTTCCTGCACTTCTGGAGATGAATGTGCATCCTGTAGTGCTCCACCTGATGCGACATGTTATAGGGGCAGGACACCAACTGATGAGGGTCTGGATCGGCCATCTTTCAATTCAATTCTGGAAAAAAGAATAAGTTGCGTGATGAATATGAATATAGATTCTTTTTTTAAAGAATACCAGCAATTTGGGTTACAAATTAGAAAGAGAGAAAGAAAGATACTTTATTTAACTAAAACAGAAAACAATATTAATAAGTTAAATATAAAATAGATAAATTTTGCCAAATGAGACCTAGTTCTGCATATGCCAGGCTAGGGAAGCCATGCACTGATTTTCAACTAGAAAGAACCCTTTGGTGACTGTACAGATACTAAAAACAATTCACATCTATACTAATATTATAAAGCTGAAGAGTTTGTTTGTTTGTTTGCTTGAACACGCTAATCTCAGGAACTACTGGTCCGATTTGAAAAATTCTTTCAGTGTTAGATAGCCCATTTATCGAGGAAGGCTATAGGCTATATATCATCACGCTAAGATCAATAGGAGCTGAGCACCAATGAAGAATGTTTCAAAATCGGAGAGTATTTTTTCCTTTTGAGAGCTGCCGCTGCGTGCGCTGCGTAAATAGTTAAAGTTTCGCAAAAATCATGTATGACATAATTGTTCCCCTTTAAAAGTTCTAAAAAAAAATCCGCGACAGCATATGTCTATCTTTTAAGGTTGGCTCACTATAACCATTTTTATGCTAACCAAATTTGTTCTAAAATAATGCATTATTTGTGAAGGTATTATTATAAACATGATATTAATCCTTATCCAAATAAATACGTTATCCATCACAAATATTTAATTTAAAACAAAATTGCCCTTTACATCATTTGATTTCAACGAATATCTTAGGAGATATCGCTGTTTTAAAATAACATTGCAGCAAAATAATTACCCATTACAGACATAGTACAAACAATGTTTCTCCTGGTTTATTCTGCGTGATTACTACTGGTTCGATTTGAAAAATTATTTTAATGTTAGATAACCTATTTATCGTGGAAGGCAATACGTTATATAACATCACGCTACGACCCACGGGGGCAGCGCAGTAACGATAAACGCGGGTGAAACCGCGGGAACATCTAGTAAAATATATAACATTAAATCTGTACTAATATTAAAATGCTGAAGTATTTGTTTGTTTGAACACCCTAATCTTAGGAACTGGCATGAATTGAAAATTTATTTTAGTGTTGGATAGCCCATTTATTGAAGAAGGCTATAGGCTATATAAGATCACGCTACGACTAATAGGAGCGGAGCATCAATGAAAAATGTTGCAAAAACCAGGAAAATTCTCTTATATGAGAGGAAATAATAGATCCTAAGATAATAACATTAGCCCTATTTATAAACAGTCCCATGGAGCATGGGGCTCATCTCGGTATGAGAATGGTTAGTCCATAGTCCACCATGTTAGCCAAGTACAGATTAGCAGACTTCACACATCTTTGAGAATGTTATGGAGAACTTCAGACATACAAGTTTCCTCACAATATTTTCCTTAACATTTCAAGCGAACGATAATTAACTATTTTAATACGCACATAACTTCGAGAAGTGAAAGGTGCGTGCGTGCCAAACTTTACGTGGCAGTCCATCGGTTGCCCACTAGGCTATCACTGGAAAACCTATGATGGTATAAATAATAAATTCCAAGTTAAAATACGTGCTTACCTGAATCAAAAATGTTGATTCATTTAATCTCACAAGAAGCAGTTATGGTAGGTCGATGGACACTTTTTATCAACAATTATGTTTTATTTATTATTTATTCGAGTAATAATACATATTGAACATGCGAAAGTGAGTAAACATGTATTTTTTTGACATTGACTGTATTTGACGTTTGTGTCAGTGTTGCCAATTTTTAAATGTAAATAAGGCGAAGAGGTTGGAGTAATAATTTTAAATGTCTGGTCGCATAGTACAAGTTTGCGCACATATATGAAGTCTCTAATTCTGTTCCCGAGTTAGTCTTAGGCCTAATTTATGGAAACGCGGGGCGTTGCGCGGCGCGTTGGGCTTCGCGTCGCGCGTCAATCGTTTTTCACCGTTTACGGAGCTGCGCGGGCGGCGGCGGCGCGTGCAGCGACACGCATCATCGCACGCGTAAACACAAACATAGGACAATATACGATATTATTTACGGAGACGCGAGGCGTCGCGCATCGCGGTGCCCGCCGCTGCGCCCGCGGCGAGTCGCCAAGCGGTTATGCGCTCCCACGAGTAAGCTGAGAACCCACACTTATACTTGATGTTAACTTTAAGTAAAACATAACATGTATATATGACCATAAACTTTAAGGTGACGAAATACTAAGAATTGATCCTGTCACTTAAACCAAATGTTTATATTTGACTATTACAAATAAAGATTTCTGATTGATAATTCTGACTATTGAAGGATGATATTTTATATTTTCTAGCATAATATACTATGAATCATTTGCGAACAGGCTGACCTGTCTAACACTTTACGAGATTAGTACTAATTTACAGCACAGCAGATCTTGTATTCTTTGCATAAACTTACATAAGTATAGCGCAACATGAAGGCAAGAAAAAGCATATTGCATCTAAGGTTTGCAAGACATGTTTGAGTCTTAGCTGTTGCCGGGATGATCGTTACAGAAAACACAATAAAATATCTATATATTAATACGTGAAGCAAAAACTTTGTACCCCTTTTTACGAAAATTGTGCGGACGGAGGAGAAATTGACACAGTTAAAGTTTATATGTAGAAGGAGGGGCGAATCCTAATATTTTTATAAAATATGCGTTATAAATATATTAAATTAATGAAAAAACCCTACACGCACACAACCATGCATTTGACACACGCAGTCGAAGCGCGTAACTATGGTTACATATATCAATATATAATGACATTTATCAGCAATATCTTACAGGCTAGCTTTGGTCGAATTTCAAGCACTAGGCGACCGGTAGTATAAATAACTAGCTGACTCGCGCAACTTCGTCTGCTTCACATAAGAGAATTTCCCCCGTTTTTGCAACATTTGTCATTGATGCTCCGCTCCTATTGGTTGTAGGGTGGTATTATATAGCCTATAGCCTTCCTCGATGAATGGGCTATCGAACGCTATAGCCCTTTTATCGAGAAAGGGTATAGGGTATATAACATCACCCTACGACGAATAGGATCGGAGCAACAATGAAAAATGTTGCAAGAACGGGGAATGGGGAAAATTCTCTTATCTTATATGAACCAGACAAAGTTGCGCGGGTCAGCTAGTAATACATATTAGTATAGATAAACATGGATAATACATTTAAGCATGTGTATGTTTTTATATAGACGATAGACGTCCAAAAATGGAGATGGGCTGGACATCTGCTGTGCCACCCCATTAACAAATGGAGCAAGCAAGTCACCCTCTGGCAACCAAGAGACGGAAAAAGAAGTAGGGGTCGTCCAGTCAGGAGATGGGAAGATGACTTGAAACAAACAGCGGGACCATTCTGGTTGAGAGTTGCAAGGGACAGGATTCATTGGAAGGAATTGGAGGAGGCCTATGCCAAAAGGCACACCGAACTTAGGGACCTCTTGTAACCCTATGTTTAGGAATAAAAGGCTATTATTATTATGTTTTTATAAAAATACCACTGCACTAGGAATAATGGATATCACATTAAGAATGCTTGTGTCACAGCCGTCACGGGTGATGTTACAACCATTTAAACAATGGACACAAAGGACAGACTCCGAACAAGCTATGTGGGATTTGAACCCACAACACTCAGCAGTGACAGTGGCAAGATCACCACATAAACCACTATGCCCTCCATTTAACAAATATACACAAACTCATACAATAGTATAATCTTATCTTATGTGGGAGCCAGTCAGTGCAGACTGGCGCCACTTCGACCCAGTGGGATCTTTTGTGTCACTCTCCCAATAATGACTGCCATACTATATGTTCATAGGAGCCGGGACCAACGGCTTAACGTGCTTTTCGAGGCATGGAAAAGGCGATAATTGTCAATCAATATGCACATAATTTCGAAGTCATATAACTTCCGAAAGTAAGAGGTGCGTGACATGGGTTCGAACCCGAGACCCTCTGCATTGCACTCTGTTGGTCTCCCCACTGAGCTATTGCTGCTCTTGCAATAGTAAAAACAAGGCCACATTGAAAAAGACAACTCTCCCACTAGTAATAATGCCTGTCATGGAGGACTTTACAAAAATTCAAACAACGGACACGAAGAACACCCAGACACACTCATTTGTGGATCACACAATTTTTTGTCCCGTGTGGGGAACGAACTCACAACATGTGACATAGTGGCAGTGCGAGGTGACCATTTAAACCACTGCCATCCATGCAGTCAAACCTTGGTACTTGTTTGTGTATTTTATGAATTTGGTCCTACAGTAGACAGTATGGGCGCAAAAACCATACAAATATTATTTCATTAAAAATAATATTGTCTGATTGTTCATACTACTCATAGCTAAAGCCTCAAATTAACTTTTAACTCCTTAAAGCATGTTTATTTATTTAACAAGGCACCGCACAAGTAGTCTGTGATCTTGTAGAATAAATAAAAAGATAATATAAGACCTCTTTGATGATTTATAATTGGTCCTTTATGGATACACTAAACTGTGAAAACAACCAACAAAGGTTTTATTTGAACTTGGAACAACTATCTATTGCAGATCATACATAGCAAATATGTGTCTGTTAGTTTAATAATATTCTACCACATACACACAACACCATCTAGCCCAAACTAAGCAGAGCTTGTACTATGGGTACTAGACAATGGATAAACATACATATATACTTATTTTTTTGTAAATACATACATATTATACATAGAAACACCCAGACCAAGACAAACACCCATGTTCATGCACACAAATGTTTGACTTGTGCGGGAATCGAACCCGCGACCTCTGGCGTGGCAGTCGGTTACACTAACCACTACGCCATCGAGTCGTTTGATACAATATCACACCTTAACTAATATTGTTTGTCATGTCTGTCTGAGTGTCCAGTGATTTGTGTTTGTCTGTGTTTTATTATTATTTGTATTCATTGTATGTATGTTCACTAACAATAGTTAATAAGTTGCTTTGTAATACTAATCCTATGGACCTAACAGTCTGCAAATAAATAATAATAATAATTATTATTATTATTAACTATTCAACTAATCATTATAAAATTTCGCATACACATTGAGAGGTATACAGAAAAGGATATGAGAGTACCCTTCATCCCGAACAAGGATAGTTACCAAGCGAAGCCGCGGGCATGAACTAGTCCACAATAGCTGTTCCAAGGCAGTGTGTGTTTTGTTTCACTGGTCGGAAGGTCCCTCGCGACAAAAGCATTATCTCAAGTGCGGCAGCAAATTCTATACAAAATGCTTTCAAAAAGCAGTTTAATTATTGCAAAAAACTTACCAGTTACAAGAAATGATTATTTCAGACCTCTAAAGATAAGTTGTGACGACGAAAGGGCGCGTATTAGGGCGCAAGCACGGTTCTTAATAAGTATTTTTAAGAACTGAACGTCATAAAAACTCGTGCAATACACCCGCGGAAAAGCGATTACGTACTATGTTCTGAACAAGATAGCTTTTGCAGAACAACGGTGCGTTTTAAGGATATAACTATAGCTTAAATAATTAGTTTAACTTTAAATAAGTTGCCGAACATTTGTCAAACTAAGTCGTATGAGAGAACCAATTTAAATAGAAAATTGGTAGATAAATAAAAATGATAAAACATTGCTAAAATTAAAGGAAAGTTGTGCAGATTTTTACACGATTAGCATTTTATTGTCTACGAACTTAATAGATATAGGTATTATATAGCATTCGTACCCGCCAAAAAAGAAAGTGAAAGTTTTTGAAAACCCAACAATATAGTCAATTAAGCCAATGTTATTGTAAAAGCGAGTAATATCTTCAAAATTACTTACATTTTCTTTTTCTAGATAGCCTTTAGCCTTAGGTAAGAACTTTTTACATTAGTTTCAAAAATTCAAATTACAAGAATCAGAAATAATTTAGCAATTTTTTTGACAGTCGCTCACAGATTACTAATGAGCATAGTCTATGCTGATGAATAATGATATGCACTATGCAGTATGCACATGAATGATTGCTAAATGCTAATTGAATGTATTAATTTGTTACGATTTATAATCTATATATTAATACGTGAAGCAAAAATTTTGGATCCCTTTTTACGAAAATTGGGCGGACGGAGGAGTATGAAATTGCGCACACTTATAGTTTATACAGAGAAGAAGTGACGAATGCTAATATTTTTTAAAATATGCTTTAGAAATACATTAAATGAATGAAAAAACACTACACGCACACAATCATGTGTGCGAGTGTCCTGCTGTGTATGTATGTTGTGGTAAGTATACTGTCCAGGTGTGTATATAATAGGTCTTCAGCATCAAACTCGCATCAAATAAAACAGAGTTTACGATAGCACATATGTCTTTTCCACACAACTAGACGTGACAAAGTTACAGAGGCGACTCCCCGTGGGGGGAAACGTGGTACAGTCGTGCCTACATTTTGCTTACGCTAGCAATGTCGCTACACTACACCCCCTCTTACCAAAAAAATTAAGTACATAATTAAATCTGAAAGTACACTACATACGGGTTTAAGTCTAGCATTTCGCAGTTTACAGAGCCCGCACGATAGCTAACGATACGTTGTTACACCATTTGGGTAGGTATAGCCGTGGTGATTCCCGTAGCTGCTGGTTGCTGCAGCCGAGTTCTCATCGTCACTGCTATGGCTGGAGTCTCCCATGTGTTCGTATGCGTGTTTGGGTTACCTCCAGCTATGTACATCCGCTGTTGCCACGCTGCACATGCGCTTGTCCGATTCCGCTGACCATGTGCACGAGTGTAGATGCCACATTTCCGAAGATGCGTGTTCGATGTCGTGGGTCACCAATGTAGGGTTTATATAATGTGTGAGGTGTAAGAAATTAATTATGGTCACATTGATATATGTATACTTTCTTTACTGGTACCAGAAACTTATAATAGATATACAAAAATAAACTCCTTCTCTTCTTCTTCTTCCTCCTTCCCAATTTGAAATATATTCTCTTTAATTTTTAGTTAGGCTCATACCCCTACCTCGTCCTATAATAAGTTTTATACATGCGCTAGTTTGCAGGGTCACAGCCTCACAGGCTCAATTTCTTAGTTGCACAAAATGTAAGTTTTGTGGGTTAGCTTTTCATTTTCATAGTAACTAACATAGAATCTTAAAATGAGCTCGATAAATGTATTTAAAAGATGCCGTTAACACGCGCATTTTTAGACGGCAACGCGCGTTGACCTAAACATAATATTATACTACACTAGATGTGCCCGCGGTTTTACTCGCGTTTATGGTTACTGCGCGGCCCCTTGGGGTCGTAGTGTGATGTGATGTTATATAGCCTATAGCCTTCCTCGATAAATAGGCTATCCAACACTGAAATAATTTTTCAATTCGAACCAGTAGTTCCTGAGATTAGCGCGTCCAAACAAACAAACAAACTCTTCAGCTTTGTAATATTAGTATAGATTTTCAAGAATAATTTTGCCATAGATTTTATATTTTTATCTGTGCTAACAATCATTCGTTCACTTTGTTTTCCAATTCCAATATGTCATAAGTAAGTCTGATACGTCATTCAGTCGTTCAGCCAAATCTATGAAAGGTAGTCTACAACGCCTAAGTTTAAAAATCATATTTCAAAGCATTGATTTGTTTATTGAGGCACAAATAATATATTTATCTGAATATTGTATGGTGACTGTGGAAATTTAAAATGGAACCAGTTTTTAACGATCCGATACATTTTTCTGAAGGAATAAATCTAAGGTACTTAATTCCACAGATTATATTTGATGTTATGGTACGATATTTGTCAATGAATTCCCGCCAAGAATTAATAGTAAATTAATTTTCTATGTTTTGATCTATAAAACAAGGACAATGGCTCAGAAGTTTTAGAAGTCATCTTATCAAAGCGTTGAGTTGTTCCGGGTTCGATCCCAAACGGATAAATACTTATATGATCCACAAATAATTGTTACTACATAAATGAAGCTGTTAATAAATTATTACTTTAGTTTAGATTCTAGAATGTATTGCAGTGATGCATTCAGCACAAGTCATTACCAGTGCTGCCAAATCACTATGTCATGGACTTAAACAACTCACACTGCATAAAATTTTCTTCCTTCTCCAATTTAAGAGCCAAGCTCTTGTCGGTTGAGTCTCGTCCATAATGTCCTATCTTCAGACAGTGCTTTGATTTCTTGATACAACGTAACTTTTACCTTTTCTTTCACTTGATCTTTGAACATCCTTGGTCTTCCTCTTCCCCTTCTGCCTTCTATTTTTCCTTCGAAGATGTTTTTTATAAAACTGTAATTTCGTATCAAGTGGCCCAACATTTTCCCTCTTCTATTCTCTATTGTTTTGCATAAAACTTTGTAAATCAAAAATACTTGATATTTGTCTGGATCTTTTTTATGTATATTGTTACAGTGTTTTTTAGTTACTTGTAATAGGAGAACCTATGTCATATAGCAGGTATACCAGATCACTAACATCTTGAAAAACAAATGCCACTGTACTCTGAGAAGTTATAGAATAGAAGAATTTTTTTTCATAAGAACTACTTATTTTAATTTCTACTATAAGTATACATATTTGTTTTGAATGTCTATACTTATTTTGTATATAATGTATGTACTTAGCACAATTTTGTTAACGAATATTAAATAAAATATATGTGCCATTTGCATGCCAGTAAGTTAGATCAAGGAGAATGATTGAATGTCATGTTAACACCACTGAATACCCCTGACCAGCAAATAAATGATTTGATTTGATTTGAAGAATATACTTTATTTAATAGACATATTTTGTACTTGCCAGAAATCTTCTGACACTACCAAACGAAGTGAAGCTTGACTTCAAGAAGAAGAAGGACATATTGGACGATGATGATGATATTTGTCCCGACATGGATGATGAAGACAGGTATTTATTTATTTAGCCCAATCAGATTAATACTAATAAGGATAAAATAAAATATACAACAGTAAAAAGAAAAAAGGAATCTTTCATACAGCTTTCTCAGTTCTCATAGAATTTCATATGCTAACATAATCATTACCCATAAAGAAATCATACACACACACACACAGTCACAGTAGATCATTTTCACAATATTAGATCTATTTTATTATGCTACCTTGTCACTAGTATGCAAATAAATATATCTGATTTATGCTCTCCTGGTCTCTAAGTTAAGAGCGATAGTCAAAGACATTGAAGCATCTATAAAAAAAAAGCTAATAAAAGAAAGCTTCTCCTAATAAAAGAAAGTTGTGTTAGTTACACTATTTATTACTCAAGAACGGCTGAACCGATTTCACTGAAAATTGGTGGGGAGGTAGCTTAGAACCAGGAAACGGACATAAGAAACTTTTTATGATGCATCTGCTGAAGATTTCTCTGAGCAATTGCTGACTATTGGTAATGGTCGAGTACCTGTCGACGAATCGAGTGGATTGATTTCATTTCCTCCAAATTACTGTAACTTTGTCTCATCGAAAGACGAACTCATCAACAAAGTATTCCCAAACATCATTACTAACCACAAAAATAATGAATGGTTGAGTGAGCGACCAATTTTGGCGGCTAAGAATAAAGGTGTAGATGACTTAAACTACATAATTCAGAATGAGATCATTGGTACACTGCATTCATGCAAATCTATTGACTGTGTAACAAATGAAGATGAAGCTACCAACTATCGAATTGAATTTTTAAACTCCTTGGATGTGCCTGGCTTACCACCGCACAATTTACGACTAAAGGTTGGCTCCGTAGTAATCATGCTTCGAAACATAAACCAACCAAAAATGTGTAACGGAATGCGTTTGGTGGTAAGTAAATTGATGAACAATGTGATTTACGTCACGATACTCAAAGGAAAATTCGAAGGTGAGGAATTTCTCATTCCGAGGATCCCAATGATCCCAACCGATATGCTGTTTGAGTTTAAACGACTTCAATTTCCGATCCGTCTTGCATTCGCCATGACCATTAACAAATCACAAGGCCAATCCTTGAAAGTTTGTGGTCTGAAACTAGAAAATCCATCTTTTTCGCATGGTCAATTATATATGGCATGTTCACGGGTCGGAAGACCTTCTGCGTTATTTGTTCTTGCGCCTGATAATAAAACGAAAAATGTCGTCTATCACAAGGTGCTTCACTGAAGAGTGCAACCTATGCACCAGAATACATGCCAATAAAGAATCATTAAAATACTTGATTTTTTAAATTTATATTTATTATCCTAATAAAAATAAAATCCAAAATCTGCTCATTTATTGCCTCTAAGGCGAAACAAAGTTCGCCGGGTCAGCTAGTAATATTATAACTTCAGGTGGTAAACCTTGTATGTTATCTGATTAAAGGCACACCTGGTACACTCACAAGCTCTTGAAATACTATTTAGAAGTTGCACCCATCAAACAAGACGTTTACAGCTTATGTTAGAAATACAAAGAAATTAGAGATTCACAGCAACACCTTAGCCAGGGAAATTAATATTATTAATCAGTGATGGAAACATCAAGCATCTAAAGAGATGGCATATACTGCCAACTCAGACAACCATCAAACGACGTTTACAACTTGTGCTAGAAATACAAATAAATTAGAGATTCACAGCAACACCTTAGCCAGGGAATTTAATATTATTAATCAGTGATGGAAACATCATCTAAAGAGATGGTATATACTGCAACTCAGACAGAAATCTATATAGCATGATTATAAATGGCGTATTGTGCTCAAACGCCAATGTAAAAGCCAATACCTGAAAAATAATTGGTGCAGTCTTTGGGGACTGCCGATAGAAGTGAAAACTTTGATTATAAACACTTCTTTCCAACCAAAAAAATATTTTGTTGATTAGTTATTGAGTTAAATCGTTACAAATAAACAAACAGAAAATCAAAATTTTCATCTTTATAATATTAGTATAGATCAAGACTAACAAATATTTCAATTTCAACAATAAAAGAAAATTATCTATCTTATTTACAGCAGTGACGAGGATATCCTTGGTACCCTGGAACAGAAGGTGGACAACTCTATGCTCGCATCTCCTGAGTACCATACCTTCGAACAGCTTGGCAGCAAGATGACTGAGTGTGTGTGCCCTTCGGGGGGTGTGAAACTACTCATCATTGAGGAAGGTAAGCCTTACCATATGGCTGGCATCTCAGTGGCTGATTGTGTGCCAAACTCCAGTCGTGTTGTTGGCTTTGTCCATCTATCACACACACACACACACACACACACACACACACACACACACACACACACACACACACACACACACACACACACACACACACACACACACACACACACACACACACACACACACACACGCTCACACACACGCGCACGCTCGCACAGATTTCATAAAACTTATGAAGTAGAACAAACACTCATAAAGCCACGGGTTAGTGTCCAGGAGACCTGAAATACAGGGTTTCCCTAGTTTAGGCTCCTGTCCACCCCTCATAATACGCTACTTGTTATATTTACTTTGATAACTTACTTACCTAGTTGAAATATCACACTTGTGCGAAATTGTAAAATTATGTTTGGTGGAAAAAAAAAAACTTATTATTATTATTATTATTATCTATACTAATACTAGCTGTGCCCGCGGTGTGACCCGCGTTGTGGTTACTGCGCCTCTCCCGTGGGTTGTAGCGTGATGTTATAAATAGTCTATAGCCTTCCTCGATAAATAGGCTAACGACAAGAAAGAAGATTGATATAATCCTTCTTTAAGTGTGTATGATAATTTAATCCCAAACGGCTGGACCGATTTTGATGAAATTTCTTTGGGTATTGGCGTGGGGCTCTGGATGGTTACGATTCTTAATTGGACCCGGTAGATGGCGCTGCAAGCAATGCGTTCAGAACAACAGGACAATGTCTGTATGGTCCGTCCCGTTAGTAAGACTATATGTATATTGTTATAAATATTGTTTATATATTTCAGGCGACGGTCCATTAGTATCTTTAGACGCTGAGGTCACGTATCATTACGCCGCTTACTGGGAAGGGGCTAAGCTGCCCTTTGATTCTACTCTCACCATGAATCAAGGCAAACCTTTGGTAAGTATCTCTTATTGACTCATGAGTAGTAAGCGTGATCGTGGCTACCCTTCGATCAAATATACCATAGATGCACGATCGTCGCTCGAAAAACGGCCCCAACAAAACTGTGCATAAATCAGTCGTATGCGCTATATTATGCACCTGTCCCACTCACTCTTGCGTGCGCTGCCCGTAAGCGAGAGCGAATCGACACCACTACTACGGTGGAGACCGTACCATATACTTAGTACGCTTGCGTATCGCGAGTAACACACTTAGGACGCTTTACATTGACGCGTTTTAACTAAACTATTACAAAATGTTTCTCAGTGGGCGTTCAATGGTTATTTCCTGGATTGCATAATAAATGCAGACACTTATAAGTAAGTAGTACTGGTCAGTGCCACATATTGACGCGGTTTTTGTATGAGAATGTGCATCTATGGTATATTTGATCGATGTGGCTACCTATTGTCAAATCTTGGGTTCAGTGCCCAAGTAGAGGAACCATTGAATCTGTAATAAGATATATAGGTTCAATTGAAAAATACTAACAACCTTTTACTGTGATTTATAGTTATTAAATATCTATTGTGTCTGGACTCTGGTGTGCCGTTGCAACTCAATACGTTAACAACTTTTGGTCTACCACTTTTTATAAAACTCAATATTGTAAAAATAAAAAAAGGTTATTTTAACAATTATAATAAGAATTGCATTCATTAGTTAGAAAAATTATGAGATATTCTGTTAAAAATAATTTTTGAAGTGGGTAAAAAATAGCTCAGCTTACAATAGTTAAAAAAAAAAGGAAACAATATTTAAAGTTAAAAACAAAATAACATATGATAGACCTTACATACAATTTATATATTTTTATATATACTGGCTGATAGTTGCACTGCTATAATATATATAATACTCTTCCACATACACACAACACCATCTAGCCCAAACTAAGCAGAGCTTGTACTATGGGTACTAGACAACGGATAAACATACGTATATACCGTTTTTTGGGAAAAAAAAAATTATACATAGAAACACCCAGACCAAGACAAACATCCATGTTCATGCACACAAATGTTTGACTTGTGCGGGAATCGAACCTGCGACCTCAGGCGTGGCAGTCGGTTACAATAACCACTACGCCATCGAGGCCGTCATCTACGAATAGTTTGTTTGAATATCTATACAAATATATAAAATTGAAGTGTCTATTTGTAATGTCAAAATAACAGCTTTTTATCTAATTTATATGAAAGTATATAAGGTACCTATACGAAAACATCTATTTTTTAAATTTTTGTCTGTCTGTCTGTCTGTTTGTTCCGGCTAATCTCCGAAACGGCTGAACCGATTTCGACGGGACTTTCACTGGCAGATAGCTGATGTTATAAGGAGTAACTTAGGCTACTCTAGTTTTAGAAAAAAATTGGCTACCGCGGAGAAAAACACTGTTTAGTTAAAATCTACGCGGACGAAATCGCAGATAACAGCTAGTCTATACTAATATTATAAAGCTGAAGAGTTTGTTTGTTTGTTTTTTCGGGCTAATCTCAGGGACTACAGGCTCGATTTGAAAAATTTTGTTGTGTTGGATAGCCCATTTATCGAGGAAGGCTATATAACATCACGCTACGACCAATAGGAGCGGAGCAGCAATGAAACATGTTGCAAAAACGGGGAAAATTGCGCGGCTCAGCTAGTTTATAATATCCCTTGCTACACAGGATGTACTCCTAATACGAAATCTCTTTCTCCCTAGCCTTTATTATTCCCAAGTCACTTGGTGTCGGCTTTCTAGTCTAACCGGATTTGACTGGATATCAGTTTTTACACGGAGCGACTGCCATCTGACCTCCGCAACCCGAAGGCTAACGATACCCTAAGGCTAGACCAGTGTCAGGATATTAGAGGGCACTGACTTCCCAATAACGACTGCCATAGATGTATATGGCAGCCGGGACCGACGGCTTAACGTGCTCTCCGAGGCACAGAGCAGGCGATAATTATCAATCAATACGCACATAATTTCGAAAAGTCATATAACTTCCGAAAGTCAGAGGTGCGCGACGTGGGTTCGAACCCGAGACCCTCTGCATTGTAGTCTGTTGGTCTCCCCACTGAGCTATCGCTGCTATTGCTACTCCTAATACGAAATATGCAAACAAAAATTGGTTGTCTGTAAAGTCGGTTTACGGACGATAATTTAACGTGACAACGTCATAACAAAACATTGATGAAAACGTTACAATGAGCGTAACGGGACAATGAGTCATCCTTTTTCGTGCGTGCAGCCGGCGTTCATCGATTTATTAGACGTTGTCACGTCAAAAAGAAAATATAGGGTAGTTCTACATAGTCTTTCTTTATATCTTCTCTCTCATTTCCAGCGCCAACGCGTCGGCATTGGCATGCTTCCCGGCATTACCTTCGGCTTCCTGAACATTCACGGACCTTCAGCTCGGTTCTATTTGCTTCTACAACCCAATGTTGCGTACATGGACTGTGGAGTACCACCCAGGATCAGACCTTCAGAGCAAGTGCTTTTCGCTGTGATGCTGTATGATGTGAGGAATCTTCAGGCTGCTGCGAGGTGAGATGACTGAATCATTAAGACTATCTATTCTATCAAAGATTGCGCAGATGGCGTGGTGGTTTCACTGCTCGCCTCATCACTGCCGCCCGCGCCGAGTGTTGTGGGTTCGATTCCCACACGGGACAGATTTGTGTGATCCACAAATGGTTGCTCCGAGTCTAGCTGTTCTTTGTGTCCGTTGTTTGAATAATATAATAATAATATTCTACCACATACACACAACACCATCTAGCCCAAACTAAGCAGAGCTTGTAATATGGGTACTAGACAATGGATAAACATACATATATACTTTCATTTTTTTGACGTGACAACGTCTAATAAATCGATGAACGCCGGCTGCACGCACGAAAAAGGATGACTCATTGTCCCGTTACGCACATTGTAACGTTACACTCACTGTCCCGTTACGCTCATTGTAACGTTACGTTACGGGAAAGAAATTTTGTTATGACGTTGTCACATTAAACTATCGTCCGTAAACCGACTTTACAGACAACCAATTTTTGTAAATACATACGTATTATACATAGAAACACCCAAACCAAGACAAACATCCATGTTCATGCACACAAATTATTGACTTGTGCGGGAATCGAACCCGCGACCTCGGGCGTAGCAGTCGGTTACACTAACCACTACGCCATCGAGGCTGTCTCACTGCTGGGTACGGGCCTCTACTCACACTCAGTGTGAGAAGGGTTAGGCCATAGTCCACCACGCTGGCCCCGTGTTGGCAGACATCACAATACATATCTTCTAACTCTTTATGTAGAACTCTCACAGATGTGGGTTTCCTCACGATGTTTTGCTTCACCGTTATCTTCTCCCTAGCCTTTATTATTCCCAAGTCACTTGGGTCGGTTTTCTAGTCTAACCGGATTTGACTGGATATCAGTTTTTACACGGAGCGATTGCCATCTGACCTCCGCAACCCGAAGGCTAACGATACCCTAAGGCTAGACCAGTGTCAGGATATTAGAGGGCACTGACTTCCCAATAATGACTGCCATAGATGTTCATGGCAGCCGGGACCGATGGCTTAACGTGCTCTCCGAGGCACGGAGCAGGCGATAATTGTCAATCAATACGCACATAATTTTGAAAAGTCATATAACGTCCGAAAGTCAGAGGTGCGCAACGTGGGTTCGAACCCGAGACCCTCTGCATTGCAGTCTGTTGATCTCCCCACTGAGCTATGGCTGCTTGCTTCACTGTTATGTCGCTATATATGAGACGCCAAACTAGTTCATTAGCTTCAGATACTCTTAAATTAAAAAAATAAATGTTCTTTTTCAGATTCAACGATCTCCCCAAAGCGGTCCAAGCGAAATTCGATGTAGCTATGAACGCGATCAAAGATATTCGTGTCGAAGGCAAAGATTTATTCAAAAAATATAAGTACAAACGCGCAATCAAAAGCTATGAGCACGCCATATCTATAATAAGGCTCACTGTACCCGAAAATGAGAGGGAGGAAACGGAAATAAGGGATATTAAAGTCAAAATATTTATTAATTTAGCTGTATGCTACTATAAGATCGGAAAAGCTAAACATGTTATGACAATGTGTGAAAATATTGATAGGTATGTGGACATTAATACTCATTGTAAAGGTCTATATTATTATGGCAGAGCCCACGAATTATTAGGCAGAGTGGATGAAGCGATAAAATATTACAAAAGAGCGTTAAAATTGGAACCAAAGAACAAAGAAATCGGTGAAACTTTAGCCGAGTTAGACGCGAGGACAAAGAAAGCCGCAGCAAACGAAAAATCCATGTGGCTAAAAGCCTTCAACTCTGAGAAGGAGGATGAGAAAATTGTCTATGATGTCGATGAGGATTTTAAAAATAGCGTTGTTGACATGTGTCAAGATTTGGCGGGAAGGAACGAATATGCCAAGTTCGATCTGCCAACGGGATTGACGAAAAATGAAATCGATTGTATAAAATCTTTGACAAGTCAGTTCAATGGATTGTTAGTCAGTGAAGATGGGGAGGGAAAGAGAAAAAAGGTGTCTATAATTAAAAAGATGTTAGGTTAAGTTTTTTTATTTTATTTGCTTCTGAAGAAGAAGAGTGCCATGTCCAGCTGTGGGACTGTTCATAAACAGGGAAGTAATAGGTTAAGTATAGATAAGTTGACGCCTTAAAGGCCTACCGAGTGATGTTGGCGATGCTATATTAGTATCGTAAATTAGAACTATCAATCAATCAATCAGCCCACCGCAGTCCAATTAGAACTATAGTAAGCATAAATGCTGAGCAGCGATAGCTCAGTGGGGAGACCAACAGACTGCAATGCAGAGGGTCTCGGGTTCGAACCCACGTCGCGCACCACTGACTTCGGAAGTTATATGACTTCGAAATTATGTGCGTATTGATTGACAATTATCGCCTGCTCCGTGCCTCGGAGAGCACGGTAAGCCGTCGGTCCCGGCTGCCATGAACATCTATGGCAGTCAATGTATTTTAGGACCTTTTTATGAACCTCTGAGTCTTCTTCGAAGAGGTTAATGAAAACACTATGTGGGTCTGTGTCTGTCTGTTAGTGACAAGCATAACTCCGGAACCACTGGACTGATTGTGTAACTTGGTGTGCAGACACCTTGGGGTCATACCTCGGTCGAGTTTGAATATAGGCCCTGTGGGTAAAAAGACCAGACATATAGGGGTCACATAATTTAAATGAAAAAATATTGACTTGTAACTTGGTGTGCAGACACCTTGGGGGTCATACCTCGGTCGAGTTTGAATATAGGCCCTGTGGGTCAAAAGACCCCCGAGATATAGGGGTCATTTCTTTTCATTACTTTTACATTAATTAAGACGAAGAGATTGAATCCTGGGTTTTTACACTCATCCCGTTTTGTTTATTTGTAACTTTCTATAACATTTCTGTACTATTTATCTGATCCCGATAAGAAGGCACATTGGCCTATGTAGGGTATTTTCGAAAGAAGCCCGTCCTCTAAATAAAAATGGCTATTATTATTAATGATAAAGACTAGAATTTACGATCGAAAAATTACGATTACATTCGAATGAATTGATTATTCGAATGATATATATTCTAATTCGAATAATCGAAAAATTGTTGTGTTTATTTTTGGTAATAATGTTTAACCGGGTACAGGGTATTTTGTACCGGAATATATAATCTTTAGATTAATATGTAATTAACCCTATCGCAAAACTGTGAGAAGACAATAGAATGTATATTGCTGTGTATAAATAGATAGCAAACGAGCTTTTATAAATCTTTTATAATAATTTACATGTGTCTTTGTTATTTATTTTATATTATACTAGCGAACCGCCCCGGTTTCGCACGGGTAGAATAAAACCTCAACAAATTATACACCTGAACCTTCCTCATGAAACACTGTCTATTGATCAAAATCGCATGAAAATTCGTTCAGTAGTTTTTGAGTTTATCCCAAACAGACGCGGCGGGGGACTTTGTTTTGTAATATGTAGTGATGTCATTTATTTAAGTTAAAACTAGTATCACGCCTATATAATAATAATAATATTCTATCACATAGACACATCACCATCTAGCCCAAACTAAGCAGAGCTTGTACTATGGGTACTAGACAATGGATAAACATACATATATATACTTTTTCTTGTTAATACCTACATATCTATACTAATATTATAAAGTTGAAGAATTTGTTTGTTTGTTTGGTTGAACGCGCCAACCCCGTGGGTCATAGCGTGATGTTATATAGCCTTATAGCCTTCCTCGATTAATAGGCTATCCAACACTAAAATAATTTTTTAATTCGAACCAGTATGTAGTTCCTGAGATTAGCGCGTTCAACCAAACAAACAAATAAACTCTACAGATTTATAATCTTTATATATATAAATCTTCTGTGCGTGTGTTTGTGATTAAACTCCTAAACGACTGGACTGATCTTGATGAAATTTTTTGTGTTCAATTGGATTCGAGAATGGTTTAGATTTGGGTTTTTGTTTTTTTTTTGTGTGTACAGGACTGTCTGTCGGGACAGCTAGTATTAGTATAGATTTCTTTGTTATGAACGCTGTATCTAGTCTTTAAAGACCTAATTATGCTTATTATAAATAAGTACTAAGATAAAATTTTGTAAAAAATATGTGTTTTATTTAAACAAATGGCTATTATCTGCGTCTTCGTGCGCGTGGAATTGGGAAGTAGGTACCTAGGTATCTATATATTTCTTCCTTTGAATCAAGCACAAGCTCTATTGAACAAGGTGATCTACACATTAAACATTCCACAGTGGGAGCGGCGAAATCCTAATCCTAATCCTAACTAATATTATAAAAGCGAAAATGAGTTTATTTGTTTGTTTGTTACCTTTTCACGCCTAAACCACTGAACCGATCATCCTGAAATTTTGCATATATATTTTCAGAAACGGACATAGACTACCTTTCATCCCGAAAGAAATTCCTGTTCCCGAGGAAACCAATAATAACGTTCTTATGATAATAGATGGCGCCACGTGTCTTTCGAATCATGATTGAATTATATTATTACAAGCAGAGTACAACCCGAATTGATTGTCAAATTCTAAATTAACGCGAGCAAAGCCGCGGGCAAAAGCTAGTTTCACAATAAATTATAATACCTTGTAAATATTTGAACTATTTCATGACAAACAAGAGAAATGAACAGGTGTACAATAAACAATAATGATGACTGTTCTTACGGAAAAGTTAATTGTAACTACTATATATTATAGGTTTTAAAATCAAAATACTTAAATAAGAGAGCGGCAAAATTTTCTGCCGCCTCGGACGGCTGAAACCCACGTTACATCACTGATATACCAATTAAAGATATACTGTGTAAGCGATAGCCTAGTGGAAAACCGTTGGACTGCCATGCAGAGGTCTCGAGTTCGAACACAAGGCGCGCAACTCTGACTTTTCGAAGTTAAATGCGTATTAAATAGTTGATTATCGCTTGCTTTAACGGTGAAGGAAAACATCGTGAGGAAACCTGCATGTCTGAGAGTTCTCCATAATGTTCCCGAAGATATGTGAAACTCGCCCTAGGCCAGCGTGGTGAACTATGGCCTAACCCTTCTCACAGTGAGAAGAGGCCCGTGCCCAGCAGTGGGATAGTTTAATACAGGGCTGATATTATTATTATATTCATTCTGTTAGTCACCGAACAAAAGATATTCTGGGACCGACAAGAGGAGAGAAGGGGGAGTGGCGAAAAAGATTTAATAGCCTGATTGAAGGTCTAGTCTAGATCTAGAAATAAAAGCTGCCCGTCTTGCTGGCGGACATGTGGTAAGAATGAGAGAGGATCGAGCTGCCAGAAGAGCGTATCGCGGGCGACCCACCGAGCGTCGTCCAGTGGGTCGCCCAAGATACCGCTGGAAAGACGAACTAACTAAAGACCTGACAGAGATGAATGTGCTCGATTGGTCTGACTTTGCACAAAATAGGAAAGAATGGCGCACTTTAATGTCGGAGGCCAAGATCCACTTTGGGTTGCTGAACCAGCGTAGTAAGTAAGTATGAACATATATTATACTAGCTGTCCCGGCAGACGTTGTCCTGTCTGTACAACAGAGGAAAAAAAAAGCATACCTAAACCATCCTCGAATCCACTTGAACACACACAAAAGGTTTCATTCAAATTGATCCAGCCGTTTAGGAGGAGTTCACTGTCAACACACGTACAGAAGAATTATCTATATCTATACTAATATTATAAAGCTGAAGAGTTTGTTTGTTTGTTTGCTTGAACGCGCTAATCTCAGGAACTACTTACTGGTCTGATTTAAAAAATTCTTTCAGTGTTAGATAGCCCATTTATCGAGGAAGGCTATAGGCTATACATATCATCACGGTAAGATCAATAGGAGCGGAGCACTAATGAAGAATGTTTCAAAGTCGGAGGGTTTTTTTCCTTATGAGAGTTTCCGCTGCGTGCGTTGCGTAAACAGTTAAAGTTTCGCAAAAATCATGTATGACAGAATTGTTCCCCTTTAAAAATTCTAAAAAAAGTCCGCGACAGCATATGTCTATCTTGTAAGGTTGGCTCACTATAACCTTTTTTATGCTAACCAAATTTGTTCTAAAATAATGCATTATTTGCGAAGGTGTTTTTATAAACATTATATGAATCCTTATCCAAATAAATACGTTATTCATCACAAGTATTTAATTTAAAACAAAATTGCCCTTTACATCATTCGATTTCAATGAATATCTTAGGAGATATCGAAGTTTTAAAATAACATTTGTTATCAAGTACTCAATAGTAGCACACGGTTGTGACGTATTATATTGTTTTAATTGTTATGTTATAATTGCATATTTACATTTGATTATTTCTATAATTAATAATTATCATTGTTATTTGTTACTGTACTAATTTTACACCTTAAAATGTAATTAATCGATATTGAACTTTCCATTTGATACATTGATAGAAATATCTAAATAAGGTAGGAGATTAACAAATATTCATTCTCGTTACAACTGTCAGTTAGAACGTTACTCTGCTGAAATATATTATTATACTGGTTGTGTAAAAAGTATCTCGGAGTTTCATTGTGCAAGAACCACGACTGCGTAATAGTTCAGAAGTGGGATCTGAACTCCATTCTCACTGGTATACTACGTTTGAGATGCAGCTAAAGAACATGATGCAATTGATCAAGCTCAACAAGCGAGCGCCGTGTGGACATCTGCGAGATGGTCTCTATGCTGTTAGTTACAAAAATCAGGTGGGTCGTTTTCATTTTATTTCGATTCCGGAGCGGGATGTTCTCTTGTGTTATTAATTGTAGCTGACATAACGCACTCGTTATGATAATTCTGTTCAAATAACTGGTATTGATAATTCCGCTATTTGTTGTACCGAGGAACTCTGAGGTTGTTTTTAATGAGAATAATCATGCAATTTTGTTCCATATTCTACCCGACTATGTTATAAAACATGAGGTTATAATAGGCCGTGATATTTCAAAATAAGGATTTATAATTACAATAACTTATTATTTGTGAAGTACCTTCAGTACCTAATTAGTTTTCATAATGTTGATTTCGAGGTCTACTCGGACAACAGCTCAGAGCATATATAGACACCGGTAGTAAAATTAATTTACTCTCTATCTCGCAAGTTAAGAACTTACAAATCAAAATCGAGCCTAGCATTATTAAGTGTGTTTAAGTAAATAATTGTTTCTCTATATCCTACCCATAAACATAATTATATAACACTCGTAACTGTGTGATAAATATTAATAAAGACGGCTGTGTGATCAAGTCTATGGAAATACGGACGGCTGTGTGTTAAAGTCTATAAGTAGAAACGGCTGTGATCTAGTTTATATGAATAAAGACGGCTAAGTGACCAAGTCTGTCTGTGATTATGTTATCCATATAAAGACGGCTGAGTGATGAAGTCACGTATTTGTGATTAAGTCCATTTGTAGACGGCTATGTGATCAAGTCTATATAAATAGGGGATGGCTATGTGATTAAGTTGTCATAATAGAAATGATAACTGTGTGATTAAGTAGACATAGACATAGACATATAGACATAAACATATATTTATTGCATAAAACTGTGTGTAGGTGCAATGGTGTTACATAATTTTCGAATCAAGTTACCCATTCGGGTATTGCAACTTTACTTAAAGACTATACATATTATAAATTAACAAAAAAAATCCCTTGACTATAGAAGGCATTAATAATAAGCCACTTCTTTAAGGCATTTTTAAACATATTGCCATGTTTTATGTATACAGGGATATGAATAAACACACGTATAGCAGTAATATAAGCGCTTTTATAATAAACTAGATGTTCCCGCGGTTTCACCCGCGTTTATCGTTATTGCGCCGCCCCCGTGGGTCGTAGCGTGATGTTATATATATAGCCTATAGCCTTCCTCGATAAATAGGCTATCCAACACTAAAATAATTTTTCAAATCGAACCGGTAGTTCCTGAGGTTAGCGCGTTCAAACCAACAAATAAACAAACAAACTCTTCAGCTTTATAATATTAGTATAGATAGCTGACCCGCGCAACTTCGTCTGCGTCACATAAGAGAGAGTGGGTCGTAGGCACCTATAATACAATTTTAAAGGAGCTGAAACTTTCTTTGTTAAATCCTCGAACTACATAAGAACCATTGAACAAAATTTTATAAATATACTTACCTACAGTGCTAATTTAAAATCATAGTAGAGGAGACGTGGAAGATCGACCTTCACCGATCTGATAACCCGATGAGACATATTTTTTATCCAATATAATTTATAAACCAATATGCCTATAAAAAGTTGTCTATCGAAAGGTGTTATTTAAATAATATAAAATAATAGCTATTATTTATTTAATTGACATAGGCACACAACTGTCAGTCATTTTTAGACCACACATTGCCCGTATGCAGCGCTTCTGTGCTTTGAAAATCTGTTCCCTTACGGTACAATTTCCCCAAAATAAAATCCCAAACCGCAAAATACAATCCCAAACCGCAAAATACAATCCCAAACCGCAAAATCGACGCCATCAGACCATGGTAAGCTGTTAACGTTGTGGTTATATTTACCTTTTTTGCTAAATTTGATAGTACATAATTATGCAGAAGTACTTAATTTTTTACACACCTCTTCTGCTTGAGGTTTCCAGGTTAGCTGACTGTCTATCAAAATTCCTAAAAATTTAGCAACATTTATTTGTTCAATACCTTGTCTATTATATTCGATTGTTACATTTTGAGCTGGTGTACGTTGATAAAAATGCATTATATTAGTTTTTGTAATTGAAATTAAACTACTATATACGGATTTTATCGCGTTGTTTATTAGACACTTTATTACAAAATTTTTGAAAACTGTTATACTACTATTACTATTAAACTTTACTAATTTTTAAGCTAATTAAATTATTGAAACTATTAAAACTATTTATACTATTATACTATTTATATTTGTGTTTACACTTTCCCCGACGTTTCGGTTGCTTTTCAGCAGCCATGGTCACGGGGAGACTAAGATGGCAGTTGTCTCAATGTTCCAGTGTAGTTATTTCAAAGTACCCGAACATAATTTAATCATGGGTGTTTCTATTTACGCAGAATGAGCTCAAAGTATCATGAAGTCTAGCTGTGGTTTGCTTCTTCTTGGGTTTGACTATTTGAATGACTGGATCCCAAGCTGGTGGTACATTCCAACCATCTTCTCTATTGAAATTAGGATGTTTTTTGATTTCAATAGCCTCGCGAAGCATCCTTGGTAGGAATCGGTGTTCTTTAGCGAGCATCTGTGGTTTGTCAAACCTCAGGTAGTGGTTGGTCCCCTGTTGCACATGTTCACACACAGCAGACTTCAACGAGCGTTTGTGTTTTACATCAGCTTTGTGTTCTTTTATGCGGGTGCCTATGCTTCTCTTGGTTTGACCAATGTATGAGAGTCCGCAGTCACAATCTATTTTATAGACCCCTGCATCTTGTAAAGGTAATTGGCACTTGACGGATGGTAAAAACTGACTTATCTTCGTTGGCGGCTTGAAGTATGTGTTGATTGAAGCTCGCTTCAAGATGTAGCCAATCTTGTCAGTGACACCCTTTACATAAGGCAGTATGGCAGGCTGGCGCTCGACTGTGGCTGGCTTTTCTCGGGATCTGTGACAGCGGCGCGGCTGTTGGAGCTTGTTGTCTTGCAGTACTTGCTTGACATGTTGAAGCTCGGCGTCCAGGTATTTCTTGTCACAGATCCCGTGGGCTCTCTGAAACAAAGACATTCCCACGGTAGCTAACTGTTTAGGATGGTGGTGAGATTCACCGTTTAAGTACCTATTTGTATGGGTCTCCATCAGTCATCCATCACTCGTCATCCATCACTCGTCATCCATCACTCGCCATCCATCACTCGTCATCCATCATTCGTCATCCATCACTCGTCATCCATCACTCGTCATCCATCAGTCGTCATCCATCACTCGTCATCCATCACTCGTCATCCATCACTCGTCATCCATCACTCGTCATCCATCACTCGTCATCCATCACTCGTCATCCATCACTCGTCATCCATCACTCGTCATCCATCACTCGTCATCCATCACTCGTCATCCATCACTCGTCATCCATCACTCGTCATCCATCACTCGTCATCCATCACTCGTCATCCATCACTCGTCATCCATCACTCGTCATCCATCACTCGTCATCCATCACTCGTCATCCATTATTCATCCATCACTCGTCATCCATCACTCAGCAGACCACACCAATTCTATACGCAGATATTGTGATCCCTCAAAGAAGTAAGCACTGAAGAGTACTTAGATCAGTGTGGCATGGTAGAATTATGATTTCTCTATGCCATTGTGTATTAACCTCATTATTGGTAAAAATGTCACTTAGATCACTCTGGTTCTAACGTCGTCAATTTGCATATACGTTGTCAGGTGTACAGAAACGAAAATAGGCTGCCTTTCATCACGAAAAATTACTGTTCCCGAGGCAAACAATAATAACGTTCTTATGATCATAGATGGCGCCACGTGTCTTTCGAATCATGATTGAATTATATTATTACAAGCACAGTAAAACCCGAATTGATTGTCAAATTTTAAATTAACGCGAGCGAAGCTGCGGGCACAAGCTAGTTATATATGTCGGAGAAGTATTGTTCTCTATGGCAACGTCAGTAGTAGTTGCGGGTTTAGTGGGCGTTATCTGGGTAATATGCGAGCACAAAACACAACGATGCCGGTTTTACACTATTTGTATTTAGAATAAACAGTATTTTCACTTCACAATAATGTCGAATGAAAAATAACAGTTAAGACCGAGCAGTGGGTTCAGGGCACTGATCTTACTTCTTTTTACACAACTCACAACTCAACGTTCCGACTCGATCAGTCGCTATCGCTCAAATGTGTCTCAACAACTGTCAGCCCTTCTAAAGTAAAGATGGCGCCTCGACCCCACTCAAGCACGCGCTCTGCTCTGATTGGTCATTACGTGAATTACAATATTCATAACTTTTATTAGATTAATAATGTTTATGAGCTATAGAATAATTTAACAAATCAAATTAAATTAAATTAAGGATTTTAAAAGTAATTAAGACGTAGACAATTTATATTGTGAATTATACGTGTAAATAACAATCAACCCGACTCATAGCTTCCTCCAACATATATATTAGGTATAATCAATGATAAATAGGTAATACTTGTTGTTGATATAGCAGTTTTAAAATAACATACGCAGCAAAATAATGATCAAGTATGTACTGCGCGCGCATTTATGATGTGCAAGGCCGGCTGAAAACTGCGAGATACCATGCCAGGCGGCTCAGACGCGTGGTCATGGTCGGCTCCTTACGGAACGGTACATGGAACATCACGCTACGACCCACGGGGGCGGCGCAGTAACGATAAACGTGGGTGAAACCGCGGGAACATCTAGTTTTATATAAATATTAGGATCCCCTCCTTCTCCATAAAAAATAACCTTATGATAACCATCACGAAAACTTTGCATAAAAAATGTACCCACACCAGGATAAAAAACGTTTATGGTATCAGGGGAAATGTGCTGAAACTAATAGAATCATACCTTAGTAATCGTGTACAGTATACTGAGATCTCTAGCATATGTCAGAAAACTAAACGTGAGGTGACATACGTATCTGATGGTAGAATAATTAAGTATGGTGTACCACAAGGTAGTGTGCTCGGCCCACTTTTATTTCTACTATACATTAACGACCTGCCCAAACATGTTAAGCACCCAATGGTTCTGTTTGCTGACGATAGCACGGCTATAATAAAATGTTCTAATATTACTGACTATGAAAATGACATAAATAATACAATTTCTAACATCGTACAATGGCTTATGAATAATAATTTAGTTATTAATTTGGGGAAAACAAACATAATCCAATTTTACCAACGTTTGACACCACAGAACCTGACAATACAATATAACGGTACCACTATAGGACAGACACAAATGGCAAAATTCTTGGGCATAATAGTGGATAGTCAGTTAACTTGGAAAGCTCATGCAGAACATGTGTGCAAAAAATTAAGTTCATCAGCGTATGTTTTACATAGTCTTCATAACAAAGTAAACATTAATACTGCATTGGTAGCCTATCATGGTCTGGTGGCATCCGTGTTGCGATACGGTGTTATATTTTGGGGCAATTGTAGCCTTCGAGGGGACGTGTTCAGAGCTCAGAAACGATGTGTGCGAGCAATATGTGGCATTAAGTCTACAGATAGTTGTGTTCCTAAATTTAAGTCACTAAAAGTACTAACTTTCCCATGCATGTACATTTATGAAATGGCTGTTTTTGTAAAATGCAACAAACACTTATTTACTCATGTTTCACAACTAAGAAAAGGTCCTTTGAGAAGCCAGTATACGAATAAATTATATAATGTACCTTATAACACAACTTTGTTAAAGAAAAATGTTTTAGGTATGGCTACAGTAATTTATAATAAAATACCCGATGCTCTAAAGGATGAGAGAATACATATTTTTAAAAAGAAACTGTCAGAACTTTTAATTACAAAATGTTATTATACACTTACAGACTTTCTAGGGGACGATCAAATATAATAATTACCTTTTGTCATTGTTTAAATAATTCATAATTTATTATTGTAATCATTATTATTATATATTACATTGATATTAATTTTATTTTCTTCTTTGTTCTCTCCTGACACTTTTATATTATGACATTATTTTAAATCATTAATTATGACATGAACTATTTGTACCATTTAATTCATTTGCAATCTAATAAAATCTATTAATGTATAAAATTTGCATGCTTACTGAAGGCAGAATGTAGCAGATCACTAATGTATGTAACATCTAATGTATGTACCTATATTCAATGCAAATAAATGGATTATTATTATTATTATTATTATTCATATTAGCAGATCCTATAAGCCTTTCAACAAAACTTGATTTACCAACATTACTAGGACCAGACAAATATAACTGCTTACGCCTTAAACCTCGCCCTTTCAAAAAATGATTCCACCACATACACACTTCCATGGTCCAATGAACATAACACACATACATCGGTTTCAATTGAACATCCACAACAGGACATTTTATATCATCAAACAAATTTCTCAAAAACTTATAACAAAATCTATGTTCAATTACAAAAGGATCATCAAAACGAAACCGATCAGTTCGCATAGCCCACAATCGTGCTCGCATATTAAAATGCAATTCAGACTCTTTACAATTATACAATGGACATTTATCCTCTTTAGTGCAATACTTGATACAACTTTTTCTAGACTTACAAGATTGCAAATCAAAGCGAGCACCATTAGCAAAACCGCTAACAATAGTACGTAAGTTTTCTAACAACATGGCTTCAGAAAACTCTAAAAAACAATGCAAATGATAACTTACTCGGTTACTTGTCCGAGCCTCTTCAAGAGCAACAACAAGGCCAACAAAGTTCTTAATAATACTTTCTCGACACAAGACATCAAAACTTAAAACGTCTAAAGTTAAAAAAAAATTATGACCAGGACGAACACACGTCCTCCCCTTCTTATTACTAACAGGAGAATGACTACGCGGGCCACACACATCAACACCATCTGAAATACCCCCTGCTGCGTACCGAGCGGACGCGCCGGTAGGGTGTTCTAGACCGGCGCGATGCGGCGATGACGTCATGATCTATAAATAAATTTGTACCGTTAGAGTTGTGGCCTACGGGTGGCCCAAGGGCCACCCTCCGGCGAAACGCCGACATGTTGAGTTAAAATAAATAACTAAATTGAACCTACAACGACCAAATGTCGGGTTTCGTGTAAAATAGGATTTCTACTAATTATCGTTCCGTGGAACGACAACCCTGGGTCCACTTCGAGCACCAAGGGTAAATAAAACTAATTGTCGCTTCCATTGCGCTACGGAAGTACAACCTAGGCAGGGGCCATGAATTAAAACCAAAATTAATCTTTAAAATTATCTGTATTTAATGTAGGAAAAATCCAATACACACGATAACATATATTATACCTAATATTATATTCATAATAAGAATTCGCATCAGTATTTAACGGCAAACCAAGAGCATCAAATCCCAAATATGCACGACTAGCATGAGATCCATTTACTACATCAGGAGAATCCATAGCAACAACCAATTCGCCAATACGTGACTTAGAATTTAACACTCCAGTTTCAATTCGTTTCTTACATCTAGGATAATAAGTCCACCTAATAGTGGCACCATTCCGCAAGCGAGTACGTCTCATATTCTCATATAAGTTGCCATTTTTTACTTTATTTGCTATGGGTAATAAAAATGTTGGTCAATTTTTACAAAATCAATACGGTATGATGATTATTAACAAAATTGAATATGTAATAAGTAATATCGAATTGAATCGTTATTATGATCTTGGTAAAGTTGAACAGGTTAATAAGGATTTTAATGATTTGCGGGTTGATCCTTTATTTTCTCAGGATACTTTTGAATTATGTACTAACTTTGTTAATAATCATGCTTCTTTTGGTACTTAGAACGATAATTAGTAGAAATCCTATTTTACATCATCCATAGCATCATCTAACTCATTACTCACAAATATAATTGGACCATGAAATGAAAGAAGCATATCACTTTCACACTTAACAGGATATGAATACCGTCTACCTTCCAATAATCGCTTCAACATACTTGGAACACAAAACTTGTAAGAAAACTCCTCAAATAAAATAACCTTATGATAACCATCACGAAAACCTTGCATAAAAAATTTACCCACACCAGGATAAAAAACATACTTCATATTAGCAGATCCTATAAGCCTTTCAACAAAACTTGATTTACCAACATTACTAGGACCAGACAAATATAACTGCTTACGCCTTAAACCTCGCCCTTTCAAAAAATGATTCCACCACATACACACTTCCATGGTCCAATGAACATAACACACATACATCTCGTAACTGATTGATTGTAAAAGTAGATCCAAGATTTCCTTAATGACAACATTAATTAGTTATTTAATTTTGTTAGTTAAATAAAATGAGCATGTTTTTTCTTATTTCTTTGTTTAAATTTGTAATTGTTGTATGCTTAATTAAACGCAGGACATACTGGTAACCTATGTTTTATATGTACACCTTTTCTGACCTATGCCCATAATAAACTTTGATTTGAAAAAAATCAACAGAAAGTGATAGCGAAAACTAAACGCTTATGTCAACGTCAAAACTTGAATGACGTGACGTGTAGATTCCCAATCGGCCAGATATCTTTTTGAAAACGTTTGCGAAATAATTCGACTAATGTACGTCTAATACACTGTATAATATTATCAGTATATAGATTCGATAAGGATATTATCACATATATACCACGTCAGTAGTTTATATTCACAGGTAGATTCAATTCGCCATACGTTACTTTACACCGTGTTAAAAGTTTAAAAAAAGAATATCGAAGTGATTTTATTACTACATTCCTTTGCCAATAGTGGTATGCATTAATTAAAAAAGTTGTTGGATAGGTTTTGAACATAGTAAAATTATTTTCAGATTAAAAACATGCTACGGTTAATATTTCTGGCTGCATTCTTGCAGTGTACTATTTCTCAGCAATATCAACAGAAAGTAGCTCCAGGCGTGCCTCCACAGAATTATCAAGTAAGTAGTTTTTATATTAATATTTATATAAAACTTTTTCAGTTATTATATGTCATCAAAACATTAGTGGAAATTCTAGTTCTCATGTCATTAAAAAGTGAAAGTTATAACTGTTTGAACATATTTGAAGAAGAATTTTTCTTTTCTGCTGCCTCTCTTGCATAATATATCATGAAAACATAGCCTATTTTGTAAGTGAGTAATATAACCCTCTGTATAATAAGAATATCATCACCACAAATATACAGGATTTTATCCAGATGGTAAAGTAACATGGATTAAGTCTCCATTCTTGTCATACTTGTATTTGAAGTTTCTTTGACTAGCTAGACAAATTGTAGAAACAATATTACTATCTTGATTTTAGTACCATCTTAAGGACTTGCAATTTATGATAACATTCCATGAGGGTCATAGCTGTAGTTCTCTACTATGTCACCCCATTTCTAGGGTCCTACAAAATAGACTTAATATACAATACTGGTCCAGTGTATGGAGGGCAGAACTCGCATCTTTGAGAATGTTATGGAGAACTCTCAATCATGTTTCCCACAAAGTTTTTTAATTACAATAACTCTTATACCTATAAAAAGTATTTATTTATTATTTAACAAAGCTTTTTTTATTAAATACTGTCTGTCCACATTTATGATTACTACACTGATTCCATGGCTCATAGCATGATGTAATATAAGTCTTTGTTACTTCTCAATGACAGTTTCTTACCGATGAAACAATTATTTAAATGAGTTAATTAGTTTTATAGTTTATGTTTTACAAACAAAGAAATCTTTCCTCTTTATAATAGTAGTATTTCTATAAATAAATTAGTTTGCTAAGTAAATCTGTGTGTTGGAAAATAAATGAATAAAATATCATTGAAATAAACTACTTTAAACGGATTTTATAGCTTTGTTTATTTGACACTTTATTACACAATTTAGAAACTCTTACACTACTATTACTATTAAACTTTACTAATTTTTAAGCTAATTAAATTATTGAAACTATTAAAACTATTTATACTATTACTATACTATTATACTATTTATATTTGGACGTACTTTCTGAAATCCCGTATTGCTTCTTCATACATGTGGGTTGGGCTACTAAGTCATGATTTCATATTTAGATTGATAGTAGAGCTACCAAATTTTTCCAGCTTGTAAATAGTAACCCCGTGACTAATTTGCTAACAATAACTCGATTTTGACCCGAGTGTGGGTTGGAACGTTTTTCAGAATGTACGTCCATTTATGTTTACACTTTCCCCAACGTTTCGGTTGCTTTTCATTCGCGTAAACAGAAGACAATATTATGAATAAAATATACATACAGAAAAATGTGCTTGACTGATGACTCAATATTCTTTGTAAAATGGTTGAAGATGGTTTAATTAATAAATTAGTTTGCCAGTTCAATCAGTGATTATACATACATCATGCATCAAAAAGTTTAAATAATTGTTTTCATTTTGAGTAATGAAGTATATACCATACATAATATTTCTACCACAGTAACAGCAGGAGTGAATTTGCCTCTCTACATGAGGTCTAAATTTCAATTCCTAGTTTAGGTAAAAATTTTAGACGGTCTTAGTGTATATCAAAGTATAGTCTGCTAACTAGAAATTAAACAAATTAGTAAATAGGTATATTTTATGAATTAAAAGCCTAATTCTAAGTCTTTATTTTTGATATGTGCTTAACCTCAAGTCAAGCCTTCGAAAGGCAGACATAATTTAAAACCTATTGTGATTGGCTGCTGGTGTGTAGCTGCGACTCGATGAGTAAAATCAACTATCTTTAAACTATACAAATAAATCCTTGACGCAGGATTGAATTTGCAAGTACAGAAAATGTATTCATCAAAAAATGATGCCATAATAGTTATGACAAAGTATATTAGAAAAAACATTATGTGAAAAGAAGGAATTCCTTTCAGAGTCTGGGCTGGTACTATTCTTTGCAGAAACTCTCAAACACTATTTTAGATACAACAGTCGTATTCGCGACCAGAACTGCATAATAGTTAACAGCATGACCATAGGTTATAAAAGCTATTGGAATGTTTTATAAACAACTATATGTGCCTGCGGTTTTCCCGCGTTTATGATTACTGCGCCGCCCCCGTGGGTCGTAGCGTTATGTTATATAGCCTATACCCTTCCTCGATAAAGGTGCTATCCAACACAAAAATAATTTTTCAATTCGGACCAGTAGTTCCTGAGATTAGCGCGTTCAAATAAACAAACTCTTCAGCTTTATAATATTAGTATAGATAGTGTTTTTAAAATAAGCATCGCGATAAAGTAGTTTAATTTCAATGTATGTATAAAATTCTCGTAAACGTTTGAACTTCGATAATTAATCGTCTGATATAAAACCATTCTCGTATTGTATTATAGTTACCTTTTAAGTTATAATAACAATCAACCATATATTTCGAAATGTTATTAACCTTTTAAACGTTTACGTCGGATTAACCCGACAAATATTTTCGTGTCCATTTCGCCAGCGTCGTATATTTCCGACCAGATACCACAGCTCGTTTAATCTGCTTTTTTATTTAATTACGTACGGTGTTTTCTATCAAAAAAATATTTATATTGTGTAAATAGATAATTAAGTAATCATTTACAATTTAATACACTTTAGTCTCATAAATAATTAGAAGTCCTAAAAATAAGTATTTATTTTTGTAATTTTTTATTTTCGATTCACTGTGTCGGGCGCTGGGGGCACGACAACTGTTATAAAGTGGGGGCGGTTAAAAGGTTAATTGAATAGTCGGAAATGTTCTCGAAGATATGTGAAGTCGTGAGTAGTAGAGCCTCGCTGATTTCAGCATGAATGTGCCGGCTCGACCGGGGAAGGACTACCTCTCACAGAATATCGACGTGAAATACCAGTATTCCTACTGTTGTGTTTTGTTTGGTGAGTGAGAGCGCCGGAGGCCCAATCACCCTCTTCCCCCTTCCCGCTCCTTCTTCTTCCCACTTCCTTTTTTTCCTAAAGGGTCGGCAACGCGTATGTTGCCTCTGGTGTTGCAGGCGTCCATAGGTTACGGTGACCACTTACTATCAGGTGGGCCGTATGCGTGCCACCTTACTAGCATAAGTCTGCCAACCCGCACTGGACCAGTGTGGTGGACTATGGCTTAAACTTTCTTACATTGAGAAAAAGCCCGTGCCCAGCAGTGGGACAGTTTAATACAGGGCTTATATTATTATATATTGAACAGTCTCCGACATTGCTCGCAAGTATATTTTTCTTCATACTATGGATTTTCTTGTGAACCTTCTAAGAAAGTTTTGACAAAAATCTCAATAACATTATATTAGACTAGATGTTCCCGCGGTTTCACCTGCGTTTATCGTTACTGCGCCGCCCCCGTGGGTCGTAGCGTGATGTTATATAGCCTATAGCCTTCCTCGATAAATAGGCTATCCAACACTAAAAGAATTTTTCAAATCGAACTAGTAGTTCCTGGGATTAGCGCGTTCAAACAAACAAACAAACTCTTCAGCTTTATAATATTAGGAATCAAGACCAAGACCTCATGCACAACAATCGCAATCACTACCGCAATTTTTGAAGTGAAAACTTCTTTAGCGGCGTTGTGCACTTTTTTGTGATGGGTAAAAAATGTTAAACTCGCGTCAGGACACGTGACCTGATCGAAAATTCGTAAGACGGAGGGAGAATTGTCATGTTTGTGTACGATAGCGCAATAAATGAATATTGTATTTTACCACATAAATGATAGTACTTTTATACTGATAATTAAAGCAATTCGTGCAAAATTATTCCCTAACCGTTCCAAAATATCAAAAATGCGCAACATTAATATTCAAGGTTTCACTTCTGCCGGCACTCCCGGAGTGCAACCCGTTGATTTTTTTTTAAGTCATCTCGCACTGATCACGCAAACATTCAAACAACTATTTGTGGATCGCACAAATTTTTGTACCGTGTATCGAACCCATATCACTCGGCACGGTGGCAGTAGCGAAGCGACCACTAAACCACTACGCTATTCGTGCAGTCAATATAATATTTCATTTCTTAAACTGCGTATACATTTGCCGTGCGAGCCAAAATAAAGATATGAATTTAAGTAGATCATGGCTGCCGCGCGCGGCAAGCGATCCATCTCGAATATCCGCGGCAGATAGCCAGACCAGTTAGTTCCACAACAAATCATTGGCGCCACACAATCGTATGAGCAGACGACACTTTTCGTTGTCCATTCTGCGTATTGCCGCGCGAGCCAATTTTAAAATCCACAACCGTCACAAGTGCGCGTGAGCAAGCGACTGAAGCTCCTTTGATGCGGCCTCAAAAACAGAAAATGATCGGTTCGCTCCGCGGCACGTTCGAGCGCGGCAATGTTCGAGCTGCCGCGCGCGGCGACCCGGTCTCCACAGCGCGCGGCCGCCGCGCGAGCCAATGTTCGAGGGTTTGCCGCGCGTAATGTATACGCAGCTTTAGATGAACAGCTCGTCTCTACCCCCCTCACAACTTGCCCCTTTCCTACATCATAAGCTGACGAAGTCTTTGTCAGCTTACATCACGCTAATATAATTCACAAGCGTTAAAAATCACCTAACACAGCATTCTTTGAACGTACCATTGAAATGTAAATATTGTCACGTATATGGATTGAATGTAGTCCTTGCAATTTGTTACCGTGCATAGCTCGTTTTTGTTGAATATTATCACGCACTATCAACTTAGGGGCCTGGCAGAGATGTGTCATTTGCTTAGGCTCGGTTACTTTGTCAAGAGATAGCGCTTTAGCTAAGGACATTTACATTTGGTCATTTTTTTGAAGTAAAAACTTCTTTAGGCGCGTCGAGCACTTCTTGGGTAAACAAAAATCATAGAACTCGCGTCATCGTCACGCTTCCACGCTTTCCATTTTTGAAGTATTTTAGAATATTAACAATATCTCAGAAATGGTGCATCCTACGCAATAAATAACGAAATTTCGATCCCCTTAACTGCTAAGAGAGTATCAGGAATCCGATCCGCCCTTTTTTTTTGTTTATAAAGAAGCGTTTATGATCTTTATGATCAAGGATTAAAGTTTTCACTTCTATCGGCAATCCCTAAAGACTGCCCCAATTTTTTTAAATAGAATTCTATAGCTTTTGCCCGCAGTTTTGCTTGCGTAAAATAAGGCTAGTTTATGTTAGTAACAGGACTTTTCTTAAAAATAAAATATATCCTATGTTACTCGGTGATAATGTAGCTATCTAATGTTGAAAGAGAAAGAAGTATCTGTATGTTTGTATTTGTAATGAGTTAAATAAAACCTAGTGGACCAATTGTAAACGTTATCTAACGTGTAATACACGAAGTTTTCCTTCTCCGATAAAGCGAGCGATAATTGACTATTTAATACACACAACTTCAAAAAGTCAGAGCTGCGTGCCTTGGGATCGAACTTTAGACCTCTGCGCGACAGTCCAACGGTCTCCCGCTACGCTATCGCTGAATTTTTATTATCCAATAAAATAATTTAATTATTTGCCAGTAAACAAATCACATAATTAACGTTAAATTTTATTATAATGTTACACTTAATTAATTGGAACAAATTGTTAATTTTACGGCTTAATTTGTTTTTATTGTTACTTTTACAACGTATACATGCATTATGTTGTAATCTGTGCTAACATTTACTTATAAAAATACTAGCTTTTGCCCGCGGCTTCGCTCGCGTTAATTTAGAATTTGACAATCAATTCGGGTCGTACTCTGCTTGTAATAATATAATTCAATCATGATTCGAAAGACACGTGGCGCCATCTATTATCATAAGAACGTTATTGTTCTTTTCCTCGGGAACAGTAATTTATTTCGGAATGTAAGGTAGCCTATGTCCGTTTCTGTACACCTGACAACGTATATGCAAAATTTCAGGATGATCGGTTCAGTGGTTTAGGCGTGAAAAGGTAATAAACAAACAAACAGACTCATTTTCGCTTTTATAATATTAAGATTAGGATATGTAAGTATTTACCTATTCCTTTAGGTTACAAAGTGACAATAATGATTAATGAACATCAAGGTTACACTAACTAAACTATGAATTTACATTTATCTTTTGCTATTTGGCGGGGTCGCGATTTGAATCCGACAGCGATCCGCGCGGCCCCGCCATAAAGGTGTGAGGAACACCGCGGTGGTTTTAGTCGGTTCAGCCCAAATTTTCAGCGATGGGGAATATCACTGTACCACTCGACAACGAATCAGGGTTCATCCATATCACCAGGAAGCGTTCAATTCCAAGACGGTACGCTTTCAGCCATCATTTCTCCCACGTACGTGCAAGCTCTGCAATGAACTGCCAGCTTCGGTGTTTCCCGAGCGCTATGATATGTCCTTCTTCAAACGAGGTTTAAAGAGAGTTCTTCTTTCACGGTAGGCAGCGGCTTTGCTGTGTCCTGACATTGCTGAAGTCCATGAGCAGCGGTTACCACTTTCCATCAGGTGGGCCACTTGCTCGTCTGCCACCAAGGGCAACAAAAAAAAAATCCCGGGACAAAAAAAATTTACTTGTTGCTATGTTCAGCAAAGCAAGCGTAGAACCACAGATCACGGAAATATATTTCTGTGCTTAGAACCAATGAGGAAAACTGGCAAGAAACTCACAAAATTATTAATCGTTAATTTTACAATGCTGCTTATTTTATAAACTTGATGTGCCCGCGGTTTCACCCGCGTTTATGATTACTGCGCCGCCCCCGTAGGTCGTAGCGTGATGTTATATAGCCTATAACCTTCCTCGATAAATAAGCTATCCAACAAAAAAATATTTTTTCCATTCGAACCAGTAGTTCCTGAGATTAGCGCGTTCAAACAAACAAACTCTTTAGCTTTATAATATTAGTATAAATAACTAGCGACGCGCCCCGGCGTCGCATGGATACTACTTACAAAACCTTAACAGATTATACACCTGCACCTTTATAATGAATCACTCTATTGGTAAAAACTGCAAGAAAATCCGTTCAGTAGTTTTTGAGTTTATCGCGAACAGACAGACACACGCTGTTTAATAATAGGTAGTGATAGTGATATCAATAAGGAGCTGTACCATTTATTTACTACTGCACTGAACTTACTCAAGCATTAAAATAAAAAACGATTGGCAAATTTCCAATAAACACTCTCCTTACCATGAAAATGTCTATTCGAAACTTCGAGCCGAAGGAAACAAGTGAGAAACGGCAATGAATTGCCGTTAATCTTAGAGTTCGAAAAACAATATATGCAAAGGTCACGCGACCTTGAGGTCAGAGGTCAAAGGTCATAGTCATTTCGGGGGTAGAGTTGAAAGTTGTATAACAGACAGACGGACGGACAAAGCTGTTGTCATAAGAGATTTTTCGAGCTCTAAAAGCTTACAAAGAAGTTTCCTCGGATTTCTTTCTTTTAAAATGTCATTGCTCCGTTGGTTACTTCATGAAAACTTTAAGGCAATCAATAAGTTACGTACCAAAATTCAGTACGTATTTAGACGTACCTACTAGCGGTCGCCTAGTGCTCGAAATTCGACCAAAGATTGTCTGTAAGATATTGCTGATATATGTCATTATATATTGATATATGTAACCATAGTTACGCGCTTCCACTGCGTGTGTCAAATGCATGGTTGTGTGCGTGTAGTGTTTTTTCATTAATATAATGTATTTCTAATGCATGTTTTATATAAATATTAGGATTCGCCCCTCCTTCTCCATATAAACTTTAACTGTGCCAAATTTCATACTCCTCCGTCCGCGCAATTTTCGTAAAAAGGGGTACAAGTTTTTGCTTCACGTAGATAAATGTGTTTTAAGATACGAACAGTTTTCAAACTTCGGTATTTACATTTCATGATACATGATGTCTATACACTATGTCAAAATCGACTATGACTGTAAGAGCTCCACAAGAATCTAAATAACTTTTTAACTTGTTACAGAACTATCAACAACCTCCTCCGCCACCGCCGCCCCAGCAGGTTAGTTTATTTTCTCACTATTGGAGGTAGTCCCAATTATTGCGAGTTTTAACACTCGTGAAGTCCCGGAGAAAGTTAAACTGTCATGGAACCAGCAACGATTTTTATCAGAACTACTAGCTGTCCCGTCTCGACACACGTCGTCCAGTACATACGAAAAAAAAAATTACTTAATCTAAACCATTCTAGAATCCACTTGAACACCCAAAAATGTCATCAAAATCGGTACAGCCGTTTAGGAGGAGATTAATTACAAACACACACACAGAAGATTTATATATTACTAGCTTTTGCCCGCAGCTTCGCTTGCGTTAATTTAGAATTTAACAATCAATTCGGGTTGTACTCTGCTTGTAATAATATAATTCAATCATGATTCGAAAGACACGTGGCGCCATCTATTATCATAAGAACGTTATTGTTGTTTTCCTCGGGTACAGTATTTCTTTTCGGGATGAAAAGTAGCCTATGTCCGTTTCTGTACACCTGACAACGTATATGCAAAATTTCAGAATGATCAGTTCAGTGGTTTACGCGTGAAAAGGTAACAAACAAACAAACTCATTTTCGCTTTTATAATATTAAGTTAGGATTAGGATTCGAGAATGGCTTAGATTTTTTTCTTTTTTTTTTCGTGTGTACAGGACAACCTCTGTCGGGATAGCTAGTACCTTATAACTTTCAACACCTATCTCATTTCTTAATCCGTATTTCCAGCAGCAATATCAACAACAGCAATACCAACAACCTCCTCCCCCACAACAACAACAGTACCAGCCGCCGCCGCCGCCGCCGCCCCAACAACAACAACAACAACAGTTCGCTCAACCACCACAACAGGCGTACCAACAACCGCCTCCACAGCAACAACACGGACATGCTCATCACGGCGGTAAGTGCTTTAATAATTTAGTGTTAAGCACCATTTCGTTATAATACTGGGTGTAAGGGACGGTGTACCGAAAACTGAAATAGTAGATTCAGACCATTATTCTGAGTTAAAAATCGTTGGAATTTTTTTCAACAATCACAATTCCTTTTCTGCAATTTTTCATTTTTCTGACTGTCACATTTTTCTACAATACAGCAATGTAATTAAATGGTCGTGATTTAAATAGATCAGCTGTTTTATGCGCGCGGAACGCAGAGTTCATTCGTCGAGTGCGATGTATTGGTAGCAATCCATTGCGTACCGCGTAATAATGTTAATCTACATTACATTTAAATCTTGCGTTTTTTTATTAATTGAAGTTTGCGTCGTGATAAGTACTTATAAAAAGACGTCTTGCTAAAGTTTTCGGTACGCCGTCCCTTAGACCCAGTATAGTACTGCTAAGCAGCGATAGCTCAGTGGGGAGACCAACAGACTGCAATGCAGAGGGTCTCGGGTTCGAACCCACGACGCGCACCTCTGACTTTCGAAAATTATGACTTTTCGAAATTATGTGCGTATTGATTGACAATTATCGCCTGCTCCGTGCCTCGGAGAGTGATTACATTCGCCTAGAATCAAACCTAGACTGCCACGATTGATAGTCAACGTAAGCGCCTAAGACAGTAAATAGTTTATTATTTATTTGATCTTTGATTTGTTTTACTTTAATTTCAGACCCTCAACTATTGAACCCAGCAAACATCGCCCAGGAAAGAGAGTAAGTCCCTTTTAAATATATAGTTTTACACTAATTCGCCGCTGTCGTTTCGCCAAGTGTTGTGGGTTCGAATCCCACATAGGACAATTATTTGTGTAATTAATTGTATGTTAGTAAGGTCGCCCGCCACACGGTCTGAAATAGCATCTATAGTAAAGTTGTCTTTTAAAAATAACTAGTTAATTATTGAAAACATATATGCTTTTACTATTTTCTATTCTTTTATATTCATTTATTGTATATCTGAGAATATACACTTTTCATATTACTTGCAATACAAGACAGTTTTCTTCCAGCGTTGCCTATATAATAAAATTTAAAATCGTTCTAACATTTTACTTGTCATTAAACCTCGTCAATATTAAGACTGCGCCGAGCGTAAGACGCGGTTGGACTGAATGACAGAGCTCGATATTCAAATCGGCGCGCGGCCGCCATAGTAAAATTGTATGGAGGATTTGAAAGTGCTTTTTTGATAAATATGTATCTTTATTGTCAACTAATAACTTAAATATTTAGGACGGACAAATTTAATATAACTATTTATGTTTCGTTTAAGCTGTAAAATACGATAGATTTCTACTGTTATAATCTAAAAAATTACTTAATACGAGCTTACGTTTTTGCATTTTTCGTGCAAAGCCAAAAATTATTTTTTATGGTTTTTAACACGGCGTAATTGTAAACACATTCATTGTTATGGTAAATGTATATTTTATATTTTTATTAAATAAAAAGTGTTGATTTTATCAACTTGAGTGTGACCACCTGTTTTGGCACATTTTGCTCGGCGGCGGCGCAGTCTTAACAGAAAGAACAGAAATTTGATTGACAAACAGGGGTGGATAAGGTATTTATAAACAGACTAGATGTTCCCGCGGTTTCACCCGCGTTTATCGTTACTGCGCCGCCCCCGTGGGTCGTAGCGTGATGTTATATAGCCTATAGCCTTCCTCGATAAATAGGCTATCCAACACTAAAAAAATTTTTCAAATCGAACCAGTAGTAATCACGCAGAATAAACCAGGAGAAACATCGTTTGTACTATGTCTGTAATGGGTAATTATTTTGCTGCGATGTTATTTTAAAACTGCTATATCTCCTAAGATATTCATTGAAATCGAATGATGTAAAGGGCAATTTTGTTTTAAATTAAATACTTGTGATGAATAACGTATTTATTTGGATAAGGATTAATATCATGTTTATAAAAATACCTTCGCAAATAATGCATTATTTTAGAACAAATTTCGTTAGCATAAAAATGGTTATAGTGAGCCAACCTTAAAAGATAGACATATACTGTCGCGGACTTTTTCTTAGAACTTTTAAAGGGGAACAATTCTGTCATACATGATTTTTCCGAAACTTTAACTGTTTACGCAGCGCACGCAGCGGAAGCTCTCAAAAGGAAAAAATACTCTCCGATTTTGAAACATTCTTCATTGGTGCTCCGCTCCTATTGATTTTAGCGTGATGATATATAGCCTATAGCCTTCCTCGATAAATGGGCTATCTAACACTGAAAGAATTTTTCAAATCGGGCCAGTAGTTCCTGAGATTAGCGCGTTCAAGTAAACAAACAAACAAACAAACTCTTCAGCTTTATAATATTAGTATAGATAATCGCCCGCTTGTTCTATAAATTTCTAATATAGTAAGCTAGGATGAGGAAAAGAAATATCGGTAGCATTGATAATATGTATTTATTAATACTATTGATATATTTTATCACAAGTATCAAGGGATTAATTATGAGTTTATCCATTGGTTAGATTACATTCAATTGTTAACTCAAGCTAATGATAACCTTATGTAATATCATGAAAGTGGATATAGTGACGAGAATAGAAAAGGGTATGCTGGTTTGGGCATGTATATAGAATGGATGAGGAAAGACTGACTAAGAAAGTTTATAAGGCTAGTGTGAATGGAACAGTCGCAAGGGGAAGACCTAGGCTAACGTTTCTTGATCAGATCGGAGACGTTCTGGACAAAGGCCAGGTTAAGAGCACCTTAAACCTTCGTGGCGCAGCGGTAGCGAATGCGACTGCTGCATGAGGTCTCGAGTTCGAATCTCGGGTCGGGCCAACAAAAGCTTATTGGGACTTTCTGTTAAGAGAGCTCAATATCAGCCCGGAGTTAGGAAGTTGGCGGTATTAGACACCCTGTGCCTCGGAAAGCACGTTAAGCCGTTCGTCCCGGCTGCCATGATTATCTATGGCAGTCGTTATTGGAAAAGTGTGGACACAATAGATCCCACAGGGTCGAAGTGTCGCCGGTCTGCACTGACTGGCCCCCACATAAGATAAGAGGATTGTGATGAAAGTGAATGAAGCCAGAGAAGTGTGTCAGGATCGTAGCAAATGGAAATCCGTAGTCTCTGCCTACCCCTCTGAGAAACAGGCGTGAATCTATGTATGTATGTACTAGATGTTCCCGCGGTTTCACTCGCGTTTATCGTTACTGCGCCGCGCCCATGGTTCGTAGTATGATATTATATAGCCTTCCTCGAAAAATAGGCTACCCAACACTAAAAGAATTTTTCAAATCGAACCAATAGTTACTGAGATTAGCGCGTTCAAACAAACAAACAAACTCTTTAGCTTTATAATATTAGTATAGATAAATGCGAATGTGAGTTTGTTTGATACACTTTCACGCCTTAACTACTCGACCGATCATCGTGAAATTTTGCATACACGTTGTCAAGGTAACAAGGGACGTAGGATACCTTTCATCCAGAAAAAGTACTGTTGCTTACCTAAGCTACCCTATATTGACGCGAGCAAAGCTGCGGGAAAAATCTAGTACTTATAGAATACTAGCTTTCGCGCGCCGCTCCGCCCGCGTGGTACCTACATCGATAAAAAGTAGCCTATGTTCTTCCCCAGGTTTTAAACTATATCTTTACCAAATTTCATCTAAATCGGTTGAGTGGTTTAGCCGTGAAAAGGTAACAGACAGACAGATAGACAGATAGACAGACAGAATTACTTTCGAATTTATAATATTAGTAAGGATTTTTATTTTTTTATTTTATTTTATTTATTTATTGATTAAGGATCTACACAAAATTGCACAGACAAATGGACATTAGTTTTGTATAGTGTACTCCTTTACTTATAGGAGACCACAGCATGCACATACATATAACAACAAAGCATAAAATAGAAAAAATTAAAAATGGTTACCATTACAGCCATATTCAAGAACACATGGAGGTACCCATCGACACATCCAAAATGTCTGAACAGGAACTACAGTTTCACTACTTCAAGATGCATGATGCCGACAATAACAACAAGTTAGACGGATGCGAGCTCATCAAATCACTCATACATTGGCACGGTAAGTGATTACCTATACCGTAATTGTATTCGAATTTGTTTCGAATGTAAATTTATTCAAACTATTCGAATGCTTGTCAAATGTTGCATTCGAAGAATTTTTAACTGCAATTGCGTTCGAATAATTTTCGAATGTAATTGCATATGATTTTATTTGAATTATATTGGAATCGGAATGCGATTTTATTTGAATATCAATCATACATCGAATAATATTTGAATTTATTGACAAAACTATACATAAGTACGTGCGCTGTGTCCTTGATAACGCAATATAGATTGCGCTATGCACAATTGTATAAGACTATTATAACTCAATTACCGAGTACAATTAAGTAAAACTGTAGCAGTAATTACGTTACATTTTTGTGGTCAATGACTCGGCGTACTGGCAATTTTGTCGTCATACGGCGTGTAGCAGTAATATGTGGTTATAAAATTAATGTACCGGTTCAAAATTATAATCTGAAATTATTATTAAAAGCATAGTTTTTTTTTACAAAATATTTATTTGGAAATTGGAAAGATGACGCTGATTTTGAATTATCAAACTCGTGTGCAGATGACATGACTGACCATCCGGTGACGTCCTAATAACAATTAAGATGATTTCTTTCTGATATCGATATGCAACTTAATAACTAAATAATTGAAAATAAATATATGCTAAATATCCAAAATAAATATTAATAACTTTCTATATTACTAGCTGTCCCGACTGACGTTGTCCTGTACACACGCAAAAAAAATAACAAAAGAAAAATAAATCTAAACCATTCTCGAATCCACTTGAACACACACAAAAATTTTCATTAAAATCGGTCCAGCCGTTTAGGAGTTTAATTACAAACACACGCACAGAAGATTTTCTTTATATATATAATTCTACTGTACGTGTGTGTCACTGAACTCCTCCTAAACGGCTGGACCGATTTTGATGAAACTTTTTGTGTGTGTTCAAGTGGATTCGAGAATGGTTTAGAGGTGGTTTTTTTGTCTTTTGTGTACGGGACAACGTCAGTCGGAACAGCTAGTATATATATATATATATAAAGATTTATCGCCAATACTTCACGACTATAATATGACCACACTTTACAGTTACACGTTGTATAGGACTGCAGATTTAGTTTAAAATGGTAGAAGGGTTTAAAGTTTCACCAGCATCAGTACATATAGGACGTACTGGTAAACCTAAATATTGTAAGTAATCTGCTGTAAAATATACATTTCATAGTGGCGATGGCTTAGCGGTTAGTGTAACCGACTGTCACGCCTGAGGTCGCGGGTTCGATTCCCGCACAAGTCAAACATTTGTGTGCATAAACATGGATGTTTGTCTGGGTATTTCTATGTATAATATGTATGTATTTACAAAAAAAGGTATATATGTATGTTTATACATTGTCTAGTACCCATAGTACAAGCTCTGCTTAGTTCGGGCTAGATGGTGTTGTGTGTATGTGGTAGAATATTAATACAACTATGAAATGTATATTTTGGTGTGTTAAATACACATTATTATTACTAGTTTGAAGCAAGGTTATGGAATGGGAATGGATTTGGTTTTAGCTTAGTATATTTAGCAAGCATGCTACTTACTTGTTTTAATTTAATTAAAATATTATTAATTACGACAGCAACACTAATGAATATTAAAAAAGTAATTACGTTTTGTTTTTTATTTGTTGATTTAGTTGTCATTTTGACATTTTTATAATGCATTTAATATAATATTTAGTGAAGTTTAATTAAATACAAATGAAGACAATGTTATGCAATTTTTTTATTTATGACAACATTAGGTCATGCTCGGTATTTACATACCCTTTTGACAGCTTTACCGAGCATGATGTCGTTAATACTGAACTCGTTGTTTTGATAATAACCGTGCAACGCAAAGATAGTGTTATAAAAATGTCGAAAAGATTTGTTTACATGTAAAACATTAACTTATCGTGTGTGTGTTTGTCTTTCTATGTGTGTCGTCGATGCTGCTTGGATAATCCGCCATGTTGGAACATGACGTCATACTGGTAATCATCGAAAACCATCATCATCCTCACATCATACAACGGTTTTGGTAACTTATCATAAATAAAAAATGGACACTTATTTATAAATAATTAAACATTATTATTATATAATCTTCGACAACCGATATCTATATCTATCATGTAAACTTTTATTATAAACTAAACTGTAAAAACACGACAAATTTGCTCCTAACTTGACGTTTTACGTTCGTTTGACGTATCACTTTGACGCACGTCACACTGACATTCACTTTGACATATCAACTTTCTAAAATCAGAGCAAGGCCACAAGCAACAGCCACAGGCCGGTGCGCCGCCGGTAGGCGAAAAGATATTCGGTGACGACGAATTAGTAAATTTAATAGACCCCATATTGAGTATGGACGATCATAATTCAGATGGTTATATAGATTATCCAGAGTTTGTAAGAGCTCAACAGAAGAGTCAGCAAAAGCAGGGACAGAAGTAGTTTAGAATATAATGAATAGCAATTGGGTTTAGATAGCATTACCTACATAGTGAGATTTTACACATCAAAAACTTGTCAGTTGTATTTATAATATTAGTTTCTAGCTGTTTTCTACAGTTTCATCCATGTTTATGATTACTGCTCCGCTCCTGTGGCTTGTAGCGTAATATTTTCTATCTTATAACCTGCCTCAAGAAATAGGCTATCGAATGCAAAAAGAATTTTACAAATCCGACTAGTAGTTTCATAGATTAGCGCGTTTAAACAAACTCTTTAAATTGATTATATTAGTAATGATGGCAGAATTGGACTCTGAATTAAAATGTGAGTTTTATATCACAGGTTGGTTAGTTTGTCTTATGGATCAAGAGGGATTTACGACTGCTTAGTTCGGGGCTCAAATCCGAAGGCAAAGTGCTATTGATTATTGAAATTGCAGAATTATACTCCTAACCACAATCTGATTTTTTATACCACAGTTTAGTTAAGTCTCTTGGATCAAGAGGGCTTTACGACTGTGAAGTCCTAGGTTCCAATCCTGAATAGGGCAAAGTGTTATTAAGATTTTCGTTTAGAATATTCTCAATAGCAATACGGAGTTTGAATGTGCCCAGGGGTAGTGGAAGTGGGCAATAGCCCAAAATACGTGATACTTAAATCATAGCTAACAGAAAGTAGGTGCAATATACCTCCTTTTCCCCAGCACGGATATAAAATTGCTAACAATGCTATCTAACCCCAAACCCGCTATGCAAATCGACATTCCGTTAAGAACTGATTGAGATTTTGTAAAATAAAAATACTTTTTTAAACGATTTTTTAAAATATAAAATAGATGTTTAACAATGATACTAAGACTAATCGAATTTTCGAACTGATATCTTGTCGTTGCGACTATTTTGTCGTAAAACTCAGGTGCGAATTGTTTTTGTAGCCATGTCGAGTATTAGTCGTTCCTTCATTCAAAACTTTTACTATATGTAACTTAGGGCTAAAATGTCTTATTTTTGTCCGTCGGTTCGAAGTTTCAGTTCAATTATTCAAGCCATAGTCTGACTTAAGGCCTTAGAACTATCTCTTAAAGCATTGCATGCGCATGAAATAGATAGCGGTATGTAGAGTCTATAGCTGTCTCGTTCACGCAAAGACAATGTTTTGAAAAGATATAACGCCACCTACTCCTCGCTCAAAAATGTTTTGTTATCTGTGATCACAGATAATGTAAATGTAATTTAGAAATCTGAGTTTCAAAATGTAATAGTATTTTTATATATTTGTATATTTTGGTAATTTAGTTTTGCTCAAAGTGGGCTTCCAAATTATTGGAATTATTTCTTAATAAAAGTCGAATATTAATTATATTTTTAAAGGATACATTAATATGTTTTCAAAAGTCAATTTTAAATATAAATATTATGCGTTTTGGAAGGTCTGTTTTATTACTGTCAAATATATTTAGATAATTTTGAAACTTTATCAGCTCTGTATATAAACTGTTCCACTGCTGGTCTCGGACAGACCAATACGACCTTCAACACTTCAAGAAAAGAGCGTACTCCTTTTTCAAAGGCCGGCATCGCACTTGTAACTCCTCTGGTGTTGCAGGTGTCCATGGGTGGCGGTAATCGCTTACCATCAGGTGATCCGTCTGCTCGTTTGCCCCCTAATCCATAAAAAAAAAACTCGGGGCTCTTCTCAGTATGAGCAGTAGCCCATAGTCCACCACGCTGGCCCAGTGCAGGTTGGCAGACTTCACATATCTTTGAGAACATTATAAAATACTCGTAGATATGTCTTTCTAATACTGAGAAGAGGCCTATGTCTCGCAGTTGGATCAGTTTTAAGCAAGGCTGTTATATTATTATTAATAATGTATTGGAAAAGAAGATTATGTCTAATCCTAGAGTTATTAACTGATAGTAAATACGCTCGCGTCTTTTATGTGACACCTATAACTAAAGCTGGCGATAAATGAGTGCTATGCACCTCTACTAGGCATGATACTATGTATGTACCTTATTTGACGGCCTCGATGGCGTAATGGTTAGTGTAACCAACTGCCACCCCTGAGGTCGCGGGTTCGATTCCCGCACAAATCAAACATATGTGTGCATGTACATGGATGTTTGTTTTGGTCTGGGTTTTCCTATGTATAATATGTATGTATTTACAAAAAAAAAGTATATATATGTATGTTTATCCATTGTCTAGTACCCATAGTACAAACTCTGCTTAGTTTGGGCTAGACGGTGTTGTGTGTATGTGATAGAATATTATTGTTATTATTATTTTGACAGTGATGGAACAGAACCATAGAGTTATGCCTGTTTTTATTACTTCCACAAAAATTATCTCTGAGATTTTTTATCTATGTTCCATAATAATTTATTGTTTATCTGTCTTAAGACTCGTGTTATGTGTAAAAAAGTCACAACATTAAAAAATTAATATTATTTTTCTATCTGAATTAAAAGATCTAATAAAATTTTAAATACTTAAGTTATATTGGTATTATTAAGATTATACCCTCGATTTTGCCTGTTAATGTTATGTATAGTATACAGTATTACATCATCGTCTCAGCCAAAACTCGTCCACTGTTGGACATAGGTCTTCCACACATACCGGTCTTATACAGTACTAGACGTGCCCCCATGGGTCGTAGCGTGATGTTATGTAGCCTATAGCCTTCCTCAATAAATGAGCTATCCAACACTAAAAGATTTTTCAATTCGGACCAGTAGTTCCTGAGATTAGCGCGTTCAAACAAACAAACAAACTTCAGCTTTATAATATTAGTATAGATAGATATAAACAGGCAAAATCGCGAGTATATATAACATATAATGTATATAAATGTTCAAAGTTGTCTGTATATGAGATTCTGAACTATATTCCTTTCTTTTATACATATCAATATTCATTCAGACTATTGTCATATATTTCTGATAACCGTTCTAAATCAAGCCATAATTATATTTATACTCCGTAAAATATTCGATGGATCCTGTCACAAATGTCATCTATATCACACCCATCAAATTCCGTATTTCATGACGGAATACAATGTCAAAAAACAATATCATACTTTATTGATAAACTAGCGACCTGCCCCAGTTTCGCTCTAGTAGTATAAAGCCTTATCACATCATACACCTAAACCTTCCTCGTGAATCACTCTGTCTGTTGGTGTAAACCGCATGAAAATCCGGTCAGTAGTTTTTGAGTTTATCGCGAACAGACAGACAGACGTGGCGGGGCACTTTGTTTTATAATATGTAGTTCTAACATGTATGAACATTGTTTTCTATTGCTCTTCTTTGATTTATTATAATATATTAAATCTATATATTAATACGTGAAGCAAAAACTTTGTATCCCTTTTTACGAAAATTGCGCGGACGGAGGAGTATGACATTTGGCACAGTTAACGTTTATATGGAGAAGTAGGGGCGAATCCTAATATTTTTGTAAAATATGCATTAGAAATACATTAAATTAATGAAAAAACACTACACGCACACATCCATGCATTTGACACATGCAGTCCAATCACGTTCGTCGTACAATTCTTTGTAACTATGGTTATCTATACTTACCTTATTTATATGTAATAAAGAAAAACATAAAACAAAGTAGCAAGCTTAGGAATTTTGGTCGAATTTTGACCACTAGGCGACCGCTAGTATAGATAATTATATTAACGACAATGAAGTAAGTGTCACAAAAGCCAAGCTTATATTTTACGGAGTATAAATTCTTTCATCTTCAAGTCATGAATGAAATAGAAATTAATATTAAATACTCTTGAATTAACAGCCATATATTTTTCGCATTTAATTGTTGTTAATCATTCTTTTAATTGGTCGTCTTATTAGAGATATCAAATTTAATTATTTATTCATTTAGATAACAAAGTAACACTTATGAAAATTAATATATTACTAATATAATATTAATATAATATATTTACTGTATTTACTAAAGATTATTTACTAAGGGCCCACCACATTCAAATAGTATTTATCTATAAGATAAAAGTCTCGTTATCTCTCTTCTTTAACCTGACAAGAGTGAGACAGCATGCGGTTTATCTTTCGGATAACTTTTATTTGATAGTTGTGAAACTGGCCATAAAGATACTGAAGTCACGTTTATCTTAGAACCAGACTAGATCTAGTAGCTTATTGGAGATAATATGGCCTTGGTCATATGATCGGAAGGTCGTCAGTTCGAACCCCACCCGCTACAATCATAAACATATTTTAAACAAGAATTTGAACTTAGCTAGACGAGTTTACAAAAATATTAGTAACCAGCTGTTACCCGCCATTTTGTCCTCGTTGAATTTTTCAAAAAACTGTTTGAATTGGTTGCAGAGATTATTTTCTAAAATAATAGTAGCCAATGTCACTTCTTATACCATCAGCTATCTGTCATCTACCTCTGTGTATGTGAAATTTCATGATGATCGGTCGATTAGTTACAGCGTGAAAACTTAACAAACAAACTCTCATTGGCTTTTATAATATTAGTTATGGATTTAGCTAGACTAGCTGTCCTGACAGACGTTGTCCTGTACAAAAGAGAAAAAAAAGAAAAAGCATATCTAAACCATCCTCGAATCCACTTGAACACACACAAAAAAAATCATTCAAATCGGTCCAGCCGTTTAGGAGGAGTTCACTGTCAACACACGTACAGAAGAATTATATATATCAAGATTATAACTATCTCTAGGATGTCAGACAATTAAAAGATAGATTATTAAGTTTAGCTTTTAAAGGCTATTCAGGTTGTGCCCCACTTAGCTACGCAAGTTAATATCGGTGAATATTTCCATCCTTATGTAAATATTCAATATTACCGATGTTGATATGTCCTTAGGTCATACCTTTGTACATGTTATATCAAGGCCGTCGCCAGGGAAAGAGATAGTATTACAGCATCTCCTGAGCTCTTTTCTCCCTTAGATTCATATATGTAATCAAATGCAAATTGTCGTTCAATTTAGCAAAATATTTACAAAATTATTATTTACGATTTGTCGTTTTTGCACATAGAACGACAATGTATTGTCATTACAATTGTACCTTCTACCAGGGAGACGAGCGTGTGGAGGAGGGGGAGGGGAGAGGTTAGACTAATATACAAGACAGTCTAAAAAGACTCTTGGCTATAGCCTGGCTTACTATCCTCCAAACCATAGTCTGACCCACCTTTTCCTAGATTGTAGTCTGGCCTATCAGTCTCTTCTGCCACATTGAAGCCTGGCTCCTTTTCCTCGCGGCTCTGCTCAATGATTTAGTTCCTCTCCCATTAAAATAGTATGGCTCTCCTAATTCTAATTTCTAACCTGGCCTAGACTTAGAGGGCATGGGAGACCTGCCTAGAAGACCACAGTTTGACCAACCTATCCTAGACAAATATAATAATCTATAGCCTCATATTATAGTCTGTGTCTAGGCAATGAAGCCTGCCTGGCGACGTCCTTGACTAAAATAGTACTTCATATATCTATTACAAAGAGAATTATTCACTCAAGACATTGAAAATAGAGTCTGATATAATATTATTTTATTAACTGGGTTTCAAACCAGAATGTTGTTTCTTTCTTGTTTTATTTTCATTGGTTGTGTAAGTTTTAACTTGTAATATAGACATTTTGATGTCAATAAATTTGTATGGATTAAATTTTTGGTTTTATTTGTTTTTTTTTTACTAACGTGTGTTTTAATTATGTAACTAATATGATTTTTGTAGCTAACAGTCTAGATAAGATGTTATACTATTATACTCAAGATATAAAATTCTAGTTCATTTTAAATTAAAAATATATAAACAAACTTTTAATTTAAAAACGCGGATGGCATAGTCGTTTAATCTGCAGCCTCGCCAGTGTGCAGGGGGGTGTGGGTTCAACTCCCATACAGGACAAAAAATTGTGTCATCTACAAATAGTTGCTTCGATTCTGGATTTACTTTGTGTTATTATGACTATACAGTTGTTTAGATGATAAAAATACTAAGACAATAATATCACAAATTCTGACGATGTTGATATTCAAACGAAATAATCGAAATATTGCACTCAATTTGAATTATCCGAGTATATTTTTGAGTAGCTTTATATCTTGGGTATTTTAACTAACATTTTATATATTTTTGCTGTATAAATTATGAAACTGGTAATAATATTATAAATTATAATACTCTTTTATAAATATTATAATACCCGCCCTCGTGGATGAAATGTAGTTTAAATGTCGCAGGAAATTTGTATGATTCCGAGTTTTACAAACGGCGTCGTTCGTTTAAAAACACTCGTTGATCGTTATAGTAGGGTGACCGTCGACGGAGCCCTGCTTCGCGGGGCTCCTATTTTTGGGTGGGTTTAAGAAGGTACCTAACATAACCTAACCCTGCCGAGACAGTGCAGTGATTTTAGGCGTATAGGTGCTCGTTATGTTGTTGAATTGTCTATCAAATGTTGTGGCATATTATAAAGTGACAAGGCAATTTACATTTTGCCTTCGGCATATTTTAAAACAGCATTTTTAAACGGACGACACCGTTTGTAAAATGCGGAATCATACAAATTGCTTGTGACATATATAAACCAAAATAATACTTTTCAGGAGAGCCAGAAATTCTGTTTAACTAATTGTTTTTTTTATTGTTTTGGTGAACAGTTTTTTGCTCTTTATGAACTTATCAACTCTTATTATGAAATTATATATTTTACAGCATTTGTGGAAAGTTAGTGTTATTTACACATTTATTTTAAAATAAACGTTTTATGCTCCGGTATTTTCTGGGCAGTAAAACAATTTTGTTTTATATCATGGTTTTAAACACACAGGTTGATGATGCTCGAAAAACTGAATAGGGTTACATCAATAACAAAATTTCGCCAAAATAGCTTTTACAACATTGCATCCTCCATGGGTCGATATAAGAATAGTTTGTAAAGATTCCCACGTACAGGAATTATTTATCAATCGAGAATAATCTTAAACAAAGTAGAAAAGTCTCATTGGATCACTGACACCAAAAACAGCCTTCTAGAAGACAGTAGGCTCACTCAATATTCCATGGGGGATATCAGCTGGCACAAGTCAAGTGCTAAAATAGGCATAAAAACAAAATGAGTTTTTATTCAGTCTTTTAGATGAGCAAAAAATATTGGGCACGTATTTTTGAAGTGAAAATTTCTTTAGGCGCGTTGAGCACTTCTTGGGTGAACAAAAATCATGGAACTCGCGGCATCGTTACGCTTCCACGATTTTTATTTTTTTTTAGAATATTAACAATATCTCAGAAATGGTGGTCCTACGCAAAAGATAACTAAATTTTGACCCCCTTAATAACTCGAAAGAGAGTAGGTATCAGGAACTAGCATCCGACACGCCCATTTTTTTTTGGTTATAAAGAAGTGTTTATGATCAAGGATTAAAGTTTTCACTTCTACGGGCAGTCCCCAAAGAATGCCGCAACTTTTTTCTTTTGTCTCACAAACTAATAACATCGAAGATACAACGCGTTTAAATTTCGTGTTACGTCACTTGTAGGTACAAAGTTTACAAACGTGTGACGTCACAAGTGCCGAACTTTAATGCGTAATATTGTAGTAAAATTTTATTGTTTTGATAGAACAAAAAAAAAATATCAGCCCTGATTTAAACTATTCCGCTGTTGGGTACGGGCCTCTTCTCAGTGTGAGAAGGGTTAGGCCTTAGTCCACCACGCTGGCCCAGTGCGGGTCGGCAGACTTCACATATCTTCGAGAACATTATTGAGAAACATAGACATGTAGGTTTCCTCGTGATGTTTTCCTTCACTGTTAAAGCAAGCGATAATTAATTATTTTATTCGCACGTAACGTCGAAAAGTCAGAGATGCACGCCTTGGGATTGAACTCGAGACCTATCAGTCCAACGGTTTACAACTAGGCTATTGGCTGCTAAAACAGAATATAGGTGTCCAATATTTTTGGCTGATCTAAAAATTGCACTAATTAGAATCACTTATTTTTAGCCCTGTGATTGTGCCTATTCTACCTTCTCAAGGATAAGTGTCATGCTGTGATGTCTAATATACGTTTTCCAGATGAGCGGGCACAGAAAATGGAAATTACAGATGATCACTTGGAACAGATTATAGACAAAGCTTTGAACGAAATGGACGGAGACAACGACGGTTTTATTCAATGGAGCGAATATAAAATACATGAGCCTGGGAAACAGTAGATAGTCTGGTTCGTGTATAAGGGGATTATGTATTTTTGAACTGGCAAAAAAATATTAAAAAGTTTAAAGTGAGATCTATTGCATCTTATTTTATTCAAAGTTTTTGATGAGATGAGGCCTCACTGTACTTAACACTATAACTTTCGATCCACTGTTAACATAGTAAAATGACTGCAAATGTATGATCATCATTAAAAACTGATGTGTCTGGCCGCCGGAGTGCCGCTGCGACTCAAATAAAATCCTAAATAATTTAATTACTTTTAAAACGCTCAAAATATGACACTTATTTACATACATACATACATAGATTCACGCCTGTTTCCCAGAGGGGTAGGCAGACGCTACGGACACTATGACACTTATTTGTGGCGTTGCAATCGAAACAGGCCACAACGCTTTTAAGGCGAAATAAAAATGTCTGCACTTAGCGACCTTATCAGCGGCATAAGTAGCAAAACATAAAACAAATTTGTAAAAGTATTTCATAAATAAAATGTACTTACTTATTATTGTTCTATAGTAATGAATTGGGATTAAAGTAAATGTCTTAGTAATGTTAATAATAATAATAATGTCCTCCAGACCGAATTTCGGTCACGGCTGCCAATCTTAACGGAGACTGGCCATCTGCGCAGGAGATATTATAGTGCACAAGCGTGTGCATAACAAGTGCACTCTCTGTTCCCTAACCTTCAAGATCCGATGGGACGGTCGACCAGAGAGAGATCAGGCGCAGGACCAACGGCTTTACGTGCTATCCGAGGCACGGGGGTGTCGAACACCGCCAACTTCCTAACTCCGGGCTGCTATTGAGATTTCTTAATATATAAACCCAATAATTACTACAGGATTAAATGAGGTATTACCATAGAGTGGACTAAAGGTGCAGAGCAAGCTGGAGGAGTGGCGGCAGAGACTGGAGAATGTAGGTCTTAGAATAAGCAGAACCAAAACGGAATACATGTTCTGTTACTTTGGCGGTCTCTCCAGTCCTATATCGGTTACTCGGCGATAAACCTCTACCAGTATGCTCCGACTTTCGCTACTTCGGTTCACTCCTGCAAGATGACGGCGAAATTATCGGGATGTCGAACGAATCAACACAGGATCGATGAAATAACGACAGATCTCGGGCACAATATACGATCCTAAACTGCCTTTGAAATTAAAGGGTCGCATGTATAAGGCGGTTATAATGCTTGTTGTACTGTATGGAGCTGAGTGTTGGGGTACTAAGAAGATGGATGATAAACGATTGTATGTAGCAGATATGAGAATGTTACGATAGATGTATAGAGTGACGAGAATGGACAGAATTAGGAATGAACACGTAAAAGGTAGTCTGAAAGTGGTGCCCATAGACGAGAAGGTGAAAGGAAATCGTTTGGCTTGGTATGGACATGTTATGCGAAGAGATGATACGTATGTAGGTAAGCAAGTGATGAATATGAGGGTAGAGGGACGAAAAGGGAGAGGAAGGCCAAGGAAAAGATGGATAGACTGTGTGAGGATGGATACGAAAGGGAAAGAGGTAAATGATCAAATGACGGGTGACAGAGAAGTATGGAAGCGAAGGACATACTGCGCCGACCCCACGTAAATTGGGACCAGGGCAAGAGGATGATGACCATTGATATGCATGAGCACAACAAAGTTACTGGAACGTTTGTCGACTTATGGCGCCATAAATTAATGATCTACAAATATATCTGAACATAAATTATTTTACTACAGTACACTATTCAAGTCTTTAACGGAAAGTTTCAAGCAGATTCAATCTGATATTATATAATATAGAAATAAAACTACTTTATACAGATTTTATCGCGTTGTTTATTAAACATTTTACTACATAATTTCTATCTACTATTAAAATGTTCTACTTTTTATAATATATTTAAGTTTACTCTTTCCCCGACGACGTGTCGGTTGGTTTTTAGCAGCCAAGTTCACGAGGAGATTGAATTTATCACCGCGAACTGTGTCGCTAAGTCTCGTCTCTGTATGTCACGTCCAATAAATGTTTTCAAGCTTTTGTGTATTTATTTGGTGCGAATTATTAAATGGAAAGTAATTAAGTAAGTATATTCATTTAATTATCTAATATATTGGCTTGTAAATCTGAGAATTTTCTATGAGTTTTCATATTTCTTCACGCAATTTGACATGAGTAATCGTGAACATATATTTGCAGATATAGGTATTGGTTAATTAAAGAGATCGGGTCGTTAATACTTCACATGGTGCAATAAATGCATTGCGATTACCGCGTAGTGGCAGTGCCGTAGCGTAGTGAAGGCGGCAGGGGCGGCACTTTTAGGGAGCGGCGAAATTTTACAATAAATAGTAATAATATATTGTAAATATTTAAACTGTATAATAGACACTAATGATGACTGTTTTTGTCGAAAAGTTCTTTAGAATTATTGAAAATTATAGTCCTGCTAACTGGCCCGAAAGACGTTGTCCTGTCCACACGAAAAAATAACCAAGTCTAAACCATTCTCGAATCCATTTAACAAACACAAAAAATTTCATTAGAATCGGTCCGGTCGTTTAGGAGGAGTTTAATTACAAACACACGCACAAAAGATTTATATATACATACTTATAAAGATAAATTGAAATACCTAAATAAGAGAGCGGCACAATTATTTTCTGCCCCAGTAGGCTTACACCCACGCTACGCTACTGCGTAGTTACTATTAAATAGTGATGGCTTTTGCCCGCGGTTGCCCTTGCCAATAGTATTTTTCCTGGATAAAAGGTATGTCCTATACCCGCGACCTCAGGCGTGGCAGTCGGTTACATTAACCACTACGTCATCGAGGCCGACAATATTAGTATAGATACTGTATAATTAATCTACTTATGTTAATTCAGCACGTGCAAGCGGTGTCCTTGTTGATCTAATATTGTCGCGCATGTAACATAATTATCAATTTTATATCCTAATTCTAAATCCTAACTAATATTATAAAAGCGAAAATGAGTATGTTTGTTTGTTACCTTTTCACGCCTAAACCACTGAACCGATCATCCTGAAATTTTGCATATACGTTGACAGGTGTACAGAAACGGATATAGGCTACCTTTCATCCCGAAAAAATTACTATTCCCGAGGAAAATGACAAAAACGTTGTTACGATAATAGATGGCGCCACGTTTCTTTCGAATCATGATTGAGTTATATTATTACAAGCAGAGTACAACCTGAATTATTGATTGTCAAAGTCTAAATTAACGCGACTGAAGCCGCGGACAAAAACTAGTAATATTATAAAAGCGAAAGTGCTTTTTTGTTTGTTTGTTACGCTTTCACGCTGTAACTACTCGACCGATCATAATGAAATTTCGCATACATGTTGTACGGGTTACAAAAAAGGACACAGGGTACCTTTCATCCAGAAAAAAGTATTGTTACTAAGCGAAGCCGGGGACAAAATCTAGTATAATATAATTGTAACGAAACATGTTCAGATGTGTCAAGAAATGTGATATGTCATGGTAAATCTGTATATTGAATTAATTTTAAGGCTGCTCGGATGGCGTGGTGATCAAGTGGTACAAAATGTACGTGATCCGCAAATAGCTGCTGTTCTGTGTGGGTTCTTTGTGTCCGTTGTTTGAATGTTTGTAAAGTCTCCCGCGACACAGGAATTATGCCTAGTGCGGGCGATGTCTTTTTAAAAAAAAATCAACAGGTTGCACTCCGGGAATGGCGGCAGAAGTGAAAACTTGAATATTAACGTTGTGCATTTTTGATATTTTGGAATGGTTAGGGAATAATTTTGCACGAAATGCTTTCATTATCATTATAAAAGTACTAATTTATGTGGTAAAATACAAAATACATTTATTGCGCTATCGTACACAAACATGACAATTCTCCCTCCGTCTTACGAATTTTCGATCAGGTCACGTGTCCTGACGCGAGTTTAAAATTTTTTACCCATCACAAAAAAGTGCACAACGCCGCTAAAGAAGTTTTCACTTCAAAAATATTAAAATGATGGTGGCGTGTCAGATCGTACTCGTAAAACGTAAACACGCTGATCAAAACATTGCCGGGATTTTTTGTGAAGTCAAATTAATTTTATTTTATTTACCTGTATGTGTTTTCTGTCAAACCATGATACGACATGAGACAGAACTTGGATGAAACCCCTATGTAAAGCTAGGGTAAGTACTTATAATTTTTATTTTATGTAAGATAGTTTGTAAGTTATTTATTTCCAAATAGGTAATACAATTAATATAACGTAACTTTGACCCAAACTACCCAAGTGTGTGTGAGAACAAATTAATTAAAGTTATTATAATATCAGACCTGTTTATAAATAATTATATTGCTGGGTATGAAATACAGGTATCTTGTCAGTATGAGAACGGCTACGTCATAGTCCAGCACCTCTAGCCCTCTGAAGGTTGGCAGAATTTATACTAATATAAACTATATTTTGGGACCCAGTGGTCACAGGAGAAATTATTGGACATGTTTATTCCTACTGATAATGCCGTTGGAGGCTAGGGTTAGAGAGGGGTTGTCTGTATGAGAAGGTCATAGTCCACTACGCTGGCCCAGTGCAGGTTGGCAGCATATAATTATCTTCGAGAAGATTATAAAGAACTCGCAGACAGGCAGGCTTCCTTATGATATTTTTCATTGCCGTTAAAGTGAGTGATATTTAAACTCAAAGATTTATCTTCCTTACGAAAGTGGTATCCCTATGACATTGCTCACGGAGAATCAAAGGTGCTGACTGTGTTAGCTTGTCTTTTAAGTTTTATTTAATATCCTTGATCCAGTACATCACCGGTAAATGTTGGCCTCAGGGTTGCTATAGCCCTGGTATGGGAGAAAGAAAATCTGGCTCAACGTTATCAAAAACTGACATACCTACAGTTACAAATTTACCTTGAACCTTATCATAAACTTTGAAAGCATTGTCATTTCATATGAGAGAGCACATTACAGTCTGTATGCATTTTATTTCTCGCTTAAGGCTCCTGTTCTGAGAGTGATTAGTAGCGATTGTCCCCGGCATACTGAGGTCTTAGGCCGTGTTCAGATGACCCGCGCCGAGCACGCACACGCGTTGAGCCCGTCCTAGACCCGCGCTCGGTACGCGTAATGCATCGCGCACGCCTCGCACCTGCTTGTACTACTAGTGACTGGAATACAACACTAGCTGAAGCGCGGGCGCAAGGCATGTGCAGCGCGTGCGCGGGGTGCGCGCGGAGTTAGCGCGAGGCGGGCGCGTGGCGTGAGCGGATTGACTTTGGTTAATGCAATTTGAGATATATTGGTGTGACAATAGGGCTAAAATTATGTCCAAAAAAATCAACGTGTTCGACGCGGGTGATGACGAGCGTGGCGTGCGCTTAGCGTGCGCGTGTCGTCTGAACAAGGCCTAAGACCTTGTTAGTTTCGTATCCACCAAAGATACGAGAAATGAAATAAAAAGCATTGATGGCTCTATGCACCAGTCACCTGTGTTACTATTATCTAAACCTCATACTTAACGAAACGGTTTAATTTTCTAATAATAATTACCTTTCACCTTCGATCAAATATACCATAGATGCACATTCTCATACAAAAACCGCGTCAATATGTGGCACTGACCAGTACTACTTACTTATAAGTGTCTGCATTTATTATGCAATCCAGGCAATAAACCGGAATAACCATTGAACGCCCACTGAGAAACATTTTGTAATAGTTTAGTTACAACGCGTCAATGTAAAGCGTCCTAAGTGTGTTACTCGCGATACGCAAGCGTACTAAGTATATGGTACGGTCTCCACCGTAGTAGTGGTGTCGATTCGCTCTCGCTTACGGGCAGCACACGCAAGAGTGAGTGGGACAGGTGCATAATATAGCGCATACGACTGATTTATGCACAGTTTTGTTGGGGCCGTTTTTCGAGCGACGATCGTGCATCTATGCTATATTTGATCGATGCCTTTCACTGAACAAGCCATAAAGCGTAATAGCAACCATCTAGAGATAGATCAAGTACGAATTTAGATCTCAATTTATCCATCAGCGTTTTCTCACATTACTATTAAATTTTCAGGTCAAGTAGACAAGAACCATCCCACCTACTCAGACAAAGAGCTGGAAGGAGTGCTGGAGCACGTATTCGAGCACACAGACCTGAACAACGACGGTTTCGTTGACTACTTAGAGTATAGGATCAGTAACTACAAAGCAAAAAAGGCTGAGAAAGATAAAAAGGAACAGAAATGATTGTATACAGGTTTCAATGAAAAACTAATAACCTTTTACCCGTATGTTCTTCACATCATACTTTTTTTGTTTTTACCGACTTCAAAAAAAGGAGGAGGTATTCAATTCGTCTGTATTTTTTTAAATGTTTGTTACCTCGTTTCTTTCGACTGGGTGAACCGATTTTGATGATTCTTTTTTTATTTGAAAGCTGGTGCTTCCCGTGCGGTTCCATTTAATTTTTATCAAGATTTGACCATTCGTTTTCGAGTTATACTTAATAATGCGTATTTGGCTACATTGATGATGTTCTCATATTTGGCAAGGTTCACTAAAAACCAAGAAATGAACAAAATTTTAACAATAAAGAAAACCGACTTCAAATAAGAATATTCTAAAACTTAAAATGCACTAAAAAGTTAATAAATAATTGCATATTCTTGTGAATAATTAAATTATTGTTATTATTGGAGTCGGTGTCAGCCAAGATAGGTTTGTAACTAATTAAACATGAGATGTTTTACTATAATCATAACATAACATTGGCATGCACAATTACACACATAGACGCAGCACGCGGCGCGGGCGGCTGGCACCGACTCCAAAAATAACAATAATTTAATTATTCACAAGAATATGCAATTATTTATTAACTTTTTAGTGCATTTTAAGTTTTAGAATATTCTTATATGAAGTCGGTTTTCTTTTTTGTTAAAATTTTGTTTATTTAGTTTAATTTATTTAGGGTTTTCTTAAAAAAAAACATATCAAACCCGTTATACATATACAAAAACACAACTAATAAAAAAAAAGACTATTGAGGAAGTCTATGCTGAGTCCGCGGTATTAGCCGGTAAAATGCTGACATTATTTCCGAGGTAGGATAACTCAAAGCAATTTGTAAAATTCCTACATCCAACCTATTAATACCAAACTTTCTCATCATCGACTCCCTCTCGACCTCGCTTCTGACACTCTCCAATCACATTATACTTAACAAATCACTTTTTGCAAAACTCAATACTTCTGCCAATAAACATATTTTAAAAAGTTTTTTTAATAATAATAATAATCTGTATATTAATACGTGAAGCGAAAACTTTGGATCCCTTTTTACAAAAATTAGGCGGACGGAGGAGTATGAAATTTCGCACACTTATAGTTTATACAGAGAAGAAGCGACAAATGCTAATATTTTTTTAAAATAAGCATTAGAAATACATTAAATTAATGAAAATACACTACACGCACACAACCATGCATTTGACACACGCAGTCGAAGCGCGTAACTATAGTTACATAAATCAATATTATAATGACATACGAGTATATCAGCAATATCTTACAGGCAAACTTTGGTCAAATTTCGAGCACTAGGCGAACGCTAGTAAAAATAATTCTTTATTTGTGCAAGTGACAAACATTATGCAGCCCTGATTCCCAAACTAGCGTGAGCTGTATGTTGGGAGTCAGTTCCTTCCCAGTAGATAACTGCATGTGCGCCGCCGCCGCCCGCACGCCCCCTACCCCGCGGTGTGCTGTTTGGTTACTATTATATTTTTTTATTTATTTAATGTCGTCAAGCTTTCAGACAAATAGTACAAATCTGGTGTACGAATATGCAGAGTACATGCTGACAATAAGCTTCCACAGATTTAGAGAGGTCCTGTCTTCGATCAAATTTTATCGAAGGGTCCTGTACGCCGCTGCTTTCTTTTACGACCGCGTGTAGTGTAGTTAGTCTTACTATCATATTAATTGTGCTTTTATATGTACTAGCGGTCGCCTAGTGCTCGAAATTCGACCAAAGTTTGCCTGTAAGATATTGCTGATATACATATGTCATTATATATTGATATATGTAACCATAGTTACGCGCTTCGACTGCGTGTGTCAAATGCATGGTTGTGTGGGTGTAGTGTTTTTCATTAATTTAATGTATTTGTAATGCATATTTTATATAAATATTAGGATTCGCCCCTCCATCTCCATATAAACTTGACCTGTGCCAAATTTCATACTCTTCCATCCGCGCAATTTTCGTAAAAAGGGGTACAAAGTGTTTGCTTCACGTATTAATATATAGGTATAGATGAAAAGAAATGCTGACAAATTGTGTCGAAGTGTATCAATAGCTATAACAACTCATGGTTTACCCCAGTCCTTTCTTCTTGTCGTACCAAATACCTCAATTTAAGAAAGTGCATTTATATAGAACGTTTATTTTTAGAAATAAAGCCTTTGTTTTTATTATTTTATTTTTATTTACATGCCTGCTTTTCAATTTATTTATACGGTAAGTAATATTCATCGCTTCATCCCAATTCTATAGATTTCAGTTTTGTCTAGGTTGCACTGTGTATTTTTTTGGTTTTTTAATAAGACAACTTTTTAATAAGGCATCAGGAATAATTCCTGTGTCGCGGGGGACTTTACAAACTTTTGAACAACGGACACAAAGAGCACTCAGAGTCTGGAGAACCGTTTGTTGACCACACGAAGATTTTGTCCCTGTACGGTGTGGCGCGAGGTTTGCAGCGATTGTTGAATAAAATATGTTTTAAATGTTACACACTAATAGTTTATTGTTCAGTTCCACAATAAGTTCTTAAATGTTACCAATGTCCTCCAGACCGAATTTTCGGTCACGGCGGCCAATCTTAACGGAGACTGGCCATCTGCGCAGGAGATATTATAGTGCACAAGCGTGTGCGCAAACACAAGTGCACTCTGTTCCCTAACCCTCATGATCCGATGGGACGGTAATCCGACACGACCGGAGAGAGATCAGGCGCAGGACCAACGGCGCAACGTGCTTTCTGAGGCACGGGGGTGTCTAACACCGCCAACTTCCTAACTCCGAGCTCGTATTGAGATTTCTTAACAGAAAAACCCAACTCGTGTTTGTTGGCCCGACCCGGGATTCGAACCCGAGACCTCATGCACAGCAGTCGCATTCACTACCGCTGCGCCACGGATGTTATAATGTTGCATTGAATGCACCCGAATGGCGCAGTCACAGAAAGTGCACTGACTCTTTATGCGTTTGATGTAATTAGGTTAACGCGTGACTCGCTTATTGCTGACTAAGGTGTTCGGTTATATTACACCGAACAGTCCCGTTTGGCATTCGAAAACCCACAACACTCTGCGCAGCGGCAATGGCGAGCTGACCATTTAAACCACTACGCTATGTGTGCAGTCTTTAAACGGTCTTGCTGTCACTAGGTCTCGGGTTCAATTCCCGAGTCGGCAAATTAATTATTGACTATTTCAGTCAAGAAATTCTTAGAGGCAGCACAGAGTTTTAACTACGCGTGGTAGACGGCAATAGCCTAGTCTCCTATTATGTGGGACCTAAATAGCTGACTAACTGTATACTACGAGAATATAGGCGACAGACTATCCTGCTAATACCATAAATTTGAAAGTTTGTGAGGATGGCTGGATGGATGGATGATTAGATGGATGGATGGATAGATAGGTGGATAGATGGATAGATAGATGGATGGATGGATGGGTGGATAGATGGATGGATGGATAGATGGATGGATGGATAGATGGATGGATGGATGGATAGACAGATGGATGGACAGATGGATGGATAGACGAATAAATGGATAGATGGATGGATGGATGTTTGTTAGGTACTCTTTCACGCAAAAACTACTGAACGGATTTTGATGAAACTTTACAGTATTATTGTTTATGTATGATCATCAGAATAACATATAGGCTACTAAAAAATCTATCTTAACATAAATCTACATTAACGTGAGCGAAGCCGCGGTAAAAAATCTAGTATTATATATATGTATGTTTATTTTGTAGGTGAAATGGGGCCTGCAACACAAAACGAGCACATCTATAAGGACCAAGACCTCAGCGAGATGGTCGAGGGCGCTCTGAAGCAGACAGATCTCAACAACGACGGCTTTATAGAGTACCACGAGTTTAAAACTGCTACGGAACCCGCCAACGCGAAAGCTCCTTAATATCTTACCCAACTCAGGCGATCGTTGCGCGCCAATTGCACCGCATAGGTGCATAAGCACCAAGAGCATGCTTTAACTTTTTTAACCTGGCGTTCAAAGGGTCCAGTCTCATCCAACTCAGCGCGGCTAAAGACTTATGCGAACGGTAGCTCGACATTAAGGCACCGAACACATTGCCCGGTGGTCTGCGTTCTGAGGTCCAGTTCTGCGTTCAGTGTTCACAATTGCCCACACAGCGAGCGGTCTAGAAATTTGGAGTTCAGTACGTTTGTCCCGCACTAATTTCGTGGAACATCGTGATCGCATTTGGAAAAAAATGGTACTTCGACAAAACGTGCGTTCTCTTTGACCGCCGCGGTCTGACTGCTTTTATGTGTATACGATTCTAAGACACCGCATACATCACAGTGAACGCGGAACGCAGAACTCGGAACTCTGACCGCTGACCGTCCGCAGTGTGGCCGGCGCCTAACCTATAAATTATTTAAAATTTGATGAATGAATGATTAATGATTTATTTATTTGCCGAATATGGATACATTTTTTTTTTTTTTTTTAATTTTGCTCGTCAAAATGACCACACTCCACCTGATGGTAAGCAGTCGTGTGGTCTAAGAGCAGTGGCCTCCACATCGCCCCCACAGTAGCCGAGGCGATGTTGAGGTCTCTACTTTGACGGCCTGAGAAGATGCTTTTTCACGCCCCGCTTAAAGGACCCAGGATTGAAGGAAGAAGGAAACACGTGCCTTGGCAGAGAATTCCATGCCTTGGTCGTTCGTTAAGTTCTTAGTCACATTACACGTGGTCCTTGCTACATTTAGCCAATATCAAACAGAGTTTTTAAAATATAATCTCAAAAAACTTAAAACTTGCTCGAAAGTTTATCTACCTGGAATTCAATGGTGTGGACATCACCTGACGCACACTACAGTTAAAGTTAGATTGAAACTAAGAATCTTTCGGAGAAAGGTACAAGCTGTTTGTCGCAGACTTCTCGTGTAACAAAAAAGTAATTTAAGAAGATTTAATTTGTACTAGCGGTTGTCTAGTGGACAAAATTCGACCAAAACTCCTAAGCTTGCTAGTTTGTTTTCTTTTTTGTTTATTACATATAAATAAGGTACTATTTATTGTAATAAAGAGCAGCGATAGCTCAGTAGGGAGACCAACAGACTGCAATGCAGAGGGTCTCGGGTTCGAACCCACGTCGCGCACCTCTGACTTCCGGAAGTTATATGGCTTTTCGAAATTATGTGCGTATTGATCGACAATTATCGCCTGCTCCGTGCCTCGGAGAGCACGTTAAGCCTTTGGTCCCGGCTGCCATGAACATCTATGGCAGTCGTTATTGGGAGAGTGTCGACACAAAAGATCCCACTGGGTCGAAGTGTCACCGGTCTGCACTGACTGGCCCTCACATAAGATAAGATAATACGCACATAACTTTGAAAAGTCAGAGAAGCGCGCATTGGGATTGAACTCGAGACCTCTGCGTGGCAGTCCCACAGTCTGCCATTGGGCTATCGTTAGAGGTTCTTTTTAGAAAATGTATGGTAATATATATGACCGATCACACGTTTCGAGATTTTTCTAAAGCTTTTACCTACATCTCTCGACGAATTTCGAAACGTGTGGATACTCATGGTAGACTTTGAAAACAAAGGATCTTTATGTAAATAAAACACATTGTTTATAAAAAAATAAATTTATACTTTATATTAAAAACATTTTGTTTATTTCACACGCCTTTTGTATTATCTATACTATTATATTAAGAGGTAAAATTGGTTTGGGAAATAGGATTACGGAAAACCGATTCTAAAATATCTTTTACAAAAGTCAAAAATCTTTATATTCATAAAAATTATATAACATTTATTGTACACGTCAAATTAAAATATTATTTATTATAAGATAAAACATTGAAAAGAATTACTATTTATAGGAAGTTATACTATCTCTGTGAATTGCAAACTATAGACATACCACATGAACAAAACCGTACGCACAAGTATATAAAATATATAAATACTTAACATAAATATTATTTACATGCTTTTGCCCATGGCTTCGCTAGCGTTAATTTAGAATTTAACAATCAATTCGGGTTATACTCGGCTTGTAATAATATAATTCAATCATGATTCGAAAGACACGTGGCGCCTTCTATTATCATAAGAACGTTATTGTTGTTTTCCTCGGGAACAGTAATTTTTTTAGAACATAACCGTACGCATAAACCAGTATCCTAATCTGAACTAATATTATAAAAGCGAAAATGAGTTTGTTACCTTTTCACGCCTAAACCATTGAACCGATCATCCTGAAATTTTGCAGATACGTTGTCAGGTGTACAGAAACGGACATAGGCTACCGTTCATCCCGAAAAAAATTACTGTTCCCGAGGAAAACAATAATAACTTTCTTATGATAATAGAAGGCGCCACGTGTCTTTCGAATCATGATTGAATTATATTATTATTATTATTACAAACAGAGTACAACCCGAATTGATTGTCAAATTCTAAATTAACGCGAGCGATGCCGCGGGTAAAAGCTAGTATAAAATACTTAACATAAATATTATTTATTTTAAATATCTATACATAACAAATACAGAGACCACACACACTATTTTTATATTGTAGTTCTTAACAGATTTCGATTCGTATTTTAGCGTCAGCTTCAGTCCTGTTACCAATCCCACTACTGGGCATAGGTCTCTTCTCAGTGTTAAAAGGGTAAGGCCATAGTCCACCACACTGGCCCAGTTCTGGGTCTGTTAGATACGCAGGTTTCCTCGCGATGTTTTCCTTTCCCGTTAAAGCGAGCGATAATTAATTCCCCCATCATCTAAAATAAGCAAAGCAAAAACCCCTTCCTACCTATTGGTGCTTACGAAATACGTGAACGACCCCATACTTTAAAAGGTCAGAGGTGCCTTGGGATCGAACTTGAGACCTCTGCGTGGCAGTTCAACGGTTTCCTTATAGGCTATCGTTGCTTAAGGTATAAGTGTGTCTTTCGAAAATGCATGGAAAGACTAAAATAATATTTTTGAAGTGAAAACTTCTTTAGCGGCGTTGTGCACTTTTTTGTGACGGGTAAAAAATGTTAAACTCGCGGCAGGACACGTGACCCGATCGAAAATTCGTAAGACGGAGGGAGAATTGTCATGTTTGTGTACGATAGCGCAATAAATGAATATTGTATTTTACCACATAAATTATAGTACTTTTATACTGATAATTAAAGCAATTCGTGCAAAATTATTCCCTAACCATTCCAAAATATCAAAAATGCACAACGTTAACATTCAAGTTTTCACTTCTGCCGGCACTCCCGGAGTGCAACCCGTTAATTTTTTTAATAAAACACATAATATGAAAAATAAATCTTATATTTAATACTAAATACATTTGGTATAACATCTTACATGATTTTGTACAAAATATAAAAATATTAAACATGATTTTCACAAAAATATGATCATATATTTATCAGGATTTTTCAAAACATTATACCAGTGCGCAGTAACTGATCTGTTGTATGTAAAAATAAAATAAAATAATAGGAGAACTACAGCTTGACCTCCTCGGTCGGAGTTTTAAGGGAAGACCCAAGACAAGGTGGAAAGATGTACTGCTAAAGGTCAAGAGGAAATGTAATGTTACTGACTATGATGTAGAGGACAGAATGAAGTGCCACAGAAAAATAAGGAAAGCTGACCCCACCACCATGTCATCCTACCGTCTATATAAGATTTATATTTAAAATATAACTAAACCCAAATTATTTAATCTCTATAATATTATAAAGTCTCTTTTTTTCTTCTTTTCGTGTGGTTAGTGGCCAAACCTGTTGTCAAGAGTTGTTCAAGCCGCCCGTAGGCCTCTGACATGGCTTAACGACTGCTGTCAATTTGACAACAACCAGGTACCGACTTTTTACGTACCCTCCGAAGCACGGAGACGCTCAGATGAAATACCACTAAGCGGTCACCCATCTATAGACTGACCGCACCCAACGTTGCTTAACCTCGCTAATCGTTTATCGATCAGTGAGTGTAACTGGCTATGAGCGCTATTATTGTTATTATCTTTAGTTTTTAAAGTATATGGTATAATGGCTGCAACACCTTGTATAAGTTGTTAAATACTGAAATTATATTTAACTAGCTGTCCCGACAGACGTTGTCCTGTACACAAGAGAAAAAAAAAAACATCTAAATCATTCTCGAATCCACTTGAACACACACAAAAAGTTTCATCAAAATCGGTCCAGCCGTTTAGGAGGAGTTCAGTGACACACACGTATAGTAGAATTATATATACTAGCGCTCGCCTAGTGCTCGAAATTCGACCAAAGTTTGCCTGTAAGATATTGCTGATAGATGTCATTATATATTGATATATGTAACCATAGTCACGCGCTTCGACTGCGTGTGTCAAATGCATGGTTGTGTGCGTGTAGTGTTTTTTCATTAATTTAATGTATTTATAATGCATATTTTATTTTATAAAAATATTAGGGTTCGCCCCTCCTTCTCCATATAAACTTTAACTGTGCCAAATTTCATGCTCCTCCGTCCGCGCAATTTTCGTAAAAAGGGGTACAAAGTTTTTGCTTCACGTATTAATATATAGATGAAGAAGATTGGCGATTTAAAAGAGTGACCGTGAGTTTCTTGCAGGTTTCTTCTCATAGGCTCAACCCTTTGCCTGAACCTAGCAACTAATCTAAATGTAGCTTCAGTAACTTAGTAAACCTATATACTTTGACGTTCATAAGTGTTACTTTGTGACCTAAATGAATAAATTATTTTTGACTTTGACTTTAACATGTGGGATACATAGCTAGGAAGAGAGAGGGAGAGTAATAGGAGGAGTCTTTTGCTGTGCATTGCAGTTCAAGACTCCGTTCTGCTATTAGGAATTAATGTACAGAACAACTCAAAACCACTTTGTCCAGGCATTAAACGAGACTACACGCAGCAGTTCAACTCCGAGGTAGTCTTCTTAATGAAACAATCAAATTGCATGGAAATATACAGCGTGTAACAGAAAGGTGTGGTCATTTAGGACCGTAATGTAAATCTGATAAATAAACCTATATGTCCTATCCCCAGATCAAAACAAAGTATTTTAAATTTGAAGCCATTTTAATCATTGTTAAACAACAAAACAGCACCTTACATCACTATCAAAATTTTCATTCATATTTAAAATAGTACACTAACTTTCTGTATGTATAAATGTAATGTATGAGTTCACTATTTATCCAGAAAAACAACTGTTCCAAGTGAAGTCGCTGGCATAAGCTAGTACCAATATATGCAAAGACACTTGACCATAGGTTTCCACTACCCTACCCAGTACCCTTTACCATTCAAGTGTATTCTGTTTGGCATCTCTAAAACTGATGCTGTTCTCACTGTAGAACTGAGAGAACCAACTCCTGAATGTGCGGATAGTTTTGTCAGCACGAACATACGCGGGCGCTGACATGAAACGTTTGCTATTCCAAATGGCTACATCGCGTTCGAACTGAAAAGAAATGCATTTATTAATAACTAGGTGTTCCCGCGGTTTCACCCGCGTTTATCGTTACTGCGCCGCTCCCGTGGGTCGTAGCGTGATGTTATATAGCCTATAGCCTTCCTCGATAAATAGGCTATCCAACACTAAAATATTTTTTCAAATCGAACCATTAGTTCATGAGATTAGCGCGTTCAAGCAAACAAACAAACAAACTCTCCAGCTTTATAACATTAGTATAAATAATGTCTTTCAGATCGAAATTCGGTCACAAAGGCCAATGTTGATGCAGACTGGCCATATGCAGGAGATATTATAGTGTACAAATGTGTGTCTTTATTACTCTCTACTCTAGGGAGCAAGTTAGGACTTGCAAGCCGATATGACTGGAGATAGAACAAGCCTAATGGTTTTACGTGCTTTCCGAGGCACGGGGTTTGCAACACGGAAACACAACAGACTTTTTAAATCTTTTTTCCAACAACTTTTGGTTGGCCGGGGGTTCCAACCCAAGATCCCATGCACAGCAGCAGTCGCATTCTCGCTGCATATATTTAAAGCATGAAATTCTCTGCCGAAATACGTGATTCCTTCTTCCTTCGATCCTGGGTCCTTTAAGTGGGGCGTGAACAAGCACCTCCTTAGGCCATCAAAGTAGAAACCTCGGCACCACTTAACTTGAGAGCATATAAAAGGGTCTGCACGTGGACTACATGTCTGCTTACCATGAGGCGAAGGAGTGGCGTAACTATAGCATCTAAGGCCCGTGGCAAATTCTAGGATACAAAATCGAAGACTACCTTCAAACATTTGCTCGACCGACTCATCTTCAGAAGTTTCATTTGTAGCGTTATAAATAATTTAATAAAAGAAAATATATATTTTCTCCTTTTTGTAATAAATGTACGGGATCCTTGACCTATGCTTACGAGCTCTCAGGCCGAGGGCTTCTTCAGGCCAAGGGCCTAGGGCTTTTGCACACTCTGCCATTTTACGTCACTTAGGCGGAGTGTAGTCATGTCGACAGGAATAGTAAAAAAAGTTGCATATTTATCATGGTTACTGTCAACTATGGTGTGCTTTGTTGCTCCCTTTTGTACATATTTGCAGCCAAAGCGTGAGTCCGTGGGTCAGGCAAGGTGTTATTGGTTGTTTGTAAGAAAATTCCCACAAAAATCGAAAGCTTAAACTTTAAAACTAGTGCCGGATTAAGGCAGGATTTGTTCTAGCCTTAACATCCGCGGGCACCTTGGAAACGTATCATCGAATTCTGATTTTCCATTAAACATATTGACGAAGTCGCGGCCCCATAAATTTGCGGGGGTCCCTAAAATTCGTAGAGACCCTTGGGTGCGCGGGGCCCGTAGCTTTTGCTACTACTGCTATATGGTGATTCTGCTGTATGTGACTAGACCTATGGAACTTTAATTACATAAAATAGTCGTACTCACCATGGCTCCCTCCGATCTCACCAGCATGGCGGCTACAGGCGCGTTGTACGTGGGAGAGTACATCCTGTGTATGACTCTCTGTAGACTCGCCGCGAGAGGAGTCACGGATTGTGATATTAAGATGGGTCCTACTGGAGACTGCATTAGTAGGCGGACGTGGCCGGGGCCTATCTAAAAATAAAAATAAAACTTAAGTTATTGCATACATAAATACACTCCTCGAAAAGGTAGGATATATAACACCAGAATAACACCAACTGTTTTAAGTCTTACAGGACAATCACCCGAATTACAATCACAAGTGATACCAAGAAACATTACATGAAAATATAAAAGAACATACATTTTTGAAAAAAATCAACGGGTTGCACTCCGGGAGTGCCGGCAGAAGTGAAAACTTGAATATTAACGTTATGCATTTTTGATATTTTGGAATGGTTAGGGAATAATTTTGCTTTAATTATCAGTATAAAAGTACTATCATTTATGTGGTAAAATACAATATTCATTTATTGCGCTATCGTACACAAACATGACAATTCTCCCTCCGTCTTACGAATTTTCGATCAGGTCACGCGCCTGACGCGAGTTTAACATTTTTTACCCGTCACAAAAAAAGTGCACAACGCCGCTAAAGAAGTTTTCATTTCAAAAATAATATACAATTCCCGCAATAACTCCTGTCGTGGGGGACAAAGGACACCAAGAATAGACCCAGAAGAACTATTCGTGGATCACTACTGTGCGCAGTGACAGCGGGGAGGTGACCATTTAAATCACAACGCCATCCGTAACACTTATGAACGTCATAGTTACACTTATTAATGTCAACTAGCGGTCGTCTAGTTGTCAAAATTCGACCAAAACTCCTAACCTTGCTACTTTGTTTTCTGTTTTTCTCTACTACATATAAATAAGGTATAGGTAACCATAGTTACAAAGAATTGTACGACGTCAGACGAACAATGTCGAAATACTACGAACACGATTCGACTGCGTGTGTCAAATACATGCTTGTGTGCGTGTAGTGTTTATGTTTAAAGATCTTTATTACCTCAAAAGCACATACAGTCCACTTAATGAGCATAATAATTACATTATAAATACAAAGTATTAACAAATATGACAGTAGTGCGATCTGTTTGAAAAGTAATGGCTCCAAAAAGTATAATAAATAATGTAGCAGACGTTTTGTGAGACTTTGCTGCAATGACATATTAATACGATGCTGTGTATCTTTCATATTTTTTATGTATATGAACTTTAGTTCTGTATTATTATTAATATAATTATTATAATTATATAGTATTTAAGTATATATATATATATATATATATATGTATATAGGATTCGCCCCTCCTTCTCCATATAAACTTTAACTGTGCCAAATTTCATACTCCTCCGTCCGCGCATTTTTCGTAAAAAGAGGTACAAAGTTTTTACTTCACGTATTAATACATAGATTTACTTTTATCTGTTGGCATGTTTAGCTAGGAAACGAGGAAAGACTGACTAAGAAAGTTTATAAGGCTAGTGTGAATGGAACAGTCGCAAGAGGAAAACTTAGGCGAACGTTTCTTGACCAGATCGGAGGCGTTCTGGGCAAAGGCCAGGTGAAGAGCTCATTGAACTGACGGCGACGGGCGTGTATGAGGAATGTGATGAAAGTGAATGAAGCCAGAGAAGTGTGTCAGGATCGTACCAAATGGAAATCCGTAGTCTCTGCCTACCCCTCTGGGAAACAGGCGTGAATCTATGCATGTATGTATGTATGTTTAGCTAAACAAGAACATAGAACCTATGAGAAAACTGACAAGAAACGGATACTCATTTCAATAGTCAAGTTTACAATATTGTTTATTTTACAAATCAGTTCTGTAAGGAGCTGCAAGTATTACACCAGTACAGTTACAAACCTGAGAGACCTTTACATCGAGGTGGCACAGATCGTACTTCAGTATCCTGTACGCGTGAGTCAGCGATATCTGCGCCGTGTGGTCTTCTCCCTTCGACCACATGGCCGACCATTCGTGGCGACCTGCAATACAATAGATTACTGAATGGCAGCATCATCCTCTGCTGAATACTTTGTAGCATACATATCACTGGCTCACTATTACAAGGTTCTATGTTACTTTTCTAACTTTGGGGAAATGAGGTTTAAAATTTGATTATCAGTAAAAATAACTTAAAAAGAAACTTAGAACTATTTGTGATTTAATATAGTGAGGTGGTAAGTGCTTCCATCTATTACTATATTAGTCTAAACAAAAAGGAACGACATATAGAACCAAGCAATATTAATAAAGCATTTTTTTCAAAAATTTAACATAGAGCCTTGTAATATTGGACCAGCGATATGTATATCGTGGTCAGATCTAACTTCATGATGAAGCCATGAAATGGAAAATACCCATGTCATGATGTAATCTGGGCAGACCATATCATGATGTGGGCAGCCCACATCATGATAGGTATGGTCTGGCCAGATCAATGAATAATCAGGTTTTAAAATGAACAGCTAAACGCACGGCTACTTGATATGGTCAAACATTAGTGATCATAGAGCTGGTATCGTTTTGTGTTTGTGATGCATCGTGGCAGTGGACAATATTCTTGATGAAAAATTGTATTAGTTTATAGATTAGCTAGACCTAAACTGCTGGAATATAAAATAATAGATAGAACGATGTTACAATGAAACACGAGCTTATCTATACTAATATTATAAAGCTGAAGAATTTGTTTGTTTGAACGCGCTAATCTCAGGAAGTACTGGTTCGATTTGAAAAATTATTTTAGTTTTAGATAGCTTATTAATCTAGGAAGGCTATATGCTTATAACATCACGCTACGACCCACGAGAGCGGCGCAGTAACGATAAACGCGGGTGAAACCGCGGGAACATCTATTTACTAATAAATCTTCTTCACTTCTTAGGCAGTCTTAACGGAGACTAGCCATCTGCGCAGGAGATATTATAGTGCACAAGCGTGTGCGCAAACACAAGAGCACTCTCTGTTCCCTAACTCTCATGATCCGATGGGATGGTAATCCGACATGACCGGAGAGAGGTCAGGCGCAGGACCAACGGCTTTACGTGCTTTCTGAGGCACGAGGGTGTCTAACACCGCCAACGTCCTAACTCCGAGCTGCTATTGAGATTTCTTAACTGAAAAAACCAATAACTGTTTGTTGGCCCGACCCGGGATTCGAACCCGAGACCTCATGCACAGCTGTCGCATTCACTACCGCTGCGCCACGGAGGCAGTTTAGACCTTACACAACCTACTACGATATTCCTGCTGTCGATCGAATGATTTTTATTATACTCACCTATGAGATTGTATAAGAACGGGTACTTGACGCCCAGACTGGTCAGCAGCGAGGAAGAATGTACTGCATTCAGATGTGCCACGTCTGCTCCGTTCTCTGGTATTTCCTGAAACAATAATAGGTAGGTACATATCTATACTAATATTATACAGCTGAAGAGTTTGTTTGTTTATTTGTTTTCGTAGATATGTGAAGTCTGCCTACCCGCACTGGGCCAGCGTGGTGGACTATGGGCTAACCCTTCTCACACTGAGAAGAGGCCCGTGCCCAGCAGTAGGACAGTTTAATACAAGGCTGATTTGATATTATTTATACAAATACAATTCTGGCATTCCTAGAGTTGACAGCATAACTTCCATACCTGTATATGAGCGCTGACGACGAACTCATTTCTCCCTCTATAGCTCCAGCGGTCGAGTTCGGGAGCATCGGGGATGCTCCACAGCGGCGCTCTGTTCTCAGCGTCGTACCAGATCCACACAGCGCCGTCCACCTCGCTCGTCGTCCATTGCTTTATGGACACGCCTTTAGGAGCTGAAGATAGAAAACATTAATATTAGAATATTGTAGAGGTTTAAATCGTAAATGCGTCCTCGCACGCAATAGTAATTGCAAGAAAAAGTGTTCTCATTAAGCTTACACATTAAATACAGAACGATGGTGCACAAATTTCAATATGAGTGAGCGTGATTCTCCTTCCCACTTCCTTTTCTAAAGGGTCGGCAACGCGGAAGTGATGCCTCTGGTGTTGTAGGCGTCCATAGGCTACGGTGACCATTTACCATCAGGTATGTTTGTTAGCCATTCTAGTAGTATAAAAAAAATGTTATTTGCACTGCGACAAATATGAAATGATATTTGGATTGCTACAAGCAGGTAATGATATTTTGACTGTCACAAATATGAAATTATATTTGGATTTCAACAAGTATATAATGATATTTAGACTGTCACTCATATAAAAATGATATTTGCAGTGCTACAAATATGAAATTAAATTTGGATTGCTACAAGTATGTAATGATATTTGGAATCTCACAAATATCTACAAATATGAAATGATATTTGGATTGTTACAAGTATGTAATGATATTTGTACTGCCACAAATATGAAATGATATTTGGATTGCCACATGTATGATATTTGGATTGCCACATGTATGATATTTAGACTGCCACAAATATGAAATGAAATTTAGATTGCATCAAATATGAAATGATATTTTTGGCAGTCCGAATATCACAAAATAACTTATTAAGTATAGCAAGAAAGAAAGAAAAATAATTTATTAAACACACTAAAAACACAATATATTATCATACAAACAAGAAGAATAAAAATTCCAAAAAAAATAAACAAATATAAAATAAAGAAAATGTTGTGCAGTGTGTCTAAAAAGTTCCAGCTCAGCCTTTGCTACGGATGACCGCAGCGCTGTTTTTCAGCCGAAACCCAATATAGCCTTACCTTGTTCCACACCAGGCACGCCAACACACGTCCCCTCCTCATCGAACCGCCACTTATGGAAGGGGCACTCGATACAGTTGCCGCATACACTGCCGCCGACCGCGAGGTTGGCGCCCAGGTGTGGGCAGTACGCGTCTACACAACGAGCTGTGCCGTCTTCACCACGATACACGCATAGATTTAAGCCTTAAATAAAAATAAAAAAAAATTTTCAGTCATGCAATACTGACACAATATGAGTTTTATTTTTTATTTTGTAATGCACTTTATTAAAATAACATTTTTTTTAGCTATAAAGACCTGTGATAAATAGTAGTATGTGAGAATAAATAAATAAATATTTTATTTTTATCAATTAATATTAATTAGGATTAGGATCAAGCAGGAACAACGTACGAAGCACCTCAGGTAACTTTGGCAGGTAAACAAACAATCATTCATAGGTTTTACTCTAATAATGAATGAACTTTTATAAAAATGTAAGATCGTGGCAAATAACTTTAATACAAAAACTTATTAACAAAGTTTTTGGCAAACCAGAAGTTAAATGGTGTCATAATATAAAAAAAAACAAATAATATCGGTGCGTAAATTAACATAAAAGTGTCACTATTCCTGGAACGACAGATAAAATTCTTGCTTACACCACCGGCGCAACAGCCAAAATCCGATAATATACATACATACATACATAGATTCACGCCTGTTTCCCAGAGGGGTAGGCAGAGACTACGGATTTCCATTTGCTACGATTCTGACACACTTCTCTGGCTTCATTCACTTTCATCACATTCCTCATACACGCCCGTCGGTTCAAGGAGCTCTTAACCTGGCCTTTGTCCAGGACGCCTCCGATCTGGTCGATAATATATACTAGTCTAAGACCAAAATGGCATAATCCCGGTAACGATTCGATAAATTTTCTTACAAGTACGTACTGACACTACGTCACCTAGCGGTTAATAGCAGGACTAGCAGCGAAGGTGGCTTTGCATTAGATGCAGTAAAAAATCGGTAGCAGAGATGGCGCTATAATGAAAAATGGGCAAATTTTGGTTAGTGACGGTACGGTTCTCACGGTGCGATTTATTATTTTCTAAGACAAGTCTATTGGAGTTTACTCTCTATATAGTGATATGTTGTCTTTAAGTATATTAGTAATAAAATTAGTCATCCTAGCAGTTAAACCCGTTCGCCGTTCACTATTTAACAATAAGTGTCACTCACTGTGATGTAATTATTATTCATAATCGCCTCATTCCTTTAATTTAAAAATCATTACACGCCATCTATTAACAAATAGAAAAACACTTTATTGACTAAGTTTACTACTACCCTTCACTAGATGGCAATTTTTATCAATCAACTGGCATTTCGCCGCTAGATGCCGATACTTACCCAATACATCGACGGCTTGTACTGTCCCTATCTTCAACTCCCTGCTCTCTGCCACCGCGAACCAGCCGTTAGGGTATGGAGGAGGCACTTTATTGCCTAGCCATCTGGCCGTTTGAGCACGGGCTATGCGTTGTTCACGGTTCGGCCCCGGTGGAATGTGGTCAAAACCAATTTCTGTCAATTCCTGTGGATTCAAACAAGAATTAGTTTTATTGAAGTGAAAACTTCTTTAGCGGCGTTGTGCACTTTTTTGTGATGGGTAAAAAATGTTAAGCTCGCGTCAGGACACGTGACCTGATCGGAAATGCGTAAGACGGAGGGAGAATTGTCATGTTTGTGTACGGTAGCGCAATAAATGAATTTGTATTTTACCACATAAATGATAGTACTTTTATACTGATAATTAAAGCAATTCGTGCAAAATTATTCCCTAACCATTCCCAAATATCAAAAATGCACAACGTTAATATTCAAGTTTTCACTTCTGCCGGCACTCCCGGAGTGCAAACCATTGTTTCTTTTTTTATCTTTTTTTATTTAGAGGCTTTTATTACAGAATAATATGTTATCCCCATCGTGGCTTATTCTAAGATACTAATTACTATGTAATGAGAGGAGACAGGGGAAGTCGTTGTTGTGCATAAATCTCAAATAGATCTAACGCCGCATTTGAAGTAGGGTCACTTATAATATTAATGAAAAGTCCTACATCGTACACGTTAAGATTATATATGAACATCAACGAGTTCCTTTGGCGCTGGTATTTGACACAATCCATCAGTAAGTGTTGGACATCATCAAGGACTCCGCAAGTATCACAATCGGGCGTATCGACTTTTTTAATGAGATGTCCAAACTTTCTAGATGGATAGTAGCCTGAGCGCAGCCTGTGCGCTATAACAATAATATTTCTATTTAAACTTTTAAACTAATATTATAAAAGCGAATATGAGTTCGTTTGTTTGTTTGTTTGTTACCTTTTCACGCCTAAACCACTGAACCGATCATCCTGAAATTTTGCATAATACGTTGTCAGGTGTACAGAAACGGACATAAGCTACGTTTCATCCCGAAAAAAATTACTGTTCCCAAGGAAAATAACAATAACGTTCTTATGATAATAGATGGCGCCACGTGTCTTTTGACTCATGATTGAATTATATTATTACAAGCAGAGTACAACCCGAATTGATTGTCAAATTCTAAATTAACGCGAGCGAAGCCGCGGGCAATAGCTAGTTACTATTAATAAATCAGGGTATCCTAGCAGGCTGATGTTGACTGGTTTTATACCAAATGCCCTTTTCTTTACTCCTCTCGTCCAAATATTCTTTATAATGTCTATTACATAGCTTTTTAATGTTACCAAAATATTCAGAGTAAGACATTTTGACAGCGTAATTCATTCCATCTGTATACGCTAACTTAGCCAACGTATCAGCCTGCTCGTTATCCTGAAGCCCAATATTTTAATTTTATTTTTTATTTTGTTTATAAGGTTCATTAACAATATGAGAAGGAACCCATTGCAATCTCAAAGACTTACCAGATGAATTCAATTGGTGAATTTGCTTTAGCGCTACATTACATAAGCTATCGGTGCACCTCTGAAACCAGAGGCGCACCGAGCTATATGCTGCAAAGCACTTTTACTATCAGTAAAGTTACACATTAGTTAAGATCACAGCTTATTTCTATTCACAATATAACATAATTATATTATATCATATTAGGAAAATAATATAACATTGAATTGTATTGATGTAAACATTTGGTGATTGTAAAGAGTGGCCATGAGTTTCTTGCCTGCTTCTTCTCATGAAAGCTCTACTCCTCGAAGAGGCTTTTTTTCAATGCAAAGTTTTTATTTCGCTCTATTTATTTTTATAAATTTATTTTATTAATATAATAGTAAATTGACGTGTCCAAGAATTGTTTGAACATTTTTATGGAAATAAAGATTTTTGACTTTGACTTTGATAACTCACTTAGAATAATTCTTGAGCGATGTTACACACAATCGATAATTAAATATTTAATACGCACATATTTTTAAAACGTCAAAGATGCCTGTGCACTGTGCAAGATGCGTGCCTTGGGCTCGAACTCGAGACTTCTGCGTGGCAGTACAGTTTCCCACCGGGCTATCACTGCTGCATAGGCACTAGGTTATCGCTATTGCATACGTGACTGCTTCAATTTATAAGCAATGCGAGAGTAATGCAACCAGAAATATAGTTAAATAAATACATTAATTCCTATTATCTAAATTTATTCCATTTTATAGGTTGGCAACAAAATATTCGCGTACCGTCGAGCAAGCAGAATATTTGCTTGCCTTTATAGAATAATCATTTAAAAATTCACATGTCACGTTTATGTACAAAATAGGAATACATATAAAGCATAAATAATTAAAATCCTTACCTTTTTATACAGCATGGGGCTCCAATAACTCTTATAAATGACTATCAATATAAACAATAATATCACAGTCAATATTATAGGTAAACTGTTTACATAAACATATTCGAATATCGTCCATATAATGTTATATAATATATTAAAATAAAACAAAATGTCGGCTCCGCTTATTATGTGACATTCAGACTTTGACTGGGAATAATTTTCACTATAGGACGCCATTATGAAATTTGGTTTTCAAAATGGTAGGAGTGTGTTACATCTGAAAATAACGAAAATATAATGTTATTTAGTTTGTTAAGGTGACCAATACAGTCCATCACAAGTTGCTAGATTTAGTTCCCGAAATTTGCGTCCAAACATTAATGTTGGGAAGATATTCTTAGGCTTTTATGTAAGGAAATTCTCAAGGACAGCACGGTATCAGTCTAGTGTATATATTATTATTATATTATATTTTTTGAGATTCGTTAAACTATAGATAAATACCAAATGATAAAGTTTTAGAAAACTTTTCTTAAACAATCCGCCCTTTCTAAATATCGAGCCCAGTGTCGCAGGGGATTTTAGAAACATACAACTAACACACACTTATTACACCGAGACTGTTGATCAAATTAATAATTGAACCGTGTGGGATTCGAGCTCATAACACTCAGTCCTGCGCTCGGCGGCAGCAGCAAAGCCACCGCTTGCCATTCCAAATTACACGCTGCTAGCATTAGCAGTTACGCAGCTGTGAGAAACAGATAGACAAAGCCGCGTCGTAAGGTCTTTTTACTACGTTGGCACACTACTCTAAAAACACCGATGCTAAAGGGTGCCAAAGGTTTTTGAGTTATCAATTGATATTAAAAATATCATGTCACAACAGACAATGGTGCCAATTCTGTTGTCACAAAATTCTCTAAACTTAACTAAAATCACTAAAATGTTTTTTAGTTCTGTCACTTTTTACGATTTCAGAATACGAAATGTCATTTGAGAGGACTAAACTAAATTTTAGTGATTTTTAGTTAAGCTTAGAGAATTTTTTGACAACAGAACTGGCGCCATTACGTCTGAAACTTCCGAAGTGTTGAGAATCATTACTCAAAACTTAGGTACACAAGTAGGATTAAAGCACAGTAGGTCTGCCAAAATCCTAACTAATATTAAAAAGCGAAAAGGAGTTTGTTTGTTTGTTACCTTTTCACGCCTAAACCATTGAACCGATCATCCTGAAATTTTGCATATACGTTGACAGGTGTACAGAAACGGACATTGGCTACCTTTCATCCCGAAAAAATTACTGGTCCCGAAGAAAACAACAATAACGTTCTTATGATAATAGATGGCGCCACGTGTCTTTTGAATCATGATTCAATTATATTATTACAAGCAGAGTACAACCCGAATTGATTGCCAAATTCTAAATTAACGCGAGCGAAGCCGCGGGCAAAAGCTAGTAATATCTAAATTAATAAACAACTACAATTAATATAATATGATATAATACATAATATAATATTCTACCACATACACACAACACCATCTAGCCCAAACTAAGCAGAGTTTGTACTATGGGTACTAGACAATAGATAGACATACATATTATATACTTTTTTTTGTAAATACATACATAGAAACACCCAGACCAAGACAAACATCCATGTTCATGCACACAAATATTTGACTTGTGCGGGAATCGAACCCGCGACCTCAGCCTTGGCAGTCGGTTACACTAACCACTACGCCACCGAGGCCGACATTCTTGTATAAAGAAAAATATATATTAATGTTTGCATTATGTTCATGTATTCAGTCGCAGCAGCACACCGGAACTTAGTTACAATAGCTTCAATAATTTACAGTTTAAATACGAGGTATTTTTATACAAAATGGTGGCAACCTAGCGAGATTGCTACATTACCTTGTTACTAGTAGCGACTAATAACAACCTACCGTAGATATGACCAACCCAATGATAAACGGTTATAAGCCTATATGATCGTTTATAGTACCCCATACCCTGTAACTAGTATGGAACAACTCTAAGGAGAGGAATGAAAGATGGGATGAATAGAAAGGGAAAGTTAGAAACGTTAGTAAGTAATCTTTTTGCAGAGGGTCTCGGGTTCGAAGCCACGTCGCGCACCTCTGACTTTTCGAAGTTATATGACTTTTCGAAGATTATGTGCGTATTGATTGACAGTTATCGCCTGCTCCGTGCCTCGGAGAGCACGTTAAGCCGTCGGTCCCGGCTGCCATGAACATCTATGGCAGTCGTTATTGGGAGAGTGTCGACACAAAAGATCCCACTGGGTCGAAGTGTCGCTGGTCTGCACTGACTAACCCCCACATAAGATAAGACAAGTAATCTTTTAAAACTAGGAATTCATCCTGTGTCGCGAAGTACTTTACAAACATTCAAACAACGGACACAAAAAGCACCCAGAGTCCAGCAATATTTTTGAAGTGAAATCTTCTTTAGCGGCGTTGTGCACTTTTTTTGTGATGGGTAAAAAATTTTAAACTCGCGTCAGGACACGTGACCTGATCGAAAATTCGTAAGACGGAGGAAGAATTGTCATGTTTGTGTACGATAGCGCAATAAATGAATATTGTATTTTACCACATAAATGATAGTACTTTTATACTGATAATTAAAGCAATTCGTGCAAAATTATTCCCTAATCATTCCAAAATATCAAAAATGCACAACGTTAATATTCAAGTTTTCACTTCTGCCGGCACTCCCGGAGTGCAACCCGTTGTTTTGTTCCGTTTGGGGCAATTTACAGCGCTCAGCGTAATGGCAGTAGCGAGGCAATTACTTAAACCACTTCACCATCCGTGCAATCTAAGTAGCTAAACACAAACAGCTAACGATTCCTTTCTATTCCGTACCATTATCTATATATTAATACGTGAAGCGAAAACTTTGGATCCCTTTTTACGAAAATTGGGCGGACGGAGGAGTATGAAATTTCGCACACTTATAGTTTATACAGAGAAGAAGTGACGAATAATATTTTTTTAAAATATGCATTGGGAATACATTAAATTAATGAAAAAACACTACACGCACACAACCATGCATTTGACACACGCAGTCGAAGCGCGTAACTATGGTTACATATATCAATATATAATGAATTAATGACATAATATATGTGCAATATCTTACAGGCAAATTTTGGTCGAATTTCGAGCACTAGGCGACCGCTAGTACAATTTATTGTGCTAAGCAGCGATAGCCTATTACGCTCCCGTTCTTTACCCGTGACACCAACAAATGACACCCCCAGTGGTGTCAGGAGGAATTTTCATTCCCTATGACACCACCAGTGGTGTCATAGGTATTACCTATTCCTTGTGACACTACTGAATGCCAGTGATGGCCAAGAGCTTGGAGACCGTTGGACTGCTACGCGGAGGACTAAAGATTGATCCCAAGGCACGAAACTCTGACTTTTTGAAGTTATGCACATATTAAATAGTTAATTATCGCTCGCTTCAATGATGATGGAAAACATCGCGAGGCAACCTGCATGTCTGAAAGTTCTCCATAATTTTATGGAAGATATGTGAAGTCTGCCAACTGCCACTGAGCCATCAGATGATTATGACTTAACGCTTCTCACACTGAGAAGAGACCCGTATCCAGCGGTGGGACAGTTTATATACAGGGATAATATTATCTATATATACTTAAAGCAAAAATGTTGTACCCCTTTAATGAAAATTGCGCGGACGGAGTATGAAATTTGGCACAGTTCAAGTTTATATGGAGAAGGAGGGGCCAATCCTAATATTTATATAAAATATGCATTAGAAATACATTAAATTAATGAAAAAGCACTCCACGCACACAACTATGCATTTAACACACGCAGTCGAAGCGCGTAACTATGATTACATATATCAATATATAATGACATATATCAGCAATATCTTACAGGCAAACTTTGGTCGAATTTCGAGCACTAGGCGACCGCTAGTTATATTAATTATGCAGAAATGCAGAGCTTGTAATATAACCGCTCTAAGTTTATAGTTTTACCGTACCTACTGTAGAGCAAAACCAAAAATTATGCCAAAGAGCGTATTATATTCTTGAGATATGACCGCAAAATTTGACTTTTAATGCTTTTTTATTGTTGTTATAACGTCTGAAAATCCAATAACTATACATCTGCCTACACGATCAGAGATAAAGGCGTGAAACTACGGATGTCCGTAATTGCTTATATAATTATTTTTTAATATCAAACAGCATACATTAATTATGGTCTCAAAGTAGTTAACATAAACAATTCTAAATAAACCGCTAGCATGGCAACATTTAGTGAAAACGCGTGCAAGTGTCAAGTGTCAAAATTCCCGCCATCTTTCACATCGTTACGCATTGACCTTGCCCGTGCTATGCGCTTGCGCAGATAATTAATTGTAGGTCATGTCATTATGCCTATTGTGTGAATGAATTGTGTTATAATATTTTGAATCAGCTGCTTCTAGATTTGCATATATTGACATATTTTTACACATTCAATTATGTTATAGACTCTCGGTTGTTTTCGTTAAGTGGGTATTTTATTACTTACTTTACTATTTTAGTCATATATAAACGCAAATGTTTTTTGTAAAATATATAGGAGACGAGTCTATAGGCGTTTACGCGGCAGGTACGTAGTTTACATTCGGATTTTAAGTTTTGATTAATTACCTGATCGAAAATCCAACAACAATTTCGTCGACCTGGGTATCGATCCCAGAATTTTACGATCACCTATGGATGGTGCTGATGAAAATGGGATTAAATAAAATGACCACCTAAAATACTAATTGCGCAGCAAAATATGCTTACTAAAATATATCATAACGAGCACCTATACACCTCAAATCACTGCATTCCGTCTCGGAAGGGTTAGGTCATGTTAGGTTCCTTCTTAAACCCACCCAAAAATAGGAGCCCCGCCAGGCGGGGCTCCGTCGACTTAGTTCGATCTCTTTAAATATATTTTGATTTGCAATTAGTATTTTTGGTAAGCATATTTTGCTGTGCAATTAGTATTTTTTTGCTGTGCAGTTAAATACTACCCGATCAAAAAGACCACATGTGCGTTAGTTAAAGTGGTCACTTCGCCATTACCAATACGCAGTATAGTGTGGGTTCATCCTATCACTCTACAAGTGTATCTAGCTATTTTTGGTGTCTGTTAAATTAATACAGATTATGTTAATATTTTAGAGACGCAAAGATCCTCACCCTTACTAAAATGAATAACTTTGAAAGTTTCGCGTTGCATGGTAAGGTACTTGCCGTTTCGACCAGAACACCGGACGTTGACATAATATATTTTGTTTAACAACTCCCCAATGTATTTATTTATTTGAACAGCCAGTAGTTGTTACATTATTTTTACGTAACTAAATAAAACTAATAAAAATGGCTAAATGCTCAACATTTTAAGGTCGCGGGTTCGATTCTCTCACAAGTCAAACATTTGTGTGCATGAACATGGGTGTGTCTTGGTCTGGGTGTTTCTATGTATAATATGTATGAATTTACAAAAAAATATAATTATATATGTATGTTTATCCACTGTCTAGTAGGTACCAATAGTACAAGCTTTGCTTAGTTTGGGATAGATGGTGTTGTGTGTATGTGGTAGAATACTATTATTATTATTATCTATACATATAATAAAATCGTAGGAAAGTCAAAACTGTACATTGAATATTTTTTTAAAAGAATACTTGGGGCGTGATCTACAATCGATATCGAAGCCAAAAATATAGTTTTTAGAATTTTTGTCTGTTTGTCTGTATGTATGTCCAAGCTAAACTCAAAAAGTGCAGCATGGATTTACTTCAAATTTTGCATGAATATTACTAATAGGTCGGGTCAACATATAGGCTACATATTATCACGCTATCACCTACGGGGGAGGAGCTGTGAATCTTTATTTTCTTACGCATTCTGTGACAGCGTGTAATCTAACGACGCATATTTAAATGTTGTTTTTAAGTAAGCCATGCTATTATCTAGCTATTCACTATAAAAACTACGCCATTTAAGTAACTTGGGCAGAGAAATATAGTTGAGTTCCGCGGCGACAAACACTTTTAGTTAAAATCTACGCGGACGAAGTCGCAGGTAACAGCTAGTTGTATATAAATTCGAATAGATTGTTCCCTTGATGATTGATGATTTAACTCAATTTTATTATGTTGAAAGATGCTTTCAACATATAGAGCTACGGTAACTAGCGCTACAAATAGTCTTCTCCAGAATTAATTTTGGTCAGAGCGGGTCTCAGAGATTTACATTACGCAGTTGATATTAAATAGAGCACGAGTGTCGTTGCAAAACACAAGTGCGAATTCCATTTCTTCTTTTAACCTATTGAGTCGCAGTGGGACATCTGCGACCAGACACACTAAGTTCTTAATTATGTCTGGCTTGCCAATAATTAACCCATTCAATGCGGCAACAAATTTTGCCTTCACTAGCCAGAATCGGCTCATATTTAACGTAAACGCCGATCGGCGTCAGCCGCACTTGATGAAATAAAAAAAAACAAAACATCTAAAACTACTCATATTAGGCATTTCATTAGTAAATTCCAAAGACATTTGTTGTTTTATTTATATAATATCTTTAAATTTGAGTAAAATATAAAACAACTATACATGACGCCGATCGGCGTCCTCCGAATCTGAGTATGAAAAAATAAGACGCCGATCGGCGTCCGCCGCATTGAATGGGTTAATAGGTTAAAAAGAAACCTCCCGAGTTAGGAGTAATTTCAGTGTCGCGGGGGACTTTACTTAACATCTAAACAATGTAGATACACACGGCTATACACCCTATACGCATAACTACGCTACATACAAAATAGAGAATTGTCGGCAAGGGACAGTGCATAGTGGTGTCGATGTAATGGTAAGTATAGAGCGTCCGATTCGGCGTTAATGAGACAAAATAACAAAAATATAACGCTCTCTCTCGCACGATTCGCAGCGTTCAACTTCTAATAGTTCAAAGTCCAAACAGTCTAGGTTGACGTGTCGCTGTGTGTACATAAAGACTACCCAGACTTGGAATAACTATTTGTGTATCACACAAATTTTTGTACCATGAAGGGCTCGAACTCATAAGAATCGGCGCAGAGGCTATGGCAAGTCAAACACTACACTATCCGTGCGATCGCACAGCACATAGCATCGTTGGCGAAATGTAGGTGTAGTCGTAAAGTAGTAAGAAGTACTGTTTCCGAGGGATAGAAATACATACATACATACATAGATTCATCGTCAGGCTATAATAGTCCACTGCTGGACATAGCCCTCCCCCAAAGAGCGCCATAGCGCACTGTCTTCAGCTTGCCGCATCCAGCACCTGCCTGCAGTCTTCCGCAGATCGTCAACCCACCATAGACTATTATAGCCTGATGATGATACATAGATTCACGTCTGTTTCCCGGAGGGGTAGGCAGAGACTAGTGGTTTAATCTATAAGGATTATTTTAGATTGCCGATTGATTTTTTGAGTAAAACGACGTTTAGTTATTAGGAAGGTTTATTTGCAACTGGTAAATCATTTGACATCATTAGAAACAGTGGACTGTAAATAGATATATGCATAAATATAGTATGTACGTGGCTCATACCATACAAAACTCTAATCCATTTAGACACTGATGATATGAAGATCTCGTGGCAAATTGCTTCTGAGGCCGGCGCAACGCTAGTTCAAACAGATTTGGACTGAATATTTAAATGGTGTTTTGATAATAAGATGTTGTTGAATGCTGCTAAATGCCAACATATACGCTTCACAAGGAAACGAAATATTATACAGACAAACTTCTACATCAATAATGTTCAAATCTCGACTACCCATCAGGTGCGGGATTTAGGTGTTATCCTTGACTGTAAATTGAACTTTATTGCACAATACGACAGCATTATTGGCAGAGCTGCTAAAATGCTAGGTTTCATTAAGCGCAACACCAAGGATTTTAAGCGTATTACCTCCAAATTAATACTATATAATACCTTGGTGCAGAGTGTGTTAGAGTTTGGTAGTGTCATTTGGAATCCTCAGTATATAGTTCACACACAACGCATAGAATCCATACAAAGGGCCCTGACCAGACATCTGGCATTTATTACTCCAGGACTTAGCATTAAGTGCTCTTACAAGGAACGACTAGCCTATTTTAAATTAAATACTCTCCAAGAAAGAATAAAGATGCTCGACTTATTATTCCTTTAGAAGATAGTAAGAGGTTTATCGCAGTGTGATGGGCTCCATGAGTGCATTAGCCTATGTGTTCCAAGACCAGATGATAGGAAAAGAAAAAAAATTCCATTCTTTAAAGTGCCAAGACATCGAACTAATTTGGATGCACAAGCTTCTATAGCTAGACAAACGCTAACTTACAATAACTGTTGGAGATTGCTTGATCTTGATATTTTCCATGATCATCCCAAGCGTTTTAAGCATAAAATAATTAATATCAGAAATAATAATGTGAAGCTGAATTAAATTAGATTTTAATTACATAGTTACACAGTTACAAATTTTAATCAACAAGTTAATATTCCTTAATTCATGACCTCGATGTACCATTGACCCACGTAAAAAAGAAAAGAAAAACAAAGATCGCGATGTATATTTATATTATTGCAGTTGTCATTTTATTCTGTAATTCCTATCCTGTTTTGTTAAAAATTATGTGTTAGTTATTATGTAAAATCTTTATTAGACTTAAGTATATTTAATTAGTATGTTATGTATTAGTATCTGCGAAAGACTGCAGGCAGATATGCTGGATGCGGCAAGCTGAAAACAGGGCGCTATGGCGCTCTTTGGGGGAGGGCTATGTCCAGCAGTGGACTATTATAGCCTGATGATGAATTAGTATGTTGTCTTTATGTAAATGTTGTGCATATTTGTAATTGGCGTAAGCACACGACTTTGTCTTAGTGATAATGTAAATGTATGCGCTTACTCTGTTAATACATACATATATACATAGATTCACGCCTGTTTCCCAGAGGGGTAGGCTGAGACTACGGATTTCCATTTGCTACGATCCTGACACACTTCTCTGGCTTCATTCACTTTCATCACATTCCTCATACACGCCCGTCGGTTCAAGGAGCTCTTAACCTGGCCTTTGTCGAGAACGCCTCCGATCTGATCGAGAAACGTTCGCCTAGGTCTTTCTCTTGCGACTGTTCTATTCCCACTAGCCTTATAAACTTTCTTAGTCAGTCTTTCCTCGTCCATTCTTTCTACATGTCCAAACCAGCTTAACATACCCTTTTCTATTCTTGTAACTTTGTATTCTTTTCCTTTTCTACTCTGTTAATATGCCTTATAAATAAATAAATATATTTATTTATTTATTTTTGTATTACTTCCGACTTAGCTGTGTTTTTACGGCACTTTTAAATGGAAGTATTGGTAAATTCATTATATTAATAGGTAATTTATTAAAGAAACGTATACCAAGTCCCACGAATGTATTGTGAACTTTATGTATTCGATGATACGGACCTACTAACTTATGCCTATTTCTAGTGTTTAAATTATGTATATCACTATTCTTATTATATAAGTGAATACTTATTATGTTTAATAAATATAATGTTTACAAATATATATTGCGACGCAACGGTAAGTATGCCTATTTCTTTAAATCGCTCTTTCAGGGAAAAATTATAGAAAATACTAGCTAATACTAGCTGTTACCAGCGACATCGTCCGCGTAGATTTTAACTAAAAAGTGTTTGTCTCCGCGGAACCCTATTTTTTTTCTAAAATCTAAGTAGCCTATGTTACTTCTTATAACATCAGCTATCTGCCAGTGAAAGTCCCGTCAAATTCGGTTCAGCCGTTTCGGAGATTACCCGGAACAAACAGACAGACAGACAAACATTTTAAACATAGATGTTTTCGTATAGGTGCCTTATATACTTTCATGTGCATTAGATAAAAAGCTGTTATTTTGACATTACAAACACTTCAATTTGATTTATTTGTATAGATTGTATAGCTGTATAGATTGATAGCAAAATATATTAACAGATCTTTAAATGCGTATGTAATATTCGCTAGCATCCTACGTCGAATTTCGTGGCTACTGTACAAAATGCATTGGTTATTTAAATACGTTTTTTCTGGAATATACTGAGTATATACAATTATACATATCTATTATTAATAACATGTATTATTAATAATAAATATTAATAACATTTTATGTATCTGCCCGTAATCGTTGCTTCAATTCGCCATAATTGCATGATGGTTGATCTTTTTGTGAAATTAAGACAAACCATAGTGATCTGAGTACAAGCATACATGGAAAAAGTATGATTTCCAAGCAATTTGATCGATTTTATTAAGATAACTGGTTAACTGAAATATCTCAGAAATTAAATCTGAATGCCACTTAAAAAATACAATAAATGCGGTTAACAGCTGGTATGTGAAATAAATAATTTATTGTTAATTATTTGTGATCTCTATTTTATTAACCTATTAATAATTATTAATTATTACTGTTTTATTTATTTTCGTATTTATGTTTAGACTGAATGAGTTCAGCTTGCAAAAAAAAGAGAAATTTTAATTGTTTTAGAATATGATGATGACTAAAATTTTAGGTCAATATAAATCATAGATCATTAGAACTACCCAAATTAAAATTGTTAAAAATATCTCATTATCCAAACACTAATTACCAATAAACATATATTAAAGAAACTAATTAATTATTATAAATAATTATAATTCTCACCCGTCAAACTTCCATGTTTAATTATAGTAAAAGCGCGCGAACCACAGAGTAACGATTTAAAAACAAATAAAGGCACAGGTAACGTGTGTATTCAACCAAGGCTCGCGCGGGACTGGGCGTCCTTCGGCGAGTGACCTATATATACTTGATATAACTCCTGTAATATGTAGCATGTTAAGATTTAACGCGTAATGATTGCATCTACCAAACTATGTCTGCTCGGATGGCGCCGTGGTGTAAGTGGTCACACCGCCTCCATACGCTCTGAAAGAAATGTAGTAAGTGGGATTTTGTATAAGCAAGCTATAACAACCTATGGATAATTGTAACAGTGGAATTATCAATTGATTATAACAAGTCCTGCAAATATTATGAGAACTAGAAGCAGCCTTTAGCCAAGCCAGCCGGCACCAAAGACATCACGTTTGAATTTTTTATATTATACTAGATTCTGCCCATGGTTTCGCTCGCGTAAATTTAGGTTAGGTTGGGTTCTGTTGGCAACAGTATGTTTTTGTGGATAAAAGGTACCCTATGTCGTTTACTGTGCCCCTGACAACGTGTAATTACATGATGATGGGTCGAGTAGTTAAGTCGTGAAAGCGTAACAAACAAACAAACTCACATTCGCATTTATAAAAGTAGCTAGGATTAGGATACATATGTACATACTATAACGGCTGTATCTTCGAAGGTGTAGGCAGAGCAGAATGTCAGTCATTTTGGCAGTAAGATATTTTAGGTGCCCCGTTATAGGAGCGAAGACATTTTTGTCTATGGGTCTACCCATGACGATGGCCCATGCATCGTACTCGATGACCTCGACAACTGGCCTTGGCTTTTGGATTCTGGCAATTTTGTCACTTATCTTAACAATTAGTCTTTACCTTGGACTGTTATAATATAGTCTCGCAATGTTTTTATTCTGTGTAGGTACATGTAAGGGAATGCTCCTTTCTTTTTTATACTACTACTAGATGTTCCCGCGGTTTCACCCGCGTTTATCGTTACTGCGCCGCCCCCGTGGGTCGTAGCATGATGTTATATAGCCGTTAGCCTTCCTCGATAAATAGGCTATCCAACACTAAAAGAATTTTTCAAATCGAACCAGTAGTTATCACGCAGAATAAACCAGGAGAAACATCATTTATACTATGTCTGTAATGAGTAATTATTTTGCTGCAATGTTATTTTAAAACTGCGATATCTCCTAAGATATTCATTGAAATCGAATGATGTAAAGGGCAATTTTGTTTTAAATTAAATACTTGTGATGATAACGTATTTATTTGGATAAGGATTAATATTATGTTTATAATAATACCTTCGCGAATAATGCATTATTTTAGAAAAAAGAACAATGGCAGATTCTCATACATTATTTTAGTTGGTACTCAAAGGGGTGTCTTAAAATTAAAAAATACTTTGAAAATTAAGCATCAATTGCTGAGCTTAAATATGTAAGTTTTTTCATTAGACAAGGTCAGGAAGCAAAGAATTTTGGTTTTGAATTTTTTATAATATTCAAATATGTTGCATAACAGAACATTGGTTAAGAACTAATCAATTAATATTTAATAACGAATATTATTCAATTGTAAGTGCGTTTGTAAGAAAGAATTCTATACATGGTGGCTCTCTAATATATGTATGTAACAATCTAAAATGTAAAGAACGTAAAGATATAGTAAATCTTTCTATCGAGCGCACTGTTGAACTATCCTGTGTGGAATTAGAGCAACATGTCATAGTTTGTGTATACCGACCACCGCAAAGTGATTTTAGTGTATTTGAAACCGTAATAGAGAATATTTTAAAACGCTTGAGTTCTAGTAATAGGCATGTAGTAGTGTGTGGTGATTTTAATGTTAATTTACTTGAGCAGTCAGCTGTCTCTTTAAGACTTATTAGTTTATTTAGATCATTTAATTTACAGCATTTATTTTCTGAACCCACTAGGATCACTTCACATTCTGCTACCTGCTTAGATAATGTATTTTGCGACTGCCAATTTCTAAATAGGGCCATATTGAGTGAACTTACATCTGACCACTGTGGGCAAAAGGTAGTATTTCCTGTGAGTACAATTCATAAAGAGAATAAGGTCACATGTAGACCGATGACATCTAATCGCTTAAAGGAATTTAATGATAACATAAGTCTCAAAGTTGTCAATATGGACCTTTCTCTGGATAATCCAGACGAACTATATGAGTCTTTACTTAACATAATTACTTTAGAATATAATAATATTTTTAAATGTAAGACCTTTAGTCAGAATAATAGGATTAAGTTTTGTGACTGGGCAACATCTGGGATATATAAAAGTAGAGCAAAGCTATATGAATTATATGGTATGAAACAATACAATTTCGATCCAAATTTTATTCAATATGTTAAAAATTATTCAAAATTATTTAAAAAGACTTGTGCCACTGCCAAGTCCCTTTACCTAAAAACTAAAATTCAAAAATCTAATAATAAAATTAAAACTACATGGAACATTATTAACAATGAAACAGGTCGCAGCAAGGTGCGTGATAATAAATTTGAACTGAATATAAATAATAGCGTAATTTCAAATAATTTGGAAGTAGCCGATACATTCAATAACTACTTCGCAAAAATACCTTTAACATAACTAGTACCCTTAGGTCTTGCCCAGCTCGAGCAGAATACTTAGTTAGGTGCAACGTGGAAGAGTGCAAGATACTATTTAGTTTTGAGCGTGTACATCCGTATGATATAATTAAAGTATTTAAGTCGCTTAATTCAAAAAAATCAGCTGACTTCTGGGGTATTTCGGTAAAATTAGTTGAAAGTATTATTGTTAATATAGCGCCACACCTAGCCGCAATATTCAACGGATGCATTGATGTGGGCATTTTTCCAAACTTAATGAAATGTAGTAAAATAATACCTTTATTTAAAAATGGTTGCAAAAGTGACCCCAGTAATTTTAGGCCGATTTCAATATTACCTGCTATTAGTAAAATATTTGAGAAGATTATATTACAGCAATTAGAGAGCCACTTCAGTGTAAACAATTTATTTCATGCAGATCAATATGGTTTTAGGAAGGGCCGTTCTACGATAGATGCGGGTGTTACGCTTTTAAAACATATATTCAGTGCCTGGGAGAATTCGCATGATGTCATTGGCGTATTCTGTGATCTCTCTAAAGCCTTTGACTGCGTTGACCATCAAACGCTGTTGCGAAAACTCAGGCATTATGGCATCCGAGATACTGCACTTGACCTAGTTGATTCCTACCTAAGCGATAGACTACAACACGTTGATATCAACGGAAGTAGATCTTCTGGATTACCAGTCACAATGGGCGTGCCACAGGGCTCGATTTTGGGACCCTTTCTGTTTTTAGTGTACGTAAATGATTTGCCGTTCTTTGTTCAGCATTTGTGTGACATTGTTTTATTCGCGGATGACACATCCCTTATTTTTAAGGTAGACCGAAAAGCACCAAATTTACGTGCTGTTAATGATTCACTCGCGGAAGTCCTGGACTGGTTTACAGCGAATAATTTACTACTTAACTCTACAAAAACTAAATGTATCAAGTTTACATTGCCAAACGTAAAGAGTCCTAACGTGAATATAATTTTAAATGATGAAATTATTACTTTAGTTCAATCAACAGTCTTTTTAGGATTAACTTTAGATCATAAAGTTCAGTGGGGCGCTCAAATATCGTGTCTTGTAGGGAAACTTAGCTCAGCCGCATACGCAATTCGGAAAGTAAGACAGCTTACTGATATAGATACTGCAAGACTAGTATATTTCAGTTACTTTCATAGTGTCATGTCCTACGGTATATTATTGTGGGGCAAGGCAGCTGATATTGAGACAATTTTTATTCTTCAAAAGCGTGCAGTACGTAGCATTTATAATTTAGGACCACGAGTTTCCCTGAAAGATCGATTTAAAGAAATTGGCATACTTACTGTTGCGTCGCAATATATATTTGCTAACATTATGTTTATTAAACATAACATTTACTTATATAATAAGAATAGTGATATCCATAACGTAAACACTAGAAATAAGCATAAGTTAGTAGGCCCATATCATCGTTTACATAAAGTTCACAATACATTTGCGGGACTCGGTATACGTTTTTTTAATAAATTACCTATTACTATAATTAATTTACCATTGTTTAAATTTAAAAACGCCGTTAAAAAACAACTTATTCGGAAGGGTTATTATTCAGTCAACGACTACTTAAATGACAAAAACTCATGGAGCTAGTTGCTTGTTGCATACAGGATTCAAAGATCTGTATTACTTATAAGTCAATTTAAGCCTTTGCATAGTCACAAAGTGTAAGTGTATGCGCCATCATGCCATCTTACTGTCTATTTTAGATTTATATTAAATAATATATCTTAGCTCAAATTATTTCCTCTCTATAATATTATTAAGTTATTATTGTTATTATCTTTAGTTTTTTATAGTCAGTAGTATATGGCATAATGGCTGTAACACCTTGTTAATCTGAGTTGTAAAATACTGAAATTATATTTAACTGGCGATTTAAAAGAGTGGCCGTGAGTTTCTTGCAGGTTTCTTCTCATAGGCTCTACCCTTTGCCTGAACCTAGCAACTAACCTAAATGTAGCTTCAGTAACTTAGTAAACTCACTAACCTATATACTTTGACGTTCATAAGTGTTACTTTGTGACCTAAATGAATAAATGATTTTTGACTTTGACTTTGACTTTTGACTTTATAGGTTATGTCTTATGTCACATTAGAAAACTGAATTGTTGCTGATCTATTTGTTCTTATTTAACATAAATTGTATTATCAATAGGTATATTACGTTGGCCATAAATAACCTTGAAAAATACAATACTTAATACGTGATTCCACAGGTGATACGAAATAGCTGCGATTTAGGAGTCTGAAGCTCGATAGCTACTTTTATTCATATCTAACGTAGCATTTGCTTCTCATATCTCTATTTTTCAAAGCACATACTAACGACCAAGCCTTCTCACGGGGCTTTCACGTATATAATTACCGAACACATGGACCACACAAATATTTATCTCGAGTGGGAATCGAACCCACGACACGAAGCATAGAGGCGAGGTGATCAGCTTAACTATTACTGACTGCACTTCTGGCGATTACCCGTTTGTTATTATAGCATTAGTAGGTACAATAGGATCAATAAAACAAGGCAAGTATTAATATAATTTAACTTTATTCCTCATCATCTCTTATAATATCTATTATGATCTAAAAATTCAACCTACCGAAAGGTTTGTTTTTATTTCATTGCATTTATTTATGTATAATGGTACATAAGTACATACTTGGCTTGTGGATCGATAATTTCAACTACCTACTAGTTTGTAAATAATGTATACCTACGATTTGTGGATAAACCCAGCTAGCAAGCAATGCGGCAACTCTCGTATCTAGGTCCAAAGCATGGTATCGGCGAAGAGTATTGACATATATATTGCAATTTGCACACCGAATCCGTGTGGGTCTGATACGACTTCCCATGGCGGTAGCGGTAATCAAACAATTTACAAGGCAAAATCGAAGTCCGAGACGAATAGCACAATGTCACATAGAAGCAATATCGAAGTCCTTAGGCGTATACAGTGGTCAGTTCGGTTAAGTAGTGAAATCAGAGTCCTTAAGCAGTCCAGGTTATTAGAAAATACCAAAAAATAACAAGCAAAAACACACGAAAAAATACAGCGATGCGCAAGAGTCACCAACACAACACCAAACGAAACGTTAAATCGACCGGAAGTGCACTTGACAGTTGCCATTTTTGCAACGTAATACTATCATTATAAGACTAAAAGATTCTGTACATGTTTCAAAACACACTTGAATAAGCGGTAGGTGTCCTAAATAAAATATAAATAAATAATTAATTCAACTACATAATTATAGGGATGATGATAATATTATTCTATATAAAAATGTTAGGTAGCTGATAACATTTTTTTACCGTGTGACATTGCATACATTTTGAAAACAGTCAATTTATTTATTTTATATAATATACATAATTTTTGTGTGGCCTGTATAGATATGGATATTCATTTTAAAATTCATAATATATATGTTAATTAGCTTTTGTATAAATGTCATTTTAAGACGCTATAAAAAATGAAAAATAAGTTTGTGCCATTGTTCTTTGGTTAGCATAAAAATGGTTATAGTGAGCCAACCTTAAAAGATAGACATATGCTGTCGCGGACTTTTTTTTAGAACTTTTAAAGGGGAACAATTCTGTCATACATGATTTTTTGCGAAACTTTAACTGTTTACACAGCGCACGCAGCGGAAGCTCTCAAAAGGAAAAAATACCCCCCGGTTTTGAAACATTCTTCATTGGTGCTCAGCTCCTATTGATCTTAACGTGATGATATATAGCCTTATAGCCTTCCTCGATAACTGGGCTATCTAACACTGAAAGAATTTTTCAAATCGGGCCAGTAGTTCCTGAGATTAGCGCGTTCAAGCAAACAAACAAACAAACAAACTCTTCAGCTTTATAATATTAGTATAGATATTGGCAAACAAGCGTACGGCCCACTTGATGGTAAGTATGGACGCCTGCAACACCAGAGGCATCACTTGCGCGTTGTTGACCCTTTAGGAAAGGAAGTGGGAAGGAGAAGGAGCGGAAAGAGGGAAAGAGGGTGATTGGGCCTCCGGCACTCTCACTCACCGAACGAAACAGAACAGTAGGAATACTGCAATTTCACGTCGATATTCTGTGAGAGGATAGTCCTTCCCCGGTCGAACCGGCCCATTCATGCTGAAATCAGCGAGGCTCTATTACTTATTGTATGAGTGTTTCATGAGTGGAAAGTGGTTTTACCGTTGCAGCTCTTTACAGAACTGACTTATAAAATAAACGATATTGTAAACTTGGTGAGTGAGAAAGAGTGGCCGTGAGTGTCTTGCCAGATCTTCTCATTGGTTCTACGCCTTTGTTTATCTGAACATGGCAACGGATAAATGTAAATATAAATCTATAATTATTATATTAATACGTGAAGCAAAAACTTTGTACCCCTTTTTACGAAAATTGCGCGGACGGAGGAGTATGAAAGGCACAGTTAAAGTTTATATGGAGAAGGAGGGGCGAATCCTAATATTTATATAAAATATATATTAGAAATACATTAAATTAATGAAAAAACACGACACGCACACAACCATGCATTTGTCACACGCAGTCGAATCGCGTTCGTAGCATATCGGCATTGTTTGGCTGATGTACTATTCATCGTAACTATAAATAAATAAAAATAAAATTAATTTTATTTTCGACCAAACATAATTTTACAATTTCGCACAAGTGTGATATTTCAACTAGGTAGCAAAATAAATATAACAAGTAGCGTTTTATGAGTGGTGGACAGGAGCCTAAACTAAGGAAACCCTATATTTAAGGTCTCCTCCTGTTTGTTCTACTCCATAAGTTTAATGAAATCTGTGCGAGCATATGTGTGAGCGTGTGAGAGTGTGTTTGTGTGTGTGTGTGTGTATGTGTGTGTGTGTATGTGTGTGTGTGTGTGTGATTGTATGAGTTTATGTGTGTGTATGTATGTGTTATACGGCCTATTGTTATTATAATAATATTAATTTATTTCATTATAGATATTAAGGTTTCTGTGTTGTTGTAATTTAAATTCAGTAAATAATTTCTAATAACATTTTTACATTCGCGTGTAGTTTTAGGATATATGTTTAACAAAGCGTTATATTTATTATAGAGATAATTTTCTAGAAAACATGGTTGTCGTCTGAAGAAACGTACGAACAGTATGGTGTCTTATGGGATCACATATCCTATTGGTTCTTCGGCCAAGTGCTACAGCTAGATTGGTCACAATCTTATCCCAGAGGAGTTAATTTTTAGAAACTCGATATTTACTTCTATTTATTTATTCACTCGATTTTGCCTGTGGCTTCGTTCGTGCAAACCTACATTTATGTTGTCAATAAATGTCTATCCCTTTATTTATTTACTGCATGAAAGGTACCCTATGTCCTTTTCTATATCCCTGACAACATGTATGTGAAATTTTATGATAATCGGTCTAGTGCTTACGGCGTAAAAGCGACACAAACAAACTCTCATTCGCATTTATATCATTAAGTAAGGATAATTAAAAATAAATTAACAATATCACTATATGTAACAATATCTATATGTACCAATATCTCATAGGCTGAATCTTTTGCCTAAACCTAGCAACTAACTTAAATGTATTCAGTAAATTTTGTAAACTCACTAAAAAATTGACGTTCATAAGTGTTAGGTACCATGTAACCTTAATGAATAAATAATTTTTGACTTTGAGTGTAGACGACAGCCTCCTTTTTTATGTTACAGAGATCTTAAAATACTTAAGTATTTTAACTTATTTTAGAACACATCCTTAAATAATTTATTTAATTTTCTCTTTACCTGACGTTTTGACAAAGACAAAAATGTCTTGTGAGAACTTGTGAGAATTAGTCCCACGGAACTTCGATAATCTTGAACAGTGTTAACATATTCGTATTCTATTATAAATTCGCATCCATAATGCCTCCATTGACGTACAACATTAATATGTATTTTATCTGTGGCAATTACTCATGACGTCTCGACGTGCGGGAAAACAAAAAAGTTGACATTTGTTTTTTGTTCGACTTTCAAATTGAAGGTTAGATTGTTTTGCTTTTTTATATTTGCTATTCTGAATTGGTAAATATTTGCAGTATTGATTAGATGGCGCCTTAGACGCTGATTAAAGCTGGCCGCAAACATACGGTTTCCTGATCAGGTTTCCGAAAAAGGGATTCAGATTCGTCATTCCGTCAGCTTTGCGCAGACGTAGGGTTTATTCATCAGGAGTTAGTATTACCAGTACGTACGGTAACGCCACCGAGTCTAGCTAGCTGTGAGTGCCTAGTGCGAGTTTGTTTTACGTTAACGCGATCGACACGTTTATGACGTTCGGCGCTCCGATTAGCCCGCTCCAAGCTCTTGGCCAATCAGAGAGCCAAACGCGGTAAACGATCTTGTTAACGTAAAAACAACTCACACTAGGCACCCTGATGTATTCAGAATTTTTTCCGTTCGTGTGCGGCGGTACACCCTAACTAATATTATAATTGCGAAAATGAGTTTGTTTGTTTGTTTGTTACGATTTCACGCCTTAACTACTCAACCGATCAACATGAAATTTTGCATACACGTTGTCAGGGGTACAGAATAGGACATAGGGTACCTTTCATCCAGAAAAAATAACTGTTGCAAACCTAACCTAACCTAACCTACATTTACGCGAGCGAAGCCGCGGGTGAAAACTAGTACAGAATGTTAGCGAGCGCTGCGTTCGGAATGACGTCATTCGATTTTTCCCGTTCTTCATTCAGAACACACCGGCGAGACTTCGAATTGAATGACGGGAATTAGTTTTAGTAGTAGACCTTCGCTGATTTCAGCATGAATGGGTCGGCTCGACCGGGGAACGACTACACCCTCTCACAGAATATCAACGTGAAATAGCAGTATTCCTACTGTTGTGTTTCGTTCGGTGAGTGAGAGTGCCGGAGGCCCAATCACACCCTTTCCCCCATCCCGCTCCTTCTCCTTCCCACTTCCTTTCCTAAAGAGTCGGCAACGCGCAAGTGATGCCTTTGGTGTCGCAGGCGTCCATAGTAGAGGTATGCACCGGAGAGCGAGATTTTAACAACCGATTGAATTCACCGGTGATTGGGCAATCTCCGGTGAAAAACCGGAGGTCACCGGAGAATAAAGAAATTTTGTTTCTTTTTTAATTTATACATTACAAATGAAGAAATAAGAAAAATCAATTGATATAATTTATATAATCATTTATTTAAAAAATAAACGAGATAACAAATGCCGATTTTGATTTAAAATTTTGAAATGAATCACATAAACGGACAAGACCGCTTTGAATTAATGACTGAAATAATTAATCTAATTCGAAAGAAACAAGTTGGTAAATAATTGTCATGAATGTTAATAATTATAAAAAAATATTGTTGAATGTGTCTTTTATTTGTGTAACTGTATTATATAAAAAAACAAAATTTTAACAAAAAAGAAAACCGACTTCAAATAAGAATATTCTAAAACTTAAAATGCACTAAAAAGTTAATAAATAATTGCATATTCTTGTGAATAATTAAATTATTGTTACTTTTGGAGTCGGTGTCAGCCGCCCGCGCCGCGTGCTGCGTCTATGTGTTATGTTATGATTATAGTAAGACATCTCATGTTTAATTAGTTACAAACCTACCTTGGCTGACACCGACTCCAATAATAACAATAATTTAATTATTCACAAGAATATGCAATTATTTATTAACTTTTTAGTGCATTTTAAGTTTTAGAATATTCTTATTTGAGTCGGTTCTTTGTTGTTAAAATTTGGTTTATTTCTCGGTTTTTAGTTGCCAACCTTGCCAAATATGAGAACATCATCAATGTAGCCAAATACGCATTATTAAGTATAACTCGAAAACGAATGGTCAAATCTTGATCAAAATTAAATGGGACCGCACGGAAAGCACCAGCTTTCAAATAAAAAAAGAATCATCAAAATCGGTTCACCCAGTCGAAAGAAACGAGGTAACAAACACAAAAAAAAAGAATACAGACGAATTGAATACCACCTCCTTTTTTTGAAGTCGGTAAAAATAAGATACGACGATCACCGGAGATCAATCGGTTAATTACCGATTATTTCAATCGAGTACATTTACCGGTAAACCACCGGTTATTCTCCGGTACTCACTGCTCCGGTGCAAACCACTAGTCCATAAGCTACGGTGACCACTTACCATCAGGTGGGCCGTATGCTTGTTTGACACCTTAGTAGTATACAAATAAATTTAAAAAAAATCCCACTGATAATATATAATGTTTATCTATCGTATTTGAGAGACATCAACTCTCTTTCTTTCTCTGGCTAGGACACATTGTATAGCTGGGTTAAGTTTCAGTTCCAGCGACCCACCCACTATACAAAGCAGGGAGTTCGCACACCGTGGTGGTTTCAGTCTGTACGCCCGAAGCCGCGGGCGAGCCCGACATAACCCTGATGAGAGGGTATGCACCACGAGCATATATTAACGTAAAAGAAAAGGTTGGATTAATGATAGTGTTCTTTTTTTAATAATAATAATAATATTCTATCACATACACACAACACCATCTAGCCCGAACTAAGCAGAGTTTGTACTATGGGTACTAGACAATGGATAAACATACATATATACTTTTTTTGTAAATACATACATATTATACAAACACCCAGACCAAGACCAACATCCATGTTCATGCACACAAATGTTTGACTGTGCGGGAATCGAACCCGCGACCTCAGGCGTGGCAGTCGGTTACACCAACCACTACGCCATCGAGGCCGACAAAGATTTTTCCTGTTTTTTCCTGTATCCTTAACAAGGTTTATGCAAAATTTAAGTAGGTATAATCGGTCGAGTTCTGGCTTAAAAGCGTAATAAACAAACAAACTCACATTCGCATTAACAATTTTAATAAGGATATCGACGAGAAAAATTTAAAGTAAAGTCCACCGCCGCCGCCGAGTCAAAAATACGGCTAGCCGTTGCCATATATATTTTCTTCCAATGATGCTATATTCTATGTCAGTCCCACTATTAACCTATTGAGTGGCAGCGGCACGGCGCGCGGCGGCAGACACAATAGGTTTTCAATGATGTCGCGCATACCAACAATTGACAGGTTAAGAAGTATCTTGCGACACCTCATTGATCCATCAGGCCATTTAGGTTATGGAGCGTAATGTGGTCTTACGTATGCGAATATTAAACGGTCAAATTAAAGAACTATATTCGGATTTTAGCGAGGTTTCATTTCTAACGAAGGTACTTATCAATGACTAGCTGACCCGCTCAACTTCTTCTGCTTCACATAAGAGAATTTTCCTGTCTTTACAACATTTTTCATTGGTTCTCCGCTCCTATTGGTCGTAGCGTGATGTTATGTAGCCTATAAGGATTCCTCGATAAATGGGCTTGCCAACATTAAAATAATTTTTCAATTCTAACCCATAGTTCCTGAGATTAGCGCGTTCAACCAAACAAACAAACTCTTGAGCTTTACAATATTAGTATAGATATCCTAACTGTGTGAGTTTACTTGTGTGTTTGTCTTTCACGCCTTAACTACTCGACTGATCGTCATAAAGTAAAAAAAGACATAGGACACCTTTCATTCAAAAAAAGTACTGTGCCGATGGAGAGAAGTCGTGGGCAAAAGCTAGTGATATTATATACAGAAAATATGTTAAGTACTAGCGACGAAAAGTGAAGACTCAGAAGCGATTCAAAAGGATCGTTTTCAAAACATATCGGTTCATCGAAATCCCTTGCAAAGCAATCAGAGCACTATAATAATTTTTCGAATGGAAGCTTTTTTATACTTTACTAGATGTTCCCGCGGTTTCACCCGCGTTTATCGTTACTGCGCCGCCCCCGTGGGTCGTAGCGTGATGTTATATAGCCTATAGCCTTCCTCGATAAATAGGCTATCCAACACTAAAAGAATTTTTCAAATCGAATCAGTAGTAATCACGCAGAATAAACCAGGAGAAACATCGTTTGTACTATGTCTGTAAAGGGTAATTATTTTGCTGCGATGTTATTTTAAAACTGCTATATCTCCTAAGATATTCATTGAAATCGAATGATGTAAAGGCCAATTTTGTTTTAAATTAAATACTTGTGATGAATAACGTATTTATTTGGATAAGGATTAATATCATGTTTATAAAAATACCTTCGCAAATAATGCATTATTTTAGAACAAATTTCGTTAGCATAAAAATGGTTATAGTGAGCCAACCTTAAAAGATAGACATATGCTGTCGCGGACTTTTTTTTAGAACTTTTAAAGGGGAACAATTCTGTCATACATGATTTTTGCGAAACTTTAACTGTTTACGCAGCGCACGCAGCGGAAGCTCTCAAAAAGAAAGAATACTCTCCGATTTTGAAACATTCTTCATTGGTGCTCCGCTCCTATTGATCTTAGCGTGATGATATATAGCTTATAGCCTTCCTCGATAAATGGGCTATCTAACACTGAAAGAATTTTTCAAATCGGGCCAGTAGTTCCTGAGATTAGCGCGTTCAAGTAAACAAACAAACAAACAAACAAACAAACTCTTCAGCTTTATAATATTAGTATAGATTAAAGTATAAAAAAGCTTCCATTCGAAAAATTAACTTGTTAGTGCATTTTAAGTTTTAGTGCATTTTAACCTGAACCTAGCAACTAACCTAAATGTAGCTTCAGTAACAGTAAACTCACTAACCTATATACTTTGACGTTCATAAGTGTTACTTTGTGACCTAAATGAATAGATGATTTTTGACTTTGACTTTGACTTAGAATATTCTTTCTTGAAGTCAGTTTTCTTTTTTGTTAAAATTTTGTTTATTTCTCGGTTTTTAGTGAACCTTGCCAAATATGAGAACATCATCAATGTAGCCAAATACGCATTATTAAGGATAACTCGAAAACGAATGGTCAAATCTTGATCAAAATTAAATGGGACCACACGGGAAGCACCATCTTTCAAATAAAAAAGAATCATCAAAATCGGTTCTCCCAATCGAAAGAAACGAGGTAACAAACATAAAAAAAAAACAGACGAAACGAGTACCTCCTCCTTTTTTTGAAGTCGGTTAAAATGGAAACAAACCGCTTCGTGCGTAAATGTGGTATATCCACCATGTACCTATGCCGCTGGTCTGTTTGTTTGGTCGTCCGATGGTAAAAATGTGAAGGAGGAGTCAAATTATGCAGTTCCTCTGCATACTCTCCGAAATGTATCCGATAGAAAACCGAAAGACTGGCAACCTTACGACGATGCTCCAAGCTTTCGAGTCGTGTGTTGACCAGTTGGTCATCGGCGATAAGTCTCCTGGCCTTTCGCTCAATTGACTCCAAAGCCTCCAGTTGATATTTTACGTACCCATTCCATAGGTGAGAACAGTACTCCAAGCAGGATCGAACCTGTGCTTGGTATAAATTAAGCAAATGTTCAGGCATGAAATACTGCCTCACCTTACTTAGGATGCCCAGCTTTTTGGCGGGTAGTTGGGCTTTTGTCTCAAAATAGGAGCCAAAGTTAAGGGTTGAAGTCAATGACATACCCAGAAGCTCAAGACGATCAGTTATCGGCACGAATACATCTCGGAAAGTTGGAGGCAGTTAGCGATTACGAAAGCTCTTTTTTAAAATTAAAGTACGTGTAGGTACTGTTTTAATAAAAAAACTGTATGGATCAAATTTTTAACGTCTATTACTATGAAAGTGACATATCTATTCTATAATATCATAAAATTTAAAGTTTTATTTATTTAGTAAAGAAAATCTTAATCGTTTTAATAATTTAAATAGCTTAAATTGTAGTAAAGTTCAATAATAGTAGTGTTATAAGTAGTTCAAAGTTATGTAAAATAAAAAATACAATAAAATCCGTAAGTATAAAGTAGTTTAATTTCAATTGTTAATTTAGGTTATACTTCATGATATTTTTAAAGGTAAATGTGCTAAACTTATATGTTTGTCGGGGTCTTGTAAATTTTTTATTTAATTTTAACATTTAGATGACTTTTCAAAAAGTTAATGTACTGAGCTGATAATTTTGTCATAATATACCTGTATCTACATTTTTGGCAAACAATACATTTTACATATTAAATTAATTTATTCTAATTGCTTGACGTACCAGACATAAATAGACATACATCCAAGGTAACCACACTGGTAAATTTTCATATATAATACGTTAAAAAAGATAGGTTAATAATTATGGCATTAAAACTACATATTTTGCTTAATTGGTTATCGTCCCAATTTTTGATGCAAATTTTTTAATGTTCGTATTTTCTCAATGGTATATTCAACTTAATTAATTAGGTACCATCTAAATATGGTCACCTTTCTAGACTTTAAGTTATCATCCGACTCACAATGCCAACATGACATTGAATGATAATTATTACCACGCTCATTCATATTAAAATTGTCCCTATCGTTGTCTATTTAATGTGTAAGCTAACTCATTTCAGTGAGGAATTTTTTTGTGCGACCTCATTACGGGATGGACATCTATGATTTTACTCTTAGTTTTTTAATATCACACTAATTATTATTATACGATATTTAAAATAATCATGAATGTATCTATTATATAAAACTGTAATCCTTACTAATATTATAAATTCGAAAGTAACTCTGTCTGTCTATCTGTCTGTCTGCCTGTTACCTTTTCACGGCTAAACCACTCAAGCGATTTAGATGAAATTTGGTACAGATATAGTTTAAAACCTGGGGAAGTATATTGGCTACTTTTTATTGATGTCGGGCGGAGCCGCGCGCAAAAGCTACTAATATTATAAATTCGAAAGTAACTCTGTCTGTCTATCTGTCTGTTACCTTTTCACGGCTAAACCACTCAACCGATTTAGATGAAATTTGGTACAGATATAGTTTAAAACCTGGGGAAGGATATTGGCTACTTTTTATTGATGTCGGGCGGAGCCGCGCGCAAAAGCTACTAATATTATAAATTCGAAAGTAACTCTGTCTGTCTATCTGTCTGTCTGTTACCTTTTCACGTCTAAACCACTCAACCGATTTAGATGAAATTTGGTACAGATATAGTTTAAAACCTGGGCATGGACATAGGCTACTTTTTATTGATTTAGGTACCACGCGGGCAGAGCCGCGCGCAAAAGCTAGTAATCTATAAATATTATTGTTTCAATATTTCAAGAATAAAGTTTTTAATCTATGTAAGAGGCGTATATAATTGAAACGCACAGATATATGTACAAACAAACTTATAATTTGGGTACATGAGAATGAGAAACATACAATACACATCGCTTTACAAAATATAACAAGAAGACCATTTAGTGGTTATAAGCACGACGCGTGTCAAACTCCGGACATCGCGCCATTCCTATTCTCCGCGAGTCGCTGTGCTGCAGCGCGCGGCCAATGCGCGCTCCTACTATTGGTCGTTATTACGATACGTCTGGAGTGATAGGTGCGGATCAAAGAGTAAAGTAATATGTGTGGATTATCGCTAACATGCCAAACGATTGCCCGCGCGTATAAATAATTGGCGTAACGTCGAGGACATTCTGGCGGGATATTAAAACCGGTAACTTTGACTTATTAAATGCATAATATTGTTATCTGGAAAAATTACAGAATTAGAAGTTATTTATATTAATTGCACTTATTGATTATATTAGTGTATCAATAGGCAATCCTAATCCAAATTAATATTATAAATATGAATGTGAGTTTGTTTGTTACGGTTTTACGCCTTAACTAATCAACCGATCATCATGAGATGTCGCATATACATAATCAGGGGTACAAAAAAGGACATAAGGTACCGTTCATCCAAAAAATAGTACTGTTCACGAAAAATAAAAATTTTATCTAGCTTAAAATTAACATTCAATGTGTCTAATACTAACTCTGACCTGTTAAAAACATGATGTGGTTGTCCATAAAAGTTACAACATCTATACAAATAAATAAAATTGAAGTGTCTGTTTGTAATGTCAAAATAACAGCTTTTTATCTAATGCATATGCAAGTATATAAGGTACCTATACGAAAACATCTATTTTTTAAATTTTTGTCTGTCTGTCTGTTTGTTCCGGCTAATCTTCGAAACGGCTGAACCGATTTTGATAGGACTTTGACTGGAAGATAGCTGATGTTATAAGAAGTAACTTAGGCTACTTTGATTTAAGAAAAAAAATAGGGTTCCGCAGAGACAAACACTTTTTAGTTAAAATCTACGCGGACGAAGTCGCAGGTAACAGCTAGTTAGAAATAAAGTTATATGAATAATTGCAATGTAGACAATCCAAATAAGTAAAAGTAAGAAATCCTTATATAGGTACTAGCACTGTCGCCTTTTGCCTTTTTATTTGAACTAGCAGTCGCCTAGTGCTCGAAATTCGACCAAAGTTTGCCTGTAAGATACCTATTACTGATATATATTGTCATTAATTCATTATATATCGATATATGTAACCATAGTTATGCGCTTCGACTGCGTGTGTCAAATGCATGGTTGTGTGCGTGTAGTGTTTTTTCATTAATTTAATGTATTTATTATACATATTTTATATAAATATTAGCATTCGTCACTTCTTCTCTGTATAAACTATAAGTGTGCGAAATTTCATACTCCTCCGTCCGCCCAATTTTCGTAAAAAGGGGTACAAAGTTTTCGCTTCACGTATTAATACATATATAGATTTATAACATACGATACAACATTTTAAAGTTATTATATTAACCAATATTTTACATTCATATGTTAAGACTATGGATTTTCCTTTGCTTGGAAATGCCTTTTACGCACCCCTTTTTGCGGTGAAAAGGGGAGCGGAGATGGTATGTCGGGTTCACCCGGGAAAAGATGAGAGACCCGGGTCCTACCGACTAAACCTACCACGGTATGCCAAGACGCTGCCTTAAATGGTGGGTGGGTCGCTGGAACTTCTTCGGCGATCGCTACGTTCCTACCATATCTTGCTTGTCTCTTTCACTCTCATTACATAATTCATGCACGCTCCTTATTATTTCTTTATATCGTGGGGAAATGCTCCTGATGAATACGCCCTCGCCACAAGGAGAGGTGAGAGGGTTATGTCGGGCTCTCCCGGGACTTCGGTCTTACCGATTAATACTACTACGGTGTGTGACCTCGCTGCTTTGTATTGTAGGTGCGTTGCTGAACTGAAACTACATCAGTGACCCACCCAGTAGTGTCCAATGCAGACAAGGAAAGGTCTGCGGGCGACGACTCCTGGGCGACGCCTCGGCACGTCAGAGGGAAATGCGCCGACTCAATGCATCACGCTCCGAATCAAAATTCATGCACGCTTCTAGGTTAAGATAATCTAGTTGGAGACCATTAGACTGGGCACGCACCTTCGACTTTTCTAAGTTATATGCGTTTTTAATAGTGAATTAATTACAACATAAACATTTAAAGCAGCTATATCCGAGTGGAAGAAAGAGCAGCGATAGCTCAGTGGGGAGATCAATAGACTGCAATGCAGAGGGTCTCGGGTTCGAACCCACGTCGCGCACCTCTGACTTTCGGAAGTTATATGACTTTTCGAAATTATGTGCGTATTGATTGACAATTATCGCCTGCTCCGTGCCTCGGAGAGCACGTTAAGCCGTCGGTCCCGGCTGCCATAAACATCTATGACAGTCGTTATTGGGAAGTCAGTGCCCTCTAATATCCTGATACTAGTCTAACCTTAGGGTATCGTGTTTTCCTCCACCGTTAAAGCAAGCGATGATTAACTATTTAATACGCACATAACTTCGAAAAATCAAAGGTGACTTAGGACCGGACTCGAGATCTTTTTGTGGCAGCCCGATGATCTTCCACTTGGCTATCTTCTCCCTAACCTTTATTATTCCCAAGTCACTTGGGGTCGGCTTTCTAGACTAATCGGATTTGACTGGATATGGATTCGCACGCCCGGCGTTCACGCTGTACACACGCCGGACGCTGGTAAAACGCGACGACTACACCGCTTTGTCGTTCACACGCTCGAGGAACGCGCACACCCAATGTGGGGTCAGCGTAACCCTGACAGCGTGTATGCTAAATTCATAGTCATTGGTCGAGTAGTCAAGGCGTGCAAGGGTAACAAACAACCTATCATTCGCATTTATAATATTAGTTAAGATTATTCATTTCCAGTAGTTGACACTTCATTACATAAAAACAACAAATTGTGGATATAGTTAATCTGCCTATTCAAAAACCTCCTACACGCCCGTATGGCTAATTCTGTCCTTAAGGAAGTTTTGATCTAAAAGTTATCAGAATCAGTGGTAGTGATGGTATATAATTCAGTGATCCTGAAATACTATGGTCTACCTGTGTGCCAAATCATCCAGATCCGTTGATCGGTGTACAAATGATAGGTCCCATGCCTTTATTTAAGAAACGAGTCGTTTTACCTACAAATAGTTTATTTTGAAAGCATAGTCTATGAAAATGAACTACTAATTTTTTTTAAATAAGGACTGGGCCTAGGTGACAAACACCCAAACATCTGAACCAAACTTTCACATTTATAATATTAGTTGAACTGTTGGTCAATCTTTATCTGACCTATTTTTATAGCTTTATGTATGAATAACTTGACAATCGTTTGTTTACAGAGACTCAACATTGAATTTGGATAAATATAGAATGTTGTTCTTCTTACTAGAATAGAAAAATAACAGCGACTACGAATTTTACTTTCCAATACCCCGCCATTTTGTGAAATGTAAATGCTGAAAAAAGACGAACGATTTCATTTGTAAACTAAATATGGAAAACACGCTAACTGTAACCACTATCGCCATAACGGTCGTATAAATACATAACATAACGCCATTTTGTAAATCAAAATCATTTGACACTGTTTCTGGACCGTTAGGCCGCCATCTTGATTTTTTGATTATGTTCGGATATACGCAAGAGATGTTTGATTTGAATTTTGTTATTAGATATTAAGTATTGTTTTTCTTGGAATTGTATTAATATTTACTTTATTTTGTCACATTTCTCGGGACAATTTGCATTCGATTTGTAAATATTTTTATCCGTCTCCGTCAGGACGGTTATATTTTATGAATGTATGTATATACTATATACCTAGTATATCTATCCGTTTGGCACACTGCAGTCTAGCGGTTGAATTTAATCCTAATCCTAATCCTAACTAATATTATAAAAGCGAAAATGAGTTTGTTTGTTTGTTACCTTTTCACGCCTAAACCACTGAACCGATCATTCTGAAATTTTGCATATATTTTTTCAGAAACGGACATAGGCTATCTTTCATCCCGAAAAAAATTACTGTTCCCGAGGAAAACAACAATAACATTCTTATGATAATAGATGGCGCCACGTGTCTTTCGAATCATGATTGAATTATATTATTACAAGCAGAGTAGGTACAACCCGAATTGATTGTCAAATTCTAAATTAACGCAAGCGGAGCCGCGGGCAAAATCTAGTAAATAATATAATAAAAATCCTTTAGGTATAAAATCTAAAAGTTGTTTTAGGTATAGAATTGTTTCTGATTATGCAATGATTGCCATGGGAGTTACCGTAACATGCTTTATATACAATTGTGTACAATTTGTTATACGTATATTCTATCCAGAACAACACTTACTGGGCGGCTTAGGTGTCACCCTTATTATTCGCGTACCCGGATTATAACGCGTGCCAAGAAGTATGGCTTCTCATATATTTGCCGAACTATTGAAACTTCGAATTCTATGCCGAAAAAACGTGTTTCCTTCCTTCTTCCTTCGATCCTGGGTCCTTCAAGCTAGTCCAAATAGAGACCGCGACAACACTTCACATAAGGAAGAGGTGTGCACGGTTCTGCTCGTGGACTACACGACTGCTTCCCACCAGGTAGAGTTTCCCCGAAGGAGTAAGCGTATGTGACTGTAATACATTCTGTATTACAGTCACATATCGACAGATAAGTTTTAAGTCCAACGAAATAGATGGCAAACCTAGCAATGTGCCAAGAACATTGGCGTACTCCGTGCAGTAACTGAGAATGAATAACAAGAAAATCACTAATCTGAAATTGTTTGATCTGAGATAGATGCGAAACGTTTTACGAAAGGATCTAGAACAAAAGGCTTGGAATACTAGAGGTATTACTCGCGTGATGTCAACCTTAGAAAATAAAAAAAGAATATAGAATAAAAGGAAAGAAAAAGGAGGTATGTGAAGTTATGAAACTTGTTTACAATTCATTCAAACTTCTAGGCGATAGTTTGAATGTCGCCGTAGCTTAAGTTGCTATCTTTTCACTATCAGTGCGCCAAATGATGTAGGTGGACTGGTTAATCCCCAGATGAGACAAAAATTGTGTAATCCTTATATTGTCCTTATATATCCTTTCATTCGTGCTCCATTCGTTAATTTGTAAAGTTGTACATTGTACAAGCATTATCCGTAACTAGCATTTGCCCATGACTTTGTTATGGTATTTTGCAAAAACCCAAGTCGTGAGGATGCCGATATTTTCTGAAATGTAGGTACTACTATTACCCACCTTCATATTAAATTGAAGTCTCTTGTAATAATGTATAACATGATATAAATAAGGCAACAATTAAGCAAACATGCTCTCGATTCTATATCCCGTGGTAATTTCGGTGATCCAGCCTTTGTTTTAAACCGAAAATTATATTTTTCCTATTCCGTAGGACGGTGTATCCGAAATCGTTATACCTTGATTCGATCATAAAGGAAACTTTTATGCAAAATATCAGCTTTCCAGCTCCAAGAGTTAGGCGTCGCCGCGTCGATGGGTCAGTTAGAAGTTTCTTTATATACAACAATAGTCTTTAAAACAAAATATACAGAGGGCGAAAAAAACACTCCGCTGCAAATATCCGAACGGGCTCACCTCAATACAATATGGATGGCTTGTGTGCGTCAACTGAGCATGAATTATATATATAAACTGATGCTTTGACTTTTAGAACGTGCACTGACGTGGGACTCGATATTTTGACCGTGAATTTGATATTTTCTTAATTATTTACACCTTGATGGTGACTACATGTTTAAGCCGTGCTTTGGAACGCACCTAAAACCGTTTAGAAGACCTACGTTATTTTACCAAAGCTGAATTTGTTACAATAATCCTGACTAATAATATAAATGCGAATGTGAGTTTGTTACGCTTTCACGCCTTAACTACTCGACTGATCATCATGAAACTTTGCATACACGTTGTCGGGGAACAGAAAAGGACATAGGGTCTTTCTTCCAGTAAAAAATACTCTTACTGATCTAACCTAATTTACATTAATATTTTAAGTTATTGTTATGCTTTCACGCTTTAACTGCGCGACAGACCATCATGCACGCTGTCAGGGATACAGAAAAATAATCAGGAAAAATTATTGTCTCCGAGAGGTATAAATTTATTGAAAAATCTAGATTAACGGGAGCAAAGCCGCGGGCCAAACTTAATTATGTAATTATATAACACTTTGATCGTAAATGTGCTCTCTATGTACTTACATAGCATGACATGCATTCATGCTGAGGAGAGTGAGCTTACATATTTACATTTTTATGATAGACTAGCTGACCCGCGCAACTTCGTCTGCTCCACATAAGAGAATTTTCCTAGTATTTTGCAATATTTTTCATTTATGCTCCGCTCCTATTGGTCGTAGCGTGATGTTATATAGCCTATAGCCTTCCTCTATAAATTGGCTATCCAACACTGAAATATTTTTCTAATTTTTACCCGTAGTTCCTTAGATTACCGCGTTCAACCAAACAAACAAAATGTGAGTGAAGTCGGCGCGTGAGCGCCCCCGCCTTTTTATAAATGCAGCGGATGGCCGTTTCGCGCGTTAAACAACAATCAACCGTATAGCCGTACCCATACTGGCGCGGCGAGATTTGGAAGTTTTATTTCATCTATATCTTGTGTGTTTATAAACCGATTCCTATTTTTTTTTTTATAATATAAATATTAAAGTGTACTTTTTGAATATGGGAGTTTGATAAAGATATATCTATGTGAAATACAATATATTTATGTATTTTAATACACTTTGATGAAATGCCTAACGATTAAACACGTTATTGTGGCTAATTTATAAAAGATAGATATATACTATTAAGGACTTTTTTGTAGATCTTTTGAAGACCATCATCTTTGTAATACATACTTTTGGTGTATGATCAACGTATGCGAGGATAAGAGCTCGAAAGCGCATTTTCGTCCGACTTGCTTCAAATTTATCGTCACTGCTCAGCTCCTATGTGTCTTAGCGTTATTTTATATAGCCTATAACCTGCCCAGGAGTATGGACTACAATCGTACCAAGTTTGGTTAAAATCCCTTCAGTAGTTTTTGACCCATGCGTGCACATACAGACAGACAGACAGACAGACAAAAAATTTACTGATTGCATTTTTGTCATCAGTATCGATCACCATTCATCCTCCAATATTAATTTTGAATATATATTCAATGTACAGAATTTACCTCTCTACAGTTTTATTATTTTTATGATAAACAATGATAGTATACGTTCAGTAGGAGTTAGTGTGATAAAGTTATATTTATAATTTATTTTTTTATAGAACTACGATGGCAAACTAGCATACGGCCCACCTGATGGTAAGTGGTTACCGTAGCCTGTGGACGCCTTCAACACCAGAGGCATCACTTGCGCGTTGCCGACCCTTTAGGAAAGGAAGAAGATAAAAGGAAGTGGGAAGGAAAAGGAGCGGGAAGGGGAAAAGAGGGTGATTGGGCACCCGGCACTCTCACTCACCAAACGAAACACAACAGTAGGAATACTGGTATTTCACGTCGATATTCTGTGAGAGGGTAGTCCTTCCCCGGTCGAGCCGGCCCATTCATGATAATAATTCAGATGTCATGTTGGCATTGTGTCGGATGACAACTTAACGTTCAGAAAGGTGACCATATATTATAAACGTAGACAGGTGCATATTTTATTTGAATCTATGTAACAAAACACGCCACAATTTAGGCTGAGGCTACATTAGTCCGCGACACGACCTGCGATACGTAAGCGATAAAAACAAATAGTTCATATTCACGTTTATGGCTACACCGTACGCCATATATCGCTATTCATCTTTGATTTGTTTATGCGATAGAAACAGCATTAGTGTAATCACGGCATCGGTTACATCAACTTGTCAGCGAAATTGAAGCGAATTCATGAAAAATTTTCGCTTATAATGTAGCCATACTTTGTTTATATTGTTTCGCTTTCACAGTCGCATCGCGAATCGCTGCCTACTGTAGCCTCAGCCTTACATACAGTGCCATCTTTTGATAAGTTCAAAATCAATGCTAAAATAACATTAAAATTTTACTAATATGCCACGGGACCATGAAATCTCTGGCGTAAATTTTATCCCGGCATTGACGTCGGAATAAAACTTAAGTCTGCGCCGAGCGTAAGACAGATAATGACAGAGCACGTGCGGCGCATATTCAAATCGACGCGGCGCCGGCGCACGGCCGCCATAGTAAAATTGTATGGAGGATTTGAAGTGTTTTTTTTGATAAATATGTATCTTTATTGTCAACCAATAACTTAAATATTTGGGACGGACAAATTGTAATATAACTATTTATGTTTCGTTTAAGCTGTAAAATAGGATAGATTTCTACTATTATAATCTAAAAATCACGCAAATTTACGTACTTTTGTAGGCGAATTAATTAATATTAATTATTTTAAGTTTTTTACACGGAGTAATTGTAAGCACATTCATTGTTATGGTAAATGTATATTTTATATTTGTATTAAACAAAAAGTGTTGAATATATTCACTTAACTGTGACCGCCTGTTTTGGCACATTTCGCTCGGCGCAGGCAGCCAACCAATGATTTGGTTACACAGATACATAAACCATGTATTTGTCATATTAGCGTTGGGTCGTATGACAACTTAACGTTCAGAAAGGTAATCATATTTAAACTTAGTCGGGCGTGTCTGTGATTTAATATTGTTATATATATTATCTATACTAATATTATAAAGCTGAAGAGTTTGTTTGTTTGGTTGAACGCGCTAATCTCAGGAACTGCTGGTTCGAATAAAAAAATATTTTAGTGTTGGATAGCCTATTTATCGAGGAAGGCTATAGGCTATATAACATCACGCTACGACCCACGGAGGTGGCGCAGTAACGAAAAACGCGGGTAAAACCGCGGGCACATCTAGTGTAGTATATGCAGTGAAGCAAACTATTGCGTCACTGCCTTGTTGATGCGACGATAGTGAATGCGACTGCTGTATGTGTCTCAGGTTTAATTCCTGGGACGGGCTATGTGTTATTGTACCTAATTTGGTCTCCATACTATATACTGCTCTGTGCACTGTTCCTACTTTTGTGTTTCGTTTGATGAGTGAGAGTGTCGGAGGCCCAATCACCTTCTTTCCCCCTTGCCGCTCCCCTTCCCACTTCTTTTTTTTTCCTTAAGGGTCGGCAACGCGCTAGTGATGCCTCAGGTGTTGCAGGCGTCCATAGGCTACGGTGACCACTTACCATCAGGTGGGCCGTATGCTTGTTTGCCACCTAAGTTGTATAAAAAAAATATATAATATATTTTATTATATTGTGTAAAGGAGACACAAATAAAAATATTTTCTTTCTTTCTTTCTTAGTGGCTAAGGTTTATCTGTCAAGAAATTCTCAGTACAGTCTCGAGGAGTTTGAAACAGTGCATGTTATGGCATATGGCATAGGGCAATCGGCTCACCCCCTTTTTGTAGGAACTATCGTGTAATAATTTTTTATTGCATCTAGTGTTAAGCGAGCTCGCGACAACCTGATGGTAAGTGTCAATCGCCGCTGATGGATTTCGGTAATGTCAAGGGTAAACACAGCCAAACCGCGGGCTACCGTGATAGCAGTATTCTCTTTAAACCTCGCTTAAACAAGGACGAGTCATAGCGATAGAATACACCGCAGATCAATCCAGAGCCTACACGTATTTAGGAGAAAGGGTTTCTGAAAACAGACCATGCTATAAATAATAATAAATAAATAATAATTTGTTTGTTTATCCAGGTAACGTAAACCTATACAAAAATATTACTTATATGGATTCTCATATAATATTCTATCACATACTCACAACACCATCTAGCCCAAACTAAGCAGAGCTTGTACTATGGGTACTAGACAATGGATAAACATACATATATACAATTTTTGTTTCTAAATACTTACATATTATACATAGAAACACCCAGATCAAGACAAACATCCATGTTCATGCACACAAATGTTTGACTTGTGTGGGAATCAAATCTGCGACCTCAGGCGTGGCAGTCGATTACACTAACCACTACGCCATCGAGGCCGTTATAAACTAATGTTAGTATACTTAAAAATAAAAAACATATAGTACATTTGATGCTAGTTTCTCTCTACATAAATCCGGAAGTAATGATTCATGTTAAGAGAATCAAGCCTATCAGCAATCATTGCCAAGACGCGATAGTTTTTTTAAAGACATCTCTCGCACTAGGATTAATTCCTGTGTCGCGGGGACTTCACAAACATTCAAACAACGGACATGAAGAACTCCCAGACTCAGAATAACCATTTGTGGATCACACAAAGTGTTATCCCGTGTGGGATTCGAACCCACAACACTCGCAGTGGCGAGGCGACTACTTAAACCACTACGCCATCCGTGCAGTCAAATGTGAGCCAGCCCGCACTTTGCGGAGCAAGGATGCGCATCTTTTATAGATGGTGTTGTAAAAGCAATCCACTCTATTGTCAAAGAACTATAAGAAAAATAAGAACTACACGCTATAGAACGCTTAAAGGTAAAATGGGTGCAATTGGCGCGGCGACATTAAAAAAAATACACTTTGTCTGACCTGGGAACCAAACGAAATGTAATTCTGCGAATTTATCAAACATGATTCTTGTTGCAATATGTAATTGAATCCATAACTTATATAAAACATAAACAAACAATCATAAAGCAAGGAGATTTTACTTTCTTCGAAAAAAAGCGTATTGTTTTTGACTTTCGTTTATTAATGGGTGCATATTTAATGGATTTGGTGGCGCCAAAATAGAGTTACTAATCTTTAGATATGTAGAAATTAGATTTTAAGCAAAGGAGCTGATGATTGCGGCTACGCTTGCATTTTATGTATTGAACATTGCTTATGTCGCTTAGAGGGTTATTGTTATTATTTTGACATTTATATAGTACTAGATGTTCCCGCGGTTTCACCCGCGTTTATCGTTACTGCGCCGTCCCCGTGGGTCGTAGCGTGATGTTATATAGCCTATAGCCTTTCTCGATAAATAGGCTATCCAACACTAAAAGAATTTTTCAAATCGATCCAGTGGTTCCTGAGATTAGCGCGTTTAAGCAAACAAACAAACAAACTCTTCAGCTTTATAATATTAGTATAGGTACTCGACAGATTTCAATAAAAATAATTTTTTTTGAGGCGCTCATAGCCAGTTGCACTCACTGATCGGTAAACGATTAGCGAGGTTAAGCAACGTTGGGTGCGGCCAGTCTATAGATGGGTGACCGCTTAGTGGTATTTCATCTGAGCGTCTCCGTGCTTCGGAGGGCAAGTAAAAAGTCGGTGCCGGTTGTTGTCAAATTGATAGCAGTCGTTAAGCCATGTCAGAGGCCTACAACAACTCTTGATAACAGGTTCACCACTAACCACACGAAAAGAAGAAGAATAAAAATAATACTAAAAGTTGGCCTTACCTATTTAGACACTATGAACATTGGCATGCGTAAAACAAGAAAGAAAAGAAATATATTTTTATTTGTATCTCCATAACACAATACAATAAAATATAAACATAAACTGAACAATCTATTAATGGAGACCAAATTAGGTACCTGCGTCAGTTATTGTTGCAGAAGAAATTGCTGGTATTCTCGCAGGACCTATACAGTATGTGATCAATTACATATGAACGCACAGACATACAAACAATAAATATGTTTATAATAGTACAAGGACAGATTTAAAAGCATTGTCCTATTCTATACTGTAATGAAGTCTACATCGATCAAAAACCTTTCATTTTCTTTGAAATTAAAAAAGGAAACAAATTACATTATTAGCATAAAGCGCGCATGCGTGTGGTGCGCTCGCGCAATCATTTAACTGACATTATTTAAAAGCGTTTGACGCATGTGCTTTCCTTTTCTTATTAATCATACTAATCATACTAACAAGTACGATTTACTTCGATTTACTTTCGATTATTAATCATACTAACAAGTACGATTTACTGAGTAGAGTATTGTTTTCGCTTAACTTTATTTATTTAAATTTTCCAATATTGTTCCGTAGGCTCTTGTGTACAAGATAGTGCTTATGTAAGTATGGTAGTGAGACTTAGCACACGGGTTTGATTCCCAAGTAGGGCAAAGTGTTATTCTGTTAGAAAATTATCAGTGGCAACAGTCTACCTACTAGTAGTAGAAGTAGTACTAAGCTGCGGTACCCTATTGATAAGGCATCGGACCTAAATCGATTAATCGTGGTTTCAAATTTGTCTCCATTGTACTAGCGACATGAACCAATTCCTAACAAAAGGGTATTAGCTTAGCTGGGACGGATTAATAAGAACTAGCGGTCGCCTATTGCTCGAAATTCAACCAGTTTGCCTGTAAAATATTGCTGATATAATAGGTATGTCATTATAATAATATATTACCTAACCATAGTTACGCGCTTCGACTGCGTGTGTCAAATGCATGGTTGTGTGCGTGTAGTGATTTTTCATAAATTTAATGTATTTCTAATGCATATTTTATATAAATATTAGGATTCGCCCCTCCTTCTCCATATAAACTTTAGCTGTGCCAAATTTCATACTCCTCCGTCCGCGCAATTTTCGTAAAAAGGGATACAAAGTTTTGGCTTCACGTATTAATATATAGATTACTAGCTGTCCCGACAGATGTTGTCCTGTACACAAGAGAAAAAAAAAAGAAAAACATATTATCTAAACCATTCTAGAATCCACTGTTCAACACACAAAAATTTCATCAAAATCGGTCCAGCTGTTTAGGAGGAGTTCAGTGACATACACACGTACAGTAGAATTATATATATAAAGATTATTAACCTGTCCCAACGAAGCTAATTTGCAAAACACTATATTGCAATGCGAAATATAAAATTGTAAGTATACATACTTACAATTTCATATTAACAAAGTCCCCCCGAGCCAAGCAAAAGCTAGTATTTTATATAAAAATCTGCTCTCATATAAAGGAGAGACATAAAATGGAATGTATTTTATTTCTATATTATTATGTTAAGAGAAACGTGTATCCAGAGTATTTGTTAACCTAATTAAAGTTACGGCGGGACGGACTCGGCAAAAAAAAGGTCATCATAAAAAAACAATTTTGAATTGAAAATTTTCGACTTCCTCAAAAAAAAGGTGGAATTTTACATGTTTTATGGGGACACGGCTTTTTTTCGAGTGTTTTTTCGCGGACCGTCTCACAAGAATAGAAGGTCGATCGTTTAACATATTCATAATGTTCAGTTTCCGCGTGAATTTGGGGAGAATTGGAGATCCTGGTATAAAACAAAAAGACGCCATGTGTAAAATTAAAATAATAAGTGATAAAACCCGATTAATTGCTCGTTACACTAATAGGACGAGTCTGATTTACAGTAAGCAAGACTTTTTGTATTACTTTATTTCTTCTATCGACATAAGACGCAGTCGAAAACAACGCTTTGTGCTTCGATATGATTATGCTTATATTAAAAGCACAATTAATTTGAAACTTTTTGAATTACTAGTAAATATTACAATTGAATAAACTAATATTTTCAAATTACAATAGGTTAATCCGCATGCATCCAAAAAGGTGAACGCCAATTAATTTATTGTCACCTATTGCTGCAAGGCAGTCGACGGCGCGGCGTGCGGCGACGGAGCAGACCTAAACGAAGATGGCGGGAAGAACTGGACGCTTATGAAATTGACTTAATTAGTTTTTTTTTAATAGGCAACTCTCTTACTGGGGATAATATATATGTATATCTATACTAATATTATAAAGCTGAAGAGTTTGTTTGTTTGTTCGTATGTTTGTTTGTTTGCTTGAACGCGCTAATCTCAGGAACTACTGGTCCGATTTAAAAAATTCTTTCAGTGTTAGATAGCCCATTTATCGAGGAAGGCTATAGGCTATATATCATCACCCTAAGATCCATAGGAGCTGAGCACCAATGAAGAATGTTTCAAAATCGGAGGGTATTTTTTCCTTTTGAGAGCTTCCGCTGCGTGCGCTGCGTAAACAGTTAAAGTTTCGGAAAAATCATGTATGACAGAATTGTTCCCCTTTAAAAGTTCTAAAAAAAAGTCCGCGACAGCATATGTCTATCTTTTAAGGTTGGCTCACTATAACCATTTTTATGCTAACCAAATTTGTTCTAAAATAATGCATTATTTGCGAAGGTATTATTATAAACATGATATTAATCCTTATCCAAATAAATACGTTATCCATCACAAATATTTAATTTAAAACAAAATTGCCCTTTACATCATTCGATTTCAATGAATATCTTAGGAGATATCGCAGTTTTAAAATAACATTGCAGCAAAATAATTACCCATTACAGACATAGTACAAACGATGTTTCTCCTGGTTTATTCTGCGTGATTACTACTGGTTCGATTTGAAAAATTCTTTTAATGTTGGATAGCCTATTTATCGAGGAAGGCAATACGTTATATAACATCACGCTACGACCCACGGGGCCAGCGCAGTAACGATAAACGCGGGTGAAACCGCGGGAACATCTAGTAGGTGATAATACAGCTTTCTAATGGTAAAATAATTTTTTAAATCGGTTGTATAATTTTTGAGATAAATCTTTAAAAAAACAAACAAAAAATCCGATTTTTCCTTTTTATGTTAAAACTTTTATATCTTTACACTAAAATATAACAATAATTGCCGCAATTGTTCAATAAAATTAAAATAATACAGAGAAACCGACGCCTATTTGACAAACTTTAAAAAGACTGCTACTGAAAAACCGACATACCACATGAGACAGAAGATGTGATGCTTTGTCTCAGTTTTCTTACTGAATGTTTATATATTCTTCTCACTTGCACATTATACTTAGTCTATGTTAAATAGACACGGTCACGTTACTGTCGTCATTACGCAATTCTAAAAAGGCAAATCGCAGTCCAATTATCTAAGCTTATAAGTTAGTGTTACTTATGATATTGTTACAGCTAGTGCCATCTCTCGGCACTGTGGGGAAGACTCGGCAGTTTTCTAATAATTTATTATAGCGCCATCTATTGACGTCTTACTGAACTACATAGCTTGTCAGCATGCAAATAGTAGAGAGAGCACTAGATCTTTCTCGTACTGTATGGCGCTTCTAGAAAATTATACGCCGGGTATGGCGCTTCTAGAAAATTCTAGAAACCCTTTATCTATACTTACTAATATCATAAAGCTGAAGAGTTTGTTTGTTTGAACGCGCTAATCTCAGGAACTACTGGTTCGATTTGAAAAATTCTTTTAGTGTTGGATAGCCTATTTATCGAGGAAGGCTATAGGCTATATAACATCACGCTACGACCCACGGGAGCGGTGCAGTAACGATAAACGCGGGTGAAACCGCGGGAACATCTAGTCTCGTATAAAAGGCAAGGCAAGCGGACGCCGAAGCAGTTTACAATCGTAAGCGGTCAAGTATTCATCTAAGCGAACGGAAACGAAAATACCACAGAGTTTGAAGCAGTTACAGTGGAAAAGTGTAGTATAGTTTTGTGTTTTAAATTCATTAATTGTGTGTTAGAATAAAACGTGTTTTAGTCGGTAATATTGTTTACATTCTTCTCCCTCGAACCCGGAAGGTAATAATATTAACAAATATTAAGTTAATCGTATTTTCGAATCGAATCTTTTTTTTTTGAAGTTAAAACTTCTTTAGCGGCATTGTGCACTTTTTGTGATGGGTAAATAATGTCAAACTCGCGTCAGGACACGTGACCTGATCGAAAGTTCGTAAGACGGAGGGAGAATTGTCATGTTTGTGTACGATAGCGCAATAAATGAATATTGTATTTTACCACATAAATGATAGTACTTTTATACTGATTTAAAAATTATTCCCTGACCATTCCAAAATATCAAAAATGCACAACGTTAATATTCAAGTTTTCACTTCGTCGCAACCCGTTTTTTATTTTATTTGTTTATGTACAACACTCGCACCAGCAATAATTCCTGTATCGTAGAGGATTTTACAAACATTCAAACAACGGACACAAGGAACACCCAGACTCTGAACAACCATTTGTGGATTACACTAATTTTGTCCCGTGTGGGATTCGAATCCACAAGACGAAACGCAGTGGTAGCGGCGAAGCGACCACTTAAACCACTACGCCATCCGTGCAGTCAGATTATATTCAGCTTGTGTGACTATAACTGCGTGGAGAATACTTCAACCGCTTCATCAATTACGCGTCTAACACAAAGACTCTCTAACTTGAGATCTGTTAAACAAGATTTTACGAAACACATAAGATAGTTTTCGTAAAATTTTAAGATTAATCTTTAGATATTACACTTTCAAAACTGCTTTAGAGGCATTTGAGAGTAGCTCCAATAATGAACAAACAGGAACGCAGATTCATAAACCCCTTAATTATTTCATCTAAATATTTTTCGTATATAATTATGTATCTTTAATGTACAAAACCAGTTTTATAATAGCACCTAGCGAGTTGATGCTCGGACAATCACAGCACCATCTAACGGATCAATATGTGAATCTAAGCCATCCAGGGACCCACACAAATACAAACAAAAGTTTCCTCAAAATTGGTCCAACCGTTTACGAGGAATTCAGTGGCATACACACGTATAGTTGCATTATGTATATAAAGATATATATTTAGTAACACATACAGAACCCGCGTGTTCTAAAAGTTGGAACAACAAGTTTTTGGACAATATTTTTTGTGTACTCTCATTTGTCTGATGAATAAATTGGGTCACAGTGTGCGACGCGGCGGGCTGTCCGGTACTGCGTATCTGGCTTACGGGGACGCGCGTTCACATGAACGTGAGACAAGTGGGGACAAACACCGTGTGTACTTGTAAACTGTTGCCATTGGAGTATGTAAGGAAGGGAGGGGGGGGGGGGAAGGAGAAGATGTAAATGTAAAATGTCTACTGCCTACCCCAAGAATGTCTGGTGCCCACCCCATAAATATCTGGTGGCGACCCCGAAATTTCTGGTGTCCATTCCAGGAATATCTGATGCCCATCCAAGAAATGTCTGGCGCCCACCTAGGGATATTTGATGTCCAGTTAAGAAATGTCTGGTGACTAACCCAGTAATATCTAATACCCACCGCAAATGTGTCTAATGATCGCAGGATGTTAGTTATCATCACAAAATTCTAAGATTATTTGTCAACTATAGCTTCTTATGGGCCAAGTCTTCCCTGGAAAAGAAACTCTTCAAACGCCAATGGCTGTGGTGATGAAGACTACACGTATGGCACTACAGTTTATGTCGTGCCGAGAGTTGTGAGTTTGATTCCCACACCGACCTAAAATAGGATAATTGTATTTTTTTATTATTTTACCTGTCAATTGTTGGCATGCTAGTCATAATTGAAAACCTACTGAGTCTGGCCGCCGGTAAGCTGCTGCCACTTAATAGGTTAAGTCAATTAGTTACGTTACCCAAACCCTAAAATATAAAGAATTTTAAAATGTATATACATATATTAAGGAAATCATACATACATACATACATAGATTCATGCCTGTTTCCCAGAGGGGTAGGCAGAGACTACGGATTTCCATTTGCTACGATCCTGACACACTTCTCTGGCTTCAGGATTTAAGGAAATCACAACACTAGACAAATCTGGTAATTGTCAAATGACGGAAAAGGGACGCACGATACATGTTGTGACGTAACCGCTATTTAAATGCAATTGTTAAAATGTTTGTAAATTACCGCAATACATCAATTATTCCAAGTGCGGCAGTTGTCTTTTATACCAAACAATTGTCATGATTTCTTATTTTTGTTAATAATTCTCTTCGGGAGTTTTATTTACTCAACTGGCAACACAGCCAACCATCATTTTAAAATAGTGGAGTTATTGTGGAAGGGGAAAATAACTCGTCTCTCGGCAAAAGATCGCTGAGCAGTGAGGAACTAGCATTCAACTGAGTAAGACGTTCTCAATAGTCCGTGTAATTGCTGTGAGTTTGGTAATATAGTCACATAATATTTTAGACGAGTGAGTTTCATTATACAACATACATAATTATGTTATTTAGTTCAAAAATCACCCGTATGAACGTCTAAGTTTACTAACAAGTAAATTGACTGAAGTTATACTTAATGACTGAATATACGTACATAGATACATTTGATAGCTTCAAGCAAAGAACGATCGGCTTCGAGTGGTATCCATGGTATGGCAAGTGATTATCAAAGAGAGACAGATGGGATCTATATGTCTCTCTTGGGCAGCTGCATTGGACAATATACCTCCACTTTTTTATATCTAAATTAGTTTCTAACTTTGCAAACAATTTTGATACAGTTTCTGCAAAACGATTTCTTTTTATTGCTATGTGCTCTTGCGGGTAAAATATACAAAATCAAACTTGGACAACTACCCTATTGTTTTACAAATAGTAAAGTTGGTAAACAATCATAGGACCTTATGATAGCTTGTCTGCTGGCAAGCGGTCACCGTAGAATGTGATCGTTAGTAGTAACAAATACCTCCCGTGGTAGTAACCAGGGGACATATCACTCACGCATTGGCGACTATAGATTCTCTTTTCTTCGTGATCATAAGTATATATTTTTGAAGTGAACACTTCTTTAGGCGCGTTGAGCTCTTCTTGGGTGAACAAAAATCATAGAACGCGTGTCATCGTCACGCTTCCACGCTTTCCATTTTTGAATTATTTTAGAATATTAACAATATCTCAGAAATGGTGCGTCCGACGCAATTTTGACCCCCTTAATAAACCCTAAGAGAGTATCAGGAATCCGACCCGCCCCTTGTTTATAAAGAAGTATTTATGATCAAGGATTAAAGTTTTCACTTCTATCGGCAATCCCCAAAGACTGCCCCAATTTTTTTTTAATTGTAGTAGTGCCTATCTTTATTTCTATTAAATTATATTCAGTAGGACCAGATATGGCATATGATCCACATAATGATTTCACATACTATCTGTATAGTCTATTTTACATAAACTTCACGTCTGATTCGGTGGCACTGCGGCAGTGTATGCAACTGCTATTCATAAGGTCTCGGATTCGATTACTAGGTCGAGCAAACATTATTTGCCAAGAAATTCTCAGTAGCAGCATAGTCCAGTCACAAAAATAGGCTGGTACTCTATACGTGGGACCTAAAAACATACTTGGCAAGTCGTGGGTATGATATACCTGTCCCTTTTAGAAATATAAGCGTGAGACTATGTACTATCGACTCCAGCGACGGATGACCACTCCTAAGGTTAAAATCGCATAGCAGACCAAACACTTGGTACCCGTACCCGTGACACGCCCCTTTCTTTGTTTGAGTTTTTTAACACTACATTTGTTTACTGATTCTAAGGCGATACAAACTCAACTGGTCAACATGTGCAAGCGAATTTTTTTCTGAAATGGTCATCCGTCGCTCAAGCCGATAGAATATATGCGTCATTTTTGCATAAGGACGTTTTTTGTTTTTTTTTTTCAATTAAGAGCCATGCTCTTGTCGTTGGAGTCTCTTCCATAATGTCCTATCTTCAGCCAGCGCTTTGACTTCTTGATACGACGTAACTTTTACCTTTTCTTTCACTTGATCTATGAACGTCCTCCTTCGGCCGTGTAAGCTAATATTTTCTAAATATAAATATTATAATGTTGTTTTGAACTAACGTAAAGCTGCAAGCGGAAAACTCAGACATATTCTAAGAACCTAACAAAACAAGTGAAATAATGCCATCAAAGAAGTGACCTGTTCCCCGAATGCTCCAGAAAATTTTCAATGATTATTGCATCACTTCACATTGTTCCATTCATCACCAGTCTTCTATCTTTGTCTGATACACTGCAATCCTATCTCCGTCTACCTCGCACGTAAAGTTAGGAAACTGGACCGGCTTTAGAAATTCCGCTTTTCGAATACATAAATAATTTTGTGAGTTCCTTTACGTAAACAGTTTCTGGAACTAACTAGGGAAAATGTGTTTAAAGGAAACTTTGACCGTTTTATATATGACGCCATACATAAAATACGGCCAAACGAGAGAAATTATGAAAATAACTAAATACTAGATTTTGCCCTCAGATTTGCTGGCGTAAATGTAGGTTAGGTTATGTTAGTACTAGTACTTTTTATGAATGAAAGGTACCCTTTTCTATTCCCCTGACAACGTGTATGCGAAATTTCATGACGATCGATCGAGTAGTTAAGGTGTGAAAGCGTAACAAACAAACTCACATTCGCATTTATAATATTAGTTAGGTTACATCTCTTTAGGGACGTTACGACAGCTGGCGATAATTATGTCTATCCTTTCTTCTTACACGCAATGATGTGAGAGAAGTAACAAACGAGGCTATTGTCATGTCATCCTTAGTACCTTTATCCGATCAGTCCAAGAGATGTCTACACTTATTTTGTGTTTTAACCTATTATGTGATTCTGTATAAGAAATTAGTCATCCTCGTAGATGAAAACTTAACAGCTAATCCCAGCTTGGAATGTATATACTACTATTATAAAGAGGAAAGATTTGATCTTTTGTTTGTTTGTAAGGGTTTTTTTTTATGTGCGTGCATGCTTTGACGCATACCCTTCCCCCCACCCCGTGGATTATGTCGGACTCGCCGGGGTAAAAGAGAAAGATGGAATAAGAATAATATACCTCCCGGAATACCGACTAAACCTACCACGGTGTTCCTCGACAAAACCACTATCGGCGGGGCCGCGAGAATCACTTGCACATGCGGTCGCGACCCCGCCGAGGTTTCGGCCCGCCGTACGAAACGGCAGGCCACTACACGAAGAGACCTACCCTAAGGTCACCACTAGACAAAAATCCCTACTGTCCCCTTCCCTAGAAGGGAGACGGATACGACACAGAGGCGCGCGTGGGAACACGCATGCCGCCACTCGTACCTGATGCTGAACGGATGGCGGGCAGGCCCACAAAGCCCGCCACCCCCATGTTTGTAAGGGTTTAACACAAAACTAATTAACCAAATTTAAAAATGATTTCACCATTAGTGCTATATTATCACTTATCACGGAGTAACATAGGCCATATATTTCTTTTTTAAATTACTGTTACAGTTATAACCTAGCCTAGTTTTACGCGAGCGAAGCCGCAAGCAAAGGCTAGTAAGTAATAAAATATAGTTTGCACCTACACAAATTTATCGTTACATATGTCATTACATACGCCTGAGGTCGCGGGTTCGATTCCCGCACAAGTCAAACATTTGTGTGCATGAACATGAATGTTTGTCTTGGTCTGGGTGTTTCTATGTATAATATGTATGTATTTACAAAAAAAAAGTATATATGTATGTTTATCCATTGTCTAGTATCCATAATACAAGCTCTGCTTAGTTTGGGCTAGATGGTGTTGTGTGTATGTGGTAGAATATTATTATTATTATTATTATTATATTTATAACTAGCTGTTACCTGCGACTTCGTCCGCGTAGATTTTAACTAAAAAGTGTTTATCTCCACGGAACCCTATTTTTTCCTAAAATCAATGTAGCCTATGTTACTCCTTATAACATCAGCTATCTGCCAGTGAAAGGCCCGTCAAAATCGGTTTAGCCGTTTCGGAGATTACCCGGAACAAACAGACAGACAGACAAAAAATTTAAAATCTAGATGTTTTTGTATAGTTACCTTATATACTTTCATATGCATTAGATAAAAAGCTGTTATTTTGACATTACAAACAATTTTATTTATTTGACACTTCAATTTTATTTATTTGTATAGATACTGAATATTGCAAGTGAAAATATTGGAACAATGTATTCAAATTAAAGTACGAAATAGTGCACCTAATCCTGTAGACATGTTGAATGTGCAGTGTTAAGAACCGCTGACTATTTGCATACTTTCTTTCTCTCGTATTACGCAGTCGTGGTTCTTGCACAATGAAACGCCGAGATACTTTTTACACAAAAAGTATATATTTCAGCAGAGTAACGTTCTAACTGACAGTTGTAACGAGAATGAATATTTGTTAATCTCCTACCTTATTTATATATTTCTATCAATGTATCAAATGGAAAGTTAAATATCGATTAATTACATTTTAAGGTGTAAAATTAGTACAGTAACAAATAACAATGATAATTATTAATTATAGAAATAATCAAATGTAAATATGCAATTATAACATAACAATTAAAACAATATAATACGTCACAACCGTGTGCTACTATTGAGTACTTGATAACACTCGACTCATTAGATCAGTGGTTCTTAAACTTTTAGTGATGAAAGACGAACAAAAACAAATTTGCCAAGGACCACTAATTGTTTGACCGTAATATAAATTATTATTGGGTTATCCTAACTAACATTACTAGCGGTCGCCTAGTGGTCAGAATTAATATTAATATACCTAATAGAAAATAATTGATTTAAATTTTATGATTGATCATTACCATAACTTAACTTTATAATAACATTTCATTTAGATTTCGCCAAGGCTACACAGGTTAATTTACCTATCTTTTTCAAATAAATAATTATTTACTTAACTATACTCTTTCATTGACAATATTTCTAAGCTTGCCCGCCAGAGCGTAATTTTAGAATGGAAGACGCGGCTGGAGGTGCCCTTAGCCAGATCCAGAACCGTTGGGCCCTCCAGCCGGTGTTGGAGCGGTGACCAGGGCGCGGCAGCATGGGAACCTTTCCTTCAGACTAGTGCAGGTGTTGTCAGAGACGGTTGCTTTGGCAAGTACCTGCACGCAGTTGCAAGGAGGGAACCGAGTCCCATCGGCCACCGCGGGCGGGAGAACGGAGATCTCCCGTCCGCCAGCCATTAAGTCAAAGTGTCGCCCTCTGTCGTGTCCAGGAGTGGCTGCCCGGTGTGCCACTGCCATAGGTTAAAAATAATAATATCAGTCCCATAAATAAACTGGACCACTGCTAGGCACGGGCTTCTTCTCAGTATGAGAATTACGTTATAGTATTCTCAGTACGAGAAATACGTTAGGTCATAGTCCGATATTTGTCATTCAAATCAAGGCATCTATTTAGAAATACGTTGCAACGGTATTTTCCAGGTCTAAATTCCCGTTTTGAGAATATGTTGTCTGTATAAAAATAGGACGTATGTTTTTTCGCCACATTTGTTTTACGAGAACAAGTGTTACGCTAAGTGGCGATGCAGAAGTTCGTTCACAAAAAACCACTGGTCAATTGTGATTCGGCTCATATATCGTGGGATTCCTTATCTTAGAAGGAAAAGTATAAAAAGGTATATTATTATAGTTCAACCTAGGATGTATGGTACATTGGTATGTCAAATATTTTGTTATAGATATAAGGTTATCTGGCGAATTAGGTCTCTAGCTGTAATGTTAGATATAAGTTGTATAATTAAATAAATAAAAACTACTTTCTTTTTTTAAAGGATTGCTTGTGTACTAGGAATAATGTCTGTGTCAGGGGATCTTCACAAACGTTCAAACAACGGTCACAAACCACACCCACACCCGAAACAACTAAATGTAGATTATGCAAATGTTGCTCCCATAATCGAACCCACAGCACTCTGAGCAGTGACGGTGGCGAAGCTACCACTTCAACCACTATACCTTCCGTGCACCATAAGGGTTTAATTTTTACTTTGAAAACATTTCGCCGATCTCCACGTGAAGTTAACATCGTCTTGGCTTACTTACATTCAGACCTCGAGAGCTAAAAGCGCTCACGTTTCAAAGCATATGGTTTTATCACACAGGTCTCATTGCTTTGTTATACATTCTCAAAGTTTGCCAATCCATATGAACCAGCGCAGTGGGTAGTGACCTTAATCGTACCGTTGAAACGGTTTACTAGCGCCGTATAGCGACGGAAATGGGATCTAAAACATCCGTTTATAGAGGAAAAGGACCGAATATGGAATACTTAAACAAATTCTTAAAAAAATCAGTAAAAACGTTTTATTTTAATCAGTCTCATAGGTTACAAATAAATGTAGTCATAGTCACTCTTGAAAAATAATAATAAAATCAACAAATAATCAACACTTTCTCTAAAATTATCATCTAAACGAAATCAATCAAAAACATGCTTCTTAAAAATGTGACCCTGTCCTATTATGGAATAGGGTATTCCATAATAGGATCACATCTAGAAATCAAAACAAAATACTTCTTTCTTCACTGGTGGGGCCATGTTAATCACAAATATATCTGTAAAATAGAGAAAAATATTCAGTCACCTTATTAAACTTGAGATTACGTTGAGGTCCTAATATGGAATACTATTCCATATTAGGACCTAGTCGATATTCCATATTACGAACAACATAAAGGCAGGCAGAAAATAAAAGTAACTTTTTTCATTATTAAATCTTCGCTCAATAACAATTCCATTCAAAAACTACATACTTTGGTTACATACTTATCAACTTATTTGGAAATATTAATGTAAAAATAATAAGATAACATGTAGGTAAAACTTACCTAAATATCCAATCAATGTTGCGTTAATAGTGTCGCACGCTCTCCTTCACGTCTGGTGCCGCCGAACGCCGCACGCGCACTTGCCGTCGAACACGGGTAGCGGGAGGGGTAACATGACACACGTTTGGGATACTCGTGGCGTTTAGTTTTAGAATATTACGGTATTCCATATTAAGGACATATTCCATAATTGGTACCTTTCCTCTACTATTATGAAACTGCTTCAGAGGTCTTGCCTGTTTTTTCGTTAGAGATGGTTTTTGTAGAGCTTCTCTAATTAGGATCGTGAAGCGTGAGCGGTAAAGGAAATCGTGAGGAAACCTGCATGTCTGAGAGATCTACACAATGTTCTCAAAGATTATGTGAAGTCTGCCAATCCGCACTGGGCCAGTATGATGGACTATGGGCTAACCTTTCTCATAATGAGAAGAGGCCCGTGCCCAGCAGTGGGACAGTTAAATACAAGGCTGATATTATTATTAATTAGGAGCAGGTATGAAATGGTTTAAACCCTAGGCAATGGTTATTTGAATTTGTCTGTGCCCGCTTCACGTAAAAACCTCAGAACGAAATTGAAGACATACTACAGTGCGACGCAGTTACCTGTATGACGGCAGTACTTTCGCAACTCATTCTTGCTGTAACTAAATAATTAGCAACGATGGACTTTTCCATCTGCTAAATATTTAGCAACTACGTTTTGCTTTGCCTTCATGGCTCTAATAGTCCTGTAGAAACCGGGAATATGTCCAGGTTTAAAAGTAAGGTACGTACGAGTAACTAGGGGCTTACGGGCTGTCATGAAATTTCATATACACATTGTCAGGCGTTCAGAAAAGAGCACAGGGTACCTAAACAGAACAAAAGTACTGAATCCGAGGGATAGCTAATATTACATAATTATAGTCTCACACCTATACCTAATTTCGAACGGGGCAGAGGTGTATTATGCCCACGTTTTAGCTTAAACTTAAACTTAGTGTTTATTCTTGGCTAGCATCATCATTTTCTGTCTGCAGGCCCTTGATGAAGGCTACTGGTACGTAAGTCACAAGTGTGAACAGTTTGTGCGCAGAGTCTTCATCATCATTACGTCTGCGGGAGAGCCTAACAGTTTTACCACCTATTTTTTCTTGACCCTCTGGGAAACAGGCGTGAATCTATGTATGTTTTGCCACCTATAGTTTTAGGTCCCCATATTACCGTATACCGAACATATGCTCAGCCGCAGTGCTGCTAATGAGAACCAATAACATTTTGTGTAGAACCCAACCCGAAGCCACATACAGCTTTCTTTTTAAAAGACGTCTCCCTAGCTACGAATAATGCCCGTGTCGCGATGGACTTTACAAACATTTACAACAGAAACAAAAACCACCCAGTCTTGGAACAATTATTTGTGCATTATACACATAATTGTTTCATGGATCCAATCAACTCTTGGAGCAGTAGTATTGGCTAGACGAACATTCAAACTACAACGCCATCGGGGACGCCAATCAGCAGTTACATTCATACATCTTTGAACATACTTATTATGTTCAAAGACCATGGTCCACCTGTCCCCCTTATGATAAGCATGTATGCCGCTGGCGAACGTGACAACGATCATGTTTTGCCCTAATTCTATGTTTTCAACATCGGGGTCATCGAATGTATAAGAAAGTAGGATTTTTAAACAACTAAGATAACAAATATACGGTAATGTTAGTAAGCTGTTACCGTAAGCTTACAACAGGGTATCTTCCGATGGTGCGCTGTCAAAAAAGAGACGGAAAAAGAGGGTTTCCAGGTAGGTTTTCTGAAGAGGAAATACATCAAAACATTAATGTTCTAACAGATCTATTGCCGTAGCGCTGGTTTTTTTTTTTTTTATTATTTTGCTCGTCAAAATGACCACACTCCACCTGATGGTAAGCAGTCGTGTGGTCTAAGAGCAGTGGCCTCCACATCGCCTCCCCGCCCGAGGCGATGTTGAGGTCTCTACTTTGACGACCTGAGAAGATGCTTTTTCACGCTTTTTTTTTTCGGATTCCAACGAAATGTCAATATAATAAATATAAAGAGATAACTAAAGCTTGGACTGATTATAACTACCTCTGAAATCGTCATCTCGAATTCCCCTGTCTTTTCCTTCGAAACCAAACTTTATTTTCATAAACATGATGATTGTTTAAAGAAGTCAACTTCCGCACTAGGAATAATTCTTGTGTCGCGGGTGACTTTACAAACATTTAAACAACGGACACAAAGAATGCCTAAACTTAGAAACAACTAACTGCAGATCACACAAATTTTTGTCCTTTGGTATCGAACCCACAACACTGGCAGCGGCCAAGCGATCACTGAAACTATTACGCCATCTTTGAAGCCATATTAAATGTTCCACTTCTTAAGCGGCACGCAAAGGGAGGTCACAGATCTTTTTTATTTACTGACGAGAATTTTATTCTATTGAACAATGTTTTAAGAAGCAGAATGACCAAGTTTATGCTCAAAGCTCTATAAAAGCTTCCTAATTAGTCAGCAGAGTACAACGTGGACATTATCCGACTTCGGTGATGGTTTGGTGGGGTGTTAGCTTGTCAAGGAGTGACTGATATATTTTTGTGAAAAAGGTCTCAAAACATCAAAGTCAAAGTCAAAAGTCAAAAACCATTTAGGAGGCCCAATCACCCCCTTTCCCTCATCCCACTCCTTCTCCTTCCCACTTCCTTTCCTAAAGGGTCGGCAACGCGCAAGATGCCTCTGGTGTTGCAGGCATCTATAGGCTACGGTGCCCACTTAGCATCAGGTGGGCCGTATGCTTGTATGCCACATTCGTCGCATAAAAAAATATTCACTTAGGTCACAAAGTAACACTTATGAACGTCAAAGGGGTTAGTGAGTTTATTACATTTACTGAATTTATTAGTTGCAAGTTACCGGCAAAAGGTTGAGCCTATGAGAATATACCTGCAAGAAACTCAAGGCCATTCGTTTGAATCGCCATCAAATTATAATTTCAGCATTTTACAACTCATTTATGTAACATTTATGAACCAGGTGTTGCAGTCATTATGCCATATGTCACTGTCCATATAAAACTAAATTCTAAAAATGAAGGAAAAGTTAATAAAATTGTTATATATCAGCTGCCTTACCCCACAACAGTATGCCATAGGATATGATGCTGTGGAAATAACTAAAATATACTAAGTCTCGCAGTATCTACATCAGTAAGCTGTCTTACTTTCCAAACCGCGAATGCGGCTGAACTTAGCCTCCCTGCAAGACACGATATTTGAGCGCCCCACTGAACTTCTAAAGGACTGCCTAAGAAAACTGTGGATTGTACAAATGTTACTGTTTCATTATTTAAATTAATGTTTATGCTAGGACTCTTTACATTAGGCAATGTAAACTTAATACATTTTGTTGTTTTAGAATTGAGTAGTAAATTATTCGCCGTGAACCAGTCCAGGACTTGCGCTAGAGAAGAATTAACACCCTGTAAATTCGGTGCCTTACGGTTTACTTTAAAAATAAGTGATGTGTCATCAGCAAATAATACAATGTCGTACAACTTCTGTACGAAGAACGGCAAATCATTCACGTACGCTAGAAACAGAAAGGGTTCAAAATTGAGCCCTGTGGCACGCCCATTGCGACTGGTAATCAAGAAGATCTACTTCTGTTGATTTCAACGTGTTATAGTCTATCGCTTAGGCGTCACCTCAGCACGGGGTCATAAAGCTCGATCCACCCAAGTGTGGTCGGAAACGAACGTTTCAGACTTCATCAGAGCTGAAGACAGCCGTCATCTAGTCCCGATCTTAATCCACTGGATTATGATTCATGGTCAGTTTTAAGGAGCATGGCATGCTCTAAACGCCATGATAATTTGGAGTCCATAAAACAATCCATGAGATTGGCAGTTAAGAATTTTCCCGTGGAGAGAGTGCGTGTTTCTATTGATAACTACCCTCAACGTTTAAAAGACTGTTTAATACAGTCCAAAGGAAATCATTTTGAATGAGCATCATATATTTTAATGTTATTATATTAATGTATAAACTAACACACATTACTGTAATAAATGCTTTATGCAAAAGAAAAAAAAGCTTTTTCTTGTAAGAATATTTATGGCAAGACTAAGTAATATCAGCCCTGTATTAACCGTCCCGTTCATCCGTAAAGCAGCGATAGCTCAGTGCGGAGACCAACAGACTGCAATGCAGAGGGTCTCGGGTTCGAACTCACGTCGCGTACCTCTAACTTTCGGAAGTTATATGGCTCGGGTCCTTCTGTGACATTTCTTGGAAACAATTCTCATAAACACTTTTTAAACAATAACTATAAACTTAATAATTCTAAATAAATAAAATTGATTACCGCGAGCGGAGACAGACTAAATACATTAGGATCAACTTGCTATTCCGATTAAATTTCAAAATAAATTGATTAATTTAGTTGTTCATATTGTCCCCGATTTAAAAACTTCTTTAATTTATGGAATGGATTTTTGGAGAGGTTTTGGCTTGTTCCCTAAAAACTTGGAATCGATCTTGCTACCTAATAAGTCTGACGCGCACGTCGCTGAACTACAGACAAATGTCGGTAACCATCTGGTTTCTTATGGTCTTCTAAAAGCCAATCAGAGAGCTACCGCTTCCAACATTATCCCTAAACTCACCGATATTTCTTCTCAGAAGCGGGGTCTCGGTTGCACAAAACTTAATTCACGTTCTATTGATGCAGATAACGTGGTAGCTGATTTGCTTTCTCGCTCGATATCTATTTATGCTATTTTGCATGCCACTAATGAATTTACTAATTGTTTTTTGGAGTTATCATTTACTAATGACTCCTGGTACCTAAATATCTATAACGGTTGTGTTGGTTCACCGACATCTTTTGTTGATTATCAGGTCGTAAACAATAAATTATATTGTTTTAAGAAACTCTTAACCCTCTCACTAGAGACTTTCAATGGAAAGAGGTTGTTCCGTATGAGCAACGGCCTACCATTATAACTAAAAATCATTATTCGCCCACAGCTGGCCATCTTGGTATTTTTAAAACTTATAAGCGTCTCGCACTTAACTACTATTGGCCGGGCATGGGCTCTGACGTCAAAAAGTTCGTAAACTCGTGCGATTTTTGCATCGCACACCAACATAATTGTAAATCCTAAAATTTACGTCAAAAACCGGTTGAATTGAACGCGGGTGACATTGTTTGGCGAAGAACATTTTACCGCAGTGATAAGAATAAATATTTTAATAAGAAATTTGCTCCTAAATGCATGTAAAATTGTTTCTAAGAAGTCTCCGTTAGTCTATATATTGTCGGATATGTATGGCAAATCTCTCGGTGAATGGCATGTTAAAGACTTAAAATAAATTAAATATAAGGAATAATTTTGTGTGACCTGGCAGTACCGAACCCAAGACTTAGTCGTAGAGCTAGCCAGGCCCACGAAACTATTTTAATTTTTCACCTTAGGGTTCGGTGGTTAAAAGGTCACTGCCAAGTCGGTCTATGTGTTTGATTCTGTCCTTTATTATTTCTCTTTTGTAGACATATGGCGTTCCATATCCGTCTTGCTGGTGTTCTAATTGCTATATTATATGCTGTGCTATAACAATAATATTGTAGTTGTCGTTTCCTATTACTTCATAACAACTAGTTAAGGTGCAATATTTTTATCATTTTAAATAGGTAGGTAGGCACAGAACTACTGCTTTCAGAGGTGGCTTCCGGTATAACGCTACCAATTGCTGGAATAATTAGCCTCCTCCACTGCGCCAACTAGTTAATGTAAATAGTTTCAGGTTTAAGCTAAAGAAATTATATTTATCTGAACAGAAATCCAGCACTTAATTTGTTTATATTGTGTTTCTAGATATATTTATGTTTATTATATATCAATATATATTTTTATCAATTTTTTTATTTTTATTTAATATGATCTTCTGTTCTACACATAATTATATGTAATTGACTGTTTATTGTACATTATATTATATTTACTCTATCTATTAAGTATGTTTATAAACTGTATGCCGAATAATCGTCCGTCCTAGCCCTTGGGTTTCGGCTGAAAAACAGCGCTACGGTCATCCGTAGCGAAGGCTGGGCTGGAACCTTTTGGACACACTGCACAACATTTTGTTTATTTTATTTTTGTTTATTTTTTTTTGTATTTTCTTCTTGTTTGTATGATAATATGTTGTTTTTATTATGTTTAATAAATTATTTATCTTTCTTTCTTTATCTAATGGTTCGCATTCGATTTGTATTCCAAGTCAATGACTCATCTCATCTATGCCGCCATTTTAATAGATAACTGCTAATTACTAATCGTTTTGATTACAACTATCGTGCAAGCTCAGTGTCAACCTTGTTATTATAATAGGATTATTAGATAGGTACTATTATTTTAATACGTGCGACTGATACCACTACGTCTACTTGTTTCAGGGTACCGGTCGGGACCTGCTGCTGGAGGTGCAGGGAATCCTCGGGACACCGAATTTTCCCGAGGAAAAATTCTCCCCTAACGAGGGGGGTATGTCACGGGGACCGCTCGCACCATGACGGCTGCGCGCGAGTCGATGTTGTGGTGGCGCACCTCTTCCCCCCCTGCCCAGCGGTAGCTCCTATATAAGCAAGACCGCGCCCAGATGCTGTCTCCTTCCGCTGCGCTGCGCTGTCGAAGTTAAGTGGTCTTTGGAGCTATCCAGACCACGTAGTGAGCCTTCACGAACCACGCCTGTGATTCTGTCCATTTCGATATATATTATATTGTATAATTCGGATTATTATTTTTGTACAAGTTTATATTTAAAATATATATCTTTTAATCGTGTTAAATAATATTTTAATTGTCTGCACTTAGTTCATTCCTGGGTCAACCACGCCTCTAAAGCGGGTTAGACCAACTATAACGTGACAACAGGGCTGATATTATTATTTATTATTATTATTATTTTGGGGATCAGCTCGCAACTTTCGGCACAATAGCGAAACGGTCACCTAACACTTCGCCATCTGTTCACTCAATTCGTGGAGTCAATTCAGTTGACAATGGATCCTGTATCTTATTAGATCCATGCCACATCCATCGTTCTAGCGTTACTATGCCGTGGTTACCCATAATAAATGTTAAAGAAGTTGCACTACGGGAGTGCCAGCAGAAGTGAAAACTTGAATATTAACGTTGTGCATTTTTGATATTTTGGAATGGTTAGGGAATAATTTTGCACGAATTGCTTTAATTATCAGTATTAAAGTACTATCATTTATGTGGTAAAATACAATATTCATTTATTGCGCTATCGTACATAAACATGACAATTCTCCCTCCGTCTTACGAATTTTCGATCAGGTCACGTGTCCTGAGGCAAGTTTAACATTTTTACCCATCACAAAAAAAGTGCACAACGCCGCTAAAGAAGTTTTCACTTCAATAAACATCCCGATGCCGTTATGACGCTCATTAAACATTATGTTAATGTATGTTTGTGTAATATTACAACAAGTCCGAAACTTACAGTTCGTTATCATAAATGTTTAAGCTATTAAGTGACACACGATTATAAAACATAAAATATGTCGTCCGCTCGCATTTCTATTGTGATCTTATGAATATAAGCCTAGAATTATTATATCTGTGTATATTATGAGGGTATATATATTATCTGTGTATATTATATTATATTAAAATGGGAGAGGCCTATGTCCAGCAGTGGACTGCGGTGGGCTGATTGATTGTTTGATTGATATTATGAGGGTAGTTGAATATTTTAATATTTATCAATCATAATAAGACTGGTTAGGGCACAGCAAAATCTCCTTTTTAACCGACTTCAAAAAAAGGAGGAGGTACTCAATTCGCCTGTATTTTTTTTTATGTTTCTTACCTCGTTACTTTCGACTGGGTGAATCGATTTTGATGATTCTTTTTTTATTTGAAAGCTGGTGCTTCCCGTGTGGTCCCATTTAATTTTGATCAAGATTTGACTATTCGTTTTCGAGTTATCCTGAATAATGCGTATTTGGCTACATTGATGATGTTCTCATATTTGGCAAGGTTCACTAAAAACCGAGAAATAAACAAAATTTTAACAAAAAAGAAAACCGATTTCAGAAAAGAATATTCTAAAACTTAAAATGCACTAAAAAGTTAATAAATAATTGCATATTCTTGTGAATAATTAAATTATTGTTATTATTGGAGTCAGCCAAGGTAGGTTTGTAACTAATTAAACATGAGATGTCTTACTATAATCATAACATAACATTGGCATGCACAATTACACACATAAACGCAGCACGCGGCGCGGGCGGCTGACACCGACTCCAAAAATAACAATAATTTAATTATTCACAAGAATATGCAATTATTTATTAACTTTTTAGTGCATTTTAAGTTTTAGAATATTCTTTTCTGAAGTCGGATTTCTTTTTTGTTAAAATTTTGTTTATGTCAATGGGTATTATCTACTTCAATAATATAAGCCTAGAAAATGATATGAAGATTATGAGGGTAGTTAAATATTTAAATACATATCGAGCTTAATAAAATTTTAGAGTGGTTAGAGCTTAGCGAAATCTCCTTTTGACACGACTCGATAGGTATTATCTACTTTATGAATAAGAGCCAAGAAAATTATATGAAAATTATTCTAGTCGTCCCCTCGTATTAAAAGAGTTTACATAAAATAAAATAAAAATCAAATATACCTACGTTTATTCAAATAGGTCACCAAGTAAGACTTATGAACGTCAAAATTACACTTATGACGTTCATAAGTCTTACTTGGTGACCTATTTGAATAAACGTAGATATATATGTTTTTTTTTTTGCTTTTTTTTTCATTTTTTGAAGTGTTCCGTTGTCTGTCTCCGAAACCCATCATCAAATCTACTTATATGAATTTTAAATGGGACCATTTCGGAATAAACCCCTTTCGTATAAAAAATAATTTTGCAAAACCGTCTATATTTGACGGAGTTATGCCCGAACATACATAAAAAAAAATACAAACATCCGAATTGAGAACCTCCTCCTTTTTTGGGTAGTCGGTTAAAAATTACACTTATTAAACTTAATTTACATAATAATACTTATTGTCACATATGTATATTTGGAGTGATTATACATACATACATACATAGATTCACGTCTGTTTCCCAGAGGGGTAGGCAGAGACTACGGATTTTCATTTGCTACGATCCTGACACACTTCTCTGGCTTCATTCACTTTCATCACATTCCTCATACACGCCCGTCGGTTCAAGGAGCTCTTAACCTGGCCTTTGTCCAGAACGCCTCCGATCTGATCGAGAAACGTTCGCCTAGGTTTTCCTCTTGCGACTGTTCCATTCACACTAGCCTTATAAACTTTCTTAGTCAGTCTTTCTTTCTCCTTGGAGTGATTATAGTGTAAACTTATAAAACTGACCAAGTGTGAGCAGGATTCGCACTGTTGCCATACGGGACCCTAGGTGGGTGTGTCCGACTCATACTTATAACCAGTATTTAGGGTTCCGTACCCGAACGGTGCCAACAGGAACTTATTACTAAGCCTCTGTCCTTTTGTCTATCTGACAGCGAGCTGTATCTCATGAGCCGTATTAGGCAGAGAGTTGAAAAGTTTCATAGAGTGTGTATTTCTATTGCTACTATAATAACAAATAATGAGGAACCAATTGATCAGCGGGTTTCGTGATAACAATAATAAAGCAACAACCATATTCGAATATACGAAAGTGAAAAAAACAAGGAGACGAGCTTTAAAATGTTAAATAAAATATTAAATTTATTTCCTATACAATGATACGGAATCTTTCATGAGCGCGTCCGACTCGCACGTGACCGGATTTTTATTATTACGCTTTGTATGCGTACATACATATACTAGAAGGAAATAATTGACGACAGTTACTGTAGCTGCTTATGATCATCAGATCATAAGCGCTATAACGCACTAGCGGTTAACCGCGGGGGCGGCTGGCCGCTTTTCCAGTTTAATATGCAACCGCTTGTGATTTTGTGGCGGTTAAGTGCGTACAATCACAAGCGGTTGCATAATAAACAAAGCGGCCAGCCGCCCCCGCGGTTAACCGCTAGTGCGTTTGGTACTTAAGTGTTACATTGTAAACTGGAAAAAAAAAATTTTAGTTTGATTTTGTTTTTGAGATAGGGCGTGTGATATTTTGCGATCTTAGGAATCTAAGAAATGACATTACGCTAGCGAACCCGAGGGGTACTAGTTCGTGTTTTTATTACGAAGTACTGAGGTGACAACATAAAAATACAATCGAATCAAACACTTCCTTTTTTGAAGTCGGTTAAAACGCCTTTAGTTTAGCATGTGGTCATTTACACGAAGTATATACCATATCGATCATGTTCAATATTTTATGTATGTACATATATAAGGATAGTATTGTGAGCTAGTTTCTAAGCGAAAGAAAAGTACGAGTAATGTAAAATGTATGTAGTTTTAGTAATCTATTTCAGGAGACGACAAACATTATCATTTCTAAACCTTCGTCGACCGGTCATAGTATAAATATTTTACTAAAATCGTTTTTATTTGACATGAAAAGGCAGTGACTTCTTAGTAGGAGACCGTTGGACTGATACGCAGAGGTCTTGAGATCGATTCCAAGGCACGCACCTTTGACATTTCGAAATTATGTGCGTGTTAATAAGTAATTATTGCTCGCTTTAAAGATAAGTAAACATCGTGAAGGAGTCCGTATAATATAATCTATACTAATATTATAAAGCTGAAGAGTTTGTTTGTTTGTTTGTTTGCTTGAACGCGCTAATCTCAGGAACTACTGGTCCGATTTGAAAAATTCTTTCAGTGTTAGATAGCCCATTTATCGAGAAAGGCTATAGGCTATATATCATCACGCTAAGATCAATAAGAGCTAAGCACCAATGAAGAATGTTTCAAAATCGGAGGGTATTTTTTCTTTTTGAGAGCTTCCGCTGCGTGCGCTGCGTAAACAGTTAAAGTTTCGCAAAAATCATGTATGACAGAATTGTTCCCCTTTAAAAGTTCTAAAAAAAAGTCCACGACAGCATATGTCTATCTTTTAAGGTTGGCTCACTATAACCATTTTTATGCTAACCAAATTTGTTCTAAAATAATGCATTATTTGCGAAGGTATTATTATAAACATGATATTAATCCTTATCCAAATAAATACATTATTCATCACAAGTATTCATTGAAATCAAACTTCTATATACGGATTTTATCGCGTTGTTTATTTGACACTTTATTACAAATTTTGAAAAACTGTTACACTACTATAATACTATTAAACTTTACTAATTTTTAAGCTAATTAAATTATTGAAACTATTAAAACTATTTATACTATTACTATACTATTAAACTATTTATATTTATGTTTACACTTTCCCCGACGTTTCGGTTGCTTTTCAGCAGCCATGGTCACGGGGAGACTAAGATTATAATATAGCAATATATATAGCATAAACATAATCAAATTAAAAAAAGCTGCGGATATTTGCAATTTTCGAAGTAATTAGTAGAAATGTGATAAAAGTCAGAAAACGGAAAACCGCTCGCTATCTATTGCGGTTTGAAATGTTGCTGTTTACATCAATAGTTTGGAGTAAGTTTTGTAATTTATCATTGATATTAGGGCGTTTATCTTTTTTGCACTCATGTTGCGTGTGAAAATATTAATCAACAAGATGCACACTACCCTCAAATTTCATATAGTATATAAACAGTTGTTTCATTTCATTATAAATAACAAAATAGTGGTGAATTAACAGAAGCGTAATTGTTACGAATACAATAAAACTACGTGTTTTGTTGACTCTTCAAAATGTCTACTTTCAAGTGTTCTAAACGTGAAATAATACTTTCGTATATCGAAGGAGGAAAATTATTGGAGGCATTATCAACAGTTTTAAAAGAAAATTATCATGTATCTGAAGACAACTTATGAGAAACGAATAAAGCGAGAGAAGAAAACCCTGGTACAAAGTTGTTTCCGTGAAGAGCTAGGATTGATCATCGACAAACCAAGACAAGTAAGTGGTAATTCTAATGACGGTAATACTGCCAGAAGATTTTTCACAATGCAAGCTGCTCTGCTGAAATTACAGGAGTGGATACAAATTTGATTAAACGACTTTACATAATTATTGCAAACTCTTTCATCGGGTGTAATGATAAATGCTGAAAAATTTGGCAGTTACGCTATGGAGATTGCCAGGGTCTATGTGAGCAATTATGAATGGTACTACATGCCATCTTCAGTTCACAAAATTTTGATTCATGGAGAAAGTGTCATAAAGCATTTTGCAGTACTTCCTATTGGTCAACTTTTGGCAGATGCATAAGAATCTCGTAATAAGGATTATAAAAAATTTCGTCTACATCTATACTTATAATAAAACTGTAGAGAGGTCAATTCTGTACATTGAATATATATTAAAAATTAATATTGGAGGATGAATGGTGATCGATACTGATGACAAAAATGCAATCAGTAAATTTTTTGTCTGTCTGTCTGTCCGTCTGTCTGTATGTGCACGCATGGGTCAAAAACTACTGAAGGGATTTTAACCAAACTTGGTACGATTGTAGTCCATACTCCTGGGCAGGTTATAGGCTATATAACATAACGCTAAGACACATAGGAGCTGAGCAGTGACCATAAATTTGAAGCAAGTCGGACGAAAATGCGCTTTCGAGCTCTTATCCTCGCATACGTTGATCATACACCAAAAGTATGTATTACAAAGATGATGGTCTTCAAAAGATCTACAAAAAAGTCCTGAATAGTATATATCTATCTTTTATAAATTAGCCACAATAACGTGTTTAATCGTTAGGCATTTCTTCAAAGTGTATTAAAATACATAAATATATTGTATTTCACATAGATCTATCTTTATCAAACTCCCATATTCAAAAAGTACACTTTAATATTTATATTATAAAAAAATATACAGGAATCGGTTTATAAACACACAAGATATAGATGAAATAAAACTACCAAATCTCGCCGCGCCAGTATGGGTACGGCTATACGGTTGATTGTTGTTTAACGCGCGAAACGGCCATCCGCTGCATTTATAAAAAGGCGGGGGCGCTCACGCGCCGACTTCACTCACATTTTGTTTGTTTGGTTGAACGCGGTAATCTAAGGAACTACGGGTAAAAATTTGAAAAATATTTCAGTGTTGGATAGCTCATTTATAGAGGAAGGCTATAGGCTATATGACATCACGCTACGACCAATAGGAGCGGAGCATAAATGAAAAATATTGCAAAAACTAGGAAAATTCTCTTATGTGAAGCAGACGAAGTTGCGCGGGTCAGCTAGTCTATACTAATATTATAAAGCTGAAGAGTTTGTTTGTTTGTTTGTTTGCTTGAACGTGCTAATCTCAGGAACTACTGGTCCGATTTGAAAAATTCTTTCAGTGTTAGATAGCCCATTTATCGAGGAAGGCTATAGGCTATATATCATCACGCTAAGATCAATAGGAGCTGAGCACCATTGAAGAATGTTTCAAAATCGGAGGGTATTTTTTCCTTTTGAGAGCTTCCGCTGCGTGCGCTGCGTAAACAGTTAAAGTTTCGCAAAAATTATGTATGACAGAATTGTTCCCCTTTAAAAGTTCTAAAAAAAAGTCCGCGATAGCATATGTCTATCATTTAAGGTTGGCTCACTATAACCATTTTTATGCTAACCAAATTTGTTCTAAAATAATGCATGATTTGCGAAGGTAATTATTATAAACATGATATTAATCCTTATCCAAATAAATACGTTATTCATCACAAGTATTTAATTTAAAACAAAATTGCTCTTTACATCATTCAATTTCAATGAATACCTTAGGAGATATCGCAGTTTTAAAATAACATTGCAAACCAAATAATTACCTATTACGGACATAGTACAAACGATGTTTCTCCTGGTTTATTCTGCGTGATTACTACTGGTTCGATTTGAAAAATTATTTTAGTGTTGGATAGCCTATTTATCGAGGAAGGCTATAGGCTATATAACATCACGCTACGACCCACGGGGGCGGCGCAGTAACGATAAACGCGGGTGAAACCGCGGGAACATCTAGTCATGTTATAAAATGCTCAAGATCCGCTACAAACGAGGATGTATTTCATACTCTTCTTTATTCTTCAGATCCTTACATAACCAGCATTAGAAAACCGTATACTAAAAACGTGAAGGAACTTGATAAAGACACCTTAGATCTTTTGAAAGTGAACGAATTAATTTTAGATCCCGAAGTTCATCAAGTATAAATGACATAACATTTAGTAAACATTACAATTAAATTAATTAATCTGTGTTCGATTTTAATAACAAAATTTTTATTTTTTCATAATAAAATGTTTTTATTATTTAAATTGATTTGTATTTTGATGTACTATATGATTTTCGGTTTTTGTAAACATTAAAATAATAGTATTCATTGTTAAAAAATAAATATTGGACGTTTTTGATAATTTTGAATTTGTTTTATTTTTTTATGTATGGTTTTAAATTCAATCATAATAAATTACATTCCATTTAAAGCCATATTTACTATTCTATGTTTGTGCAAAATTTTAGAACATAATATTCAGAAATAAAAAAGTTATTGATTTTTAATCAGAAACAGACCTTTATTTTCCATAGTGGGGCGGCGCAATAACGATAAACGCGGGTGAAACCGCGGAAGTATCTAGTAATAATAATAATATTCTATCACATACACACAACACTATCTAGTCCAAAGTAAGCAGAGCTTGTGCTATAGGTACTAGACAATGGATAAACATACATAATTATATACCTTTTTGAAGTGAAACTTCTTTATCGACGTATGGGAGAAATTTTGTAGCAGTGTAAAAAAAAATCGTCACGTTTTTCGGTTACGCGCCATGTTGCTTTTTTTATCAAAGTTTAGTATAGTGACGTAAAGAATATAATGTAATATATTTATAATAATAACAACAATATATTAGTTTTGAAGTTTGGTTTGAAATAAGAATAACAAGAAAAGTGAGAGTGATTATATATTTCGTTTTATAAATTCAACACGTATGAGCATGATTTTAATATTTATTTGAGGTTAACCTCACTTTTTGATTGTAAGTATCAGTGAATGTATATAAATCTGTTAAAATTAGCAAGTATTAATAAATATGACTGTAAATCTAGTGAACATTATTAATTCTAAAAACAATAAAAAATATAAATTAAATAATAATTTAAAAATAAAACAAAACACGATTAGAAAATAAAAATATGTATACGTACATCTTTTTTAATTATTCGTTTTTAATTATTTATTTATTCATTTTTAATTTTATAAAATCGTTGCATTTCTACAAGATTAACTGTCATCATATAATTGTATTACTTTGAAAAGATAATTCCAATTATTTATTCATAACTTGTGTAATTGATTAAGTCATTAAATATCTGATTTGAATTATTTTTATTAAGTTATGAAATAAATATTAATATTAAAGTTAGTTAAATAATTTTTGTTAACTAATTAACTAATTAATGTCGTAAAGAAGTTTCACTTCTTACCTGTGTACTCTGGTACACACACACATTTATTTTTTGTAAATACATACATATTATACATAGAAACACCCAGACCAAGACAAACATCCATGTTCATGCACACAAATGTTTGACTTGTACGGGAGTCGAACCCGCGACCTCAGGCGTGGCAGTTGGTTATACTAACCACTATGCCATCGAGGTCAACATGTACGTATGTCTAAGTGTATGTCTAAGAGTTCTCCATAATGCTCAAAAAAGATTTGTGATGTGTGTTAATCCGCAATGGGCCAACGTGAGGGACTATGGCCTAACCTATTTTGTTTTGTTATGTATTCTTGAATAATCGAAAAAAATCGAGGGCTTAAAGAATTCGAGATTACATAACAAAAAATAATAATTCAAAAAGTAAATATCTGTAGTAACAGGAGTGAAAAAACCGTCACAGGTGTAGATATTTTTGTATTATATAATATAATTTTAAAATATGTACGTGGCTTAGTTTTTTTAAATATTTTTCAGATAGTTATTATAACTTAGCCTGTTACCTGATTCCGGCTTGACGTCTACTTCAAGGACAGCCTGTATATACATCCTAACTAAATTTATAAAAGCGAAAATGAGTTTGTTTGTTTGTTACCTTTTCAAGCCTAAACCACTGAACCGATCATTCTGAAATTTTGCATATACGTTGTCAGGTGTACAGAAACGGACATCGGCTACCTTTCATCCCGAAAAAAATTACTGTTCTCGAGGAAAACAACAATAACGTTAATAGATGGCGCCACGTGTCTTTCGAATCATGATTGAATTATATTATTACAAGCAGAGTACAACCCGAATTGATTGTCAAATTCTAAATTAACGCGAGCGAAGCCGCGGGCAAAAGCTAGTATATAATAAACGCGTATGTAAGTTTGTTTATTTGTTACGCTTTCTCGCCTTAACTACTCGACAAATCATAATGAAATTGCGCATACACGCTGTCAGTGGGATAGAAAAGGACATAGAGTATCTTTCATCCAGAAGACGTTCCCGAGCGAGTGAAGCCGCGGACAAAAACTGGTATTAAGATGAAGTTGAAGAAGAAGCGATTGCTATGTTGTTATGTTTTAGGTAATATGAGCTACGCGTGTTAGCAAACGATGAACAGTGAAGTAAAACATCGTAAGGAAACCTGCTGTACGTCTAAAGCTGCGTATACATTACGCGCGGCAGCCGCGCGAGCCTATGTTCGACTAGAGTAGACGTACATTTACCGTGCGAGCCAAAATAAAAATATGAATTTAAATAGATCGCGGCTGACGCGCGGCAAGCGATCCATCTCAAATATCCGCGGCAGATAGCCAGACCAGTTAGTTCCACAACAAATCATTGGCGCCATAAAATCGTATGAGTAGACGACACTTTTTGTTGTCCATTCTGCGTATTGGCGCGCGAGCCAATTTTAAAATCCACAACCGTCCCAACTGCGCGCAAGCAGGCAACTGAAGCTCCTTTGATGCGGCCTCAAAAACCGATAATGATCGGTTCGCTACGCGGCACGTTCGAGCGCGGCAATATTCGAGCTGCCGCGCGCGGCGACCCCGTCTCCACAGCGCGCGGCCGCTGCGTGAGCCAATGTTCGAGGGTTTGCCGCGCGTAATGTATACGCAGCTTAAGAGTTCATCTTAATGTTCTTGAAGATATAATGTGAAGTCTGTCAACCCGTACTAAGTCAGCGTGGTGGACTATGGTCTAACTCTTCTCACACTGAGGACAGGCCTATGTTATATGCAGCGGTAGTGAATGCGACTACTGTGCATGAGGTCTCGGGTTCGAATCCCGGGTCGGATCAACAAAAAGTTATTGGGTTTACCTGTTAAGAAGTCTCAATAGCAGCCCGGAGTTAGAAACTTGGCAGTGTTAGACACCACCGTGCCTCGGAAAGCACGTAAAACCGTTGGTCCTGCGCCTGATCTCTCTCCGGTCGTGTCAGCTTAGCATCCCATCGGGTCATGAGAGTTAGGGAACAGAGAGTGCACTTGTGTTTGCGCACACACTTGTGCACTATAATATCTTCTGCGCAGATGGCCAGTCTTCGTTCCGGAATTCGATCTGGAGGACATTATAATTATATACTAGATGTTCCCGCGGTTTCACCCGCGTTTATCGTTACTGCACCGCCCCCGTGGGTCGTAGCGTGATGTTATATAGCCTATATAGCCTTCCTCGATAAATAGGCTATCCAACACTAAAATAATTTTTCAAATCGAACCAGTAGTTCTTGAGATTAGCACGTTCCAACAAACAAACAAAAACTCTTCAGCTTTATAATATTATAGTATAGACTAGTTTGTCGCGTGGTTGCGCGGGCCGCAAGCGGCCCACGAACAGTTTGATTTAATTAAAATAACCCTCGAAGCCAAAAATTTTCGATGACCTTGAAAATGATTTTTTATGGAAAGATCTCATTGACTTCTATGACATTTGTTCGAACACACCCCGCCTATCTCTAACCGTTTCAGGGATATTAGAGGTCAAAAGTTGTATGGCGGCCATGTTATTTTGTATGGAAGTCATGTTTTTTTTCGCCTCCCCTAAAAGATACCAGGGTTTTAGGAAGATTTTGTTTGAGAACAACTCCCGTAGATATCACCGTTTGCTTTATAATATTATAGTATAGATATGAATTCTCAGCGAGCTATGGAGAGAGCTATGCTCGCAGTTTCTCTGAAGGATAGGATTCGTAACGAATATATCCGCCAGAGAACCAAAGTCATCGACATAGCTCAGAGAATTAGCAAGCTGAAGTGGCAGTGGGCTGGCCATATCGCGCGAAGAACAGACAACCGCTGGGGTAAGCGTGTTCTTGAGTGGAGACCGCGACTCGGCAAACGTAGTGTAGGACGCCCTCCGACCAGGTGGGATGACGATCTGCGAAAGACTGCAGGCAGATGCAGGATGCGGCAAGCTGAAGACAGGGCGCTATGGCGCTCTTTGGGGGAGGAGTATGTCCAGCAGTGGACTATTATAGCCTGATGATGATGAATTCTCAGTGAGTTATTGTAATTCTTATGAGAATAAAGTTCTTAGACCAGAAGACTACATAGAGACGAGTCTCCATGTATTGTCTCTAGTTACCATTACGCCACATTTGTTTATTATATAAGACAAGTAAGACAAAATACTATAGATGGGATCACATACATACATTCGATGCATCGATTTATATCGATTATCGTTATGGCCAGGCGTCCTGTGATGCGTTTCTGGTCGAACCAGTTATGTAATAATAACTTTGAGGAATTTGCGTTGCATGATGTATCCATGCTTATAATTAATTATATTCATGTGTTACGCTCTTTTTATTACATTTCAAGGCTAAACTGGTGAGCTTATTTTGATAACATTGGGATGAGTATGCTCCACTTTATCATACCATTTAAATTCTAGCTGAAAACCATAGTACCTATTTTAATAGTGATAGTTAAGTTTAATTTTTCGTTTACTGAAATTAAACTACTATATACGGATTTTATCGCGTTGTTTATTTGACACTTTATTACAAAATTTTAAAAACTGTTACACTACTATTACTATAAAACTTTATTAATTTTTAAGCTAATTAAATTATTGAAACTATTAAAACTATTTATACTATTACTATACTATTTATGTTTACACTTTCCCCGACGTTTCGGTTGCTTTTCAGCAGCCATGGTCACGGGGAGACTAAGATGGTAGTTGTCTCCATGTTCCAGTGTAGTTATTTAAAATATTACGAATCTATTGACACCTCATTCATTAAAATCGGTTCATTAGTTTAGTTTAGGCGCTACGGTGGAACATACAAACATACATACACAAACTGCCAAAATCATTACCCTTCCTTTTGGCTTCGCCGTAGTCGGGTAAAAAAGGACATAGGAGATATTTAAAAATACTAGCGGTCGCCTAGTGCTCGAAATTCGACCAAAGTTTGCCTGTAAGATATTGCTGATATATGTCATTATAATTATATTGATATCTATACTAATATTATAAAGCTGAAGAGTTTGTTTGTTTGTTTGTTTGTTTGTTTGTTTGTTTACTTGAACGCGCTAATCTCAGGAACTACTGGCCCGATTTGAAAAATTCTTTCAGTGTTAGATAGCCCATTTATCGAGAAAGGCTATAGGCTATATATCATCACGCTAAGATTAATAGGAGCGGAGCACCAATGAAGAATGTTTAAAAATCGGAGAGTATTTTTTCCTTTTGAGAACTTCCGCTGCGTGCGCTGCGTAAACAGTTAATGTTTCGCAAAAATCATGTATAACAGAATTGTTCCCCTTTAAAAGTTCTAAAAAAAAGTCCGCAACAGCATATGTCTATCTTTTAAGGTTGGCTCACTATAACCATTTTTATGCTAACGAAATTTGTTCTAAAATAATGCATTATTTGCGAAGGTATTTTTATAAACATGATATTAATCCTTATTCAAATAAATACGTTATTCATCACAAGTATTTAATTTAAAACAAAATTGCCCTTTACATCATTCGATTTCAATGAATATCTTAGGAGATATAGCAGTTTTAAAATAACATCGTAGCAAAATAATTACCCATTACAGACATAGTACAAACGATGTTTCTCCTGGTTTATTCTGCGTGATTACTACTGGTTCGATTTGAAAAATTCTTTTAGTGTTGGATAGCCTATTTATCGAGGAAGGCTATAGGCTATATAACATCACGCTACGACCCACGGGGGCGGTGCAGTAACGATAAACGCGGGTGAAACCGCGGGAACATCTAGTTATTTATAAAGAAAACAGCTCCCGCAATAGGAGTGTGCGTGTAGTGTTTTTTTATTAATTTAATGTATTTCTAATGCATATTTTATATAAATATTAGGATTCGCCCCTCCTCCATATAAACTTTAACTGTTGCAAATTTCATACTCCTTCGTTCGCGCAATTTTCGTAAAAAGGAGTACAAAGTTTTTGCTTCACATATTAATATATAGATAATCTGGAGTCTATATAAGCGCTATATAAGCCTAATGACTGCACGGGTGGCGTAGTGGTTTAGGTGGTCGCCTCTCCACTGCCATTGCGCAGAGTGTTCTGGGTTCGAATCCCACACGGGACAAAAGTTTGCGTGATCCACAAATGATTGTTCCGAGTCTGTGTTCTTTGTGTCCGTTGTTTGAATGTTTGTAAAGTCCCCACGACACACGAATTACTCCTATTGCGGGAGCTGTTTTCTTTATAAATAAAAATAAAATAAATCAATCTATCGTATTTAAATTTTCGTCCGTCTGTGTGTATGTTTGTACGCGTATCTCGCAAAAACTACTGCCCGAATTTGTATGCGGTTTTCACATTTGTATTTCTGGAGTTTTATCTTAATCACACAATATAATCTCAATTTCACAATACATTTAACGTGAATACTGAAAATTGTGTAAGTGTTTGTTTTCCCTGATAAAATAAAATAAAACCTCCATTTATTAGAAAGCAAATATAGTCTGGAAGCTGTACATAACTGAATGATTTTATAATGAGTTGTGTTACAAGTGAGAAACGGCAATGAATTTCTGTAAATCTAAGAGTTCGAAAAAATGGTTCGAGTAATATGACCTTGAGGTCAGAGGTCAAAGGTCATAGTCATTTCTGGGGTATATCAACTATGCTGAGTCGAATGGCGTTGACCGTGAGTGCCTAGCTCTTACGGTTCTTGAGTTCAAAGTTGTATAACACACGGACGGACGGACGGACAAAGCTGTTGTACTTATAAGAGTTTTTTCGAACTCTAAATAACCTATATTGATCACATTAAGCATTGATGTTATTATATTTTGTATACATACCTACATACATAGTCTCACGCCTAGATGCTTGTAGGGATAGGCAAAAGTGTACTATATCCACACATTGTCAATTAAGGCGTTAGGTTTCATGAAAGAGAGCGAGCCAATACACATACCGGACAGTTCCAGTCTTTTGCGGCTACTAAGATTTTTAGAAAGATAAACAAAATTTTAACAAAAAAGAAAACCGACTTCAAGTAAGAATATTCTAAAACTTAAAATGCACTAAAAAGTTAATAAATAATTGCATATTCTTGTGAATAATTAAATTATTGTTATTTTTGGAGTCGGTGTCAGCCGCCCGCGCCGCGTGCTGCGTCTATGTGTGTAATTGTGCATGCCAATGTTATGTTATGATTATAGTAAGACTTCTCATGTTTAATTAGTTACAAACCTACCTTGGCTGACACCAACTCCAATAATAACAATAATTTAATTATTCACAAGAATATGCAATTATTTATTAACTTTTTAGTGCATTTTAAGTTTTAGAATATTCTTACTTGAAGTCGGTTTTCTTTTTTGTTAAAATTTTGTTTATTTCTCAGTTTTTAGTGAACCTTGCCAAATATGAGAACATCATCAATGCAGCCAAATACGCATTATTAAGTATAACTCGAAAACGAATGGTCAAATCTTGATCAAAATTAAATGGGACCACACGGGAAGCACCAGCTTTCAAATAAAAAAAGAATCATCAAAATCGGTTCACCCAGTCGAAAGTAACGAGGTAACAAACATAAAAAAAAAGAAATACAGACGAATTGAATACCTCCTCCTTTTTTTGAAGTCGGTAAAAAATACTAATTACTCTTTAGCATGGCCCGGACATCGAAGGTCGATCGAGGTCTCAGGACCTCAAGCAATAGTCATTTATACTAGGTACCGCTGCTTTATAGAGGCAGTCATAAGTCTCGAATATATTTTTAACGTATATAGAATAGTTAAGATTAAGTGTATCTAATATTATTTCAATACAGCATGCCGTTACTAGCAAATAAACTATGGCCAAAGTATTATTGGATTTCCTATCATCAAATTCTCAGATGCAGCACGCATTCTAATGTCAATATCCTAAGAGAGATTATAAAGCTGAGCCGCGCAACGTCGTCTGCTTCACATAAGAGAGTTTTGCAACATTTTTCAATGATGCGCCGCTCCTATTAGTCGTAGCGTGATGTTATATAGCTATAGCCTTCTTCGATAAATGGGCTATCTAACACTAAAATATTTTTCATCCGAACCTAAAAACCGAATCCGAACGAAAGTAATTCCTGAGATTAGCGCATTCAAACAAACAAACTAACTCTTCAGCTTTACGAGTATAATATCTATATATTAATACGTGAAGCAAAATCTTTGTACCCCTTTTTACGAAAATTGCGCGGACGGAGGAGTATGACATTTGGCACAGTTAAAGTTTATATGGAGAAGGAGTGACAAATCCTAATATTTATATAAAATATGCATTAGAAATACATTAAATTATTTAAAAAACACTACACGCACACAACCATGCATTTGACACGCAGTCGAAGCGCGTAACTATGGTTACATATATCAATATATAATGACATATATCAGCAATATCTTACAGGCAAACTTTGGTCGAATTTCGAGCACTAGGCGACCGCTAGTTAATATAGATAGCTGGCGAAATGTGTATGTAACACCTCTGCTTACCCCTTCAGAAATATTCGCGAGAGTTTATTGTGTAGCTCCATAATAATAGTTGAAGCGCCCAATGGATGAGATATTGGACTTGCGATTTAAGCCCGGTGCCCATATTCAAGAAACGAGTTGTATTAGCTACGGGCAGTTAAATTTGTACATATTTTTCATAGAATATGAGTAATCTATATATTAATACGTGAAGCGAAAACTATGGATCCCTTTTTACGAAAATTGGGCGGACGGAGGAGTATGAAATTTGGCACAGTTAAAGTTTATATGGAGGAGTGGCGAATCCTAATATTTATATATAATATGCATTAGAAAACATTAAATTAATGAAAACACACTACACGCACACAACCATGCATTTGACACACGCAGTCGAATAGCGTTCGTAGTATTTCGGCATTTTTCGGCTGATGTAGTACTATTCTTCGTAACTATGGTTACACATATCAATATATAATGACATTATTATATCAGCAATATCTTACAGACAACCTTAGGGCGGATTGGAATGATATATACTATTTATATTTACGTATTTATATGTCATAATGTAAAAAATAAAACAAAGTAGCAAGCTTAAGAATATGGTCAATTAAAGACAAAACAAATTATTATTTACTTAACTGTACAGTTAAGTAAATAATAATTTGTTTGAAAAATATAGCTAAATTAACCTGTATAAATCGAAATCTAAATGAAATGTGATTATATTCTAGACATTAAAACCTTAATAACTATCAAACTTAAAATGTAAATCAATTATGGTCGAATTTCGACCACTAGGCGACCGCTAGTATGTGTAATTAACTGAACGTAGCTAAATTGACTCGCTTCTTGGATATAGGAACTGGGGCTTAGAGATCGTGGGTTTGAATACCACCTATTGCACACACGTGAAGCCTACTCCTAATAGAAGCATTCCAACTTAGCTGGAAGGGTCAACAAGAATATTAGCATAACACAAATTAAAAGAAAAATAAAAAGTACGTTTGTTTTTGCGATTCCAAATATCCTATTCGAAGTCTACTCCTGGCGGACTAACGCGGTTACTAAAACCAATACGCTTTTAACACAATCTAAAAAATCTTCATCGATCTTTCGATTCAATCGAATGACGTGTCCAACTCGATACAGTAAGTTACTTCAATACCTACATCTTGAATTCAAATCGAATGCAAATTTGGCGCGCGCACTATATATATGGCAGCGCGTCCGTTCAGAATTCAGTGCTACTGGACTTGTAGTTCCCGCCACGGCGTAGTCACTCGAAATTTAAAAAATCTTTTTTTTAAAAGAAAAAATGATGAGTGCACTATTTCTGATAGCTGTCTTTTTGATAGCGGTGTATAAATTCTACTTTAAAAACACCGTTACTTGTAAAAAGGTCACCAAGTATGGAGAGAATAAGACAGTTATATTAAAAGAGGCGCCGGGACCGACTCCACTCCCGATTATAGGTAGTTTACACCTTTTGGGCAAGTGCGAATCTCCTTTTCAATCCTTTACGGAGTTGGCAAAGGAATACGGGGATATATTCAGCATCCAGCTGGGAGCTACAAAATGTCTGGTCGTCAACAATTTACAGTTAATCCGGGAGGTTTTGAACCAGAACGGCAAATTTTTCGGCGGGCGTCCGGATTTTCTCAGATTTCACCAATTGTTCGCTGGAGACAGGAATAACTGTGAGTATTTTCATTTTATTTACTGTTTTTTACTTTAAATTCACCAATGGTGCAATAAATGTCTCGACATTGCTAATATACCAAATGTTGTGCGTTCGATTCGCACACGTGATAAAATCCACAAATTAAACGTTTGAAATTTTGTTGATTTTTTGTTTCCGTTATTCCTATATTTTTAACTATAGTAACTTATATACCAATTATATGTAAAGTCCTCATCGATAGGGAAATTAAGAGCATCAGTTGTATTTTTAGAAAGCTATGTTTTTAACTGTGTTTGTTTGTTAGACAAGCAGATATTTCACTTTGCTCGCGTGCTATACTATTAAATCTATTTTATTCACGAATCGAGTAGCTTTCTCTTAGTAAGAGAATTTTAGCGCCGGTTCTGTTGTCCCAGGACTATTTCTTAGATAAAGAAAACAAACAAAGTTTTACGTATTAAATCTTAGATCTTTACGAAAATTTGGTATTGACAAATCTAAAATTAATTTAATCTCTAAGTTAAATAGCGAATAACAAATTGACGTTACTCTTATCTATACTTATAAATAAAATTGTAACTGGTCAATGGCTGTACGTTGTTTTAAAAGAATTAAGATTTTTGAAGTGAAAACTTCTTTAGGCGCGTTGAGCACTTCTTGGGTGAACAAAAATCATGGAACTCGCGTCATCGTCACCGAACTATTTCCATTTTTGAATTATTTTTGGTTTTTAAAGAAGTACCTATTTATGATCAAGGATTAAAGTTTTCACTTCTATCGGCAGTCCCCAAAGACTGCCCCAATTTTTTTTTGTCTGTCTGTATGTTTGTACATCACGCAGTAATTACTGCACGAACGTTTGCAGCTGGGCTTAGAACTCGAGGATTAATAATTAATACCTAATAAATGTCAATTAATGTAGATCAGACCGCGAGGCGCAGTTATATTTCTTATAAGCATTTTTCACTACTATATTAACTTTAGAAAAGATCCTACTGAAAAATATCGATAACACATTGCCCGACTTCGACTACGAATATTAGCTGTGCTTAAATGCTTTGGGTGCGAATGCCATATAGGACCCTACTTGTATGTCTGTTAATTGAAGGTTTGTGAAGTCCTTCGCGCCAAAAACACGAATCCAAATGTGGACGTGTCCTAAATGACAATATTTATTCCTTAAAAAAGCTTTATATTTTTATTTTGTATTAAAAAGACAACTCCTGCGCAAGGAATCATTACTGTGCCACTAGGGACTTGGCAAACAATCAAACAATAGACACAAAATAACATCTAGTCTTAGAATAACTATTTGTGAATCATACAAATTTTTGTCCCGCGTAAAGATTGAACCGGAAACATTAGGCTCAGTGTCCAATGGTGAGGCGACTGCTAAACCCACTACACCCTGCTCATTGCTACGTAAATTACGACGGCCTCGATGGCATAGTGTTTAGTGTAACCGATTGCCACGCCTGAGGTCGCGGGTTCGATTCCCGCACTAGTCAAACATTTGTGTGCATGAACATGCATGTTTGTCTTGGTCTGTGTGTTTCTATGTATAATATGTATGTATTTACATAAAAAAGTATATATGTATGTTTATCAATTGTCTAGTACCCATGATACAAGCTCTGCTTAGTTTGGACTAGCTAGACGGTGTTGTGTGTATGTGATAGAATATTATTATATTATATATTATATTATTATAATACCGTAGCATATATAACATAACTTGTACTAATACTCATTATAAAAATAAAAGCTTTTAAAGATGTTTGCATGTTTGTCACTCAATCACGCGTAAACCGTTAATCTGATTTGTATAAAACTTAGCATACTGATAGACCATGCCCTGGATAAACACGTAGGATTCTTTTTATATCAGCAAAGCGATCGTAATTGTATACAAAGAAGCCAAGGCCACAAACTAGCATTACACACAACGCTTTGATCTTACACATTAGTGCACATTCTAAACTTTAATACTTTTAATTTAAGTAATCCTAACTAATATTATAAAAGCGAAAATGAGTTTGTTTGTTTGTTACCTTTTCACGCCTAAACCACTAAACCGATCATCCTGAAATTTTGCATATACGTTGCCAGGCGTACAGAAACGGACATAGCCAACTTTTCGTCCCGAAAAAAAAACCGTTCGCCAGGAAAACCACAATAACGTTTTTATGATAATAGATGGCGCCACGTGTCTTTCGAATCATGATTGAATTATATTATTACAAGCAGAGTACGACCCGAACTGATTGTCAAATTCTAAATTAACGCGAGCGAAGCCGCGGGCAAAAGCTAAAGCGTAAAATGGGCCTTTCTGTCAATAAATTATCTTTGAAATTGGCAGTACCATGTCACCAATCTGCCCGGTGGATGACAATAGGTACGGCCACTCTTGCGTAAGATCTAACAGTGTACGTGGCGATATATTCGTGGGATACATATGTACCTGACCCTTCGAGTATACAGGCAGAATTTTTAAAGCAAGGCTTGTTTCTTTCTTTTAAAAAGACATCTCTCGCAGCTAAGCTCTCTAAGCTTATAAACTACATACATATGTGAGTAGTTTAGTTTCAAAATCCTCTAAAATACTTTTCACCAAATAATGGTAGGTAAATCTCAAAACACCATTTAAAGACATAATATAAATAGACTATTTTAGCGGTGTTTGCAACAAATTGCTACTTTTGTGAGCTGATTTAATAGAATTTTAGTAGGTTTTGTTGAAACCTATCAGTGCAATGCAATAGAAGCAACGAAGGAGCTTCATATTTAATCGGAACATTATTTTTTTCTGATATCGTTTTGGCGGGTTCTGAAACTATACTCCTCATGTACATGTAGTCTTCAAAAAGCTTAATTTTTGTAATAAAAGCTTTTTTATTAATCACTTCATTGCCTCCGTCATTGAAGTATATAAGTGGGGTCAGGAGGGCACGACCTACACCAGAATAGTCTATTCACCACTAGGTGTTAGGTTTCAACCTCAAATTCAAGGATTATGCTATTTAGAGGCTGGAAAACAACCCTAAATACGTCAGTTTCAAGAGCTGTATACATCCCATAGACGTGAATCTATCATTGCATGACATTCAAATAATTACAAATAACAATATTAAGTAATGAACAAAGAAGTTTATACTATATCAACATATTTTTATATTTGCTGACATGACTAGTTTCTTGTTATGATATAATTTGGACTGTAATATGATTTGCCTATATGATAAATGTAGAAATTCGGCTGCAGACAGATGGTTTTGAGTATATTCTTGCTAAATAGACACATTTAGAATAAAATGTGCTAATAAGTTATATAGTACATATTACATATATGTATGTATATATCATTATTTGTCTGCAAGGATAGGTTTGCATCGCCGACACTATTTTAAGCGTTTTTAAAATTCAGCGTTCAAAGCCCAGTATTTATTAGTATGATTCTTAAAATATTATTTTTACCCTAAGTGAACTTTGTGTTCGTTAATTGTATATTTTTAAAGTCCGTTGATACATAAGGCTTGAAACCGTTCGTTGTTTGAATGTTTTTACAGTTTCACGCGATGCACTAATTACCGCCAGCGAGAAAGTATCTAATTTTTAATAACATTTTCCCAGATACACGCCAAATATGCCCAAAGAGACACAAGAGTGGACAAAGTGTATTTTAATAACTTAACGACTGCAATTATTTTCTTAACGATTATTAGATAGTTTTTATATATATAATTCTACTGTACGTATATCTCTGAACTTCTCCTAAAAGGCTGGACCGATTTTGTTGCAACTTTTGTGTGTATTTAAGTGGGTCTCTAAACGAGTTAGATTTACAATGTTACTCGGTAGGTGGCGCTGCGATCAGTTCTTTCGAGCAGGACAACGTTTGACGGGTTTGCTAGTAATCTTAAAAAACTGTCTTTTCTTAAAAGTATACTGCTTTATATGGATTTTATCGCCTATTAACACTTTCATTACAAATTTTTAAAATATTACACTACTACTGAACGTACTATGTAATACTACTTCAGCTTTTTAAAATTGTGTCTTTATCTTACACAAAAATAAACAGTAAAGATAAAATAAAAACGACGGTCTCCCATCTCAAGGATCGCAGTCTATAAATTTTTGCACGCTATACTAAGCTTGGATATCTGTATTTATATGTTTTGTGGTTTCTAAACGAGCAATAGACAAGTCCGGTTTTGTTGTAAGCCAGTAAAAACTGGAGGCAAAGGCATGCGCTTACATCCTGACTTGTCACAGGATGTCTTAGAATGTGTTAGCTGCCATCTAATGTTCTTTTTGTTTATTATCATTGTTCCATTTCCTGTTGCTATTACTTTTTTATATAATACTTGCCGACCCAACAGACGTTGTCCTGTCCTAGACAAACTGTCAAACTCGCTAGACCCTAGAGTAAAATAGTCGTTGAGTTTTCTAAAATTATCTAAGTTTCTGCACAATTTTCTTATCTTTTCTTTGCGTAAGAACCTTCTTCAAAGTAATAGAAAACTTAAAAAATAAAGACGAAAGAAATCGGTAAAGTCGTTTTCAAGCTATGGCGTGACCAAGAGAAACAGGGATTCATTTCTATATATACTAGCGATCGGCTAGTGCTCGAAATTCGACCAAACCAAAGTTTGCTTGTAAGATATTGCTGATATAATTATTATATGTCATTATATACTGATATATGTAACCATAGTTAGGCGCTTCCACTGCGTGTGTCTAATGCATGGTTGTGTGCGTGTCGTGTTTTTTCATTAATTTAATGTATTTCTAATGCATATTTTTTTTAAATATTAGGATTCGCCCCTCCTTCTCCATATAAACTTTAACTGTGCCAAATTTCATACTCCTCCGTCCGCGCAATTTTTGTAAAACGGGGTTCAAAGTTTTTGATTCACGTATTAATATATAGATAGATTAATTGTGCGCTTTTAAATGTACATCACTGGAGTATATGGTCACGCTATATAAAGCTGAAGGGGTATGTCTGTTATATTGACTACCTATACGCCAACTAAGTTTTGGAGTCCCATGTAACTAAAATAAATAAGGTCTTTCAGAACAAATTTCGATCACGGTGGTCAATCTTAACGGAACCTAGCCATTAGCGCAGCAAATATTATAGTGCACAAGCGTGTGCGCAAACACAAGTGCACTCTCTGTTCCCTAACTCTTATAATCCGACGGATTAGCAATTCAACATTACCGGCGAGAGGTCAGGTCCAACGGCTTTATTTACCATCCCAATAAAGGGTAGTGTTAATAGAGTTTTCATCAACGATAAAGTTGTAGTGATTCAGAAAATGTACCTTCAGACTATATTAGGGTCACCGCTGTTAAACGTAGGACCTATGGATGAAAACTGACTTCAACTTCAGCCTATCAACCCGTTGTATTCATGTCATCACTAGCACGGATGGAGTAGTGGTTTAAGTAGTTGCCTCGCTACTGCCACCGTGCAGTTTTGTGGGTTCGGACCTCACACGGGACAATAATTTATGTGATCCAAAAATAGTTGTTCTACGTCTGCGTGTTCTTTGTATCCGTTATTCGTATGTTTATAAAGTTCTCCGTAACATCGGAACAATTATTTCTAGTGTATATACTAACTAATATTATATATTAGTTAGTATAGTTTCCCGAGCGCTATGATATGTCCTTCTTCAAACGAGGTTTAAAGAGAGTTCTTCTTTCACGGTAGGCAGCGGCTTTGCTGTGTCCTGACATTGCTGAAGTCCATGAGCAGCGGTTACCACTTTCCATCAGGTGGGCCACTTGCTCGTCTGCCACCGATGGCAATAAAAAAAAAACAAAATTATTTGTTTTTTACGCTTTCACGCCTAACTACTTGACTAAAATCATGAAATTTCGCATACATGTTGTCAGAAGTACAGAAATTGACATAGAGGACCTTTCATCTAGAACCTAATCCTATTCCCGAGGGATAGAAAATGTATATAACCTACATTTACGCGAGCGGAACCGCGGGCCAAATCTAGTACGGACATAATTTCGAAAATCGTACTCTAGCAGAATCAAAGCAATTACTCGAAAGTCACTGCCCTCTCTGGGAAATCTATACCTATATTAATACGTGAAGGAAAAACTTTGTACCCCTTTTTACGAAAATTGCACGGACTGAGGAGTATGAAATTTGGCACAGTTAAAGTTTATGTGGAGAAGGAGGGGCGAATTCTTATCCTAATTAATATTATAAATGCGAAAATGAGTTTGTTTGTTTGTTACGCTTTCACGCCGTAACTACTCAACCGATCAACATGAAATTTTGCATACACGTTGTCAGAGGTACAAAATAGGACATAGGGTATCTTTCATCCAGAAAAAATAACTGTTGCAAACCTAACCTTACCTAACCTACATTTACGCGAGCGAAGCCGCGGGTAAAAACTAGTATTTATATAAAATATGCATTAGAAATACATAAAATTAATGAAAAAACACTACACGCATACAACCATGCATTTGACACATGCAGTCAAATCGCATTCGTAGTATTTCGGCATAGTTCGTCTGACGGGGCGTCGTACAATCCTTTGTAACTATGATTACCGATAGGTAACCATAATTACAAGTTTTCTTTATTACAATAAATGGTACCTTATTTATATGTAACTAGAGATTCGACCATAATTGATTTAAAAGTAAGATATTGCTGATATAATTATGTAACCATAGTTATATAGTCCTCCTCATCGATTTCGATGACGGCGACCTTAGAAGTCATGGATCTTTTCTTTGGTGAGCTCTAATATGGCTTGCTAGACCGAACTTGGTCTTGAATGTCCTACGACAGCTGTGGCAGTAGAGTTGGCCCGTGTTGTTGTACGTATAAGTGTAGGAGGGTTTAGGCCTTTCTTTAAGTGTTTGGCGTTTTAAGTCAATCGTTTCGAGACGGTTTTTCTCAAACGTCTTAATATTATTAAAGATGGTAGATCGCCATGTAGACCATAACCATAGTTACGAAGTACTATATCAGCCGAAAAATTCCAAAATATTACTAACGCGCTTCGACTGCGTGTGTCAAATGCATGGTTGCGTGCGTGTAGTATTTTTTCATTAATTTAATATATTTCTAATGCACATTTTATATAAATATTAGGATTCACCTCTCCTTCTACATATAAACTTTAACTGTACCAAATTTCAATCTCCTCAGTCCGCGCAATTTTCGTAAAAAAGGGGTACAAAGATGTTGCTTCACGAATTAATATATAGATAAAGAAAAAAGAAAACAAAGTAGCAAGCTTAGGAATTTTGGTCGAATTTTGACCACTAGGCGACCGCTAGTAGACGTAAATCTTTATATATTTAAACACTAACCCACATTGTGTGGAATTCATAATTGTTTTAAGTGCTTAGGTCAGCCGTATTACATTATATTAAGGGCGATTCGTATTACAGCGAAGACTGGTGTAGTATTCATTATACTCTAACGAATATATTGGTCTAAGATATAAGATATCGCTATTTAAATACTAGTTAAAAGACAAATCTATGATGTTTCAAAAATAACATATCAAATGATTTTAATTTTGTTGTTCATTCCTTCAGATTACTGTATTTGACATTCGTTTGATTGATTTTTAACTACTTAATTGTTGTGTTGATCTGGATTTTAGAAACCGGTTGATAGTTTGATAAATATTGTATTGAATTCTCGATGTTCATTGGCATAATTTTGCGGTTATTTTGCCGTACAATCGTGAAGTAAGAACTTTGCCCGACCTGGAACTCGTACCCAGGACTAACAGTCTATAGAACGATCGATCACACGTGAACAATTTGTGATTTGATCGATTAATCATCAGTGAAAAAAATTGTGAATAACATAATTTTTTTGTTCCGTGTAAGGATCGAACCCTCAACGCTCAGCGTGGCAGCAGTAGTGTGGCAGCCACTTATACCACTACACCATCAAATGTAATGCAGGCGTGTCTTAATTTAATAATTAAATCGCTACAGCTCACGTCTTGTGGTGTTGTCCTTGGCATGACATCCTCGTATTACAAGAATAATCTTTAATGTTCAACTCAAGTTACATGCGATGCGACTAAGCGCCACCCGTTAATAATAATGATTTAGTCTTTTTGTACAGTTTAAATTATTATTTAACTATATTTCGCCGCGTAAATGTAGGTTAGGTGAGTAACAGTACTTCTTTCTGGATGGAAGGTCACCGAATATTATTAAAGGTCATTCAAAATCAAAATCAAAAATAAATTTATTCAAGTTAGGTTACAAGGTAATAATAATAATAATATAATATTTTATCACATACACACAACACCATCTAGCCCAAACTAAGCAGAGCTTGTACTATGAGTACTAGACAATGGATAAACATACATATATACTTCTTTTTTTTTTTTGTAAATACATACATATTATACATAGAAACACCCAGACCAAGACAAACATCCATGTTCATGCACACAAATGTTTGACTTGTGCGGGAATCGAACCCGCGTCCTCATGCGTGGCAGTCGGTTACACTAACCACTACGCCATCGAGGCCGACTAACACTTATGAATGTCAAAATTACCTACATTTTTTCTGTGAATTTACATTTACTGCCACGTTCTGCAAAGCAAGGGTGTAGGGCTCATGAGAAGAACGGGCAAGAAACTAACATTATTATTAAAGGTCGCTGAATATGTCCTTTTTTGTACCCCTGACAACTTGTATGCAAAATTTCATGATGATCGGTCGAGTAATTCAAGCGTAAAAAACAAACACGTAAACTCACATTCGTATTTATAATTTAGGTGGAATTAGGACATACAGCTAGTATTGTGTCGGGCTTATATCTCCAAGAGGGTAGGCAGAGATGTATTACACCTATATTTCGTGAAGTATGTTGTTAGGTCTCACGTAAGGGAGCGAACCTATTGGCGTCTACCGAAATCATTAATCCTTACTAATATTATAAATGCGAAAATGAGTTTGTTTGTTTGTTTGTTACGCTTTCACGCCTTAACTACTCAACCGATCAACATGAAATTTTGCATACACGTTGTCAGGGGTACAGAATAGGATATAGGGTACCTTTCATCCAGAAAAAAGAACTGTTGCGAACCTAACCTAACCTAACCTACATTTACGCGAGCGAAGCCGCGGGTAAAAACTAGTATTATATACATTGGGATATTATATTGAAACAGAAAAACTATTATCTAGATATTTTCCTCGTCATTTTAGTTGCTTTACGGCAGCCATGATAATAGAGAAACTAAAAACAATACGATTACTTACTGTCAATTACATTAGCGTAAATTGCTTTAGAAAACCATACAAGCAAAACCGAATGCAGCCATAGTCTTATAAAAAAAGCGTATTATATAAATGACGTATTAAAATAGGCTGTTAGCTTATTGTCGGTGCCAAAAAAATGTAATTCTATACTTAACATTGTTTATGTCTATACTTCCTACTTGTATAAGCAGGTATTCGAAATTTGAAACTTTGTTACTATTCCGTTCGGAAACTAGTGACATACATTTATAATGTTTGTATTGCATTATTTTAGTGCGTAAATTTAATAAAACTGTTACAATTATAAATATGTACGTATTATGTCACGATATTATGAATGAAGGGGTAAGCAGAGATATTACATCCACATTGTGTTAACAATGTATCTTATTATTTTCCAAGTTATACGCGGGAAGAGTGTTTAGAGTAGTAGAGCCTCGCTGATTTCGGCATGAATGGGTTGGCTCGACCGGGGAAGGACTACCCTCTCACAGAATATCGACATGAAATATCAGTATTCCTACTGTTGTGTTTCGTTCGGTGAGTGAGAGTACCGGAGGCCCAATCACCCCTTTACCCCCTTCCCGCTCCTTCTCCTTCCCATGTCCTTTCCTAAAGGGTCGGCAACGCGCTAGGTGATGCCTCTGGTGTTGCAGGCGTCCATAGGCTACGGTGACCACTTACCATGAGGTTGGCCGTATGCTTGTTTGCCACCATAGTTGCATAAAAAAAAAACCTAATATTTAAAACTAGCTTTTGCCCGCGGCTTCGCTCGCGTTAATTTAGAATTTGACAATCAATTCGGGTTGTACTCTGCTTGTAATAATAGAATTCAATCATGATTCGAAAGACACGTGGCGCCATCTATTATCATAGGAACGTTATTGTTGCTTTACTCGGGAACGGTATTTTTTTTTCATTAAAGGTAGCCTATGTCCGTTTCTGTACACCTGACAACGTATATGCAAATTTGCAGGATTATTGATTCAGTAGTTAAGGCGTGAAAAGGTAACAAACAAACAAACAAACTAATTTTCGCTTTTATAATATTAGTTAGGATTAGGATCCTTAAGAACTGCTTTATTATCCTAATAACACTGTACCGAATATCAAACCCGAGACCAAACTATTGGATACAAACCTAGCCCTTGCTTTAACGGCGCACGGAACCCTCGTAACGAAAGTGTATCTTAGACATGCTCATGTTTTCTATTTTAGACATGCTCATGTTTTCAAAGTGGCCTAACTCTTTTCAAACTAGGAAGTATCCCTTGCTTAGAATAATTGTAAAAGTTTTACTGAGCTGATCTATACTAATATTATAAAGCTGAAGAGTTTGTATGTTTGTTGTTTGGTTTGTTTGAATGCGCTAATATCAGGAACTACAGGTTCTATTTAAAAAAAATATTTTGGTGTTGGATAGCCTATTTATCGAGGAAGGCTATAGGCTATATAACATCACGCTACTACCCACGGGGGTGGCGCAGTAACGATAAACGCGGGTGAAACCGCGGGAACATCTAGTATTGTTATAAAGTGTTATAACAATATCAGCTCAGTTTGAAACTTTTAGAACAGTTAGCTAGTGAGCTAAACCCGGCCACGCTTCTCTGTGGCTCAGTCCGATATTTTTAATTCCCCGTACTGCCGGGCACTTCGGAATAGAAAGTATATTGAAATATTGTTTATGTAGAACTTATATAGAAATTCTACGATGTGTAAAAATGTAATGTCAATCCTTCAACTATCTTTCGAGTTTTTATTATACCTTAACTTCTTGAATGTCTAGTGGAAATACATAAAAAGTAATAAAAAATTCATTGTGCAAACAATACACAAACGGACAAATGTATGTGCACTCGACACTTGACTCATTAACGAGTCAAGTGTGCAGCGGACATACATTTGTCGTTTCCTTTTTTAATTTTGATGACTCATTTTTGCGGACAGTGTATGTCCCCTCGACACTTGACTATATATTTTATATATAATCTTAACAATTTAATAACTTATTTTTCAAAAGAGCGTATTTCTGAATATTGTTTTCTATTGTTTCAGCACTAGCGCTATGCGACTGGTCCAACTTACAACTCAAACGAAGAAACCTGGCCAGGCGTCACTGCGGACCGAAACAACACACCGACAACTTCGCGAGAATCGGTGACGTAGCTACCTTCGAATCCGTTGAGCTCGTCCAAACATTAAAGAACATCACGAGGAGTACCAACTCTGCTATCAACTTGAAGCCCATCCTCATGTCCACTGCCATGAACATGTTCAGTCATTATATGTGCAACGTGAGATTCGACGATAACGATGCCGACTTCAGAAGAATCGTCGACCATTTTGACGAAATCTTCTGGGAGATCAACCAGGGATACGCTGTCGATTTCCTGCCGTGGCTGAAACCATTCTACAAGAATCATTTGGAGAAGCTGTCTAACTGGTCTCAAGATATCAGATCCTTTATTCTTTCAAGGATTGTGGAGCAGAGGGAAATGAATTTGGACACTGATGGGCCTGAGAAGGACTTTTTGGATGGTCTGCTACGCGTTTTGCACGAAGACCCTACTGTTGACAGGAATACTATTATCTTTATGCTTGAAGATTTCCTAGGTGGGCACTCGTCCGTCGGCAATTTAGTTATGTTGTGTCTTACTGCAGTGGCGAGAGATCCTGAGGTTGGAAGGAAAATTCGTGCTGAACTGGACTCTGTGACGAAGGGGAAGAGATCTGTAAGCCTTTTGGATAGACCAAGCTTACCGTATACTGAAGCTACTGTACTAGAATGCCTCAGATACGCTTCCTCGCCTATAGTTCCTCACGTCGCTACGGAAAACGCTGCGGTAGCCGGGTTTGGCGTCGAAAAAGGTACGATTGTATTTATCAACAACTACGAGCTGAACATGTCAGAGGAATACTGGAAGGAACCTGAGAAATTCGATCCATCTAGGTTTTTAGAGAAGAACAAGGTCAGGGCAAGGAGGAATTCGCTCTGTGATTCCGGTATGGAGTCTGATGGTGAACGGCCTACGAAGACTGCAGAGTGTGAGAAGGAGGTATGGAGCGTCATGAGGAATATCCCACAGTTTCTGCCATTCAGTATCGGTAAGAGGACGTGTATTGGCCAAACGATGGTCACCACCATGAGCTTTGTGATGTTCGCGAGTATCATGCAGGAATTCGAAGTAGGTGCTGAGCATGCAGAGGATATGAGGCAGAAGCCGGCGTGTGCAGCTTTGCCTAAAGATACGTATAATTTGTATTTGGTGCCCAGGAAACATTGATATTTAATTTAAATTGACACTCGGCTGTGATGCGTTTTTTGACAATTGCATTTAAAGTTTAGATCTTCATTCATTTTTCGTTTTCTTAAAGTCATTTGTTCGGTATTAAACAGTAGGTAGATGTAATTTCATTGCCAGATTCTTAAACAAATCCTTTTTTATTAATTAATCTAAACTATTTGCAAATCTGTCAATACATCTGTATAATAAAAAAAAAAATACTGTATGTTAATGTAACAATTATTACCAGATTTTTAGAATTTATAACATCCAGCCTATTCTTACAAATAGCAGGCGTGTTTACATACAAGTTAAAAGCAATGCAATCTAAAATTTAATTTTATAGATATAACGTACAGAAGTTGTCGTCAAAATCAATAGTTTTAGATACACAACATTTAATACCAATTAAATACAAAAATTAGGCTTTCGATAATATTTGAAAAAAAGACGGAAATAACCATTACAACCCACATGGCTTATTTTCTCAATATTAGATTAATATAAGATCCCGAGTTAACACTTACTCTAGCTATTCAAAAATACTATGATTAGACGATTTTTCTGTAAAAGAATTCTCATAAACAGCATGCCACCGACGCAGGCTAAAATTATTAAATAAAAACGTGTCACAGTTGAGCAAAATCGCTCAAATTAATTTATTTCTTGAATTAATTCAAACCTCTAACTTATTGATTATATAATTTTGATTGTTGTTTTCGGAACTCATGCATTTTATTGAAAAGAAGGCACAGGTACATTATAACTGTCTTAAATGTTACATAAAATTAATGTAATCATAAAACAAATAGAAACTTTTCAAAGGATTACTCTTTTCGGTTTAGTTGTTTATTTATGTCAAGTGAAAATAATTGGAATTCGAAAACTATAGTGTTATTTATACGGAATAGTAAAAAATATATGGCATACTATGCATTTACTTCTATTTCCATTTCCAATAGTTGGCCATATATTGAAAGCATTTAGGTTACATGCAAAGTGAATCTAATTAAAGGTATCTAATACAAGCAGTGCCTTCTAGCGGTACATAGCAGAACTTGCTCTTTATAATTTTAAATTTGGTTTTAAATAATTTCTTAATATATTAGGTTATGATTGTGTGTTTATAATAAAAGTTTAGCACAATTTATTTTTGCAAATTTCGTACTCATTTTTGTTTAACTATATTGCAATGTGTGGATAGATCTTGTTTACTCTTTAAACCCAGTGCCATTACAATAAATAAATGTTTTCTCTATTCCGTATATTATGTAGTTAGATTTAGGTTTAATAAAAAATATAGATTTGAGCATCTAAAGTTCCTCAGTTTTATTGATATCTCGTCAAAATTGGCTGTTTTAATATTAATTTGACCGAAGAAACGTAATTTCTATTATTCAAATTGTTGAAAAGACCAAAACAAATATTAGAAAAGCGCCATCTATTAGACAGTAGAGTGTAGTTTTATGTATTGTGGTTTTTATTACATTTCTTCGGTTACATTATAGTTTTTTTTGTGTGTATGAAATATAACATTAATAAAATAGTACTGGTAACATAGTAGTAGTTTTAGATAGAAATAATAGGGGAATACTGTGTAAAAACTCTTAATAATTCGGTAGAAAAGAATATTTAATTGTTAAATTAGAATTTTTTGAAAGACGTTTGTCTTGGTAAAATATTTTTGTAATAATATCTAACTATGGCGGATTTCCAAAGAAAAATACTATATTATATTATTGTTTTGTATCCAAAATGTGCTTTTTAGATTTACATACTCCATTTTATATAGACACGATAGAACGACCGCTTATTTCCGTCTCTTTAGGTGCGAACGTAGTTACGAAAAAAAAAGAATAGTATAATTCAAATATGGTGTAGTTTCAAATCATAATATCAACGCTTAAAGGGCCTTCTTTACAAACCGAAATTTATGTTCCAAACATGATTTAAAATTCTTTTTTGAACTTAAGCCACAAAGATTTTACTAAATGTTATAAAAGTAAAATATCCCAAGCATTATTAACTTTTTTGAAGTATTTGTAAATTTGAATTAGATACGACAACTAGAAAAAGAAATCTGTTTTATACATTTCGATGAACTAAATAAAAACGTAAAAATAAACCTTACAAGTAAAAATATTATAAATTGAATATTATATTATAATATATTGAAAATCGAATATGTATTTGTTTGTTACTATTTCACGCTTTATTTTGCATACACATTGTCAAGGGTATATAGAGAAAAGGACATAAGGGCATACCTTTAATCCAGAAAAAAGTACTGCTTCTGAGGTATCTCTAGTATTTTAATGAAAATTTCCTTTTAAGCATTGATGTTATAATAAGAAATCTTTTAGGAAAAAGTTTATCGAGAGATAAGTCGTAACAAAAATACTATTCTGTAAAAATCTCACCTGGTATCAATAACATTTTAATTTAAAAGAAACCACTCAAACCGTATATTATAACCATAGTTACTCTAGAAAACCTCTAATGTTGACCAATTAATATTAACCTCTAATGTTGACCGATTCGAAGTGAGATTTTACAGAATATCTTTGCTGTTGTATCAAAATTTCAATTGAACAAATTGTATTGTATATGATGGAGCTAAGCGGCCGGTCTTAAATTATCATTGTAATATTGTTTTAATTAGCAACAGATTATATAGAAATTAGTGTTGTAATTGAATATGTGAGGGTGTGTTGTATACGAATATAGGTGAAAAACAAAATGGCTGACAATGGTAGACACGATGTAGTATTAGACGAAACATGTGATCAGTAGTTAATTAGAAATTGAAATTATAGATTACATTTGCATATGATACGAGTTTTTTTATTTAAACCACTTTTTTACACACAATACTTTGAACTAACAATTGAATGGAACAGTCGCAAGAGGAAAACCTAGGCGAACGTTTCTCGATCAGATCAGAGGCGTTCTGGACAAAGGCCAGGTTAAGAGCTCCTTGAACCGACGGGCGTGTATGAGGAATGTGATGAAAGTGAATGAAGCCAGAGAAGTGTGTCAGGATCGTAGCAAATGGAAATCCGTAGTCTCTGCCTACCTCTCTGGGAAACAGGCGTGAATCTATGTATGTATGTATGTATACTTTGAACTACGGTATTATAATTCTATAAGAGTTTTCACTTCGATCTCGAATGTCACTTCCACAGTAAGCATTTTATTTTAGTTAGTTAGTTAGTTGGACGTGTGTTATCCGCACTTAGCCCCACAATTGGGCCATTGTGCGTAAGTAACCGACGCAAAAATTTGTTCGGTTACTCATACCACCTCAGCTCCGTCTAGAAAGACAACAAGGAACCGGTATTGCGCAGCACCTCCTGCATCGTCTCTGGACTGTTCAGCAGTTTCGTCTGTTGGTTGCTCACGCTTTTGCAGTGTAGGATCACGTGAGCCGGTGTCTCTTCGGTCTCCATGCAGCCTCTACATAGAGGATTGTCGGTGATGCCGATGTTGAATAGGTGTTTGTTGAGTGAGCAGTGGCCTGTTATTATACCCACTAGGTGGCGTAGGTTTTTCGTTGTGGTACGTAGGAGTTTGCGCGACAGATGTTTGTCTAAGGACGGGAGTGCTTCCTTCGTCTGTCTACATTCCTTTATTTCTGCCCACTGTTTTTCGTGTAGTTTCGTGGTTCTGTCACATAACCATGTTTTGAGTTGGCAGAAGGGTATCGGAACAATTGGTTCAGGTCCTGCCATTTTAGTGTTCGATCCCCTCTTTGCCAGTTGGTCTGCGGCATCATTGCCAGAAGAGTTGCTATGGCCGCGTATCCACTGCAGCGTTACTTGATTTTTTGTTGCAATCCTTTGTAGCTCACAGTGACACTCCAGGATGAGTCTACTGTTGAAGCAGTTGCTTCTAAGAGCTTGTAGTACCGCGGCACTATCCGAGATGATGCGTATCGACTTATCGCTTATATCCCTTGATGTGACGGCTGTAGCCCGGGTGATTCCAACATATTCTGCCTGGAAGATAGTGTTGAGGTTTCCCAGGGTCGTTGAGTAATTGATGTTTAGGTCGTGGGAGAAGACTCCGACTCCTGTTCCTGATTTTGTTTTAGATCCATCCGTATATATTCTTACTTCATGTAAGCCGGAGCTGTCTTTGTGTTCTTCATGAAGTTGGACGTGGTATTTTTTGTCGAAAACAAAAGTTTTTGGGATGATATCACACGTCGCTTCTAACATCGGAATTTCGTTGCATACTAACTACTTTAGGCGCGTATGAGTTATTCTATTGTCCCGCTTCCATAGCCCTACCTTCTCGAGCCGTATGGCAGCTGTGACAGCTTCCTGCTGTATGATGAGGTGTAGGGGTCTGAGGTTAAGTTTGGCCTCCAGCGCAGCCGTGGGGGTCGTTCTCATACAGCCTATCGTCGCCAGGCAGGCGAGTCGTTGTAGGCTCTGTAGTTTGTGTATAACTGTGCTTAGAAGAGTGCGGGGCCACCAGACTATGACGCCATATATTATCATGGGGCGTATTATGGTCGTATAGAGCCATAGGGTTATAGGTGGTTTGAGGCCCCATTTTCTGCCTATTAATCTTAATACTCAATACTCAATACATTTATTGCACTCCACAAGTTAAATAGATGTTACAGTGGTATAATATAAGAAACATGCGTGGGCCTTGTCGGCACGGCAAGATGTAGGAGAGAGGAGGAAGTTTTACATATTTTATTATTTACATATTTTACTTATGATTGATATTTATTGACCATTATAATATATAGGTAATTTTATTAAGGTGCGCTTACTATAGTTAGATAGATATATTACTATAATTATTTTTATTATATGGTATTCTATTATATAATTATTATTATATTATTTTATTTATATGATTTAATATTTTTATTAATTATATATTATCGTAGATTATCATTATTATCAGAGTTTGTAAAAAGAAAAGGAATTAAATGTCCCAGATATTATTATTATGAATGTATGTCATGTTTGTTTATATATTATGTATTTATTTGTATTTATGTTATTATTAGGTATATTATTATAAGTATTCATTTAAATTTCCATTTATTATGTTTCATATACATTTATCATTTAGGTATTGATTTATATGGTAGTAACATTTGGTTAATAGAAAGTGTTTTAATTGTTTTATAAAATATACTGTCTCTAATTTCTTTTTTTATTTGCGGGGGTAGCTTATTATATATTTTTATCGACATGACATGTGGACTAGATGAGTGCATTTTAAGACGGGAGCTTGGTAGGTTTAATCTATTTTTATGTCTTAGTCTCTGGTTTTTGTCTTCTCGTGTTGTATAAAAACTTTGGTGACTTCTAACAAACTTACATATTTCTAAAATGTATAGGCTAGGTAGCGTTAATATTTTGTATTCTATAAAGTGTGGCTTACAGCTATCAGTATCTTCTATGTGTACAAGTATTCGTATAAGTTTCTTTTGAAGGGTAAAAAGTGATTGCGCCTCTGTGCTGTTTCCCCATAGGATAATGCCATAGCTGAGCCAAGCGTAAGCATAGGCGTAATAGGTGACGAGTGCGGTTTGGATATCTGTGGATTTTTTTACTTCGCGGAGAGCATATGAAAACTTAGCTAATTTTGATTTAATTTTATTTATATGAGATTTCCAATTTATATGGGTGTCTATGTTTAAGCCTAATAAGGTAAAGTTGCTAACTACTTCTAACTTTTGATCTTGGAACGCAAAATTTATATTTAATGGCGCTTTTTGAGGCGGATGGAAAGTTATCAATTTGGTTTTGGAATAGTTTATTTCTAAGTTGTGTAGGTTCATCCAGGATTTTATATTGTTTAGGAGAGTATCGAGTTGGTTATTTAATTTTATATTGTTCCGGCATGATACCAATAGGGAGATGTCGTCCGCGAATAAAACGCAGGGACCGTGTGTATTTTTTGGCAAGTCATTAATATACAGCAGGAATAGTAGACATCCGATGACGCTACCCTGTGGGATGGAGGCGTTGATAATTTCCTTGTCAGAACGTATACTTTGGATTTCTTTGGTATTGTTATTAAAAAATTCAATTTCCACTGTGTGCTCTCGGTTTAATAAATAAGATGCGAACCATTCATGCGCTTTTCTTCTGACACCTATTCCATGTAGTTTATTTAATAAAATGTTATATTTAACTTTGTCGTTGGCTTTAGTCATATCTAACAGTATACCTATTGCGTATTCCCTGTTGTTTAAAATATTAAGCGCTTCCTGCATGTATTTGTATACTGCTAGAGTAGTTGACCGACTTTTGCGAAAACCATTTTGAGCTTCATCAAATATTTTATATTTCTCACAGAAAGAGTAAACTCGTACGCACATGGCTTTTTCAAATATTTTTGAAGCTGTTGACAAGAGGGCTATAGGACGGTAGTTATTAGGGTCTTTCTTTGATTTTTTTTTATGGATAGGTTTGATAATAGCTTGTTTCAACATGTCGGGGAACGTTCCTTCTTCAAAGGATTGGTTTATTAACAGATAGAATGGAAGAGTCAGTACGTCTGCACACTGTTTGATTAGAAATGGTGGTAGTTCATCAATGCCGTAGCTCTTTTTATTTTTTAAGTTTTTAATCAGGTTGTATACTTCTTGAGGGTCTGCTGGTCGAAGGAACATGGTATTTTCGGTAGGTGTGATAACATTTGTACCGCGGGGTGTATCATTTCCTAAATGGCAGCTCCCCTGTCTTCTGCATTGCCAGATTGTTGTACATGCTTTAGTTATTTTCGTGTTAAGATGCTTACTCCAGTTCAGCTTGTGGTCGAGTACTACGCCCAAATACTTGACTTCTTGCGAAAGGGTGAGTTCCGTTCCAAATAATTTTGGCATGTTGCTCAACTGGGTTTTCTTTTTATGAGTGATAAGGACTAGTTCTGTCTTAGTCGGGTTCACCGTCAGTTCATGATGGTTACACCATTGTTCCATGATTCTGAGGGCTGATTGCATGCGATTACAGATTATGTTTTCCGAGTCGCCTTTGATCAGAATGGTTATGTCGTCCGCATATCCAACCGTGTAGTAGCATCTGCTATTGAGGCGTTTCAACAGGTCATCCACCACGATGTTCCACAGTAGCGGTGAGAGTACTCTTCCTTGGGGACAGCCCTTCGCCACTATGCCTCTCGTGGTGGAGTTCACCGTGAATTCTATGGCCCGCATCTTTAGGAGTTGATCGATCCAACCACTAGTGGTTCTATCAACGCCAAACGTGCTGAGTGACTGGCTGATGCTGTTGAATTTTGTCTTATCGAAGGCTCCTTCTATATCAATGAAGGCCCCTAGTGTCATTAGTTTGTCAGATAGTGCTGTTTCTATTGTTCCCACAACAGAGTGCAGCGCTGATTCCGTCGATCTACCTTTTCTGTAGGCATGTTGCTGGCGGTGTAGTGGTTTAAGTGTTAGTGCACCTTCCCTTAGATGCCGATCAGTGAGTCTCTTTAGGGTCTTCAGCATGAACGAGGTTAGACTGATCGGTCTGTATGATTTCGCCAGTGTGTAGTCTGATTTACCCGGTTTGGGTAGGAAGATTACCTTGACTTCTCTCCACTGGCGAGGTATGTAGTTATGCGCTATGGATGCTCTGTATATATTAAGCAGGTGTGGCACAACTGTTGTTAGTCCCCATTTCAGGAGAGCTGGGAATATCTCGTCCAGTCCTGCAGATTTGAAGGGTTGGAAGCATTTTATTTTATGAAGATTGCGAGTAATTTGAATTGAAAATTACTAGTAATCTTGTTGACCTCTCCAGCTAATATGCTTGCGTTAGGAGTGGGTTCACGGCGGTAGTGAAATAGGTGGGATTCGAACCCGCGACCCCCGTAAAAGTGACATACGAATTCAGAGTAAAACTATTACAGAATGTACTTGTACTAATGTTTACTATGGTTGCAGTGGCAAGTGAGTACGAAAGTGAAAGTTAACAAGATTGCAGATCATGAGTTTTCATAACTCTCGACGTATCTGGACACATTTAATTCTCAAAATGCCTTTGCATATATCTAATGTTGTCTCTAGCAGAAATATCAATGATGTAATCAATTTGAATTAGAGTGAGCTCACACATTACACATCACATAATAGAGTACAATACAAAGACAGTATACAATTTCCAATACGACTGAACGTGATAATACCAAAGGATAATACTATATTCATAATTAGGTATCATGCCATTGTATGTCGGATGGCAATTTAAAATCTAAAAATGACTATATTTAAACGAAGTAAGACACATCTATGATTTTAAAAGTAGGAAAAACTACGTCGAGAATTATGCACACCTCCACCCAAGTCATGCATAATGACACAATTTGAAATACATACCTGGACGTCTCATTTTGTAGATGGATACTTAGGCACCTGGATCAGGCAGGGAGTTGACTCCACGTCTATTGTCCATTATAGAGCTGTCCACCTGGTTCTAATTTATTTGTTACTAAATTCTCGCATAAACAAAACCTATAATAATAATATTCTATCACATACACACACCACCTAGCCCAAACTAAGCAGAGCTTCTACTATGGGTACTAGACAATTGATAAACATATACATACTTTTTTTTGTAAATACATATATATTATACATAGGAACACCCAGACCAAGACAAACACCCATGTTCATGCACACAAATGTTTGACTTGTGCGGGAATCGAACCCGCGACCTCAGGCGTGGCAGTCGGTTACACTAACCTACACCATCGAAGCCGTCAATAATTGAAATAGTTTGAATAGCATACACAATACATCTGCTATAAAGCTGCAAACTAAAATTGCGCAAGCTATGTTTTAGATCTACCGACGTAGCGACGTAGCACTCAGCCCAATCTAGAATCGAATCCAAAACCGCGAGCACATTAGTAACATAACAATAATGCTTCGCCATCAAGCAAAAACAAAAGCAGCAGAATTGAAACATAAAATCGGAAACAATTAAACAGCAATAGCAAAAATAACTAGATGTTTCACCGCAGTTTCACCCGCGTTTATCGTAACTGCGCCGCCTCCGTGGGTCGTAGCGTGATGTTATATAGCCTATAGCTTCCCTCCATAAATAGGCTATCCACCACTAAAATATTTTTTTAAATCGAACCAGTAGTTCCTGAGATTAGCGCGTTCAAACAAACAAACAAACTCTTCAGCTTTATAATATTAGTATAGATTACAAGTCACGCAAGCCACACCACTGGTAAAATAACAAGCAAATGCAAAGGCAATAGGTGCATGCAAAAGCTAGCATAAGCAACAGACTTTATTCTTTATGGTCAGCGAAAAGCTAGTAGTTGCAGCAACGCTTAAACCAATGACAAAATAGCTAGCAATAGCAACATCATAATAACTTAATAATCTATATATTAATACGTAAAGCAAAAACTTTGTGCCCCTTTTTACGACAATTGCGCGGACAGAGGAGTATGAAATTTGGCACAGTTAAAGTTTATATAGAGAAGAAGGGGCGAATCCTAATATTTTTATAAAATATGCATTAGAAATACATTAAATTAATGAAAAAACAGTAGACGCACACAACCATGCATTTGACACACGCAGTCGAATCGCGTTCGTAGTATTTCGACATTGTTCGTCTGACGTCGTACAATTATTTGTAACTATGGTTACCTATACCTTATTTATATGTAATAGAGAAAAACAGAAAACATAGTAGCAAGGTTAGGAATTTTGGTCGAATTTCGACCACTAGGCGACCGCTAGTAATAAATAATCACCAAGTCACTATCTGTCCATTGCATTAATGCTATTAGAGTATTCAGGGCAGATGTCGTTTTTCATCCTTAGTTACCAATATACCAGTCCATCAAACACCCATACCCATAGCCCATATATTAGAATCCATACGTAGCAATAGTCCTACGCCTGCTGCAGCTAGTGCCGCTGTAGGTGTTCCATAACACCTTTGATTAAAACTCGAAGAGCCTCTTCACGTTGGAACCTATGGCCAGGTATTTTTCTAATATAATATTTTAGAAAATACTTGTGATAAGAGCCACATAATAATAAATAATAAAGCAGGAGTGTATAACACCTGTATTTCAATAGCGACGGTCACCCGATATAAGGATGAACCTTTTGTCGCCTACCGCAAAGAGTTCCCAACTCTCTGCTGCTAATTAACATTTCTTGGTAGGAACACCAAATAGCACTTTTTGATCTAGGTATTGAACCCGGGGCCTATATATAGCAATCGTTTTCACAATTGCTGCACCACCTGACCGTTTAACTAAGATGCAGTCACATGAATATTGTATTCTAGTTCTCTAAACTTTCATAATCGTAACAGATTAAATAGCTGGCAATAGTTGTAACTCCAAACTTATAATATAACTAGATGTTCCCGCGGTTTCACCCGCGATTATTGTTACTGCGCCGCCCCCGTGGATCATAGCGTGATGTTATATAGCCTATAGCCTTCCTCGATAAATAGGCTATCAAACACCAAAAGAATTTTTCAAATCGAACCAGTAGTTCCTGAGATTAGCGCGTTCAAACAAACAAACAAACTCTTCAGCATTATAATATTAATATAGATTATGCTTTTAAGTTCGCAAAAGCTTATATAACTAGCAAAAGCAAAGGTTGTATGATGTGCATGCAAAAGCTAGCAATAGACCTTCTTTACGTTCAGCGAAATACTTGAAAACATTAGCATCAATGGTCACATATAAACGACTAGATGTTCCCGCGGTTTCACCCGCGTTTATCGTTACTGCGCCGCCCCCGTGGGTCGTAGCGTGATGTTATATAGCCTATAGCCTTCCTCGATAAATAGGCTATCCAACACTAAAAGAATTTTTCAAATCGAACCAGTAGTTCTTGAAATTAGCGCGTTCAAACAAACAAACAAATAAACAAACTCTTTAGCTTTATAATATTAGTATAGATTGATATAGTAGCTAGCAATAGCAATACTATAATTATTGAAATAGGTTTATTAGCATTTATAGATAGTCTCACGCCTATATCCTCATAAAAATGATATCAGAATTTCGCCACCACTAAGAAAATGCTAACAGAAAAACCTAAAACCAATTTGCCGAACTCGGGAATTGAACCCGAGACCATGAGATGTGATGTGTAAGTTGCTAAGGTGCATGAGCACCTTAGCAACTTACACTATCATTGCGCCAATGAGCAAATTAAAAGCATTAAAACTCGTAACCAATTATAAACCGCGATACAAGCCTCGAGCTTAGTGCGGAAGCCGCTGCCAATTATAAAAATGTGTAATGTAGTAAATAGTAAATAAATAAATAAATTAAACAAATAGCAATAGCAAAAATCCACATACATATTATAAAATCATAAACATGCTTTTTCGTCTGTATGTGTATGCATTCGTGCGCGCTTATTACCACAATAGCTAACCTATTAAAATGTTATTTAATAAGAATAACCATTTGAATCATAGCGGCATACGACCGACCTGGCCTGACCTGGCTTAATGGTCACACCATTAAGTCTGGTGTTCCAGGACCTGGCAGGTTGATGTGTTATAGTGATGGTTCTAATTTTGGAGATAGCCTTTGGACAAAGTTGCCAATATAGCGTTTAGTTAGACTTAGGTGTATTATGTACATAAACCCACATCTCGCCAGCTTTAGTTGAAGGTAAAAAAGTAAAATCTGAAAATCGATTCCAAGACATGGACATCAGTCGCATTAACTACACAGCTGCGCCACCAAAGCCTTCCTTGCTGATGGATAGTGTAAACAAATATTTGTTGACCTGGGCATCAATCCCGACACTTGACAACTCACTTCCATTTAGTCGTATGCTATTGGTAATACAGCTAGCAAAAGATACTGTCAATCTTTTTACTATTACATAAATCAAATACTCAGCAAAAGCAATAATAATAATATTCTACCACAATAATATTCTACCACATTCACACAACACCATCTAGCCCAAACTAAGCAGAGCTTGTACTATGGGTACTAGACAATGGATAAACATACATATACTACGTTTTTTTTTGTAAATACATACATATTATACATAGAAACACCCAGACCAAGACAAACATCCATGTTCATGCACACAAATGTTTGACTTGTGCGGGAATCGAACCCGCGACCTCAGGCGTGGCATTCGGTTACACTAACCACTACGCCATCGAGGCCGAGTAAAAAATTAAAATAAGTACACTTTTTTAATAAAATTGCGTTAGCGTAACAACGTAAGTCAATAGTTAATAATGTCCTTCACTGTGACAGCACGGCTAGTGTAGTGGTTTAAGGGGTAACCTCGTCACTGCAGCTGCGCCGAGTGTTGTAGGGTCGAAACATGCACGGGACCAAATTGTGTGATCCACAAACAGTTGCTCCGAGTTTGGATATTCTTTGTGTCCGTTGTTGGAATATTTGTAATGTCCCCCGCGACACAGGAATTATACCTACACCCAGACCAAGACGAATATGGATGTTTGGCTTGGTCTGGGTGTTTCTATGTATAATATGTATGTATTTACAAAAAAAAAGTATATATGTATGTTTATCCATTGTCTAGTACCCATATTACAAGCTCTGCTTAGTTTGGGCTAGATGGTGTTGTGTGTATGTAGTAGAATATTATATTATATTATTCTATTATATTATACCTATGGTGGGCGTAGTAGTTGTTTAAACGAAAATAATCTCCAAATTCAGTCATCAATAACAAGACATCTAGCAGGGAGTATTGTAATCTATAAACAAGTGCACTCTCCATTCCCTCACTCTCAAAGTCCGATGGGACAACAATCCGACACGACCGAAGAGATCAGACACAGGACCAACGTCTTTACCTGCTTTTCGAGGCATGGGAGTAAAACACTGCCCACTAACTCTGGGCTGCTATTGAGAATTACTAGGCCGAAAATTCCGTTTCGGATCCGAACCCTAAACCTCGTGACCATCGAAGTCAATTTCGTTCACATTATCTAAACTACGCATACAATCGCAATAGTTTAAACAGTAAGCAATTTGTTTCATAAATAGCTGTTTTTTTTAATTTCTTTTATTGCCATTGGTGGCAGACGAGCAAGTGGCCCACCTGATGGAAAGTGGTAACCGCTGCTAATGGACTTCAGCAATATCAGGACACAGCAAAGTTGCTGCCTACCGTGAAAGAAGAACTCTCTTTAAACCTCGTTTGAAGAAGGACATTATAGCGCTCGGAAAACACCGAAGCTCTTTTTATTATAAAATATTCATATGGTTGTTAACCAGCCCAGCTAAGCTGGAATGCTGTCTTTAGGATTGGGTTCTCATTAATAATAATATAATAATATTCTACCACATCACACAACACCATCTAGCCCAAACTAAGCAGAGCTTGTACTATGGGTACTAGACAATGGATAAACATACATATATACCTTTTTTTTTGTAAATACTTACATATTATACATAGAAACACCCAGACCAAGACAAACATCCATGTTCATGCATACAAATGTTTGACTTGTGCGGGAATCGAACCCGCGACCTTAGGCGTGGCAGTCGGTTACACTCAATGGGTGAATTTCAAACCCACGACCAGATCCATATACAACTTTCTCCATAGGGCTACGACCAATATTTTGTCGGTTAGTAGTTACGCAAGCCATAACAATGGTAAAATTTATAGCAAAAGCAAAGACAATAGGCACATGCAAAAGCTAACTAAAGCAACAGTCAAGTTACAGTCAGCGAAAAGCTAGTGGTTGCGGCAGCGCTCACATTTAAACCGCTGATATAATAGCAACAGAAATACCATATCAACTTAATATAATGTCTGTTCAAATAACATACATAGTCTCATGTCTTTATCGCCGAAAAGTTAGGCAGACGTGTATTATACTCCTGCATTTCAATAACTATGATCTCAAGAAATAAGTACGAGCCTATTGTCGGCTCTGCTGCTAATGAGAATTTCTTGACAGAAAAACCAAAAAGCACTTTTCGTGATCAAGGGAATTGAACCTTGGACCTTATGCATAGCAATCGTCTTTACTATTGTAGCACCACCAGGGCTATTTAACTAAGAGGCGGACGCATACAAATTGTGCTCTAGTTCTTTAAACTTAAATAATTGTAACAGGTCAAAAGCTGGCCTTAGCCATAATAACCCATACAAATAATACAATTATAAATAGTCTCTTATAGCTAGCAAAAGCTTATATAACTAACAAAAGCAAAGGCAGTAGGTGCAGGCAAAAGCTAGCAAAAGCTCTTCTTTGCCGTCAGCGAAAAGCTAACGCTTGCATCAACGATCACATATAACTCATTAATACAATAAGTAGCAATAGCAATACTATACAAGGAATAGTTTAAATATCATAAATGGGTAGACTCAAGCATATTAGAAAATGCTAACAGAAAACCTTATATGTTTTCTAACTCGGGATTCGAACCCGAGACCCCATGCACCTTAGCAACATATACTAGCACGACATCGAGAAAAACAAAAGTAATACATCATAAACTTAAAAATAATGAACAGCAACTAATACAAAAATCCACACATATAATAAAACCATAAACATGCTTTGTGTTTGTATTTCTGTGCATGCGTGCACGCTCATCACCACAGTAGCTGACCTAATTTTAATAACCTTTTGAATCACAGCGGCACACCAGCGGCTAGACACATAAGAATTTTGACTAAGTCTGGTATTCCAGGACTTGACAGGTTAATGCGGTATAATCACGGCGCCCAATTCCGCAGTTAGCCTGTTAACCTATCAACAAAGTTGCCGATATAATGCTACTGTCAAGAACTCCTTACAAACATCTCCTTATGAAATCATCCACATTTCACCAGCTATGGTCTTAATCTCACGTGAGCTTGACGGGGACGAACTTATTACCGTCTATTGAACACAGCCCTCGACTCCGTGCTGCTACTGGTGATTTCTTGACAGAAATATCTAATAACACTTCCCCCGATTAAAGAATCGGATCTAAGCCATGCTAAGCAGTCGCATTAACTGCCGCTGCGCGACTAAGATTCTTCTTTCTGATCAATAATGTAAACAAATATTTGGAATCAATCTCAACGCTTGGCAACTCATTGACGTTCAGTCATATGCTATTGGTAATATATCTAGCAATACAACACTATCAAACTTTATACATCACCTATCAAATAGTCAGCAATGGCAATACTTACTATTTTAATAACATCGCATTTGTTTAGCAATATAAATCAATAGCTTATAATATTCATCAAATTCCGTATTCCGTCATCAAAGACTAGCCATCTAACTGAAAGTATTATAGTGCAAAAACACAAGTGTACACTCTATTCCCACACCCTCATAGTCCGATGCGGCAACAATCCGACACGACCGGAGGGAGATCAGAAGCAGGACCAACGGCTTTACGTGCTTTTCGAGGCACGGGAGTGTGTAACACCGTCCTCTACCACTGTGCTGCCGAATGAGAATTACTTAGCCGAAATTTTTTATTTCAAACCTCGCGATCAAGGAGGCGGTCAATTTCGTTTAAATTATCTAAACTACGCATACAATCGCAGTAGATTAAACAGTAAGCAATTTGCTTTATAAATAGCTTAAAATAAATCATGTATGTATATGTTTTATTGCTTGACCTCCCCGGTCGCAGACCTAGAGGCAGACCCAAGACAAGGTGGAAAGATGTAGTGCTAAAGGACAGGAGGGAATGTAATGTTACTGACGATGATGTCGAAGACAGAGCGAAGTGGAGGAGAAAAATAAGGAAAGCTGACCCCACCACCATGTGGGATACATAGCTAGGAAGAGAGAGAGAGAGAGAGTATGTATATGTTTTATTGCAAATTATTTATGAAGTTGTTAACCAGTCCAGCTAAGCTGGAATGCTTCCTTTAGAATTGGGTTCTCATTGGTGGTGCAATGGGTGGGTTTCAAACCCACGACCAGATCCATATACAACTTTCTTCATAGGGCTACGACCAATATTTTGTCGGTTAGTAGTTACGCAAGCCATAACAATGGTAAAATTAATAGCAAAAGCAAAGACAATAGGCACATGCAAAAGCTAACTAAAGCAACAGTCAAGTTACAGTCAGCGAAAAGCTAGTGGTCGCGGCAGCGCTCACATTTAAACCGCTGATATAATAGCAACAGCAAAACCATATCAACTTAATATAATGTCTGTTGAAAGAACATACATACATAGACTCGTGTCTTTATCGCCGAAAGGTTAGGCAGACGTGTATTATACTCCTGCATTTCAATAACTATGATCTCAAGAAATAAGTACGAGCCTATTGTCGGCTCTGCTGCTAATGAGAATTTCTTGACAGAAAAACCTAAAAGCACTTTTCGTGATCTAGGGAATTGAACCTTGGACCTTATGCATAGCAATCGTCTTTATTATTGTTGCACCACCAGGGCTATTTAACTAAGAGGCGGACGCATACAAATTGTACTCAAGTTCTCTAAACTTAAATAATTGTAACAGGTCAAAAGCTGGCCTTAGCCATAATAACCCAAACAAATAATACAATTATAAATAGTCTCTTATAGCTAGCAAAAGCTTATATAACTAGCAAAAGCAAAGGCAGTAGGTGCAGGCAAAACCTAGCAAAAGCTCCTCTTTGCCGTCAGCGAAAAGCTAACGCTTGCATCAACGATCACATATCAATCATTGATATAATATGTAGCAATAGCAATACTATACAAGGAATAGTTTAAATACAATAAACGGGTAGACTCTAGTAGGTAACAGAAAAGCTTATAATGTTTTGTCTAACTCGGGATTCGAACCCGAGACCCCAAGCACCTTAGCAACATACACTAGCACTACGCCATTGAGAAAAACAAAAGTAATATGTTATATATTAATAAAACTCGGTAAAATAATTAATCACTTAGTTTTAATTACAACAGCAACGCACACTCTGCATAAAACTTAAAAATAATGAACAGCAACCAATACAAAAATCCATACATATAATAAAACCATAAACATGCTTTTTGTTTGTATGTCTGTGCATTTGTGCACCCTCATTACCACAGTTGCTGGCCTAATTTTAATATTATTTATTAACCTTATGAATCACAGCGGCACACCAGTGGCTAGACACAGTAGATTTTTAATTAAGTCTGGTGTTTCAGGACCAGAGATGTTAACGTGTTATAATGACGGCGCCCAATTCAAAGTTGCTTTCATAGTGCTGCTGTCAAGATCTCCTTACAAACAACTCCTTGTGGAGGGATAGGCAGGATTGTATTGTATTGCTGCTGTAAATACATACATAGATTCACGCCTGTTTCCCAGAGGGGTAGGCAGAGACTACGAATTTCCATTTGCTACGATCATGACACACTTCTCTGGCCTCATTCACTTTCATCACATTCCTGCTGTAAATAACGTGTCCATTAGAAGACGGTGGCAGCAGGATGGTCAGAGTAACTTTGCACCCTGCACTGGCAGTACAGTTTTTGAAGAATTAAGAACGAGTGACTGATTCCGTTCGTATTGCGAGCACTCGTAAGGTTGTACTGTAACTTTTTTACCACACATAGTTTAATATGTAAAAAATCCGGTTGGCAGTTTTATATAGAGGTCAATATTAGTCCTAACAGACTCATTGATACTAGCTACTTAAATCAAGCCAACAGCATACCCGAACCGTGCATGGAACCTACATAGTTACAATGTTAGTCCCAACCTTATTGATAACTACTTCAAATGTTAAACCAACAACGTACTACTCAAACCGGGTATCGAACCCAATATCTATGAAGAAGTAAACGTCAAGCTTTCGCCACTAAACTAACTACACAAGCCAAAGCAATAAAATATGTAATTAGCAATAGCAATATTAAATTAAAACAATCGCAATGCAGCAAATACCAAGTAATATAATTTTAAAATGTAATTGTAATATTGTCTTCCTCCAGACCGAGTTTTGGTCACAGCGGCCAATCCTTATGGAGACTAGCCAAGCAGCAATTGTGTGCGTATACACAAGTGCACTCTCTGTTCCCTAACTCTCATGATCCGATGGGACGGTAATCCGACACGACCGGAGAGATCAGGCGCAGGACCGACGGCTTTGCCGAACGGCAACAGAATTGCCGAGGCACGGGGGTGTCTAACTGCCAAACTCCGGGCTGCTATTGAGGATTTCTTAACAGAAAAACCTGATAACTTTTTTTGGCCCGACACGGGATTTGAACCCGAGGCCTCATGCACAGCAGTCGCATTCACTGCCGATGCACCACGGAGGTAAAAGATAGCAAAACAACAAACGCAATAACAATATTTTATTATCTTTCAGTATATAGGTACATAATTTACCACGCCGAAGGGGTTAGGCTCAAGTTTAGCACATACATAATATTTTCTTCTTACGTTTATCCAACTATAATTATTTTAGTATTATTTTATGCCTCTGGTGTTGCAGGCGTCCATAGGCTACGGTGACCACTTATAATCAGGTGGGCCGTATGCTTGTTTGCCACCTTAGTTGTATAAAAAGTTAGTCGGCCTAGATGGCGTAGCGGTTAGTGTAACCGACTGCCACTCCTGAGGTCGCGGGTTCGATTCCCGCACAAGTCAAACATTTGTGTGCATGAACATGGATGTTTGTCTTGGTCTGGGTGTTTCTATGTATAATATGTATGTATTTACAAAAAAAAAAAAAAAAAGGTATATATGTATGTTTATCCATTGTCTAGAACCCATAGTACAAGCTCTGCTTAGTTTGGGCTAGATGGTGTTGTGTGTAAAAAAAAAAAAAAAAAAAAAATAATTATGTCATCATATTTAGATTATTTTGAAAACAATGGCGCATGTTACACCACGCCACTATTACAAGTAACACAAATATAAAATACGCCTTTTTACCATTTCTCCACAACAGTGATACATAATTCAGTCAATTGAATATTTGATGTGCCGCCGCGGTGTTCAGCAATTATAATCATTTACATGTTTGCGGGAGACATATGAAATTCAAAACGAGCGCAGACGCAAAGTTGTTTACATCTTTCATGGTAATCGTTGTTAGAACACGTACAGAGACGGAGCTGTAGTGACTACAAACGCAAAAGTACGGTTTGCCTTCCTAACATGTTCGAGCCAGAATATCTATGTTTATCTTCGATCAAGTTTATTATTGATCGAAGATGTTTATATTAATAATGTAAGCAGATTGCGCGCATGGAGAAGTGAGGCATTTGACATAGTAAGTTTTTTAAAGTGAAAACTTCTTTAAGCGCGTTGAGCTCTTGGGTGAACTAAAATAATAGAACTCGCGTCATCGTCACGCTTCCACGCTTTCAATTTTTGAATTATTTTAGAATATTAACAATATCTCGGCAATGGTGCGTCCTACGCAAAAATAACGAAATTTTGAGCCTCTTTATAATCTCGAAGAGAGTATCAGGAACTAGCATCCGACCCGCCTGTTTTTTTTGGGTGAACAAAAATCATGGAACTTACGTCATCGTCAACGAACGCTTTCCATTTTTGAATTATTTTTGGTTTATAAAGAAGTGTTTATGATCAAGGATTAAAGTGTTCACATCTATCGGCAGTCCCCAAAGACTGCGCCAATTTTATTTTTATAGACTTTACAAATATTCAAATCACAAACACAAATAACGCACAGATTCGATACAACTATGACACACACAATTTTCATCTTACGAGTAAGTGGGGATCGAACACACTCGGCGCTTTGGCAGCGGCGCGGCGAGGCGGCCACATAAACCACCACGTCACCCGTGCAGTCAAAGTTTTACTATCCTTACGTCGCGTCGGTTTATTGTACTAAATTCATACTTACCCGGACTTTCTCTTACCATAACCAAATAATTGAAAACAGCGGACTGTTCCATTAAAAACTGAAATCTTTACGAGAATGAAAGGGTGAAGGCGCCTTGCATTATTTCCTTGGCTTAATCCGGCCCTGAGTCTATCACGTGCAAATATAACATAATATATTTATATAATATATCGAATTTTAAAGTAGCTGAAGCTTGTCATCAATCTGTTTCTGTTTTATCATAATATAAAATTTATTATCATAAAACATAAGACATAATTATTATATATATATTATGTACCCTACTATGCATTGTCATAATTCTGAAAGAACTTCAATTCTGATATTATGTCCTTAAATTAACGATCACTGAAATTGGATTGGATCACAATTGAATTTTTCAATTAGGCAAATACCAGACATAATGAAAAAAGCATTTGGTCTCGGCCCCGAGGTCCGAGCCGTTGCATGATTGGGTAGGTAATATTAGGTTTTTCTATCAAGAAATTGTAAATAGTATTGGGTTTTTATGTCAAGAAATTGTAAATAGGGTTTTCTATAAAGAAATGTCAGTATCAGCACAGAGTCAGGACCTGTACTCAAAAGAATTCTATTTTTAAGCGAAGTATACACATAGGGAACTAGAAAACAGTTGTGCAATTCAGTAAACACTACCAAAAGTATTTTTAAGTCGCCAGTGTACATTAAAAATTTATATAACGACTATAGCGATAATACGTACTTAAATAGTTGCTATGGCTACTACCGAACTGACTATAGAATTCAAAATGAGGTTTTTTACGGAATAGCCCGTCTGAATCTGTTTATTAATACGTGAAGTGAAACTTTGTACCCAATGATATTATAAGCTAGGTATATCACTGTCATTGTAATGGACTTACAAAATCTTATACATACAATTTTGTTATCTATACTAATAAGCTGTTTGTTTGTTTGAACGCGCTAATCACAGGTTCTAATTGAAAAACTACTAGTTCAAATTGAAAAATTATTTTAGTGTTGGATAGCCTTTTTATCGAGGAAGGCTATAGGCTATATAAAATCACGCTACGACCCACGGGGGCCGCGCAGTAACCATAAACGCGAGTGAAACCGCGGGCACATCTAGTTTTAATAATAACTTTACTTGTGTTGAAAAGATAAATAAATTAGCGCAATAATTCTATTGCACTGATTTATTTATCTTTTCAACACGAGTAAAGTTATTAATAACAAAATTGTAGAGACATGAACAATCGAACAATTGTACAAATTTCGCAAGAGATCTAGTTGAACCGATTTTGTTTTGAGGGAATAGAAAAACGACCCAGTTAAATCTAACTTAACTACGTTTTGATCGATCTATCTACTTTTTTAAAGCACATGTCCGGCGCTGGTGAATATTCCAGTGTCGTAAGGGACTACAGATAGAGGTAGTCGTTAAATCAATAAACTGTTTTTATTAACGGCTTTTTGTTCTTTAACGAATCAACTGTTTTTCTCCAATGAAAAAACCTGTTGAAAATATTAACCTAATAAATCCTATCAACGTCTTCGCAACGCAAGTCGCAACTTGCAATAATGTATAAATAATTTTCATCTCATAAAACAACTAATAAAATAACGAAAGCAGTTTTGTTCTAATACAATTAGTAGCTACAAAACGGTTTTCGAAGTTGCGATCGTAAACGTTGACATAATATGCATTAATTTAACTTTATACGAATCTAATGAATAATCAGTTCATTGAAAAAGCAGTTGACGATTTAACAGCTTTTTAAACCTGTTGACCATTAACGATAAACAGTTACATTAAATTAACTAAAAAATCGTCAATGACACATCTCTAACTACAGACATTCAAACAACGGACACAAAGAACACCCAATCACAGGAAAAACATTGGAAAAGTCTAAAGCCATGAAAGCTCATAACACAATCTGCATTTCTTGCCTATCGCTGACCACTCATAATACTATCTGCAATCCTTTGACATTCCTGTCCAAACAGCCGTGCTAACCTAAGTTAATATAACGGTAACCTTAGATTGACTTCCTAAGCACGAAGGTCAGACGTTTGTCATTCCGGTAACGAGCAAAACCTGAATTAATTCAGGAACAAGACAGGTATAAAAACGTTCCGAAACGGGAATAGAAGGTCGTGCCAAGGCTGATGCTGTTTTGATGCAATGTTACGAGACTTCAGTAAGTTGTTAGGACTGCTCGACTCGTTTTGGTACGAATATAAATAACTAGATGTTCTCGCGGTTTCACCCGCATTTATAGTTACTGCGCCGCCCCCGTGGGTCGTAGCGTCACGTTATATAGCCTATAGCCTTCGTCGATAAATAGGCTATCCTACACTAAAAGAATTTTTCAAATCGAACCAGTAGTTCCTGAGATTAGCACGTTCAAACAAACAAACAAACTCTTCAGCTTTATAATATTAGTATAGCTTTAAATTTTACAAATAATATTTATTTATTATTTTAAATTAAGAAAACTTACCTTATGAGCTCCACACTAGCTCAGGTTTGTCTCGTAGATTTCTTGAGACCAATAAGAAAATATTTTTATAAACTGGATTAAATGCCGTAATTAGGAATTTCACATTAGTCAGATAATTTATATGAGATCGCGCTAAATTTAGAATGATTGGGCAAAATTATTATTAATAAAACTTACCTTAAGAACTCCACTCTAGATCAGGCTTGTCTCGTGGATGTCTAGTCGTATTATCAATAAAAAGTTAAGATAAGATAAAATAATTTATTTATTCACTCAAACACATGTGTACATACAATAAATAATCGCATGCAAGATATAAAGGTGAACAAAGTTCTAGACATGTTTGCCATACAATGGCGTGCAAATATCATTCTGATTAATTAATGATGGTAAAAGTTAATAGAATAGGTACCTACCATAAAACTCAAAATTACTACAAAAGCCATAAGTGTAGGTATACGAAGTATTTTGATAATTTGGATATAAACATGAATAAATGACGTTACAGCAAATTTTACCTCAAATGAAGAGCTGATTAGGTCGCTAGAATGCTGGACAATTTCTAAGTAAAATTAAGAACTAATGATTGGAAATTTAAAAAAGGTAAATAAATAGAGTTCCAATCTGATAAACGTCATACATAATAATTATGTGAACTGAAAATCAATATAATTTGGCGTTTATTTTCATTTAGGAGAATACCATTTGTGATATTTATGACACTGAGATTACAACAAAACTCTATTTTGAACAGTTTTAATTACATAAATTAGACTTATGATATTGTAAACATATTTAATAATTAATTTTTTAACGCAGCTATAGCTGCACAGGCAATAATGTCTGTATCGCAGGGAACTAGAAAGTCAGAACAAGGATTTATGGAACATACAAATTTGTTGCTTGTAAGGGGATCGAACCCGTAATACCCAACACTCGTCGCAGTAGTACCTAGTGATTATTTTGGAGTTCTTACCTTATTTATGAATGCAGTCTATGCAGCGCTGCTCCTGTGGGCAAAAATAAGATTATAATCAAAAGAAAGAAAGAAAGAAATTTGTTTATTTCGTACAGAGCACACACAATTAATTAAAACAATATAAACAAACATATTATACATATTAAAAAACAAAATGTGTATGCCCTCGCCAAAAAGGGTCACCACCTCTGCATTAGCTGGGCACCCAAATTGAGTGCACCAGCCAATCAGTAATATAGGAGCCTGCTGTTGCTAAATATTTGGAACGAACGAATGATATGACTGGCCCTTGCAGTTTACACCTAACAGTCTCGTTCCTTTTCTTTCATCGTATCTTGAATAGCATTTACTGGGGTCTACGACGCACGAACGCGTTTGATACTACTGATCATAAGTTACGATAACCGATTACCATCAAGAGGATATGTCATAAATGTTGTATAAAAAATAAATCTTAATCTGGAGCACCCCGAACGTCACATCACAGCTACAACCCTATAAAAATTGTGGCCCGGGGCAAACAATTATCCATAAGCCACCATAAGGGGTTTATTTTTATATCAAGTGCACAGTAAGCCTTCTTTAAAACCTCAGCCATAAACAAGAAATGTCGGCCTCGATGGCGTAGTGGTTAGTATAACCGACTGCCACGCCTGAGGTCGCGGGTTCGATTCCCGCACAAGTCAAACATTTGTGTGCATGAACATGGATGTTTGCCTTGGTCTGGGTGTTTCTATATATAATATGTATGTATTTACAAAAAAAGGTATATAATTATGTAAGTTTATCCATTGTCTAGTACCCATAGCACAAGTTCTGCTTACTTTGGACTAGATAGTGTTGTGTGTATGTGATAGAATATTATTATTTTTACTAGATACTCCCGCGGTTGTATGTATAATATGGTATGTATAATATGTATGTATTTACAAAAAAAATAATTATATATGTATGTTTACCCATAGTACAAGCTCTGCTTAGTTTGGGCTAGATGGTGTTGTGTGTATGTGGTAGAATATTATATTAATACTAGAGGATGCCCGCAGCTTCGCCCGCACATGTTTTTTTATTGAACCAATTCTTCCCAATCCCGTGGGAATTTCGGGTAATCCCTTCTTAGTGCACCCCTACAGTACCCAAGGAACATACATGTCAAATTTCAGCTTCTTGCGCCCAATAGTTTCGGCTGTGCGTTGTCTGTCAGTCACTCAGTAACGGAAGAGTTTTATATATATAGATTATTATTACATCAAATAAATATTTAATTCAAAAACCAAACCTAATTAATATTATTAAATTCTATTCACGAACAAATATACTACTAACGCCATCTACCACCAAATAGAATAACCACAACAACATTCAACGACCTTCTACAATCCCCCAAAAGATGGCATGAAACGAAATCACAAACCATCAAATTAACATTCACAATCTTTAAAACATTGCAAACAACTAAAAACAGCAACAAGAAACGCACAGGACATCATTAAAATACGCGGATAATGTATAATTCAATATAAATGGACGTCATCAATCGTCCTTTGTGATGAATAAATCATTCTTCCTGTCCTTTGAGATTTTTTACCGTGTTGCGGTAGGTTAGTTTAAAATAAATGCGCATAGCTGATGTCCCAGACGTTTCTCTTTCATAAAACATTTTTGCAAAACAGTTTTTATAATAAGTAGCTCGTACCCTTCAGCTGCAGGAAGGGTTATATGTATTGGTTATAGATTTTGATAGCTTGCAAGTAAGGCGTGATCACATCTATACTTTTTATGTCTGTAGGTATATCAAAAGTAAATTAAAGTGTCCGAAATTTACCATGAGTTTTAAGCAAATTGGCACGATTGTTTCTCAATATAATATCATAGATAATCAGACTAGTTCATAAAGACAACCGATATACCTATGATTAGCCGCTTACAGATTTTTGAGGTGAAAATTTCTTTAGGCGCGTTGAGCACTTCTTGGGTGAACAAAAATCATAGAACTCGCGTCACGCTTTGTCATCGTCACGCTTCCACGCTTTCCATTTTTGAATTATTTTAGAATATTAAACAATATCTCAGCAATGGTGCGTCTTACGCAAAAAGTAACGAAATTTTGACCTCCTTAATAACTCCTAAGAGAGTGTCAGGAATCTGTCCTTTTTTTTGTTTATAAGGATGTGTTTATGATCAAGGATTAAAGTTTTCACTTCTATCGGCAGTCCCCAAAGACTGCCCCAATTTATTTTTGTTGATAATGAAGTGTATATGATCAAGGATGAAAGTTTTCACTTCTATCGGCAGTCCCCAAAGACTGCCCCAATTTATTTTTGTTGATAATGAAGTGTATATGATCAAGGATGAAAGTTTTCACTTCAATCGGCAGTACCCAAAGACTGCCCCAATTTATTTTTGTTGATAATGAAGTGTATATGATCAAGGATTAAAGTTTTCACTTCTATCGGCAGTCCCCAAAGACTGCCCCAATTTATTTTTGTTGATAATGAAGTGTATATGATCAAGGATGAAAGTTTTCACTTCTATCGGCAGTCCCCAAAGACTGCCCCAATTTATTTTTGTTGATAATGAAGTGTATATGATCAAGGATGAAAGTTTTCACTTCTATCGGCAGTCCCCAAAGACTGCCCCAATTTATTTTTGTTGATAATGAAGTGTATATGATCAAGGATGAAAGTTTTCACTTCTATCGGCAGTCCCCAAAGACTGCCCCAATTTATTTTTGTTGATAATGAAGTGTATATGATCAAGGATGAAAGTTTTCACTTCAATCGGCAGTACCCAAAGACTGCCCCAATTTTCTTTTAATTACGTTTCATTCGCAAATTGTCGTATCCTGTATCGCGAGCAACTTTACAAACATTTGAACAACCGACACTGAAAGCACCCAGACTTAGAATAACCATGTTGTGATGCACGAGTGGTGTAGTGGTTAAAGTGGTCACCATGCCACTGCTTCTCGAATGTGGGTTCCATCCCTACGCGGAACAAAATGTTGTCTTATCCACAAATGGTTTTTACGGGTCTGGATGTTCGTTGTATGCGTTGTTTGAATGTAAATTGTGCCCGTGCCCGTGACTCAGACAGACTTTATTCCTAGTGCAATGTCGATAAGAAAAGCCCACTTGTGGATCTTACATTTTTGTCCGTTTGGGACTTGAAACCACAACACTCAGCGCGACAGCACTTAGACTGTTGCGCCACAGACAGCTGGAGTTGTCTGGTACGCTCGTTGTTACTTTGGTATCTTATACGGAAACCACCGCTTTAATTTATTTTATATTCGTTCGGAAATAGATCTTAACCACACAAAGTTTGTGTAAATTTCAGCCAACAATAATGCTTATTAATAGGAAATGCTACTAGCGTTTATTCCATACAAAACATATTTCTCCGTTTTCTATCAGGATAATTAACAAATGCAAAAATAATAAGAATTATGATCTCATTTTATGAATATACAGACTAGGAAGGCACCTTATAAAATAACAAATCCCATTCTGCAACCAAATATAATTCAAGTAATAAAATAAATAAAAACATACAGAAATAGGCAAACACCTATTTATTTGTTTATTAATTAAATCCTTACTAATATTATAAATTCAAAAGTAACTCTGTCTGTCTATCTGTCTGTCTGTCTGCCTGTTACCTTTTCACGGCTAAACCACTCAACCGATTTAGATGAAATTGGTACAGATATCGTTTAAAACCTGGGGAAGGACATAGGCTACTTTTTATTCATGTATGTACCACGCGGGCGGGGCCGTGCGCAAAAGCTAGTAAATATTAAAATGCTGACCTGAGGAATACGAGATGATGTTTTTAACAATTTTGCTTAGTCCGAAGTTATAGTTTAATAATCTTATACGTTAAGGGCTTGTCCCACCACCTCCAAATATGTAGCATTTATCTACAAGATAAAGGTCTCGCCATCTCTCTTATTTAACCGAACAAGAGTGAGACAACATGCGATTTATCTTTCGGATAACTTTTACTTGTTAGTTGCGGACGGAGAGCGAAAGCTTAGTAACAAGTGTAAGGCGTATAGCACACTGCCAGAGTCGGGGCTGCGTTGCGGTGGAAAAGAGGCGCGAAACGCGCGGCGCCGGCGCGCTCGCCGCAACACGTCATGAGACGCTAGTGCTCTGTTTTTTCGCCTCTTTTGTGCCGCAACGCAGCCTCGACTCTGGCAGTGTGCTATACGCCTTATACATCCGCTTTTTGCTAGCTCTGGTTTTGATCCAACGTAATGTGAGACGAACCCATTGCCATCCACCGAATAGACTTCTACACAAAGGTAGATATCTATTTTAGATTATAAGGAGCAGCACGAGCTGCTGTTAAAAATTTCTTAAGAGAAATCCCAATAACACTGCCCGACCGAGCATCGAACCTAACGAATACTAGCCGTCGTATTCACTACCGCTGCGCCACCAACGCAACTTTTGCATATTGATGTAAAAACTGTTTTGTTTTTAACTCACTTTGAAAAATATTTCAATCTAACCAGACAATGTTTACACAGAAAAACACAGCATTTCTTAAAATAAATAAGACAGTAATCACTGTAATCAGACTGCATTACAAGCTAGCATCACGTGTGTCATCTCAACTTCTCCTTAAAGTTGGACAGTCGCCAGCATTTCTCATATGTTCGCTTGAACAATCATGAAAATCGTGTCGAAATTTCGTGAAATTGTCTGAGTCAATAATGGTATAGGTAGTACGAATTACATTTGTTTTCTGACTTATTTGTTAAACAACAAACTCTCTGTACAATCGTCACCTTAGTAGTAAAGGATTGTATGCGCACAATTATATGACAAGAACCTACGGAACCCTTAAGTATGTACAGTACTATCAGCCCTAATACCCTAAGGCGGTGGCCTACCATATATTATGTGATGAATAAATAAATAGATAGATAAATTCGGGATGCCTGCACCATGCGTCCTACGGTAACAAGCGGAGAGTAGACGACATTTTCCTTAACCGTTTTCGCAAGTAATAATGCACTTCGAACAATTAAACGAGCGTGCCAAAACTTTACTCTTGGGAATCGATTGGTCTCAATGACTCGTTGTTCTATAAACTATCTAATTACATACCTAGGTATTAAATTAAAGTTGACCCATTGATGTAATATCAATGAGTTGACCAGATAATAAATTTTGTATATGTTCCCATTTGGCAAAATGCCAATGAAAACACTTCATATAATAATATAATAATATTCTATCACATACACACAACACCATCTAGTCCAAACTAAGCAGAGCTTGTACTAGGGTATGGGTACTAGACAATAGATAAATATACATATACATGTACTTATTGAATTAAAAAATATACTTTTTTTTTGTAAATACACACATATTATACATAGAAACACCCAAACCAAGACAAACATCCATGTTTATGCACACAAATGTTTGACTTGTGCGGGAATCGAACCCGCGACGTCTAGCGTGGCAGTCGGTTACACTAACTACTACGCCATTGATGCCGACGAAAATATAAATATACATGGAATTATAGCTGATAACATAAATGCCAATGTAAGTACGTTTGTTACGCTTTCACGCCTTAACTACTCGACCGACACCATAACATTTCGCGTAGACAGGGGTCCAGAAAACTACTAGACTATATGAAAGGTACCACGGTACCTTTCATATAGTCTAGGTAGTTTAAGGCAATAGTCCGATATACCCTCTCCGTTCCCGCAGGTATAAGAGGTTCAATCAGAACAAAAACTACAAAATCTTATTGAATAGTTATAAGCATCATGCTTTGATTGTAACTGTAACATGACAAAAAAGAAAGACAATACATTAAGATAGGTGTCTATGTATTGTCTCTAGCTACCAGTATGCTATATTTGTTTACTAGCCTAAGAAAAATATCCCTGTGTTCCCATTCGTCCCACTACTTTGTCCCACTGGTAGGATGAAAGGGAAGAGCCTTATAATTTTTCCAGTTCGTTCCCCTAATCCAAGCAGAGGGACAAACGGGAACATTTTTTAATTTAATATAAATTATAGGCTATGGATACATTTATGTTGCGGTGGCAATGAAAGAACTGCTTGTATCATAATCATCATTTATTCGCCTTTATCTTATGAGGGCTGAAATAACAAACCTATATCTAAAATACGAAAATTATAATTTTAATCACAGAAACAATTATTATCATAATAAACAAACATATGGATGTTTTAACAAAATAACTAAAATCCCTATTTTATCACAGAATCAACATAATGGATATAATTAATAACGAACCTACATGTAATATTATGAATAACAAACCTACATGTGACAAAAATAGTGACTTTTGACTTTTGACAAATGGCGGTGAAGTCGCGGCGCGGTCGAGCACACCACCGCCGCCGCGCCTCCGAGCTCCGCCTCGATTCCACCTCGCCTGTGACGCGACTCAAGTGTGTGAGCGCACTGCCATTTATTCCTGAAGGAAACAGAAGCGGCGCGCCGCTCGTGCGCCCGCGCCTCGACTCCACCTCGACTCCAGCTCGTGTAGGCGACGGGCCTTACACTGCTATGTGCTAGCAGCAACGGTCATTTACTAATTAAAATGTAGGGACGATAACCACAGCTAACATTATGTAGTTCTTAGCACTGAATCTTCGGAGCGCAAGAACCACACTTTTTTTTTAAAGACACCTCTCCCATTAGGAATAATTCCTGTATCGCGGCGGACTTTACAAACATTCAAACAACAGACATAAAGAACATCCAAACTCGGAATAACCATTTGTTGGTTGCCCATTTGTCCAGTGTTCGAACCCACAACAATCGGCGCAGTGGCTGTGGCGTGGCGACAGTCAACTTGGCTGGGTATAAATAATTATGAACAACTTTCAGACATAGGACGACATCGTCAATGTTGACGAATTTCCTTTAAATAAAGATTTAAAAAAAAAAAAAACTTTCAGACATGCAGATTTCCTAACGATGTTTTCCTTAACCGTTTTCATGAGCAATAATTAACGCACATAACTTTGAACAATTAGAGAAGCTTGCCAAGATTACTCTTGGGAATCGATTAGTCTGAATGACTCACTGTTCTATGAACTAACTAAATACATTAATCTATATTCTATACTAATATTATAAAGCTGAGGAGTTTGTTTGTTTGTTTGAACGCGCTAATCTCAGGAACTACTGCTTCGAATTGAAAAAATATTTTAGTGTTGAATAACCTATTTAATGAGGAAGGCCATAAGCTATATAACATCACGATATGACCCACGGGGACAGCGCAGTAACGATAAACGCGGGTGAAACCGCGGGAACATCTAGTATAAAATATGGGTACCTATTTTGAAAGTTTTACTCTAGCGTATAACACCAATCAATTATTATGAAGCTAGCCTATCTTTGTCCTACTTGGTAAAATACAGAACATACACAAAATGACACTTGCTTCAAGTATACATAAATATTTTCATGTCTATATCCCCAAAGGGTTAAGCGGAGGTGCATTACACTCACATTTGTATATGCATCGTTGTAGGTCCCACGAAATAGGGGACGAACCTATTCCCGTTTAACTGACGCAGTCCTAAACTCCGTACTGTTACTATGAATTTCATGACAGGAGAAGCCATTACATTTAGTCTGACCCGGGCATCAAACCCACACGATGGCACGCCAACATAGGCACATACTATTGCTAATATTGCTATGGGACAACGATTTTCTCAAATTGAAAAATAGATGTCGCTAGTAGTACGGTCAGACTCCGGTACAAACATACCGTAGGTACAGCTATTATGACTGTATGCTTCGTCTGATTTAGTAAAACGCACAGAATAACGTTTAATGCGGCAAGAAACATGCTTCGCGTACCTATATAATCATTCAGTACCTAATTGATAAGAAACATTTATAGCCTTATACAATAGGTATAAGAAATATAGCAATGTCAACTTACCGCACACTCCAAGCGCAAAATCAAACTGGAACAACAACACTATACACATAGCAACTCGGACACGATAATAATTAAGTACCTACCTATTTAACACTAAAACTTTTATAATAATGTTACAACCGCCATGACACCACGCTAATTTTAATTTCATAATCTTACAATGAAATAAAACAATAAAAAGAAAACAAAATGTCATATTAATACACCGAGAAAATACATTTTGACACTATTTGTACAATATTAACCCGCTTTCAAGACTTTTAAAACAAAATACGTACCTACGTACGTATGTACAATATACATTGCAAGGCGCCTGACTGCCGCCGGCCGCGCAATAAAATCAAAATGGGCGGGAAAATTTTAAGATTCTAATCATTTGACGCTTTTAATATAATTTAATTCAAATAAAATATTTATCATGTAGTGAAAGTAATGTCTGAATTATGAGTTTTATTATATTAATATTATAACAATACATTTAATTTAAATAATACCGGTTATATAAATTTTATAGCAAAACAAATGCATAAAAGTTTAAAGAATCAGAGCTCAGCGTCCCGCGCTCTTTTTTCGAACGGAAGCATTATTTTAAATTCAAATAATTACGAATGTTCTATTTTCTTAAAACTTGCTTTCTTTTTGTCAAAACATTTATAGTTTGTTATATTAAACTTTATTTATTATAACATTAATTGCCATAAATTGATTATGAAAGTATGAATATGTAATTATTACTTGCAAACAATACAATATTATCTATTTAATTTAAAATTACGTCACATCCTGCGATTTAGACTTTTCTCCTTGTGAAATTCTTCCTTTTTATGACGTTTTTGATATAAATTTCATTAAAATAGTAATTAATAATAACGTAATAACATTATGCTAATTAAATTAATCAAATATACATTTGTTATTTAATTTAATATAGCAGTCATTACGACATTTGCAATAACTTAAAAACCATATAAATTATATAATTATTTTTCTTGTATGTTTTAACACAATGACATTTATGCCGTTGGTATAAGGTGCATAATAAACTGTTCATATGTTTGGTCGCTCTTATTGTACAGAATGAGCAACGAGGATATTTTTCGAGTAAGACTCTTGCTATCTTTGTCTATAAAGCCGTAAAAAATAGAGACACAATGAGACTTGCTGCATTAAACTATCCTGTTGTAAATTACGACTCGTTCTGATACAGGTTATACGGGTATACGGTTTTCGAAGATTTAAATCTTTGTTTGATATCTCAAGTCCCGGCCCCGCGGCATAAGATCGCGCCTATGTTTGCAGCGATTGGGATCCCACAATCGACTCCCGGGTCTGGTAGTCAGAGGATTTATTTAAAAATACTAAAGACGGATGATGTAGATAATATTAGGCATTATTTGTAAATTTTTATAACCAGTTTCACGACTATCAAGTACTTAAAAGTTATTCGAAATATAAATCGCATGCTGTCTCACTCTTGTTAGGTTAAAGAAGAGGGATGGTGATACTTTTATCTTATAGATAAATTTTAAATGCTCTTTGGAGGTGGTGGAAAAATGCCTTGTACCTAAGATTGAAATTAAACAAAATACGGATTTTATCACGTTGTTTATTTTTTATAAAACACTATAATTACATAATTTTAAAGCTTTAAACTACTATTGTTAAACACTTTTACTAGTTACTGTTTACTTCTATTTAAGCTATTTAAATTATAAACCTATATAGATTTAATTTTACACTTTTCCCGACGTTTCTGTTGCTTTTCAGCAGCCATATTCATATCCCGACTCCCGATAATCCGTAAATGTCGGTGTAGTCGGTACACCTTTGTTTATCCCTTTAAATAAGTCTATGTATTATTATTATATTATGTGTGTGTGTTGTGTGTGCGTGTGCGTGTGCGTGTGCGTGTGCGTGTAATATTATATAGTCACTAATAAATCAGGTTCAAAAACAAGATTCATTATATAAGTTGTTGCTAGTCTCTCTGCGCAATTCTTTAGCCAATAAAAGCACAATAATCGCTATTTAAATTTATTTCTTTGGTTTCACACACACAAGCGGAAACTATTCGATACGGAAATCAACATGGCACATGACAAAACTTTGTGCTGTGTATCGATGTAAGCTTGTGGTGCAGAACGAGGTAACTGGCAAAATTATAATAGTATTTTTTTATCTAAATCTGAACATATTTATTCTTTTAGGTAATACTTAAGAACGTCACAAGAGCAGCGATAGCTTAGTGGGGAGACCAACAGACTGCAATGCAGAGGGTCTGGGGTTGGAATCCACGTCGCGCACCTCTGACTTTCGGAAGTTTATGACTTTTCGAAATTATGTGCGTATTAACTGACAATTGTCGCTAGCTCCGTGCTTCGAAGAGCACGTTAAGCCGTTGGTCCCGGCTGCCATGAACATCTATGGCAGTCGTTATTGGGAGAGTGTCGACACAAAAGATACCACTGGGTCATAGTGTCACCGGTCTGCACTGACTGGGCCTCACATAAGATAAGATAAGATAAGAACGTCACGGTTACACTAATTAAACTATAATATGAATTTACATTTACATTCAGCAAAGAAAAGACGTATTGAGAAGAATTAATAAGTACTTATTGCTCTAAAACATTAAATTTAAGTAGAATAAGCTAAGTGTTATGTTATGTTTTGTTTATTTTTCCTGTTTTTTCTTTTATATTATTGCATTCATATTTAAATTTTAAAACCCTACCTTATGTTTGTTTATATTTTAGGTTTACATTTTAAGAAAATTGTAAACTCTTAACATAATTTTGTTGTCTCAACTGCGAATGCTGTGTTAGCTCGTAAGTGGCATGTATATTAGAACTCCGTCATCTAAATTTTTCACTAAATTGTATCATATATATGCTGTGAATTAACCAAATAAATAAATAAACGAACAAAAATCTCGCGGCGGTTAATAAAACTTTGTTGGCCTGATGAATTATAGCCTAAGTAAAAAGAGTACAAATTGCGTCGAAAAGTGCCTAACCCTTTTCAGAATGGGAAATGGTCTGTGCCTAGCAGCATTATATAAACAGGAATTACATTATTATGATCAATAATAATACCTAAATTGTTTTAATTATCTCTTCAGTGACTCAATAAATATACAATTAATCTGGCAAAACTTAGGATACCCGACGTAATTAATAAAATATTGTGTCTGGCCACCGGTGTGCCGCTGCGACTCAATAGGTTAACAGACACAAAGTATACATAGAAGAAAATTTCGGCTTTATGAAGCATCAACTTTTCGTGAAAGAGCGTTGTATATTTTGCGATGCCGGCAAAAAAGAGTTTAATCTGCAAAGGAGACCGTCCATATTCGGCTTGCATGTGGAAAATCGTCTTATAAACAAAGTAAAATATTAAAAGTTTTGTTTTAATATATAATAAATATTGGTTACCATCCAGTAGTATGAAATTGACGTATTTTATTTATATATTATACCAAAATAGTACACACAGCCTAGAAGCAATAAGGCAGGAATACTGCAACTGCATAGTCGGCCGAAGGACAGTTGGTTACTGTGCTCACATAATGCCTAAACTGGGCAAGATATGAAAATATCACTCAACCAGCCCAGTTTTTGGAAATATTTTAATAACTTATGAAGGTGATGGTGACACATGAAAATAAATATTTAAACAACGTGTTTTATTTTATTATTTAACGAACTTGACTTCATAGAATAATGTTTTCTACTTAGTTTAGGCTACTCAAAATTAATATTGTTAATACAATATAAAATTGATCACGCCCAGGCCAGGGTCCCATACAAGGTGGTCGGTCTCCTTTTTGCCGAACATGCATACATTGTATAAGTGGGTGTATACTCATAATCTTATCTAAGTACAAAACAAACACGGCATATATGGCTATTCAATGTATAGTAGAAAAGGTTTGGCGGTTTGGCCGTGGCACTAAGTATTGCTAAGCATATTCTACAAATTAAGAATACCGCGATAATATTCTCCAAGGTCACCAAGTAACTAAATAGTAGGTATTACAAAACAAAAAAAAAGAAGAAAATCGCATGCTAGTTCCTGATACTCTGTTAGGAGTTATTAAGGGGGTCGTTATTTTTTTCGTAGGACGCACCATTTCTGAGATATTGTTAATATTCTAAAAACTAATAATAAAGCGTGGAAGCGTGACGATGACGTGAGTTCCACGATTTTTGTTCACCCAAGAAGTACTCATCACGCCTAAAGAAGGTTTCACTTCAAAAATAAATTATAACTGGAGCCGATATAAAATGCAATATCGGTGAAATATAAAGAAAAACATCTTTCATCAATTAAAAATATTGTAGACTATCCATTCAGTTTTAAGTTTATTTTTGTAAAGATCATTGGTTGCGCAAATTCTCTATATGCACATCACGTACATGATGCAAAAGGTCGCGTAGAGCAGAGACAATTTTCCTTATCGAGAAAAATCAAATAGTCCTTTATAAAATCAGCGCACAGAAAGAAAAACAGAAAGAATGAAACATTTATTTGCACAGAATACATGTAGTACCAGATTTAACAATGGTGAATAGTTCAGGCTATATTCTGCCTGTATTAGGCATGCAAATATTAATAATTATATAAAACAATTAAAATATTACGAACAAAATGGCAAGCTATATTATATAGCTTGCCATTTTGTTCGTAATATTTTAATTAAATAATTATTATTATTTACCATAAATTTATATATATTACAATACCTAAATTAATTAATATTTACAAATAATCAGGTTCATTAGTTTTATGTTGCATGAACTCTTCTATTGTATAAAAGCACTTACCCACTAGCCATTTTCTTAACAGATAAAGTAACCAAAACATAATTATGATCATTTGCCGGCCTCGGTGGCGTAGTGGTTAGTGTAACCAACTGCCACGCCTGAGGTCGCGGGTTCGATTCCCGCACAAGTCAAACATTTGTGTGCATGAACATGGATGTTTGTCTTGGTCTGGGTGTTTCTATGTATAATATGTATGTATTTACAAAAAAAAAAGTATATATGTATGTTTATCCATTGTCTAGTACCCATAGTACAAGCTCTGCTTAGTTTGGGCTAGATGGTGTTGTGTGTATGAGGTAGAATATTATTATTATTATTATTATTATTTCAGATTTGCTATTAGAAATTCATTTAACACTTATCTCCACGCGGCAGTTAGATTAACTACCTTTGCGCCTCCATACAATATTTATTGGTGATAAATGCTTTGAGTCTCATTAGTTAATTATAGGTAGTCAGAGTAACGATTTCACGTCACTAGTCATGCGCGAAAACGTAAAATCCCACAAAACCCGTTCGTTTTAAGTAGCTATAAGTACCGTGTGATTCATCATCACAATTTTACAGACTATAAGTTGCCAATATTTAAACACTGATATCATTCAGTTACAGGGTTCTTATCTACAACACACGCAGCATCTGTCATTCGTTTGCAAACATTCGGTAAATTCGGTTCAGTAACTTCACTAACTTCAGTACGATATTTGACTTTACGCGGAGTGCACGCCAGTAGAAATCGTGAGTAGTATTTATTTTTATTATTATCATTAACGTGTTATAAAGCTTTATTTACATAATTAATAGGCAATCTTGAATTTTAAATCAGTGAACGAATTAAATTTATTGCATTACGAATAAAAAACATTCGATTTTCGAACGTAATTAAAAAATAATGTCGTGTGTTTTTTTTAAATATGGCGTTTTAAATGATATTTAGATTGTAATATTATTTTTCTGATTTATTCGTAGTGGTTTAATTATTTTTCCGTGTTTGTTTATTGAAAATACAGTAGTTTATGTTAATTAATGCTAATTTATATCAGTGTTGGATTGTTTAGGATCTCAAACCATAGAGTATTTGTTTTGTTATTGTCTATGTGTGTTAAGTTAAGTGTAAATCTTTTTGATGTGACATCTTGATCAGTAAATTCATTAAGCTTGCTTATTCAAAAAGATGGACGCCCGTATACTTAATGTTGGTGAGATGATATCTATGAATGGAAAGTATTATTATTAGAATGTATGAGGTACTGTGAGCAGAATGCATGAATGCTAAATTTTAAATTTATATATTATATTATTAAATAGTGTAATTGGCGCAAGTCGTTCTATTTGATGCAAATAAATAAATAAGTCTAAAATATATTATTTCATATATTTTAATAATATTTACTTAATATTAGCCCCGTTTTAATAACTGTCTTATTGATTTTAATAAAATATATGAAGATGGCAAGAAGAACTAGACGCATACAGAAGGAATCGGGTCCAAATTGCATAGGATAGGGAAAAGTGAAAGCAGAAGAGGAAGGCTTTTGCCCAGTAGTGGGACAGTAACTAGACTTACAATTAATAATAATAAAACCCCCTTATCTAAAGATTTAGGGGTTCCGTTTGTGTGTCTGTAACAGTGGGTAATCTAGCGCTTCCCATGGTATATTTATAAATTATTGATGATTATAAAGGTGATAATACTATAAATAACTAGATGTTCCCGCGGTTTCACCCGCGTTTATCGTTACTGTGCCGCGCCGCCCCCGTGGGTCGTAGCGTGATGTTATATAGCCTATAGCCTTCCTCGATACATAGGCTATCCAACACTATAATAATTTTTCAAATCGAAACAGTAGTTCCTGAGATTAGCGCGTTCAAACAAACTCTTCAGCTTTATAATTAGTATAGATTATCATCGTTTTATATATTTTTTTCGGTTTAATTGTAAGTCATTATCGTCAACAAAGCGAGCGAGCTTACCGCCTTTTAGCACTATAAAAAACCTATATATATTACTATCGCGCGGTTATCGTTACTGCGCCGCCCCCGTGGGTCGTAGCGTGATGTTATATATATTGCCTATAGCCTTCCTCGATAAATAGGCTATTATGAGATTAGCGCGTTCAAACCAACAAACAAAGAAACTCTTTAGCTTTATAATATTAGTATAGATAGCTGACCCGCGCAACTTCGTCTGCGTCACATAAGAGAGAGAGTGGGTCGTAGGCACCTATAATACAATTTTAAAGAAGCTGAAACTTTCTTTGTTAAATCCACGAACCACATAAGAACCATTGAACAACATTTTATAAATATACCTACAGTGCTAATTTAAAATCACGCAGAATAAACCAGTAGAAACATCGTTTGTATGTCTGTAATGGGTAATTATTTTGCTGCGATGTTATTTTAAAACTGCGATATATATCTCCTAAGATATTCATTGAAATCGAATGATGTAAAGGGCAATTTTGTTTTAAATTAAATACTTGTGATGAATAACGTATTTATTTGGATAAGGATTAATATCATGTTTATAATAATACCTTCGCAAATAATGCATTATTTTAGAACAAATTTGGTTAGCATAGAAAAGGTTATAGTGAGCCAACCTTGAAAGATAGACATATGCTGTCGCGGACTTTTTTTTAGAACTTTTAAAGGGAAACAATTCTGTCATACATGATTTTTGCGAAACTTTAACTGTTTACGCAGCGCACGCAGCGGAAGCTCTCAAAAGGAAAAAAAACCCTCTGATTTTGAAACATTCTTCATTGGTGCTACGCTCCTATTGATCTTAGCGTGATGATATATAGCCTATAGCCTTCCTCGATAAATGGGCTATCTAACACTAAAAGATTTTTTTAAATCGGACCAGGATTACCTGAGATTAGCGCGTTCAAGCAAACAAACAAACAAACCAACTCTTCAGCTTTATAATATTAGTTTAGATGTAGATGCCTACATAATCTATACTAATATTATAAAGCTGAAGAGTTTGTTTGTTTGAATGCGCTAATCTCAGGAACTACTGGTTCGATTTGAAAAATTCTTTTAGTGTTGGATAGCCTATATATCTAGGAAGGCTAGGCTATATAACATCATGCTACGACCCACGCTTATGCATGCTTAGTTATCATTGGTTTATTAACTGTTATCTATGAGATAGAGACAATCCGCATGCCTCATTAATCCAGTAGAATAAGTGAGATGTACAAGTGTCTAATGTTGATTGAGTGATCGTGGGTTCAAATCCCAACAAAAAATATAAATATAGTGTTTAGCGCGACAAGAGCGATATTGTGGGCACTAAACAGTAGAATAAGAGCGTATCATATAAAAAAACTGTCATAGGTACAGCCTACAGAGTTTTCACTTCAGAAATGACTTTTGTGAGAAATCTTTACCCTTAATTTTGGCCTCACAACTAATTTTGATAAGGGCCCCTCCAAGGCCCGCTACGCCAATGCTACTATCTATTTATGTAGGGTGTTTGATCGTATAGCGGTGTCCTCCTAAACAATGTTGGAACGTTGCCAGATTTCACCCCTGCTTACGTCATCGAGGCACCCTTAAAGATAATGTTCTGTCTGTAACAATCATTACATTGGTAAAAATCGTTTGTAGTTTGATGAATCAATCCTTCACAAATAATAATAGTGTAAAATGTAAATTAGCCATAAACGAAGCACCTGTAGTTGAAAGTCTGAAAAAGTCGTACTTTTAAAAACTTTGTTTTTTTAATTTTAACACGAAGGTCATAATGTTTAAAATTTTTTATTAGCACATTTGAAAGGTCCTTACCTAAGGAATCTCCCGTTACAATTGGATTCACATATTCTGGGACAACCTGTATGTATTGTATACTAGCTTTTGCCCACGGCTCCGCTCGCGTTAATTTAGAATTAGACTATCAATTCGGGTTGTACTCTGCTTGTAATAATTCAATCATGATTCGAAAGACACGTGGCGCCATCTATTATCATAAGAACGTTATTGTTGTTTTCCTTGGGAACAGTAATTGTTTTCGGGATGAAAGGTAGCTTATGTCTGTTTCTGTGCACTTGACAACGTATATGCAAAATTTCAGGATGATCGGTTCAGTGGTTTAGGCGTGAAAAGCTAACAAACAAACAAACTCATTTTCGCTTTTATAATATTAGTTAGGATTAGGATTAGGATAGGATAAAGCTAACAAGAGACTCCAAATGATTCACATAAGTATGTGATTAACTGATAATACATAATGTCCAATCCTGTACATCGTTATTTACATACCAATGTATGTAAATAATTCGATGAGTGCACGCATACCGACTCTTAGTAATTTATACAATCATATCTTACTGATCAGTTATAAATGACTCAAGCTAAGAATCCGATGTGTAATGGTTACTTTGTCTTTTATTCATACCCTTCGATCGTCCTTATTTGTAGTACATTCTCTTGATGTAGGCAGCGATAGCCTACTGGGAGACCGTTGGACTGCCACGCAGAGGTCTCGAGTTTCGAGCCATGCATCTCTTGACTTTTCGAAGTTATGTGCGTATTAAATAGTTAGTTATCGCTTGCTTTAACGGTGAAGGAAACCATCGTGAGGAAACCCGCATGTCTGAGATTTCTCTATAATGTTCTCGAAGATATGTGAAGTCAACCCGAACTGTGCCAGCAGCGTGGTGGACTATGGCCTAAACCTTCACACGTTGACGTCGAACTCAAACAGACCAGTAGGTACCTAGCAGGTATAATAATACTTTATTTAAATTAATAGTTACGGGGTTTAGACAAAAATTGTCTTTTTATTTTTCGTTTTTTAGTGCTGATGTTTTTTTTGAAGGTCGGTTCTACCTTTTTTTTAAAGTTTATTTACTTTTCAATTTTTAGTTAATTTGTAGGATCATGGGTAGACCAACTAAACGTGCGCCCGCATGTGGGAAAATAGAGACAAGGAAGCATTTGAAGCAAATAAAGAATGTTTAGCCAAAAATTGCAAACGGAATGCCATATCTCGTTCCCAAGAATCATCATTGACACGTCATGCTAGATTACCTCAGATAAGAAATTATATACGTTCTCAATTGTCACAGGAATCGCAAAGTGATAGGACCCCTCGACTCAATCGTATTCATGAACGTTTGAGTGGCGACTCATCTAAACAGCGCGAGCATCGTTTTTTTAAGTATTATACGAAACCGACTGGCTAACAAAACTCCCGAGCAGCGCGAATATCGTTTAAATGTCATACGAGACCGATTGACCAATGAGACTCCCGAACAGCGGGAACATCGGCTTAGTGTTATTCGAGAACGGTTGAATAATGAGACTCCCGAACAGCGCGAACATAGACTCGATCTAATAAGTTTGGCTGAATTTTCCGTTCGCTACGAAACCGTTTCGAGTACATTTTGGGACAATGATAATGGTGATGTTGAGCTAAGGGATCAAATAAACGAGAGTACGAAATACATCCAATTGCGCGATAATACAAGAATACGGCCTCGATGGCGTAGTGGTTAGTGTAACCGACTGCCACGCCTGAGGTCGCGGGTTCGATTCCCGCACAAGTCAAACATTTGTGTGCATGAACATGGATGTTTGTCTTGGTCTGGGTATTTCTATGTATAATATGTATGTATTTAAAAAAAAGTATATATGTATGTTTATCCATTGTCTAGTACCCATAGTACAAGCTCTGCTTAGTTTGAGCTAGATGGTGATGTGTGTATGTGGTAGAATATTATATTATAATGGGAATCAGAAATCAGGCGTCAGTTCTACGCACTCGCTACTACACTTTAAATAGTGACCGAGAAGGATTTTATTACAGTCTGATTGTATGTCACATTCCTTTTCGCAATGAAAGTGAACTCATTGAAGAGGGTGAAACAGCTGAAGTTTGTTTCTTACGCCAACAATCAGAGCCTCTTCTACATAACTTATCTGTAGAACAATTCGCCCATGCCGAACAAGTCATCCAACAAGCTCTGGTTCAGGCTGTAGCACTGAACATTGTGAATCAGGATAAAGACGTCAACGGTTCTACAGAACATAATGTAAATATTTACGCCGAAGATCAAATCAATGTGTATAATCATTATTACACACTAGCTATCCACGCCGCGACTACGCCCGCGTTTAATTAGATTTTCCCGTGGTAAAAGTAGCCTATGTCCATCAGGGATAATGTAGGATTCTAATGGTGAAAGAATTTTCAATATCGGATAATTCGATCCAGAGATTACCCATTACAACCACACAAATATACCAAAAAATACGGGTCGAATTGACAACCTCCTCCTTCTTTTCTTAAAGTCGGTTAAAATGATTAATACTTCTAGTTTCTAGCACTCATTCTGTTGTCTCCAGAGAAATCAATTATCGATATCGACAAGTCTCTATACATTATTCTAGAACAAGAAATCACCTAACTCCTAACCGATAAAGAGTTGTACCTTCTTTCATCAGCCCAGCGTCATGAGATGACGATGACCATACGCAAATGTCTCAATAGCTTTAGAAAATATATGAAAAACATTATTAACACCTATAACATTTAAGGGTTGCCCTCGACTTCCCTGGGATTCCATCATCAGATCCTGACTTGGTGCCAATGGGACCACCCTTGGGATATCTCCATTCCAACAAGAAAAGAATCATCAAAATCAGTTCATAAACGAAGGAGTTATCCGCGAACACATAAAAAAAATATATATACGGTCGAATTGAGAAACCTCCTCCTTTTTTGAAGTCGGTTAATAAATTGTTGTGTCTTCTATAGCTCTTACAAAGATCCCTCACATATTTTTGAAGTGAAAACTTCTTTAGCGGCGTTGTGCACTTTTTTTGTGATGGGTAAAAAATGTTAAACTCGCGTCAGGACACGTGACCTGATCGAAAATTCGTAAGACGGAGGGAGAATTATCATGTTTGTGTACGATAGCGCAATAAATAAATATTGTATTTTACCACATAAATGATAGTACTTTTATACTGATAATTAAAGCAATTCGTGCAAAATTATTCCCTAACCATTTCAAAATATCAAAAATGCACAACGTTAATATTCAAGTTTTCACTTCTGCCGGCACTCCCGGAGTGCAACTCGTTGTTTTTTGCTTCACGTATTAATATATAGATATATTCGTTGCTTAGCAACCATGACACACCGTTATGCTCTAGAAACTTCACTACAAGATGTACAAGCTCGCCTTTGTTTATTTATATTGACCTTGTACAACGACTGTAATGTGCGAGTCAGGCAAGCCACAGGTCTCGAGGACTTTATAACATGGTAGCTTGCCTGATTCGCAATTCATCGGCTCTGTCCTTTGGTCAGGGATCTCTCCCTGATCAAGGGCTAGGGAGATTGGCTTTTAGCCACCGTTGGTCCACGCTTTCACTTCATGTAAATTCTACTTTGGTTTTATATTATCCTAACTATTATTATAAACTAGATATTCCCGCGGTTTCACCCGCGTTTATCGTTACTGTGCCGCCCCCGTGGGTCGTGGCGTGATGTTATATAGCCTATAGCCTTCCTCAATAAATAGGCTATCCAACACTAAAATAACTTTTCAAATCGAACCAGTAGTTCCTGAGATTAGAGCGTTCAAACAAACGAACTCTTCAGCTTTATAATATTAGTATAGATTTATATAAACTAGCGATCGCCTAGTGCTCGAAATTCGACCAAAGTTTGCCTGTAAGATATTGCTGATATATTATGTCATTATATATTGATATATGTAACCATAGTAACGCGCTTCGACTGCGTGTGTCAAATGCATGGTTGTGTGCGTGTAGTGTTTTTTCATTAATTTAATGTATTTCTAATGCATATTTTATATAAATATTAGGATTCGTCCCTCCTTCTCCATATAAACTTTAACTGTGCCAAATTTCATACTCCTCCGTCCGCCCGATTTTCGTAAAAATGGGTACAAAGTTTTTGCTTCACGTATTTATATATAAATTTTAATGGTTATGGTCTAATTACCACCTCTGGTCGAACACTAGTTCACATAACGTTTGTAAAGCATTTTGTTGAACCGATTTTGTTTAGTGAACAATATTTCCCATAATATTGTCTTCTTCTCTTCTTTGTCGGCCTCGATGGCGTAGTGGTTAGTGTAACCGACTGCCACGCATGAGGTCGCGGGTTCGATTCCCGCACAAGTCAAACATTTGTGTGCATGAACATGTATGTTTGTCTTGGTCTGGGTGTTTCTATGTATAATATGTATGTATTTACAAAAAAAAAGTATGTATGTATGTTTATCCATTGTCTAATACCAATACAAGCTCTGCTTAGGTTGGGCTAGATGGTGTTGTGTGTATGTGGTGGAATATTATATTATATTATTATATTCTGTTTACGCGAATGTTATTCATTGAAATTAAACTACTATATACGGATTTTATCGCGTTGTTTATTTGACACTTTATTACAAAATTTTGAAACTGTTAGGCCCTTCGTACACAAGCCTACGCAAATCTTCGATACCCGACAATTTTGGTCTCTAAGCGACTACCGCAATACAAATTCATAGAGGTTCGAAGGGCCCTACACTACTATTACTATTAAACTTTACAAATTTTTAAGCTAATTAAATTATTAAAACTATTTATACTATTACTATACTATTATACTATTTATATCTATGTTTACACTTTCCCCGACGTTTCGGTTGCTTTTCAGCAGCCATGGTCACGGGGAGACTAAGATGGTAGTTGTCTCAATGTTCCAGTGTAGTTATTTCAAAATACCCGAACATAATTTAATCATGGGTCCATATATAGTAGTTTAATTTCAATGTATATTTCCCATGTGAGACGTCTCCGAATTTTACTTTTTCGTGCGCATATTTTTTCGTAACGTATCTGCGTTTTTCTGTGTGCTATCATCGCGACAGTTATAAACGTGTCAGTCAAAGATAATGTCATTGTGAACAAACAAACTGACAAATGTATCGATTGTGTTTCGGTAGAATTTATATGACAGTTGTTCAAATATCGTTATCATAACAGTCTCACACCGTAAGGGGTAAGTAGAGGTGAGGAATATACACATATTTAGTATTACGCTTAATATCCTGTGCTAGATCTTGCTGTGTAGGATGCTTACAAATAAACAAAAAATAGTGGTTTTTAAAATAAACAACGCGATGTAATCCGTTTTAAGTAGTTTAATTTCAATGACAAAGTTTACAATCAAACCGCATGTGTCGATCTGATATTGCGCATTAGTAGCTGGCCACTGAAACGCAGCTAATTCACAACACATTGAACATGCAATAAAGCCATTTGAAGTCATCGTCCTATCGCGAACGAAATAGCGATTGGCGTTTCACTGATTTTCGTACAAAATATAAATAACTATGAAATAAAAATTTAAAAATTCCCGACACAAAATAATTAATCGGCCATTTTGCGGTGCCGGCCATCTTGGATTTGAAATTTATCATCGTTCTACTAGTCAAGTCATTTCATTTGATACCCATATTAAGGGGGTAGTGAAAAAATATGTAATCTGCTATTTTGTGGCGGCGGCCATTTTGGACCGATTTTCATCAAACATAGCTAAGAACACTCCCGACTAATTCACATTTCAAACAAAAATAAACTAAATCAAAATCGGTTCATCCGTTCGGGAGCTACGATGCCAGAGACAGACACACACACACACACACACACACACACACACACACACACACACACACACACACACACACACACACACACACACACACACACACACACACACACACACACACACACACACACACACACACACACACACACACACACACACACACACACACACACACACACACACACACACACACACACACACACACACACACACACACACACACACACACACACACACACACACACACACACACACACACACACACACACACACACACACACACACACACACACACACACACACACACACACACACACACACACACACACACACACACACACACACACACACACACACACACACACACACACACAGACACGTCAAACTTATAACACCCCGTCGTTTTTGCGTCGCGCGTCGGGGGTTAAAAAAAGGTTTTGTTTCACAATCTAAATAGCATTTATCTATCACAGTTATATCATGTCATCGCTCTTATTTACACTAAGAGAACAAATAGCGTGCGATTCAAAAATTACAAGCAGCTATAATTCTATACAAACGTACTCATCTGATTTCTCCATTAATAATGACACTAGAGTTGACTAGAATAATAAAATAATAAATGATAATATATATCTACCACTGCTGTCTCTCTTCCTTTTATATTATTACTAGATGTTCCCGCGGTTTCACCCGCGTTTATCGTTACTGCGCCGCCCTCGTGGATCGTAGCGTGATGTTATATAGCCTATAGCCTTCCTCGATAAATAGGCTATCCAACACTAAAATAAGTTTTCAAATCGAATCAGTAGAAGCGGAGCATCAATGAGAAATGTTGCAAAAACGGGAGAAATTCTCTTATGTGAAGCAGACAAAATTGCGCGGGTCAGCTTGTTATTAATAAATAAAAATATAAATTGTATAAAGTAGTTTAATTTCAATGAATAAATATTCTTTGACTTGACTAGTATCTGGTTGCTCGCTAAATCACTATAGTTTCTGACTTAGCTTGGTCCTCGCTAACTGTTGCTGGTGGGACAGGCGTCTCTTAAGCGGCTGCGAGATCTGAGCGGCGCATACCGTGTGGGGAATTACAGTTTTAAATTTTATAGTTGAATGCGGGCTGTAATTGATTCGTTTAGTAGTATCAGTGATGCGGGTTCGATTCTATTTCATCAATATTTGACTGCCCCAGTGGTGCGGTAGTAAATGATGCTGGATATGAAAACTCAAGGTCTATTCTCGGGTCAGGAAGAGTTATTAGGTGTTTCTAATTAGTGATTTTGGGTAACAGTGCAGAATCGGGATCTCTACCTGGTAGACGGCAATTATCTCCCCGTCTATTGCGTGCAACCTAAACTCTTGGCGAAATCTATGTACACTTGAAATATCTGTCAACCCCTTCGAGGATATAGGCGTGATAATCTATATTATTATGGTAGTGAATGATGTTAAGCATGATGTCCCGTATTCAATCCGTCGTCCAGTAGGTACCTATAATTGATGTTTATTCCCGTGCGCTCCAAATCTATTGTTCTCTAAAATTCATTTTTACATACATTAGTTACCAGGAGCTCCAAAGATTTTTATATGAAAATAATAAATAAAGCCACATTTACCAATTTCATTCCCTACAACTCCAAAACATTCTCTAGGTACTTTGAGATTTTACATACATACATACATAGATTCACGCCTGTTTCCCAGAGGGGTAGGCAGAGACTACGGATTTCCATTTGCTACGATCCTGACACACTTCTCTGGCTTCATTCATTTTCATCACATTCCTCATACACGCCCGTCGGTTCAAGGAGCTCTTAACCTGGCCTTTGTCCAGAATGCCTCCGATCTGGTCGAGAAACGTTCGCCTAGGTTTTCCTCTTGCGACTGTTCCATTCACACTAGCCTTATAAACTTTCTTAGTCAGTCTTTCCTCGTCCATTCTTTCTACATGTCCAAACCAGCTTAACATACCCTTTTCTATTCTTGTAACTATATCCACTTTCATTTCTTATCAAAAACTAATATTATATTATTACATGTTTGAATTATGCTAACCACACAGTTTGTTCTGGAGCTGTCGGGAACACACTAGTAAGTAGGCCTTTATTTAATTATTTGTAATATAATTTGGAGCTCCTAGGAATACATATATGGAGATCAGAGGATTTAGAGAAATAATTTTTCATAAGCTTTTGGAGCCCTTGGGAACGATTTTACAAAATAATAATAATATTTTATTTTAGTCTTGGAGCGCTTGGGAGCAAAATAGCGGAGCGGGCGGGAATAAGCCGTTTTTTGGAGGTCATAAATTTTCAATTGCAGCTTGAATCTGCCATTCTTCTATCCGATACAAACCCGGTATTAGGCTATAGGCTGTCCCCTTATTACGTGGAACCTACACTCATAATTTATACTAATATTATAAAGCTGAAGAGTTTGTTTGTTTATTTGTTTGTTTGGTTGAACGCGATAATCTCAGGAACTACTGGTTCGAATTGAAAAATTCTTTTAGTGTTGGATAGCTCATTTATCAAGGAAGGCTATTGGTTATATAACATTACGCTAAGGCTCACAGGGGCGGCGTAGTAACCATAAACGCGGGTGAAACTGCGGCTTTAGCTAGTAATACATATTATATATGCGTGTTATAAACCCACTAATGTATAATATTAGTGGAAACAACTAGCAGTTGTTTAACCACTAAATATGACCTCGATGGCATAGTGGTTAGTGTAACCGACTGCCACTACTGAGGTCGCGGGTTCGATTCCCGCACAAGTCAAACATTTGTGTGCATGAGCATGGATGTTTATCTTCGTCTGAGTGTTTCTATGTGTAATATGTATGTATTTAAATAAAAAAAGTATATATGTATGTTTATCCATTGTCTAGTACCCATAGTACAAGCTCTGCTTAGTTTGGGCTAGATGATGTTGTGTGTATGTGATAGAATATTATTATTATATAGTTTAAATGACATCGTATAAATAATTCGGGTAATAACATTGCATCTATTTTTGAGACCGAATAAGTGTGCTTGTCTCTACTTTGTCTCGTACCGGTCACATTGTTAGTACAGGCAAAGCTCCTGCCGAGCGACGAACTATTTTGATACGTAAGTTCATCTGAAGGTTATCTGGACAAGATCACTCATGATGAGCTTACCAATTAGGTACATGGACATGCCTGTAGACATTAGACGAAAGACGAATAAAAATAGATTTAAGAGATTAAAACTAAAAATCTTTCTACGGATTTTATCACGGTTTGTTTAAAAAACACTACATTTAGATAATTTTGAAACTATTTATGGCAAACTAGCTTTTGCGCGTGGCTCCGCCCGCGTGGTACCTACATCAATAATAAGTAGCCTATGTCCTTCCACAGATTTTAAACTATATCTGTACCAAATTTCATCTAAATCGGTTGAGTGGTTTTGCCGTCAAAAGGTAACAGACAGACAGAGTTACTTTCGAATATATAATATTAGTAAGGATTATTAAAACTGGACAGTTGGTTTTCCCGTAACCATGTCTGATGAAAAACAACCGAAACATTGAGGAAAGTATTAATTTAAATAATGTTATAGTCAAAATTATCTTAAAGTGGTGTTTTTAAATACCGTGATAAAAATAGTTTATGTTCAATGTATATCACATTCGCGTGAACGTAAAGTTAATATTAAATCTGTCAAGTCTTATACCGGATAACATTAAAACTCTATTGTCTGGCCACCTGTGTGCCGCTGTGGTCCAATAGATTAAATAAATGTATATTTAATCGGTATTATAACAAACCCGTGACTCGGAGAGCACGTTAAGCTGTCGGTCCCGGCTGCCATGAACATCTATGGCATTCGTTATTGGGAAGTCAGTGCCCTCTAATATCCTGACACTGGTCTAGCCTTAGGGTATTGTTAGCCTTCGGGTAGCGGAGGTCAGATGGCACTCGCTCTGTGTAAAATCTGATATCCAGTCAAATCCGGTTAGACTAGAAAGCCGACCCCAAGTGACTTGGGAATAATAAAAGGCTAAGGAGCAGAGGTATTATAACAAACCCGAATCAAACCTGAGATCTTTAGCACAGCAGTCGCATTCACAACCGCTGCGCCACATACCTACTTTTTTATTACTTATATGTTTATTTCGTAATCCTAAGCGTATTCAGGAACTTGATCTGGTTACGTGAATCAGCTGATATAACAATACTACAGAAAAAACCCAGACTCACAACTAGTTTCCTTCAAAGACCAACAGAAAGAGTGAGAAAAAACTACATTGTATACAAAAGAGTGAGCGAGACAACAAATATAATTGTTGACCGGCCGTCCTTGAGCGCAGACGACGTAAATTGCGTTAGAAAGAGAAAAATAATGCAGTCGGAATCGTGTTTTTAGTTGTTTTTTTATTTGGATGATTTCGGCATGGCAACTGATACTAATGTCGTATTATCTAGATTGAGCTTTAAGTCTCACTAACAGTGTTGTGTTAGAATTGTTTAGAAAGAGTTAGAAGTTATCTATACTAATATTATAAAGCTGAAGAGTTTGTTTGTTTGTTTATTTGCTTGAACGCGCTAATCTCAGGAACTACTGGTCCGATTTGAAAAATTATATAAGTGTTAGATAGCCCATTTATCGAGGAAGGCTATAGGCTATATATCATCACGCTAAGATCAATAGGACTGGAGCACCAATGAAGAATGTTTTAAAATCGGATAGTTTTTTCCCTTTAGAGAGCTTCCGCTGCGTGCGCTGCGTAAACAGTTAGTTTCGCAAAAATCATGTATGACACTATTGTTCCCCTTTAAAAATTCTAAAAAAAAGTCCGCGACAGCATATGTCTATCTTTTAAGGTTGGCTCACTATAAACCTTTTTTATGCTAATCAAATTTGTTCTAAAATAATGCATTATTTGGGAAGGTGTTTTTCTAAACATGATATTAATTCTTATCCAAATAAATACGTTATTCATAACAAGTATTTAATTTAAAACAAAATTGCCCTTTACATCATTCGATTTCAATGAATATCTTAGGAGATATCGCAGTTTTAAAATAACATATGCAGCAAAATAAGGATCAAGTTTGTACTGCGCATTTATGATGTGCAAGGCCGGCCGAAAACTACGAGATATGCCGCGCGGCTCAGACGCGTGGTCATGGTCGGCTCCTTACAGAACGGTAGATGGAACATCATGCTACGACCCACGGGGGCGGCGCAGTAACGATAAACGCGGGTGAAACCGCGGGCACATCTAGTCTATTATATAGGCAGGTAAATAAAATTTGTAAGACTACTCCTGCATGGACATGTGCATACTTCCCATTCTTACCTATGGAGCACAGACTTGGTCATTGACAAAAAATCAAAAGTCCGCTCTCGGAGTCTGTCAAAGAGCAATGGCACGTAGTATTTTAGGAGTAAGACTTACAGACCGCATCAGAAATTCAATACTACGTTCCAAAACTCAAATTGCTGATGTAGGGCACTCAGCTGCCAAATTAAAATGGAATTGGGCAGGCCATGTTTGTCGTATGCCAGGAGAGTTATGGGCGGGAACAATCACACAGTGGATGCCATGTAACGGGAAGCGACAACGAAGCCGGCCCAGACGAGCTCGATGCATTTAAAAGGGATTGGCAACTCAGAACAAGCGATCGAGATAGATGGAAGTCAGAAGGGGGGGCCTTTGCCCAGCAGTGGGACGCCAATTAGGCTTATAATAATAATAACTCCTGCACTAGGAATAATTCCTGTGTCTTGGGGGACTTTACAAACATTCAAACAACGGACACAGAGAACATCCATGCTCCAGAACAACCATTTGTGCATCACACAAAGTTTTTGTCCCGTGTGGGATTCGAATCTACAACACTCGTCGCAGTGGCAGCGGCGAGGCGACCACCTAAACCACTACGCCACCCGTGCAGACAATTCCCCATCAGTTGATTCCTACTAGGTATAATTAATTTTACGAATATTGGCACAACGTGTATAAAGCATCGAGACTGAATAACTTTGTAATAATTGTTTTTAGACTTTCGCGATTTGTAACCATATTATATCTATACTAATATTATAAAGCTGAAGAGTTTGTTTGTTTGAAAGCGCTAATCTCAGGAACTACTGGTTCGATTTGAAAAATTATTTTAGTGTTGGATAGCCTATTTATCGAGGAAGGCTATACGCTATATAACATCACGCTACGACCCACGGGGGCGGCGCAGTAACGATAAACACGGGTGAAACCGCGGGAACATCGAGTACTTAATATGATACTAAGTTCTTTTTTTGAAGTGAAAACTTGTTTAGTCCCGTTGAGCACTTCTTGGGTGAACAAAAATCATGGAACTCGCGTCATCGTCACCGAACGCTTTCCATTTTTGAATTATTTTTGGTTTATAAAGAAGTGTTTATGATCAAGGATTAAAGTTTTCACTACTAACGGCAGTCCCCAAATTTTTTTTTCACAACTAAGGTGGCAAACAGTCATACGGTCCACCTGATGGTAAGTGGTCACCGTAGCCTATGGACGCCTGCAACACCAGAGGCATCACTTGCGCGTTGCCGACCCTTTAGGCAAAAAAAGAAGTGGGAAGGAGAAGGAGCGGGAAGGGGGAAAGAAGGTGATTGTGCTTCTGGCACTCTCACTCACCGAACGAAACACAACAGTAGGAATACTGTTATTTCACGTCGATATTTGTGAGAGGGTAGTCCTTCCCCGGTCGAGCCGGCCCATTCATGCTGAAATCAGCGGGGCTCTACTACCTATCAATAATAACGTCATGGTAATGGGTCTTACTCGCGATAAAGTATAAAAGTAATAAATACCTATTGATGGCCCGACATTTCGACTTGTGGTCACGGGTTGACCCAATAGACCTAGTAACTATTTGTAAATCACATGTATTTTTGCACCGTGCAGGCATCAAACCCACTCTAAATCGAAACGCGGCGCGGTAGAAAATTTTATAAACACCCGATCATAAAGTGGTCGTGCGTCGTTATTTTAGGTATATCACGGACGTTCGTTGACTTCAGTGCCTACGACCCCACGAAGACCGCCTAGTGATCTTAATGTCCCAATATTAATGGATTCTTCTCTTTCCAGAAAATGCCAGAAGTACACCCAGCTTTCGCCAGCGCTGGCAAGAGGGCAGGCATTGAAGTATGGAGGATTGAGGTAAGTGGGATTAGCATAGAACACTGAAATGTGTCATGTGGTGAATAAAGAATCTATAAGAACTACTAGTGGTTGCTCTGTGATCGAAACTCGACCGTTATTAATTAAACAATTAACGAACAGTGAAATAATGTTTTAAATACGTCAAATCTATATTATTTTTCCATTTGATTCATAAAATGATAAAGGCGATACATAAATACAGGGGGCGCTGACCTTTGAAATACAGGTACATATACCTAGTTCAGGGGTCAGAGTTTCTTTCTTAAGCCTTATTTATTGATTGTATTGTGTCATATAATTTTGAATAATAAACATTATTATTACTATTATTATTTCTTGAAGTAAAAGACAACATCCGCACTAGTATTAAATTCTGTATCGCTGCAGACTTTACAAACATTCAAACGACTAGCACAAAGAACATTATTCAGACACGGCAGTCGGCACATCATTTGTGGATCACAAACAACAATGGCGGATTTCAAGTCTTTTGGGACCCAATCGTATAGATAACGTGCCTTATTGATAGTTGTAAAACAATATAAGACTAACAAAAAATCAAATGGAAAGTAATTTATAGAAGTAGGGAGAAAAATATACAATACTAGCTGTCCTGACAGACGTTGATCTGTACAAAAGAGAAACAAAAAAAAAGCATATCTAAACCATCCTCGAATCCACTTGAACACACAAAAAATTTCATTCAAATCGGTCCAGCCGTTTAGAAGGAGTTCACTGTCAACACGCGTACAGAAGAATTATATATATAAAGATTATAGGAATATGATAATATATAAGACAGATTATGATTGACAACTGACAGACAGTATTGCCAGCTAAACGTTCCGTTTTACCATGACTATAGTAATAGATTATAATTTAATGTTTTTGTAGACGTTTTACTCGTACAATACATATTTACATAATGCAATATTCATGTTTTTATTGTCGAAAGTGAGTTTTATTTTTTTATTAAATGTAGAAAAACTCATAATTATTCAAGATCAAATGTAAAGTAAAAAAAAGTATAAAGTATTGTAGATTGGAACGTAATCCCACACAAGTTGCGTTTTGTAAGTGCACAATGACTTTTTTTAATAAATTAAAATCAATCTTAACTTTTAATTCCCTTCTTATAATGACAATATTTTTATATAAAAATATTTTAAACCTGTAGTTATAACTAACGTTTTGAACTTGAACGGTACTTCATTAATTTTTACATTTTGTGGGTCCAACCTCGCCATCGGTCTTTGTTTGTCTCATGTGTAGTTGACACCCACATTATTCGGCGTAGTGGCAGAGCGAGGTGACCACTAAACCATCGCCATAATAACACGATATATTATTTAATATCATTTACCCGATCCTCAATTTTATAACTGCTTTTCAGCAACCCTTGGCATGAGGAGACTAACAGGTGTATGGGTTGTTTGCTTCACTTTCGCGTAGGTACCACTTGAATATAAAAAAATATATCTATATATTAATACGTGAAGCGAAAACTTTGGATCCCTTTTTACGAAAATTGGGCGGACGGAGGAGTATGAAATTTCGCACACTTATAGTTTATACAGAGAAGAAGTGACGAATGCTAATATTTTTTTTAAATATACATTAGAAATACATTAAATTAATGAAAAAACACTACACGCACACAACCATGCATTTGACACACGCAGTCGAAGCGCGTAACTATGGTTACATATCAATATATAATGACATATATCAGCAATATCTTACAGGCAGACTTTGGTCGAATTTCGAGCACTAGGCGACCGCTAGTATATATAATTTTATTTTCGCACAGAAATAAAACGGATAGTATCCAGTCTTGAGTGATGAATTGATGATACAATAATTTATTTACTTTTCAATGTTACTTCGTTTAGTGGCAATAAAACTGTGCGCCAGCGTCAATTTATTGCTTAGAGATAATTCTGTAGATGCCAGTCTAGGAGACTTTGTTGTTGAGGTGGAACTTTGGCAATTTAATGATACTTATACATATGTATAAACTGCACGGATGGCGTCGTACTTCAAGTGGTCGTTTGACCATTGCCACCACGCCGAGTGGTGTGGGTACGATCCCACACAGAAATAGTTTGTGTACGCACACTATATTTGTTTATTAATAACAATCCTAATCCTAACATTCCTAACTTAATATTATAAAAGCGAAAATAAGTTTGTATGTACCTTTTCACGCCTAAAACACTGAACCGATCATCCTGAAATTTTGCATATACGTTGTCAGGTGTACAGAAACAGACATAGGCTAGCTTTCATCCCGAAAAAAATTACTGTTCCCGAGGAAAACAACAATAACGTTCTAATAATAATAGATGGCGCCACGTGTCTTCGAATCATGATTGAATTATATTATTACAAGCAGAGTACAACTCGAAATGATTATCAAATTCTAAATTAACGCGAGCGAAGCCGCGGGCAAAAGCTAGTATAATAATAATAATAATATTCTACCACATACACACAACACCATCTAGCCCCAACTAAGCAGAGCTTGTACTATGGGTACTAGACAATGTATAAAATAATGATAATATACTGTAAATACATATGTACATATTATACATAGAAACACCCAGACCAAGACAAACATCCATGTTCATGCACACAAATGTTTGACTTGTGCGGGAATCGAACCCACTACGCCATCGAGGCCGATAGTTCAAGCAGGTCAGTCTGTAATCCTTTGAAGGAAAGGCAGGGCTTACACCCATATTTCTTCAGCAGAATTTTCTCTGTATTGCAGCGATAGTGTATGTGACTGCTGTGCAGGTCCCGCGTTCGATTTCTAGGTTGATCGATGGTAGAATGGATTAGTCGACGTCGATCGATCTAGTGGAAGAGCAGCGATAGCTCAGTGGGGAGACCAACAGACTGCAATGCAGAGGGTCTCGTGTTCGAACCCACGTCGCGCACCTCTGACTTTCGGAAGTTATATGACTTTTCGAAATTATGTGCGTATTGATTGACAATTATCGCCTGCTCCGTGCCTCGTAGAGCACGTTAAGCCGTCGGTCCTAGCTGCCATGAACATCTATGGCAGTCGTTATTCGGAAGTCAGTGCCCTCTAATATCCTAACACTGGTCTAGCCTTAGGGTATCGGTAGCCTTCGGGTTGCGGAGGTTAGGTGACAGTCGCTCCGTGTAAAAACTGATATCCAGTCAAATCCGGTTAGACCAGAAAAACCGACCCCAAGTGACTTCGGAATAATAAAAGCTAGGGAGAAGAAGATCGATCTAGTGTAGAAACTATCGACCGACGTCGACTAACCCATTCTACCATCGATCGGAGCCGTCTATCGACGATCGATCGAATGATCTGTTGAAACCCTTATGTTTCCCAACAGTTTTTGTAACGTTTGATGTATAACTGAACATAAATTGATGCGGCGACGGGCTATTAATAGATTTTATTAATGTTCGTCGGTCTATCCGGTCTCGGAAATAGCTGTTCCTTTCGCAAGGTGTTGTGGCCTCTATAGCTGACATAAATCTTTTGTTGACTGTTCTAAGTATAGGTTTCTTTTTGTCACGTCTGTTGTATATGAAGTAGTATAATTTGTTTGATTACTAGCTCTTCTCTCTAGCCTTTATTATTCCCAAGTCACTTGGGGTCGGCTTTCTAGTTTAACCGGATTTGACTGGATAACAGTTTTGACTCGGAGCGTCTGCCATCTGACCTCCGCAACCCGAAGGCTAACGATACCCTAAGGCTAGATTAGTGTCAGGATATTAGAGGGCACTGACTTCTCAATAACGACTGACATAGATGTTCATGGCAGGTGGGACCGACGGCTTAACGTGCTCTCCGAGGACGGAGCAGGCGATAATTGACAATCAATACGCACATAATTTCGAAAAGTCATATAACTTCCGAAAGTCAGAGGTGCGCGACGTGGGTTCGAACCCGAGGCCCTCTGCATTGCAGTCTGTCGGTCTCCCCACTGAGCTATCGCTGCTTGATTACTAGCCATTTAAGTTAAAAATTACTAGTATACTGTGACTGCACGGATGGCGTAGCGGTTTAAGTGGTCGCCTCGCTGCTGCCACTGCTCCAAGTGTTGTGGGTTCGATTTCCACACGGAACAAAAATTGTGTGATCCACAAAAATTGAGTGGTACACAAATTGTTGTACCGTGTCTGCGTGTTCTTTGTGTCCGTTGTTTGAATGTTTGTAAAGTCCCCGCGACACAGGAATTATACAAAGAGCGGGAGAAGTCTTTTTAAAAAAGTAGGTATATTGGTCCAGTGCGGTTTGGCAGACGTCACATTCTATAAGAACAATATGGAGCACTCTCAGACATGTAGGTTACCTGACGATGTTTTCCTTCACCGTGAAAGCGAATGATAATAAACTATTTAACTTATTGAATGACAGTGGCACACCGGTGAACAGCCACAATTGGCGGCCAATCTTAACGGAGACTGGCCATCTGCGCAGGAGATATTATAGTGCACAAGTATGTGCGCAAACACACTTCTGTTTAGAGTGGAGTTTCGAGTTAGAGAACAGAGAGTGTACTTGCACTCTCTGTTCTTTAACTCTCATGATCTGATGGTCGCATGATCTCAATCCGACACGATCAGAAAAAGATCAGACGTAGTCGACGTTTACGTGCTTTCCGAAGCATGGGAGTGCCGAACACCGCCAACTTTCTAACTTCGGGCTGGTATTGAAATTTCTAAATAGAAAACCTTATTACATTTAGTTGGCCCGACCCGGATTCGAACCCAGTATCTGATATACAACAGTCGTATTAATCACCGCTACGCCACCCGGGCAATAAAACAGTAATCTATACTAATATTATAAAGCTGAAGAGTTTGTTTGTTTGTTTGTATGTTTGTTTGTTTGTTTGCTTGAACGCGCTAATCTCAGGAATTACTGGTCCGATTTGAAAAATTCTTTCAGTGTTAGATAGCCCATTTATCGAGGAAGGCTATAGGCTATATATCATCACGCTAAGATCAATAGGAGCTGAGCACCAATGAAGAATGTTTCAAAATCGGAGGGTATTTTTTCCTTTTGAGAGCTTCCGCTGCGTGCGCTGCGTAAACAGTTAAAGTTTCGCAAAAATCATGTATGACAGAATTGTTGCCCTTTAAAAGTTCTAAAAAAAAGTCCGCGACAGCATATGTCTATCTTTTAAGGTTGGCTCACTATAACCATTTTTATGCTAACCAAATTTGTTCTAAAATAATGCATTATTTGCGAAGGTATTATTATAAACATGATATTAATCCTTATCCAAATAAATACGTTATCCATGACAAATATTTAATTTAAAACAAAATTGCCCTTTACATCATTCGATTTCAATGAATATCTTAGGAGATATCGCAGTTTTAAAATAACATTGCAGCAAAATAATTACCCATTACAGACATAGTACAAACGATGTTTCTCCTGGTTTATTCTGCATGATTACTACTGGTTCGATTTGAAAAATTCTTTTAATGTTGGATAGCCTATTTATCGAGGAAGGCAATACGTTATATAACATCACGCTACGACCCACGGGGGCAGCGCAGTAACGATAAACGCGGGTGAAACCGCGGGAACATCTAGTGATATTATATTGACCAAACAAAACATTAATATCAGTACATTATATGTTGCCAACGCTACATAAATATCGTGGGTTGAAAATTACCGGCGCTATGTGATAATATATTCTTATCAAGACAGGGAGTTGAGTTATATAATTATGAGATTATATATATACGATTTTATATTTAACTAGATGTTCCCGCGGTTTTACCCGCGTTTATCGTTACTGCGCTGCCCCCGTGGGTCGTAGCGTGATGTTATAGAGCCTATAGCCTTCCTCGATAAATAGGCTATCCAACACTAAAAGAATTTTTCAAATCGAACGAGTAGTTCCTGAGATTAGCGAGTTCAAACAAACAAACAAACTCTTCAGCTTTATAATATTAGTATAGACTAGATGTTCCCGCGGTTTCACCCGCGTTTATCGTTACTGCGCCGCCCCCATGGGTCGTAGCGTGATGTTATATAGCCTCGTTAAATAGACTATCCAACACTAAAAGAATTTTTCAAATCGAACCAGTAGTAATCACGCAGAATAAACCAGGAGAAACATCGTTTGTACTATGTCTGTAATGGGTAATTATTTTGCTGCGATGTTATTTTAAAACTGCTATATCTCCTAAGATATTCATTGAAATCGAATGATGTAAAGGGCAATTTTGTTTTAAATTAAATACTTGTGATGAATAACGTATTTATTTGGATAAGGATTAATATCATGTTTATAATAATACCTTTGCAAATAATGCATTATATTAGAACAAATTTGGTTAGCATAAAAATGGTATTAGTGAGCCAACCTTAAAAGATAGACATATGCTATCGCGGACTTTTTTTAGAACTTTTAAAGGGGAACAATTCTGTCATACATGATTTTTGCGAAACTTTAACTGTTTACGCAGCGCAGGCAGCGGAAGCTCTCAAAAGGAAAAAATACTCTCCGATTTTGAAACATTCTTCATTGGTGCTCCGCTCCTATTGATCTTAGCATGATGATATATAGCCTATAGCCTTCCTCGATAAATGGGCTATCTAACACTGAAATAATTTTTCAAATCGGTCCAGTAGTTCCTGAGATTAGCGCGTTCAAGTAAACAAACAAACAAACTCTTCAGCTTTATAATATTAGTATAGATATAAAATTGTCACATAATTTAAAACTGCTATTGCCATTAAATAAACTTAAATTACCACTCACTGACTGACTCACTGACTTAGAGAAATAGAAGCCATACAAGTAAAGCCGTAGCAAAAAGTAAATATAGCGTTGTATAGAGAATCGTTCAGAAGGTGGTGGTTCTTGGTGGTGGTACCTCATCGGATCTCGGAAACGGTGATATCTACGGGAGTCGTTCTCGAACAAAATCTTCCTAAAACTCTAGCAACTTTTAGGGGGGGCGAAATAAAACATGGCTTCCATACAAAAAAACATGGCCGTCATACAATCTTTGACCTCTAATATCTCCGAAACGGTTAGAGATAGGCAGGGTGTGTTCGAACAAATGTCACAGAGGTCGACGAGATCTTTCCAGAAAAGGTCATTTTCAAGGTCAACGAGGGTTATTGATGACCCCTCCCTGAATCCGAATCTAAAATTAATTTTTTGATTAAATTAAAGTGTTCAGAAATACTACATAGTTATGTAGGTTAGGTAAGATTACCCTATGTCCTTTTCTGTTCCCCTGACAAAACGTGTATATGCGAAATTTCATGATGATCGGTCGAGTAGTTTAGCATGAGAGCGTAACATGAGGATTTAATAAATTAAGCCAGTGAACTAATAACTGACTGCACGGATGGTGTTGTGGTTTAAATGGTCGCCTCGCCATCGCACCGAGTGTTGTGGGTTCGATCCCCACACGGGACAAAAATGTGTGTGATCCACAAATGGTTGTTCCGAGTCTGCGTGTTCTTTGTGTCCGTTGTTTGTATGTTTGTAAAGTCCCCGCGACACAGGCATTAGTCCAATAGTGCGGGAGTTTTCTTAAAAAAATACTTCTTTAAACATTCCTGTACTAAATAACTAGTAAGTTTAATCCTAATCCTAATTAATATTATAAAAGCGAAAATGGGTTTGTTTGTTTGTTACCTTTTCACGCCTAAACCACTGAACCGATCATTCTGAAATTCTGCATATACGTTATCAGGTGTACAGAAACGGACATAGACTACTTTTCATCCCAAAAAAATTATTGTTCCCGAGGAAAACAACAATAACGTTTATATGGTAATAGATGGCCCCACGTGTCTTTCGAATCATGATTGAATTATATTATTACAAGCAGAGTATAATCCGAATTAATTGTCAAATTCTAAATTAACGCGAGCGAATCCGCGGGCAAAAGCTAGTAACTCATAAAATTCTGTACAAATAGATTTTTATCTCGAAAGTTAATCAAAGAATGTTCGCAACAACAAATATATAGTTTTTACGATGCACTCATTTCACTTTGATATACGATGTTCGTTCTATTTTAATGTCGTGAATAAAAGTGGACACTAGATTTCTATTTTTCTATGACGTTGTGTTTATTTTGAGACCTATGTGTGCGATCATTGTACTATAAATAATTATGAAAGCTTGTGAAAATATTTGGATTTTTGTTGGTCAATCACGCTTAAACTGTTGTACTGATGTGGATGAAACTTGGCACATAGATAGACCACGTCCTAGATTTTCTACACTAATATTATAAAGAGGAAAGATTTTTTTGTTTGTATTGAATAGGCTCCAAAATTACTGAACTGATTTCCAAAATTCTTTCACCATTAGAAAGCTACATCTTCACTGAGTACCATATGCTATTTCATATTTTCAAAAAAATTAGGGATCCTTACTAAAGTTGAAATAATGTAACCCAAGGTGTGAAAACTGAGTCATAAAATGTCTGTCATCGCATGCGCTGCGGAAACTATTGATAATAGAACAAAGAAAACAACGGGTTGCACTCCTAGAGTGCCGGCAGAAGTGAAAACTTGAATATTAACGTTGTGCATTTTTGATATTTTGGAATGGTTATGGAATAATTTTGCACGAATTGCTTTAATTATCAGTATAAAAGTACTATCATTTATGTGGTAAAATACAATAATCATTTATTGCGCTATCGTACACAAACATGACAATTCTCCCTCCGTCTTACGAATTTTCGATCAGGTCCTGACGCGAGTTTAACATTTTTTACCCATCACAAAAAAGTGCACAACGCCGCTAAAGAAGTTTTCTCTTCAAAAAATGTTCTAATAACGTAAACGAAGTTGCGTGGGTCAGCTAGTAGGTATACATATATTAAATATTGGTAGTAGAATTTGTCCGCGGCCTCGCTTGCGTAAATGAAAGTTAGGTCAGATTAGTGACTGTACTGTTTCAGGATGACAGGTACCCTATGGCCTTTTCTGTTCCCCTGATAGCGTGTATACGCATAATAATTTGTCGAGTAGTTAAGTCGTGAAAGCGAGACAAACAAACTCACATTCGCATTTACAATATTAGTTAGGATACATTGTTATACTATGATATCTTAAATACGTTTTCCCTATTCTTGAAGTGAAAACTTCTTTAGGCACGTTGAGCACTTCTTGCTTGAACAAATATCATGGAACTCGTGATTTTTTTTAGAATATTAACAATATCTCAGAAATGGTGCGTCCTACGCAAAAAATAATGACCCCCTTAATAGCCTCTAAGAGAGTATCAGGAACTAGCATCCGACTTGCCCCTTTTATTTTTGGTTTATAAAGAAGTGTTTATAATCAAGGATTAAAGTTTTCACTTCTATCGACAGTCCCCAAAGACTGCCCCAATTTTTTTTAACAGAATAACGCTGAATGTTTTGGCGTAAATCCTTTTGATAAATTGTTTTTTCATAAATTGGTAGTGTAGGTAAATAGTAAATTCAGTGGCACACGCGATATAAACTGTCGCTGTGCCACCTAACTAAGCAATCTACATCTATTAATATTATTTTTTTGAAGTGAAAACTTCTTTAGCGGCGTTGTGCACCTTTTTTGAGATGGGTAAAAAATGTTAAACTCGCGTCAGGACACGTGAATCGAAAATTCGTAAGACGGAGGGAGAATTGTCATGTTTGTGTACGATAGCGCAATAAATGAATATTGTATTTTACCACATAAATGATAGTACTTTTATACTGATAATTAAAGCAATTCGTGCAAAATGATTCCCTAACCATTCCAAAATATCAAAAATGCACAACGTTAATATTCAAGTTTTCACTTCTGCCGGCACTCCCGGAGTGAATTCCGTTGTTTTTTTTATACACGCAACACCATCTAGCCCAAACTAAGCAGAGCTATGGGTACTAGACAATGGATAAACATACATATAATATACTTTTTTATGTAAATACATACATATTATACATAGAAACACCCAGAGCAAGACAAACATCCATGTTCATGCACACAAATGTTTGACTTGTGCGGGAATCGAACCCGCGACCTCAGGCGAGGCAGTCAGTTACACTAAACACTACGCCATCGAGGCCGACAAAATGATATGAAATAATATTAATTTAAACTTTATCAAATATGACTGATAAGGGAAAAACTGTGCTATTATTATTATTATAGTTATAATTCTATATTTAGATTAGGTATTATATTTTCCTGGTACAAATGACTAAACTAATTGGCATTTACATATATTGCATTAATTAATATCCTAACTAATATAATATAAAAGCGAAAATTAGTTTGCTTGTTTGTTACCTTTTCACGCCTAAACCACTGAACCGATCATCCTGAAATTTTGCATATACGTTGACAGATGTACAGAAACGGACATAGGTTACCGTTCGAAAAAAATTACTGTTCCCGAGGAAAACAATAATAACGTTCTTATGATAATAGATGGCGCCACGTGTCTTTCGAATCATGATTGAATTATAATATTACAAGCAGAGTACAACCCGAATTGATTGTCAAATTCTAAATTAACGCAAGCGAAGCCGCGGGCAAAAGCTAGCTCGCTCGATTTAACGGTGAAAGAAAACATCGTGGGAAAACCTGCATGTCTAAGAGTTCTACATAATGTACTCGAAGATATGTGAAGTCAGCCAGTTTTGGTCAGCGTGGTAGACTAAGGACTTCTCACACAGAGAGGCCCTTGCCCAGCAGTGGGACAGTTAAGTTAAATACAGGACTGACATTATGATGATAATAATAAACTTCTTATTATGGTGTTACTCTTTGTTTTTATTTTTTAGTTTATATTATTACTAGTCTTCACCCGCGGCTTCGCTCGCGTAAATGTAGGTTAGGTTAGGTTACGTTTGCAACAGTTATTTTTTCTGGATGAAAGGTACCCTATGTCCTATTCTGTACCCCTGACAACGTGTATGCAAAATTTCATGTTGATCGGTTGAGTAGTTAAGGCGTGAAAGCGTAACAAACAAACAAACTCATTTTCGCATTTATAATATTAGTTAGGATTATTATTTTCTTTATTTTTAATATTTAAGTGTGCCAAAAAATACTTTTCATATCTTTTCTTTCTTTATTTCTTTCTTTCTATATCATAAAACCATAGCTAGTGAAATGTGAGTAGTTTGCCTTCGGGGGTATTGTCGTGAGACTATGTATGTATGCTAATTGTAATGTTTCGTTTCAGAACTTTGAGCCCGTTCCAGTGCCTTCTTCTCATCATGGCAAGTTCTTCTCTGGAGACTCCTACATCATTCTCAACGTAAGTCTATCCATTATTGGTACATACTAGCTTACACGTGATCTCACCTCTGTTTCCTAGGATATTATATAGCCTAATAGCAGATCAAGGCTGTCATGTCCAAACGGCAGATTAAAAAAAGCCCAGATGCCGGTCGCAGCGCCACCTACTGGGTTCAATTGCAAATCTTTATTCACAAGAAACCCACACAAATATTCAACTTTTTTATTATAATCATTCCTTCTGTTTACAAGAAGCTCATTGGTGTACACACGTATAGAAGAATTATATCTATACTAATATTATAAAGCTGAAGAGTTTGTTTGTTTGTTTGGTTGAACGCGATAATCTCAGGAACTACTGGTTCGAATTGAAAAATCCTTTTAGTGTTGGGTAGCCTATTTATCGAGGAAAGCTATAGGCTATATAACATCAACCTACGACCATTAGGAGCGGCGCATCAATGGAAAATGTTGCAAAAACGGGGCAATTTCTCTTATGTGAAGCAGACGAAGACAGAAAGCGCAGTTATTGTGCGGTTTCGATCCCAACACAACAATAATATTATGTATGTACAGACAACCGGAGACGACGACCACCTGGCCTGGGACATCCACTTCTGGCTCGGCTCCAAGACTTCCCAGGATGAGGCTGGGTCCGCCGCCGTCCTCACAGTTAACATGGACGATGAGCAGTTCCAAGGTCACGCCGTCCAGCACCGAGAGGTCCAGGGTTATGAGTCCAAGCAGTTCTTGGATTACTTCCAACCAGGTAACATTTAATTCTACATTATGCTCGCGGCGTCGCTCGTGTAAATGTAGATTATGTTAGTACTAATACTTTCTTCTCGATGAAAGGTATCTTATGTCTTTTTCTGTTCCTCTGGCAACGTATATGCGAAATTTTATAATGATTTGTTTTTTTTTATACAACTGGAGTGGCAAACAAGCATACGGCCCACACTAAGTGGTCACCGTAGCCTATGGACGCCTGCAACACCAGAGGCATCACTTGCGCGTTGCCGACCCTTTGAGAAAAGAAGTGGGAAGGAGAAGGAGCGGGAAAGGGGTGATTGGGCCTCCGGCACTCTCACTCACCGAACGCAACACAACAGTAGGAATACTGGTATTTCACGTCGATATTCTGTGAGAGGGTAGTCCTTCCCCGGTCGAGCCGGCCCATTCATGCTGAAATTAGCGAGGCTCTACTACTCATATCTCTGCATTCTCGTATGCTTGTTTGCCACCTTAGTCGTGTACTTCTTTTACGTGCGATTTAAATCTTTGGTTACTAAATAAATTGTTTGCTCTAGCCATAAGGTACTTGGATGGTGGTCATGCGTCAGGATTCAACCACGTCACCACCAATGAGGGTGCCGAGAAGAGACTGTTCCAGATCAAGGGGAAGAGGAACGTCAGAGTCAGACAGGTATGTGATCATATTCGGGGCCCACGTGGTATTCATGACATAGGAACGCCGTGTGCCCTTACGGACCCTATTTATTATTTATTTATTTACATCAAGTAGAACGACTTGCGCCAATTACACTATTTAATAATATATCAATTTTAAATTTAACATTCATGCATTCTGCTCACAGTACCTCATACATTCTAATAATACATACATACATAGATTCACGCCTGTTTCCCAGAGGGGTAGGCAGAGACTACGGATTTCCATTTGCTACGATCCTGACACACTTCTCTGGCTTCATTCACTTTCATCACATTCCTCATACACGCCTGTCGGTTCAAGGAGCTCTTAACCTGGTCTTTGTCCAGAACGCCTCCGATCTGATCGAGAAACGTTCGCCTAGGTTTTCCCCTTGCGACTGTTCCATTCACACTAGCCTTATAAACTTTCTTAGTCAGTCTTTCCTCGTCCATTCTTTTTACATGTCCAATAATAATACTTTCCATTCATCCGCAAAAATATCAACTTTTGGGATAAAGTCCAAGAGAGCGTTAAGCTGCTTTAGTGACCGAGGTATGGTACCTAAGTACCATTATGTACTCCTACATACCCTCGTGTTAACCCTATGTCAGTACGAGTTCGATGATTCAATCGAAGTCGTTTTGGATGGCGTAGGATTAATGCACCATCAAATAATCAAATACATGTCGAATTTCAATTCATTCGACTATTTGTCAAATTATTAATTATTGCAAATGTTCGATTTATTCGAATAGCTTATCGATAATCGCCCATAGAGATAAATATAATTATTTTACTTATTGTAGATTATTACCCATAACTTATTGTAGATTACGCATACTGTCAACTAAGAGTATAAATGAATATCTGTAACACATAATAGCCTAAGTCAATGTTAACCTACAATCTCATTTCTGTAAATAAATAAATTATTATTATTATTATTATTTTGAAATTTTTTAAAGGATTGCTGGTCCTAATCGTATTTCAATTCATTCGAATATTTGACAAGGTATCGAATATTTCTATTATTTTGAAGATTAAAATTATTCGAGTTTTCGATGTTATATTATTACTTATATTTTTTTATGTTTGTAAAGATAAAATAATTATTATTTTTTAAGAAAAGAAACATCATTTATGTGTTAAAATTTTCTTAGGTGGATGCATCATTCGATTCTCTGAACAAAGGCGACTGCTTTATCCTGGATATTAACCACGAGATTTACCTCTACGTTGGGGAGAAAGCGAAGAGTGTGGAGCGTCTCAAAGCAATCACCGTAGCCAATCAGATCAGAGACCAAGATCACAATGGAAGAGCCAGCATCGAGATTATTGGTAAGAGAACCACTATTTCATTTGTTCTGTTGTACAGTGTGTGGCGTGGTGGTTAGGGCTGTTAGTGCTAAGTGAAGCTGACGCCGACTGGTTGATGGATGGGTGACCGGTTTTCATGATATGGGAATTTTGGTAAGATTTAAGTATAATATTCATTGCAGCATTAGTCGTTTCTTGGAGATGTGCCATTGATACTAAAAATACGAATGATAGAAAATTGTTTTAGGTTTAAAGATTCTTTTATTGTCTTTAGAGAGTTGTTTTGCCCCCGAATAAACATCAGATTTTATTCAAAATATGCTTCGATAATTAAACTTTAGTAAGCAATGGTCAATTATTTATCGATCGTGCTGAAGATCTTCTCGTGCCTGGCGGTTGTGATCAACGGGTTGCACTCCGGGAGTGCCGGTAGAAGTGAAAACTTGAATATTAACGTTGTGCATTTTTGATATTTTGTAATGGTTAGGGAATAATTTTACACGAATTGCTTTAATTATCAGTTTAAAAGTACTATAATTTCTGTGGTAAAATACAATATTCATTTATTGCGCTAACGTACACAAACATGACAATTCTCCCTCCGTCTTACGAATTTTCGATCAGGTCACGTGTCCTGAAGCGAGTTTGACATATTTTACCCATCACAAAAAGTGCATAACGCCGCTAAAGAAGTTTTCACTTCAAAAATAAACCTATTAAATATATGTATGATCCTTGTTTTAGTAACTCAAAAATAAATTGACAGTCATGTTATCTATTTATCTGCGTATTTATTAATTATCGCTCGCTTTAACGGTGAAGGAAAACATCGTGAGGAAACCTGCATGTCTGGGAGTTCTACATAATGTTCTCGAAGATATGTGAAATCTACCGTCCCGCATTAGGCCAGCGTCGTGGATTGTAGTCGGTTTAGACTTCACATACTGAGAAAAGGCTGATATTATTAAACGCGCCTTTGGTCAGAGATTTTCAAGCTGATATTCGGCTAGAATAAACTAGGACGGTTTATGTGCAGATGCTGACTCCAGGGAGTCTGACTTCGAGAAGTTCTTTGAAGAGCTGGGCTCTGGAGATAAGGACTCGGTGGCTGAAGCAGATGAAGGTGGTGATGATGAGGTGAGAGACCTTCCTTTATACAGACAGAGCACCTACAATAGTTCAATATGGCGTAGTAAAGGTTTTTAGTAATAGATATCCTAGCTAATATTATAAATCTTTATATATATAAATCTTCTGTTGTTTGTCATTAAACTCCTCCTAAACGGCTCCTAAAGTTCCTGAGATTAGCACGTTCAACCAAACAAACAAACTCTTCAGCTTTATAATATTAGTATAGATTCATCTACATGAACAATTGCTTCAACAGGAATTCGAACGCGGAGCCAAATCAGAGGTATCTCTCAGTGAGATATCAGACAGTTCTGGCTCACTCAAGATCATAAAGATTCCCTCACCTTTCACTCAAGACTCACTCAACCCCAAGGTAAGTCGTTACTCATATGATACGGATGGCGTAATGGTTGAAGTGGTAATCTCGCCACTTCGCTAAGTGTTCGATCCCCACACGGGACAAAAAATCAACGGGTTGCACTCCGGAAGTGCCGGCAGAAGTGAAAACTTGAATATTAACGTTGTGCATTTTTGATATTTTGGAATGGTTAGGGAATAATTTTGCACGAATTGCTTTAATTATCAGTATAAAAGTACTATAATTTATGTGGTAAAATACAATATTCATTTATTGCGCTATCGTACACAAACATGACAATTCTCCCTCCGTCTTACGAATTTTCGATCAGGTCACGTGTCCTGACGCGAGTTTAACATATTTTACCCATCACAAAAAAAGTGCACAACGCCGCCAAAGAAGTGTTCACTTCAAAGATTTGTGCAGTCTACAAATAGTCTTTTCGAATCTGGGTGTCCTTTTTGTCCGTTGTTTGAATGTTTGTAAAACCCTCGCGACACAGGAATTATTCCTAGAGCGCAGCGGCGTGTAACGGCAGTGTAACTGATGTGCATGAGATCTCCGATTCCCGGTACAGTCAGAGTTTTGGTATTTTCTGTCAATTCGCAATGGTAGCCCGGAGTTCAGAAGTAGGCGGTGTTGAACACCCCTTACCTCGGTGCACACGTAAAGCCGTTGGTCCTGCGCCTGATCTCTCTCCGGTCGTGTCGGATTACCGTCCCATCGGATCATGAAAGTTAGGGAACAGAGAGTGCACTTGTTACGCACACACTTGTGTTGTAATATGTCCTGCGCAGAGTCTACATTAAGAGTGGCTGCCGTGACCGAAATTCACCCTTAAGGACCCTTACCATGTAGTCTTTCTGATGTAGCTTTAGTAATTGCCAAATATCGGAAATTACAAAAGCGATTACATCAGACATTAGACATCTTAAAACCAGCCCTTCTTTCTTCTTTTTTACTTCGGGGAATAAAAATTTAAAAATAAATTTGTTCAAATTAGGTTACAAGGTAAATCAATATCAAAAATAAATTTATTCAAGTTAGGTTACAAGGTAACAATTATTAATGTCAAAGTTACACTAAATTTTTTCTGTGAATTTACATTTAATGCCACGTTCAGCGAAGCAAGGGTGTAAGTGGCTCATGATAAGAACGGACAAGAAACTTATGGCCACTCTTTTTGATCGCCAATGCATTGACGCATACCCGTCCGCGGGATCAGTTGGAGGGGTTATGTCGGACTCACCGGGGGAAAGATGACGACGTCCCGGTCATACAGACTAAACCTATCACGGTGTTCCTCAAGTTTACCTGAGTCGCCGGGGCCGCACGAATATATATTTTTGAAGTGAAAACTTCTTTAGGCGCGTTGAGCACTTCTTGGGTGAACAAATATCATGGAACTAGCGTCATCGTCACACTTCCACGCTTTCCATTTTTGAATTATTTTAGAATACTAGCGGTCGCATAGTGCTCGAAATTCGACCAATAATATTGCTGATATAAGTCATTATATATTGATATATGTAACCATAGTTACGCGCTTCGACTGCGTGTCAAATGCACGCTTTCCATTTTTGAATTATTTTTGGTTTATAAAGAAGTGTTTATGATCAAGGATTAAAGTTTTCACTTCTATCGGCAGTCCCCAAAGACTGCCTTTTGTTTTAGTAGTACGGTTCCCGCATTAGGAATAGTTCCTGTGTCGCGGGGGACTTCAAACAACGGACACGGAGAACACACAGACTTAGTACAAGGATAATATTGTCTTCTGTTTACGCGAATGAATTGAAATCAAACTTCTATATACGGATTTTATCGCGTTGTTTATTTGACACTATTACAAAATTTTGAAAAACTGTTACACTGCTATTACTATTAAACTTTACTAATTTTTAATCTAATTAAATTATTGAAACTATAAATAAATAAATATAAATAGTTTTAATAGTTTCAATAATTTAATTAGCTTAAAAATTAGTAAAGTTTAATAGTATTATAGTGGTGTAACAGTTTTTCAAAATTTTGTAATAAAGTGTCAAATAAACAACGCGATAAAATCCGTATATAGTAGTTTAATTTCAATTAGTACAAGGATTTGAGGATCACATAAATAGCTTAACCTCGTGTATCGTGATTACGCTAACGTCCTGCCAGACATCATATAAATGCACAATTACATTATCTACCACTTGAGATAACTAATAGTAATAGACACTTCAGATTATTTTAATTCGAAGGTTAACCGTCCTTACCGTAGGGGGTAGGCAGAAATGCATTTCTCTCACATTTCATCAATATATTATGTATATGAATATATAGGTACATATACCGGTGCAATCTATTTAATTTAATTTATCTATGAATTCTTTTAATGTATTAGAGACTAGTTTTTGGCCGCGGCTTCGCTCGCGTTGATTTAGAATTTGACAATCAATTCGAGTCGTACTCTGCTTGTAATAATTTAATTCAATCATGATTCGAAAGACACGTGGCGCCATCTATAATCATAAGAACGTTATTGTTGTTTTCCTCGGGAACAGTAATTTTTTTCGGGATGAAAGCTAGCCTATGTCTGTTTCTGTACACCTGACAACGTATATGCAAAATTTTAGGATGATCGGTTCAGTGTTTTAGGCGTGAAAAGGTAACAAACAAACAAACTCATTTTCGCTTTTATAATATTAAGTTAGGATTGGGATTGTTCATTTGTCGTTGGTTCTCACACTAAAGAGTTCCTAATCGATTATTTATGAACATTGTTTTATGATGCGGCTCATCCCGGATGGAGTTGTCAGTTGCGCCAGGTTCTTTCTAAAATGTTAGGACGGTTCTGTTGAGTTTGGACAGCTGACCGAGGCGTATGCTCTCAAACCCACCGGCTCCTAATCTCTTTATATTCTTCGCATTTTACGGTAATCTGAGTTTTATAAATAGTGTGTATCATAAATTGAGTAAAACGGATTTATTAGGTGGTATTATTTTGCATTCCTGCCATCATCAACGCCCACAATGAAAGAATACGATAAAGATATAACAGCTCATTCAAATAAATCGCTCGGTGCTCCGATATATAATATTATCAAATTATCATACTATTAAAGTTCAAATTACCTTACTTCCAAATAGGTTAAATAAATAGGTACTATACAAGGATATTCTTAGTATAGTGAAAACCTCTCAGGGCGTGATTATAATTTTAGTTTTGAGACATTGCCGAAATCGCGAAAAAAAAGTCAGCTGTTCCATACATTTTGCCGAGGTCAAAGTCCAATTTTGTTTGGAACAGCTGATTGTATTTTCGCGATTTCGGCAATGTCCCAGAACAAAAGTTGTTTATAATAACAAGTGCAATCACCCATTGAGAGATTTTCACTTTATTAAGAATAATCTTGTATATATTTTGTAGACCACACAAACTTATACCGTGTGGGATTCGAACCCACAACACTCGGCACAGTGGCAGTGACGAAACGAGTACTTAAACCACAACGTCACTCTTACCCCAAATTCAGAACAAGAATTTTTGGATTATACAAATAATTATTTTTCGTGAGATTTGAACCCACAACCCTCAGCGCGGCGGCAGTGGAGTGGACCGCTTGCCCATTTATTTATTTCTGTAATTATGACATCATATACTAATATGTGATATTATTTTCAGGAGTGCTACATCTTGGACACAGGTAGCTACAGCGGTATCTACGTGTGGGTCGGCAGAGAGTCTAATGATAAGGTATGTCTTATAGCCACTTTGTTATACTGCCAAGATTACTGCTTTTATTTATTTACTAGATCACCCAGTAAATTTATAAATTATAATAATATCAGCGCTGTATGCCGATTAAATCTATATATTAATACGTGAAGCAAAAACTTTGTACGCGTTTTTACGAAAATTGCGCGGACGGAGGAGCATGAAATTTGGCACAGTTAAAGGTAATATGGAGAAGGAGGGGCATTAGGAATACATTAAATTAATGAAAAAACACTACTCGCACACAACCATGTATTTGACACACGCTGTAGAATCGCGTTCGTAGTATTTCGGCAGGGGTCGCTTGATGTCGTACAATTCTTCGTAACTATGGTTACATACCTTAAGTACCTATTACATGATATTGTCTTCTGTTTACGCGAATGTTATTCATTGAAATTAAACTACTATATACGGATTTTATCGCGTTGTTTATTTGACACTGTTACAAATTTTTTTGAAAAACTGTTACACTACTATAATCACTATTAAACTTTACAAATTTTTAAGCTAATTAAATTATTGAAACTATTAAAACTATTTATACTATTACTATACTATTATACTATTTAGATTTATTTTTACACTTTCCCCGACGTTTCGGTTGCTTTTCAGCAGCCATGGTCACGGGGAGACTAAGATGGTAGTTGTCTCAATGTTCCAGTGTAGTTATTTCAAAGTACCCGAACATAATTTAATCATGGGTGTTTCTATTTACGCAGAATTACAGTTTCGCGGTATATATAATAACCATCAAATATAGAATTGAAATCAATTATGGTCAAATTTGACCACTTGGCGACCGCTAGTTAATAATAATTATGCCGATTAAATAAATAATTTACACCGTGGGAGAGCCACGCTTCGGCACGAAGGGCCGGCTCGACCGGAGTGATACCACAGCCTCACAGAAAACCGGCGTGAAATGGAGCGCGTTGTTTCGTCGAGCGAGTGACCAGGGAAACAACCCCCGTCCCCCTTTCTGGTTCAATGTTTAAAAGGCCGGCAACGCGCTTGCGACTCTTCTGGTATTGCGGGTATCCGTGGGCTGCGGTAATCGCTTACCATCAGGCGATCCGTCAGCTCGTTTACCTCCTATACCATAAAAAAAATAGGTATATATGCTATCCCGCAGGAAGGCATCCTGAGGCCTACCATGTTCCTGGTATACCTGAACAACATGTACGAATGTGTGTTGAATGTTGTCAGGCTTCCATAAGGTCACACAATGGTTGGAAACCAATTTACTAACCGTAAACATTAGTAAAACAACGTCAATGACCTTCAGGATAAGGAACAGTGACGGAAGTGGTCAGGATAATGTAATATGGAATGTGACTGCCCAACACTTAAATGCACATCACTAGTTCCCTACTTGGGTATAGTTTTGATGAACATCTCTCATTTCGACCAGAATACGTAAAATTATATATACTAGCGGTCGTCTAGTGGTCAAAATATGACCAAAATTCCTAAGCTTGCTACTTTGTTTTATTTTTTTCTTTATTACATACTACATTTTGCCCGCGGCTTCGCTCGCCTTAATTTAGAATTTGACGATCAATTCGGGTTGTACTCTGCTTGTAATAATTTAATTCAATCATGATTCGAAAGACACGTGGCGCCATCTATTATCATAAGTACGTTATTGTTGTTTTCCTCGGAAACAGTAATTTTTTTCGGGATGAAAGGTAGCCTATGTCCGTTTCTGTACACCTGATAACGTATATGCAAAATTTCAGGATGATCGGTTCAGTGGTTTAGGCGTGAAAAGGTAACAAACAAACAAACTCATTTTCGCTTTTATAATATTAGTTTGGATAAATAAGGTATAGGTAACCATAGTTACAAAGAATGTTAGGGGATTTTAATGGTTGGGTGGGAGTAAAGCGCGAAGGATACGAAAGGGTTTTAGGCAAGTATGGGGACGAAAGCGTGCATGAGAATGGAAAAAGGTTGCTTGAGCTATGTTTGGAGTGGAATCTCTGTGTGACAAACACTATGTTTGCCCACAAAAGAATCCACCAGTATACAAGAGAAGCAAAGAATGTAAGAAGTAGTATGATTGACTTTGTTGTAGTGGATGAAAGATTGAGAAATAATGTCCTAGACACTCGGGTATATAAAGGTATTGGTGTCCATACCGACCATTTTTTGATTATGAGCCGGATACGTGGCCTCTTCAAAGGATGGCGACACCTACCCGAACAAGTGTCCAAGAACGAATAAAAGTAGAAAATTTGCAAGATGAAGTATTGAAAGACGAGTATAAAAGTCAATTGAGGAAAAGATTTGAAAGATTTGGTGACACTGATGATATAGAAGAATTATGGCAGTCGTTTAAGCATGAAGTGGTTGTTGTAGCGTCAGAAGTATGCGGTGTGAGCAAGAAGAGGAAAGTTATCAAATCGAAGAATGCGTGGTGGGATAAAGATGTGCAAGAGGTAGTACGTGAGAAGAAGCAGGCATGGTTGGACTGGCTATCTGTCAGAGCCAATGAAAGAATGCAAGAAGCAACGAATGAGGAAGTGAATGAAGCTAAGAATAAGTTTATAAGAATGAATAAGGTAGTGAAAGATGTAATTAAAAGGAAAAAAGAGGAATTGAAAGACGAGTTTGATAGAAGATTATGTGAAGATTTCCGGACCAACGCAAAGTTCTTCTGGAAATCCATTCGCTCGGTTCGAGGTAAAACCGTAACCACAGAGCTAAAATCAATCAGAGATGAGAATGGAAGTTTACTGAATGAACAAAAGAGCGTACTGAAGAGATGGAAGGAATATTTTGAAAGTTTATTTGAAAGAGAGGAATGGCAAGGGCAAAGTTTTGAAATGAATAATAATGATAGTAGTGATGAAAGCCCTATTAGTATGGATAAAATAATGAAAGCATTGAAAAGCATGAAATCAGGAAAGGCTGGTGGGTATGATAGGATTACAGTCGAAATGCTGACAGCTGGACAGGGTCTTATAGCAACTCAGTTGTGCTGCCTTTTTAACTTGTGCTGGAATACCGGCCGTGTACCAAGTGATTGGTGCAAGGCCGTCATAGTACCTTTATACAGGGGAAAAGGCTCACAGCAAGAGTGCAAAAGCTATAGAGGCATTAGCTTGCTCAGCGTCGTCGGTAAATTGTATGCAAAAGTGTTAATTGAAAGGATTGTGAACGTAACCGACAAGAAAATATGCGATGCACAAACGGGATTTCGAAAGGGTATGGGATGTACGGATCAGGTCTTTTCCTTACGGAGCATAGCCGAAAAAGTTTTGGCCAAAGGTCAAAAGGTCTATTGCGCATTCGTGGATCTGGAAAAGGCTTATGATAAAGTGGTGAGGAATGAACTTTGGTCGGCATTGTCCATGTATGGAGTGAATAGCAACCTCACGCGAGCTCTGAAATCTCTTTATGATGATTCCAGAGCTTGTGTTAGGATAAATGGGACCTACACAGAGTGGTTTAGCATCGATAAAGGTGTTAGACAAGGATGTGTAGCGTCACCTTGGCTGTTTAACCTATACATGGACAATTGTTTGAAAGATTTAAAAGATTGTGAATGGGGATTAAGAATGAATGAGTTACTTGTCAAATGTCTTCTTTATGCCGACGACCAAGTAATACTTGCGTCATCAGCGGAAGAGTTGCAGGCGATGGTAACTATTATGCATGGTGCTTTTGAGAGTAAAGGAATGAAAATAAATGTAAGCAAGACGAAAGTAATGGTATTTGAAAAGGGAGAGTGCGTGACGATGTGTAATATTATGATTGATGGAGAAAAAGTGGAGCAAGTGAAAGAGTTTGTATATTTGGGTTACTTTGTTTACAAGGGATGGTAAACATGACGGAGATATTGAAAGGAGAACGATTGCTGGCAACAAAGTGAATGGAGCTCTACGCGCTTTTATGAACAGTCGAAATGTATCCGAAAAGGCACGTTTGGCTGTTCATAGAGGACTATTAGTGCCCACACTTATGTATGGAAGTGAAAGTTGGGTAAGGCAAAAGAAGCATGAGAGCAGAATAAATGCTGTAGAAATGAGAGCGTTGAGAAGCATATGTGGTGTGACTCTGAAAGATAGAATAAGAAATAGTGTGATTAGAGAGAGATGCGGCATGGAAGTGGATATAGTTACAAGTATAGAAAAGGGTATGTTAAGCTGGTTTCGACATGTAGAAAGAATGGACGAGGCAAGACTGACTAAGAAAGTTTATAAGGCTAGTGTGAATGGAACAGTCGCAAGAGGAAAACCTAGGCGAACGTTTCTCGATCAGATCGGAGGCGTTCTGGACAAAGGCCAGGTTAAGAGCTCCTTGAACCGACGGGCGTGTATGAGGAATGTGATGAAAGTGAATGAAGCCAGAGAAGTGTGTCAGGATCGTAGCAAATGGAAATCCGTAGTCTCTGCCTACCCCTCTGGGAAACAGGCGTGAATCTATGTATGTATGTATGTAGTTACAAAGAATTGTATGACGTCAGAGAACAATGTCGAAATACTACGAACGCAATTTTCGACTGCGTGTGTCAAATGCATGGTTGTGTGCGTGTAATGTTTTTCATTAATTTAATGTATTTCTAATGCATATTTTATATAAATATTAGGATTCGCCCCCACCTCTCCATATAAACTTTAACTGTGCCAAATTTCATACTCCTCCGTCCGCGCAATTTTCGTAAAATGGGGTACAAAGTTTTTGCTTCACGTATTAATATATAGACCTTAAGAACTTAAGATATGTTGCCAGAGGTGCGCGCCTTGGGATCGAACTCGGGACGTCTGCGTGGCAGTCCATCGGTCTCCCACTATGTTATCGCTGCATTATCTATACTAATATTATAAAGCTGAAGAGTTTGTTTGTTTGAACGCGCTCATCTCAGGAACTATTGGTTCGAATTGAAAAATTATTTTAGTGTTGGATAGCCCATTTATCGAGGAAGGCTATAGGCTATATAACACGCTACGACCAACAGGAGCGCAGCAGCAATGAAAAATGTTGCCGAAATGGGGACATTTCTCTTATATGAAGCAGACGCAGTTGCGCGGGCAGCTAGTCCTATATATAAACTAGCAGTAATATCGTAAATAAGCCATTTACGCAGTTAGTTCAACTTCTAAAAGATTTTAGTCCTCGTAAATATTATTACTTCTTAAACTGGTCGTAAAAATGCACCGAAATAACTGTTGTTTTTTAGAACTATAGGTTTTTCGTAATGGCGTATATGACTGCTATTTTTCGGGTACCGTACCTTTTTTTAACGTGTGGGTAGAATATCATTTACTCATCGCGGGAAAAGGGGAGCGGTATATCGGGCTTACCAGGGGCAAGATGAAAAGTGACGGGTCATATCGACTAAACCTACCACGGCGTGTGAACTCGCTGCCTTGTATGGTGGGTTGGTCGATAGAACTGAAACTACTTCAGCGACTATGGTACCGTTTCTACTTCAACGAGAGTCTGTTACCTGGAAAAAAATTGGTTTCTGTAAAGTCGGTTTACGGACGATAGTTTAACGTGACAACGTCATAACGTGCCTTTCGCTCGCTCGTGTAGCGCTCTCGCTCCGATCGTAACGTTACAATGAGCGTAACGAGACAATGAGTGTAACGGGACAATGAGTCATCCTTTTTCGTGCGTGCAGCCGGCGTTCATCGATTTATTAGACGTTGTCACGTCAATAAATATTTCTATGCAACTATGCATATGTGAGTAGCGATAAACCATAAGCATACTCACATACCTTTGTCATTGCCAATAGAATATGCCATGTATGACGTGTTACTGAAGAGCGCTGAGACCCATAACACAAGTTAGATCTTACATTGGGTACCAGACTTAAACAAAAAGACTTACTTTTTTATTATTGTTTCACCAATATCATTTGTAAGTAAAGTAAAGCAAGTATTTATTTTTCAAAATATAGGTACACGCATCGATCAAATATAACATAGATGCACGATCGTCGCTCGAAAAACGGCCCCAACAAAACTGTGCATAAATCAGTCGTATGCGCTATATTCATTATGCACCTGTCCCACTCACTCTTGCGTGCGCTGCCCGTAAGCGAGAGCGAATCGACACCTCTACTATGGTGGAGAACGTACCATATACTTAGTACGCTTGCGTATCGCTAGTAACACACTAAGTATGCTTTACATTGACGCGTTTTAACTAAACTATTACAAAATGTTTCTCAGTGGGCGTTCAATGGTTATTCCGGTTTATTTCCTGGATTGCATAATAAATGCAGACACTTATAAGTAAGTAGTACTGGTCAGTGCCACATATTGACGCGGTTTTTGTATGAGAATGTGCATCTATGGTATATTTGATCGAAGGGTACACGTTCTTATACAGATATTATAACACAGAAAAAAAAAGTAAGTGTATACATATAATGAAAAATGAGATTACCACTCAGGGTTGTTGTTGGTTTGCGGTTTATACCTCAAACCAACACTGATATTATTTGGTAATTGTAATTTGTACTTAATTGTAATTTTTTTGGTAAATAAATTATTATTATTAATAGAAGACTGGACTGCTACGCAGAGGTTTCGAGTTCGATCCCAAGGCATGTCTGAATTTCAGAAGTTAAATACGTATCTCGCTTTAACGGTGAAGGAAAACCTCGTAAGGAAACCTGCATGTCTGAGAGTTCTACATAATGTTCTCGAAGATATGTGAAGTCTGCACACCCGCATTTGGCCAGCGTGGTGGACTAGGGCCTAACCCTTCTCACACTGAAGAGGCCTGTGCCCAGCAGTGGGACAGCTTAATACAGGGCTGATATTATTATTATTAAATAGAAGTAAACATAATAATCTGTATCAATTAATGTATTTAATTATTTGACATGGCGTCGATTATGTTTTTATTAATTTGTTTTTTTTATTGTCCAATAGGAAAAGGCAGAGGCAATGAAGAAAGCTGAACAGTATCTCAAGACTCATGATTATCCGGATTGGGTGAGTTATTGCTGGTTACTTAACGAATGAGGTCCCGGGTTTGAGGTCCGGATTTGGTAATATGTTTTTTAGGTAGGACCTTGTAGTATGTTGATGGCAGTTGGTTCGCTAACTATTACGTGGGACTTAAAATAACCAGCAAAATGTGGGTGTAATGCACCTCTGTTTGCTTCTGGGTTTTTGTGTGAGACTATGTATGTATTTATATAATGTTTTGTAGTCCCATTTGAATATATATTAAAGTTCTGTCTAAGCCTGTGCACGTTGGATCTACATATTATGTCCTTTTGTGAGCCTCTTAAATTATTTTTTGAATATTTAAATATACCACCTAACTATGTAAACATCAAACCATGTATAGCAATCCTAACGCAGTATAGAGCGCGCAAATCTATTTCCTTTTCTGTTTATTTTTTTGTTATATTATATCTTAAAGATATGTGAAGTCCGCACTAGGCCAGCGTGGTGGACTATAGTCTAACCCTTCTCCCAGTGAGAAGAGGCCCGTGCCCAGCTAAGAGACAGTTTAATACAGAGCTGATATTAGATATTATTACGGGATTAAATATAATGACCAACAAAAATAGTACATAATTGCACACCAAAATATGCTTGCTAAAATATATCATAACGAGCACCTATACGCCTCAAATCACTGCATTCCGTCTCGGAAGGGTTAGGTTATGTTAGGTTCCTTCTTAAACCCACCCAAAAATAGGAGCCCCGCATAACAAAGCGGGGCTCCGTCGACTTATTTTGATCTCTTTACTGTGCAATTAATATGTTTGGTATTAAAATGCGGTTTTAATTTTGGTGATCATTTACTACTTTTGGTGATCATTTACTATTTTTAACTGTTATATTTTACTATATCTGGTGATAAGTTAAACAGAAGCCTATTATTACTACATAAGTTTGAAACTCTTAAACTACTACTGTTAAATATAGTTACTAGTTACTGATTACTTCTATTTAAACTATTCAAATTATTTAAACCCTTTCACTCAAGTACTGAGAATTGGCTCACAGAAAACACAAATACATATTTTTTTCGATATGGGAATTGAACCCGAGTCATCTTTATATCACGCAAACACCAGTGCAAACTTATTTCACGACATAACAGGTCCATCTCAGAAATCTCATAATATACCTTACAAATCTTACAATCCAGTTTCGTAAGATACTCGCTGGGTCATTGACCGCGAGGTCAAGGTTAGACCGGCGCCAGACAGGATCGATACCAGTTTTATATAAGTGTTCTATATACATATATAGTCTCACGCCTATGTACTCGAATGGTTAGGCAGAGGTGACCTATACGCACACTACGCCACCTGTTTTTAGGATGCCAATGTAAGTTTGTTTGTTACGCTTTCACGCCTTAACTACTCGATCGATCGTCATGTAATTTCGCATACACGTTTTCAGGGAAATAGAGAAGGACAGAGGGTACCTTTCATACAGTTACTAATATTCAGCAAAATTTTCAATATTCTGTCCACGAGTCTAACAAATTTCGGACGATAATGTATTTATTTTAAAGATTATAAACAATTGTTACATAAAATGTATTTATGTTAAGCACTCCAGCCTTTTTAGGGTAAAATGGGTCACCAAACCCAAACGGTAAAACGGGACCCTATTACTAAGACTCCGCTGTCCGTCTGTCACCAGGCTGTATCTCATAAACCGCGATAGTTAGACAGTTGAAATCACAGATGATGTACTTCTGTTGCCGCTATAATAACAAATACTAAAAAACAGAATAAAATACATATTGAAGGGGGCTCCCATACAACAAACGTGATTTTTTTGCTCGTTTTTGCTCGATATTGATAACGGCAACAGGTAGACGCTTGAAATATTCATAAAATATTTAGTATATAGGTATTCACTTTAAAATAGATATTTATGTGAGGTCCCATACAACAGACATGATTTTTTTGCCGTTTTTATAGATAATGGTACGAAACCCTTCGTGCGCAAGTCCGACTCGCACTTATTTTTACAAAAAAAAAGTATAAGTATATGTATGTTTATCCATTGTCTAGTACCCATAGTACAAGCTCTGCTTAGTTTGGGCTAGATGGTGTTGTGTGTATGTGGTAGAATATGATATTATATTATTCTTGCATTCGTCCATATAAACTTTAATTATGCGAATTTTCACCCTCCTCCGTGGCTTAAAAAGGGGCACATATATATCTTTCAGGTATTAAAATATATATTTCTTTTCCAGGTACACGTAACCAAAGTGCCACAGGGAGTAGAATCCACTTCCTTCAAGCAGCACTTCCAAGAATGGAACTGAGCCATCAGTATTATTAATACTCAATAGCCTAACAGTATTGCATACCAGTCTGTACCGGTAACCGATATAAAAGTGTAACATATAGTCTAACTAGCTACTGCCCGCGACTTCACTTGCATAAAAGTAGATTAGGTAATATTAGTAAAATAAAGCCTACCTACTCGGTGAAAATATAAGCTTTCGAATGAGATAAAAAAATTTTAAATCAGTTTATCAGTTTTTGAGTTAAATCCTTACCAACAAATAAAAATCAAATATGTCTTCTTTATAATATTAGTATAGATTATTCATTATATGCGATAAGCGCCATGACATTTATAAGAATATGTAAGAAGGTAAGGCTGAAAGGGTTACAGTTTTATACCGGTTACCCATTCATAACGGTTACACTTATGTTATAGGTTAACAAATCAATGTGAAACACTTTTAACCTTTTGACCACCACGGACGTCCATTCACGTCAAATTAAACCGTGCTCACGACGCCACCGACGACATGGTACGTCGAAAATACGACTATTTTAAAGTTCAAAATAAACATAAAAAATATGTTTGTTGTGTTCCTTTTACCTATTATTTAAAACTACATTACTCATCGCCTGGCGTGGGGGGCACGACGCTACTTTTATGCTGTGGCGGTCAAAAAGTTAATTCTGTTACCCATATGTATATGTAGCTTGATTTTTGTTCTTAAAAATTGAAGACAACTTATATATATCGCACAAAATCTTTTTTTACGTGGGGAAATGCTTCTAATGCATAACCCTCTCCGCTACAAGGGGAGGCGAGAGGGTTATGTCGGGCTCTCTCGAGACTTCGGGCCTATCGAGTAAAACCACCACGGTGAGCCACCTCGCTGGTTTGTAAGGTGGGTGGGTCGCTGGAACTGAAACTACATCAGCGAACCACCCAGCAGTGCTCAATTCAAAGATGTAGTGTAGAGATGTGTCATTGACGGTTTTTTAGTTAATTTAATATAACTGTTTTTCGTTAATGGTCAACAGGTTTAAAAAGCTGTTAAATCATCAACTGGTTTTTGAATGAACTGATTATTCATTAGATTCGTATAAAGTTAAAGTAATGCATATTATGTCAACATTTTCGATCGCAACTTCGAAGACCGTTTTGTAGATATTAATTGTATTAGAACAAAACTGCTTTCGTTATTTTATTAGTTGTTTTATGAGATGAAAATTATTTATACATTATTGGGAGTTGCGACTTGCGCTGCGAAGACGTTGATAGGATTTATTAGGTTAATATTTTCAACAGGTTTTTTCATTGCAGAAAAACAATTGATTCGTTAAAGAACAAAAAGCCGTTAATAAAAACAGTTTATTGATTTAACGACCATCTCTAATGTAGTGTCTGCGGCAATGACTCCTGGAGTCGTCCAGCCCAGCCCCAGCACAACAGAGGGCGCCGATCGCACAAAAACCTACCTCAATATAAATAAATAGATATTGACGATTAAACTTGCTGGTACACATTGGCCAACATATACTGTAATGTATAGTTTGCTGGTTTGGAATACTGTTGGATTATTGTAACCCACCTTTTTATAAGCAAAGCTTAATAATAAGTAAGAATATTAGTAGCACTACTATTGATGTATACAACTTGATAAGTATATGCGGTAAGCAGTGACTTGGTTGTTTCTTTAGAATTGTTTCTGTGATGTCAAAACAACACAACCATTTTTGAAGTGAAAACTTCTTTAGCGGCGTTGTGCACTTTTTTTGTGATGGGTAAAAAATGTTAAACTTGCGTCAGAACACGTGACCTGATCGAAAATTCGTAAGACGGAGGGAGAATTGTCAAACTCGCGTCAGGACATGTAACCTGATCGAAAATTCGTAAGACGGAGGCAGAATTGTCATGTTTGTGTACGATAGCGCAATAAATAAATATTGTATTTTACCACATAAATGATAGTACTTTTATACTGATAATTAAAGCAATTCGTGCAAAATTATTCCCTAACCATTACAAAATATCAAAAATGCAGAACGTTAATATTCAAGTTTTCACTTCTGCCGGCACTCCCGGAGTGCAACCCGTTGATTTTTATTTATGCGTAGCGGTTACCGGTTCCCTTAAGGTGGACCGCCACAAGCAACAAAAAAATGACACACAAGTGTAGACACTGAATTTAAATCTATAGGAGTATATAAAAAAATTGGGGCAGTCTTTGGGGACTGCCGATAGAAGTGAAACTTTAATCCTTGATCATAAACACTACATAAACCAAAAAAAAAGTTCCTGAAACTCTCGGGTTTTTAAGGGGATCAAAATTTCGTTATTTTTGCGTAGGACGCACCATTTCTGAGATATTGTTAATATTCTAAAATAATTCAAAAATGGAAAGCGTGGAAGCGTGACGATGACGCGAGTTCTATGATTTTTGTTCACCCAAGAAGTGCTCAACGCGCCTAAAGAAGCTTTCACTTCAAAAACTAATTTTTGAAATGCGTAAGTAATTCTGTTTGTTACCTTTTGACGGTTAATAAGCTGAGCCGATTTTGATTAAGTTTGTTTTAAAGATGGTATGAATCTTCTTATATTATTGACGTTAATTCTAGTTTTTTATTTCGTCATTGTGTTTTACACTAATATACAAAAGATAAATACCTATATGTACGTTTGAAATTACATAATTATTTTTGCCCGCGGCTTCCCTCGCGTAAATATAGGTTACGTTGGGAACAGTACTTTTTTCTGGATGAAAGATATCTTATGTCCTAGTCTGTTCCCCTGACAACGTGTATGTGAAATTTCATGATGCTCGGTCGAGTAGTTTAGGCGTGAAAGCGTAACAAACAAACTCACATTCGCATCTATAATATTAGTAGTTAGGATAGTAGGGCTTTTTATTATAGTTGTTAGATACATCAATGGTGAACTCACACTACAAAATATTTTACAAACTATTATATTTTAAAACACACTGACCTTAAAATTTTGTATTAATTATATAATATAAGATATTATTATTTATAAAATTAAATGCCTTACATAATAATTATATAATAAGTTGTTTTATTTCCATATTTTTAGAGTTCGAAAGAACTCTTATGCAACAGCTTTGTCCGTCCGTCCGTCTGTCTGTTATACAACTTTCAACTCAAGAACCGTAAGAGCTAGAGATTCGTGGTCAACGCCATTCGACTCAGCATAGTCGATATACCCCCGAAATTACTATGACCTTTGACCTCTGACCTCAAGGTCACGTGATACCATTTTTTCAATCTCTAAGATTTACGGCAATTCATGACCGTTTCTCACTTGTTGATATAAGTACCGTATATATCATGTACTTTCAAATGCATTTAGTAAAAATCTGTTAATTTAGCATTACAAACAGACACTTTATTTTTATTTATTTGTGTAGATAGGTTTGTTTTGACATATATTTACCTAAACGCCTGTATATTATTTTATGGCAATTGTTTCCTTCATAAATGTCGTAAACAAAATATAAGGCGCAACTGCGCAAGGATTATAAACTTATTATCCTTGATAGATAATAATTTAAAATTATAGTCTTCGATTGAAATTAAACTACTATATACGGATTTTATCGCGTTGTTTATTTGACACTTTATTACAAAATTTTGAAAACTGTTGCACTACTATTACTTACTATTAAACTTTACTAATTTTTAAGCATAAATATAAATAGTATAATAGTATAGTAATAGTATAAATATTCATTCAATAATTTAATTAGCTTAAAAATTAGTTAAGTTTATTAGTAATTATAGTAGTGTAACAGTTTCTAAATTTTGTAATAGTGTTAAATAAACAACGCGATAATATCCGTATAAAGTAGTTTAATTTCAGTGAATAACATTCGCGTAAACAGAAGACAATATTATATAGTCTTTGACTTAAATAACAAATGTTTCCAGAGTATTTCAACTAAGCCTTGGCGGTGCACTGGTAGTAATAGCGCTGACTGTTGCAGGTTCGATCCCCACACGAAACAAAATTGTGTGAGATCCGATCCACAAATAGTTGTTTCGAGTCTGGATGATCTTTGTGTCCGTTGTTTAACCTATTGAGTGGCAGCGGCACCCCGGCGGCCAGGCACAATAGGTTACTAATATTATAAATGCGAAAATTTGTGAGGATGGATGGATGGATGTTTGATGAACTGTTAAACGGATTCTGATAAAACTACAGTATTATTGTTATACATCAGAATAACTTAAAGATTGTATACTTTTGTTCCGATGTTCGTACGAGAAAAGGGGTACCTATTATTATCAGACTGGACCACAACGAGGCGTGGCAGAGTTTATCTAGTACGAGATTCACGCAGAATGTTCTCATTACTGTATTTGTTAAGATAATAATTAATATTTCTCTGAATAGCCGCTGCAAATGCTATAATATATATAATATAGAGGAAAGAACAACAAAAAAATATTTGTAATAATATTTACTCCAAATAATATTTATATTTACTACAAATATTCTTTAAATTAATTATTTGCAATAGTAATGAAACGCTTACGTATAAGATGAAATTATCTATTTGGAGAATTAAAATGTTTAGAGGGCGATTCTCATATTATTATCAGTCTGCGGCAAAAGAAATTGCCCGGTGTTTATATTAGAATTGCTATATATAGCAGCGATAGCTCAGTAGGGAGACCAACAGATTGCAATGCAGAGGGTCTCGGGTTCGAACCCACGTCGCGCATCTCGGACTTATGGAAGTTATATGACTTTTCGAAATTATGTGCGTATTGATTGACAATTTTTAAATTCACAATTATCGCCTGCTCCGTGCCTCTGAGAGCACGTTAAGCCGTCGGTCCCGACTGCCATGAACATCTATGGCAGTCGTTATTGGGAGAGTGACAAAAATCCCACTGGGTCGAAGTGTCGACGGTCTGCACTGACTGGCCCCCACATAATATAAGATAAGATTATATTAGAATTACGACGTTAATAAAATAAACTTGGAATTATACTGAATGAAAGGCGTAGTGGTTCAAGTGGTCGCCTCGCCTCTACGCCGAGTGTTGTGGGTTTGATTTCCACACGAGACAATATTGTGTGTGGTCCACAAATGGTTGTTCCGAAACTAGGTATACTTTATGTCGTTTGTTTGAATGTTTGTGAAGTCTCCCGCGACACAGTAATTACTCCAAGTAAGAGTGTAACTGGTAAAAAAAAAACCAGCCTAGTGCGAGTCGGACTCGCGCACAAAGGGTTCCGTACCATTATCTATAAAAAGGGCAAAAAAAGCTTATCGTTATCTATCATGTCATTGTTATATATTGAGTGTAGCTGTAAGTTTTGTAAATCTATACAAATAAATAAAATTGGTTGTCTGTAAAGTCGGTTTACGGACGATAGTTTAACGTGACAACGTCATAACGTGCCTTTCGCTCGCTCGTGTAGCGCTCTCGCTCCGATCGTAACGTTACAATGAGCGTAACGAGACAATGAGTCATCCTTTTTGTGCGTGCAGCCGGCGTTCATCGATTTATTAGACGTTGTCACGTCAAAATTGAAGTGTCTGTTTGTAATGTCAAAATAACAGCTTTTTATTTAATGCATATGAAAGTATATAAGATACCTATACGGGAACATCTATTTTTAAAATTTTTGTCTGTCTGTCTGTTTGTTCCGGTTAATCTCCCAAACGGCTGAACCGATTTTGACGGGACTTTCACTGGCAGATAGCTGATGTTATAAGGAGTAACATAGGCTACTTTGATTTTAGAAAAAAATAGGGTTCCGCGGAGACAAACACTTTTCGTCGCAGGTAACAGCTAGTAAATAAATAAAATCTCCGCTCCGCTCCAGTACGCAAACCTATTGGTTAATATTTCTCCGTATCTTCGCTCCGCAGCCTCGCTCGCTCCGCTTCAATGGACAGGCAGCCTTAAGCCTTTACCTATAAGGATATAGGAGCTGCGAACTACTAATTACCTAATTAGCAATCTGCTATATTACCTATCTTATCTTATCTTATGTGGGGGCCAGTCAGTGCAGACCGGTGACACTTCGACCCAGTGGGATCTTTTGTGTCGACACTCTCCCAATAACGACTGCCATAGATGTTCATGGCAGCCGGGACCGAAGGCTTAACGTGCTCTCCGAGGCACGGAGCAGGCGATAATTGTCAATCAATACGCACATGATTTCGAAAAGTCATATAACTTCCGAAAGTCAGACGTGTGCGACGTGGGTTCGAACCCGAGACCCTCTGCATTGCAGTCTGTTGGTCTCCCCACTGAGCTATCGCTGCTCTTACTATATTAGCTAACAATGGCGTTTGCCATATACCAATTGAATCATGTAACCACAAAGCACAAATTTATATTAATTAACTTTGTGTAACGAACAAATTATTTATATCACGCTAGCTGACCCACGCTACTTCGTCTGCATCACATAAGAGAATTTTTTTGCAACATTTTTCATTTATGCTCGTCTCCTATTGGTCGTAGCGTAATGTTATATAGCTTATAGCCTTCCTCGATAAATGGGCTACCCAACACTATAAGAATATTTCAATTCGAACGAGTAGTTCCTGAGTTTATCGCGTTCAACCAAACAAGCAAACTCTTCAGCTTTATAATATTAGTCATTAAAAGGACAAAGACATTATAATTTTACCGCCTAAGTATGTACACTGGAAATTACAAGGAATTGTAGCGTAATTTTAATATCCTTAATATAATATATATAAATACTAGCTGGCACGATAGACGTAAAAAAATATATATATATATTTCATCAGAATCGGTCCAGCCGTTTAGGAGGAGTTTAATAACAAACACACGCACATAAGATTTGCATACCTATATAAACATTATAAATGCAAATGTGAGCTTGTTTGTCGGTCATGCAGTTTTTCATATTCGTTGTCAGGTAAAATAATTTTTCAATTCGGACCAGTAGTTTCTGAGATTAGCGCGTTCAAACAAACAAACTCTTCTGCTTTATAATATTAGTATAGATTAGATTTTGCCTGCGGCTTCGCTCGTGTTTTGTCAATAAATTTCTAGCCCTCGGGAACAATACTTTTTTTCTGAACGAAAGGTTATATGTCCTATGTCCTTTTCTGAACCCCTGATGAGTTTTACCTTAGTCTATAGAATGTATTAAAAACATTTTGAAAATAAAGCACAATTTATTGAGTAGTAGAGCCTCGCTGATTTCAGCATGAATGAGCCGGCTCGACCGGGGAAGGACTACCCTCTCACAGAATATCGACGTGAAATACCAGTATTCCTACTGTTGTGTTGCTTTCGGTGAGTGAGAGTGCCGGAGACCCCATCACTCTCTTTCCGTCCGTCTCCGTCTCTGTCTCCTTCTCACTTCCTTTTTCTCTTGTTCCTTTCCTAAAGGGTCGGCAACGCGCAAGTGATGCTTCTGGTGTTGCAGGCGTCCATAGGCTACGGTGACCACTTACCATCAGGTGGGCCGTATGCTTGTTTGCCACCTTAGATGTATAAAAAAAAAGTAAGGTCAGCTACATAAGTTGCTGAAAATTACTCAATTTTGTAACAGTATTTTATGAATCTACTAATTATTCTCCAATAGTAATAAATTGTGACTAAAATAACTATCCTTTAACTGTTACTGTAGTTTGTTCCGCATTCGACCCTCATGTTTCACCCAGAATGTAAAAATACGCATTCGCCCCAAAAATAGTTCCTCACATGCCCCGAAATTTATATAAATGTTAATTTCTTAACGTAATTCCTTATTCGTCTCAACTATGTTCCTTTTCTGACCCACTTTTTTTGATTTACCATCAGCCGAAAAATATTTTAAAATACCTCCTTGATCTCTCGGGGAAACTTTGGGCTTATGATTGCATGATATCACGAGCCCGACATTGAAGAGATTTCAAATAATTTTAAAACATGTTTTATTTTGCTAACTCCTATATTTTTGAGCATAATATGGCTCAAAAATATAGGACGAAAAAGGAATAATTAAAAAAAAAGGGACGAATGAGGAACATTTTGGAATGTGGGACGTAATGTAGGGGCGAATGCGGAACAAACCGTTACTGTAGTAAAAGATGAGAAATTACCACTATTGTGAAAGATAGAGCACTTCAAAATTTCGGGAGTGTTAATCGAGTTATAAGGCTGACTGTATAATTTTATTGTCGGTGCACGCGCACCGAACATCATTGGCGGGAGGCGGCCCTCTCTGCGCGGTTCCTCACTTGGCACAGCGACTCCACCCACGACACACGCTACCATTCATTTTATTGTTATACTTAGACATTATAATAAAATTTTCTATACAGTCCGCTTTTCATTTATATATTTAGACCCTAACAGACAAGTTTAACAATAATTATTCTTAGCAGCCGCACGGAGTATAGAAGTGTGTCCGAACGATAGCAATAGTGCTGCCCTCTATCACGTGGGAATGAAAACAGCTGGCGAAATGAGGTTGTTATAAATCTTTGAGAGTATGTAGGCGTGAGACTTATATGTTTAAAGCAATTTATTGCAGAATAACTCATTTAGACAAACATCTGTTTACTCGATATGATAAACTTTTAACCTTTGTTTAAACAGAATATGACATATTAAATAAACAAACAATTTGTTTACGTGTCGTCGATTTGTTTTCTACTACACACTAGCTGTCTCCGGCGGTTTCACTCACTTTACAGATTGCTGCTAGCTCGCGTGACGTTATTTATAGGTACCCTATAGCTTACTTTAAGTATTGGCCAAAAAATAATTTAAAGGTAATGTTGTTCCATTAAACAACGCGATAAAATAAAAACCGGCCAAGTGCGAGTCGGACTGGCGCACGAAGGGTTTCGTACCATTATCTATAGAAACGGCAAAAAATCATGTCTGTTGTATGCGAGGCCCCCTTAAATATTTATTTTATTCTGTTTTTTAGTATTTGTTGTTATAGCGGCAACAGAAATACATCATCTGTGAAAATTTCAACTGTCTAACTATGACGCTTCATGAGATACAGCCTGGTGACAAACGGACAGACAGACGGACAGCGGAGTCTTAGTAATAGGGTCCCGTTTTACCCTTTGGGTACGGAACCCTAAAAACGCGCATAATGTTGACTATTAAGAGTTCTAGGCTTGTGTTTCTGAGAATTTCTTGGCAGATTTTTTATTAAAAAGGACAACTTCCTACTAGGAATAATTCCTGTGTCGCGGGGACTTCACAAACATACAAACAACGGACACAAAGAACACGCAGACTCGGGACAACCATTTGTGGATCACACAAAGTTTTGTCCCGAGTGGGGATCGAACCCACAACACTCAGTGCAGAGACAGAGGCGAGGCGATCACTTAAGAGGAAACACAAGGGCCGTACGTATTTCCATACAAACGTAGTCCCCTGTTTCTTCCCTGGGTAGTGCCAGTAGAGCAATAATTTTTTTCCAAGAAATGTATGGGCTCCATTGGCATGTCGCTATGTTTTCCTTTTTTTCATAAATTAATTATTAAAAGAGACATGAACCTTTAAGAACCTCAAAAATTTACCAGATTTTCCGCTGTGTTCAAACATACAGAAAACAAATTTGACTAGATTATATAAAAAAGAAAAACATAGGCACACGGCCAGTCTTTCTTTAATTTTTAATGAAAAAACAAAATTTTAACAAAAAAGAAAACCGACTTCAAAGAAGAATATTCTAAAACTTAAAATGCACTAAAAAGTTAATAAATAATAATTGCATATTCTTGTGAATAATTAAATTATTGTTATTATTGGGGTCGGTGTCAGCCAAGGTAGGTTTGTAACTAATTAAACATGAGATGTCTTACTATAATCCTAACATAACATTGGCATGCACAATTACACACATAGACGCAGCACGCGGCGCGGGCGGCTGGCACCGACTCCAAAAATAACAATAATTTAATTATTCACAAGAATATGCAATTATTTATTAACTTTTTAGTGCATCTTAAGTTTTAGAATATTCTTCTTTGAAGTCGGTTTTCTTTTATGTTAAAATTTTGTTTATTTCTCGGTTTTTAGTGATCCTTGCCAAAAATGAGAACATCATCAATGTAGCCATATACGCATTATTAAGGATAACTCGAAAACGAATGGTCAAATCTTGATCAAAATTAAATGGGACCACACGGGAAGCACCAGCTTTCAAATAAAAAAAAAATCACCAAAATCGGTTCACCCAGTCGAAAGTTATGAGGTCCTCCTTTTTTTGAAGTCGGTTAAAAAGTAGTTCAATCGGTCCAGTTTTGGAGAAGGAATCAGGGGACTACGAAACGTTGATTTTGTGTACTTTTACAGGTATTTTCGGTCCAAGCTGCAGTTGTCTCTATCGCGCTCTATGGGCACTGTGCGACAGCAATAGATTTTACAAATACCTATTTTTCAATTCTATCGCCCTTAGTGGTTCCTCTTAAACCACAACACCATCCGTGAGTCCGTGCACTCAAACAGTTGGTTCTTTTCTCACTTATTATTAAGTTTAAAGAAGTAAGTACTATGTTTAGGTAACCTTCGAGCTCACTAATCTTTAAAGACACAGGCACATTTTAATTAAGTAAATAAAGAGAAGAAAATACATCAAATTTTACTTCGGAGGTTATGAGGAAATTAACAAACAAAGCCAGGAGGCCGTCTAGTTACAGTTAATTGCAACAGATGGTTCAAACCGACGCGTTACTCACCGCTTGAAGTTCGGCTCCAACCGCAGTATTATTATTATTCTAGGTATTATTTGATAACTAATATAATACATATGTATAATAAAATACATATGTATAATATTTCAAATACTACTGTGTGTTTGTCTGTATTTTAAACGTATTGAAATTAAACGAATATGTCGGCCTCTATCGCGTAGTGGTTAGTGTAACCGACTGCCACGCCTGAGGTCGCGGGATTGATTCCTGTACAAGTCAAACATTTCTGTGCAGGAACATGCATGTTTGTCTTGGTCAGGGTGTTTCTATATTTAATATGTATGTGTTTACAAAAACATCGTATATATGTACGTTTATCCATTGTCTAGTACCCATAGTACAAACTCTGCTTAGTTTGGGCTAGATGGTGTTGTGTGTATGTGATAGAATATTATTATTATTATAAACCCGAAACTTTTAGATCGCAGAAGACATACTAAGTTATACCACAGCGCGCCGTAGTCAAAACCTAGGCATAAATAAAAACTATTTCACACAAGGATATAACACACAAAAGATTTATTTATACCGAGTGACGCCGCGCTTATTGTTAGTTTATCAATGTCTTGTTCCTATATAACGGGTTCGTGGCCATTAGAGGTCAATTGTTACATTGACAAACCCACTCAGTTGTGTTCGCGCGGTCTTACTGCGCACGCGTGTGTTCTGTCAAAACAATCTCTTTTTACGTAAGTAAGTTTGACTTGTTATTACTAGCTTGTTCACCCGGCTTCACTTGCATATTGGAGATTAAAATATCTTATATGTTGTGTTAGGATGTGGTCTATCTATGTGTCAAATTTTATCCAAATCGGTTTAATGGTTGACGTGTGATTGAATAACATTTATCTTATCAAACATTCATATTTATTTATTAAGTAGAATTATTAACTGACTACATTTTGCCCGCGGATTCGCTCGCGTAAACGTAGATTAGGTTAGTAACAGTACTTTTTCTGGATAAAAGGTACCCGATGTCGCTTCGTTATCAGTCGAGTAGTTAAGGCGTGAAAGCGTAACAAACAAACTCACATTCGTTTTTATAATATTATACTAGTCGATCCGAAAAACGTTGTTCTGCCATATAAATTCACTAGATGTGCGCTCAGTTTCACCCGCGTTTATAATTACTGCGCCGCCCCCGTGGGTCATAGCGTGATGTTATATAGCCTATAGCCTTTCTCGATAAATGAGCTAACCAACACTAAAAGAATTTTTCAATTCGGACCAGTAGTTCCTGAGATTAGCGCGTTCAAACAAACTCTTCAGCTTTATAATATTGGTATAGATTTGATAGGGAAACTCTCATCATCTAGCTGTGTGAATGTTTTATTATGACCTATTCTCATACCTAGAAAAATATAGTAAAGTTTTTTTATAAAAAACTGTCGAGCCGTTTTGGACCACAAACACAATGACACGAGATTTTTATATATAGACTAGATGTGCCCGCGGTTTTACCCGCGTTTATGATTACTGCGCCGCCCCCATGGGTCGTAGCGTGATGTTATATAACCTATAGCCTTCCTCGATAATAGGCTATCCAGCACTAAAATAATTTTTCAATTCGAACCAGTAGTTCCTGAGATTAGCGCGTTCAAGCAAACAAACAAACAAACTCTTTAGCTTTATAATATTAGTATAGATTAGTAGTATAGATATTTTTTCTTACATGTTTTATTTAGTAAATAAATATGGCGTAATGGTAACTAGAGACAATACATACAGAGATCTCTATGTATTGTCTTTCCTTTTGTCTTCTCTATTTATTAGAGAACGAATATAGTCTGAAAGCAGTTACGAAATCCTAACTACTAAATAAATGCGAATGTGAGTTTGTATGTTACGCTTTCACGCTCTAACTACTACTTACCTTATGACCGATCATCAGAAAATTATGCATACACGTTGTTTAGGTGTACAAAAAACGTCATAGAAAAGTATTGTTAGAAACCTAATCTATACACCGGGTAAAAACTAGAGATTTTAGAAAGAAAGAAAGAAAGAAACATTTATTTGCACAGAATACAGGTGGTACCAGATTTAACAATGGTGTATTTACACCATTTCGTTCAGGCTATATTCTGCCTGTTTTAGGCATGCAAATATTAATCTATACTAATATTATAAAGCTGAAGAGTTTCTTTGTTTGTTTGCTTGAACGCGCTAATCTCAGGAACCACTGGTCCGATTTGAAAAATTCTTTCAGTTTTAGATAGCCCATTTATCGAGGAAGGCTGTAGGCTATATAACATCACGCTACGACCCACGGGGACGGCGGAGTAACGATAAACGCGGGTGAAACCGCGGGAACATCTAGTAATTATATAAAACAATTAAGATATTACGAACAAAATGGCAAGCTATATTATTATTTAGAATATTTATCATTATTATATTACATTATATTAACATTTATAAATAATCAGATTCATTAGTTTTTTGTTGCATGAACTCTTCTATTGTGTAAAAGCACTTATCTACTAGCCATTTTCCTATCTTGAGTTTAAAATATTTAAATGGAAGTTCTCTTAGACTCCTAGGCAGTTTATTAAAAACTGATATGCACATGTGATAAACATTCTTGTTATTTAAGGTTGTTCTACAAAATAATAATATTCTACCACGTACACACAACACCATCTAGCCCAAACTAAGCAGAGCTTGTACTATGGGTACTAGACAATGGATAAACATACATATATACATTTTTTTTTGGAAATACATACATATTATACATAGAAACACCCAGACCAAGACAAACATCCATGTTCATGCACACAAATGTTTGACTTGTGTGGGAATCGAACCCGCGACCTCAGGCGTGGCAGTCGGTTACACTAACCGCTACGCCATCTAGGCCGACGATGGAATTAATATTTTAGTAGGATCTCTTGGTCTGTATTTAGTAACATGATCCCCCTTAAATTTGAAAATATCGTTATGCTTCCTTACAAATACTGATACTTCAAGAACATACATCAAGATTTGTTTAAATAAGACACGAAAGAAATATGGGGTATAAACGACTTGATGTGGTTTTTAATAGGTAAATTATGTTTTATTAGATTTAAGATTAAAGTTAATTACCCAGTTAATGTAGTAACCGTTAGGTATGTTTTTTGGCGCAACAGCCTTCAAACGAATTTGTATTTTAAAAGATTTATATTTGAAATATATTGTCTCACGGTGACCTACCAATGCAGCGACTGCTGTGTATTTAATCTTGGTTTGATTCCCGAGTATGGCATTTTATTATGTGGGCCCCACAGGTGGTCACAGCACCTCTGGCATATAGGCGTGGATTATAACTTTGTTTTATATTGAAATACGAATTTACTAATCTACGATTGATTGAATGCCAGACATAACTGGAAAACCATAAAATTATGTCTGGACGCCACCGCGTCGCCGGCAGGCAGGCTGCTTAAGAAGTTAACTGACCTAAAACATAGTTGTCAAAATGTGGTGTGAAACACCTCTGCTTACTTTATCGGAGATATAGATGTGAGCCTACGTATATATGTATTTATAATGACTAGCGGTCGCCTAGTGCTCGAAATTCGACCAAAGTTTGCCTGTAAGATATTGCTGATATATGTCATTATAAATTGATATATGTAACCATAGTTACGCGCTTCGACTGCGTGTGTCAAATGCATGGTTGTGTGCGTGTAGTGTTTTTTCATTAATTTAATGTATTTCTAAGGCATATTTAAAAAAATATTAGCATTCGTCACTTCTTCTCTGTATAAACTATAAGTGTGCGAAATTTCATACTCCTCCGTCCGCCCAATTTTCGTAAAAAGGGATCCAAAGTTTTCGCTTCACGTTTTAATATATAGATACTAGATTTTGTCTCCTCGCTTTAATCTAGATTTTGTCAATAAGATTCTAACCCTTGGGAACAATAACTACTTTTGAAAATAAGAACTTCTTGGGTGAACAAAAATCATGGAACTCGCGTCATCGTCACCGAACGCTTTTCATTTTTTTATAAAGAAGTGTTTATGATCAAGGATTAAAGTTTTCACTTCTATCAGCAGTCCCCAAAGACTGTTTTTCTGGCTGAACGAGGTACCGTTCTGTACCCCTGACCAGCGACTGCGTGTATGCGAAATTTCATGATGATTACTTAAGTAGTTAAGGCGTGAAATTGTTTGTTACAAACAAACAAATAAACTAACTCACATTTACATTCATAATATTACTAGATGTCCCGCGCAACTTCGTCTGCTTCACATAAGATAATTTTTGCCCGTTTATACAACATAAAACTATCCTATCTTTTAAGTTGGACCAAATTACAGATAGTTACGAAGTTTGATCAAAATCGGTTCAGTTGTTTCAGAGTTTATCCCGAACATATATCGTGACACAAGATTCTTATATATTAAGATTTAGGGTGTAGTGTAAAACTTGCTAAAACTTAATTTAATTGGTTTTGCCAGATATACAAAACCAGTTTATAAAAATACTAAATCGTTATAACAGTAGCTTAGCAATAAAAATTGTTAGTAGCATTTGAGTCTCGCTTCGATGATTTAAATCTTATTTAATGATTAGCAATTTTAATATATACGAATATACATCTATATATTAATACGTGAAGCAAAAACTTTGTACTCCTTCTTACGACAATTGCGCGGACGGAGGAGTATGAAATTTGGCACAGTTAAAGTTTATATGGAGAAGGAGGGGCGAATCCTAATATTTATATAAAATATGCATTAGAAATACATAAAATTAATGGAAAAACACTACACGCACACAACCATGCATTAGACACACGCAGTCGAAGCGCGTAAGTATGGTTACATATATAATAATGACATATATCAGCAATATCTTACAGACTCAACTTTGGTCGAATTTCGAGCACTAGGCGACCGCTAGTATAGTCCAGGACGTGGGCTATCTGCCAAGTTACATCTAAATCCATTTAGCGGTTTATGAGTAATTAAATAATAAACATCATCACAAACTTTCACATTTATAATATTAGTAAGATTAAACAATGAAACACAAGTTTATATAACAAATATTATACATAACGTAATAATATAAGGTGAACGTGAGAATCGGCGCGTGATGATAAGAGCTCGGCCACAGATTACATATTTGTAAACGTCAGCCATTCGTATACCTACTACAGTACTAAGTAATATGGCATGGAATTCTTTGCTAAGGCACGTGTTTCCTTCTTCTTTCGATCCTGGGTCCTTCAAGCGGGGCGTGAAAAAGCATCTTCTCAGGCCGTCAAAGTAGAGACCTCAACATCGCCTCGGCTGCTATGAGGGCGGTGTGGAGGCCACCGCTCTTAGACCACACGACTGCTTACCATCAGGTGGAGTGTGGTCATTTTGACGAGCAAAATAAAAAATAAAAAAAAATAAAAAAACACTAATATTATAAAGCTGAAGAGTTTGCTTGTTTGTATGAACGCGCTAATCTCAGGAACTACTGGTTCGAATTGAAAAATTCTTTAAGTGTTGGATATCCTATTTATCGAGGAAGGCTATATATAATATCACGCTACGACCCACGGGGGCGGCGCAGTAACGATAAACGCGGGTGAAACCGCGGGCACATCTAGTCTTCTATACTTATAATAAAACTGTAGAGAGGTCAATTCTGTACATTGAATATATATTCAAAATTAATATTGGATGATGAATGGTGATCGATACTGATGACAAAAACGCAATCAGTAAATTTTTTGTCTGTCTGTCTGTCTGTCTGTATGTGCACGCATGGGTCAAAAACTACTGAAGGGATTTTAACCAAACTTGGTACGATTGTAGTCCATACTCCTGGGCAGGTTATAGGCTATATAACATAACGCTAAGACATATAGGAGCTGAGCAGTGACGATAAATTTGAAGCAAGTCGGACGAAAATGCGCTTTCGAGCTCTTATCCTCGCATACGTTGATCATACACCAAAAGTATGTATTACAAAGATGATGGTTCAAAAGATCTACAAAAAAGTCCTTAATAGTATATATCTATCTTTTATAAATTAGCCACAATAACGTGTTTAATCGTTAGGCATTTCTTCAAAGTGTATTAAAATACATAAATATATTGTATTTCACATAGATATATCTTTATCAAACTCCCATATTCAAAAAGTACACTTTAATATTTATATTATAAAAAAAATATAGGAATCGGTTTATAAGCACACAAGATATAGATGAAATAAAACTTCCAAATCTCGCCGCGCCAGTATGGGTACGGCTATACGGTTGATTGTTGTTTAACGCGCGAAACGGCCATCCGCTGCATTTATAAAAAGGCGGGGGCGCTCACGCGCCGACTTCACTCACATTTTGTTTGTTTGGTTGAACGCGGTAATATAAGGAACTACGGGTAAAAATTAGAAAAATATTTCAGTGTTGGATAGCCCATTTATAGAGGAAGGCTATAGGCTATATAACATCACGCTACGAGCAATAGGAGCGGAGCATAAATGAAAAATATTGCAAAAACTAGGAAAATTCTCTTATGTGAAGCAGACGAAGTTGCGCGGGTCAGCTAGTACTTAATAAATGCAAATGTGAGTTTGTTTGTTACACTTTCACGCCTTAACTACCCGACCGAGCATCACGACATTTCGTATATACGTTGTCAGGGGTTCAAAAATGATGATAGGGCACCTTTCATCTATAGAAACAGTACTGTTTTCTACCGAGTGAAGCCGCGGGCTAAATCTAGTATTTTAATATTTATTGTTTAACTCATAATCTATAACTACATATAAGAAAATTTAAAGTAGTCGATGTCTGTTTATAGTAGGTATTTAAGAAAAATATGTGATGTGTCTGTACAAGGCACTAGATTTTGCCCGCGGTGTCGCTCGCGTAAATGTAGGTTAGATTAGTATGTAGTATGTGTATTGTTAGTATGTCCTATTTTGTACCCCTGGCCCTGACAACATTTATGTGAAATTTTATGATGATCGGTCGAGTAGTTAAGGCGTGAAACCGTAACATATAAACAAACAAACAAACTCACTTTCGCATTTATAATATTAATTACTAGATGTTTCCGCGGTTTCACCCGCGTTTATCGTTACTGCGCCGCCCCGTGGGTCGTAGCGTGATGTTATATAATGTATAACCTTCCTCGATAAATAGGCTATCCAACACTAAAATAATTTTTCAAATCGAACCTGTAGTTCCTGAGATTAGCGCGTTCAAACAAACAAACTCTTCTAAACTGAATCTTGTTTACCTAATAAACAAGATTCAGTCTATGACATGTTTCTGAGAGTTATCTAATTAAAGTTGTTTGTTGTTAAATAGATAATATTATCGGTTATTTCAGTAGAAATAATTGTGACCTTTGAACTAGTAATCATAAGTTGAGTGATCATAGCAAGGATATGAATTCAATGCAATTTAAATCAGAATTGAGAAAATAGGGTAGGCGACTTACAATTTTTAATTACCTATGTATTTTAGTAAAACGCGGGTGAAACCGCGGGAACATCTAGTGTCATTATATATTGATACTAGATGTTCCCGCGGTTTCACCCGCGTTTATCGTTACTGCGCCGCCCCCGTGGGTCGTAGCGTGATGTTATATAACCTATAGCCTTCCTCGATAAATAGGCTATCCAACACTAAAAGATTTTTTCTAATCGAACCAGTAGTAATCACGCAGAATAAACCAGGAGAAACATCGTTTGTACTATGTCTGTAATGGGTAATTATTTTGCTGCAATGTTATTTTAAAACTGCGATATCTCCTAAGATATTCATTGAAATCGAATGATGTAAAGGGCAATTTTGTTTTAAATTAAATACTTGTGATGAATAACGTATTTATTTGGATAAGGATTTATAGTTAAGTGTTTATAATAATACCTTCGCAAATAATGCATTATTTTAGAACAAATTTCGTTAGCATAAAAATAGTTATAGTGAGCCAACCTTAAAAGATAGACATATGCTGTCGCGGACTCTTTTTTAGAACTTTTAAAGGGTAACAATTCTGTCATACATGATTTTTGCGAAACTTTAACTGTTTACGCAGCGCACGCAACGGAAGCTCTCAAAAGGAAAAAATGCCCTCCGATTTTGAAACATTCTTCATTGGTGCTCAGCTCCTATTGATCTTAGCGTGATGATATATAGCCTATAGCCTTCCTCGATAAATGGGCTATCTAACACTGAAATAATTTTTCAAATCGGACCAATAGTTCCTGAGATTAGCGCGTTCAAGCAAACAAACAAACAAACAAATAAACAAACAAACAAACTCTTCAGCTTTATAATATTAGTATAGAAGTATAGATATGTAACCATAGTTACGCGCTTCGACTGCGTGTGTCAAATGCATGGTTGTGTGCGTGTAGTGTATTTTCATTAATTTAATGTATTTCTAATGCATATTTTATATAAATATTAGCATTCGTCACTTCTTCTCTGTATAAACTTAAACTGTGCCAAATTTCATACTCCTCGTCGGCCCAATTTTCGTAAAAAGGAATCCAAAGTTTTCGCTTCACGTATTAATATATAGATTATTTTTCCTATATTTTATAACCAATATTGATACTGTTTGCACAGAAAGATTTCTTTTGATTAATATTAAAATTTGCTCTTGTGAGCAATGCACGACAATGTACAATATCAGACATAGATAATTCATTTTAAATAAAAATCAACGGGTTGCACTCCGGGAGTGTCGGCAGAAGTGAAAACTTGAAGATTAACGTTGTGCATTTTTGATATTTTGGAATGGTTAGGGAATAATTTTGCACGAATTGCTTTAATTATCAGTATAAAAGTACTATCATTTATGTGGTAAAATACAATATACATTTATTGCGCTATCGTACACAAACATGACAATTCTCCCTCCGTCTTACGAATTTTCGATCAGGTCACGTGTCCTGACGCGAGTTTGACATTTTTTACCCATCACAAAAAAAGTGCACAACGCCGCTAAAGAAGTTTTCACTTCAAAAATAGTTTTGAAATCGATATTCGCTTTTTTAATTACTTTTATTTTCAAATTTAGTAGGAAGTAAGTGTATTTTGAATGTTTATTGATCCGTATATAATTATAAAACGGGTAGGACTACGAAACGCGCTGCTCAAATGACAGCGCCGATTGGAACAAAGTAGATTTATGTATTTAGGTTTTTATCAATTTTCTCAAAAAGCGCTGAATCAGTTTCGATCAAATGTATATTATGAGACTACCGCTAAGGTATCAGCTACCAAACAAAAAAATAATCATTAAAATCGATTCATAATTGGCGGAATGATCGCATAACATACTTATAAAATAAAAACATACAGTCGAATTGAGAACCTCCTCCTTTTTTGAAGTCGGTTAAAATCTACCATATTTCGACAAATGCGACCATTAAAACATTCGAAGGTTTTTAACAGATCTGTAGGTACATAAATATATTATCTTCCGTCACGCTCGGCCCGAACAAAATATCAATATGTAAAAGAGAAAACTACAGCTTGGTAGTGAATGCGACTGCTGTGCATGAAGTCTCGGGTTCGAATCCCGGGTCAGGCCAACAAAATTATATTGAGTTTTTCTGTTTAGAAATCTCAATACGAGTCCGGAGTTAGTTGGCAGTGTTAGACACCCACGTGCCTCGGAAAGCACGTGTCGCCGTTGGTCCTGCGCCTGATCTCTCTCCGGTCGTATCGGATTACCGTCCCATCGGATCATGACAGTTAGGGAACAGAGAGTGCACTTGTGTTTGCGCACATGGTCCTGTGCAGATGGTCAGTCTCCGTTAAGATTGGCCGCCGTGGCCGAAATTCGGTCAGGAGGACATTATTTTTCCTATTTTTCTTCTGGTCAGCAGGTAGACTTTTGAGAACTTTATTAATATTTTACGAGCCCTTTGTATCCAAAATCAGAGAAATAAACAAGTTTGAGTGTACGAATCGCGTAGCGGTTTAAGTGCTCAGCAGTCACTCAATACTGATGCACCAAGGTACAACCCGCACAACTAGACAAGATCTTCCAAAATAATTATTTAGATCTACGTTAATATTATAATTAAACTACAATTACGTATATTTACCGCAATTAACGCAGAGTACCGCTCCAATTAATACCTATTAACATACAAAACCGCTGTCTGTTCGTATGTGTTACTCATACTCCTTCCTTAATGAGTCTTACAAGGTAAAATCATAGTTACTCATAGCTCTGAGTAATATTTACGTGACTCGGCTCATAACTAAGACATTGTTTAGCAAGTTTATAAACAGAGATAGGCTCATGTTTGTTACCAGAATGGGGTAAGTAGAGAGTAAGGATTTATATTCGCTACGATTTTAATATACCTCTCAAGGAACGGACAGATGGTGCGGCAGGCAAGAGGTCGCCTCAAATGCTGCCGCGATGAGTGTTGTGGGTTTGAATCCCACACGGTACAATTATATATTTCACTAGATGTGCCTGCGGTTTCACCCGCGTTTATCGTTATTGCGCCGCCCCCGTGGGTCTTAGCGTGATCTTATATAGCCTATAGCCTTCCTCAATATATAGGCTGTCCAACACTGAAAGAATTTTTGAAATCGAACCAGTAGTTCCTAAGATTAGCGCGTTCAAACCAACAAACAAACAAACTCTTCAGCTTTATAATATTAGTATAGATAGCTGACCCGCGCAACTCCGTCTGCGTCACATAAGAAAGAGAGAGTGGGTTATAGGCACCTATAATACAATTTTAAAGGAGCTGAAACTTTCTTTGTTAAATCCACGAACCAAATAAGAACCATTGAACTACATTTTATAAATATACCTACAGTGCTAATTTAAAATCACGCAGAATAAACTAGGAGAAACATCGTTTGTATGTCTGTAATGGGTAATTATTGTGCTGCGATGTTATTTTAAACCTGCTCTATCTCCTAAGATATTCATTGAAATGGAATGATGTAAACGGCAATTTTGTTTTAAATTAAATACTTGTGATGAATAGCGTATTTATTTGGATGAGGATTAATATCATGTTTATAATAATACCGTCGCAAATAATGCATTATTTTAGAACAAATTTGGTTAGCATAAAAAAGGTTATAGTGAGCCAACCTTAAAAGATAGACATATGCTGTCGCGGACTTTTTTTTAGAACTTTTAAAGGGGAGCAATTCTGTCATACATGATTTTTGCGAAACTTTAACTGTTTACGCAGCGCACGCAGCGGAAGCTCTCAAAAGGAAAAATACCCTCCGATTTTGAAACATTCTTCATTGGTGCTCAGCTCCTATTGATCTTAGCGTGATGATATATAGCCTATAGCCGTCCTCGATAAATGGGCTATCTAACACTGAAATAATTTTTCAAATCGGACCAGTAGTTCCTGAGATTAGCGCGTCAAGCAAACAAACAAACAAACATTTCAGCTTTATAATATTAGTATAGATATATATATATATAAAACAATGAATAAGGAGCAAAGTTACCCATTGACTTGGGTATCTTTGCTCCTAGATACAATTGACAACCAATCTCAACAGTGAAACTATTACGAGCAAACTTACGCTTTCCTAATGACATATTTCCTAATAACATATTATGCGATAAAACATATTGGAGCATAATTAGCCATAGGGGAGCAAAGTAGGACCATTTTACTGTATAGATTATTTGATTTGATTAAGAAAAAAGACAATTAATGCCTTAGTAATGATGAAATGAGAATATACGCACTCTTAATAAAACAGAGGCCCATCTGAGATTTTCGGCTTAAACAAATTTAAACTCTGTTGCAATTACTTAACAGAAATATAATATTAGAATTATAGTCACGCATTAGAGTTCAAATTGCCTTTCTTCCAAATTTTGAGTTAAGTTAGTGTTTTATTAAGAGTGCGAATATGTGTAAGTACATTTTTTATGATTAGATTAGGATATCTTATACATATGTATAAGATACCCTAACCTAATCATATAATTGCGAATGAATTTTGTTGTTTGTTACGCTTTTACGCCTTAACTGCTCGACCGATCATCATGAAATTTCGCATACATATCGCAGGCAATTTGTATGATTCCGTGTTTTACAAACGGCGTCGTCCGTTTAAAAACGCTCGCTGTTTTAAAATATGCCGAAGGCAACATGGAAATTGCCTTGTCACTTTATAATATTCCACAACGTTTGATAGACAATTCAACAATATAACGAGCACCTAAACGCTTAAAATCACTGCATTCCGTCTCGGAAGGGTTAGGTTGTTATGTTAGGTTCCTTCTTAAACCCATCCAAAAACAGGAGCGACCCCGCGAAGCGGGGCTCCGCCGACGGTCACCCTACTATAACAATCAACGAGCGTTTTTAAACGGACGACGCCGTTTGTAAAACGCGGAATCATACAAATTACCTGCGACATACACATTGTCAGGGGTACAAAAAGGAAAATTTAATCCTGCATAGAGATTTTCCGAGTAGTAGGTATCTTTTTCGTACATAGATTTTCCGTTCGAGCCCAGCACGACAACAATATATATTTGATTTATTAAATGTTTAAATGAATTTTCCATTTGAAGTACAATCGCAAGGTTTAAAGTTAACAAATTTTTTTTTTTTTTTACTTTTCTGCCTGTGACTACGCTTGTACAGAAACAGCACATTTTTTCTGGATCAAAGATACCATATATCCCATTCTGTACCCCTGACAACGAATATGCCGAATTTCATGATAATCGGTCGAGTAGTTAAGGCGTGAAAGCGTAACAAATAGACTTACATTCGCTATTATAATATTAGTTAGGCTTTTGGGATGTTGAATGTAGACATTTTAATTTAATTTAGGTCCGTATACGTCTTATTGAGAGTAATTGTACGCATGTATCTCATAGCACAAAGCCGTTAACTACGAGTAAAGCCACGGGCATAAGCTAGCGAGTATTACAATTACAACACACAATATTTTGTATGACAAGCATGACCGTCTAAGGAACTAGTAGGAAATAAAGATTAAAGATATTTTTTTCCTTCTTAAGTTGATGTGTAACAGTTTTCCTTATACGATATTAAAATAAGGTCATGTTGCGTATTAGAAAAAATACCGGTTTGAGAACATAGAGGGTTTCGTTCTATCACACAATGGCGCGAGCCAGGCTCACACTTGACCGGTTTTATTATTACCTGTTTTACTTTAGAGTACGCAAACACAATCTATTCTCAAGCTCTCATTCTAATCCTAACTAATATTTGGTAAAGTCCCACGCGACCCAGGTATCTATATATTAATACGTGAAGCAAAAACTTTGTACCCTTTTCTACGAAAATTGCGCGCACGGAAGAGTATGAAATTTGACACAGTTAAAGTTTATACGGAAAAGGAGGGACGAATCCTAATCTATAATAATATTATAAAGCTGAAGAGTTTGTTTGTTTGTTTGTTTGATTGCTTGAACGCGCTAATCTCAGGAACTACTGATCCGATTTGAAAATTCTTTCAGTGTTAGATAGCCCATTTATCGAGGAAGGCTATAGGCTATATATCATTCGCTAAGATCAATAGGAGCGGAGCACCAATGAAGAATGTTTCAAAATCGGAGGGTTTTTTTCCTTTAGAGAGCTTCCGCTGCGTGCGCTGCGTAAACAGTTAAAGTTTCGCAAAAATCATGTATGACAGAATTGTTCCCCTTTAAAAATTCTAAAAAAAAGTCCGCGACAGCATATGTCTATCTTTTAAGGTTGGCTCACTATAACCTTTTTTATGCTAACCAAATTTGTTCTAAAATAATGCATTATTTGCGAAGGTGTTTTTATAAACATGATATTAATCCTTATCCAAATAAATACGTTACTCATCACAAGTATTTAATTTAAAACAAAATTGCCCTTTACATCATTCGATTTCAATGAATATCTTAGGAGATATCGCAGTTTTAAAATAACATACGCAGCAAAATAATGATCAAGTACTGCGCGCGCATTTATGTTGTGCAAGGCCGGCCGAAAACTCTGCGAGATACCATGTCGCGCGGCTCAGACGCGTGGTCATGGTCGGCTCCTTACGGAATTGTACACGGAACATCACGCTACGACCCACGGGGGCGGCGCAGTAACGATAAACGCGGGTGAAATTGCGGGAACATCTAGTATTTATATAAAATATGCATTAGAAATACATTAAATTAATGAAAAAGCACTACACGCACACAACGATGCATTTGACACACGCAGTGGAAGCGCGTAACTATGGTTACATATATCAATATATAATGACATATATCAGCAATATCTTACAGGCAAACTTTGGTCGAATTTCGAGCACTAGGCGACCGCTAGTTATTAATTATAGTAGAGCGGGAGTCCTTTAAAAAAATATATTCGGCAAGGAGATATAGGTACTCGTGATCTGACCGTTGCCTATGTCAAACTGCATGGGTGGCGTAGTAGTTCAAGCGGTCGTCTCGCCACTGAAGCCGCTCCGAGTGTTGTGGGTTTGATATAAACGAGACAAACAATTGTGTGATCCACAAATGTCTGTGCCAAGTTTGGGTGTCTTTTGTGTCCGTGCGACACAGGAATTGTTACTAGTGCCGGAAATGTTGTAAAGAAATAGATTTGTTATGCTTTTAGAACAGTTTTTATGTTTTTGGTTAGATTTAATTTTGAATGGACAGATATACATATGTGTGTCGTCTACAAAGAAAACAAAATAAAGTGTCTGTTTGTAATGTCAAAATAACAGCTTTTTACTGAATGTATATGAAGGTATATACGGCACCTATAACAAAAATTAATTTAAAAATTGTTGTCTGTCTTTCTATGAAACGGTCGACCAATTTTGACAGGACTCTCACTGGCAGATAGCTGATGTATAAGGAATAACTTAGGCTTTTCGGTTGACTAAAATTGTGGCAGAGTGATTACCAATGATGATTAATTTCACTCCTAACAACATAGGGCATAATGATAATGCTGTTTTCAGTTTTGTCTTTTTACTCATCGTTTTACTTTTATTTTAGAAATATATATCTGGGAACTAAACAAACACTTTTTTGTTAAATTCCACGCGGTTGTAGTCGTGGGTAACAGCTGGAACAATATACGCCATTGCAATCAGTGTCTCATATGTTAATATTTATTATTTGTTTGTTTCAGCATGAGGGTCCTGTACATCTTGGCGTTGGTCGCGACGCTGGCGTGCGTGAGCGCGCGTTCGGCCACACGAACACAATCCGTCGCTCCACAGATCACTTCACTCACTGACAAGGTTTGTAGATGTATACTTAATATAATAGATAACGGGTCTTACTCGCAATTAAGTATTTAAAAGGTATAAATACCTTTTGATTGCCCGACGTTTCGACCTACTTGCATCGGTCGGGGTCACGGGTTGACTGAAAAATAAAGACTTGTACATTACACTTTAAACAACTATGCTGAAAAATCTCAATAAAATTTCATCAGACCTAGGAATCAAACTAACGTGCACAGCAATCATATTGACAGTCGCTGCGCCTTTGACACAGAGGTTTTAGTGGTCACCTTGCGCCTCCCACTGCGCTGAGTGTTGTAGATTCGATGCCAAATTTTTTAGACCAAAAAAAAAAATTTGGTATCCACAAATTCTTATTTCAAGTTTGAGTATTCTCTTTCTCTGTTGTTTGAATGTTTGTAAAGCTACCCAGCTATACAGAAATTAATTCTGTGAGTTGACAAGTCTAAAACAAAAATAACATTTGCGATAGTCTTTGGGGACTGCCGATAGAAGTGAAAACTTTAATCCTTGATCATAAACACTTCTTTATAAACCAAAAATAATTCAAAAATGGAAAGCGTTCGGTGAGGATGACGCGAGTTCCATGATTTTGGTTCACCCAAGAAGTGCTCAACGCGCCTAAAGTTTTCACTTCAAAATTATATTATACCTACTTACAATCGATGACGCGATCTGAAAATGTATATCGTCTTTGGCTATATTCAAGACCTATGAGAAAAATTACCAAGATATTCACAGCCATTAATTCGAGAAATCCCAGTATGCGTTTGAATAAACACACTGACGTAAGATGGGCGATTTTAAAAAACAAACGAAGCGCTGTTTCGAGTCAATATACCCATCAATGAAGATCTAATCGAGTGTGAAGTATTGATAAAGACATTTATTGAGTTTCTGTTTAAATAAACTTACGCACTATACCATGTGTTGATCTAAATTCTCGCCAAGTTTTGGGCACATAACATATCTGTAGTTGGATGGGAACGGATAATGAATTCAGTTCTTAGGCTTCCGCATCCGAAGGATGCCAACGGGACCCTATAACTAAGCCTCCGCTGTCCGTCCGTCTGTCAGCGGGTTGTATCTTATGAAGGAAAGGAAGGAAGGAAATTAATTTATTTGACAAAAAAAAATAATCTAAACAAGGTACATATAAAATAGATAAATTTTGCCAAATGGGACCTAGTTCAGCGTATGCAAGGCTAAGGAAGCCTTGCTCTGGTATTCAACTAGATGCCTTTGGTGACTGTACGGATGATAAAAATAGTTCACTTTAAATATGTAAAGAAAATTTAAAAATAACATTAAATAAGTAACATAAGTAATTAACAAAAAGAACAACAAAGAAAAAAAATTATACAAAAATTCTCATTTAAATGTCAAAAAAGATATAAACAAATTGTAGGCATTTAATTAATATAGATAATATATTAATCTATATATTAATACGTGAAGCGAAAACTTTGGATCCCTTTTTACGAAAATTGGGCGGACGGAGGAGTATGAAATTTCGCACACTTATAGTTTATACAGAGAAGAAGTGACGAATGCTAATATTTTTTTTAAATATGCATTCGAAATACATTAAATTAATGAAGAAACACTACACGCACACAACCATGCATTTGACACACGCAGTCGAAGCGCGTAACTATGGTTACATATATCAATATACGAGTATAATGACATGACATAATATATATCGGTTGGTCGAATTTCGAGCACTAGGCGACCGCTAGTTAATATAGATATGTAAAGTTCGTAAAATCGTAATTTGTAGAGTTGAAATTTTCACAAAGTGTCTATTTCTTTTACAACAGTATTTAAAAAGTATGTAGTTTTATATATTGTACGATGGTACAAATGTGCGAGTCCGATTTCCACTTGACAGTTTTTAAAACTTGTTAATCTTTTTTTATAGTGTAAATTTACCTCAAAACCGCAAGAAGTAATTAAAAAAAATCAACGGCTCACACTCCGGGAGAAGTGAAAACTTGAATATTAACGTTGTGCATTTTTTATATTATGGAATGGTTAGGGAATCATTTTGCACGAATTGCTTTAATTATCAGTATAAAAGTACTCAATTCTCCCTCCGTCTTACGAATTTTCGATCAGGTCACGTGTCCTGACGCGAGTTTAACATTTTTTACCCATCACAAAAAAGTGCACAACGCCGCTAAAGAAGTTTTCACTTCAAAAAGTGAGGCTGTTTAGTACAGGGCTGATATAATTATTATTCTTAGCTACAGACATATTAAAAAACATTTACTATCCAGAATATTCTTGCTGATCTAATTTTATTTAAATCTAGTGGCCCGCTACTGCTTCGCACGGGTTGTACAAAACCTTAATGAATTATCCACCAGAAAGGAAAGACAGATTTTTTAACAATAAATATTTTATTAATTTAGAAATTACGATAAATAAATAATTTATAAAATTTAATATCCATCAGCAGCGATAGCTCAGTAGGGAGACCAACAGACTGCAATGCAGAGGGTCTCAGGTTCGAACCCACGTCGCGCACCTCTGACTATCGGAAGTTATATGACTTTTCGAAATTATGTGCGTATTGATTGACAATTATCGCCTGCTCCGTGCCTCGGAAAGCACGTTAAGCCGTTGGTACCGGCTGCCATGAACATCTATGGCAGTCGTTATTGTTTGTGTCGACACAAAAGATCCCACTGGGTCGAAGTGTCGCCGGTCTGCACTGACTGGCCCCCACATGAGATAAGATAATATCCATCACATATTTCCATCTACGTAGTGGATCGATCCCAAGGAACGCATATCTGATCATCTCTGGCTTTTCAAAGTTATGTGCGTGTTAAATAGTTAATTATCGCTCGCTTTAACGGTGAAGGAAAACATCGTGAGGAAACCTGCATGTCTGAGAGTTCTATATAATGTTCTCAAAGATATGTGAAGTCTGCCAACCCACCCTGGGCCAGCGTGGTGGAGTAAGACCTAACGCTTCTAACACTGAGAAGAGGCCCGTGCCCAGCAGATTATCTACAGGTCTAATCTATACTAATATTATAAAGCTGAAGAGTTTGTTTGTTTGAAAGAAAGAAATAAAATACATTTATTTTGACAGAAAACACACAACACATACTGCTGACAGCATAAACGTAGTAGGTATACAGTTAGACAGGAAAAGACAATGGGACACTAGGACAAAAGTAAATGACAATTTAAAATATTATAATTTAAATTTGTTTGTTTGAACGCGTTAAAAAAATAACATACCTTTACATCTATACTAATATTATAAAGCTGAAGAGTTTGTTTGTTTGTTTGTTTGAACGCGCTAATCTCAGGAACTACTGATTCGATTTGAAAATTCTTTTAGTGTGGGATAGCCTATTTATCGAGAAAGGCTATAGGGCACGGGGGCGGCGCAGTAACGATAAACGCGGGTGAAACCGCGGGAACATCTTGTAATATATAAAACTAACAAACAAACTCTTCAGCTTTATAATATTAGTATAGATTAGTATATATTTAATTTATTATACATATGACTTGCACTACCGGGTCGTAATATGACCTTTGGTTAAGCTACTTCGTCGTGGCCGTCAACCTGACGACCTTGACATTAATCGTATTTACAGGGTTAAATTAAAACAATTAGAGCTGACGTTTAACTAACCGATGCGCAGTGTTTTTGTGACCACACGAATTCGAATCTCACACGGGAGAAAAATTTGTGTGATCTACAAATGGTTGTCCCGTGCCAAATGTTTTGGTTCAATCCTTATAAGCGGCAACAAGGCTTGAACTGCCGTTTAACAGGATTAAGGACGCCGTGGTGACCTTGTCCCTGCCAGTGTGCGCAGTGTCATGGGTTCGATCCTCAGATGACATAAAAAAAATGTGTGTTTCACAATTAGTTGCGCCGAATCTGGGTGTTTGAATGTTTGTTAAGTCCCCGCGACACAGATGTTTTTGTTGTGCACTGTGCACGTATATAGGTAACTTAGGTGGAGACAAGTGAAACACTCGGATGTTATAAGCCAACTGAATATTTAATTTATTTTATAAACTCGATACATAGGTACATAGGTACACTCTACGCACACAACTACAATTTGCATTCGCAGCATTCTCACACATGTACAATACCCCACATTTTAATAAAAAAATGTAGTGTTTGAAATGTCTGTGCATGAGATCTCGGTTTCAATTACCGGGTCAGGCAAAAGATTGATGGGTTAACCTGTCTAGTAACTGCAGGTAGTCTAGAACTTCTATATTATGTGCGATCTAGAACTATAGTGGGTAAAATATGTTTGTAATATAATCTACACACAACTCTGCCTACCATTCCGGGCTCAAAGCGTGAGGTCTCTAATACGACTCCCCGGTCGGGCATAGGCAACACCTTTCTGTCTAGAACATTTAGTAAACGCACGATCTGTGCCTGGAAAGCGACAATAGACTGCCCTTTATTATATTTATATAACCAACGACATACAAAACGTGCAATATTAATATAAATTTAGAAGTCTTGCTTTTGAAATTCTTGTAATAAAATAACTAAATAACATATTAACTAAATTGGAAATCAAACTTAAGACCACACGAATACTAAATTAAACATCAAAGAAAAGTGTTTAACGATATTAAGAAACATGAATTACATAATTATGTTTTGCGACCACCAGTTTTATTTCATGTGTTTTATTTATGGGCAAATAAAATAGTTTTATAGCAAACATAGTATTTTTCAAATCCTAACTAATATTATAAATGCGAATGTGAGTTTGTTTGTTACGCTTTCACGCCTTAACTACTCGACCGATGATCGTGAAATTATGCATACACGTTGTCAGTGGAACAGAAAAGGACATAGGGTAACATAGCCTACATTTACGCGAGCGAAGCCGCGGGCAAAATGATAGGCACATTTTCAGACCAAAAATCCTAATAACACTTTGTCCGAGCCTGGTATTGAACCTAAGACCGACAATAGCACACAAAAATAACCGCAAACTAACGCCACGGCACAAAACTATTTCTTTTCATATCGGATGATGCGTGAAACTGAAATCTAATGCTAAATGAATGTGTGTTTGCAAACAAATTCACATTAAAACCATAGTATTATTAGATCAAAGACATATGGCAGGCATTCGAGGTAATAACACATTTACAGCCGACTCGTCTGATTCACTCTTAGGCCCTTCGTACACAAGTCTACGCAAATCTTCTATACCCAACGATTTTGGTCTCTAAGCGACTACCGCAATACAAATTCATAGACGTTCGTACACAGGCACGCGTCGCCGACATTTGTGCCTGTGTACGAACCTCTATGAATTTGTATTGCGGTAGTCGCTTATAGATCAAAATCGTCGGGTATCGAAGATTTGCGTAGACTTGTGTACGAAGGGCCTTAGAGAACATTTAGACGAGTGAAGTTATCTGACAGCATGGGCGTAGTGGTTAAGTGATCGCATCGGCGCTGTCACTGCGCCGAGGTCGGTTCGATCCCCACACGGGACAAAAAAATGTAGTGATCCAGAAATGGTTATTTGGGTGTTATTTGTGTTTTTTTAAATGTTTGTAAACTGCTCGCGAGACAGGAGTTAATCCTAATGCAGGATGCGTAGTCACTTATAAACTAAAATAATTCAACATCTACAATGTAGGCGAAGCCGCGGGTAAAAGCTAGATAACGAATAAATATACATTAGAGCTTAATTGGCTACTGAAATAAAAACATTATAGTTATCTTTCGCTACAAGCAGATGTTTATTATATTAGAAGCAATTTAAATTAGCTTATCGCTTTTAATAAATGGGATATGAAATATTTGTGTCGAGTAGTTTCGGCTGTCAATTAATTTAAGACTCATACATACATATACAGTTACACACGTCTATACAGGTGTCCCGTAAAGAATGAATAACTTATAGTAGAGTTAATCGGGGCTCAAAATTAAAATACAAACATAAATGTTTACAAGGCGGCGTATCAAGATGAAACATGCACCAAATTTTAAGTTATTAAGTCTTCATCAATACAACTGTTGAAACCGCATTCAATTTTGTCCAGTAGTTTTTGCGTGATATGCGTATAACCATAGATACAGGCAAATAGAGAATCAATACATCTAAAAGTAGGTTTTTACCTTCTATTTGTCTACGGACACTCACATAGATTTTTCTTAAATATCTCCTATGTACCGACTTCGATCAGTTACAATTTATTTATTTTATTTATTTTCTTTAAGGATCTCCAACAAAGGCTGTACACATCTTATTCACAAAAGAAAAACAATTTAAGACGTTTTTGGTCTGTGTACTCCTTCAATTACAGGAGACCACATCATGCGTTAAATACAGCGTCTAAATGTGAAAGTATATTATAAAAATGCCTAATTTAAAAAAATAATAAGATAAACATACAAGTACATGCATCAAAAAAGGATAAAATAAAGTTACAATTATAATTTTAGGTTTAAAAAGAAATCAAATTTAAATAGATACATACTCACATGCGAAACAATATTTAAAAAAGAGAATAACAAAAACAAAACCGCAAACTATTAAAAGCACAAAACATTTAAGACTCAAATATTAACATAGCACAATTGAAGGGTACAGGGCAAGAAAGATCATTGTCACTTGAGATTTGTTTTGAGACTAAGGATTGCTGCGTAGAAAGATAAAAGTCATTGTACTGTGATCCTTTTTACATTTTTATGCATTCATATTTTTTATATAATTAGAAGTTAATTCAATTATTTATTTAGATCTTATTTTTTATCATACAAATAATTTACTGTTATTCATTTGCAGATTATGTGCATACGTTTAAATGCACACGTACGAAACAAATTCGTTGGCTTGACGTTGACAGCTGTCAAAAAAGCGCGGTAAAAGGGTCATAGATAGTCCATAGACAATGATCTTAAATACAACCATACTGATGTTTTTTGAGTCGCATGTATACAATGTTCTTTTTTACTGTCTTTGGTTTCATAACCAAATAGCTTAATTAATTTATTACTAGATGGCATTGTTAACTCATAATCGCCAAAAATGGACAATGATCTTTCTATCTCTGTACTCATCAATTGTATTAGATACTAGCTTCTGCCCGCGTCTTAGCTCGCGTAAAAAAGTTAGGTTAGGTGTAACAGTACGTTATCTATACTAATATTATAAAGCTGAAGAGTTTGTTTGTTTGTTTGTTTGCTTGAATGCACCAATCTCAGGACCTACTGGTCCGATTTGAAAAATTATTTCAGTGTTAGATAGCCCATTTATCGAGGAAGGCTATAGGTTATATATCATCACGCTAAGATCAATAGGAGCTGAGCACCAATGAAGAATGTTTCAAAATCGGCGGGTGTTTTTTCCTTTTGAGAGCTTCCGCTGCGTGCGCTGCGTAAACAGTTAAAGTTTCGCAAAAATCTTGTATGACAGAATTGTTCCCCTTTAAAAGTTCTAAAAAAAAGTCCGCGACAGCATATGTCTATCTTTTAAGGTTGACTCACTATAACCATTTTTATGCTAACCAAATTTGTTCTAAAATAATGCATTATTTGCGAAGGTATTATTATAAACATGATATTAATCCTTATCCAAATAAATACGTTATTCATCACAAGTATTTAATTTAAAACAAAATTGCCCTTTACATCATTCGATTTCAATGAATATCTTAGGAGATATCGCAGTTTTAAAATAACATTGCAGCAAAATAATTACCCATTACAGACATAGTACAAACGATGTTTCTCCTGGTTTATTCTGCATGATTACTACTGGTTCGATTTGAAAAATTCTTTTAGTGTTGGATAGCCTATTTATCGAGGAAGGCTATAGGCTAAATAACATCACGCTACGACCCACGGGGACGGCGCAGTAACGATAAACGCGGGTGAAACCGCGGGAACATCTAGTTTTAAATAAAATATAGCCTTTGATACTCGGTGATAATATAGCTTCTTAATAGTGGAAGAATTTTTGTCGTTTTTGATTTCAATCATTACAAACAAACAAACACACAGAATATCAAATCTCTCCCCTTTATAATATTAGTATAGATTATTATCCTTGCCGGCGTTCTTATGAGGTGGAAAGCCACAGCAAGCAACTAGTCATCTACAAAAAACAAATTCACTTTGTCACTGACATTAAAGCTATCAAATAAAGATGGCTATCATTGTGACGTCATAGTATGGGACGCCGCGCCCCGCAGACAAGGCCACATCGCCGCATCGATCTCATTACCTAATGGTTTATTGAGTTCAAAGCCCAAAGGTCATATCCAAAGATAAGAGGGGCATTTGGGAATCGTTGTTGATATTAAACTTTGAGGAGTGTTCATTGTTTCATATACATATATTTTTTAAGTGAAAACTTCTTTAGGCGCGTTGAGCACTTCTTGGGTGAACAAAATGGAACTCGCGTCATCGTCACGCTTCCACTCTTTCCATTTTTGAATATCTCAGAAATGGTTCGTCGTACGCAAAAAATAACGAAATGTTGACTCCCTTAATAACCCTCAAGAGAGTATCAGGAACTAGCATCCGAACCAACCCTTTTTTTTTTAAGTGAAATCCTCTTTCTTTCTTTGAACAAAAATCATGGAACTCACGTCATCGTCACCGAAGACTGTCCATTTTTTAATTGTTTTTGGTTTATAAAGAAGTGTTTATGATCAAGGATTGAAGTTTTCACTTTTATCGGCAGTCCCCAAAGACTGCCCCAATTTTTTTTTTTATTTGCAACCAGGTTTCGCACGGGTGTAATTCTGATTCCACTCGTGCTTAAACCTATTCTATCTTACTAATATTATAAAACTGAAGAGTTTGTTTGTTTGTTGAACGCGCTGATCTCAGGAACTACTGGCTCGAATTGAAAAATTCTTCGTCTTAAATTCTAATTTAGTGTTGTATAGCCTATTTATCGAGGAAGAGAATACGCTATATAACATCACGCTACGACCCACGGGGGCGGCGCAGTAATCATAAACGCGGGTGAAACCGCGGGCACATCTAGTTAAAAATAAAAGAAAATGATCTTAAACTTATTTCTTGGTAAATGCGTGCGCGTGTGTGTGTGTGTGTGACTGCAAAATTCATTACACTTTCAATAGATTTTCTACAGCGTCATAGTCCATCGATTTTAGCCAATTAGATATAACCATTGCGAACCAAGTCTAGACTTACCTAATGTATAATGGCTTAACTGCAGTCATAATAATGTATGTTTATCCATTGTCTAGTACCCATAGTACAAGCTCTGCTTAGTTTGGGTTAGATGGTGTTGTGTGTATGTGGTAGAATATTATATTATTAAGTTTCTCTTATCACAGGTATTTTCTAACATATTATATTAGAAAATACCCGGCCCTTTGGGAGGCTTACACGGAGACATGGGTCCAACGTGAAGAGGCCCTTCGAGAGTTTTAATCAAAGGTGGGATGGAACACCGACAGCGGCACTAGCCGCAGCAGGCGTAGGACTATTGCTACGTATGGATTCTAATATATGGGCTATGGGTATGAGTGTTTGGTGGACCGGTATATTGGTAACTATGGATGAAAAACGACGTCTGCCCTGAATACTCTAATAGCATCAATCGAATGGACAGACGGTGCCTCGCCAACTCACCTAGATGGGCCCCCTGAATAGCCACGATAGGCATACAAGCCAGCAGCAGAGGGCAACACCGGTGCGAGCGGCTAGGGTTGTCGAGCGGTGCGGCGCTGGTTTCACCATCACGGGCCTCGTGAAAACGGAGACCCGGAGCGGGTTTTCCCGTAGTTATAACCTTGAAAATGAAATTTCCACCCCTAAGCATGTAGCTCTAGCGGCCCGCTTCTGACCGGCCGATCAAGGCAAGCCAGAGTTGAGAGTCCTACGGGCGCTCTTGAAGTTCCACCCCAGCCAATCAGTTACGGCAAGCTGGGGACGAGGCCCTCATCGACTCTCTGAGGCATTCAGGACCGCAGTGTCGCCACTCACATTCAGCTCGCCACAAGCTGCCCTGCGGTTTGTGCGCTTTTATTTAACCTGGTGATACATTTTTTGTTTATATCACAAGGCGAAGGTGGTAGTTTAAAAGCTATGCTATGCCCTCCGGTATCGCGTTAGTCTCATGAGGAGATAACGACTGTCCCAGAGGGACCTATTATTATTAAAATATGGATTAGGTGAAGGCGACAACACCTAATAAAATAAAATGAATAAATAATTACACTTGTTTACAAACAAATATTGAATGTACGGTTGGTGTAGTGGTTTTAAGTGGTCGCCTCGCCAATGCTATTGCGCCAAGTGCTGCGGGTTCGAACCCCATACGGGACAAACATTTGTGTGACCCACATGTACTTGTTTGGAGACTGCGCGTTCTTTATGTCTGTCGTTTGAGTGTTTGTAAAGTAAGCCGCGCAATAGGAAATATTACTAGTGCGTCTTTTAAAAGATAAGATAAGATAATGACATTGATGGCTTGTTTCAGGATGCCAGGAGTAAAGCAAGAGTGCATCCAGCATTCGCCAACGCTGGCCGTCAGGCCGGAGTGGAGATATGGAGAATACAGGTAGCGACATCTGTTGTTGAATAGCTGGAACTATATGACTTGTCGTACAACCAAAAAAAATATGAAAATGACTGCATGGCACTGTGATTAAAACGGTGATCTAGTCATAGTGTATGGGTTCGAATTCCATACGAAACAAGAAATAAGTGACCAATAAGATTTAAATCAAAGATGTGCCGTGCCATACTACATTTAAATATGGTCACCTTTCTGTATGTTAAGTTGTCATCGGACACACAACGTCAACATGTCATCTGAAATTATTAATATAGTACTATCACGCTCACTCAGATTGAAAATTGTACACTTTCGTTTTATCTATACTTATATTATAAAGCTGAAGAGTTTGTTTGTTTGAACGCGCTAATCTCAGGAACTACTGGTTCGAATTGAAAAATTATTTTAGTGGTGGATATCCCATTTATTGAGGCAGGCATAGGCTATATAACATCACGCTACGACTTACGGGGGCGGCGCAGTAACGATATACGCGGGTGAAACCGCGGGCACATCTAGTCTGAATTTTATAAATATAGTATCATCACGCTTACTCATATTAAAAATTGTGCACTAACGTTCTGTATGATGTAAATGTAATATGTGAACTTACTATTCTTATTGTGGCTATTGTGATCTAAGTACTGTGAGGTACTTCACTATATAGCTCAGTGGGGAGACTAACAGACTGCAATGCGGAGGGTCTCGGGTTCGAACCCACGTCGCGCACCTCTGACTTTCGGCAGTTATATGACTTTTCGAAATTATGTGCATATTGATTGACAATTATCGCCAGCTCTGTGCCTCGGAGAGCACGTTAAGCCGTCGATCCCGGCTGCCATGAACATCTATGGCAGTCGTTATTGGGAGAGTTTCGACACAAAAGATCCCACTGGGTCGAAGTGTCGCCGGTCTGCACTGACTGGCCCCCACATAAGATAAGATAAGAAACGTAAAAGTCAAGCCTAATATTGTTATTAATAATAATATTTCTGTTCCAGAACTTCGAACCTGTTCCAGTAGCTGCCAAAGACTTTGGAAAGTTCTACAAGGGTGACTCATATATCGTTCTTAAGGTAAATATTTAGATATAATAATATCTTCTAGACTGATTTCGGCCACGGCGGCCAGTCTTAACGGAGACTGACCAACTAAGCAGGAGATATTATAGTGCACAAGTGTGTGCGCAAACACAAGTGCACTCTCTGTTCCCTAACTCTCATGATCCGATGGGACGGTAATCCGACACGACCGGAGAGAGATCAGGAGCATGACCAACGGCTTTACGTGCTTTTGCGAGGCACGGGGGTGTCTTACATCGCCAACTTCCTAACTCCGGGCTGCTATTGAGATTTCTTAACTGAAAAACCCAATAACTGTTTGTTGGCCCGACCCGGGATTCGAACTCCAGACCCTCTGCATTGCAGTCTGTTGGCCTCCCCACTGAGCTATTGCTGCTTTTACCCCATAAATATGTCTAAATAAATAAACATAAATTTTACAGACAACAGCAGATAAACGCAATAATCTATCATGGAACATTCACTACTGGATTGGCTCTGAATCAACCCAAGACGAGTCAGGAGCAGCCGCTATTCTGACAGTCGGACTTGACGACAAGTTTAACGGAGCAGCCATTCAACATAGAGAAACTTTAGGTCACGAGAGTCAGCAGTTCGCGAGCTACTTCCCTTCAGGTTAGTATCTTAGACCATAAGGTATACCATAGATTCGCTGATGGAGTTTTAGTTCTAGCGACTCTCCTACCATAAGAGACAGCGAGTTGGATCACCGTGGTTGATTTAGCCGGTAGTACCCGGGACCTTCCATCTTTTGATGGTGATTTAAAAGAGTGGCCTTGAGTTTCTTGCAGGTATCTTCTCATAGGCTCAATCTTTTGCCTGAACCTTGCAACTAACATAAATGTAAATTCAGTAAATGTAACAAACTCACTAACCCCTTTGACGTTCATAAGTGTTACTATGTGACCTAAGTGAATAAATGGTTTTTGACTTTGACTTTTCCCGGGTGAGCCCAACATAGCCCCTCCGCTAGCCCCTATTCTCGCGGAGTACCATGGATATTAATGTCCTATAGACCGAATTTCGGTGATGGCAACCAATTTTAATAGAGTAGGTGGGTTAGCTATTGTAGTCCACAAGTGTGTGTGTAAACACAAGCACTTTCTATTCCCTCGCTCTTATGGTCCCATGCGGCGACAATCTCACACAACCGCAGTGAGTCGGGTGATTCTATACAGTCTATACTAAAATGCTATGTAGGTATATGCTCTGTGGTATATAACAATGATGTTATATACCACTTATGCCACTTTCATAGTGAAGGACGTCAAAAATCTGCTGATTTACTTTTTTATACTAGTATTATAAAGCTGAAGAGTTTGAATAGTTTGTTTGTTGGTTTGAACACGCTAATCTCAGGAACTACTAGTTCGATTTAAAAAATTCTTTTAGTGTTGGATAGCCTATTTATCGAGGAAGGCTATAGGCTATATAACATCACGCTACGACCCACTGGGGCGGCGCAGTAACGATAAACGCGAGTGAAACCGCTGCCACATCTAGTATTTTTATAAATATCTACAGATTGCACGGATGACGTAGTGGTTTAAGTGTTCGCATCGCCGCTGCCACCAGCCGAGTGTTGTGGGTTCGATCCCCACACGGGACAAACATTCTTGTGTTTACAAATAGATGTTCCGAGTCTGCGTGTTCTTCGTGTCCGTTGTTTGTATGTTTGTGAAGTCCCCGCGACACAGGAATAAATACTAGTGTGAGAGTTGTTTCTAAACAAAAGCTAGGATTACATATTTTGAGGACAAGATGGTATAAATGTTATTTTAGGGTGAAGCTGAAATGTTTTTGAAGTGAAAACTTCTTTAGGCGCATTGAGCACTTTTTAGGTGAACAAAATCATAGAACTCGCGTCATCGTCACGCTTTCACGCTTTCCATTTTTGAATTATTTTAGAATATTTACAATATCTCAGGAATGGTGGGTCCTATGCAAAAAATAACGAAATTTTGACGCCCTTAATAACCCCTAAGAGAGTATCAGGAATCCGAGACGCACCAATTTTTTTTTGTTTATAGGGAAGTGTTTATAATCAAGGATTAAATTTTTCACTTCTATCGGCAGCTAAAGACTGCTCCAATTGTTTTCTACTTAACAAGGTTCACAAACGTTCCTCAGTAGTTACTTCCTAGTATAAAGTGGGTAATTGTAGTAAGAACGATTACGAGCAATTGATTGAACACATTTTAATTGATCAATTTGAAGGTTGACAAGTAGTGTTCAAAACACATCAATATCAAGCTAGTATTTATCCAGTGGGTAAGGCAGAAGTGATTTTTCAATTAAAGACGACTTTCTCACTAGTTCAGGAATAATCTATACTAATATTATAAAGCTAAACAGTTTTTTTGTTTGGTTGAACGCGCTAATCTCAGGAACTAATGGTTCGAATTGAAAAATTATTTTAGCGTTGGATAGCCTATTTATCGAGGAAGGCTATGGGCTATATAACATCACGCTACGACCAATAGGAGCGAAGCAGATAGAAGCTACACTGACGCGAGTGAAGCCGCGAACAAAATCATTTTTTTAATATTTTTATTATATATTATAACTAATCTTCTTAAATTGGAGTAAATTAGCATTCAATCAGATATCAGCCAAGGCAATCAATAAATCGATTATCAAGTCTTAATAAAGTATTTTATTTTACAGCCATCCAGTATTTGAGCGGTGGATTTGGTACTGGCTTCAACCATGTCGTCACAAATGCGGGCGCTGAAAAACGCTTCTTCCAAATCAAGGGAAAGAGGAACGTGAGGGTTAGACAGGTCTGTGGTAAACGCCTTGTATATTTCTGGATCCTAGACTTTGGACATTGCCAGGACTTAAAGTAAACTACTGAACTCCTAAGAAAATATTGAAGAATTTTTTGTATGTTGACGAAATATTGGCTCTCTCGTAAGAGGTTGATTAGCATACCTAATAAGCCGAGAAAAACAATTAAGAATCGACATACAAACTGTGGACTGCAGTAATATTTAATTGTTGCAGGAATTATAATATATCCAATTTTTCTTATAAATATTATTTTATAGCTATCTGACTTGAGAGTGCCGATTATATACTGCAATTAGTTCAATACCTATTGCGGCTGTATTCTCACATATTCCCAAAGCGGAAGGCAGAGCTGATTTAGATCTAGATTTCACTAGATGTAGCTTTAGGTTCCACGTAATAGAGAGCGAGCCTATAGCCATATATCAGGCACAGTTCCAGAAACCGTGCAACTATGAGGAATTGCTTAACAGTCCAAAAAAAGAACTGTATTTTCTAACCTTCCTAAAATCTTAATTTTCTGTTTAGATTGATCCCCTGATCTCATCCATGAACAAAGGAGACTGTTTCATCCTGGATCTGGATCAGTCCATCTATGTGTTCGTTGGAGACAAGGCGAGGAACATGGAGAGGCTGAAGGCTATTTCAATTGCCAATCAGATCAGAGACCAAGACCATAACGGCAGGGGAAGAGTTGAGATCATTGGTAAGAATCTTTCTTCCTTCCCTTTTTTCTAAAGTATATCATAATATAATATTACCTGTTCAAAAACTTGCTCGGCACGGACTCCTTGTCAGTTCGAGAATGATTAGGCCATAGTCCACCACGCTGGCCCAATGCAAGTTAGGAGACTTAAAATATCTTCGAGAACATTATGGAGAACTCTCAGACATGCAGGTTACCTCACGATGTTTTCCTTCACCGTTGAAGCGAGCGATAATTAAGTAATACAACATCGCAAAGACAAAAGTGTGTTGGGATCTAGCTCCAGACCTCTCAACATCGCAAAGATAAAAGTGTGTTGGGATCTAACTCCAGACCTCTCAACATCGCAAAGATAAAAATGTGTTGGGATCTAGCTCCAGACCTCTCAACATCGCAAAGATAAAAGTGTGTTGGGATCTAACGCCAGACCTCTCAACATCGCAAAGATAAAAGTGTGTTGGGATCTAACTCCAGACCTCTCAACATCGCAAAGATAAAAGTGTGTTAGGATCTAGCTCCAGACCTCTCATCATCGCAAAGATAAAAGTGCGTTAGGATGTAGCTCCAGACCTCTCAACATCGCAAAGATAAAAGTGTGTTAGGATCTAGCTCCAGACCTCTCAACATCGCAAAGATAAAAGTGTGTTGGGATCTAGCTCCAGACCTCTCAACATCGCAAAGATAAAAGTGTGTTGGGATCTAACTCCAGACCTCTCAACATCGCAAAGATAAAAGTGTGTTGGGATCTAGCTCCAGACCTCTCAACATCGCAAAGATAAAAGTGTGTTAGGATCTAGCTCCAGACCTCTCAACATCGCAAAGATAAAAGTGTGTTGGGATCTAGCTCCAGACCTCTCAACATCGCAAAGATAAAAGTGTGTTGGGATCTAACTCCAGACCTCTCAACATCGCAAAGATAAAAGTGTGTTAGGATCTAGCTCCAGACCTCTCAACATCGCAAAGATAAAAGTGTGTTGGGATCTAGCTCTAGACCTCTCAACATCGCAAAGATAAAAGTGTGTTGGGATCTAATTCCAGATCTCTGCGTGGCAGCCCAGAGGTGTTCAAATGTTTTCGAAGATATTTGATGTCTGACAATCCACAGTGGACCAGCGTGGTGGACCGTGGCCTATCCCACCTCACACTGAGAATAGGCCTATCCCCAACAGTGAGATAGTTTATATACTGATATTGTAAACCCTACCACTCTCATATTGTTATCCTTTTACAGACCAGTACTCCAGCGAGGTAGACTTCCAGAAATTCTTCACGGCTTTGGGGTCTGGTACCAAGGACCTTGTGCCAGAGGATAGTGCTGGGGGCGATGACCAGGTATGCTCGAGATATTTAAATCTTTAATTATAACACAAAATAATCTAATAGATATATATTTACGAACGTATTAAAAAGGTAAAGTAATTCTAAAAAAACTAATTATTATAAAACAAAATATTTACAAAAATGGTTCAGCGTCGTAGAATTTGGCAGCATCGCTGTCAACTGGTAACGTGCCCAAAAATTTGGCAGCATTGCCACGTTGAATGGCAATTCTTTGTGCCAAGAAATACCAGCCTTCTGATCACGCGAAGCGTCGATCAGGCGCTCGGACCACATGAGCTTAACGCTTTTAACCCAAACGGCTCAAAAATTTATCTTTTGTAATATATTTTTTCCGTCTAAATTACAATATTTGCGCCATTTGGTTATTTGGTTCAATATTTCAATATATTTTGTCCTCTTCATATAGTCTATGTTAGACAAAGACATAATGCAAAAGAGACGGTAAATTATTTACAAAATTGGACAGGACCAACATTCCTATATTATCTTTTCATTTTAGATATACCATGAATAATGCCATGACTGTCTCAGAGGCGCAGCAGTACAATTTACGGTTGCTGTATGAGAGCTCAGGTTCGATTTACCATGTCATACAAAGTATACAAGTCAAACATTTGTGTGCATGAACATGAATGTTTGTGTTGGTCTGGGTGTTTCTATGTATGTTTATCCATTGTGTAGTACCCATAGTACAAGCTCTGCTTAGTTTGGGCTAGATGGTGTTGTGTGTATGTGATAGAATACTATATTATATTATTGGGTTTTTGGAAAGTGAAAACTTTGAACCCTTTTCAAGCATACTACGCGCACGGAGGCATAGTTAATTTCGATTTGACGTCGATTTTCGACCATTGGTCTATCTTTTATATATAAACCTACTAAGCCCTTACTAAGTAGATATGTTACCTTTTTACATAAATAGTTTCTTGGCTATATATCCGAGAGGATAGGCAGGACTGTTTTACACTCACAACTAGCCAGCAGTGAGTTTTAGACTATATATTAGGGGATGAGGCTATTCACGTCTGCCGGATAAAATTTCGGACTCCGTGTTGTTGCCAAAAAACAACGGGTGTGTCTCCGGGAGTGCCGGCAGAAGTGAAAACTTGAATATTAACGTTGTGCATTTTTGATATTTTGGAATGGTTAGGAAATAATTTTGCACGAATTGCTTTAATTATCAGTATAAAAGTACTATCATTTATGTGGTAAAATCCAATATTAATTGATTGCGCTATCGTACACAAACATGACAATTCTCCCTCGGTCTTACGAATTTTCGATCAGGGCACGTGTCCTGACGCGAGTTTGACAATTCTCCCTCGGTCTTACGAATTTTCGATCAGGGCACGTGTCCTGACGCGAGTTTAACATTTTTTATCCATCACAAAAAAGTGCACAACGCCGCTAAAGAAGTTTTCACTTCAAAAATTTCTTCACCGAAAAAATTGAGTTTTCCCGATTCTGGTATTGAATTTGCCACCTTTGGTATGAGGTCCCACAGTTTCACAGATTCACGGCTAACGTCTTATAATTAATAAACAGATTATCAGTGTTTATTATATTGTTTTCAGCAATTTGAAAGGAGTGAGGAACAGGCTATCATCCTCTCCGAAGTCTCGGACAGCAGCGGAAAAGTAAAGGTCACTCCTCTAGCCAAACCATACAGACAGGAACAACTCAAACCACAGGTATGTAAATATTTAACCTATTGAGTCGCAAGGGCACACCGTCGACAAAATATATTTTATTATGTCTGGTATTCCAAGGCTTTACAGATTAAGGAAAATATGCTCAAGAAACCTGCTTGCTTAGATATCTACAACTAAAACAGCCCGACACTTCATTTCTTTTTTTAAAAAACAATTTCGAACTGGTTTTAATTCTTGTGCCGCGGGGGAGTGGGGGAGTTCACAAATGTTTAATCAGCAGTCACAAAGAACACCCCGCTTCGGAACAACTTCGTGAATCACATATGTTTTGACCCATGTGGAGATCGAACCCAACACATTTGGCGTAATGGCAGTAGCTCTCGTCAGCTCCACAATGGTGCCAATTCTGTTGTCACAAAATTCTCTAAGCTTAACTAAAAATCACAAAAATTTAGTTTAGTCCTCTCAAATGACATTTCGTATTCTGAAATCGTTAAAAGAGACAGGACTAAAAAAAATTTTTGTGATTTTTAGTTAAGTTTAGAGAATTTTGTGACAACAGAATTGGTACCAATGTCAAACTTTCAGACCTGTATATAAACTAACCCAAGCTGGGCACGGGCCTCTTCTCAGTGTGAGAAGGGTTAGTCCACAGTCTACCACACTGGGTTGGCAGACTTCACATATCTTCGAGAACATTATGTAGAACTCTCAGACATGCAGGTTTCCTCACGATGTTTTTTTCAGCGTTAAAGCTGTTACTTATGTTAAACCACGAGCAGCGATAGCTCAGTGGGGAGACCAACAGACTGCAATCTGCAATGCAGAGGGTCTCGGGTTCGAACCCACGTCGCGCACCTCTGACGTTCGGAAGTTATATGACTTTTCAAAATTATGTGCGTATTGATTGATAATTATCCCCTGCTCCGTGCCTCGGCGAGCACGTTGAGCCGTTGGTCCCGGCTGCCATGAACATCTATGGCAGTCGTTATTGGGAGAATGTCGGCACAAAAGATCCCACTGGGTCGAAGTGTCGCCGGTCTTCACTGACTGGCCCCCACATAAGATAAGACAAGATATGTTAAACCACGGCATCATTACTCTGTGTAACCTTTGTTATGGAAGAGGGGGGTATACTAACACAGGTATCATTTTATACTTAAAAGGATACCTCCATCCCTAGATATAAGTACTTATGTATGTGATATCGAAATAAAACTTTTTTGTTTTTTAAAGCAAACCCTGATTAATTATTTAATACCCAATTTACTCGCAAAGTCGGTGGTGCCTTCGAGTTAAACTAAAGACCTCTGCGGGGCAGTCCAATGGTCTCCCACTAGGCTACCGCTGCCATAGACAATGCATGTTACAAACAATCATTGATGTATTTAATAATGAATTTAAATGTTTTAGGAAACTTACATCTTGGATACAGTCAGCGGCAGTATCTACGTGTGGGTGGGAAAACAATCTACGGAGAAGGTAAGTTAACCCTAATCTATACTAATGTTTGTTTGTTTGAACGCGTTAATCTCAGGAACTACTGGATTGATTTGAAAAATTCTTTTAATGTTGGATAGTCCATTAGGAGCGGAGCAGCAATGAAAAATGTTGCAAAAGCGGGGAAAATTCTCTTATCTTATATAAAGCAGACAAAGTTGCGCGGGTCAGCTAGTGTCATATATATATATATACATATAGTGCCGTCTTTGACAACTTTGTGCTGCTACTAACATTTGACTGCAAGAAGACACAATACCACCATGTGTGACTCGGGAGTCGAATCCGAGACCCTTTGGGCAGTAGTCGCAATGACGTATTATAATATTTAAATGCGTCAATCCCTGGAACTTAGTTGGTTTTGAAAAAATACGTCTGATAGTTAGGTATTGATTATTACGCTGCGACCCACGGGAGCGATGCTGTAGCCATAAACGAGGGTGAAACCGCTGGAGAGAGCTGGTATTTAATAATTACCCTGTATTTTTCAGGAACGATCCGAGGCCATGACTAAAGCACAGCAGTATTTGAGCGCCAAGAATTATCCATCTTGGGTTAGTAACATCTATATATTAATACGTGAAGCAAAAACTTTGTAACCCTTTTTATGAAAGTTCGCGGACGGAGGAGTATGAAATTTGGCACAGCTAAAGTTTATATGGAGGAGGAGGGGCAAATCCTAATATTTTTATGAAATATGCTATATAAATACATCAAATTAATGAAAAAAAACTACACGCACACAACCATGAATTTGACACACGCAGTCAAATCGTGTTCGTAGTATTTCGGCATTGTTCGCCTGACGTCGTACAATTCTTTGTAACTATGGTTACCTATACCTTATTTATATGTAATAGAGAAAAACAGAAAACAAAGTAGCAAGCTTAGGAATTTTGGTCGAATTTTGACCACTAGGCGACCGCTAGTTATAATTAATTTTTGAAAATGCATGTTTGTAAAGTCTCCCGCGACACAGGGTTTATTCCTGGAGCGGAAGTTGTCTTTTAAACAAAAAACGTTTGTAAAGAACACTGCTTTAATATTCTTCTCTTTGTGTTCAGGTCCACATCGCCAGGATCCCTCAGGGTACGGAGCCAGCTGTCTTCAAGCAGTACTTCACAACCTGGAGGGACGTTGGCATGTCTCACTCCAGAATTGTATAAGAAACATAATATTATAGGTAAGCTTTTACATCTATATCTATACTAATATTATAAAGCTGAAGAGTTTGTTTGTTTGTTTGTTGCTTGAACGCGCTAATCTCAGGAACTACTGGTCCGATTTGAAAAATTCTTTCAGTGTTAGATAGCCCATTTATCGAGAAAGGCTATAGGCTATATATCATCACGCTAAGATCAATAGGAGCTGAGCACCAATGAAGAATATTTCAAAATCGGAGGGTATTTTTTCCTTTTGAGAGCTTCCGCTGCGTCCGCTGCGTAAACAGTTAAATTTTCGCAAAAATCATGTATGACAGAATTGTTCCCCTTTAAAAGTTCTAAAAAAAAGTCCGCGACAGCATATGTCTATCTTTTAAGGTTGGCTCACTATAACCATTTTTATGCTAACCAAATTTGTTCTAAAATAATGCATGATTTGCGAAGGTATTATTATAAACATGATATTAATCCTTATCCAAATAAATACGTTATTCATCACAAGTATTTAATTTAAAACAAAATTGCCCTTTATCATTCGATTTCAATGAATATCTTAGGAGATATCGCAGTTTTAAAATAACATCGCAGCAAAATAATTACCCATTACAGACATAGTACGAACGATGTTTCTCCTAATTTATTCTGCGTGATTACTATTGTTTCGATTTGAAACATTCTTTTAGTTTTGGATAGCCTATTTGTCGAGGAAGGCTATAGGCTATATAACATCACGCTACGACCCACGGGGGCGGCGCAGTAACGATAAACGCGGGTGAAACCGCGGGAACATCTAGTATATATATAAAAATCTCGTGTGACAGTGTTTGTGGTCGCACTCCTCCGAAACGGTTCGACCGATTTTTATGAATGAGAATTTATATGGCAGAACAATGTTTGCCGGGTCAGCTAATATTTTCTTTTATTGTCATTTCTATTTATTAGAGAATGTAATGCTATGTAGTCTGAAAGCACTATCTGAATGATTTTATAATAAGTGTCTAAGTTAATCTTATAAGAAAAATTAAAAAACTAAAAGCACGATATCAAAATATCTTAGAAAGCAACCTACGCTTTTTTACATTAATATTATTAAATTATTTTCTACTTTATAAAGCGTGTTTTTTAGTTTTTAAAAAACGATTATTTTTTTATTTATTTTTCTAAATTATTGTATTGTCATCGGTTCTCGATAAGTGCGCAAAATTTCAAATCAATCCATCGGTTTGAAAGGGGTGAAAGTCACGTTCAAAGATTCCGTTACATAGATATAAACGAAGCTAATAAAAGCGTGATAATAAGAAGAAATGGTCTGTACATAGAGCTGGCGTAATGAAAGCGACTGGTGAGCCGTACTCCAGTTCGGTGCCTCTGTCAGACAAAATGACACTGGGCTTTCCAGTCAAGAGGTTCTTAACAGCATGAAGTGTAGAACTGTGCTCAGTAGAAGCAAATAGGTTCGAACCCTATTGTGCGACTCCTGTTGCATGAAGTCTGGTGTAATGCTACTCTGATTACATCTTTGAGTATATAAGCGTGGGACTATGTATACATATTCACGCCTGTTTCCCAGAGGGGTAGGCAGAGACTACGGGATTTGCATTTGCTACGATCCTGACACACTTCTCTGGCTTCATTCACTTTCATAATATTCCTCATACACGCTCCCGGCGAGCGATAAGAGATTTAAGATAAGATAAAGATTTTTTTTTGTAAAAACTTGTATAAATTTACGGGTAGTCAGTCATGGTGGTCAGTTAAAATAGAATGTGCATATTTTGCCACTTGTGGCGTACAAAAATTAAGGTGCTCTTAACCTGGCCTTTATCCATAACGTCTCCGATCTGGTCAAGAAACGTTCGCCTAGGTCTTCCCCTTGTGACTGTTCCATTCACACTAGCCTTATGAACTTTCTTAGTCAGTCTTTTCTCGTCCATTCTTGGACTATGTATAAAAAAAAAATTAATGCCAGCAGCAAGGCTGACAAATTCTACCAACCAGTTTTGGAAATATTCGGTATTGGTTTTTGAAGTCAAAACTTCTTTAGGCGCGTTGAGCACTTCTTGGGTAAACAAAAATCATGGAACTCGCGTCATCGTCACGCTTCGTCATCGTCACGCTTCCACGCTTTCCATTTTTGAATTATTTTAGAATATTAACAATATATCAGATATGGTGCGTTCTACGCAAAAAATAACGAAATTTTGACCCCTTAATAACCCGTAAGAGAGTATCCGGAATCCGAACAGCCCCTTTTTTCTTTTGTTTAAAGAAGTATTTATGATCAATGATTAAAGTTTTCACTTCTATCGGCAGTCCCCAAAGACTGCCCCAATTTTTTTATATTTATTATTTGTCTTATGTGTAATATGTATAAGCTTAATTGGTGTAGTGAAAAGACTATAAATAATATTGTAAATATTAATTACTTATTTTTTGTTTCAGAATCTTCCAATTTGGTGCATAAGGAGACTCAAACAAGTCAAACAGTTGCCAAAATGATATTAAATAATATTATATACTAACCAAATTTATATACGAACTCCTAATTTGTGAGCATCTTAATAACATTATAAATATTTTTTTCAAATATTGTTTTAATAATTGCTTTATTGTAAGAAACTTCCTTAGTAACCTATAAACACGCGTAATTATTGATAAAATATTCATGTGCATCATAAAGAAAATTTAAATTTAAAGTTTATATGGAGAAGGAGGGGCGAATCTTAATATTTATATTAAAATATGCATTAGAAATACATTAAATTAATGAAAAAACACTACACGCACACAACCATGCATTTGACACACGCAGTCGAAGCGCGTTGCTATGGTTACATATATCAATATATAATGACATATATCAGCAATATCTTACAGGCAAACTTTGGTCGAATTTCGAGCACTAGGCGACCGCTAGACTTTGTAAATAAGTCTGTTGAATTTGGAAAATAAATATGTTAAAGGTGATATTTTGTAAAATGATATGAAGGGGGTGAAACGATGTAATCGAATTCCACGTAGAGTAAGAAGTGGGACAAAGCTAGAAAGAGACAATCATATACAGTTAAATGTTTATATTAAATTGTAAAATGATATTCTTTTTGCATTTCTCCTGCACCAGTTCTTCTTGCGTCTGCGCGTCGGTTACAGAATGTTCATTAGCACAATCTTTACTCTGTATTATTATAGTTTTGGTTACATCTACATCATTGGCATTATTAGTTCTTCTCGTGCCAACGTTTTGAGTTTCGTTGAGTAATTCGTTCTCTTTAATTAATTCAACAGATTTTGTTAAATTTGCTAGTTCTAGCGGTTCTCTTTTCTCTTTATTTGTTATATAAATATTTTCTTCAGTTAAGTTATTATTCAATATTTCAGCTGGTGTTGTTTCGTAATCGTCATTTTCTTCTGTTGAGTCTGTTTCGTTTTTGACTAGACTTGCTGCTTCTAAGGGTTTCGAGATTTCTATTTCTAACAATTTCTGTGTTTGATTTTCTATTTCTGATATTTCAGTTGTCTGTTCTGGTTCCTCTGTTTGTGTTTCAATATCTTCTTCTGCGTTAATGTCGTAAATAACTATGTTACTCATAGATGTAGTAATGTCTTTTAATTTTGATATTACATCTGTTACAGCGTCATTTGTTGTGGTTTCGATGTTTACAGTTTTATTATAGGTAGTTACTGAGTTTGTATTTACTGAATCTATAATCTGTTTCTTCCTATTTTCTAGTTTATGTGGTTTATCAAATTCAGTTTGTTCATTTTTATCTAGTGTATCGTTTAGAATATCTTTGGGACTTGTTGTAGTTGTTATTTCAGTTACATCATCATTCGTATTTAGAACATCATCTCCTTTACGTCGACCGTTAAAATAATCCGGATCTAAATTATGAAAGTTCGTATCATTGTTGTATATAACTTCATCTATATGGTCTGGGCTGTAATAGTTTCTTAACCTATCCTCGACTTTCATTTTATCTTTTCCATTTTTCTTTCTAGTCACTTTATTTTGTTCATCTTCTTTAATTATATTTATGAAATAGTCCAACAAATGATCAAGTAAATGTTCTCTAACTTGTCTTATATTATTGATATCGGTGTATTTCAATAAATCTTTGTTAATTGCATCATCATTATCAAAAATATCATTGGGATTCTTGGCTTTGTCATTATTATAAAACTGAGTCTCATCATCAAATGCGCCAAATGATTGTGACTTTCGATTAGGAAATTTATCCTCAGGCTGTTTAATTTCAATTTTATTTAAATCTGGAGCACCATTACTTAACAGCGAATCACCCGTATTTTCTTCTGATGTATTTTTTTGATGATCGTTAGCTTTTTCATCATCGTCTTTTTTCAAAATGTTGTCATTACTTTCATTTACAACAGAAAGCAGTTTTTCATTGCTTACATTATTATTATAGGTATGTACATCTTTCGGTATGTCGTCATTTCGTGGTTCTATAGCTTCTTTACTTGCTTCAGTGTGCGATGTTTGATCATTTACTTCTAGTTTTTGATCAGGACCCTGCTTATCAGTAACGTAGCCATCACTCTCGCTCCTTTTTTCATCAGCCTCGTTACAGTACGGTGGATAGTTTAAAGTTTTAGTATTTATGTAGTAGATATTGATAATCAATAAAAATATTACTGAAAGTAAAACAAGCAGATTATTAAAGAAAGTGCTATTTCACTGGCGCAACGGTAATGAATGCGACTGTTGTGCGGTCACGCGTTCGATCCATAGATTGGGCAGTGTGATTGAGTTTTACGGACTTCTTTTCAGATAAGCTTTGTTTATTAAAAATAGCCCGGTAGACGATAATTCTGTTTATTGTGTAAAGCCTAACGATACTGGGCGTAATAGCGCTCTGGCTACCCAATTATGTTTCTGCAATCGTTAGCTTTAGGTATTGAAATCAAGGAAATTATTGCATTAGTAAATCGCAGTAGTGATGGGTCTAGGTGTGTTACACCCACGATCGGCTGGCTTTGGTTTGAGATCTCACGTAAAAGGAAGCGAGCCGTTTGTCGTCTATCGGACCCACTTTTAGACCTTGCCCAAAATTTATGCACAGAAAAATCCAATAACAATATGCCCGACCCAGAAATTGGACCTTGTAATCTTTGCCATCGCTTTCAATACCGTTATGCTACCAACGATATCGACGGACACACATTTTATAGATATCTATTTGTTCCAAGTGTTGGTCTTGCTTCATTTTTGTTAGTTTATAAATTCCTATCACAGAAGAACTATACCAAATAAATGAAAAGGAACAACACTTACTTGACTTCATATTCTGTAAGATTTCAAAGCACTGTCGCGTCTGTGTATGCCAATACAAGAGGTCTAATTAAAAAATCTTTACACAAAAGTTCTGACAACACATCTCAATATTACACCGAAGTGCAAAGATTACAATACAGACATGACACATAGGAATTATAGCCAGCAATACAGCTGGCGCTGCTTTTGAGACTTTCTGCCAAGAAATTCTCAGTACCAGCTGATTTTGACACCATTTCCGGTAAACGACTCCATGGTTACACTTATGAACGTCAAAGTTTTGCGGTTGGCTTTAGGTCCTACGTAAAAACCGTAAAACGTTCATAAAAGTTACAAAGTAACACTAACTAAACGAATATAATGATAATGACTTATTTTGTTTTCCCTGAAATCAATTTTAATTGCAGCAATAGCAGTAAGCTACTCGTTCTGTATCACTTGGGACCTAAAACCATAAACATCTCTGCCTACTTTCTCCGATATAGGCGTGAGACTTTGTATGTCTTCTTCTCCCTAGCCTTTATTATTCCCAAGTCACTTGGGGTCGGCTTTCTAGTCTAACCGGATTTGATTGGGTATCAGTTTTTACACGGAGCGACTGCCATCTGACCTCCGCAACCCGAAGGCTAACGATACCCTAAGGCTAGACCAGTGTCAGGATATTAGAGGGCACTGACTTCCCAATAACGACTGCCATAGATGTTCATAGCAGCTGGGACCGACGGCTTAACGTGCTCTCCGAGGCACGGAGCAGACGATAATTGTCAATCAATATGCACATAATATCGAAAAGTCATATAACTTCCGAAAGTCAGAGGTGCACGACGTGGGTTCGAACCCGAGACCCTCTGCATTGCAGTCTGTTGGTCTCCCCACTGGAACTTTGTATGTATGTATGTGTAATTATGATCTTACAACTATAGTTAGCAAAATATGGGTGTAATAAAAAGTTATTGGGAGAAGACAAGAAAATTTTCAGTAATAGCTCGGCGTTAGGGATTTGACGGTGCTACACACCAAAAAAGACGAAAGCAAGTGAAGCCGTTGGTTCTGCGCCTCATCTCTCTCCTGCGGTGTATTAGCCCATCAGACTGAAAGTTAGGGAACAGATAGAGTACTAGTGTTACGCGCACATTTCGCACTCTTAATAAAACAGCGACTTAAGTCTAAATTTTGAAGTAAGGTAATTTGAACTCTGTGTGACTATAAATTCTAATATTATATTTGGGTTAAGTAATTGAAACAGAGTTGAAATTTGCTTGATCCAAAACACTCAGATAGGTCTTTGTTTTATTAAGAGTGCGAATTTTGTACATTATAATACTGTTACGTTCTGAGTTCGAGGATAAGAATGTAAACAATATTACCGACTAAAACATGTTTTATTCTAGCACACAATTAACAACAAACACTATACTACACTTTTCCACTGTAACTGCTTCAAACTCCGTAGTATTTTCGCTTCCATTCGCTTCGATGAATAGTTGATCGCTTACGATTGTAAACTGACGATGATATACGCGGTTAAAGCGTTTCTAGAGTTTTCTAGAAACGCCATACCCGGTATGTAAACAGCACGAAAGATTCGAGAATGTGCCAGTGTTATCTCTACTATTCACGTACCTACCTACAAACTACGTAGTTCCGTAAGATGTCAATAGATGGCGCTGTAATAAATTATTAGACGGAATTGCCGAGTTTTCCCCACAATGTCGAGACATGGCATTGGGTGTAACAATATTTCCAGCGCAGACAGCCAGTCTTCGTTAAGATTGACCGCCGTGCCCGTTATTTGTTGAGGAGGACATTATCTATTATGTACTAGATTTTGCCGCGGCTTCACTCGCGTTAGTGCAGATTTCAACAATAAATTTCTAACACTCGGGATTTTCTATTGATATCGGGGTATCCTATTTCCTAAGGAAATAGGATACCTTTTACGAAAAAGGAAATTTTCCTTTTCTGTACCCATGACAACGCGATGTACGCGTGTGTGCGCGCGAATTTCATAATGGTCAATCGAGTAGATAAGGCGTGAAAGCGTAACAAACAAATAAACTTTATCACGCAGCTTCGCTCGCGTAAATGTAGGTACTTTTTTCTAGGTGAAAAAAGTACTATTCGTTAGTAATATAATAATTCTTTCTCATTTATAATATTAGTTATCCATACATCTCCATCGAGTACTTTAGTAAGGCAGTCTGGCTTTTGGACCTGTAAGGTTCGCTCCAACTCCGCTCGCGTAATCAATGTATTGCCACATCTACATAATATTACCATCTATGTCTGACATATTAATTAAAGCGTATCTAATCAAGTTTACAACATTATACTGTGCACTGTTTCTTAATTTGTTGATTACAAACTTTTCTTTGTAACGAGTTGCTGTGGCCGATCGATTAGGTGCCATGTTTTTGATATCTCGATGGTCTAGTGGGTTGTGGATACGGCTGCAGTTTGTGAGATATTAGGTTCGAATACCAGGTCAGACAAAAATTATAAGTTTTACAGTCAAAAATATTTTTTTTAGTATGGTCAGAGTTAAGAACTTTACGTTATTTTATGTAATAGGGGGCTTGTCTATCAGACACCGTTTCAGGGTTTTCGTTGCTACTGAGATTTTTTTGCCAGCAATCTTACTTAGCTTAGCCTACCCGTCTCGAGAATCGAATCCGAGACTTCGAGTTTTTTTTTTGAATGAATGAATGAATTTGTTGTTTCACTGATCATAATATAACAGTTGCATACACTACCTTGCCTGCTAGCTGTCGGTGCGTGGACAGCGGGTAGTGGCTTCTCCGTTTGGCTTAGCTGTGCGAGAGCGGTGTTGGAGCGGTGTGGTATAAGTCGGCTACGACCTTTATATCATACTATCTACTTCTTGCCAAAAATCCCTATAACCGTTTACCCCTCCCGGGAATCGAACCCGCGACTTTATGCACAGCAGTCACTACCGCATAAATAACCTCATGCCTTCCGTGGAGAGGTAGGCAGAGACTAAAGATATACAATAGGTACGATCCTGATGTTATTGCGAGTGTACCTACATAATATCACGAAACACTAATTTTTGTAAAAAAAAATCTACGCTATCTTCAGACTGCGGCTTCGACTGTGGATCGCATGAGATTACATATCGGGATAAAAATGCATCTTATGTGTTAATACAGGTCATGGTCTATTTGATACCCATAACATAAGTTTGAGCTTAAGAGCATCAACAACGGCCTCGATGGCGTAGTGGTCAGTGTAACCGTCTGCCACGCCTGAGGTCGCGGGTGCGATTCCCGCACAAGTCAAACATTTGTGGGCATAGACATGGATGTTTGTCTTGGTCTGGGTGTTTCTATGTATAATATGTATGTATTTACAAAAAAAAGTACATAATAATATGTATGTTTATCCATTGTCTAGTACCCATAGTACAAGCTCTGCTTAGTTTGGGCTAGATGGTGTTGTGTGTATGTGGTAGAATATTATATTATTATTATTATTATATCAAAGTTTAAACAAACACTAATGCTTTAATTTGTTTTAGTTGTATCCTATTACTTTAAATATTTTCTAGTATTATAAAACCCTTCTTCAAAGAAAGAACTTTTATTTATTACTAGATATTGGCCGCGGCATCGCTCGCGCTAATGTAGATTTTATCAATAAAGAGAAATGCCCATTTTTGGTTAACGTGTAATTTTTAGCCGCCCAAGATTACAAGTATGATAAAAAAATATATTATAATTTCTAATAATTTTAGAAAGAAGAAAAGAAATAAAAGAAGATAGCAACATGTATATAATTAAAAAAGTACCATAATGGAACTAACTAACTCATAACACAAATCGGCTGCCTTGCCTACTCGGTTTGTGTGATTGTGTTTCTTTCATAATCATAATAATCATTTTATTTATTTAATCAAACTTATACTATCTTTACAGGCAAAAACCTAATGCGACAGTACAGCCAACAACAACAATAGTACATAATATAGCTTAGTAATTATACAGTACACTTATTTAATTTAATTACAATAGCAAATAATCGCGAGTGCTACTCTGTTAAATTCACTCAAAGTACAAATGAATAGGTCTGACTTGTTGTGTATGAGATTGAGAGTGCGAAGTGCGCGCGTCAGAGGCGACTCCTTGAGCAGGTTTGTTCTCGCCATCGGCACCGCCAGCAGCGGTGGCCGAAGTCGGCGCCAAATGTATCTGTTAGGAACACATAGCCACAACCATTCCAACAAAGCTGTATTATAAGCTTTCCTCGTAGTCCTTTAAAAATGTAAAGCACAAGAGCAAGTTCTCTTCTAACCCTAAGTTCATTATAGCCCACCATGCCTAAGATAAACAAGGTGGGATACATTAGAGGAAAGAAAGGATAAACACCATAAAGTTTCATATATAAATACCTAATAAATTTGTTTTGCACTCGCTCTAACATAGTACTATATTTAGTTTCATGTGGAGACCAGATGACCGCGTTCCATTCCAATTGGCTTCTTACTAGGGCATTATAAAGCGCAATGATTTCCTTAATGTTCGACAAATGTTTAGCCCTACGTAGTACGAATCCTAAATTTCGATACGCTTTTTTACATATTTTAACAATATGGTCCTTAAATGTCAGTTCAGTATTAACTGTCACTCCTAGGTCTTTTACCTCAGACACACGGTCTAAGGGGGTGCTGTTTATACTGTAATCGTATTGCAGCGGAGTTCGAGCACGACTGAAACTGATCACCACACACTTCGAATTATTAAATTCTAAAAAGTTGTCCTGACTCCATTTTGTTACCCTATTAATATCATGTTGTAATTCCATGCAATCGTCTAAATTACGTACGGGCAGATATAGCTTAAGGTCGTCAGCAAATAGTAAACATTTGGCATGTTGTACCACCTTCGGCAGATCATTTATCATTAATATAAATTTGAGAGGACCTAGGTTGCTTCCCTGACTCACTCCTGACTGTGTTAAGTAAGGTTCCGAGCTGTGATTGGCATATTCTATATATTGCCGCCTATCTCTCATATAGCTTGCAAAAAATTTCAATAGGTGCGGAGTGAAACCAATGGCTGCTAATTTTTCGAGTAGAATATCATTATTAACCAGATCGAAAGCTTTTTTAAAATCGAAATAAGCAGCGTCAACCTGTCCCCCACTATCTACTACAGGCAAGGTGTCAGCTACGTATGTAAGGAGATTACTGGTGGTACTTTTACCCGGCCGGAAACCGTGCTGCGCTTCCGATAGCTGCGCACTTACCTGTGCAAATATTGCTTTTTGAATGGTAGACTCAAATAATTTCGCCGGGGTAGACAGCACTGCTACCGGTCTGTATCCTTCCACCGTTTGTCCGGAACTACATTTTGGAACAGGTACTACTCGGGTAGTCTTCCATTGCTCTGGAAATACAGCCATATTCAGACAAAGGTTGAAAATGTGTAATAATGGGCCGGCCAGTACAGATCGACAATCCTTAAAGATGTAAGGTGGAATGCCGTCAGGCTCCGTGGATTTTGTGGGCTTAAGTTTTTGAAGGGCATGTTGTACCTCATCTAAATGTAGTCGCTCCAGATGAATCCGTGCGCCTTCATTTATGCCCCCAGATACGCCTATATCATAATCATAACTTTATTTGCAAGAATATGGTCAAGTATACAGCATGATCGTTTTATATAAAAATGTACAGCATATTCTGCCACATGTGGCGTGCAAAATACATAATAATATAGAATAAATGTTTGTTATATTATTACATGTCTAATATATTAAAAAACAAAAAGAAAGAAAATAGCTGGTCCATTAAATTAATAATACATGGAAATGTCAAGTAATACTTCATGCTTATGCCCATATACCCTGAAAATGTCATTTATTTGATACCAATAAATATTACTAATTATATAATTATAAAACATACCATTTAGATTAAATAAATCCAGATAAGAATGTCGTACCTATTGTTAATATTACATACATAAGAAGTGTCACGATAATTGCTATAAATAAGATTAATAGATTTAAGTAATTGAAATTAAATATTTTATAATTACATTGCAAATGTGATTTTGTCCTCAAAATATTTGTTTATACAATAATATTGTTTCCCTATTAATATATTAAACAGTCTGCGTGGGAATACCGAAGTAGGCAATGTCTCGAGGCCCTTAGGCAAATTATTAAAAATTCTTATTGCCATACAGAACACATTTCTCCTATATATGTAGTTCTAATCTGATTTGGGGGAGCTTTAGTCTGTCCTTATGTCTAGTTCTACTACCTTCGGCTTCCCCCAACTTATTGAATAATTTAGGATGTTTTTTCACAAATTTGCATAATTCGAAGATATATAGGCATGGTAAGGGTAAAATTTTATGTTTACTAAATAAAGGTTTGCAACTATCTAGATGGTCGGCCTCACACATTGCTCTTATGCACTTTTTTTGTGCTCGAAATACTATGTTTCGTTGTGATTTTGTTATTTTATTAACAAACAAGCTTGATAATGCTCAATTTTTAGACAATCTTTTAATTGTGTATGATAATAATGATGATGTGTGACGAGAGTATGTGTGAAAAACATTTATATAAAAATCTTGTCATCGGTATAAATAAGAAATATTTTATCTCAATAACCCCAACTTTTATTTAATTAAATTCCTTGATTAATCATTTATGACATTACATACTATCATTTAGATATGGTTTAAAATATGAGCACTCGTGGCCAAAGTCACTATGGGTAGTGGGCATTTCCCTTTATATCCCTCGGGAACAGTATCAACTCTTTTTCGGGATATATGGTACAACGTGTATGCAAAATTGCATGATGATTGGTAGAGTAGTTAAGGCGTGAAAGCCTAACAAACAAACTCATATTCGCATTTATAATATTAATAATAATAATATCCGTTTGGGACAGTCGTTATCTCCTCATGAGACTAACGCGAGCTAGCTTTTAAAATACCACCTTCACCTTGTTATATAAACAAAATCCGCCAAGTGCGAGTCGGACTCGCGCACGAAGGGTTCCGTACCATTACCTATAAAAACAGCAAAAAAATCATGTCTGTTGTATGGGACCTTAAATTTTTGTTTTATTTTTAATATAATTATTTATTTTAAAGTGAATATATAACTAAATATTCTGTGAATATGTCAAGCATGTAGATGCTTGATGTAGATGCTCGTTTTTGCTCGATATTGATAACGGCAACAGGTAGCTGTTACCGTTATCAATATCGAGCTAAAACGAGCAAAAACATCACGTTTGTTGTATGGGAGCCTCCTTAAATATGTATTTTATTCTGTTTTTTAGTATTTGTTGTTATAGCGGCAACAGAAATACATCATCTGTGAAAATTTCAACTATCTGACTATCACGGTTCATGAGATACAGCCTGGTGACAGACGGACGCTGTCTTAGTAATAAGGTCCCGTTTTACCCTTTGGGTACGGAACCCTAAAAAAATTATCACCAGATTAAATAAAAGCGCACAAACCGCAGGACAGCTTGTGGCGAGCTAATTGTGAGTGGCGACACTGCTGTCCTGAATGCCTAAGAGAGTTGGTTAAGGGCTCGTCCCCGACTTGCCGTGGAACTCTCAACTCTGGCTTGCCTTTGTCGGCCGGTCAGAGGGGGCCGCTAGAGCTATATGCTTGGGAGTGAAAGTGTCATTTTCAAGGGTATAACTACTGGGAAACCCGCTCCTATATATACTGGAACCCACACATAGCAGTAGTCCTACGCCTGCTGCGGCTAGTGCGTAGTACTTGTTCCATCACACCTTTGATGGAAACTCGAAGGGCCTCTTCACGTTGGACTTATGTCTCCGTGTAAGCCTCCCAAAGGGCCATATTTTCCTAATATAATATGTTAGAAAATACCTGTGATAAGAGAAACCTAGTGGGACACCGTTGGACTACCACGCAGAGGTCTCGAGTTCGAACCCAAGGCGCGCATCTCTGACTTTTCGAAGTTATGTGTGTATTAAATAGTTGATTATCGCTTGCTTTAACGGTGAAGGAAAACATCCTAAGGAAACCTGCATGTCTGAGAGTTCTCCATAATGTTCTCTAAGATATGTTAAGTCTGCCAATCCGCACTAGGCCAGCGTGGTGGACTATGGCCTAACCCTTCTCATAGTGAGAAGAGACCCGTGTCCAGCAGTGGGACAGTTTAATACAGGGCTGATATTATTATTATTAAGAGAAACATAATAATATTCTCACATACCATCTCAAAATCATAATGAAAAAGTGGTTTAATTGTTCAGTCAGCAACATAAGACAATTATTACAATTTGACTATGGATTTTATCGCTGTTTATATTAAATAATACTACATGTAGATAATTTTAAATTTAAACTTTACTATTTAAAGTACTAAATTATTATAATTTACTGAAAAGCAACCAAAACGTCGAGGAAAGTAAGATTAAACAGTTTGGTGGATTGTGAGTTCAATGTGTATATAAAAAGGATGTAAAATATACACATCCACAATCCACATCCTTCGTCAAGGTAGGGTAGACTCTTCTAAACTTCCAACCATCTCTCCCCTCTTCTTCTCCCTCAAACAATTACCGGCCAATCTGGACGCCATTCATCTTCATACTAAAGAATCCCATTAGAATTTGCATCTTGGATCTGAAATACACATCATGATGAATGGACTCGGAATTTATACGCCTCGATGGCGTAGTGGTTAATGTAACCGACTGCCACGCTTGGGGTCGCGGGTTCGATTCGAAACATTTGTGTGCATGGACATGGATGTTTTTCTTGGTCTGGGTGTTTCTATGTATAATATGTATGTATTTACAAAAAAGTATATATGTATGTTTATACATCGTCTAGTGCCCATTGTACAAGCTTTGCGTAGTTTGAGCTAGATGGTGTTGTGTGTATGTGGTAGAATATCTGTATATTAATACGTGAAGCAAAAACTTTGTACCCCTTTTTACGAAAATTGCGCGGACGGAGGAGTATGAAATTTGTCACAGTTAAAGTTTATATGTATAGAGGAGGGGTAAATCCTAATATTTATATAAAATATGCATTAGAAATACATTAAAATAATGAAAAAGCCTACACGCACACATCCATGCATTTGACACACGCAGTCGAAGCGCGTAACTATGGTTACATATATCAATATATAATGACATATATCAGCAATATCTTACAGGCAAACTTTGGTCGAATTTCGAGCACTAGGCGACCGCTAGTACTTTTAATTCCTGTATGGCGGGGAAATTTACATACATTTAAACGACCGATACTTAGAATGTCTCCGTGGCTCAGCGGTAGTGAATGCGACTGCTGTGCATGAGATCTCGGGTTCGAATCCCGGGTCGGGTCAACAAAACGTAATTGGGTTTTTCTATTAAGAAATCTCAATACGAGCCCGGAGTTAGGAAGTGTTAGTGTTAGTCACCCCCGTGCCTCGGAAAGCACGTAAAGCCGTTGATCCTGCGCCTGATCTCTCCGGTCGTGTCGGATTACCGTCCCATCGGATCATGAGAGTTAGGGAACATAGAGTGCACTTGTGTTTGTGCACACGCTTGTGTAGGTACTATAATATCTCCTGCACAGATGGCCAGTCTCCGTTAAGATTGTCCGCCGTGACCGAAATTCGGTCTGGAGGATATTATTACTTAGAACATCTTGACACGACTTATATAGGGAAGCAGGGTTTCGCTTTATATGAAGGCTAGACTTGACGGATGACGTAGTGATTTCAGCGGTTGTCTCACCACTGCGCCGAGTGTTGTGGGTTCGTTCCTCATTCCTCACATGAGACAAATACTTATGTGATCCACAAGTTCGAACGAGTCTGGGTGTTATTTAATTTTGTGTCGGTTGTGTGAATGTTTGTAAAGTCTCTCGCAACACAAGACTAATTCCTAGTGCGGAGATATCGTTTTACGGCTGCCGATAGAAGTGAAAACTTTAATCCTGGGTCATAAACACTTCCTAATAAACCAAAAAAAAAATAGCGGCGGGTCGGATTCCTGATACTCTCTTAGGGCTATTAAGGGGGTCAAAATTTAGTTATTTTTTGCGTAGAACGCACCATTTCTGAGATATTGTTAATATTCTAAAATAATTCAAAAATGGAAAGCGTGGAAGCGTGACGATGACGCGAGTTCTATGATTTTTGTTCACCCAAGAAGTGCTCAACGCGCCTAAAGAAGTTTTGATTTCAATAAATATGTATTACGGTGATACATATTATGTATGTATTACGCCAGCAGTGATTTCGAGATAAGGTAGAGATATATATTTAAACAGTAAAAGAAATCGAGAAAAGCAGCGTTTGTATATTAGATACTAGCTGTTACCTGCGACTTCGTCCGCGTAGATTTTAACTAAAAAGTGTTTGTCGCCGCGGAACCCAACTATATTTCTCTGCCTAAGTTACTTAAATGGCGTAGTTTTTATAGTGTAAAGCTAGATAATAGCATGGCTTACTCAAAAACAACATTTAAATATGCGTCGTTAGATTACACGCTGTCACAGAATGCGTAAGAAAAATAAAGATTCACAGCTACCTCCCCCGTAGGTGATAGCGTGATAATATGTAGCCTATATGTTGACCCGACCTGTTAGTAATATTCATGCAATATTTATTATAATAATTTGAAGTAAATCCATGCAGTACTTTTTGAGTTTAGCCCGGACATACATACAGACAAACAGACAAAAATTCTAAAAACTATATTTTTGGCTTCGATATCGATTGTATATCACGGCTCAAGTATTCTTTTAAAAAAATATTCCATGTACAGTTTTGACTTTCCTACAATTTTATTATATGTACCTATAGATAATAATTGTAACATGGAAATTATTCCAAGTGCTTTTAAATATAAAAGTATATAAAGTGACCGCAAGTTCCGTAAAGTTTTCTTTTGAATTTCATTTAAACAGTTCGATTAAACTACGGACTACAATCATGCCTTGTCTTGATTATTTATGTACATGTAAGTGGATGATCCTGTTTACCATACTGCTGCTTTAGAGGCTACCATCAAATTTTTTTAAATGCTTGAGTAAGTTCAGTAGTAATTCATGGAGATATGATTGCAGCACCTTACAGTTATGATTTGTAAACAAAATTTTATTGTAAACGTGGCGATTAAAATGAGTGGCTATGAGTTTCTTGCCCGTTCTTCTCATGAGCCCTACACCCTTGCTTTGCAGTGAACGTAAATTCACAGAAAAAAATTGTGTACTTTGACATTCATAAGTGTTACCTTGTAACCTAACTTGAATAAATTTATTTTTGATTTTGATTTTGCTACTAGTATATACATACCATTGCCTCTCAGTCTGCCTAGATCTCTGCACTTCAAAAAGTTGAGGATCTTGTCATCATCATTCGGTTCTACGACGTGTCCCCGTACCGACATGGAGTCTTCAGAGAGGAACGGAGCTGACATGATGCACGGATACCTTGAGATCAATTGAATATCTGCAAGAATACTTTCAATTTAATATATAACTACTAAATCAAATATAGGTAACTGGCCTTATTTATGTTATACGTTTTTTTATCATTCTGTATTGGTTATATTATAAAAATGAGTTTGTTTGTTTGTTACCTTTTCACGCCTAAACCACTAAACCGATCATCCTGAAATTTTGCATATACGTTGTCAGGTGTACAGAAACGGACATAGGCTACCTGTCATCCCGATAAACATTACTGTTCCCGAGGAAGACAATAATATCGTTCTTATTCTATAGATGGCGTCACGTGTCTTTCGAATCATGATTGTATTATTGAAGTGAAAACTTCTTTAGCGGCGTTGTGCACTTTTTTGTGATGGGTAATAAATGTTAAACTCGCGTCAGGACACGTGACCTGATGAAAATTCGTAAGACGGAGGGAGAATTGTCATGTTTGTGTACGATAGCGCAATAAATGAATATTGTATTTTACCACATAAATGATAGTACTTTTATACTGATAATTGAAGCAATTCGTGCAAAATTATTCCCTAACCATTCCAAAATATCAAAAATGCACAACGTTAATATTCAAGTTTTCACTTCTGCCGGCACTCCCGGAGTGCAACCCGTTGTTTTTTATATATTATTACAAGCAGAGTACAACCCGAATTGATTGTCAAATTATAAATTAACGCGAGCGAAGCCGCGGGCAAAAGCTAGTAAACTATAAATTGTATAACCTAAGTAATATTATCAATGGAAACGTGAGCTTGTTTGTTACGCTTTCACTCCTCAACTACTCGACCGAGCATCATGAAATTTCACATACATGTTGTCAGGGGAACAGAAAAGGACATAGGGTACCTTTCATCCTGGAAAAAGTATTGTTACAAATCTAACCTACATTCATGCAAGCGAAGCAGGTAAAGTCTAGTATATACTAATATTATGAAGAGGAAAAATTTGTTTGTTTGTAAGGGTTTAACTCAAAAACTAATAAATCGATTATAAAAATCCTTTACAATTAGAAAGCTATATTATCACAGAATAACATAGGCTATATTTTATTTACTGTTACCAAGAGCAAAACTACCTAATCTAATCTACTTTTTCGCGAGCGATGCCGCAGGAAAAATCTAGTATCATATAAATATGTGTAATGTACCTTCTTCTGGATGAGTACAAGCGAACTTCTTCATATGACACACTGAGACGAATGTCTTGTAGACACCATGTTGACACTTTCCGCAGACCATCACGTTATGGGCGGGACACGAGCCGGGACAGCTACCCTGGTTCTGATTATCTGTAAACAAATAATAATAATAATAATAAGATTTATTGTCATAAAAGAAATTACAAATACAAAATCCAAACATTACACGAACAGAAATATGTTTGGTCTTCCATTATTATTTGGAATCGATATAATTCTTCACACTAGGCTAAGCCTGTCCTGCGGAAAATCGTAAGTTAAGGTCGATTTATCCAAAAAAAATTTTACATAAAGCGGTTTTGAACCGAGAATATAGATTATAATGTAAGTAACATATGACAGCTTCTAGAATAGTTACTTAAATAAAGAAGGACGCATTCTGTTTGAGATAAATGAAAACAAAGTACAATAAAACACAAGGAAAATAAATTATAACACAAAACGTAGTAGAATTAACATTAAACAAAAATATAAAAATAACACAATGATATCTAATATTCATAGTACAATAATATTTAACTATATTATACTTTTAAACAGGTCTTCTGTTTCGATGTAGGTTAAGGTTAATAATGCCTTACTTAGTTTTACCTTTGCATCACGATAGGACAGTAAATAGATTTTGTAAATTTTATTTATTTATTATACAAGTAGGGCTTGAGGTATACACAAAACTTTTTTGCTAAAGCTGTTCTTACTGGTAAGATTGGGAGGCTAAAAACGCGTTTCTTGACCATGTCTTCATAATTTTCTGTGTTTAGTACCTCTTTATGGGTTAAGAGGATAAGCTTACTAAGATATAATCGCCTGACACTAAGAACCTGGGCATCACTGAAGAGTTCAGTGGTTGGGTATCGGAAAGGCTTTGTCAATATTGTTTTCAGCACTGCACGCTGAGCCCTTTCGAGAATAATCATGTGGGAGGTGACAATACCACCCCAAGCGAAGTTGCAGTATTCTAAAATAGACTGACCTAATGTAATGTACACTGTCTTCAATAAGCTGGTTGGAGCCACGTCGCGTAATTGTTTCATGACATGAATGAGCTTTCTGATTCTCGCAGACGTGGCCACAACATGCTCCTTGAAGGATAGTTTCTCGTCTATAATAACACCTAGATACCTAACGTTAATAACACGCTTCAGGGGATCACAGCAGCATCTAGAAATATTGCATGTGTGAACTACCAGATTTAAATGTGATGGAGGAGCAGTAGTAACGGTTTTATGAAAGCACATATAGGAAGATTTTGCTAAATTTAATGTTTATTTATTTTATTTTATTTTATGTTATTGGGGAAAACAAACAATTGCACATTGTGTCTTACTGGCTAGGTACATAACAGAATAAATTAATGTACAATCCACGGCGTTTCCACATATTACCTTCAGAAGTACAGTTAAACCTAATTGAAGCCTAGAGCTAGTATCTACTTAAATCTAAGTCTATGTATTTATACAAATGTTGATAAATGTTAGGAGATTGGATTCTAACCATTCCCATATGTGAGTAAGCTCTTGTTAAGCAGTCAGTAACACCTTGTCCCAAGACTTTTCGTGGAACAGGATTACAGTGTCATCGGCATAATGGATTATTTCCGCATTTGGTGAGCATTTCAGGGATAAGCCATTTATATAAGTAAGAAATAGTATCGGGCCTAAAATACTTCCTTGTGGTACACCATAAACCACTTCATGTTCTTTACTAGTGAAGGGAGCCACTTTAAGACACTGTCTCCTGTCAGTGAGATAGCTGCGAAACCAATCCAGACAGATTCCTCTGATCCCAATACGCTCAAGCTTCCGTAAGAGTATCGGTATAGAGACGGTGTCAAAAGCTTTCGCCAAGTCAAGAAACACACCTAGACATGCCGATCCCTCATCTAGATGTTTAGAGATAATATTAGTGAGTAGTGTAACGGCATGTTCGGTGGACTTTCCTCGGCGAAAACCGAATTGTTGATTGGATAACAATTTGTTGGATTCTAGAAAATCAACTAGTTGTTTATTTATTATCTTCTCTAATAGTTTGGAAAAGGTGCTGAGCAAAGAAATGGGCCTGTAGTTATTGGGATCATTAGTAGCTCCACTTTTGTGGATAGGCGTCACCGCAGCGACTTTCCACTTATCTGGAAAGGTTCCAGTAATAATACTTTGATTGAAAATATGGGTTAGGGGTATTTTTATATAATTGCTTGTAAATTTAATAAAGCGATTTGTCACCCCATCAAGACCGGGGGCACTATTGTCCTTTAGTTGTAAAATTAGGTTCTCAATTTCTTCAATATTGGTTTGGGTTTCGGTGGGTTTCATGAAGAAAGAGGTCAAGGGAGAGACAGTAACTTGAACTTGAGACATTAAAGTTTCCTCTGAGTGATTTAGGCGGGTTAGTATTTGATTAGCAAGTTGATTTCCCATAGATGCTAGCAGTTTATTGCAGTAATTCAAAGATGCTTCTACATTTCCTTGAATATTGCATAGATCACTAGAGTTCCTCTTTAATGTAGCTGAGTTAGTAATGTTTTTTATAGTACTCCATAATTTACGCGGGTTTCCATGACATCGTTCTATTTCTTCCTTACCGTACTGTTTTTTAAGCTTCCTTAACAGGTCTTGGTAAAAGTTCCTATATCGAGTGTAAATTAGCTTTTTCAGGTGGTCTTAACAATAATAACAACTGCATCATTAGTTCTATTACAACTTACTCCCGGTCTCCTGTTCAATTTCAAGGTTAGGTAATATGTGTAAAATGTTTGCTATACTTTATAGCATTAGTTCCAAAAGTCCAGGTGGACACCCAGGTATTCACGGGAGACTCGACGGGGGTCTACGTTGGCGTGACAAAAAATGGGGGTTCACAATTCGTAAGCGGAGGTCCACGAAAATTGATTTGCTTGCGATAGTGAAGAACTAAAATTACAATGTAGGCAGATAATATTTTAAGAAGCTCAGCGACTGTTACTTGTAAAAACTTGCATATTCCATATTCAGTACCAGTGGTGTGGTCTCGAACCTACCGACTCTTCGCTAGAGAATTACAAAAAATAAAAATAAAACATCAGCCCACCTATCATGGTAGGTTCAGTCCCGAGAATTTCTTTACAAAATTGCATGAACTTGTTTAGCTGCAGGGGTCCACCGGAACCAGCAAAATTTTGAAAGTGGTCTGTGAGAAAAATGTCTGTGTACCTCTGCTTTATAGTATAAACATGTATAACCATCAAAATAATCTATACCTAATATAAAAACTAGCTTTTCGCGTTTTGATTTAATAAAAAAAAACCCGAAGCCAAAAATTTGGTGACCTTGAAAACGACCTTGTGACCTTGAAAATTACCTTTTCCGGAAAGATCTCGTTGACCTCTATGACATTTGTTCGAACACTCTCCGCCTATCTCTAACCGTTAAGGAGATATTAGAGATCAAAATTTATATCACAGCCATGTTTTTTTGTATGGAAGTCATGTTTCTTTTCATCCCCCCTAAAAGTTGCCAGGGTTTAAGAAAGATTTTGTTCGAGAAAGACTCCCGTAGATATCACCGTTTCCGAGATCCGATGGGGTACCACCCCCGAGAGCTGACCTGCCGAAGGTCAGGCATTATTCCCGGACCCTCTGAACGATTCTCTATACGATGCTATATTTACTTTTTTCCTACGACTCCCCCTTGTATGACTTCTAAGTCAGTCAGTCAGTCACTGGTAATTTAACTTTATATAATGTGAATCTCATTTCACGGTGTTTGTGGTCGCACTTCTCCGAAACGGCTCGACCGATTTATGATTTTTTATGTATATTTGGTAGGTATGAGAAAAGGTCGTAAAGTATATTTCATACCACTAAGAATTTATATGTTTGCCAGTTCAGCTAGTATAATAAGAATAATGTCTTCCAGACCGATTTTCAGCCACGACGACCAATCTTAACGTAGACTGGCCATCTGCGCGGGAGATAATATTGCACAAGTGTGTGCGCAAACACAAGTGTACTCTCTGTTCCCTAACTCTCATGATCCGATGGTACGGTAATCCGACACGACCGGAGAGAGATCAGGCGCTGGACCAAAGGCGACACATGCTTTCCGAAGCACGGGGGTGTCTAACACCGCCAAATACCTAGCTGGCTGGTATTGAGATTTCTTAACAGACAACCCAATAACATGTTGTTGGCCCGAACCGGGATTCGAACACGAGACCTCATGCACAGCAGACGCATTCACTACCGCTCCGCTAAGGCGGCAGTCAAAAATAATATACCTTTACATCTATACTATACTAATATTATAAAGCTGATTAGTTTGTTTGTTTGTTTGTTTGAACGCTCTAATCTCAGGAACTACTGATTCGATTTGAAAAATTATTTTAGTGTTGGATAGCTTATTTATCGAGGAAGGCTATAGGCTATATAACATCACGCTACGACCCACGGGGGCGGCGCAGTAACGATAAACGCGGGTGAAGCCGCGGGAACATTTAGTTAAAGCTATACAGTTACAGAGGATAATAGAGCAGTGATAGCTTAGTAGAAGACCATTTGAACGTCTCAAGTTCGATACCAAGGTACCTCCGATTTTCCGAAGATATGGGCGTAATCAATTGATTATTGATTGCTTTAGCGGGAAAGGAAAATCATTTTGACGAAACCTGCATGTCTTAGAGTTCTCCCTAATTTTCTCGAAGATATGTGAAGTCTGCCAACCCGCACTGGGCCGGCGTGATGGAACATAAGGTTTTATCCCGTGTCCCCACATCGAACCCTCGAGACTCGAAGCGACGACATTAGCGAGGCAACTACTTTAACCACAACGCTATCTGTGCACTCAATTATACATTAGGTTATATATTATATTATTATATCTATACTAATATTATAAAGCTATTATTTTGCTTTACATCTAGTATATTATAATATGTTAGTATCCATGACCAATTCGTGCCTCGGAGAGCACGCTAAGCAGTCGGTCCCGGCTGCCATGAACATCTATGGCAGTCGTTATTGGGAAGTCAGTGCCCTCTAATATCCTGACACTGGTCTAGCCTTAGGGTATCGTTAGCCTTCGGGTTGCGGAGGTCAGATGGCAGTCGCTACGTGTAAAAACTGATATCCAGTCAAATCCGGTTAGACTAGAAAGCCGACGCCAAGTGACTTGGGAATAATAGAGGCTAGGGAGAAGAGAAGAAGATATTATTATATGTTAGTATCCATGACCAATTCTTACCTTGGTGTTTCGACATTTCTGTAAAATAAAATATTTATTTATTTTTATTTATTTACAAAAGGAAAACGTTAAAACTGTAACCAAATAAGTAACAATAATGTCTCCCAGACCAAATTTTGTTCTCGGCGGCCAATCTATCGGATACTGGAGATATTACAGCGCACAAGCGTGTGCGCAAACATAAGTGCACTGTCTGTTCCCTCGCTCGCATGGTCCGCTGGGCCACAATCCGCCACGACGGGGGAGAGATCAGGCGTAGGATCAATGGCTTTGTGTTTTTCGAGCCACGGGAGTGCAAAACCGTTTATTTATTAGCTCTGGGCTGCTAGTAAAGAGAATTTTAAGTCAGAAAAACTCAATTACTTTCAGTTGTCCCAACTTGGGCTTGAACCCAGATTGCACAGCAGTACCATTTACTGCTATTGCGCCATCAAAGCAGTTTTTTTATTTTATTTTTGAAGGGAAAACTTCTTTAGCCACGTTGAGCACTTCTTGGATGAACAATTAAAAATTTAAATGCGGAGTGACGCGAGCAAATGCCACAGCGTTACCTTCGTTCAGATGAGCGCGTTAGTTTAGCCCTTATATTCCTCAATACTAAATTGTTTGTTGCGTCACAGTACATAAACGTTCCACAATGTAGATTTAGGAGGTAACTTAAATAATATGACAGTTCATTATGGACCCAGTCGGGCACAGCGACGTAGGAGAGCTTGCTACCGTCCTTAACCTGTCAAGTCTTAGAATAACAGATATAATTAAAAACCTATGTAACCTATGTATGTAAACCGTGTCTGGCCACCGGTGTGCCGCTGCGACTCTATTAAGCTACAATAACCTTTACCGTAACCGGTAACCGTATCCTTATTATTATTACAAAAAACACTTAACCGTTTTTTGAGTTAATAGATTCCTTTGATATTAGTGGAAATTCGGTCTCACGTTCGATTCCCGGCACGTCATTGTGTGCTATATACTCTGGGAGTACAATATCTGTAAATATAAACATAATATTACGCAAATAAACATATGTATATTTTCATCAGCAAATATGTATTGACGCGCAATCGACTCCAGTTGTGTAAATCAAGATACCTATTTATTTAAATACAATAGCGCTCATAGCCAGTTGCACTCACTGATCGGTAAACGATTAGCGACGTTAGGCAACGTTGGGTGCGGTCAGTCTATAGATGGGTGACTGTTTAGTGGTATTTCATCTGAGCGTCTCCATGCTTCGGAGAGCACGTAAAAAGTCGCTCCCGGTTGTTGTCAAATTGACAGCAGTCGTTAAGCCATGTCAGAGGCCTACGGGCGGCTTGAACAACTCTTGACAACAGGTTGGCCACTAACCACACGAAAAGAAGAACAAGAAGAAGAAATATAATACAGTAGTTGATTCACATTTATTTATTATTTAAGTCAAAAAACTACATTACCTAAACTTTAAAATAGTAAAGAATAAATTTACTTAAAATAAATAAGAAACATTAACCCATTGATCAAATATACCATAGATGCACGATCGTCGCTCGAAAAACGGCCCCAACAAAATTGTGCATAAATCAGTCGTATGCGCTATATTATGCACCTGTCCCACTCACTCTTGCGTGCGCTGCCCGTAAGCGAGAGCGAATCGACACCACTACTACGGTGGAGACCGTACCATATACTTAGTACCACAGAAATAAATAGTAGTAGAATGGTGAATGTCACGTCTTCGCGTACATTTCGCGCGTGCCACATTTCGGCAAGCCCCGCCTACAGTGACGTATAAATAGTGAGTGGACCCTATGGAATTATTATCGATATGTTGAGAGCTGTGGAAGATGAAATTATGTTATTGTTTTTATGTAAAATGTTTTATTATGAATAGTGATGATAACATATTAGGTACTATGTAAACTTTGATTAAAGTATAATGTTATTTAAATAAAACGTATTTATTTAGTTAAAAATCTGTATTGAAACCTTACAAAAATTTGACTATATTATAGAATATACTTTATATAATGTATATTATTATATCAAAAATAAATTTATTCAAGTTAGGTTACAAAGTAACACTTATGAATGTCAAAGTTACACTAAATTCTGTCTGTGAATTTACATTTACTGCCACGTTTAGCAAAGCAAGGGTGTAGGGTACTAACAAACATTCGTTTAAATAAATTGTTAATTATGAAAAAATTCTTAACAACATTATTCTGCCTGACTTAATCAGCAATCGTATACATACTACCATTAGACTAAACTTACAGATCAAAGAAACAGTCGATTAATATTAACAAACGTATTGATATCGACATAATAATTAATTCAAGAGTGTCCTTCGAATTAATATTCATTTTATTTATCGGTAAATTTAAGACGTCACCATAAACCGAACGTCAATCACTAGCGCAATCGCTGACCAATCACAACTATTTATTTGACCCGACGCCCCTGAGTTGTTATTGTTTTTGGCTTCTTGTGAATATCGCTTATCTCGACGTACATTGCGTGTGGGTTTCATATTTATGTGAACAAGTATCGCATAATTCAAGCAATGGATATTAACGAAGAAATGAACGATGATGTTCTTATTAGACAAACATGGTAAAAGTAGAACACTTATTTGGAATCTCAATAATCTTAACTTTTACTCAATTTAAATACGTACTGGTGATATGAAATGCCTCCTTTTTCCATATTTATTGCATCACTTTTATTTTTACAATTGGAAACTGCACAATATGCCATATTTGTAACGAATTTAATGTTTTTTTACCTCCGCAGCGCGCGAACGGGAGACGCGTTGCGTAATGCGAATGCGTTTAGAAGCATATGCACTATAGTGCAATAGCTTGGCACGCGCGCCACGCCCTCTTCACCATTCTACTACTATTTATTTCTGCGCTTAGTACGCTTGCGTATCGCGAGTAACACACTTAGGACGCTTCTATTACAAAATGTTTCTCAGTGGGCGTTCAATGGTTATTCCGGTTTATTGCCTGGATTGCATAATAAATGCAGACACTTATAAGTAAGTAGTACTGGTCAGTGCCACATATTGACGCGGTTTTTGTATGAGAATGTGCATCTATGGTATGTTTGATCGAAGCATTAAGCATAATAAACATGAGCATTGCCATTCAACGTGGCGATGCTGCCAGTCTTCTGGGCACACTACCGGTCGACTGTAATGCCGAGGAATTCTATGACGTGATTAGAGAGTATTAGTTTTTCTTTTTTTAACTTTGTGTGTGTGTGTGTGTGTGTGTGTGTGTCTGTGGCATCGTAGCTCCCGAACGGATGAACTGATTTTGATTTTGTTTTTTTTTGTTTGAAAGGTGAATTGGTCAGGAACTCGGGAGAGTTCTTAGCTATGTTTGATGAAAATCGGTCCAAGATGGTCGCCGGCCGCCACAAAATAACGGATTACATATTTTTTCACAATTCTCTGTGCCGTAACAAGTTCTACGTGCTCTCTGACACAGGTAAGTACGTAACAAGTTCTACGTGCTCTCTGACACAGAAAAGTACGTAACAAGTTCTACGTGCTCTCTGACACAGGAAAGTACGTAACAAGTTCTACGTGCTCTCTGACACAGGAAAGTACGTAACAAGTTCTACGTGCTCTCTGACACAGGAAAGTACGTAACAAGTTCTACGTGCTCTCTGACACAGGAAAGTACGTAACAAGTTCTACGTGCTCTCTGACACAGGAAAGTATTTAACAACGCCAACTACTACTTACCTTCTGATAATTTTTTTTTATTCAATATCCAGTTCTCATTTTCGTCATTTATGCTGACAGGGGACACTCTATACCCTCCTAAAAATCCTGTAACAAATTAACCCGTTTACTGTGCATAGCCCACTGTCAGTCAGCCTGCCGTTAAAATATCCAAATAATGAAATAGTGTTTTTGAAGTGAAAACTTCTTTAGCGGCGTTCTGCACTTTTTGTGATGGGTAAAAAATGTTAAACTCGCGTCAGTACACGTGATCTGATCGAAAATTCGTAAGACGGAGGGAGAATTGTCAAACTAGCGTCAGGACACCTTACCTGATCGAAAATTCGTAAGACGGAGGGAGAATTGTCATGTTTATGTACGATAGCGCAATAAATGAATATTGTATTTAACCACATAAATGATAGTACTTTTATACTGATAATTGAAGCAATTCGTGCAAAATTATTCCCTAACCATTCCAAAATATCAAAAATGCACAACGTTAATATTCAAGTTTTCACTTCTGCCGGCACTCCCAGAGTGCAACCCGTTGTTTTTTATATATTATTGCAATCTTACAGGCAAACTTTGGTCGAATTTCGAGCACTAGGCGACCACTAGTTTAAATAAATAGGTTTGTGGTTGAAAAGTCTGTTGGTGACAGTACGATTGAGCCGGCTCGCCCGAGGAAGTACCATCCTTTTACAGACAGAACTGCCGTAAGAGTCGTGACACTGTTATTGTTTTGTCCGGTGAACTTTTAGATCCAGATGATCACGTACATACCCCACTCCTACCATTTTCTTTTACCTTCAGGCCGACTTGACTCGACTGACGCTCGTTTGCCCTCTCTGTAGTATATGAACTTTACCTTTACTTGACTTAATAATTACTTTATGATTTTAATAATACAGTTACGTTACTAAAAAAAAATTAAATTAATAAATTTAATTAGGTTGATTATTAAAATTTCAATTGTGACGTTTTACGTGTAGAAGTAATCGTTAAATGACAAAAAGGATGTATGTTACAATGTTGCTAACTCGCCAGTATTTCTAATACCGAAATTTTTAATTTTAAATATCAATAGGTTTATCATTTAGCAACTAATTATTTACACAAAAAGTTTAGTTTTAAATTTTATTTGCTGTTAAGTATTGAAATAAAGTGCCAAATCCAACAGAGAAAAATGTTGCATGCCTTTTTTGGCAATTTAAAAGAGTGGCCGTGAGTTTATTGCAGGTTTCTTCTCATAGGCTCAACCCTTTACCTGAACCTAGCAACTAACCTAAATATAGATTTAGGGCGCGTTCCCACTATGTCGTGACGATAGATAATCGTGTCGTTTAAAGCGTCGCGCGTCGTGGCTTGTGTATTTAAATAGAGGTGTTCAGATAACGGATTACACGATTAACTATCGTCCACGAGTTTTTTTTGCAGTGACGACAGATTGTCAAGTCAATGGAAACTGCTAGCACGACAGTCGTAAAACGATAAAAAAAACGTCACGACTAATCATGACGGCAAATCGTGTGTAGTTGTTGCAACTATCCATCGTAGCTACGATATAAATGTCGTCTCGTCGTTTACACGTTCAACGATAAAATATTTCGACGACACAGTGACGATAAACAGTCGATATAATGAGAACAGCTAGAGACGACAGTCGTCCAACGACAAATTAATCGTCACGACATAGTGGGAACGCGTCCTTAGGACCTTAATAAACCCATTAGGTAACCTATATGCATATTTTGACGTTCATAAAGTAAACTTTGTGACATAAATGCATAAATTTTTAGTTGTAAGGTAGTAGGTCCTGGCTGGTTTCAGCATGAATGGGCCGAAACGACCGGGGTAGTTCTACCCTCTCACAGAATACCGGCGTGAAGTAACGGTACCTGTACTGTTGCGTTTCGTATCGGTGAGTAAGAAAGCCGGAGGCCTAGTTACCCCGAACCTTTTCCTATCCTTTCCTTTGTCCTTTCCCTTCTTCATTCCTTTTTAAAGGGTTGGCAACGCACTTGTAACTCCTTTGGGGTTGCGGGTGTCCATGGGCGGCGGTAATCGCTTACCATCTGGCGATCCGCCAGTTGGTTTGCCCGCCCAAACCATAAAAAAAAAATTAAAAAAAATTGACTTCGATTTGACTTTGGTATTTCGTGTCTTGGCTTGGACAATCGTCTGAACTTACCCCCAGGCTCTTGGCTGCTGATGCTTTTGATTTAAACTATTTATACACGACCATATCTTCTAGTTACATGTAGTAAGTGATCAACTAATGGCTGCCTTACCTGATAATAGGCTTAAACCTCTGCTCGTCATATACATCTTGTACTCTTACAAGATACCCCCCCACAATGCCTGGAAAATTGAAATGGCTACATATATAGACACATATGTGTAAATCCCAGAAAGAGTAAAAATAGCGCCCTTGAGATGGCATTACGGTCACGAGAGCTAATCTTAACGGAGACTGGCTATCGGTGTAAAAGATATTATAGTGCAAATGTATGTGCGCAAACACAAGTGCACTTTTTATTCCTAATTACCATAGTCCGATGTGATGACAATCCGTCACGACCAGGGAGAGATCAGATGCTGGACCATTTTACGTGTATTTCGAGGCACGGGAGTGTGCAATACCGCCAAGTTTTAAACCCGAATTGAAGAATATTGAGCACTAGTTTTCACCCGCGGCTTCGCCCGCGTAAATGTAGGTTAGGTTAGGTTAGGTTTACAACGGGGGGGCCTGCTATGGATGACTCAATTCTTTTAAGAGCTCCCAACAGGCCCCTCCATTGGGTGAGAGAGGGAACACCCCAGGTTTTTTAGTGGGTATACCAGTTTGGGGAGTCCCACACGCCCCGCCGGTGCCGTCCCCTAGCCGGCGGGTAGTGCATGAAGCATTTTTCCTGGGTACCAAAAAAAAAAAAAAAAAGGTTTGCAACAGTTGGCTTACTCAGGTGCTCTCCGGACACGGCTGTTTCGAAGAGTACCTTTGCAAGATAGCCGGTAGGGAGCCGACAACCAGCTGTCACCATTTGTGAGGAGTGTGACCGGGACACGGCGCAGCACACGCTGGAGGAGTGCCCGGCGTGGGCCGCGGAGCGCTGTGCCTTGGTCGCTGTGATTGGCCCCGACCTCTCCTTGCCGACCATCATATCCAAGATGGTCGGCGACGACAGGTGCTGGGGCGCAATGAGGTCCTTCTGCGAGTCTGTCATCTCGCAGAAGGAGGCGGCGGAGCGGGGGCGTGAGGACGATCCTTACGCCCCGAAAGTCCGCCGCGGAAGGAGGGGGCGCAAGAGACGCGCTTATGTCGCTCTCCTGCCCCCCACTTAAGGGTTCCGGGTGGCAAGGCCTCAGGGGGGCCTGCCACCCGTAAACTAAGAACCCTGAGAGGGCGCGCGCGGTGTTCCCGCGCGCCTTCCAACGTCGAAAGGGGAGAGCGGTGAAGCTCTCCCCTGGGGAGAAGAGGGGGTCGGGTCCTAAAAAAAAAAATGATCCGGCCCGCACCCACACGGGGGCCTGCTATGGATGACTCAATTCTTTTAAGAGCTCCCAACAGGCCCCCCCATTGGATGAGAGAGGGAACACCCCAGGTTTTTTAGTGGGTATACCAGCGCTTTTTTCTTGCTGGGGAGTCCCACACGCCCCGCCGGTGCCGTCCCCTAGCCGGCGGGTAGTGCATGAAGCATTTTTCCTGGGTACCAAAAAAAAAAAAAAAAAGGTTTGCAACAGTTGGCTTACTCAGGTGCTCTCCGGACACGGCTGTTTCGAAGAGTACCTTTGCAAGATAGCCGGTAGGGAGCCGACAACCAGCTGTCACCATTTGTGAGGAGTGTGACCGGGACACGGCGCAGCACACGCTGGAGGAGTGCCCGGCGTGGGCCGCGGAGCGCTGTGCCCTGGTCGCTGTGATTGGCCCCGACCTCTCCTTGCCGACCATCATATCCAAGATGGTCGGCGACGACAGGTGCTGGGGCGCAATGAGGTCCTTCTGCGAGTCTGTCATCTCGCAGAAGGAGGCGGCGGAGAGGGGGCGTGAGGAAGATCCTTACGCCCCAGAAGTCCGCCGCCGGAGGAGGGGGCGCAGGAGACATGCTTATGTCGCTCTCCTGCCCCCCACTTAAGGGTTCTGGGTGGCAAGGCCTGGGTGCCACCCGTAAACTAAGAACCCCGAGAGGGCGCGCGCGGTGTTCCCGCGCGCCTTCCAACGTTGAAAGGGGAGAGCGGTGAAGCTCTCCCCTGGGAACAAGAGGGAGTCGGGTCCTAAAAAAAAAAATGACCCGGCCCGCACCCACACGGGGGGCCTGCTATGGATGACTCAATTCTTTTAAGAGCTCCCAACAGGCCCCCCCATTGGATGAGAGAGGGAACACCCCAGGTTTTTTAGTGGGTATACCAGCGCGTTTCTTGCTGGGGAGTCCCACACGCCCCGCCGGTGCCGTCCCCTAGCCAGCGGGTAGTGCATTAAGCATTTTTCCTGGGTACCAAAAAAAAATTTTTGTCTGGATAAAAGGTACCCTATGTCCTATTCTGTACCCCTGACAACGTATATGCAAAATTTCATGTTGATCGGTTGAGTAGTTAAGGCGTGAAAGCGTAACAAACAAACAAACTCATTTTCGCATTTATAATATTATATAAGGATTACTTGACAGAAAAGTCCAATAACTTTGTTGTTCGCCCGACCCAGAGATCGAAGTTGACTCTACTATCACAGCAATTGTATGAGCTACCAATGCACCCCAGAAACAATAAAAGGAAGAAAGAAAGAAAGAAAGAAAGATACTGAGCCAAATATGACTCTAAAACTATTTTACACTGAGTGTATTCCGCTATTTGTAATGTGCTAAAATACTAAAACTCCACCCTAGACAAGCCCCTCAATACAAGCTATGTATAATGAAACTAGCTGACCCTAGCGGTATGAAATATACGTGACAACCTATTCTCATAACTACCAAATAAACATAAAAAATTCATAAAAATCGGTCGATCCGTTTCGGAGGAGTGCGATCACAAACATCGTGATTCGAGATTTTTATATACAGGCTGATTTTGAAATCGTGTAATACCTTTTAACCACGCATTCTACTGGTGATATAGAATAACGCTGACCATATATTTTTTTTAGAATTATATTTTTGGAGAAATTAATGTACCGATTTTTTTCGTGAAATGGTTTCAGATAAAAAACGGTACAAAAATTTTCCAAAAATATAATTTTAATAAAAATAATATGGTCAGCGTTATTCTATATCACCAGTAGAATGCGTGGTTAAAAGGTATTACACGATTTCAAAATCAGCCTGTTTAAAGATTCGATACAACCTTGCCTACTTGCAACAAATAGCTCAGCAAGTAAAACAGCCATTTTAAAATGATCACTTATACATGTACAGAACCTGAGGTAAGCTGCAACTTTGTTGTATAACAGAGTTCAAAACGGTCACCAAATAGTGGTGTAATAACGGGCACTCTTTATTTCGGTTACCGTTTTGATAAACCGGTAATAACAGTTTTATTTGGTATACCGGTTACTTTTTTAACGACCAAATAAATTTTTATATTGATGATATTTTAGGTTTAGGTTAGGTTAGGTTAGGTTGAAGCAAAAACTTTGTACCCCTTTTTACGAAAATTGAGCGGACGGAGGAGTATGAAAGGAGGTGTGCAAATTACGGCCTTAGTGGACAAGAATATAATTTATTGTAAAAATGTCTCATAATATTTTATTTGTCGCCATCGTCTTCTTTTAACCGTACCTAGCGGGAAAAAGGTTTTTTTTTACATTTTATTGATTCATTAAACCATTGTGGCTTGGGACAACATTGCCAGTGTTGAACAAAAGGTATTTTTTATAAGAAGTGAAATTATTACGAAACATTATTATTTATATTAAATTAAGTTTTTACTAACACAAGTAATAATATTACTTGTCTTAGTAAAACTCCACATATTATGTGGATTAAACAGGGATGCAATAGTATCAATTTATTAATGTTGTGATTTATTTTACTAATCAATAGATTGACCAATTCAATGTAATGGCATTATTCAATATGTGGTAGTGATAACACTTTTCGTTGGACACTCGATCTTCATTGACATTTATCATTCGTGATGTGACAATGTTATGAGAGAGCTATAAAGTACAAATGCCTGGATTTTAAGAGGTAAAATACAATCCAGGCATGTAAGCCGTATAGTAAACTATGTGTACATTTTAATTGATAACCCTCTAAGAGGTAGAAATGCTATTATACAGCATTACTGTAACTGCATAGTAGGCAGAAGAAAAGTAGACTGCTGTGCACATATAATGTCCATCATATGGTATTTATGTTGGGCAAGGTTTCAAAATAATGTAGCACCTCCTGCACCACACCTTGATAGTATATTTAGTCATAAAGAAGGTAATGTAGTGGTTGGAGACTAATAAACTAATACCAAAATACACTATTGTTTACTTTAGCCATTGTTTCTTTGACTATTAATTAACCTTTAACAATAAATGAATAGTAACTATAGTTATTTGATGGGTACTTGCATTGCAGAGCGAGCACTGCTACCTGAGTTTAGTAAAGTAACTAGTTTTACCCTAGTGAACTCTGTAAACCAGCTATATAAACTTATTTTAGGTTTTTAGACAGAAACAAGCATAATTAATAAATTAATTTTGAAAAATTAGCTTTGTGCCAAAGTATCACCGGAGCAATTCTGTTCATTTTGGATGCCTTATATATCTGAAACCCAGCTAGATAGCATGTTGAAATAACACAAGGTTATAGAATACTAATAGTTCTTCGTAAAACATACAGTTTTATTTTTGTCCATGCGAGGCCGACGTTGTGTGGGTTTGTTGCATATCTCCTTTGGCACAGTTAAAGTTTATATGGAGAAGGAGGGGCGAATCCTAATATTTTTATAAAATATGCATTAGCAATACATTAAATTAATGAAAAAACCCTACACGCACACAACCATTATGGTAGGTAGTAGAGCCAAGCTGGTTACAGCAGGAATGGGCCGGCTCGACCGGGGAAGTACTACTCTCTCACAGAAAATCGACGTGAAACAACAGTGTTTCACTGCTGTGTTTCGTTCGGTGAATGAGAGCGCCGGAGGCCTAAGCATGAGGTGACGATTCTCGCAGCTTATGAGGGACCTGCAGAGTATCCGTAGAGTCATTGTGTGGGTGGCGCGAGTCGACCCGGCGGCCAGGGAGAGCCGTAGAAACGGCGCTCTGCTGGCCGCCCGCGGTATAGTCCAGAGGCCCAACCGCGTCTAACCAACTAGGTTGGCTGCCTTATCATGCCGCGCATAATCTCGAGGTGGCTCGTCGTGCCGGATGGTGACCGGAGGGTGGGTCCCGGCGACCACTTTCGGGAGGGTACGGGGGTCCTTCCGTCCGTCGGATCGGCTATCGCCATACCATACAGTTATATGACAAAACTTGCCCTGCGCCTTGCCCCACTTTGCTGCGAGAATAGCCGCCTCTTTTTTTTTTTCACTTTTCCCCTTCCTTTCACTCTATGGCAGTACGAACAAAGCATTGTCGTTCAACAGCAGCCAATCGCCGTAACCCCACTGCTGCTTCCTGTGTCGTGGAGTTTATTAACATCAGAGGACTCCACGCTAACCTTAATGCCGTCCATCACCACCTGGAGATGGCTCGGCCGGCAATGCTTTTTCTAACGGAGACACAAATACGCCGTCCTGCAGACACGAACTACCTGCAATATCCCGGCTACGTGCTAGAGGAGTGTTTCCTCGCGAAAGCCGGGGTATGCTTGTTTGTTAGGGCGGATATTTGCTGTCGCCGTCTACAATGCCTAAAGGACCCTTCCTTCTCTCTCCTTTGGGTACACGTAGATCATGGCTCTTTCAGCCAAATCTACATGTGCCTCTACCGATCCCATTCAGGAGACGCTGAGACAACTCGACTCTTCAATTACCTGAGTCAGGCGGCAGACGACGCGCAGGAGCGGTTTCCGAACGCTGAGTTGGTGTTCTTGGGAGATTTCAATGCCCACCATGAGACCTGGTTGGGTTCTCCCAAAACAGACCACGCGGGACGAACTGCCCATGCGTTCGCTCTCACGCATGACCTGTCTCAACTGGTACTCCAGCCCACCCGGATACCAGACATTGCAGGTCAGGCGCCCTCTCTGCTCGATCTGCTGCTGACGAGTAACCCCAACCGGTACAGTGTGTCGATTCGTGCTCCTCTGGGCACCTCAGACCACTGTCTGGTTTGTGCCACAGCTGTTGTTGTTACGCCCCCACGACCCGAGGAGGCAAGACGACGACTGTGGCACTACTCGTCGGCAGACTGGGATGGAATGCGGGAGTACTTCGCATCCATCCCTTGGGCTCAACGCTGCTTTGAGAACAGGGATCCATCAGAGAGCGCTACTGCTGTCGCTGGTGAAATCATTCTGGGTATGGAATATTATATTCCATACAGTGATGTCACGAGCGGCGGCAGGATAAGGCCCTGGTTCGGTCGTGAATGCGCTGATGCTGTTGAACGCAAACAGACAGCGTACCGCGCTTGGACCAGGGCTCGCACTCTCCACGACCCTAACGTGGATCACCTGAAGGCAGCGTTCAACCAAGCCACAAAGGTCTGCAAGAGGGCATACTTAAGAGCGGATGCCCAGCGCGTCACACGGTTCGGCCAGGAACTCATGGCGCATCCTACGGGCAGTCGTAGCTATTGGCGCCTGGCCAAAGCCGTGCAGTCTAACTTCTGCCAGACCTTGCTGCCCCCTCTGAGGTATCCGAATGGATCACTGGCTCATCGGCCGCAGGAGAAAGCAGATCTGTTTGCAAATCTCTTTGCGGCCAACTCCCGAATCGATGACTGCGGTTCGCAGCCGCCTAACATTGCCAACTGCGGCTACACCATGCCTGATATATGTATCAGGCAACGAACCGTTCGTGCGATACTGCAGTCTCTCGATGTTCGGAAAGCCAGTGGACCTGACGGCATCCCAGCTGTGGTCCTTAAAAAATGTGCAGCGGAGTTGTCTCCCACGCTTACGCGCCTATACCGGACGTCTTACGCCGCAGGCATTGTGCCTGAGGCTTGGAAGGAGGCGAACGTTCAACCGATTCCCAAAAAGGGGGACCGTTCCGAGCCAAGCAACTATCGTCCCATAGCTATCACCTCGGTGCTCTCCAAGGTGTTCGAGCGGATTATAAACACCCAAATTGTCCGCTACCTGGAGGATCAATCGTTGATCAATGATCGCCAATACGGCTTTCGGGCTAAACGATCAACGGGTGATCTTCTAGCGTTCGTCACGCACCTCTGGAGTGAAGCTATGGACAAGCACGGCGAGTCTTTGGCTATCAGCCTTGACATAGCCAAAGCTTTCGACAGAGTCTGGCACCGGTTTCTTCTTTCCAAGCTTCCGGCCTATGGCTTGCCCCCTCAACTGTGCACCTGGATTGCAAGTTTCCTGCAGAAGCGTCGTATTCGGGTCCTTTGCGACGGTCGCGCTTCCAAATTTATGCAGGTCAATGCAGGAGTGCCTCAGGGTTCTGTCTTATCCCCTACGCTCTTTCTTCTGCATATCAATGATATGTTGAATCTCGGCAACATACATTGTTATGCGGACGACAGTACCGTGCATGGGCGATATCTCGGACATCCTGGGGCCAAACAGGCTGAGGTTGAGGGGAAAAGGCAGAATCTTATCGTTGAACTTGACCAGACCTTGGACCGCATCTATGAATGGGGTGCCAAGAACTTGGTCGAGTTCAACGCCAAGAAGACCCAGGCATGCGCGTTCTCAACAAAAAAGTCTCCGTTCCTTCCCCTCCCTTCTCTGAAGAACACTCCACTGGTGATACGTGACACTCTCTCCATCTTAGGTATGGATCTTTGCCGCTCCCTTAATCAGAAAACCTATATCGAGAGCGCCATTAAGCAAGCTTCGCGAAAACTCGGAGTTCTGAACAGGGTGAGGCGGTTCTTCACGCCCCTTCTGCGCCCTTGCGTGGAGTACTGTTCTCATCTTTGGGATGGCTCCGCGCAGTACTTGCTGGACGCTCTCGACCGGTTACAGCGGCGGGCTATCCGTATCATCGGAGATCCAGAGGTCACGAGTTCACTGGAACCTCTGCAACTCCGTAGGGACATTGCCTCATTGGCATGTTTCTACAGAATATACCACGGGGAGTGCTCTGAAGAGTTATTCCACCTTATCCCGCCCTCCCCTTTCCTATCCAGAACAACGCGTGCTGGGCTCAGATGCCATCCTTACACGGTAGAGTCGATTAGAGCGCGTATCAAAAAGTTTGGGCCCTCATATCTCTGCCGAACGACCAAGGCATGGAATTCTCTGCCAAGGCACGTGTTTCCTTCTTCCTTCAATCCTGGGTTCTTTAAGCGGGGCGTGAAAAAGTATCTTCTCAGGCCGTCAAAGTAGAGACCTCAACATCGCCTCGGCTACTGTGGGGGCGATGTGGAGGCCACTGCTCTTAGACCACACGACTGCTTACCATCAGGTGGAGTGTGGTCATTTTGACGAGCAAAATAAAAAAATAAAAAAGAAATAAAAAAACCATGCATTTGACACACGCAGTCGAAGCGCGTAGCTATGGTTACATATATCAATATATAATTACATAATATATTAGCAATATCTTACAGTCAAACTTTGGTCGAATTTTGAGCCCTAGGCGACCGCTAGTAATAATAATATCCTCCTCGACCGACTTCGGCCACGGCGAGCATTTCAACTCCGTTCTAATTGTCGTTGGTGTGCTCAAATAAAAATAAACGTTTCTTTCGTTAATAATAATAATAATATCCTCCTCGACCGATTTCGGCCATGGCGAGCGTTTCAACTCCGTTCTAATTGTCGTTGGTGTGCTCAAATAAAAATAAACGTTTCTTTTGTTAATAATAATAATAATATCCTCCTCGACCGATTTCGGTCATGGCGAGCAATTCAACTCCGTTCTAATTGTCGTTGGTGTGCTCAAATAAAAATAAACGTTTCTTTTGTTAATAATAATAATAATATCCTCCTCGACCGATTTCGACCACGGCAACCACTTCAACTCCTATTTAATTGTCGCTGGTGTGCGCAAATAAAAATAAACGTTTCTTTTGTTATTAGTAGCAAAAGCTCCGTACAATAGACCGCGAGTCATGAGCGCGTTTTGGGTTTATGTATATTCTAAGGCCCATTGGATTATACAGTAAGTAAAATAACGAAAGGCGTTCCCTTAAAGCGGTTATTATACATAATTAATACATGCAAATGAACATATTTGCATATAAAAATAAGCATGAAAAATAAATTAAATGTAAAGCTAATAATTTTTTTTTTCTTATTTAAAAATTCATAACTAAGTAAAAAGCGACGTTGCCGTTTTGCATTGGCAGGTATTTTTGTGCGTATGCAAAGAGTGTTTCTTTTTCGTGTCTGTTTATAATTTTTTATCGAAGTTATTAAAAAAAATATTTTTTGATTTTAATGGGAAATTTGTTTAGGATCTACGCACGCCATAATAGTGCCAGTTTAAGGGAACGCCTTTCGTTAGTTAACGTACTGTATATCGTCGCTTTACACAAATGAAGAGAAAGTAACAACATACCTCAAGCCTTATCTATACAGGATCCTTCATATCTGGCTGTCTTACCTGATGAGCTGTCTGATCCTCGCATTTGTGGCCAGTGTTCCCTATTGTCACCTTTATTTTTAATATTTCTTGAAATAAAAATCTTATGTCCGCCCTCATCTGGAAAATTATTTAAAGCAATGTAGAACTGCAAAACCGATGTAGTCTACGCCTATCAAACTGTCTTTTCTATGAAAAATCCACCCCATTATATCTAATTATAATCTAATGGGGTCGTGAGGGAGTTCACACAAACATTCAAACAATAGACACAAAGAGCACCCAGGCCCTGAACAATTATACTTGGATCATACAATTTTCTGATGACTTCAAAACCTCTACACCATTAGTGCATCGGAGATTTTAGAACTTTTAGAATTGCCGGCGAGTACTGACTATCTTATCTTATGTGGGTGCCAGTCAGTGCAGACCGGCGACACTTCGACCCAGTGGGATCTTTTGTGTCGACACTCTCCCAATAACGACTGCCATAGATGTTCATGGCAGCCGGGACCGACGGCTTAACGTGCTTTCCGAGGCACGGAGCAGGCGATAATTGTCAATCAATACGCACATAATTTCGAAAAGTCATATAACTTCCGAAAGTCAGAGGTCCGCGACGTGGGTTCGAACCCGCGACCCTCTGCATTGCAGTCTGTTGGTCTCCCCACTGAGCTATCACTGCTCCTAGTACTGACTAACTCATTTTAGATTCTAGAATATCTCGTCACTGGTAATACAGTCACCCCCAAAAAGATGTATACGGCACAAAATTCTATTAAAATGTCTACAACCAATACATATTGAGTACCGTAACTTCGTATGACTTTAGCCCTGAGGGGTGACATTGGCCCATAATTGGAAAAAGTTTGAAGTTCCCACCAGACCACTATCATACTTTTTGCCGAACAAATACACGTGGAAATCAATAGATAGCACTATAAACTGTCAGTACAACAGCTTCTTCCAATTAAACAGCTTTTTTAAATTAAGGGCCAATGTCACCCCTCAGGGCTAAAGTCATACGAAGTTGCCAATATGTCAAAATATTGTATTCATCTATTGTGTATGATTTTTACTGTTACTTGTCAAATTGAATTACGTTTATAATGTTTTGGAATACAGTCTTGTATTCATGTATTCCAAAACATTATAAACGAGATTTTTTCATAAGTTTGTGTGTCCCTAATAATCGGAAACATTGTATACAACTTTCTTTTAAAACTGTCAGTTCTAGGACAGACATAATTAATAACCAATTGTGTATGGCCGCCGGTGTGCTGCTACGTCTCTATAGGTTAATAACGAGTTAAACATAATAGATGTATACAATACTAGCTTTTGCATTTAGAAGTTTTAAATTCGGTTGAGTCTTTTTTTACCCGACTACGGCAAAGCCAAAAGGAAGGGTAGGGATGTTGGCAGGTCTGGATGTGTTTGTATGTTCCACCGTAGCGCCTAAACTACAGAACCGATTTTAATGAATGAGGTGTCAATAGATTCGTAATAATAGCCCAGGTGACAAAGGCTATATACATTTTAAATTCGTCCTTTTTAGACCTCTTTTTTACGTACTTAGTCGGGTTATAGTTTTTAAACTTTTTTGTTATACGTGAAGCAAAAATTTTTGGATCCCCTTTTTACGAAAATTGCTCAGACGGAGGAGTATTAAATTTGGCACAGTTAAAGTTTATATGGAGAAGGAAGGGTGGATCCTAATATTTATATAAAATATGCATTAGAAATACATTAAATTAATGAAAAAACACTACACGCAAACAATCATGCAGTTGACACACGCAGTCGAATGGCATTCGTAGTATTTCGGTATTGTTTGTCTGACGTCGTACAATTCTTCGAAACTATGGTTACAAATACCTTATTTATATGTAATAAAGAAAAAAAGAAAACAAGGTAGCAAGTTTAGAACTAATATGGTCAATGAAAGAGTATAGTTAAGTAAATAATCATTTGTTTGAAAAAGATAGATAGGTAAATTAACCTGTATAGCCTTGGCGAAATCTTAATGAAATGTGATTATAAGGGCAAAGTTATAGACAGTAAAACCTTAATAACGATCAAACTTAAAATGTATATAAGTTATGGTCGAATTTCGACCACTAGGCGACCGCTAGTTAAGTTAAATCGTTACAAACAAGCAAATAAAAAAATCTAATCTTTCCTCTTCATAATTTTAGTATAGAGTACAGATTTTGGCATTTTGAGTGTAGACATTACAATGGAACTTTATTCCGTTTGTTGAGCGTAACTATCCAAGAGCCTCACATTTATTGTAGGTTATAGCCACTAGTGGGGAGACCAACAGACTGCAATGCAGAGGGTCTCGGGTTCGAACCCACGTCGCGCACCTCTGACTTTCGGAAGTTATATATGACTTTTCGAAATTATGTGCGTATTGATTGATAATTATCGCCTGCTCCGTGCCTCGGAGAGCACGTTATGCCGTCGGTCCCTGCTGCCATGAACATCTATGGCAGTCGTTATTGGGAAGTCAGTGCCCTCTAATATCCTGACACTGGTCTAGCTTTAGGGTATCGCAAGCTTTCGGGTTGCGGAAATCAGATGGCAGTCGCTCCGTGTAAAAACTGATATCCAGTCAAATCTGGTTAGACTAGAAAGCCGACACCAAGTGACTTGGGAATAATAAAGGCTAGAGAAGAAGAGAGACACTAGTGCAGCGTGAGTGCCGTGATATAACATTCAGGCGTAGTTCTCCTGTGCATCAGAAGTCGCTGCCATCACAAGGGACTATGAGGAAACGGGTTCATAATCTGTTCAATACACATTTGAGTACATATTATAATAGGGCGTACCTTCGTACTCGCTGTAGTCACTGTCGCGCCCACCAAACCGCCTGCTGTCGCCTGACCACACACCATTCAATATAGTAAGTCATTGCTACAATATGTTTACAATACGCTGTTATGTTGTTAGTCACAGAATGGCTTCTTCAACAAGATTATACGAAAACTGAATCTATTTTAACATACATCGCTTAACATTAACATAAATATCAACACATTCGCACAACTATATAATACCCTCACAAACACGTTCATCTTTACCCTCCACACTCACACACACACACACACGCTTACACACACACATGCACATTCAAATAAGCACACATAGAACTGAACGCTCGCATCCACATAATATATGTAAGTACACACATCCACACGCACACAGTTTAACTAAGTTACATTTACGCATACCTGTTATGTAGTTCATTGATATAATTATACTAGACACAGTCTGTAAGTTTTACATCTACTCAAGTAATATATAACACCCAAACACTGTCTGTTATAATACAGGTCCTATCCTAGTTTAAGAGACAGGGTTTCAAAATAATTGTATACAGATTTTTACTACAATGGATCTTCAAAACTGTTATGTAAATCCTTTTATTGTATATATATAATAAAGCATCTTTGCATATATATATATAATAAATGTATATATGTATAGTGTGAACCCATCTGTAACTTTTAGAATAAATAAAAAAATATTATTATTATTATTATTATTATTATCTCTCGTGTACCAGTAATAGTTATTGATCTTTTTGGAATATACCGGTATACCGTTATACCGATATTTAGTATAAATTCTGAATACCGGTATACCGGTAAGTAAAGAAAAATAATTATAAATAGTTACGTTGTAGTCTAAGGCAGTCGTTATTGGGAAGTGAGTGCCTTCTAATATCCTGACACTGGTCTAGCCTTGGGTATCGTTAGTCTTCGGGTTGCGGAGGTCAGATGGCAGCCGCTACGTGTAAAAACTGATATCCAGTCAAATCCGGTTAGACTAGAAAGCCGACCCCAAGTGACTTGGGAATAATAAAGTCTAGGGAGAAGAGTTACATTGTACATGCTGTATTTCATTTCTTGCAAACAAAAAATATTATTTGCAGGAAATGCGATACAGCTATCACATGTGTAACATACAGTCAGATATCAGTGTTGGCAAATAAAGTAATGTCATTAAAAGCCCTGTTCATAGTATGGACACTATAGTTTCCAATTTGTAACTGGTCGATGTCTATACATAGTAGACATATAATATATTCTACCACATACACATAACACCATCTAGCCCAAACTAAGCAGAGCTTGTACTATGGGTACTAGACAATAGATAAACATACATATATACTTTTTTCTGTAAACACATACATATTATACATAGAAACACCCAGACAAGGACAAACATCCATGTTCATGCACACAAATGTTTGACTTGTGCGGGAATCGAACCTGCGACCTCAGGTCGGTCGGTTACACTAACCACTACGCCATCGAGGCCGTATTAAATGTGATTAATAAATGTGAGGGGTGTTCATAAAAGCAATAGAATCCAACACAATTATTTATAGGATTTTTATGTGTCACTGTCTGTATATTTGTACAAGCATCACGCAAAAAGTACTGCACGAAAGCTGAAGAGTTCAAACAAACTCTTCAGCTTTATAATCTACTAGCTGTCCCGCGCAACTTCGTCTGCGTCACATAAGAGTGAGGAGAAGGTGGGTCGTAGGCACCTATAACACAATTTTAAAGGAGCTGAAACATCCACGAACCACATAAGAACCATTCAACAACATTTTATAAATATACCTACAGTGCTAATTTAAAATCACGCAGAATAAACCAGGAGAAACATCGTTTGTGTGTCTGTAATGGGTAATTATTTTGCTGCGATGTTATTTTAAAACTGCGATATCTCCTAAGATATTCATTGAAATCGAATGATGTAAAGGGCAATTTTGTTTTAAATTAAATACTTGTGATGAATAACGTATTTATTTGGATAAGGATTAATATCATGTTTATAAAAACACCTTCGCAAATAATGCATTATTTTAGAACAAATTTGGTTAGCATAAAAAAGATTATAGTGAGCCAACCTTAAAAGATAGACATGTGCTGTCGCGGACGTTTTTTTTTTGAACTGTTAAAGGGGAGCCATTCTGTCATATATGATTTTTGCAAAACTTTAACTGTTTACGCGGCGCACGCAGCGGAAGCTCTCAAAAGGAAAAAATACCCCCCGATTTTGAAACATTCCTCATTGGTGCTCCGCTCCAAGCATTCAAGTAAATAAACAAACAAACAAACTCTTCAGCTTTATAATATTAGTATAGATACCAATATTATAAAACTGAAGAGTTTGTTTGTTTGTTTGAACGCACTAATCTCAGGAACCACTGGTTCGAATTGAAATATTCTTTTAGTATTGGATAGCCTGTTTATCGAGGAAGGCTATAGGCTATATAACATCACGCTACGACCAATAGGAGCGGAGCAGCAATGAAAAATGTTTCAAAAACGGGGAAAATTCTCTTATGTGAAGCAGACGAAATGCTTTGGTCAGTTAGTTAATAATAAAGGTACTTACGTGTGACACCTCTTTTCACCCGAACGTGACCTGTAATGAAACATAATCTATATATTAATACGTGAAGCGAAAACTTTGTACCCTTTTTACGAAAATTTGGCGGACGGAGGAGTATGAAATTTCGCACACTTATAGTTTTTACAGAGAAGAAGTGACGAATGCTAATATTTATATAAAATATGCATTAGAAATACATTAAATTAATGAAAAAGCACTACACCCACTTAACCATGCATTTGACACACGCAGTCGAAGCGCGTAACTATGGTTACATATATCAATATACGAGTATAATGACATGACATATATATCAGTTGGTCGAATTTCGAGCACTAGGCGACCGCTAGTTACAATAAATAGTACCTTATTTATATGTAATAAAGAAAAAGAGACAACAAACTAGCAAGCTTAGGAGTTTTGGTCGAATTTCGAGCACTAGGCGACCGCTAGTTACAATAAATAGTACCTTATTTATATGTAATAAAGAAAAAGAGACAACAAACTAGCAAGCTTAGGGGTTTTGGTCGAATTTAGAGCACTAGGAGACCGCTAGTTATTATAAATGTAGGTGGTGACTGCTGCGCATCCGGTCTCAGATTCCATTCCCGTGTGAGGTAAAGCGTTATTTGGTTTTCTATTAAAATATGTCTGTTGACACATCACACGGGATGTTCAGCGTGCGAGATCAAAGATTGCCTTATGTATATAGTTCTTAATTCTATAACAGCGGAAACAAAGAACACGTATTGACTTCACCGATGGCGCAGTGGTCGCCTCGCCACTGACACTGCGACGAGTGTTGTGGGTTCGAATCCCACACGGGACAAAACTTTGTGTGATCTACAAATGGTTGTACCGAGTCTGCGTGTTCTTTGTGTCCGTTGTCTGAATGTTTGTAAAGTCCCCGCGACACAGGAATTATTCCTAGAGCGGGTTTTATCTATACTAATATTATAAAGCTGAAAAGTTTGTTTGTTTGTTTGGTTGAACTACTGATTCGATTTGAAAAATTATTTTAGTGTTGGATAGCCTATTTACCGAGGAAGATTATAGGCTATATAACACTACGCTACGACCCATGGGGGCGGCGCAGTAATTATAAAAGCGGGTGAAACCGCGGACACATCTAGTCTTTTTATAAAAAAGTTACGGCCAGACTCAGAACAACTATTAAATTAGCGGATAATACTAATGTTTGTGCCGCGTGAGAATCGAACCCATAACAATTTCTCATTGAAATCTTAATTCTACTTTTAACACGCTTTTATTAGCTTCACCTGTATGTTTGTTTGTTTATAACCGACTTTGGACTTGATTTTAACCCACTTCTAACGGTCAAATTTCATTTAAACGTTGTAGACTTATCGAGGACCGATGACAAAACAATAATTTAGAAAAAATAAAAGAAATATAAATAATACCTAGTTTAGAAATACTAAAAAAACACGCTGTATTAAAAAAAATCTTATAAGTAGAATATAATTAAATAATTTTAATGTAAAAAAGCGTGGGGTAACCGTTCTTACACTGAGAACAGAACCTTGCCCAGCAGTGGGAAAGTTTAATATAGGGCTGATATTATAATTATATTACTTACGAGTTTTATTAAACTTCATTCCTGAATGTATTTCTTCATGGCCGCATTGTTTCATTGGTACTATTTTGGCTTCATAATCTGTAAATTAAAAAGATTCTGATAAAAAACTAATATTTACATATACTAGCGGTCGCCTAGTGGTCGAAATTCGACCATAACGGATATAAATTTTATGTTTGATCGTTATTAAGGTTTTATTGTCTGTTCAACTTATATATTAACGAGCTTATTGAGGAGCTGAGCAGCACCAGAGCTGGCTGCTTTGTTGATGGCGAATGTCTTAACAATTTAAGTTATGCGGACGATATGGTGCTGCTCAGCCCCTCGGTCAACGGAATACGAAAACTCATTGAGATTTGTGAAAAGTATGCTGATGTTCACCAGTCAACTTATAATGTAAACAAATCGGAAGTAATGATATTTAAGTCGCGGAATTATCTTAGTTGTATTTTACCAGTTAAGTTATATTATATGGCACGCCCCTTACAATTGTTAAAAGTTTTAAATACCTCGGTCACATAATAAATGACACTTTAGTGGACGATGAAGACTTAGAACGACAAAGACGTAGTATTGCATGTAAAAGTAATATGTTAGCAAGAAGATTTGCACACTGTTCCGAGCAGGTGAAGATTACACTGTTTCAGGCCTACTGTCAGTCGTTTTACACCAGTCAACTCTGGCACAAGTACACGAAGAATGCGTATAACGCGCTTCGTGTACAATACAACAACGCTTGCCGAGCTATGCTCAACCTCCCGTGGCGGTGTAGTGCGACTGGCGTGTTCGCTGACAGTAGGGTCACAGATTTCTATAAGCTTATAAATAAGATTAGAATATCATTTCATATACGTGTAAGCAATAGTAATAACGACATTATAGCTGCAATTTTTCGGACGGTGTATGTATTTAGATCAAATCCTAAATTTTGAAATAATATTGTAATAACATTTCTAATAATAAACCTCTCAAATATAGAAACTAGTAAATGTAATAATAAGTACAATAGTTCCTAACTGCTTTAAATATAGATACATATTATGTTTGATTTTTGTGATTTTGTAATTTCTCTATAACATAAGTAATTTTATTTTTAATTTGATTTTGTTAACAAGTAAGTTAAATTCTATGGGTTATACCTGAAATAAACGATTATTGTTATTATTATTATAACTTGACCCTTATAATCACATTTCGTTTATATTTCATCAAGGCTACACAGGTTAATTTACCTATCTTTTTCAAACAAATGATTACTTACTTAACTATACCACAGATAATATAATACTATACTAGTAACTATACCTATTCTTTCATTGACGATATTACTAAGCTTGCTACTTTGTTTTCTTTATTACAGTTAGTAAGCTATAATATTTAACCATAGTTATGAATTGTACGACGTCAGACGAACAATGCCGAAATACTACGAACGCGATTCGACTGTGTGTCAATTGCATGTGTGCGTTTTTTCATTAATTTAATGTATTTCTAATGCATATTTTAAAAAAATATTAGGATTCGCCCCTCCTTCTCCATATAAACTTTAACTGTGCCGAATTTTATACTCCTCCGACCGCGCAATTTTCGTAAAAAGGGGTACAAAGTTTTTGCTTCACGTATTAATATATAGATATTAGATAAGACGCACCTATTTACCAAAGATTAAAGACAACATTTCTATTAACGATATAGTTTTCACTATGTTCTACTCAAAAGCGGTAGTCAATGCAAATATAGTGCATGAGGTTGCCGGTTCGAATCACAGGTTAGGCCAAAAACGTTTGAAGGTTTTTCTGTCAAGTAATTCCTAATAGCAGCTGGCATTTTCTTTTTATACAATTAAGGTGGCAAACAAGCATACGGCCCACCTGATGGTAAGTGGTCACCGTAGCCTATGGACGCCTACAACACCAGAGACATCACTTGCGCGTTGCCGACCCTTTAGGAATGGAAGTGGGAAGGAGAAAGAGCGGGAAGGGGGAAAGAGGGTGATTGGGCCTCCAGCACTCTCACCGAACGGAACACAACAGTAGGAATATTGGTATTTCACGTCGATATTCTGTGAGAGCTACTACTTCGCCGGTCGAGCCGCCGCATTCATACTGCGATCAGCGAGGCCCCGTGCCTCGTAAAGCACGAAAAGCCGTTGTTGCTGTTCCTGATCTCTCTCCAGTCGAGTCGGAACCGTCCCATTGGACTATGAGAGTGAGGGAATAAACCTAGGTCGCACTTAGGTCTCACGAAAAAATGTACACACTAAGAAGAGTGAGCTCACACTTTAGATAGAGAACCGTTACGATTGGCCGCCGTGACCGCAACAAGTTCTTGAGGATAATATTATCTCTTAACTATACTACCTAATATATTACTAAGAGGAAAGATATGATTTTTTGTTTGTAAGGATTTAACTCAAAAATTACTTAACCGTTTTTTAAAAGTTCTATCTTCGTTAGAAAGCTGTATTATCACCGAGTAACATAGGCAAGATATGTTTCTTACAAATTTTTTTATAATGGAATGCATTGACGCTTAGCTCTCCGCGGGGGCGGGTGGAGGGTTGTGTCTGACTCACCGGGGTAAAAGAGAAAGATGAAATAAGGATGATAATGATGGACCTCCCGGAATACCGACTAAATCTACCACGGTTTACCTCGACAAAACCGCAATCGGCGGGGCCGCGCGAATCACTTGCGCATGCGGTCGCTGCCCCATTACTAACATATCTTTTTTTTTTTAACTTTGGCGCATACCCCTCTGCATGGGCGGTTATATCGGGCTCACACGGAAAAAGACGGCGACATCCCGGTCCTACCGACTAAACCTACCACGGTGTTCCTTCTCGCAACCTGTGGCCGGGGCGCAGGGATCACTCGCGCATTCATCCTGCAGCCCCAGCAGATTTGGGCCGCCACTTGGTCGTGGCGGTCTCGTCACATTTTTAGTTAGACTTCAGTAAGAGGCGCGCGCGGAACACTACGCGCCGCCGTCTCGGGCCTGCTGCTGCACGGTCGTCAGACTGCCCTAGTCTGTCGCCCCAAGCCAGCGTTCATGGGGGCCGGAGATCGTTTAGCGCCCTTCGGCGCCCGGTGCATCGACTGCGGGCCGGGAGGCTGGTGTTCGCCTCCCTTTACGCCACCTCTTTAGCGAACATTACTACCTAATTAATTATATTTCATCCCCATCAAAAATCCTCACCAAAACTTAACTTAAATTATAATAATACCAAAATTGAACAAGTCGATGAGTTTACTCTCCTCGGGTTGTCCATAGATACACATAAATTGGAAGTCGCATATACACAAAACTAAGCTTTTAAAATTATCATATGCCTGAAGCAAAATTAAAAAAACAATCATCTTACAAACTGCCCTTGTCACATACTATGCACATGCACAAGCATAGCTTAGTTACGGTATTATACTATGGGGCAATATCTATACATATAATAAAATCGTAGGAAAGTCAAAACTGTACATTGAATATTTTTTTAAAAGAATACTTGGGGCGTGATGTACAATCGATATCGAAGCAAAAAATATAGTTTTTAGAATTTTTGTCTGTTTGTCTGTATGTATGTCCGGGCTAAACTCAAAAAGTACTGCATGGATTTACTTCAAATTTTGCATGAATATTACTAACAGGTCGGGTCAACATATAGGCTACATATTATCACGCTGTCACCTACGGGGGAGGAGCAGTGGATGTTTATTTTTCTTACGCATTCTGTGACAGCGTGTAATCTAACGACGCATATTTAAATGTTGTTTTTGAGTACGCCATGCTATTATCTAGCTTTACACTATAAAAACTACGTCATTTAAGTAACTTGGGCAGAGAAATATAGTTGGGTTCCGCGGCGACAAACACTTTTTAGTTAAAATCTACGCGGACGAAGTCGCAGGTAACAGCTAGTATACACTAAAAAAGAAACTATAATTTAGTATACACTAAAAAAGAAAAAACGAAGGAGATAGAAAATGACAGGCGCGGCTCCACCCCTTAAAAAAGGTTCACAGCCACCCGAAAATCGGCCAAGTGCGAGTTGGAGTACGAACTCGCTCATGAACAATCATGAATGACTCATGAACGACTTTTGTAATTGGTTATTTCCTTTTTTGTTCTTAGGAATGAAAATAATCATTGGAGGAAGTCGGACCCGATTTCGTCCAATTAAATAGTCAGTTTCGATTAAATTCCAAACCAATCACAATCTATAAATTATTATTTTTTCTTCTTTTCTAGTAGCCAGTAAGCCAATATAGGGACACTAGACTGGGTAAATAGGTATCTTGACGCTGTCTCAGGAGTCGTATAGCGTTTATTATCATCAGCCTATCAATCTCAATAGACCGTGAAAGTGTGACGTCATAAGTCTATTAGGGTTGTGGGCATTCCCATCGTGCCCACAACGGTGGATCCGCCCTTGGAAAATGATGGGCCAAATTGTAATAAGCTGAGATATGGTCTTAAAAATTAGGCATATTTTTTATTTTAAAATATAAAATATCAAGCCCAATTTACAATCTGGGAGCGGCAAAGAAATTAGAAAGATAGGCTTCGTGATATTTTCGATTACAAAAAGATAAAACTATGCACTAGGTAATTAACTCAAAATATTTAAATGCACTATACACACTATATATACAATGTAGTGCATTTCATTACAGTTATACTAATAAAGAAAATGACAATTAATAACTAAAAAACCAAACAGATTACATATTCGATTTCATATATTGGTTAAAATTCATATTTTAATGACAGCTTTGACAGCTGACTGACATTGACACTTGTGGATTTTTTCTACTCGTTTCGCTTTCGTGATTTCCGTTGCGTTATGAGTGCTTTTCTGATTGTTTTTTATTTTCAACGACCACTGTTTTGTTTATTACGGATTCCGATTCCGACACTCCCTACCTCGTACGACACTTGCTTTCACTCTGGACACCGAAGATCGCTTACACGTTTGACTTGGAACTGTTCTATTGGAATTTTGGAATTTTGATACCGGCTTGGATTGTTCATTGTTTAAACTATGGATCGCTGTGTGAATTGTGGGATAGCAACTAATCGCTGCAATGCCATAGGCCGACGACTCTTGGACGATGAAACAATTCTGTCAGTGATTCGGCAGTGGCTTGCACCTAAGTCTGTAAATACCCAAATATAATCTCATCTACCCAACTCCCTGACAGGTCTAAAATATAAATGTTTGAAAAATGTTTACATTTAAGATAAAATCCTAAGCTAATTAGGCATGGTTACAGTGGCCGAATATTGAAATGCAATAGAAAGATTTAAACAAATAAATGTAACATTAAAAGGCCTCTTCCTCTATCTTAATAAACCTACTATTTTGTGCCTGACAGAATCCATAATATTGATACATTGATTATTATTACCAACTGTATACTGTTATGGAAACAATAAAGTATTGATTAATGTAATTATGATGATTTAATGTTATTTTTCCATTTTTAGGTAAACAGTAATGACTATGTTTGTCAAGCATGCTGGGACTTGGCTCAAAGTCCACATGGTGATGACCAAAAAAGACTTGGCCATCGTATTGTCTGCATCTCCTGCGGGCGCTCTCTTACATCACGAGTCCGTCATCTACTGCATACCAATTCAACCCGTGAATCAGGAATTTATTATGTTATACAAGAGTGGATTATACCTCAAACTGTAAGTAACTTACAAATTGAAATGTTGTTTACTGCAAGTCAAAAAATATTTTAAATACCATAGACCCGTCCCATAACATTGAATGTATTAACATTTTTTACTGCAACTGAAGTAAATGTAACTCCCATCAGGTGAAAACATTTTGTCACAAGCTACAACATAATAATTATTATTTTTTTATTGTATTTGCCATTTTTTTGTATTTTGTGTTTAATTTTAATCTATACTAATATTATAAAGCTGAAGAGTTTGTTTGTTTGTTTGTTTGTTTGAACGTGCTAGTCTCAGGAACTACTGGTCCGATTTGAAAAATTATTTCAGTGTTAGATAGCCCATTTATCGAGGACGGCTATAGGCTATATATCATCACGCTAAGATCAATAGGAACTGAGCACCAATGAAGAATGTCTCAAAATCGGAGGTTTTTTTTTCTTTTGAGAGCTTCCGCTGCGTGCGCTGCGTAAGCAGTTAAAGTTTCGCAAAAATCATGTATGACAGAATTGTTCCCCTTTAAAAGTTCTAAAAAAAAGTCCGCGACAGCATATGTCTATCTTTTAAGGTTGGCTCACTATAACCATTTTTATGCTAACCAAATTTGTTCTAATATAATGCATTATTTGCGAAGGTATTATTATAAACATGATATTAATCCTTATCCAAATAAATACGTTATTCATCACAAGTATTTAATTTAAAACCAAATTGCCCTTTACATCATTCGATTTCAATGAATATCTTAGGAGATATCGCAGTTTTAAAATAACATTGCAACAAAATAATTACCCATTACAGACATAGTACAAACGATGTTTCTCCTGGTTTATTCTGCGTGATTACTACTGGTTCGATTTGAATAATTCTTTTAGTGTTGGATAGCCTATTTATCAAGGAAGGCTTTAGGTTATATAACATCACGGTACGACCCACGAGGGCGGCGCAGTAACGATAAACGCGGGTGAAACCGCGGGAACATCTAGTTGTTTATATTTTTTGTGTATTTTCAATGAGTTTGTATTTAGTATTGCAAGCAAGTAATCTTTCATATGTGTACAATGCTATGCATACCTAATACTTGTGTAATTACAATTCTTTTAGAAATAAGGAAGTCTTTACTAAAATTTGTGTAATTATACTATTGGTGTGCTTATTCAATAAAATAAAAAATATATATTGTTTATAATTGTGGAATGCAAATGCAGATGATTAAAACAGTATCTTTGTATTCTTATTTAAAATCTAATCACAAACTACTTAAATAGTTAATTTGTGGTAGGTATAGGTACTAACCCCAAATTGAATCTTCATAAATTCCAATTTTGATTGTATATGTCTATTACAGATACAAGCAGCAAGTTACATATGTCATTCTTGTTGGGTGTCTGCAGACAGAGCTGCTGTCTATATACACTCAGGCCCGTCAACTTCATCCCAACAAGACAGGCCTCAAAAACAAGTCCCACCTGCTGTGTCTCCACTACCTGTTGTGTCACCGCTACCTGCTGTGTCTCCTCTACCTGCTGTGTCTCCTCTACCTGCTGTGTCTCCGCTATCTGCTGTGTCTTCCAATGAAGAAGTTGGAGGCAATCAACCGGAACCTACTATTGTTTTGCCAGAATACAAGAGAGCTGTTGAAACTGAAAGCAAATGCTTCATCGAAGGATGCAGGAGGACAGAAAGATACAGAGTTCCACTTACCACTAGAAAAAAGTTACTCAACCAATATAAATATTACATCCCAGAAAATAACCGCTTTTGTGATAATCATTTGGTAATAGAAGCATGGGATTTTCTTGATAGTTTGAGATCCAATTATGTACAATATTTTACCGCAAAGCATATTCAGGACATGATGTCCTTGAAATAAGTAATAGATACTGGCATGCTACGTTTAGAAACAATAACATACATGGTCTGGATTAAATAAAGCACAATTTAATTCAATGTTCACTGAAGTTCCTCAGTTGTTGGAAATGCCAAAAGCAACCTTATCTCTGGCTGCTTTTTGGCCGCTTATCTGATGAAGCTCAGAACTGGGGACTCGAACGAAAGATTATCAACTTTATTAAAAGTGTCTAGGCCAACTTTATAGTGTATTCGCGTTAAGAAAATAGTGACTCATCGTTATCACTCAGCTTAGCCACGCCCCTTGACCAATTAGATCTTAGTAAATTAGAAGGCCGTGTTCACATTGACCAGTTGAAGTAAGCCCTTCAGACAGTACGGACGTGTCGTTTGTTGATTTTAAAAATTAATACCTCACCTATTCGTAAAAATAAAAATGGATCAATAATTCATAGCGGAAAAAGACGAGTTAAACAGTATGGTGATCAAAAAGTGACTATTGAGAGTATAGTTGTGAAAACGGCTAGTGCATGCAGTTTTTCTGAAAATACCTTTTATAAAAGTATTAAAGAACAGAAAGGAAACGAATGCTTTAAAATCGCCTGTAAAAAAAAGAGTTCGACTATCTACGACTGACTAATTTGATGACTTTGACAAATGTGCTATAAGGAGAAAAGTGGATTCCTTATATTTCAAAAACGAGTACCCGACATTAGATAAAGTTATGTCACTATGTAATGATGATGCAAATATTCCACCTTTCAAACGTACTACTCTCCATAAAATACTCCACGAGCTTGGTTTCGATTTTGCGAAATGGGAGAGCAGATCATTATTACTAGAAAGAGACGACATCGTTATATGGCGACGAAAAAATCTAAGAAAGATTAAAGAACACAGGGTGAGCAGCGATAGCTCAGTGGGGAGACCAACAGACTGCAATGCAGAGGCTCTCGGGTTCGAACCCACGTCGCGCACCTCTGACTTTTGGAAGTTATATAACTTTTCAAAATTATGTGCGTATCGTCGTATACAATTATCGCCTGCTCCGTGCCTCGGAAAGCATGTTAAGCCGTCGGTACCGGCTGCCATGAACATCTATGGCAGTCGTTATTAGGAGAGTGTCGACACAAAAGATCCCACTGGGTCGAAGTGTCGCCGGTCTGCACAGACTGGCCCCCACATAAGATAAGATAAGATAAAGAACACACAGTAGCTAATAAAAATATATGCTTTCTTGATGAAATGTGGGTAAACGCTGGAGACATTAAAACAAAGGCATGGGTAGATTCGACGATTAAGAATAAGAAAGATGCTTATCGAGCCGGTTTATCTAACGGACGGGAGCTCCTACGGGAAAAGGTAAAAGGCTGATCGTCTTGCACAGTGGAAAGGAAAAAGGATTTGTGGAAGGGGAATTGCTATTATTTGAATCTAAATCAACAAAAGATTACCACGAAGAAATGGACGGCGAAATTTTTTAAGCTTGTTAAAAAATATAATACTTAAACTTGAACCGGGAAGCGTTGTCGTCATGGATAACGCTCTCTATCACTCTGTTAAATCCGAGAATGTCCAGGGAGGTCAGCAGCAGCCTACTTCGAGAGCCGTCGGCTTCCAATACTTCCTGGCTACTTAGGGGTCGTATACAATCCCGACATATAAGTCGAAAAACTTATTTTGTTTATATTTTAGTCGATAGCACGTAGAGGAAGAGAAACTACTCATATGTATTACTGTAACTGCATTGTAGGCAGACAAACTGTGGGCTGCTGCGCTTACATTATGAGTATTATATGGTACCTTAGCTGGGCTAGGATAAGACGAAGATCATATTTATCCACCTGAACAATTCTTAGACGACATTTTAATAATAATACAAGATAAATAAAGTATGAACTACATAAAATGTTTTATTTTATTTTGGACACCTCCATAAATTCATTCCTGTTATTTATTTATGGTTTCACGTCATCATTCAGTGTAAGGTTTTTTAAACTTGTTTCTCTTGGCATTTATCCTGGTAATGTCCATTGCGGACCCAGGGATTGCTTACTGGTCTATCCGGATGTGGTTGAATTTCAGTTATTTCATAGAATGACTGCTATCTGACCTCCGCAACTCAGAGGGAAACATCATTCTATGGTTAGATCAGCTGTCAGGATATTAGAAGGCACTGCCTTCCTATTAACGACTGCCGTAGATGTTCATTACAGCCGAGACCAACAGCTTAAAGTGCTTTCCGAGGCACAGAGCAAGCGATAATTAACGCACATAACTTTGAAAAGTCATATAACTTACCGAAAAGTCAGAGTTGCGCGACCAGGGTTTGAACTCGAGACCCCCTGCTTTGAACTCGAGACCCCCTGCTTTGAACTCGAGACCCCCTGCTTTGCAGTCTATTGGTCTCCTCAATGAGTTATCGCTGCTCTTAATATGATTTACCAAACATTCTCCACCAAATATAATAATAACATTATTAAGTACTTAATCTGTCAACGGGTGAGACATAATGCAAAAACTATTGTGTCTCTCTGCCGCCGCGCTCGCACCTCTACAAGTTAAAGAACTTAGTGACCAGCTCCATAGAGATTGTAACATAACCTCACTTTTGCTAAACCTCAATAACAGAACTCTCTGATTGCCTAAGTTAGAAAAATAATTCAGTGATGGTATATTAATATATTAACTATCAAATGACATTAGTTTTATCTTTTTACATTTTTATCCCAAGACTGTATCAAACTATATCAGTGTCCTTTACCAACATCCCGACATTCCAGACTTAAGAATTAAGATACACTCGTCTAGTGCTTTCGTTATATCTATAAAAATGTAATCTATACTATTATTATAAAACTGAAGAGTTTGTTTATTTGTTTGAACGCACTAATCTCAGGAACTACTGGTTCGATTTGAAAAATTCTTTTAGTGTTGGATAGCCTATTTATCGAGGAAGGCTATAGGCTATATAACATCACGCTACGAGCCACAGAGGCGACGCAGTAACGATAATCGCGGGTTAACCAGTGAAAGCGCGGGCACATCTAGTTTATAATAAATGAAAACTACCGAAAGAAATTATACAGGTGCTTCTCACACTATACTTTGATATTGGATATTTAAATAAACACACCACGAACTAACAAACGTTAACATTTTGTAGGAACACATGTAAGTATGTAAAGGCTGAGTGCAAGGCAAGCAAAAATGTATGTGTGCGTGAACGAATGTGTGGCCGATCAGTTACTGCGCACTGGTCGGACTGAAAGGTTCTCACGAGGATTTTGGTGAATAAATAGTCAGTTGTGTACCAGAGAACATTCTTTTAATTAATTATCCCCAGAGTTACCTTACGATCAGTGCCATAACTCAATTAACGCTTCATCGACAAACACAGTGAATACAAGCGTTAAAGTTTAATTATTGAATTTTTTCGATCTATATATACCTCGCACGGTAACGAAACCATATCGCGATTCAGCCGTATCTAAAAACGCCATCTATCGAGGTATAGTGTAAACTTAAGGGTACCCAAACGGTATTGGTTTCGTCCTTTGACGGCCTTAAGGCTTATGAAGGGCTTTTTTTTCGTAAGATATACCTAACGATCTACGTTCGTATCCAAAAAAGATTTTCGCCATCACCGGAGAAACGACATATCTGTGTCGCATCCCAACAGCAACTGACTGAGTGTCTTTTTTTTCATCGCAGTGCGTGGCATTTCTTGAGATCCTATGCGATACAAAAATATGTGCGGTAGATTCACCGCAAATTTGCAGCGGGAGGCCAACGACGACTTTACCCATTGCGTTCATTTCTCCGCGGTGCGCGCACTTCTATGACACTCTATACCTACTTCACAGATTATGCGTTACAAAAACGCAAGGCAATGCGCGCTAGGTCTAACTAACTACCTTCATACGTTTCGGGAAAACAGTGTATTAAATTACATGGTGTATAGAGATTGGTATGTTTCTACAGAATATACCACGGGGAGTGCTCTGAAGAGTTATCCCGCCCTCCCCTTTCCTATCCAGAACAACGCGTGCTGGGCTCAGATGCCATCCTTACACGGTAGAGTCGACTAGAGCGCGTACCAACAAGTTTGGGTCCTCATACCTCTGTCGAACGACCAAAGCATGGAATTCTCTGTTCTCTGCCAAAGCACGTGTTTCCTTTTTCCTTCAATCCTGGGTCCTTCAAGCGGGTCGTGAAAAAGCATCTTCTCAGACCGTCAAAGTAGAGACCTCAACATCGCCTCGGCTGCTATGAGGGCGGTGTGGAGGCCACTGCTCTTAGACCACACGACTGCTTACCATCAGGTGGAGTGTGGTCATTTTGACGAGCAAAATAAAAAAAAAGATTAAGCTGTTGATTGAAATACATACCTTCATGACATTTGATATAGTTTATCTCACATTTGTTGAGAACTATAATATATATGGTCTTCTTAGCGTCTTGTTGATGTATGATCTTCACACATCTTGGGGCTTCTACTGCGCTACATTTGATGTTCTTACATTTATCATCCATCGTTGTTGATACCCATTTTTTAATTGGATTCGGTATTTTATTGCATACTGTTGTTTGAATAGCTAAAAAGAAAGATACATATTTTTTAAAGGGCAATTCTTGCATTGGTAATATCAAGCGTGTATTAAACTGTCCCACTGCTGGGCACGAGCCTCTTCTCAGTGTGAGAAGGGTTAACCCATAGTCCCCCATGCTGACCCATTGCGGGTTGGCAGACTTCACATATTTTCAAGAAAATGGATATGATTGCCCGTCTCTAGTTAATCAAATTTGTTATAGAATACTTCCTAGGACGCATTGCCGTAACCCCTGTAAGCTATTTGCAACAGCCCGCTGTCGTACTAACGCAGGTAAACGTTCCCCACTATACCGTATAGTTCATTCTTATAATATTAATTTCAACTCGGTAGATATTGCGGCGATTCGTCCTAGCACCTTTAAATGTGATATCATGAAGCTCCTAGCAGTGACGTAGCTAGGCGTGGGCGAAGTGGGCCCTCGCCCACGGCCTCGCACTTAAAGGGGCCTCGCGAGGCCTCATTAAATGCGATGCCACCAGACTTAAAATAAAATCCTTACTAGAGGACTTCTGTAAAGCAAAAAGCCGAAGAAGAATACTTTTGTAAAATATTAATCACTTAAGTTACAAAATAAAACATTTTTTCAAATCTATATGCTTTTCAATATTCTCCCATCGCGGATTTATATATTTTCACTATCGTAAGTAGGTATGTCGTGTCAAAGCATGTTTAGTAAGATAGATTTATTGGGTAGATCTTGGGAACGAAAGAAAAGGGGCCTCGCTGATGCGGCTTTGCCCACGTCTATATTAGCTCAAGCTACGCCACTGGCTCCTAGTATAGTTGTTTATAGCTTTTATCATATATGTTTAACGCTTAAAATATTGCAATATGCAAGCTGCGGTAAACGGTGTTGGTGACACAATCGTCAGCACCTTATAAACATGACTCCTTGTCTATATGTATTGCTGTCACTGTTTGTTTACCCAAATAAAGAGAAAAATAAAAATCATGCAGAACTCTTTGGCAAAAGGTTTCCTCACAATGTTTTCCTTCACCGTTAAAGCGAGCGACAATTAACTATTTAATACGCACTTATGTAACATCGAAGACCTCTGCGTGGCAATCCAACGGTCTTCCACTAGGCTATCACTGGAGACTATGTATGTATTTGAGCTGCCTCCGTGGCGCAGCGGTAGTGAATGCGACTGCTGTGCATGAGGTCTCGGGTTCGAATCCCGAGTCGGGCCAACAAAAAGGTATTGAGTTTTTCTGTTAAGAAATCTCAATACGAGCCCGGAGATAGGAAGTTGGCGGTGTTAGACACCCCCGGGCCTCGGAAAGCACGTAAAGTCGCTGGTATTGCGCCTGATCTCTCTCTGGTCGTGTCAGATTATGAGAGTAAGGGAACAGAGAGTGCACTTGTGTTTGCGCACACACTTGTGCACTATATCTCCTGCGTAGATGGCCAGTCTTCGTTAAGATTGGCCGCCAAGAGCGAAATTCGGCCTGGAGGATATTATTATTATGTATTTAAAACTGAAATAATCTTACCAATAGCCAGCAAAATAGCACAAATGTTCATTGCACGAAACGGTCAGACACAAACATAAAACACTGCCTAGGTACCTGAAATTGAATCTGTGCTCATTACTTTTTTATAGCAGCTAGCACGTGAAGTCTTACTTTATCTTAAAACTAATTATTGTGAAGCAATCTATTGTCAAGGTCAATATTGTTCTATTGCTTTATTATTGCGCAGACGCGAGGCTACTGGCAAAGGATTTTTGAAGTGAAAACTTCTTTAAGTGCGTTGAGCACTTCTTGGGTGAACAAAAATCATAGAACTCGCGTCATCGTCACGCTTCCACGCTTTCCGTTATTGAATTATTTTAGAATAATAACAATATCTCAGAAATTGTGCGTCCTATGCAAAAAATAACGAAATTTTGACCCCCTTAATAACCGCTAAGGGAGTATCGAGAATGCGACACGACCCTTGTTTTTTTTTGTTTATGAAGAAGTGTTAATGATCAAGGATTAAAGTTTTCACTTCTGTCGGCAATCCCCAAAGACTGCCCCATTTTTTTTTACGTTCGACGTCGATTTAGGAATTTATAGACATCAACTCGGTAATAAAGTTTGACGTAGGCTAGGTAATTATGATATCACTAGATGTTCCCGCAGTTTCACCCGCGTTTATCGTTACTGCGCCGCCCCCGTGGGTCGTAGCGTGATGTTATATAGCCTATAGCCTTCCTCGATAAATAGGCTACATAACACTAAAATAACTTTTCATATCGAACCGGTAGTTCCTGAGATTAGCGCGTTCAAACCAACAAACAAACAAACTCTTCAGCTTTATAATATTAGTATAGGTAGCTGACCCGCGCAACTTCGTCTGCGTCACATAAGAGAAAGAGTGGGTCGTAGGCATCTGTAATACAATTTTAAAGGAGCTGAAACTTTCTTTATTAAATCCACGAACCACATAAGAACCATTGAACAAAATTTTATAAATATACCTACAGTGCTAATTTAAAATCACGCAGAATAAACCAGGAGAAACATCGTTTGTATGTCTATACTGGGTAATTATTTTGCTGTGATTTAAAACTGCGATATCTCCTAAGATATTCATTGAAATCGAATGATGTAAAGGGCAATTTTACTTTAAATTAAATATTTGTGATGAATAACGTATTTATTTGGATAAGGATTAATATCATGTTTATAAAAATACCTTCGCAAATAATGCATTATTTTAGAACAAATTTGGTTAGCATAAAAAAGGTTATAGTGAGCCAACCTTAAGAGATAGACATATGCTATTGCGGACTTTTTTTTAGGACTTTTTAAGGGGAACAATTGACTCATACATGATTTTTACGAAACTTTAACTGTTTACGCAGCGCACGCAGCGGAAGCTCTCAAAAGGAAACAATACCCTCCGATTTTGAAACATTCTTTATTGGTGCTCCGCTCCTATAGATCTTAGCGTGATGATATATAGCCTATAGCCTTCCTCGATAAATGGGCTATCTAACACTGAAAGAATTTTTCAAATCGGACCAGTAGTTCCTGAGATTAGCGCGTTCAAGCAAACAAACAAACAAACAAACTCTTCAGCTTTATAATATACTAGATGTTCCCGCGGTTTCACCCGCGTTTATCTTTACTGCGCCGCCCCCTTGGGTCTTAGCGTGATTTTATATAGCCTATAGCCTTCCTCGATAAATAGGCTATCCAACACTAAAAGAATTTTCAAATCGAACCAGTAGTAATCACGCAGAATAAACCAGGAGAAACATCGTTTGTACTATGTCTGTAATGGGTAATTATTTTGCTGCAATGTTATTTTAAAAATGCGATATCTCCTAAGATATTCATTGAAATCGAATGATGTAAAGGGCAATTTTACTTTAAATTAAATATTTGTGATGAATAACGTATTTATTTGGATAAGGATTAATATCATGTTTATAAAAATACCTTCGCAAATAATGCATTATTTTAGAACAAATTTGGTTAGCATAAAAAAGGTTATAGTGAGCCAACCTTAAAAGATAGACATATGCTATTGCGGATTTTTTTTTAGGACTTTTTAAGGGGAACAATTGACTCATACATGATTTTTACGAAACTGTAACTGTTTACGCAGCGCACGCAGCGGAAGCTCTCAAAAGGAAAAAATACCCTCCGATTTTGAAACATTCTTCATTGGTGCTCAGCTCTTATTGATCTTAGCGTGATGATATATAGCCTATAGCCTTCCTCGATAAATGGGCTATCTAACACTGAAAGAATTTTTCAAATCGGACTAGCAGTTCCTGAGATTAGCGCGTTCAAGCAAACAAACAAACTCTTCAGCTTTATAATATTACTAGTTTTCACGCGCGGCTTCGCTCGCGTAAATGTAGGTTAGGTTAGGTTTGCAACAGCTCTTTTTTCTGGATGAAAGGTACACTATGTCCTATTCTGTACCGCTGACAACGCGGTTGAGTAGTTAAGGCGTGAAAGCGTAACAAACAAACAAATTCATTTTCGCATTTATAATATTAGTCAGGATAAGGACTAGTATAGATTAGGTAACTTTTCTATTTCTTAGTCGTCTTTAGTTTCGCCGAGGTTACACCGACTGTAGTCACAAATTAATATGACGCCATCGTAAAAATACGAAAGGAGAGGATGGATAAAGATTATTCTGCCTCACAAACGATGATTCGATATCGCCGAACCAGTCAACTTCTTACCAGTGTACCAGTTCTGACAGTAACATATGGCGTAATGACTGCAATACCTGGTACATAAATGAGTTGTAAAATACTGAAGTTATAATTTGATGGTGATTTAAAAGAGTGGCCTTGAGTTTCTTGCAGGTATCTTCTCATAGGCTTCATTGGGTTGACACTTATGATTGTGCACGTACCTAGTAGTGCGAGAGTGGGTAAGTGAGTGTGTGTGTGTTGGTTTTGTGAGTACTGAGTATGTGTGTGTGAGGGAGAGTATGTATGTGTGTTGTTGTGTAGATAACAGCAGGTATGTGTGCGTGTGTGTGTACTTTGTGCGTATCATAATATTGATATCTTTAGTATATTTTCAGTTTCTTCATAGCTTTTGCTTTAGCCAATCCGTTACTTTTTTTCTACATTGAGGTCTTGTTAGTTCGTAAATGTTACATACTTTATTGGCTGTGTTGTATATATGACCACCAAGTAGGTTGAAGTGCCTTGCAGCTACAGAGCTCTTAAAGTTTTGGATATCACACACTTTATACCAACGCAGTTTTCTTGTAGTGTTTGGATTGTATTCAAGAGATGCATGCTTTCTAATTATTGTTTCTAGTAGATATAATCGCCTTACGGTAAGAACCTTGCACTCATCGTATAACTAAGCAGTAGGAAACCTGTATGGTTTGTTTGTCATCACTTTTAATACCTTCACAGTACAGGTACCGCATGTGGGACCCAGACGTATAGCTCTACACGTCCGGGTCTCATATGTGGTACCCGACTGCCATAGTCTTTCACAGAAGAAAATATCCTTGGACTCTACGGAAAAGATCATTATCAAGAGATGAACTTGTAGGGCTTGAAACTAGTAAACCAAAAGTCTTTTGTACCTCCAAATATCTTTATTTTTGACCAAGTTATGAACAAAACAAAACAGTAAATGAAATATATGTATTGAACAGAGAATTCGTTTTATACTTATCTTAAATTAAATTTAGCAAAACATGGCACGCAGAATGGTTTCTCACATTGTATACAAATATGATCAACTTTTTTGGCTTTTGATTTTGGTTGAGCAATCGTCAATCCCGATTTTCGCTGTTCATCGTAACACAGTGAGCACCGTCTCCTTATAATTTTCTTGTCGTATTTTTTTATTGCTATAGATTAATTAAATGTATTATAGACTAAAAAATAACGCCACAGAGTAAAATAAACTCCACAGGGTAAATTTAAAATGGGTCTTACATGTGGGACCCTGGACTTCTGAATAATTACTCGTCCAATTAGCCCAGGGAGTCCAGGGATCCACATGTGGCACCCGTCACATACCATAAATAATCGCTTGGACGTAGCGGGAAATTCGTAATAATTGGCTGAAATGTGAAAGTGTTAAAACGGCTCTTTGGACACGTTCTACAGGTAGTAAATAAGTTTTGTTTATGGAGACCACTTAACCCACTTCACCATCCGTGCAGTTAATTATATCGCTCGCTTTGACGGTAATGGAACACATCCTGAGGAAACCTGCATGTCTTAGAATTTGACATAATATTTTTGAAATAAAATCACATTTTGAATCAGCAACAGCCTAGTGAGTGACCATTGCCACGCAGTAGTCTCGAGTTCGATCCCAATGCACGCACCTCTGCTTTTTCAAATCGATGTGGATATTAATTCGTTTTTTTATCGCTTTCTCTCAGTGCCGGATTAACCACGTAGCAAGAGTAGCAATTGCTACGGGCCCCGCGCGAAAGGGGGCCCCGCATATTTAAGCCCACTCATCTCTGCCTGAGCGTTATTTTTTGAGTGAAACTTATTACTTAAGATGTGGTATATTGAATTTTTTTGATGTCACAAAAACGTGAAACTTTACTACTTTTCCTACTAAGACAATCCACGTTAGACAATCGGTAACCGACTATTTCCTTGGCGTAAATAAAACACCGAATTTCATACGGTAAACGCACAAGTTCTACAAAAAGTTGCTCGTATAAATGTGTAGAATTTCAGTCGGTCTGACGTATGCAAGCACTCTTACCCGAAAGAATCTGCTACGGGCCCCGCGCTTGCTTAATCCGGCACTGCTTGCTCTAACGGTGACGGAAAACATCGTGAGGAAACCTGCATATCTGAGAGTTCTCCATAATATTCTCGAAGATATGTGAAGTCTGCCAACCCACATTAGGCTAGCTAGGTGGACTATGGCCGGAGCAGTAATAGCTCAGTGGTGAGACCAACAGACTGCAATGCAGAGGGTCTCGGGTTCGAACCCATATCGTGCACCTCTAACTTTCGGAAGTGACGGAAGAGGACGTCTACGAGTTATAGGTACCTAATGTTCTCGAAGATATATGAAGTCTGCCAACCCGCCTGGGCCAGCGTGGTGGACTATGGCCTAACCCTTCTCACAGTAAGAAGAGGCCTGTGCCCAGCAGTGGGACAGTTTAATAAAGGGCTGATGTTATATTAGTATAAGTGAGACTGGGTCAAATAGTGGTTCAGTCCATTCATTTGGTCTTTCCTTCCTTTCTTTCTTTCTTATTTCATTCTTTTTGTTCTTTATTTTCATTCTTCACAATCCATTTATTAATAAAAGGGTCCATTCTTTACACAGAAAAATAAGGCAACATTACAAAAGAAAGAAAAATATGTATTATTTACAATGATTTGTATTTAAACTATACAGTTTTTAAAGACACGACAATCTTATGATTATAAATACTATGCGTGTAACAGAAAGATGTGGTCATGTACATACTAGCTATTGTCCCTGGCTTTTCGTGGGCTAGCTCGCCCACGGTTTCATGAACAGACATGCATATCCAAAACGATGTATACAACTATTGTTAAAATAACGAAATAAATTTATACCAACTATTATAAAGAGAAAAGATTTCGGCCTCGATGTCGTAGTGGTTAGTGTAACCGACTGCCACGACTGAGGTCGCGGGTTCGAGTCCCGCTCAAGTCAAACATGTGTGTGCATGAACATGGATGTTTGTCTTGGTCTGGATGTTTCTATGTATAATATGTATGTATGTATTTACAAAAAAAAAGTATATATGTATGTTTATCCTTTGTCTAGTACCCATAGTACAAGCTCTGCTTAGTTTGGGATAGATGGTGTTGTGTGTATGTGGTAGAATATTATTATTTGATTTATAGTTTGTTTGTGAAGGACTCAAAAACAACACAACCAATTTAAAAAATTCTTTCACCTTTAGAAATCAATACAATCATCGAGTAGCAGGTTATATTTTATTTATAAAATGCACTGTTACTAACATAAGCTAACCTACTTTAAACCGAGTGAAGCCGCGGACAAAATCTAGTGTATGATATCATTGGTTTTTTAACTTAAAGTTCTTGAAGCTATTGCAAGTACAATGACCACAGATTCCTGTTACATATTAAAGAGATATCACACTAAACACAACAATAGCCGAGGGGCAATCACCAATCTTAAAGGTCTTATAACCGGGCAATGTTTCACGGCAATATGTGGCAAATAGCAGCGACAACCTGGTGGGAGACCGTTGGACTGCCACGTTGAGGTCTCGAGTTCCATCCCAAGGCTTTACGAAGTTATATGCGTATAAAATAGTTATTTATCGCTCGCTTTAACGGTGATGGAAACCGTCGTAAGGAAACCTGCATGTCTGAGAGTTCTACATATTCTCGAAACACGCTTCAGGAGAGCCACGCTTCGGCACGAATGGGCGGCTCCACCGGAGTGATACCACAGCCTCACAGAAAACAGGCTTGAAATAGCGCTTGCGTTGTTTCGAGTCAGTGAGGGTACCGGAGGCCCAACCCTCTCCCCTGCTCTAGGGGAAGGGAGAGGTCAAATTTAAAAGGCTAGCAACGCACTTGCGACTCCTCTGGTGTTGCGGGTGTCCATGGGTGGCGGTAACCGCTTACCATCAGGCGATCCGTCTGCTCGTTAGCCTCCAATAAAATAAACCAAAGATATGTGAAGTCTGCTAATCCGTAGCCAGCGTGGTGGACTATGGCCTAACTCTTCTCACAGTGAGAAGAGGCTCGTGCCCAGCAGTGGAACAGTTTCATACAGGGTTGATATTATTATTATACATATAATGGCAACAACATTTGAAAGCATCGGCCATTCCAAACATGATTGATGACAGCCACATGCAAAATATGGCCGGCCAGTATATTCCAGCCACATATAAAATATAGCCCAATCAGAAAACTCCTTCTTACTCTTAATATGAACATAATTCGACCTTCGAGCATGAAATGTAGTAAACCCCAAAATATTACTTTCCAGGAGAGACAAACAACAAAAAAAAATTGGGGCAGTCTTCGGGGACTGGCGATAGAAGTGAAAACTTTAATCCTTGATCATAAACACTTCTTTATAAACCAAAAATAATTCAAAAATGGAAAGCGTTCGGTGAGGATGACGCGAGTTCCATGATTTTTGTTCACCCAAGAAGTGCTCAACGCGCCTAAAGAAGTTTTCACTTAAAAACTCAGTTCTACTTTCTCTTTTTTTTTTTCATGTACATAATTTATAGCTCTTTAAGTTATACAGGCACACGGTTGTCCAAATGAAATAGAGATCTGGTTTGGGCTATTGCCAACGTGTTGGACTCAAAATATTATTTTTTTTTTTAATCATGCAAAGTAAACTTTGTTCTGATTTTAGTTCTTTCCGAAACTTATTTATTTTAAAATTATTATTTCCTATAGACACCTTGTAAAAAAATTATACAAGGCTTGACAGGAAATAATAATTTTAATGAAATGTAGCAATAGCTAACTAAAATAAAAAATATCATCATGACAGCTAAACCCATATTCGTTTAACATTTTTACAGTTTTAGTCCAAATTTCCGACCTTTGATTTTAAAAATTATAAAACTTTATATCGCCCAAACTGTGAGACAAAATTGAATTTGCCTGAGTCCAACGCGTTTGCAATAGCCTAAACCAGATCTCTATTTCATTTGGACAACCGTGTGCCTAACACCCTGTATAATTATGGAATTATATTTATTACAGCATCTGTGGCGAGTTAAAGTATTATTTCCACCATTATTATTAAAATAAAAGTGTTTATACTACGATATTTTCTGGGTAGTAAAACTATTTTTGTGCAAATATCATCATTTTAAATACACAGGTCGATGTAGCTCGAAAAACTGAATAAGGTTACATCAATAACTAACCGGTCTGTGTGGAAAACCTTGGGGGAGGCCTATGTCCAGCAGTGGACGTCGTTTGGCTGACATGATGATGATGATGAATAACTAACTTTCTAATTTGCACCATTTGTCGGCCTCAATGGCGTAGTGGTTAGTGTAACCGATTGCACGCCTGAGGTCGCGGGTTCGATTCCCGCACAAGTCAAACATTTGTGTGCATGAACATGGATGTTTGTCTTGGTCTGGGTATTTCTATGTATAATATGTATGTATTTACAAAAAGAAAGTATATATGTATGTTTATCCATTGTCTAGTACCCATAGTACAAGCTCTGCTTAGTTTGGGCTAGATGGTGTTGTGTGTATGTGGTAGAATATTATTATTATAACTAAAATGGCTTTCACAACATTTCATCCTCGAAGGGTCGATTAAATCTCTGGTTCCTATATACAAATACATACAAATATTGATTTTCACATTATGCCATTATCTTTAAATACAATGTTATTGATCGCAAAAACGGGACGAAGGTATCGCTGTCTTGCTCGCGCGCATGCATTAACGCAAGCGAGACAACGCGTTACAAAATTAGCTTTGTTTCGTTCTACCACATGCAATAATGCATTAAGAGGCCTTACCGCTATCTTTATCATTATTAATGCATGTGTGAAAACGAGATAACGCATAGAGTGTATAGTTTTGTCCCGTTCTCGCGCACGCATTAAAGAGACGGCGGTAATGCTTGTGAATAAAATCATCTTTCTGGTTTATTGGAACCAGAAATTACTGAATATTCAAATAGTTTAAAATTAATCTGAAGATTGAGAAACAGATCGCTTATTAATCTCAGCTGTAATAGGAACACAATTTATTTAAAGTAAATTTAATGCTTAACATTATTTGAACAACCATTTTAAATCTTTTTACATTTGGACATATGATAATATATTTAAAACAGCAAATACTGAATACGTAATTAAAAAGTTACAATCGTCGTAAAATTAATGAGTAGACAAAGATGGCAATACTGGTTTGTGACGTCACAAAGCTTGATTCTCGTTTGCTAATCCGACTTTAACAGGTATATACACTACCGCTCAAAAGTATTTGGCCACCTGAATTTTTCTTTATTACTACAAACAAAAAAATTTTTAAACCATTTTATTGACTAATCGTTTGTATCTAAAATATAAAAATATGATTGTTATTGTGTATATATAATTGCTATTAAATAATTAAATGGAATATAAAGTTGTTTCATTGATTTAAACTTGTGCAATGGGGTGCGCAAGTCAAACAGCTCTACTCCATTAGAGTATATATTGTATGGCACCTGCAATCTATAATAGACTACCAAATGAGTTAAAAGATCTAAACATTAATCTATTTAAAAAACATATGCATAAGTATTTGGTGAATAAATGTTATTATAAAATCAGTGTATTCCTGGAGGGCAATCAATTATGTATTATTAAATATGGTACAATGTTATTTTATTTTATTTTGAAATCATATCATTTTAGATTTATATACCTGCTTGACATAACTATCCAAATATAACATTGACTATTATTATTATTTATATATTATATTCTTACATTGAAAGTACCTACTATTAAAAAAAACGATTATGTTACATTATTAATATTGAGACATTGTTATTATTATATTGTATAAAGAATCTTTAATATTGCATGCCTAATGGGTAGAATAAGGAGGGCTGTATTAATATAAAGCAAACTTTGTGTATAACACCTTTATAAGCCTTTATCCAGTAAAATAAATGAATTTGAATTTGAACAATAAGCCTATTTAAGGGTGGCTAAATAGTTTTGAGCGGTAGTGTCTAAAATTATTAAAATTACAATGTAGAACAAAAATTTAAGTCAAATATGTGCCCTATCCGTACTTAGATTACTATATTTATAATTCAAATGTCATGTTGGCATGTCACTACATATTATAAAACAAAGTCCCTCGTCGCGTCTGTCTGTCAGTTCGCTATAAACTCAAAAACTACTGAACGGATTTTCATGCGGTTTTCACCAACCCAAAACACCGGTTTTCGAACCCAAGGCGTGTATCTCTGACGTTTCGAAGTTATATGCGTATTAAAATAGTTAATTATCGCTCGCTTTGACGGTGAAGGAAAACATCGTGAGGAAACCTGCATGTCTGAGAGTTCTACATAATGTTCTCGAAGATATGTGAACACTGGGAAACAGGTGTGAATCTATGTATGTATGTATGTATTAATTAGTTAATTATCGCTCGCTTTAACGGTGAAGGAAAACATCGCAAAGAAACCTACATGTGTAAGAGGTTTGTCTGCCAACCCGCACTGGGCCAGAGTAGTGGACTATGGCCTAATCCTTCTCACACTGAGAAGAGGCCCGTGCCCAGCAGTGGACTATGGCCTAACCCTTCTCACACTGAGAAGAGGCCCGTGCCCAGCAATGAACTATGGCCTAACCCTTCTCACACTGAGAAGAGGCCCGTGCCCAGCAGTGGACTATGGCCTAACCCTTCTCACACTGAGAAGAGGCCCGTGCCCAGCAGTGGACTATGGCCTAACCCTTCTCACACTGAGAAGAGGCCCGTGCCCAGCAGTGGGACAGTTTAATACAGGGCTGATATTATTATTATTCTCTTTATTTATACATTTTCAATAATTATTACATTTTTAAATATATAAAAAAACACATTTAAAAATATAAAAACTATGAAGACCCATTCGCATCGGGAACTGAGTCCAAGCTACCGGTGGTTAGGGCTCCAGCGAGAGGAACCTCCTCACGATGCGTGCCGTATCGAGGAGGACTGCCTTCTGCATCTGACCCTTGACCCAAGCACCTAACGCGAGCCTCTTCAGATGTTGGTCGAGGCTCTTAGCTATTAGACCGTTCACTGTAACGACTATCGGTACAACGATTGCCAAGTCCACATCCCACATATCGACAACCTCGTATGCTAAGGCGCTCTGATCGATCTATTACCACAATATAATAATATATAATTATTATTATATATTATGACATAGTTACAAGAATAGAAAAGGGTATGTTAAGCTGGTTTGGACATGTAGAAAGAATGGACGAGGCAAGACTGACTAAGAAAGTTTATAAGACTAGTGTGAATGGAACAGTCGCAAGAGGAAAACCTAGGCGAACGTTTCTCGGTCAGATCGGAGGCGTTCTGGACAAAGGCCAGGTAAGAGCTCCTTGAACCGACGGGCGTGTATGAGGAATGTGATGAAAGTGAATGAAGCCAGAGAAGTGTGTCAGGATCGTAGCAAATGGAAATCCGTAGTCTCTGCCTACCCCTTTGGGAAACAGGCGTGAATCTATGTGTGTATGTATAATTATTATTATTTCCCCAATAGACAGAGCGATTCATGAGAAAGGATTAGGTGTATAACTTGTTAAGGTTTTGTACTACGCGGGCGAAGCCGGTGCGGCTAGTTGTATATATTTAAAAGCAGTAGGGCACATATATGATTTAAATATTTGTATCCAAATTTAATAGAAATCCTAATATGATAAAAGCGAAAATGAGTTTGATTTTTTGTTACGTTTTCACACCTAAACCACTGAACCGATCATTCTGAAATATTGCATATACATTGTCAGGTGTACAGAAACGGACATAGGCTACCTTTCATCCCGAAAAAAATTACTGTTCCCGAGGAAAACAACAATAACGTTCTTATGATAATAGATGGCGCCACGTGTCTTTCGAATCATGATTGAATTATATTATTACAAGCAGAGTACAACCCGAATTGATTGTCAAATTCTAAATTAACGCGAGCGAAGCCGCGGGCAAAAGCTAGTAAACAATATTTTTCCCATCCAAGATTTTTCAGAAAATTGAAAGAGGAAAAAACATGTCTAATCGACGATTGTGAAAACAAACGAGTATTTGTAGTCTAAGGGCCTGTTCCACCACCTTCAAACAGCATTTTTATCTAAAAGATAATAGTCCCGCCATCTCTCTTTTTTAACCTAAGAAGACTGAGACAGCATGCGATTTATCTTTTGGATAGCTTTTACTTGATAGTTGTGAAACTGGCCTTAAGTCAAATGTCCGAGATTTCTCAGAAGGTAAGAAAGAGTGAGAAACATTTAAACGATTATGTATATGAGGTCTTCAAGGTCCCGCCGTGACTTGGAAGAATACATCACAGGGTTGTCTCCAGGGTTCTAGCGGTGGCTCCGGCTTGAAAACTTCTAGCTTAGAGGCTGGCGGTATAGTTTCTACTGGCAGCTCGAGTTTTATCTGTAAATATATATTTTTTAATTCATATTTTAAAAATAATAAACTTGGGTGAAACCGCAATCATCTACCACATACACACACCACCATCTAGCCCAAACTAAACAGAGCTTGTACTATGGGTACTAGACAATGGATAAACATACATATATAATTTTTTTTTGTACATACATATTATACATAGAAACGCCCAGACCAAGACAAACATCCATGTTCATGCACATAAAGTTTGACTTGTGCGGGAATCGAACCCGCGACCTCAGGCGTGGCAGTCGACTACACTGACCACTACTCCATCGAGGATGATATATAATAATTATGTAGTGATTCGACTCAGACATTAAATCTTTTATTAATTATCTCATTGGCAGTCACCTTGTGTGGTCGTCTCATCTTCAGATGTACCAGTTTAACGTGTGTGCGCATGGCGGTCCGCTGCGAGAACTTGCGTCCGCAAGTGCTGCACTCGAACGGTTTCTCGCCTGTATGCGTCCGGACGTGGTTCGTCAGCACACTCTTACCCTGGAACAAAATTATATTTTACTAGCTGTTACCTGCGACTTCGTCCGCGTAGATTTTAACTAAAAAGTGTTTGTCTCCGCGGAACCCTATTTTTTTTCTAAAATCAATGTTATAACATCGGCTATCTGCCAGTGAAAGTCCCGTCAAAATCGGGTCAGCCGTTTCGGAGATTACCCTGAACAAACAGACAGACAGACAATTTTTTTTAAAATTGATGTTTTCGTGTAGGTGCCTTATATACTTTCATATGCATTAGATAAAAAGCTGTTATTTTGACATTACAAACAGACACTTCAATTTTATTTATTTGTATAGATGAAGAGGATTTCCTCAGAATCTTTAATTAAATTTAGGATTTTCTAAAATTGGATCAGTTCTACTGGAGTAATGTATGAGACAACTTTTTCTATACAGACTATAATTATTTCCTACTAGCTTTTGCCCGCGGCTTCGCTCGCGTTAATTTAGAATTTGACAATCAATTCGGGTTGTACTCTGCTAGTAATAATATAATTCAATCATGATTCGAAAGACACGTGGCGCCATCTATTATCATAAGAACGTTATTGTTGTTTTCCTCGGGAACAGTAATTTTTTTCGGGATGAAAGGTAGTCTATGTCCGTTTCTGTACACCTGATAACGTATATGCATAATTTCAGGATGATCGGTTCAGTAGTTTAGGCGTGAAAAGGTAACAAACAAACAAACAGACTCATTTTCGCTTTTATATTAGTTAGGATTAGACTGCAGGCAGATGCTGGATGCGGCAAGCTGAAGACAGGGCGCTATGGCGCTCTTTGGGGGAGGGCTATGTCCAGCAGTGGACTATTATAGCCTGATGATGATGATGATGATGATGATGAGGATTAGGATAGACGTTCCCGCGGTTTCACCCGCGTCTATCGTTACTGCGCCGCCCCCGTGGGTCGTAGCGTGATGTTATATAGCCTATAGCCTTCCTCAATAAATAGGGTATCCAACACTAAAAGAATTTTTCAATTCGGACCAGTAGTTCCTGAGATTAGCGCGTTCAAATAAACAAACAAACTCTGCAGCTTTATAATATTAGTATAGATAGATACATACCCTAAAAGCTTTCCCACAGGTATGGCAGACATGTCTCGGCGGCGCTCGTCTCTCACCGTGAACAGTATGCGTGTGTTTGGCCAGAGAACTTCTGGACGCCAGAGCGGATCCGCATATAGAACATATATGAGATCTGACCCCTTCGTGTTGGATGCGCGCATGGGATGTTAGCGCCCGGTGTGTCTCGAATCGCTTGTCGCAAGATGTGCAGGGATAACTGAAAATTTATGAAATATATTAAGTGCATGGACGCCGTAGTAGTATAATTGGTGGCCTTGCCGTACTAAGTGTTGTGGGTTCGATACCCCGGCCACATATGAACAGTCTTTGTTAAGCTACCGCGACCAAAATCCAGTCTAGTGTGCCTTATATATTACTAGCTCTTGCCCTCAACTTCACTCGCTTTCTCCAGTATGAAAAGATACCCAATGTCCTTTTCTGTACCCCTGACAACGTTTACGCGAGATTTTATGACGATCGGTTGAGTAGTTAGGGCAAGAAAGCGTACAAACAAACTCACATTCGCATTGATCCTAACTAATATTATAAATGCGAAAATGAGTTTGTTTGTTTGTTACGCTTTCACGCCTTAACTACTCAACCGAGCAACATGAAATTTTGCATACACGTTGTCTGGGGTACAGAATAGGATATAGGGTATCTTTCATCCAGAAAAAATAACTGTTGCAAACCTTTTTTTTTTACCCAGGAAAATCCTTTATGGATACCCCCTCCCGCGGGTTGTTATGTGAGACTCTTTGCCCCTGAAGGGGGTCGATATACACACTAAAAACCTGGGGTGAGCAGTCCCTCCGCCGACGGGGTGGGGCGAGATGGGCTCGCGTTAGAAATCACCGTCCCACCCCTAACCTAACTTACATTTACGCGAGCGAAGCCGCGGGTAAAAACTAGTAATATAATAAATAAGTGATCATAGCCAGTTGCACTCACTGATCGGTAAACGATTAGCGAGGTTACGCAACGTTGGGTGCGGTCAGTCTGTAGATGGGTGACCGCTTAGTGGTATTTCATCTGAGCGTCTCCGTGCTTCGGAGGGCACGTATAAAGTCGGTCCCGGTTGTTGTCAAATTGACAGCAGTCGTTAAGCCATGTCAGAGGCCTACGGGCGGCTTGAACAACTCTTGACAACAGGTTGGCCACTAACCACACGAAAAGAAAGAAAGAAAGTGCTTACCAGACAGGCCGTTTGTTTGTTTGTCATATAAATAGTATAATATATATATACTTACATTAAGCTGCCTTTGTCCTTGTGTTTCAAGCTCTTCTGTAAATGCTGACGCAGACTGTGTGCTGACTTAAATCTAAAAAGCAAAATTCTCATTAATTTGTTAGTTGATTTAAATGTAACCATATGTAGACATTTATTTATTAAAAATCTTCTTTTTGTATCTTTTAAATGGCAAAACCCTTTGAGATGTATTGGAGCAGCATTTAGGCAGTGGTCCGACCGCCGACGATGAACGAGAAACGAGTAGAACTAGAAACTATAAACGAGTTGACGATCAGCGGGAAGCGAGTGTGTAGTTTCGATAGTTTTGTCGCCGGGCTATAAGCGAGTGTGCAAGTGCGACGAGCGATTACTCGCGCCACTCGCCCGCGGTCGCTCAGTCCTGTGCAAACCTGCGCGCGCGACGAGCGAGCATCGCTGAACGAGTATCGCTGAGCGAGTTTATTTTTGAAAGCTCTTGTCGCTCAGCGACAAAACTACTAAAGCGAGTTGTCGCCGGCAGTGTGAACAGTCAGCGTGCAACTTTTAATATATGCATCTCTTTCGTTTACACGGAATGTATATTATTCGATCGCTTCTTGAGAGAGAAAATCGCCGATAGTTAGTCGTTTTCTCGCCGGCGGTCGGACCACTGCATTTACGCGTGTTTAATAAATAGCGTCTCACAAAGGCTTGACATTTTTAAATGTACGTCGGCGCAATCCGTGAGAGTGACCCTCGAGTTACTATTTTAATTACATTATCGCATTGGGTGTAAACCTGTAATGATGGTGTAAAATTGTATATATAAATAAATAAATAAAATAAAGAATTGTTTGTCTGTAAAGTCGGTTTACGGACGATAGTTTAACGTGACAACGTCATAACAAAATTTCTTTCCCGTAACGTTACAATGAGCGTAACAGGACAATGAGTGTAACGGGACAATGAGTCATCCTTTTTCGTGCGTGCAGCCGGCGTTCATCGATTTATTAGACGTTGTCACGTCAAAAAAATATTGGTTGTGTGTAAAGTCGGTTTACGGACGATAGTTTAACGTGACAACGTCATACAAGCCGATCGTGCCTTTCGCTCGCTCGTGTAGCGCTCTCGCTCCGATCGTAACGTTACAATGAGCGTAACGGTACAATGAGCGTAACGGGACAATGAGTGTAACGGGACAATGCGCGTAACGGGACAATGAGCGTAACGGGACAATGAGCGTAACGGGACAATGAGTCATCCTTTTTCATGCGTGCAGCCGGCGTTCATCAATTTATTAGACGTTGTCACGTCAAAAAAATATTGGTTGTCTGTAAAGTCGGTTTACGGACGATAGTTTAACGTGACAACGTCATACAAGCCGATCGTGCTTTTGGCTCGCTCGTGTAGCGCTCTCGCTCCGATCGTAACGTTACAATGAACGTAACGGTACAATGAGCGTAACGGGACAATGAGGCATCCTTTTTCGTGCGTACCAGCGTTCATCAATTTATTAGACGTTGTCACGTCAAAAATTAGTTGTCTGTAAAGCCGGTTTACGGACGATAGTTTAACGTGACAACGTCACGATCGTGCCTTTCGCTCGTTCGTGTAGCGCTCTCGCTCCGATCGTAACGTTACAATGAGCGTAACGGGACAATGAGTCATCCTTTTTCGTGCGTGCAGCCGGCGTTCATCGATTTATTAGACGTCACGTCAAAAAAATAAAGTGTTTATCGTTAGAAAATGCTAATTCAGTTCAGCGGAGACGTACTGAAGTAGCTTTTCTATATACGCCTCCCGCACTTGGACTAATCCCTGTGTCGCGGGGACTTTACAAACATTCAAACAACGGACACAAAGAACACGCAGACTCGGAACAATTATTTGTGGATCACACAATTTTTGTCCCGAGTGAGATTCGAACCCACAACACTCGGCGCAGTGGCGAGGCGACCACTTAAATCATCACGCCATCCGTAAACAACGCGATAAAATCCGAATAAGTAATTTTATTGTAAGTTTGTTTCATTCGACCCGAAGTTTCGGATAGACATTTTCATGATAGACTTATGAATCTTAGTCGTTGTTGCGGGAGTTGTCTTTAAACTTTTGACCGCCACACTCATTTTTCAATTTGAACCACTAGTTCCTGAGATTAGCGCGTTCAAACAAACAAACAAACAAACAAACTCTTCAGCTTTATAATATTAGTATTTTTCATTGCTGCTCCGCTCCTATTGGTCGTAGTGTGATGTTATAACATCACGCTACGACCAATAGGAGTGGAGCAGCAATGAAAAATGTTGCGAAAACGGGGAAAATTCTCTTATATGAAGCAGACGAAGTTGCGCGGGACAGCTAATTAAAGGATGAAGTCGTAGCTTGGCGCGAGAGCATGCTTTTGATTTTTTGACGTGACAACGTCTAATAAATCGATGAACGCCGGCTGCACACACGAAAAAGGATGACTCATTGTCCCGTTACGCTCATTGTCCCGTTACGCTCATTGTCCCGTTACGCTCATTGTAACGTTACGATCGGAGCGAGAGTGCTACACGAGCGAGCCAAAAGCGCGATCGGCTTGTATGACGTTGTCACGTTAAACTATCGTCCGTAAACCGACTTTACAGACATCCAATTTTTATTTTTGACGTGGCTGATCGCTGCTATTTTGTCGTTAGTTCACAGAAGACTATAGAATACCTCAAGGAAATGCGGTCAAAGGAACAAAAGCGAATATTTTAGTACTGACCTGACATCACACTCGACGCAGTAGAACTCTTTGACGTCTGTGTGTTTGAGCTGATGGTGCTTGATCTGGGTTCGAGTCCGGAACCTCTTACCGCATATCGAACACTCGTAGTTCTTGATCCCTTGATGTATTCTGTGGATAATTATATAATGTTATGATGTATGACAAACATACATTTGCAAAATGAGTCGGCCTCGATGGCGTAGTGGTTAGTGTAACCGACTGCCACGCCTGAGGTCGCGGGTTCAAATCCCGCACAAGACAAACATTATGGTTCGCACTTAACACTTTTGCTAATGAGTTTACCAAATGTGTTATTTTCTTTTAACACCACCTAGCCCAAACTAAGCAGAGCTTGTACTATGGGTACTAGACAATGGATAAACATACTTATATACTATTTTTTTGTAAATACATACCTACATATTATACATAGAAACACCCAGACCAAGATAAACATCCATGTTCATGCTCACACATGATTGACTTGTGCGGGAATCGAATCCGCGACCTCAGGCGGCAGTCAGTTACACTAACCACTACGCTATCGAGGCCGTCATCATATCAATCATAATATTATGTTACTTACTGTAGATGTTCTGTCAAAGAATCTTTATTCACGAAGGTCTTTCCACACTGGTCGCATTTAGGTCTGTCCCCGCTGTGATGATTGCGCATATGACCTCGATGCGTTTTGCTATTACTGAAATTAAAACATATATTGGTGCCCATTCTGTTGTCACAAAATTCTCTAAGCTTAACTAAAAATCACTAAAATTTAGTTTAGTCCTCTCAAATGACATTTCGTATTCTGAAATCGTTAAAAGTGACAGAACTAAAAAAAATTTTAGTGATTTTTAGTTAAGCTTAGAGAATTTTGTGACAACAGAATGGGCACCATTATGTTTTTATCTATCTATACAAATAAATAAAATTGAAGTGTCTATTTGTAATGTCAAAATAACAGCTTTTTATCTAATGCATATGAAAGTATATAAGGTACCTAAAAGAAATCATCTATTTTTAAAATTTTTGTCTGCCTGTCTGTTTGTTCCGGCTAATCTCCGAAACGGCTGAACCGATTTTGACGGGACTTTCACTGGCATATAGCTGATGTTATAGGGAGTAATTTAGGCTACTTTGATTTTAGAAAAAAATAGGGTTCCGCGGAGACAAACACTTTTTAGTTAAAATCTATGCGGACGAAGTCGCAGGTAACAGCTAGTCCTAACTAATATTGTAAAAGCGAAAATAGTTTGTTTGTTTGTTACCTTTTCACGCCTAAACCACTGAACCGATCATCCTGAAATTTTGCATAGTTATTCATTGTCAGGTGTACAGAAACGAACGTAGGCTACCTTTCATCCCGAAAAAAATCACTGTTCCCGAGGAAAACAACAATAACGTTCTTATGATAATAGAGGGCGCCACGTGTCTTTCGAATCATGATTGAATTATATTATTACAAGCAGAGTACAACCCGAATTGATTGTCAAATTCTAAATTAACGCGAGTGGAACCGCGGGCAAAAGCTAGTTTATTTATAAAAGAAGTAAGTAACCGAAATTCGGTATGGAGGACATTATTACGAGGGGAGGTCCAAAAGTTCGCGGAATGACAGGGAAGGATAATGAAATGAAACATCAAACAATTTTTCCTTTTCAATATACATACATACATAGATTCACGCCTGTTTCCCAGAGGGGTAGGCAGAGACTACGGATTTCCATTTGCTACGATCCTGACACACTTCTCTGGCTTCATTCACTTTCATCACATTCCTCATACACGCCCGTCGGTTCAAGGAGCTCTTACCTGGCCTTTGTCCAGAACGCCTCCGATCTGATCGAGAAACGTTCGCCTAGGTCTTTCTCTTGCGACTGTTCCATTCACTCTAGCCTTATAAACTTTCTTAGTCAGTCTTTCCTCGTCCATTCTTTCTACATGTCCAAACCAGCATAACATACCCTTTTCTATTCTTGTCGCTATATCCACTTTCATGCCGCATCTCTCTCTAATCATCTTTTCAATGTATTCTCCCTTAACCCTAATACAATTATTATATCTGTCAAATAACTTATTAATAACGTCGAAAAAGAAAAGATTCATCTTGGGCGTCAAAATAGGCCGAAATTACCGACTTTACTTCATAATTGACGAATATCAAATAGTTGCCGAATATTCGTGGCATCTCTACTTAATATTATAAAAACAAACTTACTTGGATACTTTTCCACATAGATGGCATGTGAAGAGAGTCAGTAAACCTTCGTGTTGTGTTCTGAAAATAAAACATACATCTATACTAATATTATAAAGATGAAGAGTTTGTTTATTTGTTTGTGTGGTTGAAAGCGCTAATCTCAGAAACTACTGGCCCGATTTGAAAAAATATTTTAGTGTTGGATACCCTATTTATCGAGGAAGGCTATAGGCTATATAATATCAAGCTACGACCCACGAGGGCGGCGCAGTAACGATAAACGCAGGTGAAACAGCGGGAACATCTAGTTTTGAATAAAACCAATTAAATTTTTTTTTAATTCGGATCAGTAGTTCCTGAAATTAGCGCGTTCAAAGAAACACACTCTTACGCTTTATAATATTAGTATAGATTACAAATTTGAAAGTTATTAGAATTGACATAAATAATTAATAATAAATATTACAATTTGAAAATTAGTTATATCCCAATGTCAAAAAAATACTACAGAAATGCGCATTATTTAAAATTTTATCAGAAAATGTCAAAGAAATATTAATTATAAATTACTTTGATTTCAAAATATAAATTCGTTGTCAATTATTATATATAGCTTTATATAACTATAAACATTTCTAAATTAATTTCGAAAAATCGTTCTTCAAAATAATTTACATTCTTTGACCTAAAAAGATCTCAAAATGTACCTGTAATGATCGATAATAGAAGATCTATCGATCATCCTTCTGCCGCACTCAACGCACTCATATCTCCGCGTGTGGATCAGGTTGTGCACGTTGAAACTATATGAGGTCGGCAAGTACATCTGACAGAGCTTGCATTCAAACGAGCCCCGGGACTGCAGACAAACGAAATATTCCTTAGCGTCACCTTACTTATTAATATAATAAACAAGATGGGTGTAAAAACCCAGGATTCAACCTCTTCGTATTAAATATAAAAGTAATGAAAAGATATGACACCTATATCTCGGGAGTCTTTTGACCCACAGGGCCCATATTCAAACTCGACCGAGGTATGACCCCAAGGCTCGGGAGTCTTTTGACCCACAGGGCCCATATTCAAACTCGACCGAGGTATGACCCCAAGGTGTCTGCACACCAAGTTTGTCGGTCTCGATGGCGTAGTAGTTAGTGTAACCGACTGCCACGCCTGAGGTCGCGGGTTCGATTCCCGCACAAGTCAAACATTTGTGTGCATGAACATGGATGTTTGTCTTGGTCTGAGTGTTTCTATGTATAATATGTATGTATTTACAAACTAAAAGTATATATGTATGTTTATCCATTGTCTAGTACCCATAGTACAAGCTCTGCTTAGTTTGAGCTAGATGGTGTTGTGTGTATGTGATAGAATATTATATTATTATTATATCATATTATTATTATATTATATTATTAACCTCTGAGTCTTCTTCGAAGAGGTTAATGAAAACACTACGGATTTTCATACGGTTTTTACCAAAGCTTATGTTTAACTTATCACCAGATATAGTAAAATATAACAGTCAAAAATAGTAAATGATCACCAAATTGCACACCAAAATATATTTAAATAGATCAAAATAAATCGACGGCTCCTATTTTCGGGTGGGTTTAAGAAGGAACCTAACATAACCTAACCTTTCCGAGACGGAGAGCAGTGATTTGAGGCGTATAGGTGCTCGTTATGATATATTTTAGTAAGCATATTTTGCTGCGCAATTAGTATTTTTGGTGGTCATTATATTTAATCCCTTTCACCAATAGACAGAGCGATTCATGAGGAAGGTTTAGATGTATAATTTGTTAAGGTTTTGTACTAGACGTGCATGCTGGAGCGGGTCGCTTAAGTGATAGAAACACTTACCGGGCTATGCTTGCTCATGTGATTATCTAATTTGGACTCAAAGTTGAACCCCTTATGGCACAAAGTACATTGATAAGGAAACTTTAAACCGGCTCGGCTCTCCTCCTGAAACAAACAAATAACCTTATTAATTAATATAACATAATAAAAATGTCAAATGAGCCGTCACGGGACGCCTGGCAGATGTGAAACATCGAAATTATTTTGTACAAGTAATATGCATAAAAGTATAGATTACGACAGGAACTAATATGGCATAATATAAAATACTATCATATAGCGTGACGACGCGTCCCCACGGCCTGCGTCGCCACGCCAGCAATCGGTTTTACGTGCGGCTATTGATGTTTCACATCAAAATATTCTATCACATACACACAACACCATCTAGCCCAAACTAAGCAGAGCTTGTACTATGGGTACTAGACAATGGATAAACATACATATATACTTTTTTTGTTGTAAATACATACATACTATACATAGAAACACCCAGACCAAGACAAACATCCCTATTCATGCACACAAATGTTTGTCTCATGTGGGAATCGAACCCACAAGACTCAGCGCGGGGGTAGCGTCGAGACCACTTTAATCACTCAGCCATCCGTACACTCAAACTCTATTAATTATTTGTAGATTACAATATTTGTCTCGTGTGGGGATCGAACCTACACTAAGCGCAGTGACAGCGGTGGGCCCACCTTAATCACAGAGCCATCCGTGCAGACTAAACTGTGAGAAGAATACACTCACCTCTTTCTGTTTAGACTGTTCTTCTGGATTTAATATGACTACACGAATCTTCTTTGGATCTAATTCTATAGGTTTTCTTATAGAAGATTTGGTATTCTCTTCTTCAACATTTGCATCACTGAAAGATAAATATACAATATGTTAATTAGACTTGTTAGTCTATTGCAGCGGCACACCGGTGGCCAGGCACAAAAGATTTTTAATTAAAAAACAAATTCGACTTGTTAGTCTATTGCAGCCGCACACCGGTGGCTACGCACAAAAGATTTTTAATTAAAAACAAATTAGACTAGTTAGTCTATTGCAGCGGCACACCGGTGGCCAGGCACAAAAGATTTTTAATTAAAAAACAAATTAGACTTGTTAGTCTATTGCAGCGGCACACCGGTGGCTAGGCACAAAAGATTTTTAATTAAAAAACAAAGTTCGCCGCTGCGTGTGTCTGTCTGCTTGCGATAAACTCAAAAACTACTGAACGGATTGTTATACGGTTTTCACTAATATACAATAGAATTCATTAGGAAGGTTTAGGTGTCTAATTTGTTAAGGTTTTGTATTCGTGCGAAGTCGGGGCGGGGCGCTAGTCTATACTAATATGATAAAGCTGAAGATTTTGTTTGTTTGTTTGAACGCGCTAATCTCAGGAACTACTGGTTTGAATTGAAAAATTCTTTAATGTTGGATAGCCTAGTTATCGAGGAAGGCTATAGGCTATATAACATCACGCTACGACCAATAGGAGCGGCGCAGTAACGATAAACGCGGGTGAAACTACGGGCACATCTAGTAAGTTAATATACAAAGCTTAAGAGTTTGTTTGTTTGAACGCGTTAATCTCTGGAACTATCAATTGGATTTGAATATTTTTTTTTTTGGTATTTGATAGCCTAATTTTCGAGGAAGTATATAGGCTATATAACATCACGCTACGACCCACGGGAGCGTTGCAGTAATCATTAACGTGGGTACTGCGCTGTGCTACAGCTAATCCTAACTAATATTATAAACTAGATGTTCCCACGGTTTCACCCGCGTTTATGATTACTGCGCCGCCCCCGTGGGTCGTAGCGTGATGTTATATAGCCTATAGCCTTCCTCGATAAATGAGCTATCCAACACTAAAAGAATTTTACAATTCGGACCAGTAGTTCCTAAGATAAGCGCGTTCAAACAAACAAACAAACTCTTCAGCTTTATAATATTAGTATAGATGTGAATGTGAGTTTGTTTATTTGTTACGCTTTCACACCTTAACTGCTCGACTGATCATCATAAAATTTCGCATATACGTTGTCGGAGGTACAGAAAAGTACATAAGGTACCTTTCATTTCATCGTTAAAAAACTTACTGCTCTCAAGCAAAACCGCGGACAAAAGCCAGCTTATAATAGTACAATAAATACATACGTCGTTTTACTTTTTTTCACTTTGGCTTCTTTTTTCCTCGTCTTTTTCTTTTTTTTAATCTCCGTGTCGTCCACTTCTATTTTTTCTGTCTCACGTAACAAAGATTCAATGTCATCCTCACTTATCTTGTTAGCGCTGGACCTGTAATAAAAAAAAAAATCAACGGGTTGCACTCCGGGAGTGCCGGCAGAAGTGAAATCTTGAATATTAACGTTCTGCATTTTTGATATTTTGGAATGGTTAGGGAATAATTTTGCACGAATTGCTTTAATTATTAGTATAAATCATTTATGTGGTAAAATACAGTATTCATTTATTGCGCTATCGTACACAAACATGACAATTCTCCCTCTGTCTTACGAATTTTCGATCAGGTCACGTGTCCTGACGCGAGTTTTGCAATTTTTACCCATCACGAAAAAAGTGCACAACGCCGCTAAAGAAGTTTTCACTTCAAAAACAATTTTCAATTTAATAGGGTAGTAAGCAGCGATAGCCTACTAGTGGAAGACCGTTGCACTGCCACTCAGAGGTCTTGAGTTCGATCCCAAGGCGCCTATCTCTGACTTTTCGAAGTTATGTGCGTATTAAATAGTTAATTATCGCATGCTAAAAAGGTGAAGGAAAACATCGCGAAGAAACCTACATGTCTAAGAGTTCTCCATAATGTTCTGGAAGATATGTGAAGTCTGCCAACCCGTAGCCAGCATGGTGGACTATGACCTGACCCTTCTCACACCAAGAGGCCAGCCCAGCAGTGAGACAATTTAATACAGGGCTGATATTATTATGATATACTTTTACCTTCTTTTGGTAAATGTGGCCTTTTGATAGCTCTCACCTGAATTCTTCCAAAGTAATATTATCTTCGTAGTCGGAGAAACCCATCTCATCTTTAACCTCGGCTGTCTCCGCTTTAGTTTCAACGGGTAACTCTACATTATCCAGAAGTGTTTCGTTAACTTGTTTCTCATGCTGAAATATAAAATTTTCAAATCATTTTTTCAAATCATTTATTTCAGGCTGCATAGGCCCGTAGATATATGTAAGAATACCTAATGAATAAAACATTAATGAAATTAAATATAGTGAGTTCAGTCAGCAGAATGTCCACTTCGCAAAACGTCCACAGGTCGCAAAATGTCCCTTTCTCAGAATGTTCCTTTTACAAAATGTCCCTTTCGCAAAATGTCCCTTTCGCAAAATATCACTTTCGCAAAATATCACTTTCGCAATGTCCCTTTCGCAAAATGTCCCTTTCGCAAAATGTCCCTTAGGCAGAATGTCCCTTTCGTAAAATGTCCCCTTTGCAAAATGTCCCTTGATTCCAATTTCCTGGTATCAGTAAACAAGTGCGGATCGGATTCGCACTATCTATAAAAATAATCACGTTTGTTGTATGGGAGCCCCTTAAATATTTATTTTATTCGGGTTTTTAGTATTTGTTGTTATAGCGGCAACAGAAATACATCATCTGTAAAAATTTCAACTATCTAACTATCACGGTTCATGAGATACAGCCTGGTGACAGACGGGCAGACAGACGGATAGCGGGGTCTTAGTAATAGGGTCCCGTTTTACCCTTTGGGTACGGAACCCTAAAAAGGCTGGAATGCTTAACATAAATACATTTTATGTAACAAAAATTGTTTATAATCTTTAAAATTAATACTTTATCGTCCGAAATTTGTCAGACTCGTGGAAAAATATTGAAATATTGAATGCTGAATATTAGTAACTGTATGAAAGGTACCCTCTGTCCTTCTCTATTCCTCTGAAAACGTGTATGCGTAATTTCATGATGATCGATCGAGTAGTTAAGGCGTGAAAGCGTAACAAACAAACTAACATTCGCATTTATTAGTTACTAGCTTTTGCCCGCGTCTTCGCTCGCGTTAATTTAGAATTTAGCAATCAATTCGGGTCGTACTCTGCTTGTAATAATATAATTCACTCATGATTCGAAAGACACGTGGCGCCATCTATTATCATAAGAACGTTATTGTTGTTTTCCTCGGGAACAGTAATTTTTTTCGGGATGAAAGATAGCCTATGTCCGTTTCTGTACACCTCACAACTTATATGCAAAATTTCAGGATGATCGGTTCAGTGGTTTAGGCGTGAAAAGGTAACAAACAAACAAACTCATTTTCGCTTTTATAATATTAGTTAGGAAGTTAGGATTAGGAGTAGGATGTACAGACATGTACCAGTTATTATGTTACTATATCGCTGGCTCACTATTACAAGGCTCTATGTTATTTTTTTAACTTTGGGAAAATGAGGTTTAAAATTTGCATATCAGTAAAACTAACTTAAAAAGTAAATTAGAACTATTTGCGATTTAATATTGTGAGGTGGTAAGTGCTTCCATCTATTACTATATTAGTCGAAACAAAAAGGAATGCCATATAGAACCATGCAATATTCATAACTAATTTTTTTCAATATTGTAACATGGTACCTTGTAATATTATAATAATAATAATAATAATATTCTACCACATACACACAACACCATCTAGCCCAAACTAAGCAGAGCTTGTACTATGGATACTAGACAATGGATAAACATACATATACACCTTTTTTTTTTTGTAAATACATACATATTATACATAGAAACACTCAGACCAAGACAAACATTCATGTTCATGCACACAAATGTTTGACTTGTGCGGGAATCGAACCCGCGACCTCAGGCGAGGCAGTCGGTTACACTAACCACTACGCCATAGAGGCCGACAATTGGACCAGCGATATGTATACATACCTGTAATACTTTACAGCAGCCATTCTTTCCTTTGCCAGTGTAGTCGCAGCATAAAATGCTAGTTTGTGTGAGGTGTGGACTTGCATACTTAGATAGCTCTTCATCGTGTGCTTCTATTGCAAACTGCAAATAAAACATCTATATATTAATACGTGAAGCGAAAACTTTGGATCCATTTTTACGAAAATTGGGCGGACGGAGGAGTATGAAATTTCGCACACTTATAGTTTATACTGAGAAGAAGTGACGAATGCTAATATATTTTTTTAATTGTTTGTAAAAATACATTAAATTAATGAAAAAACACTACACGCACATAACCATGCATTTGATACACGCAGTCGAAGCGCGTAACTATGGTTACATATATCAATATATAATAGTATTTAATAACAATGTCCAAAAATAAATATAAGTATTATCTATAAAATTGTAATAAATGTAAATAATGTCAATAACGTAAGCTCAATTGTTATATTCCTTATTTAATGTTATTTAAAATGTTTAATGTTGTAATTAAATTTATTAATACACATAATATAATTTTTGTAAACATATGCATGCAAACGATTTGATGACACCACTGTAAGTTTTGTGTTGCTTAATAAATGAATAAATAAATAAATAAATGACATATATCAGCAATATCTTACAGGCAATCTTTGGTCGAATTTCGAGCACTAGGCGACCGCTAGTATACTTAATTCTTTCATAATTGTCTTATTTATTTTCTCTGCTTAGACGCAAGTCCTGTACTAGGAGTAATTCCTGTATTGCGGGGGACTTTACATACATTCAAACACAGGCCCGCCACAAGGGGGAGGGCAGCTGGGACAAATTGTCCCCGGACCCCCCCCTTCCCCACCTCGAGACCCCCAAATTCATAAACGAAATTTTTTATTTTGAAATGTAACGTAAATTGAAAATTAAATTTGAAATGAACAGAAAATAAAATATTTTTTATTTTTCAAAGATAAGAATATAATGTATTATAGGCATATGTATTATATTAAATTAAATAGAAACAAACCGTTAAATATTTATTCAAAACATTATTTTTCTCGTATTTTCGTTTGAAAAATGACCTTTTTTTCAATTTTGTATGTGGCCCCAGTTAGAAAGACTGTCGCGGGCCCCCGTTATCATATGGCGGGCCTGTTCAAACAATGGACACAAAGAACACCTAAACTCGGAAAAGCTATTTATGGATCGACTAAATTTTTGTGCCGTGTGGGGATCGAACCCACAACACTCAGCGCGGCGGCAGTAGCGAGGTGACCACTTTAACGACTACTTAAACCATTAGTTCCCAAAGTGGTCCAGGTGGACCCCTAGGGGTCTACGTTGGCGTGACAAAAAAATGGGGGTTCACAATTCGTAAGCGGGGGTCCACGACTGTTCGACAAGCTCAGCGACTGTTACTTGTAAAAACTTGCATATTCCATATTCAGCACCAGTGCTTTTTCGATTTTTCGGTAAAGAATTACTAAAAAAAAAGGTCAGCGCGCCTACCGTGGTAGGTTCAGGCCCGAGAATTTCTAAAAAAAAAGATCTGCCTGTAGAGGTTTCACCAAAGGTTTTTATTGTTTGAACTTGTTTAGCAGCAGAGGGTCCACCGGAACCAACTAAATTTTGAAAGTGGCCTATGAGAATAATATCTGGGAAGCTCTGACTTAAACTAATATATAGTACATGCAGCTAGAGACAATCTATTTATTATAGGTACAACTAGCTTTTGCCTGCAGCTTCGCTCGCGTAAATGTTGATCAATTAGGTTGTAATAGTACGTTTTGCTGAATATAAGGTATCCTATGTCAATTTCTGTTCCCCTGACGACGTGTAAGCGAAATTGCATGATGATCGGTCAAGTAGTTAAGGCGTAAAAGCGTAACAAACAAACTTACATTTGCAGTTATAATATTAGTTAGGATGAATATGGTCTGAACACAGTAACTGAATGATTGTATAATGGTTTGTTTATTTAACAGGTAAGTATTAAAAATCGATTAGCCATTAAAAATTATGGACTAGAAAAGTTCAGTTAGGTAATTTGAAACAGTCTGTAGGTGCCAAGGGGTTTGTTGAATGCAGTGGCATGAAAATTCAGTCTGTATTATTTACCGGTGCACATCTCATAAGATACTGGTATAGGGTGCTGTGTGCTCTCAGCATCTTCCGTTTAAATCTCACGCATTTCACTAGTAAAGCTGAACATTCATAGCAAAGCCATTGCGGCAACCCGTCTGATTCTGATATCTGGAACAATAATTCACATTTAAACTACTTTAACACTGGAAGTTGAGGTCTTCTTCTTCTTCTTCTTCTTTTCGTGTGGTTAGTGGCCAACCTGTTGTCAAGAGTTGTTCAGGCTGCCCGAAGGCCTCTGACATGGCTTAAAAACTGCTGTCAATTTGACAACAACTGGGACCGACATGCTCTCCGAAGCACGGTTGAGGTCGCAAAGCAAGAAGATGGATGTCTTGAAAGTGCCCCTTTGGATAAGATTAGCGGCAGACAGAACACAGTGAAAAGAGTTGGAGGAAGCCTTTGAGCACCAAAACAAAGGACATACTGTAATATAAGTGTAGATTTTACTTTTAGATTTTATACTTTTATATCTAATTTTATTTTATGTTTCATTTTAAATATTCAGACAAGTGTTTGGGAAATAAAGGCTTTCCTATTATTTATTTACTATTTAATTACTGGAACATTTTGGGAATCAATTGGTTTCAGTGCTGTCAAGTGTCAAACCCTTCAAGCAATGTGGATGAGATTTTCAACACCATCTGTGATAAATATATTGGTTAATCTTGCATACTTTTGATGGAAACAATTGGTTTAAGCTAGGCTTGTTGCTTGGGAGTGCTAGAACTAATTGATTACAGCCATCCTCTAGCATCAAAGTGGTTTATTTTGTGGGGACACAGTTTTGATTTGTCAGTAAACATATGTGTGTACTAGAATGTAAAAAGCGGCTGCGACTGCAGTATTATAATATTTTATATTCAGTCGCAAATAAACCATTTTCGTGTTCGCTACTTTTATTTTACTCCATATAATACCTTCTGACACATACACACACACACACACACACACACAGTATATGGTACAGCCATAGTGCAGTTTAAGAGATATCTTATAATTTAATAGGTTTCAAAAATTAATTTGAATTTAATACTTAAATTAAACTAGAAAACCTAGATTGGCAAACAAGCATATTATGGCCCACCTGATTGTAAGTGGTCACCGTAGCCTATAGACGCCTGCAACACCAGAGGCATCACTTGCGCGTTGCCGATCCTTTAGGAAAGTAAATGGGAAGGAGAAGGCGTGGGCAAGGGGTTATTGGGCCTCCAGCACTCTCACTCACTGAACGAAACACAATAGTAGGAATACTGGTATTTCACATCGATATTCTGTAGGAGGATAGTCCTTCCCCGGTCGAGCCGGCCTATTCATGCTGAAATCAGCGAGGCTCTACTACTTCCAGACTACAGTAACATTATTAGTAATATTAATTGATATTTTATTGAAATGCACAATCGGGCCACTCTGTAGCTTGCAGGCTTGGGTTTGCAAATCTTGCACTAAAGCAGTGGCATTTGTGGAGCAAGACAGTTAAAATAAGTACTGTCTAGTCAATTCCTGAGCTGTTACGCACGTTAGACTGAAACTGACTTAGGTAAAGTATGGTTATTTAGTGCCATCGGCGAAGATAATGCTGCTATCATAAATAAAAAGCGGCTGTATTAAATACGCTAAATATATGTATTTAGTGTGTACATTCCAACAACTATAGGGAATACAACGGCAACGAACACGATAAAAAAACAAGCAGATTGTACGTGCTTAACGAAGGCGTAGCACCGCGGAGATGACATACAGTTATAATTGAAATTAAACTACTATATACGGATTTTATCGCGTTGTTTATTTCTATTCTGCGTAAATAGAAACACCCATGATTAAATTATGTTCGGGTACTTTGAAATAACTACACTGGAACATTGAGACAACTACCATCTTAGTCTCCCCGTGACCATGGCTGCTGAAAAGCAACCGAAACGTCGGGGAAAGTGTAAAAATAAATCTAAATAGTATAATAGTATAGTAATAGTATAAATAGTTTTAATAGTTTCAATAATTTAATTAGCTTAAAAATTTGTAAAGTTTAATAGTGATTATAGTAGTGTAACAGTTTTTCAAAAAATTTTGTAACAGTGTCAAATAAACAACGCGATAAAATCCGTATATAGTAGTTTAATTTCAATGAATAACATTCGCGTAAACAGAAGACAATATTATACAGTTATAACTTAAGCATATAGCTGTAATATTTAACATGTTATATAGCTAATAACAGTTGTCTACTTACATTAATCCCTGTTAATTCTTTGAATAAATCACTAAGAAGATTAACATCCGACATTCGTCGTTCAGTTGTTAAGCAACCTCTGCAAATAGGTGTTACCGAATCTAAATCCAATTTTATATCTTCATCATGGCCTAAACTTATTTCTTCCATTTCCATTTTAAATTTAATTATATTACACTGTAAACAACAAATTAGTACAGGGTTGGTGAACGTAAACAATAAACATTATAAAATAAAAAATATGGCGGATTTGGCATTTGTCGCAGAGTTGCCAAGGTTAGCGTGGTATTAATTTCTGCAACAATTTTAGGTATTAATGTCCAATGAAGCCCATAATAATTATATCTGATGGACATAATAATGATTTTCTCCTATATCTATCAAGGATAAATATCAGTACAAGCGGTGATAGGATATATTATATTTAATTATGTAAACATTAGGTTTATTACAAATCACTTAAAACACGTGATTTTTGTATAGTATATGTTTCGCTCGAAGCTGGAGTCCTGGTGCGGGCTAGTTCCAACACAGTGCTGGCAATGATTGCGGACAGGTTAGACTGTCCATGTCGCAGCGACAAAAGTTAAATAATTAAAAACTAACACTTAGGCTAAGTTTTACTAACACCTATGAGTTTTGTGAACTTGCAATAAACGTTTATTATTATTATTATTAAAGCTATACATCTATCTTGAATAATATCACACTAAAATGTCTGAATTGCTGTTATACTCGTGGACAGAATATTTAAACGCTACGGATTTCCCATATTAATTCTCTGTCCGTGACACAAGTGTTCAATGCTGTTGGCAGCAATAGCATAATAAAATTGTATATACATACCACGATATGATAATAATTATATAGTACTACAGGTACGATACTACTAAAATGTATCTCACAATAAGAACCAAGCAGTCGCGTATTAGCTCACAGAAAATATAGATGCATGTGATATATGCATACAGCATTAATGAAAGCTATAGTCGGCTAAAGATTAAATAACGTGCGCCTGCAAACATTTTAGAAAATTAAATTCAAAATGTTTAAAAATTATTTTCGTACCGTTATATACGGGTAATGTACAAAGCTGGTAACCTTTTTTAGCTGTCACGCCTTGCGTTTTGTTATTACTAGCAAGTAATTTATAACGCAGCCACAGATATAAAATCATTGATTCTTGTAGAATCCACTAATCGCATTGGGTATGTAGCATTATTATTATTAGCTTTATTCACACTGGTTAACATAATGCTTAAATAATTATTAATTTAGACTGTCAGTCACAATAATTATTACTGAGTTTGAAAGTCTCCTTTCTGTGGCAAAATCTATAATCTATACTAATATTATAAAGCTGTAGTGTTTGTTTGTTTGAACTCGCTAATCTCAGGAACTACTGCTTCGATTAGAAAAATTATTTTAGTGTTGGATAGCCTCCTTATCAAGGAAGGCTATAGGCTATATAACATCACGCTACGACCCAACGGGGGCAGCGCAGTAACGATAAACGCGGGTTAAACCGCGGGAACATCTGGCATCGATAATGTAGACAACGCAGAAATTTACGCTGATCCATTTCTCCATGAGACAATACATTGAAGTTGAAGCCAAGCCTCTACCTCATTCGAAATCTACACAACCCTTTAAATATAACTACACCTCAATTTTTCACTAAAAACATACATAGATTCATGACTTTTTCCCAGAGGTGTAGTCAAAGACTACGTATTTCCATTTGCTACGAAGCTGACACACTTCTCTGGCTTCATTCACTTTCATCACGTTTCTCATACACGCTCGCCGGTTTAAGGTGCTCGTAACCTGGCCTTTGTTCAGAACGTCTCCGATCTGATCCAGAATCTAAAAAGCATATCAATAAAACAACAAACATATAAAAATATGTATATTTATTATTTAAAACGTATGTAATAAAAATACAATTATATATTTACTATTTACAATATAACATGTATAGTATTAGTTTCTTAATTGTCTTATTTAGTAAACAAAGATGGCGTACTGATAGCTAGAGACAATACATAGAGACTAGGGTTGCCAACCGTACTTTATAATGAAGTATTGTACGTTATTTCGGGTAAACGTACATTATACTTTATTAGGAAAATAAAGTACGTAAAAATACTTTATTTTACTATGTTGACTTTTACAGGTTTATTTAATTGTTTATTAAAAGGTACGCAGTGGAGATTATCTAAATTGGATAAATACATTTGTTTATCTATCTTAATATAGACATATTGTGAAGATACGGTTAAGACGTTCCTTGATAATAAATATATGTTAGATGTTATTAGCATCAACAAATACGGTAACAAAAGAGCAGGTTACATAAATAATACTTTTTTTGAAGTGAAAACTTCTATAGCGGCGTTGTGCACTTTTTTGTGATGGGTAAAAAATGTTAAACTCGCGTCAGGTCACGTGTCCTGATCGAAAATTCGTAAGACGGAGGGAGAATTGTCAACTTTGTCAACTCTCCAAGTACTAGGCTAGCGTAACCAGGAAAGAGTCGTTTTTGTTGCCTTGGCAATCGTAACGATAGTTACGCGCTTCGACTGCGTGTGTCAAATAAACGCTTTGTCAAAACAATTGTACGATAGCGCAATAAATGAATATTGTATTTTACCACATAAATTATAGTACTTTTATACTGATAATTAAAGCAATTCGTGCAAAATTATTCCCTAACTATTCCAAAATATCAAAAATGCACAACGTTAATATTCAAGTTTTCACTTCTGCCGGCACTTCCGGAGTGCAACCCATTTTTTTTAACCCCGTTCTGTTTGGAACCCACAACACAACGCAATTTATGCATTCCAATCATTTTTAATTATGTATATACTTAAGCACGTAAAAGCGTTGGTTTTCATAAATGTCTTAGATATGTGTTTTAATATAGAGATACAGATTCTTAAAAATGCTACTATACATTTATATATCTTCTAATTTATAAGCACCATACAAATAAGGCACCAGTAATATAAAAAAACTGCTCAACATGAGAATCAAAGGCCGTGGGCCTCGCGGCCAAGACCAGGCAGTCTTATTCCAGCTTAATAATTAATTAAAATATTACAATATCAACATGAGTCTTAATTCTAATATAACAATATAGTTTTTACGTTAATCGATCGATGTCGCTTAGCGATACAAGTTAGTAACACATTCGAATAACTATTCGAATACAATCGAATAAAAATTCTTGTTTTACGCAAATGATTTTCTCGTACTTGCTTCAATGATAAAATTGAAAAAAGAAAATATAACAATTAATATCATATTTTAGCTAAAGAATGTATGATTAAAGATAATAATAATCCTAAACATTATCAGAACACTTACGCAAGCATTGTCAAATAACTCACCATGTTCGATTTTATTACTCGATTGTGACGTATAGGAAATGAATAATTGCATAATCGAATAGTGCATCGCTAAAGTCACTATGGTAGAAAAATAATTGAAACGAAAGATGGCGCTCTTATAAGTAGTTATATAACCTGCCGGTAGATGTATCTTTGGTAAAAATAATATCAGCTGCGATTTTGGCTCATGATATCTATAACACGGAAACAAACAACTAAGGACACTTCCGCTAGTTTCTGCCTTCTGTGTTAATATTGTAATTCTCAATTTTTTTTTATTATCTTTATTCATTAAGGAGTTTCTATCCTCCATTTAATTTACAAACGTCTCCCAGCAACAAAGAGCGCCATCTAGCGTTTGTCCTTACAACTATTACGGCTTATAGACACAAAATATTGCTGAATATACATTAAAAATATATAAATGCTTAACGTAACTGCAATAAAACTCATTTATAAATGGCTCATCTTAGGCAGCTAAAGGGCAGTCCATTTACTGCTAAAGAAGATTTAGGTAGGTAAGGGGTTTAATCATTGATATACATATTCCAAAAGGAGTGTCTTACAAATTAAAGTTACATAAAAAGTCATTAGGTCAATATAATCGAAAATTCTGATTAAGTCGACACATCACACTACAAGACAATTTCGATCTAAAACAACATCATAAAGTTGTTTTTTGAATGACATAATCTAAATGCTGCGTTTAAATTTGCACGCATCATTTTTGAGGATTTATCCAATATAATAATTAATTTTAAAATCGAATGTATTTTTCTATAATTTCTTAATTTTTATATAAACATTAATATATGTTTTTACTGACTTGCTCTTTGATTATATAGAGTCAAATATTGTTATTTATTAGCTAGTTCCAGGGGCGGAGAGGCAGCGATAGCTCAGTGGGGAGACCAACAGACTGCAATGCAGAGGGTCTCGGGTTCAAACCCACGTCGCGCACCTCTGACTTTCGGAAGTTATATGACTTTTCGAAATTATGTGCGTATTGATTGACAATTATCGCCTGCTCCGTGCCTCGGAGAGCACGTTAAGCAGTCGGTCCCGGCTGCCATGAACATCTATGGCAGTCGTTATTGGGAAGTCAGTGCCCTCTAATATCCTGACACTGGTCTAGTCTTCGAGTTGCGGAGGTCAGACAGCAGTCTCTCCGTGTAAAAACTGATATCCAGTCAAATCCGGTTAGACTAGAAAGCCGACCCCAGGTGACTTGGGAATAATAAAGGCTAGGGAGAAGATTAGCTAGTTCCATTGCCTTGGTTTACTTGTGCATATTTGGCTGTACGTAGCTCAAAAATGGAGCATTATTGCTAACTTAATTACTGGGAAGATAGTACTCGGTGATAGAAATCGTCTTAAGCAGTAAATGGATGCCCACCAATTAAAATTATACTTAGAAATAGATAGAGTCTAGTCAACATTTCATGGACCTCCAAGCAATCAGCGCAAACAAAGGTTTTTACGTAGATGAGTGAGCTCACACGTTAGATAAGTAATGATACTGGATGATTTTTATAAAAAATTGACAAATTTAACTGTCCATAGCTAAAACAACTCATTTTTTGATATTGGAACCTTCGAGATGCTATTGTACCCTATCTCTATTATCCTAACATTATATGCTTGTCTGTCAACTCTCATCATCCTCTGAATCTAATAACTACCTGAGATTAATATCCTTATCTTTAGATAGATGCTCTAATCTACAGTTTAAAGCCAACATAACAAGGTACAGTTGTATATTATCTAACTTGGAAGTATCGTTCTGACAACGAAGCATAGATGCTACAAAGATTGGAAGGATTTTGAGTTTTAGGCTTTTTGACAACATGGAAAATAATTAGATACTTAGATGCCATCAGCGTAAATCACGGATTTTAAAAGAAATTTGCAATAATATTGAATACTAGATCAGTGGCGTAGCTAGGCATGGGCAAAGTGGGCCCGCACCCACGGCCTCGCACTTAAAGGGGCCTCGCAAGGCCTCTATAAATAAGATGCCACCAGGCTTAAAATAAAATCCTTACTAGATGACTTCTGTAAAGCAAAAAGCCGAACAACATTAATCATAAAAAATTTAATCACTTAAAATCTATATGCTTTTCAATATTTTTCCATCGCGCATTTATATTTTTAACTATCATAAGTAGGTATGTCGTGTCAGAGCATGTTTAATAAGATAGATTTATTGGGTAGATCTTGGGAACGAAAGAAAAGGGGCCTCGCTGATGCGGCTTTGCCCACGTCTATATTAGTCCACGCTACGCCACTGTACTAGATCTTGCTGTTGCCGTCGCTTTTCTCGGGGAAAGGTTTCCTTTTCTGTACACCTGGCAACATGTTCGTGAAATTTCATGATGATCGATCGAGTAGTAAGGTCATCAAACCGTAACAATCAAACACACATCCGCATTTATATTAGGATTTGTACCAAAAACCAAAAAATATAAATTTAAGTTATTTTAGTTGGCATCACATAAAGGGTTTAAATGTATTATGACGTCACATGTTTGTAAACATCTTCTGTCATTGCTTGCTGTCCAATGTTTATTTACAAACATATGACGTTACTCGACTGATTCGACACCATATTATTCTCTTTTTGACGCAGTTGTAATAGATAGTTTACTAAAAGTAAGTAGGTACGTCTAAAAGAAAATAAGAGATTCTAATTTGAGATACATTGAGAAGATTCAAAAACACGTACGTAAGCAAATTAATTAGGGTAACAAGTCTTACTAACATATATATATATATATATATATGTACAAATTTTTGCGTTATTCGAATACAATTACAAATGTATATAAGTATTCTAATAATATTCGAATGTTTTGACGACGCTATACATAAATTCTTGCGTTGCATCTTTGACAAAGCAAGATTGGTATCGCGTTGTGTTCGAATCGCTTAATTGTACGTATACTATTTTATTGCTAAATATATTTTGGCAAACATCAAACCGTTAAGCCCACGTTTGTCATGTCATATTATTTTTCCATTTTTGAGACATATTATAATATTATTAAAAATGTATTACAATTCATTTAAAACCTAGTCTTAATATGCTAATATAGATTTATAATAATATCGGTAGTACCATAATGTATTATAAAATAATGACTAAGATTAGAAACATACCAGACTGCCCCAACAAGACTGGCAACACCGAACGCTCAGTATTGCCACATTTAAAATCATAACTATCACTTACAATAATTAGACAGACACAGATAGATTGCCAATTATTAAACAAAGCTGCCACGTAATAGGCTATATAATATTACTCCCTACATAAGAACATATTCACATTGCTACAGAAAAATGTCTTAAACAATATGTTTTCCCGACATAATCGCGTCATTATATTTTATTAACATTGTTTTATATGTGTATTAAGTACACTTCCCTCACAGCATACATAGATAATAAATCAGTAATGAACACATTCGAATAAATTTTATAATCGAATATCGATCTTACCCGATTCGATTTTACAATCAAACAACGATCGATATAACTGAATAAATTTTCAATCGAATAACGACAATTTTTCGAATAAATATTGTAATCGAGTATCGATCAAAATTAATCGAATAACTTGTCTATTTTCACATCCCTAGCTCAATCACTTACCCGCTAGTCTCATCGAGGCAGTATGATGGCTAATCTTCACACTAAATGGCAATAATTATCGCTACACAAATGGGTGGGGTAAAGTTTTTGCGTCATTGACGATCTTTCTAGCTACATTTACTAGTTGCCCATCACTATTCAGCTGCACATCAAGACCTACAATCCCCTCCTTCTCTTCTCCATGACTCTTCTGCTTCAATGCGTCTATCCATGTGAAGGTATGCTTCTTCCTTGGCAGTACTTTTCTTAACTTTTCCCAAAACTTCGGATCTCCCCATAGCAGATAAGTATTAGTTGCTATGTACGCTTTAAGCTCTTCTGATAAAGAAGTATGCTTAGCCACGCTTTCTTCTAGAAGAATTAGTATGACCCTCACTTTTCCTTCTTGGAGGGCGAGGTTGTGAGCGGCGCAGAACTCTAAATTCGCCCACATAGATTCCAGAAAGTGTTTCGAAAGAATAATGACAGTTCTTCTAGAATTTTCCACTGATCTGATAATTTGTGTCGGAATCATGTCTCCAACTATCCAATCCCGATAATGCACGCATACCTTCTGATTGAAATCGTTTTCTAGCATTGGCAGCAAATTATCTTGCACCAGAGCTAAGTCTTGATGAGCGAAAGAAATGAACACGTCGAATTCTTTGTCCTTATCTAGCAACACTTCTTTGACGCAACACTTGCATATGCCTCTAGTAGTCATATATACCAGAATTTCATTCGAGTATCTGTAGATAATGATACCGGTTATCAAAACACAGGCTGCTAGAACAACGAATGTGCCAAGAGCGGCCATACTGGCTTTCCATGTATTGCACAATGCAGTTGCGTCGAGAAGCGCAATTTTATCACCGTTTGCGCAAGTCATCTGCGCAAAATCGGCAATGTATCCATAGCGCTGAATCGCGGCTATATTATCCGTATACCAGCATTCACATTCAAATGGATTAGCAGAAAGATACAGAGTAATATTTGACTGTAAAAACTCCATTGGAACGGAAGTCAATTCGTTATGGCTTAAATCCAATACTTTGAGGCCTTCTGACGGCTTGAAATCTAGATGATCGATGCCGGCGTGCGAAAGATTCAACGTATGTACATTTTGACCGCTCAAATTCTCAGGCTGCTTCTTCAAATTGAGCGTTATGGTCGGCTCATCCATAAAATAGAAAGTCACATTCGGAGATTTTGGATCCGGTAGTTTTGGAAAATTTCTGCAGTCTAAGACCAGTTCATTCGATGCGACTTTAGCTATACAGCTGGTGCATGATTCTGGAAGGAGCTCTGGTACCTTGCATACCAGATGTTCTGGAGGGACTTGCGTGAAGAGTTCTCCTTGTAATTCTGGGGGTGAGGAACACCTGGCGTTGTTTAAGATGAATTTTGGCTCATTGGATGCGTACCTGGTGCCATCCAGACGGAGTCTAAGACCATACATGAAGCAATTGCAGGCGATAGGGTTATCGTCAAGAAGAAATGTTGTAGCAGTTTGTGTTTCACCAATGGGTGATAGTGGTCTGTCTAAGTGGACGACTGGTATCCTGTTGTGGCGAAGGTCGACTGTCAGTTTGGAGCTTAGGAATTTCATTGCGTTGTGGTCGAACTGGAATAAAAATATATATTATAATATTTTTTATTATCGCTCGCTTTGCCGGTGAAGAAAAACATCGTGAGGAAATCTGCATGTCTCAGACTTAATAATGTTTTGGAAAATATGTAGGCCTGCCAACCCGCACTGGGCCAGCGTGCTGGACTATGGCCTAACTATTCTCACACTGGGAAGAGGCCCTTACTTAGTGGGACAGTTAATATACAAGTCTAACATTATTATTATCTAAATCTTACCTCTATAACTTCGAAGTGATTATACGACAAATCCAGATACTCCAACTGCAGCAAAACCGTCTGCCAGTCATAGAATATAGTCTGTATTTTATTATGACTGAGATCCAATTTGACCAGTTTGACCAGGGAGTTGAAAGGCGATATGTTGCTGTCGACCAGGAACTGGTATAGCGAGAATTCCGGGTCCAAGGTCAGTTTATTCGAGGATAGCGAGAGGGTCCGAAGGTTCCTTGCACCACCGAATGATGAAGGGGCGATGGTGGCGATGCTATTGAAATCTAAGTGAATTTCTTTCAGTCTACTGGTACCATCGAAAAGTCCTCTGTAATAAAAATATATAGTCAGAAAGACATTTATTGCCAAACGAGATTAACGGCAGCGAAGACGCGGGTAGAATTTAGTAATTTATTATTATAAATATGTTTATAAACTCTTACTAATGTTAAGTCATATTCAGCGAGAACCTAGTGGGAAACCGTTGGACTGCCACGCAGAGATTCCGAGGTTGATCCCAAGGCGCGCATCTCTGACTTTTCAAAGTTATGTGCGAATTAAATAGTTATAATTATCGCTTGCTTAAACGGCAAAGGAAAACATTGTGAGGAAACCGGTATGTCTGAGAGTTCTCCAAAATGTTCTCGAGGATATATGAAGGCTGCCAATCCGCACTGGTCTAGCGTGGTGGACTATGGCCTAACCCTTCTCACACTGAGAAGAGGCCCATGCCCAGCAGTGAGACAATTTAATACAGGGTTGATATTATATTATATAAATATTACTTACTCAGGCAACGCTTCAATAGAATTCGTATTCATATTCAAATATTCCAATTTCTTCAATCCACGGAATATTCCTTTAGGCAAAACTTGTATCTTATTATTACTCAGATCCAATCTTTTCAGCTCAGACAGCCTCAGGAAAACATCCGCACTCAGTGATTCTATTTGATCACGATTCCATTGTATATTAAGTATGCCATTGGTTCCATTGAACAAATTTGCCGATAGATGGCGTAGTGTCGTGTATGTTATGATAATGTTCTTAAGTGAAGGTAGATGCGCAAACGCTTCGGAAGCCAGAGATAGTTCCACTTGATTCATTTGTATGGTGATCTGAAAAAGAAATTTGTATCTGTATCTAATATTACTAGCGGCCGCCTAGTGGTCAAAATTCGACCAAAACTCCTTGCTAGTTTGTTTTCTGTTTTTCTCTATTACATATAAATAAGGTATAGGTAACCATAGTTACAAAGAATTGTACGACGTAAGATGAACAATGCCGAAATACTACGCGATTCGACTGCGTGTGTCAAATGCATGGTTGTGTCGTGTAGTGTTTTTTTATTACTTTAATGTATTTCTAATGCATAATTTATAAAAATATTAGGATTCGCCCTCCTTCTCCATATAAACTTTCATCATAATCATCATCATCATCAGGCTATAATAGTCCACTGCTGGACATAGCCCTCCCCCAAAGAGCGCCATAACGCCCTGTCTTCAGCTTGCCGCATCCAGCATCTGCCTGCAGTCTTTCGCAGATCGTCATATAAACTTTAACTGTGCCAAATTTCATACTCCTCCGTCCGCGCAATTTTCGTAAAAAGGGGTACAAAGTTTTTGCTTCACGTATTAATATATAGATAAATGCGAATGTGAGTTTGATTAAAATAAAATTATTGAGAAGAGAGGAACCCGCCACGTACCCTCGGATTGCTCACCCCAGCTATTGTAATATAATATCCTCCAGACCGAATTTCGGCCACGGCGGCCAGTCTTAACGGAGACTGGCTATCTGCGCAGGAGACATTATAGTGCACAAGTGTGTGCGCAAAAACAATTACACTCTCTGTTCCTTAACTCTCATGATCCGATGGTACGGTAATCCGACACGACCGGAGAGAGATCAGGCGCAGGACCAACGGCGACACGTGCTTTCCGACGCACGGGAGTGCCTAACACTGCCCACTTACTAACTCCGGGCTGCTATTGAGATTTCTTAACAGAAAAACCCAATAACTTTTTGTTGGCCCGACCCGGGATTCGAATCCGAGACCTCATGCACAGCAGTCGCATTAACTACCGCTGCGCCACGAAGGCAGTTATAAATAGGTTGACAATACCCAACTTGCAGTATTCTGCTTCAAACACAAAACATGCGTCGACACGTGTTTCGCCAGCGCGAGGTATCCTCAGGACCGTTTGGCATCGAATGAGCGATGCGTAGCTTTGCGCGCCTGCATTTATTGCCTTTCTATTCCCCCACTCCCCCTGACTATCGCTCGAATGTTTGTTTGTTTGTAACGGTTTCACGCCTTAAATACTGGACTGATCAACATGAAATTTCCCATACACGTTGTCAGGGGTACAGAAAAGGACATGGGATACCTTGGCGGAGTAATCGCCTAAAAAACAACAATTTTTTTTTATGTTTTTTATAAATACATACATTCTCCAGATGTTCCAGTCCTCCTAGAAGACCATTCGGCAGTACTGCCAGCCTGTTTGCCATCATATAAAGTGATTTTAACTTTGGTATGTCGGAGAATGCGCCTGGCTCCATAGATGATAAATTATTACTGGTTAAAGTCAGCTTCTCTAAAGCGTCCAAACCTGCAAATAAAAAAATTGTCAAGTAATTTTTTTTTTTCCTTCTAAGGTGGCAAACGCGCATACGGCCCACCTGATGGTAAGTGGTCACCGTAGCCTATGGACGCCTGCAACACCAGAGGCATCACTTGCGCGTTGCTGACCCTTTAGGAAAGGAAATGGGAAGGAGAAGGAGCGAGAAGGGGCAAAAAGCGTGATTGGGCCTCCGGCACTCTCACTCACCGAACGAAACACAACAGTAAAAATACTGCTATTTGACGTCGATATTCTGTGAGAGGGTAGTCTTTCCCTGGTCGAGCCGGCCCATTCATGCTGCAATCAGCGAGGCTCTACTATTACAAACAGCAATAACCTAAGAGAGCCTTAAATGGCCACGCAGTGGGCTAGAATTTGATCCCAAAGATTTATATTCTATATATGATTCCACCGAACTTAGATAGCAAGAAAACGTGAGCACACTAAAAAAAATTGGGGCTGTCCTCGGGGACTGCCGATAGAAGTGAAAACTTTAATCCTTGATCATAAACACTTCTTTATAAACCAAAAAGAAATAAAAATTAAAAGCGTTCGGTATTGTAATATTTTTTTTGTTTACTGTAAATAAATGTTTTTCAATTTTTTCTATTTCTAATGACACGAGTTCCATGATTTTTGTTCACCCAAGAAATGCTCAACGCGCCTAAAGAAGTTTTCACTTCAAAAAGTAAGCTCACATTAGGTAGATTACGATTGTGTAAAATTTTCAATATGAGCGAGAGTGATTCCTCACGATGTTTTCCATCATCCTTAAAGCCAGCGGTAATTAACTAATTAATTAACGAGTAATTAATTAATTAACTAGTAATTAATTAATTAACTAGTAATTAATTAATTAACTATTTTACGCACATAACTTTTAGTCGAAGATGCGCAAAGTCATATACGCGCCCTACTACATGTAATACTGGTCACCTTTCAGTACGTTAAGTTGTCATCGGACACACAACGTCAACATGTCATCTCAATTATTAATATAGTACTATCACGCTCACTCAGATTGAAAATTGTACACTATTGTTCTGTATCATGGACTTATGTATGTACACTTACTTTGCAGATAAATGATTTGATTTAATAATAATAATATTCTACCACATACACACAACACCATCTAGCCCAAACTAAGCAGAGCTTGTACTATGGGTACTAGACAATGGATAAACATACAAATATACATTTTTTTTGTAAATACATACATATTATACATAGAAACACCCAGACCAAGACAAACATCAATGTTCATGCACACAAATGTTTGACTTGTGCGGGAATCGAACCCGCGACCTCAGGCGTGGCAGTACTAACCACTACGCCATCGAGGATACTACGCCTTTGATTTAACTTACCTCTAAAAGCTCCATCAGTAATATTCTTAATTGGATTCCTCCACAAATTGAGCTCATTCAAAACCTGGAGCCCTTTAAACGAGTCCGGTGGTATGCTATCTATGTGGTCATTGGATAATTCCAGGTATTTCAAAGGGGGGGCATTCTCGAAGATGTTGGGAGATAGCTGAAACTTCCCCCCACCGATGTTCAACCGTCTTAGAGTGGGGTAAGCAGTGATGGTAGCTACTGGGAATGAAGTTTCGGCTCCTGAAAAATATTTCTTTTATTTTTAATAAAGACTTGTTTTGCCCGCGGCTTCGCTCGCGCGAAAGTAGGTTAGGTTATATTAGTAACAGTATCTTTAACATAGGATATCGTAAAATATATCCTATGTTACTCGGCGAGAATGTAGCTTACTATAATGGTGACAAAATTTTAAAATCGGTTAAGTAGTTTTGAATTAAATCCTTACAAAAAAACAAATCTTTCCTCTTTATAATATTAATGTAGACAACTTCCGCTTTAGGAATAATTCCTGTAGCGCGTGGCACTTCACAAACATTCAAACAACGGACACAAAGAACACGCAGACTCGGCGCAACTATTTGTGGATCACATAATTTTTTGCACCGTGCGGGGATCAAACCCACAACACTCGTCGCGGCGGCAGTGACGAGGCGTCCACTTAAATCACTACGCAATCCGTGCATACGAGAACTCGAATTAAAGATGCACGATACAAACTATCGGCATCGTTTTTTTGTCTTTTGGAATTTCACTGATTTTCATTTTCTTTTCAGTTCATTTTCATTTCATTTTCATTCCATTTTAATTTTATTTTCATTTCATTTCATTTTCATTTCATTGTCATTTCATTTTATTTTCTTTTCATTTTCAATTACACTGACTACCAGATTTGAAAGCATTGTACGTAGATTTCAAAAATTCATTGTTTTGTATTGTAATGCAACTATTTGAATTTATTTCCGAGCATCGTTCGGTGGGTCGCCCAAGGATCCCAAGGTACCGCTGGAAAGATGAACTAGCTAAAAACCTGACAGAGACGAATGTGCCCGATTGGTCTGACTTGGCACCTAATAGGAAGGATTGGCGTATTTTAATGTCGGAGACCAAGATCCACTTTGGGTCGCTGAGCCAGCGAAGTAAGTAACTATTGATATAATACAAAAATTGTGAGACAATTACCTTATTTTTATTAAACCCTGCAAAATACCCATAAACTATTATGCTTGTGTGTGTGGAATGTACACTTCTATCATTATCTCAACCGAAAGACGTCCACTACTGGACATAGGCCTCCAAGGATTTCCACACAGACCGGTCTTGAGCCACCCGCATCCAACTGCTTTCCGCGACCCTTACAAGGTCGTCGGTCCATCTTGTGGGGAGCCTACCCCTGCTGCGTGTTCCGGTGCGTGGTCGCCACTCCAGAAACTTTCTGCTCCAACGGCCATCGGTTCTGCGCGCTATGTGCCCTGCCCATTGCCACTTCCGCTTGACTATCCGTATATATTTCACTTCTATATTCAGACCAAATATGTGTACTCACCAGCTTGCCGAACCATCAGCACCCTAACATCACCGAGTTTGACCAGGTCCTCCCTTGTCAAAGGCCCCGCCATGTTGTCCAGGGTGACGATTTCCAGGGATGTGGCCGAAATGTGCTCGTTCACACATCCTAGGATGCTGGGTGGGCATAATGTCACCCCAAGACTCTTCAGAGGAAGGCCGTTGGCCAAATCAAAGTATGGTATCTCGGAACATGAGAAGTCTGTGCCCTGAAAATGGAAAAATAACAGTAAGTATACGGCCTTAATGGTGCAGGCAGATAATGCGAAGGGTACATGTCTTGGGTCCGATTCCTAGGTCAGGCAGAGTTATTAGAATTTTCTGTTAATAATAAATTATAAGCAGCGATAGCCTAGAGGGAAACCGTTGTACTGCTACGCAGAGGTCTCGAGTTCGAACCCAAGGCGCGCAACTCTGACTTTTAGAAGTTATATATGCGTATTAAATAGTTATTTATCGCTTGCTTTAACGGTGAAGGAAAACATCGTGAGGAAACCTGCAAGTCTGAGAGTTCTACATAATGTTCTCGAAGATATGTGAAGTCTGCCAACCCGCACTGGGCCAGCGTGGTGGACTATGGCCTAACCCTTCTCATAGTGAGAAGAGGCCCGTGCCCAGCAGTGGGACAGTTTAATACAGGGCTGATATTATTATTATTATTAATAATATTTATTTGTTTGCTTGGAATGTAGGTGTTGACAATTAGGTTAAAAAGGTATGGTTGATTCCTTGTACATTCTGCCGTTTAGATATGCAAACATTACTCCTTATGCTCCTTAAAAAGACAACTCTTCTTCTCCCTAGCCTTTATTATTCCCGAGTCACTTGTGGTCGGCTTTGAAAGTCTATCTGGATTTGACTCTGGATCAGTTTTTACACGGAGCGACTACCAACTGACCTCCGCAACCCGAAGGCTAATGATACCCTAAGGCTAGACCAGTGTCAGGATATTAGAGGGCACTGACTTCCCAATAACGACTGCTATAGATGTTTATGGCAGCTGGGACCGACGGTTTAACGTGCTCTCCGAGGCACGGAGCAGGCGATAATTGTCAATCAATACGCACATAATTTTGAAAAGTTATACAACTTCCGAAAGTCAGAGGTGCGCGACGTGGGTTCGAACTGGAGACCCTCTGCATTGCAGTCTGTTGGTCTCCCCACTGAGCTATCGCTGCTATCCTTAGAAAGACAACTCTCGCACTAGTATTTATTCCTGTGTCGCGGGGACTTTACAAACATACAAACAACGGACACAAAGAACACGGACTCAGAATAACCATTTGTAGATCACACTAAGATTCGGACCCACATCACCCGGCGCAAAGGCAGACCACTTAAACCACTACGCTATACGTATGTTTTTTTTTTTAAGTGATATCTTCCTTAGCGGCGTTGTGCACTTTTTTGTGATGGGTAAAAAATTTTAAACTCGCGTCGGGACACGTGACCTGATCGAAAATTCGTAAGACGGAGGGAGAATTGTCATGTTTGTGTACGATAGCGCAATAAATTAATATTGTATTTTACCACATAAATGATAGTACTTTTATACTGATAATAATTCAAGCAATTCGTGTAAAATTATTCCCTAACCATTCCAAAATATCAAAAATGCACAACGTTAATATTCAAGTTTTCACTTCTGCCGGCACTCCCGGAGTGCAACCCGTTGATTTTTTTTTATACAACTAAGGTGGTAAGTAAGCATACGGCCCACCTGATGGTAAGTGGTCACCGTAGCCTATGGCCGCCTGCAACATCAGAGGCATCACTTGCGCGTTGCCGACCATTAAGGAAAGGAAGTGGGAAGCAGAAGGAGCGGGAAGGAGGAAAGGGGGTGATTGGGCCTCTGGCACTCTCACTCACCAAACGAAACATTACAATAGAAATACTGGTATTTCACGTCGATATTCTGTGAGAGGGTAGTCCTTCCCCGGTCGAGCCGGCCCATTCATGCTGAAATCAGCGAGACTCTACTACTCCAAAAATTATGATTTAAATCTTTTGAATAACCTGATGTACAAAGCTCACCTCGCATAGTATCTTTACATAATCATTTTTCTTCGCAGTCAGTACGACTGTGGCGTTGCTGAGCCTGCAGGTATACTCCAATTCATCGCCCAGAACCTGCTCGCACTGTTCAGGAGTCAAGGATACCGCTCCTGACAGCAACACCGCCAGCAGAAGGAGGCGCATGACGCTTAGTATTCAGCCATTACTGGAAACAAACAAATTAGATCTTTAAGTACGAAGAGTGTCCGTGAGTTTCTTGCAGGTTTCTTCTAATAGACTCTACCCTTTGCCTGAACCTAGCAACTAACCTAAATATAGCTTCAGTAACTTAGTAAACTCACTAACCTATATACTTTGACGTGCATAAGTGTTACTTTATGACCTAAATGATTTTTGACTTTGACTTTGAAATTGCTACTTCTACATCAAATTTCGTGGACTCTGTACAAAATGCAATAATTAATTAATTTTGAGAATAGAATATATTGTAACTAATATTATAAATGCGAATGTGAGTTTGTTTTTTTATATTTGTTTACATTTCGGAGTTCTGAACAGGGTGAGGCGGTTCTTCACGCCTGGGCAACTGTGCCTATTGTATAAGGCACAAGTGCGCCCTTGCGTGGAGTACTGTTCTCATCTTTGGGATGGCTCCGCGCAGTACTTGCTGGACGCTCTCGACCGGTTACAGCGGCGGGCTGTCCGTATCATCGGAGATCCAGAGGTCACGAGTTCACTGGAACCTCTGCAACTCCGTAGGGACATTGCCTCATTGGCATGTTTCTACAGAATATACCACGGGGAGTGCTCTGAAGAGTTATTCCACCTTATCCCGCCCTCCCCTTTCCTATCCAGAACAACGCGTGCTGGTCTCAGATGCCATCCTTACACGGTAGAGTCGATTAGAGCGCGTACCAAAAAGTTTGGGTCCTCATATCTCTGCCGAACGACCAAGGCATGGAATTCTCTGCCAAGGCACGTGTTTCCTTCTTCCTTCAATCCTGGGTTCTTTAAGCGGGGCGTGAAAAAGCATCTTCTCAGGCCGTCAAAGTAGAGACCTCAACATCGCCTCGGCTACTGTGGGGGCGATGTGGAGGCCACTGCTCTTAGACCACACGACTGCTTACCATCAGGTGGAGTGTGGTCATTTTGACAAGCAAAATAAAAAAAAATAAAAACATTTTTGAAGTGAAAACTTCTTTAGGCGCGTTGAGCACTTCTTGGGTGAACAAAAATCATAGAACTCGCGTCATCGTCACGTTTCCACGCTTCCCACTTTTGAATTATTTTAGAATATTAACATTATCTCAGAAATGGTGCGTCCTACGCAAAAAATAACGGCATTTTGACCCCCTTAATAACTCCAAGAGAGTATCAGGTACTAGAAACCGACCCGCCCCCTTTTTCTTTTGTATTGAAATCTTGCGCATTGAGCACTTCTTGGATGAACAAAAATCATGAAACTCGCGTTATCGTCACGCTTCCACGCTTTATTATTTTTTTTTAGAATATTGGCGATATCCTAAATGGTGCGTCCTACGCAAAAAATAACGAAATTTTGACCCCCTTAATAACTTCGAAGAGAGTATCAGGAACTAGCATCCGACGCCCCACCTTTTTTATTTTTGAGAAGAGTTTATGATCAAGGATTAAAGTTTTCACTTCTATCGCCAGTCCCCAAAGACTGACCCATAATTTTTCTCTGTCGTTAGCCCTACTTTCAGTAGTAACACAAGTATCGAGACAGCCGTTCATACCGGTTTGTGAGGTAAAGATAAAATACCCAGAGTTACAAGTTTTCTACTCACGCTATAAATAAACTTTAAAAAAAACGGGTTGCACTCCAGGAGTGCCGACAGAAGTGACAACTTGAATATTAACGTTGTCCATTTTTGATATTTTGGAATGGTTAGGGAATAATTTTGCACGAATTGCTTTAATTATCAGTATAAAAGTACTATCATTTATGTGGTAAAATACAATATTCATTTATTGCGCTATCGTATACAAACATGACAATTCTCCCTCCGTCTTACGAATTTTCGATCAGGTCACGTGTCCTGACGCGAGTTTAACATTTTTTACCCATCACAAAAAAGTGCACAACGCCGCTAAAGAAGTTTTCACTTAAAAAAATAGCTACCTTGTCTATTTTTGAGTAGTAGAGTTGAATAAGTAGTTATGGTATCCTAACTTAATATTATAAATGCAAATGTGAGTTTGTTTGTTACGCTTTCACGTCTTAAGAGGAAACACTAACAGCGAGAGAATTGAAAAATAGGTATTTGTATAATCTATATCATCACAATCGGTTCATCATCAGTATCATGTAAGTACCCACGGGACAGGCTTTGCCTAGTGTGGGACCAACGGATATTGCGTACATATTGTAATGTGTTTTTCGTAATCAATATTTTTATTATTATTATATATTATGAGCGCGATAGAGACAACTGCAGCTTGGACCGAAAATACCTGTAAAAGTACACAAAATCAACGTTTTGTAGTCCCCTGATTCCTTCTCCAAAACATGACCGATTTAACTACATTTTTATTAAAAATTAAAGAAAGACTTTGGACGTGTTCCTATGTTTTCCTTTTTTTATAATTATAATCTAGTCAAATTTGTTTTCTGGATGTTTGAACACAGCGGCAAATCTGGTCAATTTTTTCATGTCTCGTTTAACCAAACAACCAAAGTGGCAGACAAGCATACGGCCTACCGATGGTAAGTGGTCACCGTAGCCTATGGGCGCCTGGAACACCAGAGGCATCACTTGCGCGTTGCCGACCCTTTAGGAAAGGAAGTGGGAAGGAGAAGGAGCGGGAAGGGGGAAGAGGGTGATTGGGCTGCTGGCACTCTCATTCACCGAATGAAACACAACAGTAGGAATACTGGTATTTCACGTCGATATTCTGTGAGAGGGTAGTCCTAACCCAGTCGAGCCGGCCCATTCATGCTGAAATCAGCGAGGCTCTACTACTCGCACTCTTATGCGAGCGAAGCTACGGTCAAAATCTAGTCAATAATAAACTGTAGTTAGTACAAAAGTACTGCTTTCATGTTGTATTTACGTTCTCTGTTCAAATAAGACTAGTAAAAAACCGGCCAAGTGCGAGTCGGACTCGCGCACGAAGGGCTCCGTACCATTATCTATAAAAACGGCATAAAAATCATGTCTGTTGTATGGGAGCCCCCCTTAAATATTTATATTATTTTAATTTAATTATTTATTTTTAAAGTGAATATATAACTAAATATTCTGTGAATATTTCAAGCGTCTACCTGTTGCCGTTATCAATATCGAGCAAAAACGAGCAAAAAAAATCACGTATGTTGTATGCCCTTAAATATTTATTTTATTCTGTTTTTTAGTATTTGTTGTTATAGCGGGAACAGAAAAACATCATCTGTAAAAATTTCAACTGTCTAACTATCACGGTTCATGAGATACAACCTGGTGACAGACGGACAGCGGAGTCTTAGTAATAGGGTCCCGTTTTACCCTTTGGGTACGGCACCCAAAAAAGTATAATACCTACATACGCCCACAAAATACAGCGCATATGCGCTATCTGTGTATAAATGCGCACTTTTAACAAGTGATGTTTTTATCACTGACCACATGTCGACGGAAATGATAAGTGTTCATCACACATACATATCTTCACGGCTGTGTTTCCCCAAGGGTTAGGCAGAAATGTAGATAGTGTTATCGTTATAGTTAGTTTATTTCCAAAACTAAGCGATAGCCTATTGGGAGACCGTTGGACTGCTACGCAGAGGTCTCGAGTTCAATCCCACGGCGCGGATCTCTGCTTTTTCATGTTATGTGCGTATTAAATAGTAAATTCTCGCTGGCTTTAACGGTGAAGGAAAACATCGTGAGGAAACCTGCATATCTGAGAGATTTCCGTAATGTTTTCGAAGATATGTAAAGTCTGCCAACCCACAGTGGACCAGCATGGTGGCCTATGACCGAGGCCTAACCCTTCTCAAAATGAATAGAGGCTCGTGCCCAGCAGTAGGACAGTTTTATGCAGGGCTGTACTATATATTAATACGTGAAGCAATTGCGCGGACGGAGGAGTATGAAATTTGGCATAGTTAAAGTTTATATGGAGAAGGAGGGGCGAATCCTAATATTTATATAAAATATGAATTAGAAATACATTAAATTAATGAAAAAACACGACACGCACACAACCATGCATTTGACACACGCAGTCGAAGCGCGTAACTATGGTTACATATATCAATATAATATAATGACATAATATGTCAGCAATATCTTACAGGCAAACTTTGATCGAATCTTGAGCACTAGGCGACCGCTAGTATTATTTATTTCGAAAGAAAATGCAAGATACATTGTTACATTGACCCCAAACTTGATAAGCCTGTAACTTAAGAGCCAATATAGAATGTTAAATAAATAAATTTTGTTGAAATTCTTAACTCAACATGTAATTCTTAAATCAGTTACATCAAATGAATCACCTTTATCTTCAACAAACAGAATGTTTATGATGCTTAAGTTGAGTCTAAGTCGTTCTCAACGTGTAATTTTCAATTGTCCTCTGTATTGTTTCCTGACTGATACCATACATTACGTCTGTTTTTATTTAATAATTAATCATTATTTGTAATTTCATTATTTGTTTTTCACTATATGTAATTCATTATTTGTAATTTTGCTCAATTTCGCCAACTGTATGTATGTATGTACTTTTCATGCTGTGGCCTACTGTAAGTGAGGGTGCACACTCAATCTATTGACCTAACACTTTTGTATCTAGCTTTAAGTAGTGTGTATCTTTGTAGATGGTCCAATAAAATAAATAAATAAATTCAGAAACACCAACCAAAATCTTTAAGTAATACTTAAGTAAAGTTTCAGTCGTACTCAAAGTGTAATTCTCAAATCAGAAACAACAAACTAGGTACTGCTCTTACTTATAAACTACTCTCTAATTTAAGAGGTAATTAAATATTATAACGAATGTCTAGTCGGGGAAAACACGTTCACACAAACACACAAACAATAACAATTTAGTTGATCAAGGGCTTACCTTGATAAATTTAATTTATAGTTGAGTAAAGATTATGTTTTCCTGACTAGGCACTAGTACTAATACTTAATTACCTCTTAATATTTGAGAGTGGTTTATAAGTAAGGCTGAATATGTTTAAGTGATACTTAAGTAAAGTTTAAGTTATTCTGAATTCTGAAACAACAAACAAAATGTTTAAGTAATACTTAAGTAGAGTTTGAGTCAGGCTCAAAGTGTAATTCTCAATTCAGAAATATCTTGTTATCAGTGTAGATTTTAATGTCGACAGAATACATCTGTAATTCATCTTTCAGTAATTATAAAACAATTGTGTTAATTTAGTAACATATGATTTATGATATTATCAAATAATTTACTTTTATCTATACTAATATTATAAAGCTGAAGAGTTTGTTTGTTTGTTTGCTTGAACGCGATAATCTCAGGAACTACTGGTCCGATTTGAAAAATTATTTCAGAGTTAGATAGCCCATTTATCGAGGAAGGCTATAGGCTATATATCATCACGCTAAGATCTATAGGAGCGGAGCACCAATGAAGAATGTTTCAAAATCGGAGGGTATTGTTTCCTTTTGAGAGCTTCCGCTGCGTGCGCTGCGTAAACAGTTAAAGTTTCGCAAAAATCATGTATGACAGAATTGTTCTCCCTTAAAAGTTCTAAAAAAAAGTCCGCGACAGCATATGTCTATCTTTTAAGGTTGGCTCACTATAACCATTTTTATGCTAACGAAACTTGTTCTAAAATAATGCATTATTTGCGAAGGTATTTTTATAAACATTATATTAATCCTTATCCAAATAAATAAGTTATTCATCACAAGTATTTAATTTAAAACAAAATTGCCCTTTAAATCATTCGATTTAAATGAATATCTTAGGAGATATCGCAGTTTTAAAATAACATCGCAGCAAAATAATTACCCATTACAGACATAGTACAAACGATGTTTCTCCTGGTTTATTCTGCGTGATTACTACTGGTTCGATTTGAAAATTCTTTTACTGTTGGATAGCCTATTTATCGAGGAAGGCTATAGGCTATATAACATCACGCTACGACCCACGGGGGCGGCGCAGTAACGATAAACGCGGGTGAAACCGCGGGAACATCTAGTACCTATATATTTTCGCACACACTTATATACATATATAAATACAGTTGTCAAAGTACTGTTTTAAAGCTATTCCATATTATATTATGTAGCAAGAAATTAAGATTTAATTTCAGTTTCAAGTAAACTTTACGAAACATGTAAACGCATTGTAAATAGTCAAAGGTACCCACAGGACAGGCTTGCCTAGTGTGGGGCCAAAGGTAATTAAAGTATTTTGGTATTTAATCTATTATGTACTTACACTCTCAATTAAAACTTTGAACTTGATATATAATATAATATATAACTTATATATTTAGCACTCAAGGACGCGGTTATCACTTAAGAAACTGGTTATCAACTGCCCGAATGAATACATCAGCTCTCTCTTATCTCTTTCATATAATGCTAGTTCAAACGTTCTGGTTTGCCCGCGTGAATCTCACGCAACGTGGTTTTTACGTTTTATGCTCGACTGGTAGTCGAAATTCAAACATAATTATTAAATCTATATATAGTGTTAATTGAAAATACTAATAACCTTTTACCCGTGATTTATCTATATATTTCTTAACAACTTTTGTTCTAACACTAAGAAAGTTTATAAGGCTAGTGTGAATGGAACAGTCGCAAGAGGAAAACCTAGGCGAACGTTTCTCGGTCAGATCGGAGGCGTTCTGGACAAAGGCCAGGTTAAGAGCTCCTTGAACCGACGGGCGTGTATGAGGAATGTGATGAAATCGAATGAAGCCAGAGAAGTGTGTCAGGATCGTAGCAAATGGAAATCCGTAGTCTCTGTCTACCCCTCTGGGAAACAAGCGTGAATCTATGTATGTATGTATGTTCTAACACTTTACATAACTCATTATGTTTCATACAAAAATACAAATATTTAATATTACTAGCGGTCGCCTAGTGTTCGAAATTCGACCAAAGTTTGCCTGTAAGATATTGCTGATATATGTCATTATATATTGATATATGTAACCATAGTTACGCGCTTCGACTGCGTGTGTCAAATGCATGGTTGTGTGCATGCAGTGCTTTTTAATTAATTTTTATTTTTAAAAGTCAATAAATGGGTGTCATTATTGAGTTGTTACGAAAATTGCAGTTATTGTCGTAGCTTAAACGCAGCTTGCAGTTAGGAAGTTGGCGGTGTTAGATACCCCGTGCCTCAGCAGGCACGTAAAGCCGTTGGTCTTGCCCCTGATCTCTCTCCGGTCATCTCGGAGCCATCCCATCGGATTATGAGAGTTAGGGAACAGAGAGTGCACTTGTGTTTGCGCACGCACTTATGCACTATATCTCCTGCGCAGATGGCCAGTCTCCGTTAAGATTGGCCGCCGTGACCGAAAATCGGTCTGGAGGTCATTATTACCAGAACATGGACCACCTGTTTGTCAATTCTCCTCCAAATTCTAGTATAATATCACCTCCACGGATAACTAGTTATAATAATTTATTTACTGATTACAGTGGTAGAACATGAATAAAGTCCATAAAGTACATAATATAGGTAATATAATATGGGTGCCTGTACTAGGGTAAACCTGCGCCACAGGCGTTAAGGGCACTTACAATATACTACTAGGAACTAAGTCACATACAATTAACTATACTTATTATATAAATATATGCAAAAATAGGCCAAGATCATAATTATTATCATGGAACTTGTTATTAGTTATTTAACAACAATCAACAAAATCTCACAGTATCCTCATAATTTAAGGTTTGTAAGTACCGACAGACTATCCGTTTAGATCTTACATAACTTAGGTCATAAACAGGTGTTCCAGAAGATGTGAATCAAATTGTAACGGGAGATTCCTTAAGTAAGGACCTTTGAAATGGACTACATAATAAAAATAAAAAAATTATGTTGTGTTGTTGGTCCAACGTACAAGAAACCTAAAAAATACATCAAAATAATGCTGTGACTTCAAAACTACGTCAGTTTAAAAGAAATCGTTTGTAGTTTGACGAATCAATCTTTCACAAATAATAATAGTAAAAAAAAATAAAATTAGCCATAAACGAAGCACCTGTAGTTAAAAGTCTGAAACAGTCGTACTTTTTTAAAACTTAGATTTTTTATTTTTTTAGCACGTTTGAAAGGTCCTTACCTAAGGAGTCTCCCGTTACAATTTTATTCACATCTTTTGGGACATCCTATATAGTTGTTCCGAGTCTGGATGTTCATTTTGTCCGTTGTTTGTTTGTTTGTTAAGTCTCACGCGATACAGAATTTATTCCTACCACGGCTGGTACTACGTTGACTCTTCAAAGTAGGTATATATATATATATATAGTATATATATGCAGGTGTCCACATCATGCGATCATATCTTATCAGTCGCGCCATATGCTTGGTATACAAGCAAGCTCGCTGATCTCAATTCTCAAATATGCTATTTAATATTATTACTCATCGGTTAACACACATCCTGTGAATTACTTTTGTCATCACTAGTATCTGACTGCTGCGCATGAGGTGTCGGGTTCGAATGCTGAGTTGGACAAAGTGTGATTAGGTTGGCCTGTCGAGAAATTCCCGGTACGGAGTTTAGAACTGTGCTCAGTAGATGGCATAAGGCTTCACGCCCTATTAAATAGGAGTTAAGGACTGCCGATAGATGTGAAAACTTTAATCCTTGATCATAAACACTTCTTTATAAACCAAAAATAATAATAGCGGTCGGATTCCTGATACTCCCTTACAGGTTATTAAGGGGGTCAAAATTTGGTTATTTTTTGCGTAGGACGCACCATTTCTAAGACATTGTTAATATTAAAAAAAAAATAATAAAGCGTGGAAGCGTAACGATGACACGAGTTCCATGATTTTTGTTCACCCAAGAAGTGCGCAACGCGCCTAAAGAAATTCACACTTCACAAATTAAAGATCGCGCTATCAAACCGTGAAAACTGCAACAAACTCCGTTCATTAATTTTTGCTAGAAACTCGAACAAACAAACATCGATAAAGGAAACATAGAAGCTAATAAACATGTATAATTACTTGATTGTAATTAATTATTGATTTAAATAATCATTTACACATCCGCGTCACCTTCCTATAAATGCGACAGTCGTAATTATCTAGTCTTAATTACTTAATAGACTAGTCGATTAAATACGACAACTTAGTCTTTATAACAGCCATATTATATTTATTACGACGCACTTGATAGTCTAAAACAATAGTAGTGTCGTATACTTGTCTTATTTGTTAAACTAACTAGCTGACCCGACAGTCGTTATCCTTTCAATATATACAAAAATACATTTCAGGTAAATTCTTCTCAGGTTAAGCATTTAATCGAACGCTTGTAAATAGCATTAGCAGGGAACTTTAGGAGCTATTATCACTTTTATCACCATGCACGAATCAAGTAATTTCACAAAACGTTCACAGTACACACTTCACAAATCTCTTAATCATATTATTTACTTACTTATAACTTTTTCAATGTATTCTTTTAATAAAATAGTATTTATTATGCCACATTTTCTTTCATGGCTATCTATTTATTTAATGTATTATTTATTTCTTTATTTTGAGTGCACTATTGGCGGACCAAACGTCAATAATTGTGGTGTTCGCTGAAAATCAGCGCTGTGTAGTGCTTGCAGCAATGCAAGTGCCACAGTATTATGCTGAGCGCATCACCGTTGTGTTTGTGCCGTCAGGTGGGACGTGCATCTGCACATAAACATTTTAATTATTTTTCAAGTTTCTTTATGAGTACTTACATATTTTTATTTTACTTAATTACTTTTTGTTATACCTACATTTTAAATAATAATTGATGATGCATGCCATGATGGTACAAAAATAAAATATTTTTATTTCATTTCATTTCATTTCATTATCAAAACGTAAATTAATTTTTGTTCATATAAAAATACCATTTAGATTTTCGACATTTCCCGCGAAATTTCCGGAAATTTACGCTCATACAAACCTTTTCCTGACAATGTTGTGGTTGTAACAACAAAAATAACAGCCGAATCGGTCGAGCCGTTCTTAGTGATGCTCCGTCATACATGTGACAATTTATTTTTATTTATATAGATATGGCGTATTGATAATACCAGGCCTGTATTAAACTGTCCCACTGCTGGGCACGGGCCTCTTACCAGTGTAAGGAGGGTTAGAACATAGTGCACCACGCTGGCCCAATGCGGATTGGCAGACTTCACATATCTTCATTCGTTATGACAAACTCTCAGACATGTTTTCTCATAATGTTGTCCTTCACCGTTAAAGCGAGCGATAAATAAGTATTTACAGAACTTCGATAAGTCAGAGTCCCTGCGAGGCAGTCCAACGATCTCCCAACATATACATATATTTATTTTTTACATATCTATACTAATATTATAAAGCTGAAGGGTTTGTTTGTTTGAACGCGCTAATCTCAGGAACTACTGGTTCGATTTGAAAAATTATTTTAGTGTTGGATAGCCTATTTATCGAGGAAAGCTATAGGCTATATATAACATCACGCTACGACCCATGGGCGCGGCGCAGTAACGATAAACGCGGGTGAAACCGCGGGAACATCTAGTATATAATACAACTTGCTCACTGGGTATAATTTACTAGATGTTCCCGCGGTTTCACCCGCGTTTATCGTTACTGCGCCGCCCCCGTGGGTCGTAGCGTGATGTTATATAACGTATAGCCTTTCTCGATAAATAGGCTATCCAACACTAAAAGAATTTTTCAAATCGAACCAGTAGTAATCACGCAGAATAAACCAGGAGAAACATCGTTTGTACTATGTCTGTAATGGGTAATTATTTTGCTGCAATGTTATTTTAAAACTGCGATATCTCCTAAGATATTCATTGAAATCGAATGATGTAAAGGGCAATTTTGTTTTAAATTAAATATTTGTGATGAATAACGTATTTATTTGGATAAGGATTAATATCATGTTTATAATAATACCTTCGCAAATAATGCATTATTTTAGAACAAATTTGGTTAGCATAAAAATGGTTATAGTGAGCCAACCTTAAACGATAGACATATGCTGTCGCGGACTTTTTTTTAGAACTTTTAAAGGGGAACAATTCTGTCATACATGATTTTTGCGAAACTTAACTGTTTACGCAGCGCACGCAGCGGAAGCTCTCAAAAGGAAAAAATACCCTCCGATTTTGAAACATTCTTCATTGGTGCTCAGCTCCTATTGATCTTAGCGTGATGATATATAGCCTATAGCCTTCCTCGATAAATGGGCTATCTTACACTGAAAGAACTTTTCAAATCGGACCAGTAGTTCCTGAGATTAGCGCGTTCAAGCAAACAAACATACAAACAAACAAACAAACTCTTCAGCTTTATAATATTAGTATAGATGTGTCGCGGGAGACTGTACGGACACACGTACAACATTGTACACGTAAGTACCACGGACACAAAGAAAACCGAGACTTTGAACAACCATTTGTGAATCAAACAAATCTTCATTTCACGGATCATACCGCGGTAATCGGTCTACCGCTTTACCTTAAATTATATCTAACTTTAACTAATTTCCCACATAGACAAACAGAATGTCTTAAGAACAGAAAAACCCAATAACATTATGATCGACCAGGGTATCGAACCTTTCACTTCCTGCGTATATTCCATTGCGCGAGAGATAATCTTATAACAGTTGGGGTCTACTTTTGCATCAGAGAACCTGTATTAATGACGATCTTGAAGTCTTTTTCATACATAGTTTCACGTCTATGTGCCAGAAGGGGATGACAGAAGTGTTTTATACATACATATCTATCGCTGGGTCCCACATAATAGAGGGCGACTTGCCCTCTATCGGAAATAGTATTGAACTTTGGTCTGCTACTAAGAAAACCTATCTGGACGGAAACTCTTTGACTGATAAAGCTGAAGAGTTTGTTTGTTTGGTTGAACGCGCTAATCTCAGGAACTACTGGTACGAATTGAGAAATTCTTTTAGTGTTGGATAGCCCATTTATCGAGAAAGGCTATAGGCTAAATAACATCACGCTACGAGCAATAGGAGCGGAGCAGCAATGAAAAATGTAGCAAAAGCGGGGAAAATTCTCTCATATGAAGCAGACGAAGTTGCGCTGGACAGTTAGTTTATAATATTGTGTTTTTAACCAACAGATGTCGTAGAAATTGATTATTTTAACTGGCAACTTGCATATTTTCTTTTATCTGTTGACTGTGTTGACAAAAACGAGTTGCAAACAAACCCACGACATGTACTTGAATGAAATCTATACTAATATTATAAACCTGAAGAGTTTGTTTATTTGTTTGAACGCGCTAATCTCAGGAACTACTGGTTCGAATTGAAAAATTATTTTAGTGTTGGATAGCCTATTTATCGATGAAGGCTATAGGCTATATAACATCACGCTACGACCCACGGGGGCGCCGCAGTAACTATAAACGCGAGTGAAACCGCAGGCACATCTAGTAGAACAATATTTTGGCTACACTGTTTGCGTAATTTATGTGTTCGCCTAGCAACAGTCACTGCGCCGAGTCTTATGACTTCAATCCCACACGTCACAACATGTGTGATCCACAAACATTTGTTCTAAGTCTGGATGTTATTTATAAATAAATAAATAAATAAATTCTTTATTGTAACAAAAAGTTGGTAACATTTAATGTGTAAGCCCTGATTCCCAAACTAGCGTGAGCTGTGTGTCGGGAATCAGTTCCTTCCCAAAAATAATCATACAAACTACCGCCACGTGCAAAAGTATTAGGCACCCCTATTGTTTGTCTCTATCTCAACAGTGAGCGCTCGGATAAGGGTTTTATGGTCTTACTATTGCATCGGCGGCATTTTTAAACAAAAATAAAACAATAACAAATATTTATGACACCCAGGTGCAGTTTAAAACAATGTTTTTACAAATTTGCAATTTTAAAGTTTACTCTTTTAGTGTGTTATCAGTGCTTGCAGTGAACAGACACATATCGTACGCAATTGTTGCTACCATATTCCTGAAGACTAATATTCATCGAGTTAATAATGCCTAAAAAAGCAGAACTTAGTGCAGAGCAGCGCCTAAAAATTAAAATTTTACATGAACAAGGCATGTCTCAAGTGAAAATAGCCCGAGAAGTGAAGTGCTCGCGTTGTGCAGTGCAATATGCACTAAATCGCTTCAAAGAGATCGGTACTCATGAGAATAGGCCAAGAACAGGCAGAAGAAAAATAACTACAGATCGTGAAGACCGATTGTTAATTAGGCAGTCTCTACAGGACCGTAAAAAAACTGCTTTGGAGCTCGCTGCAGCTTTATCTGAAGAAAAAAGCAGATCAGTGAGCGCGTGTACTGTGAGAAGAAGGCTTATTGCAGCTGGGTTAAAAGGTTGCAAGGCAAGAAAGAAGCCGTGGCTATCGGAGCACAACAAGAAAAATCGGTTGCAGTGGGCCCTCAGACATAGAGATTGGACAGTGGAGGATTGGTCCAACGTACTGTGGTCAGACGAATCTAACTTTGAGGTATTGTTATTTAATTTATGTATTATACCAAAACACATAGCCGTCTTTGAAATCACGTCCTGCGAGGGAAATATGCAATCTTGAATTAAGTTATTTTTTTGCTTGTTCCATAGGTGTTTGGAACACCCGGTGTTACTTACGTCAGGCGAAGGGTGGGCGAAGAGTACAACCCAGATTGTGTAGTGCCCACTGTTAAACACGGTGGAGGCTCAATAATGATCTGGGGTTGCATGGCTGCCGATGGAGTGGGCGAAATGATGTTGTGTGAGGGGCGAATGAATAGCACCAAATACACAGAAGTTCTGGAAACAGCTCTAGCACCGTCTGTTACACAGATTTTTGGTGATACAAACACCGACGGCGTAAAATTCCAGCAGGACAACGCCACTTGCCACAAGTCAGCACACACTATGGCATGGATGGCTCAAAATGGAATAGATCTTTTGGACTGGCCGCCACAATCACCGGACCTCAATCCTATTGAACATATTTGGTCTATTTTGAAGAAAAATATCCGTAGACACTCGATAAGCAACAAGCAAACACTACTCGCTGCGTTAAAGCATGAGTGGCAAAAGATATCCCAAGAGGAATGTTTTAAGCTGGTAGAGTCAATGCCAAAAAGAGTGGCTGCTGTCATTAAATCCAAAGGTGGACCGACAAAATATTAATTATTTTATTAAAATAAATCTTAGTAATCATATGTTTTGTTTTCTTTACATTCCCTATGCTCAATCACCCTAAAACTGACATTACTATAGGGTGCCTAATACTTTTGCACGTGGCTGTAGTTACAATGCAGTTTGAATTTAAGTACAAATAATATTTAAAATTATTATTTATGAACTATGCTGTACATATTACAATAATAATTATGAGTGTGTCAATGTAACGCGCATTTATTACTGTGTGTGTGTGTGTGTGTGAGTGTGTGGGTGTGTAAGTGTGTGTGTGTGTGTGTGTTTGTTTGTGTGTTAGAGGGTGTTTATGTGTGTGTGAGAGGGTGTATGTGTGTGTGTGAGGGTATGTGTGTGTGTGTGTTTGCGTTGTGTGTGTAAATGCTTCATGTGTGCATGTGTGCATGTTATTAAATTGATTGTAAAATTCTTGTTAAGACTGAGACAGATAATGACAGAGATCGTGCGGCGCATATTCAAATCGGCGCGCGGCCGTCATAGTAAAATTGTATGGAGGATTTGAAGTGCTTTTTTGATAAATATGTATCTTTAGTGTCAACCAATAACTTATATATTTGGGACGGACAAATTGTAATATAACTATTCATGTTTCGTTTAAGCTGTAAAATTGGATAGATTTCTACTGTTATAATCTAAAATTACGTAACACGAGCTTACGTTTTTGTATTTCTCGTGCAAATTTAAGTAATTTTGTAGGCGAAAATATTAATTATTTTAAGTTTTTTACACGGAGTAATTGTAAACACATTCATTATTATGGTTGTGGAGCATAAACTTTTAAATTTGAACCCATAACACTCAGCACTGCGGCAGCGGCGATCCTACCGCTTGCTCGCTGCACCATCCGTGCAATCGTTAAGTTAATCATTTTTTTTTATTTTTTTTTATTTAGATACTATATAGTGGTAATTCAGTAACATTATACATAATACTCGCCAAACGTTAAGTATAACGGCGAGACACGCTCTTAAATTCTAGAACAAATTATCACCATACATAAAAAAATAGCTCAGCTCACAATAGTTTTAAAAAAAAGGAAACAATATTTAAAGTTAAAAACAAAATAACATATGACATACTTTACATACAATTTATATATTTTTATATAAACTGACTGAAAGTTGCACTGCTAGACGACACATACACCATCCAGCAATACATCCATCAGTCTTTTCTTGAGAGTATTAATACTTATTTTAGGTGTTTTTCTTAATTCATCTATATCATTAAAAATCTTGGGAACTACATACCTATTTGTTCTTTGACCGTAGTAGTTCTTTACTTTTGGTTGAATTAGCTTTTGTTCTCTAACCCTTCTAGTGTTGTAAACGCACTACGCGTGTCTGATAAACGAGCTTGAAAGCATCAGACAGACACCTGCGCCACATCGAGGCAATGAGTTACATTTAAAAATAAACCAGGAATTTTCAGCATCACAATAGCAATATCTCAACGAATGCGAATGTGAGTTTGTTACGCATTCACGCATTCATTTCAAATCCTCCATACAATTTTACTATGGCAGCCGCGCGCCGATTTGAATATCTAGCTCTGTCATTCAGCCCAACCGCGTCTTCCGCTCGGCGCAGTTTTAACTACTCGACAAATCATCATGAAATTTCGCATACGCGATGTCAGGGGTACCTACAGAAAAGGACAAAGGGCAGATATCTTTCATCCCGAAAAAAAGTACTTTTACTGGGTACGAGGTTTCAAGAGTTATTGACTTTTTCTAACACGGAATTCTTAGTAACACCCGGGAGCTAGAAAGTTGGCAGTACGAGACCCTCTTGCATTGGAAAGCACGTAAAGCACTGAAATTAAACTACTATGTACGGATTTTATCGCGTTGTTTATTACAACATTTTGAAAACTGTTACACTATTATTACTATTAAATTTTACTAATTTTTAAGCTAATTAAATTATTTAAACTATTAAAACTATTTATACTATTACTATACTATTATACTATTTATACTACTACTATACGGCCTCTATGGCGTAGTGGTTAGTGTAACCGACTGCCACGCCTGAGGTCGCGGGTTCGATTCCCGCACAAGTCAAACATTTGTGTGCATGAACATGAATGTTTGTCTTGGTCTGGGTGTTTCTATGTATAATATGTATGTATTTACAAAAAAAAATAATTATACAAGTATGTTTATCCATTGTCTAGTACCCATAGTACAAGCTCTGCTTAGTTTGGGCTAGATGGTGTTGTGTGTATGTGGTAGAATATTATTATAGAATATATACTATTTATATTTATGTTTACACTTTCCCCAACGTTTCGGTTGCTTTTCAGCAGCCATGGTCACGGGGAGACTAAGATGGCAGTTGTCTCAATGTTCCAGTGTAATTATTTCAAAGTACCCGAACATAATTTAATCATGGGTGTTTCTATTTACGCAGAATGAGCTCAAAGTATCATGAAGTCTAGCTGACGTTTGCTTTTTCTTGGGTTTGACTATTTGAATTACTGGATCCCAAGCTGGTGGTACATTCCAACCATCTTCTCTATTGATTTTAGGATGTTTTTTTGAAATTAGGATGTTTTTTGATTTCAATAGCCTCGCAAAGCATCCTTGGTATAGTAGTTTAATTTCAATGAATAACATTCGCGTAAACAGAAGACACGCACACGCACATTAAGCACGTAAAGCCTTTGGTCCTGCGCCTGATCTCTCGCTGGTCGTGTCGGATTACGGTCCCATCGGATTATGAGAGCGAGGGTATGAAGAATGCACTTATGTTTACACACTTGTGCACTATAATATCTCCTGCGCAGATGGTCAGTCACTATTAAGATTGGCCTTGACCGAAATTCGGTCTGGAAGATCTTACTGTTTAAGGGGAATAGGTGTTTGACTATTTAAGTAAGTATGTAAACTACCGTAACTTCGTATGACTTTAGCCTTGAGGGGTGACATTGGCCCATAATTGGAAAGAGTTTAAAGTTTCTACCAGACCACTATCATACTTTTTACCGAACAAATACACGTGGAAATCAATATATAGCACTATAAACTGTCAGTACAACAGCTTCTTCCAATTAAACAGCTTTTTCCAATTAAGGGCCAATGTCACCCTTCAGTGCTAAAGTCATACGAAGTTACCGGTATTTATTTTTATACTTGACAATGTTAAAAAATTCGGTACAAAACTTAAAAGAAAAGTACTTCTGGTCTGCAAAGATGGCGTAGAGGTTTTAGTGGTAGACTCACCATAACTACTAAGGCGAGTGTCGTGGGTTCGAATCCCAAACGGAACAAAAAATTGTGTGATCAACAAATATTTGTTCCGTTCGTGGGTGTTTGTTTCATCCCCCGTGACACAAGATTCATCCTAGTCCGGTGGTTGGCTTTATAAAAAAGCAATAATAAAAGAAGTCCTTCGGTATAGCGGCTTCAGATTATGCCTATATATACCACTAGCTTTTGCCCGCGGCTTCGCTCGCGTTAATTAAGTATTTGACAATCACTTCGGATTGTACTCTGCTTGTAATAATATAATTCAATCATGATTCGAAAGACATGTGGCGCCATCTAATATCATAAGAACATTATTATTGTTTACCTCGGGAACAGTAATTTTTTTCGGGATGAAAGGTAGCCCATGTCCGTTTCTGTACACCTAACAACATATATGCAAAATTTCAGGATGATCGGTTCCGTAGTTTAGGCGTGAAAACGTAACAAACAAACAAACAAATGAGTTTGTTTGTTTGTTTGTTACCTTTTCGTTCGTGTTCGCTTTTATAATATTATAGTTAGGAAGGATTAGGATTACATATTATAAAACTAAGTGTCCCGCCGCGTTTGTCTGTCAGTTCACGATAAAATCAAAAAAAGACGTGTGGCACTCGGAGACTGCCGCGGTAAAGCTATTGCATAGCATTTTTTATCAATATGGATAGAATTACTATATTCGATAAACAAAATGATTAAGTCTGTATTAAAAAATTATGAACTCAATAAAAAGATACCTAAATATAATAGGTACTACAATATTTATATTTTAGTTTAAATATTTTAATTCATGAAATTACTATTATTTTTGAAAAAATATTGATTAAAAGAAAATTATTAACAAGTCAAAATAAAAACTAAAATATTTAATTGACCATTTTTTAGAATTGATTATTAATATGAATAATATATTTCATATTAAATGATATTTCTATCGAATTTGAAAATAACAACGTTTCGTTGGATACTTTGCAACTAGCCTGTATATGAGTTAACTTATAGTCATTTAAAAAAATATATATTTTTGATTCTATTCTGTGGCCAACTTAAACATGTAGCATTTGTGTCACAGTGATCCGCGCGCATCTTAAAATTTCACTCTCATCATTTTTTCATAACGCGCCTAAAGAAGTATAACTTCAAAAAGTATCACCGCTGTGCCGATCGGGGTGGGGGGTGTTAGGTTATTTTCGTTACGGAATTTCTGGATTCGGTCTCCACGCTCAAGGCCCGCGATAGAAGCTATGCAATAGCTTAAAACTACTTAACGGATTTTTCATGCGGTTATCACCAATAGACAGAGTGATTCATGAGGAAGGTTTAGATGTATAATTAGTTAAGGTTTTGTACTACCCGTGCGAAGCCGGGGCGGGTCCCTAGTGTATATCTAATTATCTATAGTAATATTATAAAGCTGAAGAGTTTGTTTGTTTGTACACGCAAATCTCAGCAACTACTGGTTCCAATTGAAAAATTATTTTTTTGTTGGATAGCTTATTTATCGAGGAATGTTATACGCTATATAACATCACGCTACGACCCACGGGGGCGGCGTAGTAATCATAAACGAGGGTGAAACCGCGGGCACATCTAGTGTATGTATATAAGTACTAGATTTCCCGCGGTTTCACCCGCGTTTATCGTTACTGCGCCGCCCTCGTGGGTAGTAGCGTGATCTTATATAGCCTATAGCCTTCCTTGATAAATAGGCTATCCAGAACTAAAAGAATTTTTCAAATCGAACCAGTAGTTCCTGAGGTTAGCGCGTTCAAACAAACCACCAAACTCTTCAGCTTTATAATATTAAGTATAAATACAATACTTTATGTATGTTTGTAGGTGCGTCACGCCTCGTATTGTCCCAGAATACATTCAGCCGTGAAAATATGGCATTTTACAAGAGTGACGTAATTCTGATACAAAGCATCTCAGTTTTGTGTAAGACCTTGACTTAAAACGTTACTACAGCAAGTATCTAATAGTTGTGGTCATCTTTGGCTCGCCAATTTCACTACGACAAGTGTAATATCTAAGTACATATATCTATACTAATAGAACATCTAGTATATAATATACTGAAGTTATAAAGAGGCAAGATTTGATTTTATTTGTTTGTAAAGATTAGTTTTCTAAAATAAAATATAGCCTATGTCACTCGTTAGCAATATAGCTTTATAAGGGTGAAATAATTTTTAAAATCGGTTTGGTAGTATTTGAGTTAAATCCTTACAAACAAAAAACAACACAGACAGTTTTTTTTTAATAATTGTTTTTGGGTATAGGTACCTACCGTATATACTTTCATATGCATTTAGTAAAAAGTTGTTATTTTGACGTTACAAACAGACACTTCAATTTTATTTATTTAAGATTATATTTTTCTGTTTCTTTTCAGGCTGAAACACGGTTGAATATTTTTTGAGTTAACTCTTACAAACAAACAAACAAAAAATCAAATCATTCCTCTTTATCATATAAGTGCAGATATATGAAGACCTTGTTATCAAATGCTTTGTTTTTATACTTATTTTTATCATCTTTATTTACTCTACTTTGTTTGTTTGTACGAGTTAATCTCTGGAACTACCAGTCGGATTGGGATAATTTTTATTGCATTTGATAGCTCCATTCTTGAGAAAGGTTATAAGGTGTATAACATCACGCTACGAGCCACGGGAGCGAAGCAGTAATTATAAACGTGGGCGAAACCGCGGGGGACAGTAAGTACATACATACATAGATTCACGCCTGTTTCCCAGAGGGGTAGGCAGAGACTAATAGACAGTTAGTTATATTATATTATTATTAGCTGTGCCCGCAGTCTAGCCCGCGTCATTGGTATTTGTGCTTACTGCGCCGCTCCCGTGAGCCATAGCGTGATGTTATATAGCCTATGTCCTTCCCAGGGTCTTAGGCTATCTCCATTCCAAATTTCATCTAAATCGGTTCAGCGGATTGAGCGTGAAAAGGTAACAGACAGACAGACCGACAGACAGACCGACAGACAGACCGACAGACAGACCGACAGACAGAGTTACTTTAGCATTTATAATATTAGTAAGGAGTAAGGATGTACCTATAGATATCAGGCAGCTAAAGGGTACACCACACAACAAGCAAAAAAGATGAAGTATGAACGAGCAGATGATAAGCAAAAGTTAAGTATAACATTACTAAACAGTAGAATTAACTTACTGCCAAAAATCTATACTAATATTATAAAGCTAAAGAGTTTGTTTGTTTGAACGCGTTAATCTCAGGAACTACTGGTTCGAATATAATATGGGAAGCTTGGTACACAAGTACGTTCGAAGTGAAAACTTATTTAGCGGCGTTGTGCACTTTTTTGTGATGGGTAAAAAATGTTAAACTCGCGTCAGGATACGTGACCTGATCGAAATTTCGCAAGACGGAGGGAGAATTGTCATGTTTGTGTACGATAGCGCAATAAATGAATATTGTATTTTACCACATAAATGATAGTACTTTTATACTGATAATTAAAGCAATTCGTGCAATATTATTCCCTAACCATTCCAAAATATCAAAAATGCACAACATTAATATTTAAGTTTTCTCTTCTGCCGGCACTCCGGGAGTGCAACCCTTTGTTTTTTTATTACGTTTACGTTCCAACAAATATAGATATAGTTATCATTTATATATATGTATATGTCTATTCCTGTGTCGCGGGGACTTTACAAACATTCAAACAACGGACACAAAGAACACACAGACTCCGAACAACCATTTGTGGATCACACAATTTTTATCCCATCGGGATTCGAACCCACAGCACTCGACGATATATGATCTTCTATTCTACACATATATGTAATTGCCTGTCTATTGTACATTATATTATATTTACTCTATCTATTAATAAGTATGTTTATAAACTGTATGCCGAATAATCGTCCGTGCTAGCCCTTGGGTTTCGGCTGAAAAACAGCGCTGCGGTCATCCGCAGCAAAGGCTGAGCTGGAACCTTTTAGACACACTGCACAACATCTTGTTTTTTTTTTTTTTTTTTAATTTTCATTCTTGTTTGTATGATAATATGTTGTGTTTTTATTGTGTTTAATAAATTATTTTTCTTTCTTTATTTATTTAATAGCGAGGCGACTATCAGACCACAACGCCATCCGTGCAATCAAAAGAATTAAAGCTGGCCACAAACATACGGTTTCCTGATATGGAGGCCAACCATAAAACATACATGTCCAAGTTTCGTGCCTATTGTTGATACTATGAGTACCATGAAACATGAAGTAACGCTTTCATCATCCTAAACTCTTCAGTAAAGTGATCTGAACAACGAAGTAATGTTACTTTGAAAAGTAACCACCAATCACCCCTTTTCCCCCATCCCGCTCCCTTTCCTTCCCACGTCCTTTCCTAAAGGGTCGGCAACGCGCAAGTGATGCCTATAGTGTTGCAGGCGTCCATAGGCTACGGTGACCACTTACCATCAGGAGGGCCCTACGATCAATATTTGATCGATGGGTATGGCCATATGCTTGTTTGCCACCTTAGTTGTATAAAAAAAGTATCCCAACGAGACTTCCCGATAGCTATAATCTTAATACTCCGTTTGCCCGAGGTCCAAATATATATTTTCATGGTAGACCTACAGGTTTCCGAAACAGGGATTCAGATTCGTCATTCCGTCAGCTTTGCGCAGACGTAGGGTTTATTCATCAGGAGTTAGTATTACCAGTACGTACGGTAACGCCACCGTGTCTAGCTAGCTGTGAGTGCCTAGTGCGAGTTTGTTTTACGTTAACGCGATCGACACGTTTATGACGTTCGGCGCTCCGATTAGCCCGCTCCAAGCTCTTGGCCAATCAGAGAGCCAAACGCGGTAAACGATCTTGTTAACGTAAAAACAACTCACACTAGGCACCCTGATGTATTCAGAATGGTTTCCGTTCGTGTGCGGCGGTACATACAGAATGTTAGCGAGCGCTGCGTTCGGAATGACGTCATTCGGTTTTTTCCCGTTCTTCATTCAGAACACACCAGCGAGATTCTGAATCGAACGACGGGAATTACTTTCGTACGGCAAATATAAGACCGTGTGCGGTATATTAGCAAATTCCTACAAAAACTATAAATTTAAAATTTAAAAAGCCCTCTACACAAAATAATAAAAATAGTATTCCGCCATTTTGCGGAGGCGGCCATCTTGGACCGATTTTCATCAAACATAGCTAAGAACACGCCCGACTAATTCACATTTCAAACAAAAAACTAAATCAAAATCGGTTCATCCGTTCGGGAGCTACGATGCCACAGGCAGACAGACAGACAGACAAACACACACACAGACACGAAAAACTTATAACACCCCGTCGTTTTTGCGTCGGGGGTTAAAAGTGTGCATTCGGATATCCGAATGAGAATCCCTGTTTCGGAAACCTGATTAGGAAACCGTATGTTTGCGGCCAGCTTAAACCGATTTATAAAACAAAACACACACAAGCAGACAAAAAAGGTTGTTTACAATTTTATTTCATATATAAATATATTTTTATCAGACGGTGTGTTTTTATACTTATTTTAATTTAAATATAAGTGAATCTCGACATTTGTATTCTGAGGTCCGTGTGACCTCTATAGATGGTCGTTCGCCTAAACGTAAACATGTGCAGCAGCTTGTATTATGCTCAACTGATGAAGTCCCGAATTCTATTAACCTTTTGACCGCCCCACTTCATATAACAGTTGTCGTGCCTCCAGCGCCCGGCAGAGTGAATCGATGAATACCTACAAAAATAAATACTTATTTTTAGGACTTCTAATTATGAGACTAAAGTCTATTAAATTGTAAATGATTACTTAATTATCCATTTACTTCCTGACGCCGCAGTACCCTGGTCCAAACGGGGAGACCCGTAGTTCTCCCTCCAAAACCCTATCTACTCGGGTCCAGTAGATAAAGCTGAAAAGTTTTTGTTTTAGTGTTGGGTAGCCCATTTATCGAGGAAGGCTATAGGCTATATAACATCACGCTACGATCCACAGGGGCGGCGCAGTAACGATAAACGCGGGTGAAACCGCGGGAACATCTAGCTTTCCTTGGTCACGCCATAACATGACTTTACCGATTTCATTCATCTTTTTTAAAAGTTTTCTAATACTTTGTAGAAGTTTCTTACGGAAAGAAAAGTTAGGTTGTAACGAAATTGCGCAGAAAATTGTATAATTTCAGAAACCTTAACGACTCTTTTAACTTCTCGAGTTTGACAGTTTGTCTTAGGCAAGACAACGTCTGTCCGGTCAGCTAGTTTTATATATAAAGAAGATCGAAGATACCATCAAGGTATAAACGCCAAGATATTTTACGCTAGCTATAAGTATTAAAATCGATGTTAGCGTAAAATCGATGTTTGCGCATTTTAGCGAAGGCTTACTACCTGACCTTTCTCATTGGAAAACCCAGTATGTTATTGGTAATACGACAAATCTGAGGACATGGTATGACCATGAAGTTAAGTCTACACAATCTACATTAATATTTTTAATAAGATAAGATAAAAAATCCTTACCTACTGATATTATAAAATAATATAATATTATAAACCGTCGACTGACGATGGACGAGGAAAGACTGACTAAGAAAGTTTATAAGGCTAGTGTGAATGGAACAGTCGCAAGAGGAAAACCTAGGCGAACGTTTCTCGGTCAGATCGGAGGCGTTCTGGACAAAGGCCAGGTTAAGAGCTCCTTGAACCGACAGGCGTGTATGAGAATGTGATGAAAGTGAATGAAGCCAGGGAAGTGTGTCAGGATCGTAGCAAATGGAAATCCGTAGTCTCTGCCTACCCCTCTGGGAAACAGGTGTGAATCTATGTATGTATATATAAACCGTCGACTTAGTTTGATCTCTTTAAATATATTTTGCTGTGCTATTAGTATTTTTCTGCAGTTAACTGCACAGCAAAAAAAGGTGACTTATGGGTAGTATTTAAATACTACCCATAAATCACAGTTGTAACACTTTTTCGTGTCTGTATAAATCATAAAATGTATCAATGGGATCAGTTGCCCGATTCAAAACATTCCTTAGGTCAACTGATCCCGCGGGATAAGTTCGAGCGGCCTCAGTTGACTAAAGAGCCAAGCATGCAGAGCTTGTACTATGGGTACTAGACAATGGATAAACATACATATTATACATAAAAACACCCAGACCAAGACAAACATCCATGTTCATGCACACAAATGTTTGACTTGTGCGGGAATGGAAACCGCGACCTCAGGCGTGGCAGTCGGTTACACTAACCAACGTCATCGAGGCGTAATAATAATAACCTATGTATGTAAAAACGACACTAAGTTAACGCAAATAATATGTTTACGTACACAAGTTGAATGGAATATAATTATAGAACCGGTTATTTGAGTTTATAGATACAAGTTGAAGATACATCGCTGATGCACACTCAATGAATATTGAATAGTTCTTATTATTTTAACTGCCTCCGTGGCGCAGCGGTAGTGAATGCGACTGCTGTGCATGAGGTCTCGGGTTCGAATCCCGGGTCGGGCCAACAAACAGTTATTGGATTTATATATTAAGAAATCTCAATAGCAGCCCGGAGTTAGGAAGGTGGAGGTGTTAGACACCCCCGTGCCTCGGAAAGCACGTAAAGCCGTTGGTCCTGCCCCTGATCTCTCTCCGGTCGTGTCGGATTACCGTCCCATCGGATCATGAGAGTTAGGGAACAGAGAGTGCACTTGTGTTTGCGCACACGCTTGTGCACTATAATATCTCCTGCGCAGATGGCCAGTCTCCGTTAAGATTGGCCGCCGTGACCGAAATTCGGTCTGGAAGACATTATTATTTAATAATGCAGGAAATGCACGGATGGCGTCAGGCCCGCCACAAGGGGGAGGGTAGCTGGGACAAATTGCCCCAGGCCACCCCCTTGAGGAGGGCCCCAAATTCATAAACGAAAATTTTTTGAAGTGAAAATACCTTTAGGCGCGATGAGCACTTCTTGGGTGAACAAAAATCATGGAACTCGCGTCATCGTCACCTAACGCTTTTTGAATTATTTTTGGTTTATAAAGAAGTGTTTATGATCAAGGATTAAAGTTTTCACTGCTATCGGCAGTCCCCAAAGACTGTTTTTTTTTCAAATGAAATATAAATTGAAAATTAAATTTGAAATCGATAGAAAATAAAATAATTTTTCGAAGATAAAAAGATAATGTATTATATGCATATGTATTTTATCTATATAGTAATACGTGAAGCGAAAACTTTGGATCCCTTTTTACGAAAATTGGGCGGACGGAGGAGTATGAAATTTCGCACACTTATAGTTTATACAGAGAAGAAGTGACGAATGCTAATATTTTTTTTAAATTATGCTTAGAAATACATTAAATTAATGAAAAAACAGTACACGCACACAACCATGCATTTAACACACGCAATGGAAGCGCGTAACTATGGTTACATATATCAATATATAATTACATATATCAGCAATATCTTACAGGCAAACTTTGGTCGAATTTCGAGCACTAGGCGACCGCTAGTTAAATTAAATAGAAACAAAACGTTAAGAATTTATTCAAAACTTTATTTTTCTCGCTTTTTTGATTGAATTTTTCGTTTGAAAAATTTTGTAGGTATGTGGAGGGGGGCCCCAGTCCGAAAGATTGTCCCGGGCCCCCCGTTATCATGTGGCGGGCCTGGATGGCGTAATGGTTTAAGTGATCGCCTAGCCACTGCCACCGAGTGTTGTGGGTTCGATGATCACACAGGACAGATTTATGTGATCCACAAATGGTTGTCCCGAGTCTGCGTGTTCTTTGTGTCCGTTGTTTGAATGTTTGTAAAGTCCCCGCGACACAGGAATTATTCCTCGTGTGTCTTTCAATAAATTGAAAAATAATATTGACTGTTTGAGCGGCGCAGCGATAATGAATGCGACTGTTGTGCATGGAGTCTCGAGTTTCTAGAATCCATCTCACATTATTTAGAACTAGATGTTCCCGCGATTTCACCCGCGTTTATCGTTTCTGCGCCGCCCCGTTGGGTCGTAGCGTGATGTTATATAGCCTATAACCTTCCTCGATAAATGGGCTATCCTACACTAAAAAATTTTTCAATTCGAAGCTGTAGTTCCTGAGATTAGCGTGTTCAAACAAACAAACTCTTCAGCTTTATAATATTAGTATCTTAGATATATATAAATTACGTGTCATGTTGTTTGTCCGCTATGGACTCCTAAACTACTGAACCGATTTTGATCAAACTTCGTAACCACCTGTAATTTGGTCCAACTTAAAAGATAGGATAGTTTTTTTTTTAAACGGGCATAAATTATCTAATGTGAGGCAGACGAAGTTGCGCGGGACAACAGCTAGTATTAATATAGATTGTCTAGGGACCCTACTACCCTCCCCATACTGAAAAGAGGCCCGTGCCTAACAGTGCCTTCTTGGGGATATTAGCATGAGTTTACATATGTAGATAAGTAGATAATATTTATAAAAGCTTTAGCTGCACCGTGACGCGTTCAGATTACCGAGAATATCTAATACTGAGTAATGAAGCATTATATTAGCTACTTCTTGTAAACGTTATCTTTGTTTATAAGATGTGCCTTTTGGGCGTGGTCCTAAATACACAGGCTTGCATGTGATCTCAAATTCAATTCCTAGGTCCAGCAAAATGTTATTGATGTTCTATCAACAAATTTTCGATTACAACTCGGAGTTATGGATCTTTTCTCCCACGTACGAGCAAGCTCTGGAATGAACTGCCAGCTTCGGTGTTTCCCGAGCGCTATGATATGTTCTTCTTTAAACTAGGTTTAAAGAGAGTGTTTATTTATTTATTTACATACATACTTACATCTATCATTACAGTAAACAAATACCAATGCGATAGAGAAGTTACACAATTCCACACTTAATATACTAGAACTAAAGATTATTTTGATGATCACAACTAGCTATCCAGTAAGTGGCCTTTGTGAATTCGTTTATTGAACACGAAAACAAGTCAATGCGCTCAGCTACGTTGTTAAGTGTGCGCAATGCTCGCGTCAGTGGCGCTTGTTGCAGTAAGTTCTTTCACGGTAGGCAGCGGCGAAGTCCATGAGCAGCGGTTACCACTTTCCATCAGGTGGACCACATGCTAGTCTGCCACCAAAGGCAATAAAAAAAAAAAGAATGTTGTCGATGTTAACACCCCCGTGCTGTGGGAAGTTGTTAGTCCTGCGCCTGATCTCTCTCCAGTCGCAACGAATTGCCGATAAAGAAAGTGAGGGAACAGAGTGCACTTGTTTGCGCACACACTTGTACACTATAATATCTCTTGCGCAAATGGTTAGTCTTCGCAAAGATTGGCCGTGCATGAAATACGATCTGCAGGACCTTAAAAAATGTACACTTAGGTTCTCTATCCTGTAAATATAATGTGTTGTGCCTTCTATTTAGTGTTGACGGACGGAGGCTTGTAATGTAGCAGAGCGCCATTGGTATCAATAGGTACGAAATCATAAAATTATCTAAATTAGAACGAAAGAAAGAAAGAAAGAAAATACATTTATTTGCAGCAGAATTATGCACTACATACTCCAGACACAGTTAATAACAAAAAAAAAGAAAAAACAAATCTTACTGCAAATTGGTCGCAACTCCGCAAAATGCTAGTTTTGAAAAAAATAGCGCCGGTCTTCCGTTGCGACCATGTTTGTAGATAATAATAAACCTAAAAAATTAAGGCCAACGAGATGTAATAAAATAAGTAACATACGTTCCTTTATTAGTAACATACGTTACCACAGCGAGCGATGATTATGTCTATCCCTTTCTCTCACACGCAATGACGTGAGGTAACAGAAGTGGCTGTCGTCATGTCTGTATGTACCAGGATCCGATCAGTATGCGATTTGACAACACATGGTTTATGTTTTAACCTATTTTGAAATTAGTTAAAACATAGGATATGTACCGTATTTGTGCTTAAGACTGCGCCGAGCGAAATGTGCCAAAACAGGCGGTCACCGTTAAGTTGATAAAATCAACACTTTTTGTTTAATACAAATATAAAATATACATTTACCATAACAATGAATGTGTTTACAATTACTCCGTGTAAAAAACTTTAAATAATTAATATTTTCGCCTAAAGAATTACGCAAATTTGCACGAAAGTTGCAGAAACGTAAGCTCGTATTAAGTGATTTTTTAGATTATAACAGTATAAATCTATCCTATTTTACAGCTTAAACGAAACATAAATAGTTATATTACAATTTGTCCGTACCAAATATTTAAGTTATTGGTTGACAATAAAGATACATATTGATCAAAAAAGCACTTCAAATCCTCCATACAATTTTACTATGGCGGCCGCGCGCCGATCTGAATATCGAGCTCTGTCATTCAGTCCAACCACGTCTTACGCTCGGCGCACTCTCAATAATATTTATTTTAATTTTACTATCTTAATACGATTTTAAAATTTACATTTTATCGTTACTTGTTTTGTACAATTTAAATATGCAAATCATAATTATCATCATTTGAATAGTCTTATCAATTTAATTATTACTAGCGGTCGCCTAGTGCTCGAAATTCGACCAAAGTTTGCCTGTAAGATATTGCTGATATATGTCATTATATATTGATATATGTAACCATAGTTACGCGCTTCGACTGCGTGTGTCAAATGCATGGTTGTGTGCGTGTAGTGTTTTTTCATTAATTTAACGTATTTCTTAATGCATATTTTATATAAATATTAGGATTCGCCCCCCCTTCTCCATATAAACTTTAACTGTGCCAAATTTCATACTCCTCCGTCCGCGCAATTTTCGTAAAAAGCGGTACAAAGGTTTTGCTTCACGTATTAATATACATATCTTAGATATTTAAATCTCACAGTCTCACTTTGACGATGAATTTCTACCTATCAAAAGGGCGCGTACTCATATTTGAGTATTGCCATAGATGTAGAATTTATTGTAGTTGTCTATGAATGAAAGTTGTTCAAATAAAAGTAGACTCAATTCTACATTTGAAGTGCGTAATTCATGTGTGGGTGCGTTGAACCGCCGGTGTGCCCGCCGTCATTTTGACGTTTTTGATAGCGTTGGTATAAAAGTAACACGGGGACTCACTGACGTGTATCTTAAACAGGGAACATTCCAGAGCACTTATTATTTCCTTGATTTCTTCTAGCATTCCAGGAATTCACATATTGATAATAGCAGATTTAGTTTAACATGCATGTGATACGTTTTCTGAGAATACTTGATGTGTATGTTTAAGATTTCTTGGAAAACTTTACCAGCATCGACTAAGGAATATACGGGATAGCAGCGATAGCTCAGTAGGGAGACGAACAGACTGCAATGCAGAAGGTCTCGGGTACGAACCCACGTCGCGCACCTCTGACTTTCGGAAGTTATACTTTTCGAAATTATGTGGGTATTGATTGACAATTATCGCCTGCTCCGTGCCTCGGAAAGCACGTTAAGCCGTTGGTCCCGGCTGCCATGAACATCTATGGCAGTCGTTATTGGGAGAGTGTCGACACAAAAGGTCCCACTGGGTCGAAGTATCGCCGGTCTGCACTGACTGGCCCCCACATAAGATAAGATAAGGAATATACGGACATCTTGTTTACAAACTTGTGACGTACATATCTATACAAATATTATAAAGCTGAAGAGTTTGTTTGTTTGGTTAAACGCGCTAATCTCAGGAACTACAGGTTCGAATTGAAAAATTATTTTAATGTTGGATAGCCTATTTGTCGAGGAAGGCTATAGGCTATATAACATCACGCTACGACCCACGGAGGTGGGCAGTAACAATAAACGCGGGTGAAGCCGCGGAAACATCTAGTTAAGATTATAAAGCTGAAGAGCTTGTTTGTTTGTTTGTTTGAACGCGCTAATCTCAGGAACTACTGGTTCGATTTGAAAATTATTTTTGTGTTGAATAGCCTATTTATCGAGGAAGGCTATAAATAACATCACGCTACGACCCACGGGAGCGGCGCAGTAACGATCTTCTTCTTTTCTTTTCGTGTGGTTAGTGGCCAACCTGTTGTCAAGAGTTGTTCAAGCCTAGGCCTCTGACATGGCTTAAGCCATGTCAGAGGCCTACGGGCGGCTTGAAAAACTTGAATTGACAGCAGTCGTTAACGACTGCTGTCAATTTGACAACAACCGGGACCGACTTTTTACGTGCCCTCCGAAGCACGGAGACGTTCAGATGAAATACCACTAAGCGGTCACCCATCTATAGACTGACCGCACCCAACGTTGCTTAACCTCGCTAATCGTTTACCGATCAGTGAGTGCAACTAGCTATGAGCGATAAACGCGGGTGAAACCGCGGGAACATCTAGTTTCAAAATAAATGTTCCATTACTGAAATAACCTAACCTACTTTACGCGAGCGAAACCGCGGGCAGAAGCTATATTATTATATAATCATTATTTGTAGGGTTCCATAGACCTTTAAATAATACTAGCTTCTGCCCGCGGGTTCGCTCGCGTTAATTTAGAATTTGACAATCAATTCGGGTTGTATTCTGCTTGTAATAATATAATTCAATCATGATTCGAAAGACACGTGGCGCCATCTATTATCATAAGAACGTTATTGTTGTTTTCCTCGGGAACAGTAATCTTTTTCGGGATGAAAGGTAGCCTACGTCCGTTTCTGTACACCTGACAACGTATATGCAAAATTTCAGGGTGATCGGTTTAGTGGTTTAGGCGTGAAAAGGTAACAAACAAACAAACAAACTCATTTTCGCTTTTATAATATTAGTTAGGATTGGGATAGGATGAGATTGTTCCAGAAACTAGTCGAATAGACTATTCCCAAGTGTATATTATCGAGATAGATTTCCATAATGCCATTTGTTACGCTTTCTGCGAAAACTCGTCATTTTGTAAAAAAATCATACAATTCTTTACCAACTGTTCAACGAACAATGATTAACGATTGTATTTGTTTCTGTTACTAACTGAATTTATACACGTGACGTTAAGTGCGCTTATGTTTGCTTGTCGTCGTTTAGTGTTAGTTTCGATTCCCGTGTCGAGCAAACTTGTTTAACGATTGTATATTTTTTGTTCCTGTCCGAATTCATGCATGTGAGTGTCTCGTGGAATAGGAAGACGTCATATGGTGCTGTGTCCGTCTGTCCTCCGTGTCAATTTGAACCAGTAGTTCCTGAGATTAGCGCGTTCAACCAAACAAAGAAACAAACTCTTTAGCTTTATAATACCTATAGATTATACTTACCGAGTCGGGAATCACACCTGAGACGTTTTGATCGGTAGTAAATCTATACTAATATTATAAAGCTGAAGAGTTTGTTTGTTTGTTTTAAACGCGCTAATCTCAGAAACTACTGGTTCGAATTGAAAAATTATTTTAGTGTTGGATAGCCTATTTATTAAGGAAGGCTATAAGGCTATATAACATCCCGCTACGACCCACGGGGGCGGCGCAGTAACTATAAACACGGGTGAATCCGCAGGCACATCTAGTTACACATTTCGCCAGCTGTGTCAGGTACTACATAATAGATTTACAAAATTACACTGCTACTAAGATCTTTCTAACACAAAAACTCATTAACATTTCGCCCCACCCGGCCATCAAAGCTGAGACCTCACAGTCGCATGCAATCACTAAGTTACCTATGCCATGTGCCAAACAAGGCAAATTTTTAAATACATATCAACCTAATAATATTATTATTCATCCAAAAAGTTCGCTAGCAAACTTTATGAAATAAAAAAATATTAATAATTAGCTTCGCAAATTTGATAATATTCTTATTAACCACTAAATCACTATTGTTGTGGTAGAATTGAGTTCACAAGTCTTTTAATAAAAATAATCATATTTAGGAATCACTAGCTTTTGCGCGAGGTATAACTACATCAATAAAAAGTAGCCTATGTCCTTCCCCAGGTTTTAAATGATATCTGTGCCAATTTTCATCTGAATCGGTTGAGTGGTTTAGCCGTGAAGAGGTAAAAGACAGACAGAGTTACTTTCAAATTTATAATGTTAATAATAAGCATCTAAGGTTTTAATTACTTTTAATTATTGTCGAAAAGACATTGACCCAAAAAATGCGTTCTCTATCGCCAAAACTAATGCCTCAAGCGCGAATTCTACTTTCAAATCTCAAATCTGTGTTTATAACTGTTTATCAAAACTATGCTAAATTAAAATCAAAACAGTCGCCGCCTGTTACATGGTACCGTTCCTTCTTTTAAGTACAAACAAACACTAAAATTAGTGAGACAACAGCGAAAACATTTCAAAACATATTAGCATACTCCTTAATAGACAAAATGTTTACGAAAGATATCCCAAAGACAATGTTTTAGCACAATTTTGTAATAATTGCCATCTTTAGACACTTGAATACCCAAGGTTGCAATGAAATTTGAGATTTTTATTTATGTTCATCGTTAAATAGATAGGTTATTTGTAAGCGTAATATGATATTTGACGCTTCCAGTGAATACACGCATTCCAATACAATTATCGCTGACTAAGAAAATAAATAATGATATTAGCAAACCTTGTAATCGTTCGTCGCATCCGTGAGCTATGACGAAACCAAACACAGCATTTGTTTACAAAAACAATCTTGTATTATCACTAATAACACTGCACAATCACTGTTTCTTATCACTGAATATAAACCACATCACTTTTCCCGTATACTAAAGTTTAATAGCGTAATATTTTGATAAAGTACGCGAACAAAGTAATAAGCGTAACGACGTCGTCAGACAACGCCACAGACTAAAAATATATGTTGTTTGCGTTGGGTTGCCAGATCAAAACTTTATATTTCCATTTCTTGAATCAGTCTGACAGAAGTGCCAATGTTTGACATTTAGCACAAGTAACTAATAGCGAATATTAGATTATTAATTTTATACTAGCATGGTAATAATATATGGTATATAACAATGTACTAATGGTGTTATTGGAACTCAACAACATCAAGAAAAAGTCCACATGTCTTTATTTGCTTATTTTTAACATGCAAACAAGACGTACAAATATATTTATACATTTAAAGAAATGTAGCAGATCTGACGTTTTCCCATTAAAACAACTTCAACAAAAAGGCAAATCAGTTCTATTAAAGTAATCTTTATCAACACAAAATGATCTCAATCAGTAACCAAGTACACACAGCGATACATCAACCTAGACTGTTTGGACTTTGAACTATTAGAAGTTGAACGCTGCGAATCGTGCGAGAGAGTGCGTTATTATTTTGTTATTACTTATTTTGTCTCACTCACGCTAAACGGGACGCAACGCTCTATCCTTACCATAACATCGACAACACTATGCACTGTCCCTTTCTGACAATTCTCTATTTTGTAAGTAGCGTCGTTATGCGTATATAGGGTCTCTAACTTGATGTGTAGCCGTATGTACTTATTATGAATTTATGGTATTGTAAAGTAGAGAAGATCATTAGTAAACATTACGGCATAATAAAAATGACATAGTAACGAGGTATGAGAGTTTTTTCGACTTTAAAAATAAACGTCTTGCTGTGATATGCTAGATAAAATATAAAAAATAAATAAAACACGGAACAATCTAATATTTAAACTCCCTTACTACAGGTACTAAAATATTACGTTGGCAACATAAAATATTTCTTCGAAAAGGCTTTAAGCCGGATGTTAACACTGACAAATTAAGTTTATCATTCATATGACTCTTAACCCATTACGATAAAGACTATTTTGCTGCTAATCGTGTATCTAACCTAAATTTGTTTTAATTGATATTCGATAACTTCCAAGAACTTATTGCGTACATTGTGGCTTTTAGCGCGCGAAAATAAGGTCGGGTTTTATTTGATTTCACGATTAAACATAATTTGGTTATTTGCTTGAGTTTATAGACTCGTTTCTTACACATCGAGGGCTTAGCGTCCTTGTTTACATATCGCAATAAATAAAAAGACCAGCCGCAGCGGCCGTATTGAATCTTAAGAACGTAACAACCAAATAATAGGTATCGCGTGTTAATTTATTGGAATTATTATACAATAACGAAATTGCTTATCGTTTGTCTAGGTTAAATGCAATTTACTTATCAATTTTAAACATTTAGACATATTGGAAAATACTTTTATCTAAGAAACATTAAGGCATATTAATACTTTTTATCTAAATTTAATTTACTTTATTGGAATTTCCCTAGTATATTCTACAAAGATAAAAGAGGTAACGCGGTTTTTACGTATTTCTTAATCGCGTTGTGGTTTTTATTTCCTAGAATATATTTTAAAACTCAGTTAATTGATTTGGTGATATCGTTTTACGTTTCCATAGAGAGACTGTCATATGACCTCCATGGTACAAAAGGATAATGATAATTTGAGGTCAGTAGTCAACAGTGACGTTACAGTGATGGTGAGGTCAAAATTAATAAGCTATCTATTTGTTTATTGTCTGTATAAGGCTGACCTCTGCCTTGTTTAATTAACAAACAATCAATAACATGCAGTAGGTCAAATTATCAGTATAATATACCAGACCTATATTATACTGATAGTAGCTGACCCGCGCAAATTCGTCTGCTTCATATTAGATTTAAGAGAATTTCCCCGTTTTTACAACAATTTATCATTGCTGCTCAGCTCCTATTGGTCGTTGTGTGATGTTATATAGCTTATAGCCTTCCTCGATAAATGAGCTAGACAACACTAAAATAATTTTTCAATTCGGACCAGTAGTTCCTGAGATTAGCGCGTTCAAACAAACAAAATCTTGAGCTTTATAATTCTTCTAGTGTTGGATAGCCCATTTATCGAGGAAGGCTATAGGCTATACAACATCACGCTACGACCAATAGGAGCGGAGCAGCAGTGAAAAATATTGCAAAAACGGGGAAAATTCTCATATGTGAAACAGACGAAGTTGCGCGGGTCAACTAGTGTAAGTAGGTATACAATAGTTTATGGGTAGTATTTAACTGCACAGCTAAAAAACACTAATTGCGCAGCAAAAAAAGCTAATTGATCAGCAACTCATGGGCAGCAAACTTTAAAGAGATCAAACTAAGTCGACGGGGGCCCGCTTCGCGGGGCTCCTATTTTTAGGTGGGTTTAAAAAAAGGAACCTAACATAACCTAACACTTCCGAGACGGAATGCAGTGATTTGAGGCGTATATCTATACGCCTATATAATTGGCCAATAATTGGTCAGCAAATATTGCACAGCATAACGAGCAGATGCTCGATATGTGCTGTGCAATATTTGCTGACCAATTAGTATTTTTGATGATCATTATATTTAATCTCATAGTTTATTATATTCAGTGACATTAAACAATAAAAAGGAAACAGAAAGAATTTTTACTGCATTTTTTTATTACTTTTTTTATTTTGCTCTTCATAATGACCACACTCCACCTGATGGTAAGCAGTCGTGTGGTCTAAGAGCAGTGGCCTCCACACCGCCCCCACAGTAGCCGAGGCGATGTTGAGGTCTCTACTTTGACGGCCTGAGAAGATGCTTTTTCACGCCCCGCTTAAAGGACCCAGGATTGAAGGAAGAAGGAAACACGTGCCTTGGAAGAGAATTCCATGCCTTGGTCGTTCGGCAGAGGTATGAGGACCCAAACTTTTTGGTACGCGCTCTAATCGACTCTACCGTGTAAGGATGGCATCTGAGCCCAGCACGCGTTGTTCTGGATAGGAAAGGGGAGGGCGGGATAAGGTGGAATAACTCTTCAGAGCACTCCCCGTGGTATATTGTGTAGAAACATGCCAATGAGGCAATGTCCCTACGGAGTTGCAGAGGTTCCAGTGAACTCGTGACCTCTGGATCTCCGATGATACGGACAGCCCGCCGCTGTAACCGGTCGAGAGCGTCCAGCAAGTACTGCGCGGAGCCATCCCAAAGATGAGAACAGTACTCCACGCAAGGGCGCACTTGTGCCTTATACAATAGGCACAGTTGCCCAGGCGTGAAGAACCGCCTCACCCTGTTCAGAACTCCGAGTTTTCGCGAAGCTTGCTTAATGACGCTCTCGATATAGGTTTTCTGATTAAGGGAACGGCAAAGATCCATACCTAAGATGGAGAGGCTGTCACGTATCACCAGTGGAGTGTTCTTCAGAGAAGGGAGGGGAAGGAACGGAGACTTTTTTGTTGAGAACGCGCATGCTGGGTCTTCTTGGCGTTGAACTCGACCAAGTTCTTGGCACCCCATTCATAGATGCGGTCCAAGGTCTGGTCAAGTTCAACGACAAGATTCTGCCTTTTCCCCTCAACCTCAGCCTGTTTGGCCCCAGGATGTCCGAGATATCGCCCATGCACGGTACTGTCGTCCGCATAACAATGTATGTTGCCGAGATTCAAGATATCATTGATATGCAGAAGAAAGAGCGTAGGGGATAAGACAGAACCCTGAGGCACTCCTGCATTGACCTGCATAAATTTGGAAGCGCGACCGTCGCAAAGGACCCGAATACGACGCTTCTGCAGGAAACTTGCAATCCAGGTGCACAGTTGAGGGGGCAAGCCATAGGCCGGAAGCTTGGAAAGAAGAGACCGGTGCCAGACTCTGTCGAAAGCTTTGGCTATGTCAAGGCTGATAGCCAAAGACTCGCCGTGCTTGTCCATAGCCTCACCCCAGAGGTGCGTGACGAACGCTAGAAAATCACCCGTTGATCGTTTAGACCGAAAACCGTATTGGCGATCATTGATCAACGATTGATCCTCCAGGTAGCGGACAATTTGGGTATTTATAATCCGCTCGAACACCTTGGAGAGCACCGAGGTGATAGCTATGGGTCGATAGTTGCTTGGCTCGGAACGGTCCCCCTTTTTGGGAATCGGTTGAACGTTCGCCTCCTTCCAAGCCTCAGGCACAATGCCTGCGGCGTAAGACGTCCGGTATAGGCGCGTAAGCGTCGGAGACAATTCCGCTGCACATTTTTTAAGGACCACAGCTGGGATGCCGTCAGGTCCACTGGTTTTCCGAACATCGAGAGACTGCAGTATCGCACGAACGGTTCGTTGCCTGATACATATATCAGGCATGGTGTAGCCGCAGTTGGCAATATTAGGCGGCTGCGAACCGCAGTCATCGATTCGGGAGTTGGCCGCAAAGAGATTTACAAGCAGATCTGCTTTCTCCTGCGGCCGATGAGCCAGTGATCCATTCGGATACCTCAGAGGGGGCAACAAGGTCTGGCAGAAGTTGGACTGCACGGCTTTGGCCAGGCGCCAATAGCTACGACTGCCCGTAGGATGCGCCATGAGTTCCTGGCCGAACCGTGCGACGCGCTGGGCATCCGCTCTTAAGTATGCCCTCTTGCAGGCCTTTGTGGCTTGGTTGAACGCTGCCTTCAGGTGATCCACCTTAGGGTCGTGGAGAGTGCGAGTCCTGGTCCAAGCGCGGTACGCCGTCTGTTTACGTTCAACAGCATCAGCGCATTCACGACCGAACCAGGGCTTTTTCCTGCCGCCGCTCGTGACATCACTGTATGGAATATAATATTCCATACCCAGGATGATTTCACCAGCGACAGCAGTAGCGCTCTCTGATGGATCCCTGTTCTCAAAGCAGCGTTGAGCCCAAGGGATGGATGCGAAGTTCTCCCGCATTCCATCCCAGTCTGCCGACGAGTAGTGCCACAGTCATCGTCTTGCCTCCTCGGGTCGTGGGGGCGTAACAACAACAGCTGTGGCACAAACCAGACAGTGGTCTGAGGTGCCCAGAGGAGCACGAATCGCATTTACTATTTATGTACCAAGGTAGACCCTCTGTTAAACAAATCTATATATACAGGTGACCGAAATTAAACTACTATACTGGGTGTTAGGGGCGGCGTACCGAAAACTTTAGCAAGACGTCTTTCTATAAGTACTTATCACGACATAAACTTCAATTATTAAAAAAATGCAAGATTAAAATGTTATGTAGATTAACATTATCACGCGGTACGCAATGGATTGCTACCAATACATCGCACTCGACATACCGCGCGCATAAAAACAGCTGATCTATTTAAATCACGACCATTGTGAATTAATAATTATATTGCTGTATTGTAGAAAAATGTGGCATTTTATTATGTTATGATTCAAAGTCAGAAAAATGAAAATTGCAGTGAGGCAATTGTGATTGTTAAAAAAAAATTCCAACGATATATAACTCAGAATAATGGTCTGAATCTACTATTTAAGTTTTCGGTACACCGTCCCTTACACCCAGTATACGGATTTTATCGCGTTGTCTATTTAACATTCCGTTTATAGTAGTTTAATTTCAATGAATAACATTCGCGTAAACAGAAGACAATATTATACAATGTGACTGGTTAAACACTGTACATACTTGAGGACATAATAATTTATGTCCAGACGTAACGTATAAAAAAGAAATAAAAGTAAAATCTATATAACCTGCAAAGAAAACCTTTATGAAAATTTGTGTGAAATATCCATAAAATGTGGACACTGCGCGCACATAGCTGTCGAGGCTTTTAAGAAAAGGACGGGCGGGGGTGCAAATTCGGATGAGTGCGGGGTGCGGTAGCAGGTTGGAGGTTTTGTTTAGCTTTGGTATATGCGCAAGAGTGTCCGCACTTATGTTTTTATTGGATAACTAGGTCTAATTTTATGTACTTATTTTTAGATATTCGGGTCCAGAATCGATTACTGAATACCCTCCTTCAATATATCCAGTCATTTATCAATCAGCCTGTATAAAAATGAATCCCTGTTTTCCTTGGTCACGTCATAACTTGAGAACGACATTACCAATTTCATACATCTTTTTTTATGTCTTCTAATACTTTGTAGAAGGTTCGATTACGGCAAGAAAAGTTAAGAAAAATGCGCAAAAAATGGCATAATGTCAGAAAATTTAAACACAACTTTAACCTCGCCAGTTTCACAGTTCGTCTAAGACATGACACCGTCGGTCGGGTCAGCTAGAATATTATAAAAAATAAAAAAAAACTTTTTATAGTCGGTCAAGCTTTAGAATACCAAACATAATTTAAAAAATCTATTGTGCTAGCCACCGGTGTGTCGCTGCGACTCAATAAATTAAATACATAGCTTCCCTCATGCTTAATCAGGCACGTCATTAGAACCTAAAACACTTAGGACATTAGTATTGGCGACTTTATCACTACGCAAACCGTGCCGTCAATATTTTAGCACCTTTCTACACATTAAGATGCAAAACGAGAATCAATTGAGTGTATAGATTTACATATAATAAATAATACTAGCGATCGCCTAGTGGTCAAAATCCGACCAAAATTCCTAAGCTTGCTACTTTGTTTTCTTTATTACATACGCGCTGTAGATTCACGCCTGTTTCCCCGAGGAGTAGGCCGAGACTACGGATTTTCATTTGCTACGATCCTGACACACTTCTCTGGCTTCATTCACTTTGATATTGAATTAAATTACGTGAAATATATTTTTTTATAGATTAACAGGACAACGACTGTCGGGTCAGCTAGTATAATTATAATATCAGCCTTGTATTAAACTGTCCCACTGCTGGGCACGGGCCTCTTCTCAGTGTGAGAAGGGTTAGGCCATAGTCCACCACGCTGGCCTAGGGCGGGTTGGCAGACTTTACATATCTTCGAGAACATTATGTAGAACTCTCAGACATGCAGGTTTCCTAACGATGTTTTCTTTCACCGTTAAAGCGAGCGATAATTAACTATATAATATACATTATTATATACAGCATATGATCCAATCTATATCTATATACTTCTATAGGTACTAATATTACAAAGAGGAAAGGATGTTTTTTTATGTTTGTTTGTAATGATTTAACTCAAAAACTACACAACCGATTATAAAAATTCTTTAGTCATTAGAAAGCTATATTATTACCGAGTGACACAGGATATATATATATATATATTATTTTTTTTATTTGCTAAACAAACATACAATTTAAAAATAATTAATCTTCAATTTAACTATTTTTTTATTTTATTTATTTACAAAAAACAGTTATACATTGCAGTGTTTAAAAATAATTTAGCATTTAAATATCAAAAACGTATAACCCACACTATTGTCAACGAAATTACGAGTGGAGTAGTAAAGATAAAGGACGCGCATTATGCAAAAAAAAAAAACAAAAAAAGAAAATTATATTATAACAAGATAACTAAGGAGTGTCGTTTTTGATCAGCGAGAAATTCAGTAGGTATTTTTTTAAATTTAGAATGAGTGAGACCGAAAATATCTAAATTCATAAAATGTGAGTTGTACGTTATTAATAATCGGCGAAGAGGTGCACGCTCTCCGGCATTAGTTCTACACTCGCCCGTGTAGAACAATCGAGGTTCGCGCACCTCCCTCCGAATAACAGTCCTGGGTACTACACAACATAGCCTGTTCGATAATTCAATACAATTATACTTATTGTTGCATATGCCGTACAGCATCATTATCATGAGTAATGTGCGCCTATGCTCTAAACTTAAGAGCTTAAAATGTTTGAGAAGACCCGTATAATATACTTAATCCAAAGCAGTTGCCACATATAAATATACAGATACAGACATCAATAATAATATATTTTTTAAAAGTACTATTACTAACGTAACGCGAGCAAAGCCGCGGGCAAAAGTTAGTAATATATTACAATTCTGCCTACCCTGTAAGTCATATAACGGTGTGATGGTAAATGGGTACAAATAAAAAAAATGTTTAACTGTAATCATTAAACTGTACCATCCGTGACGGTAGGCTGCGCGTGGGCAGCTTACTAATCTCAGATCTACAACACTAGACAGAGATAGACTGATACATAGTTGTGTAAAACCAAGCGAGATAACAGTATGTATTGTAAGCAAGCCGCAATTCGGTCGCTTGAATTAAGAATGTCAATGTACTTTTTAATATATTTTGTATTGTATGTATATGTTGAAGCAGACGGATTGCTGCGGTATTCCTAGGATTTATGGTGTGATCAGGTTTTATTGACTGCACGGATGGCACGGTGATTTAGGTGGTTGCTTCGATCCCCAAATGAGACAAAACTTTGTGTGATCCACAAATAATTGTGTCGAGTCTGAGTGCACTTTGTGTCCGTTGTTTGAATGTTTGTGAAGTCCCCGCGACACAGGATTTATTCATATTGCTTAACAAGCTTTTTTAAAAACAAGGATAGGTCTAATTAGGTATTTTTAGAGGCATGTAATGTAATGTAATGTAATTGGACTCCCTTTTCAGCATTTGAACTCCAAGTTGGTCCATTATGCGTGAGAGTCGGCCGGTTATGGAGATAGCCAGCTCAACTCCGCCCATAAGCACAAAAGATTCCTGGGATGTTTAGAGGCATTCCAATGTAAGAAAATTCGTGGGGAGAGAGGAACGCCACGCACCCTCGGATTGCCCGACACAACTATTCCATTAGAAAGGATGGCAATACCGAACGCCTCTGGATAGGGACAGACACGTCGTGGGACTTGGGCGTACTCCAACTTGGAGTATTGATCAGGATTGTCGACTAGTAAGTAAGGGCTAGTATTTAACTGCACAGCAAAAAAATAATAATTGCACAGCAAAATATATTTAAAGAGATCAAACTAAGTCGACGGGCCCTATTTTTGGGTGGGTTAAGAAGGAACCTAACATAACCTAACTTTTCCGAGACGGAATGCAGTGATTTGAGGCGTATAGGTGCTCGTTATGATATATTTTAGTAAGCATATTTTGGTGTGCCATTACTATTTTTGGTATTCATTATATTTAATCCCGTAAGTAAGTAAGTAATGTTTTTTGGCAAAAACATAATTATATAGACGTTTCCTTAAACAATAGTTAAATGCTCTGAAGAATTATTCCACCTTATCCCGCCGTCCCCTTTCCTATCCAGAACAACGCGTGCTGGGCTCAGATGCCATCCTTACACAGTAGAGTCGATTAGAGCGCGTACCAACAAGTTTGGGTCCTCATACCTCTGTCGAACGACCAAGGCATGGAATTCCCTGCCAAGGCACGTGTTTCCTTCTTCCTTCAATCCTGGGTCCTTTAAGCGGGGCGTGAAAAAGCACCTTCTCAGGCTGTCAAAGTAGAGACCTTAACATCGCCTCGGCTGCTATGAGGGCGGTGTGGAGGTCACTGCTCTTAGACCACACGACTGCTTACCATCAGGTGGAGTGTGGTCATTTTGACGAGCAAAATAAAAAAAAATAAACACTTAACAAGTAGTTCAATGATTGTTCTTCTTTCGTTATGTCCGCGGCCAATTACTGGTTCAATATTCAGGTAGGGTACTGTTTTTAAGACTTAATACATACATAGTCTTACGCTTATAAACCCGAATGGGTAGATTTCCTTCACCGTTAAAGGAGCCCTAATGCTGGCCCAGCAGTTTGCATGTGAGCCGCTGGGCCACGACAGGCTAACCCACACAAGGCCAGCGTGGTGGACTATGGACTAACCCTTCTCACACTGAGAAGAGTCCCGTGCCCAGCAGTGGGACCGTTTATATACAAGGCTGATATTATTATATACGAAACTGTGAAATTGTATTAAAGATTGAAATAGTTTTTTTTTTGTATGTAAAGTCCCCATCAACACATGTTTAATGAAACAACTTGGAAAATACCCTAATTAAACAGGAACTGATTATTTAAATGTCGTGTGGTTTCTGATTACGTCGTAATATAATAATTACGTTATAATTAAACTAGCTTTTGCCCACGGCTTCGCTCGCGTTAATTTAGAATTTGACAATCAATTCGGGTTGTACTCTGCTTGTAATAATATAATTCAAACATGATTCGAAAGACACGTGGCGCCATCTATTATCATAAGAATGTTATTATTGTTTTCCTCGTGAACAGTAATTTTTTTTAGGATGAAAGGTAGCCTATGTCCGTTTCTGTACACCTGTCAACGTATATGCAAAATTTCAGGATGATCGGTTCAGTGGTTTAGGCGTGAAAAAGTAACAAACAAACAAACTCATTTTCCCTTTTATAATATTAGTTACTTATCTTAAGTGGGGGCCAGTCAGTGCAGACCGGCGACACTTCGACCCAGTGGGATCTTTTGTGTCGACACTCTCCCAATAACGACTGCCATAGATGTTCATGGCAGCCGGGACCAACGGCTTAACGTGCTTTCCGAGGCACGGAGCAGGCGATAATTGTCAATCAATACACACATAATTTCGAAAAGTCATATAACTTCCGAAAGTCAGAGGTGCGCGACGTGGGTTCGAACCCGAGACCCTCTGCATTGCAGTCTGTTGGTCTCCCCACCGAGCTATCGCTGCTCTTAATATAATATTAGTTAGGATTAGAATTAGGATATTGCTCGCGGCTTCGTTCGCTTACATGTAGGTTATGTCAATTTTCTTTCTCTCGGGAACAGTTCTCTTTCCTCATTTCCCTTTCCCCTTTAAACGTGTATGCGCTATGTTATGACGACTGCAACTTTTAGAGTTGCAGTTTTGAGAATTGCACTTGAGCACGAGGTAGCTCGCTGTAACAAGAACCTGATCACTGGATTTGGGACAAGACCTGTCTATGACTGGTCCCTGAAGGTGTTTTCGGACACTGGAAGGTACAGCGGCTCTCACTATATATATCGTCGGTCCAATGGTCAAGTAGCCAATCTGCAAAAACCACTTTTTTGAGGAGAGCAAAAAGAAGATTGAAATTGGTCCTGTAAATCTGAATCCTAACGTATCTTTCTGAAGTTATAGATTTAGTATTAAAAAATAAATGTCTTAATGTATGTGTTATAATAAATATTAATTTATTATTATTAAGACATTAATATTGATATATTTAACTCAAAAACGCCAAAATGGCAGATTGGCTACTTTACCACTGGACCGACGATATATACTAAATGTTCCCGCGTTTATCGTTACTGCACCGCCCCCGTGGGTCGTAGCGTGATTGTATATAGCATATAGCCTTCCTCGATAAATAAGCTATCCAACACTAAAATAATTTTTCAAATCGAACCAGTAGTTCCTGAGGTTAGCGCGTTCAAACAAACAAACAAACTCTTCAGCTTTATAATATTAGTTTATATTTATTTGCATAAATAAAAATACTAGCAAATTAGTTTTTTTATCGATTCCAAATAGTAAAATCTTAATCTCAATTACTTCTCAATATGACTCTTATGACAGCAGTATTGCATACTTTCATACTTTTATACTTTACTCTTTCATACTTTTTTGAGTAGTAGAGCCTCGCTGACTTCAGCATGAATGTGCCGGCTCGACCGGGGAAGGACTACCCTCTCACAGAATATCGACGTGAAATACCAGTATTCCTACTGTTGTGTTTTGTTTGGTGAGTGAAAGAACCGGAGACCCAATCACCCCCTTTCTGCTATCCCGCTCCCTTTCCTAAAGGGTCGGCAACGCGCAAGTGATGCCTCTGGTGTTGCAGGCGTCCATAGACTACGGTGACCACTTACCATCAGGTGGACCGTATGCTTGTTTGCCACCTTAGATGTATAAAAAAAAAATACTGAGAAGCCGTGCCCAGCAGTGGAACAGCTTATATACAGGGCTGATATTATATCTATACTAATATTATAAAGCTGAAGTGTTTGTTTGTTTGAACGCGCTAATCTCAGGAACTACTGGTTCGAATTGAAAAAGTCTTTTAGTGTTGGATAGCCTATTTATCAAGGAAGGCTATAGGCTATGTAACATCACGCTACGACCCACGGGGGCGGCGCAGTAACGATAAACGCGGGTGAAACCGCGGGAACATCTAGTAGGTATATATAATAACTAGATGTTACCTGCGACTTCGTCCGCGTAGATTTTAACTAAAAAGTGTTTGTCTCCGCGGAACCCTATTTTTTTTCTAAAATCAAAGTAGCCTAAGTTACTCCTTATAACATCAGCTATCTGCCAGTGAAAGTCCCGTCAAAATCGGTTCAGCCGTTTCGGAGATTAGCCGGAACAAACAGACAGACAGACAACAATTTTAAAATGAGATGTTTTCGTATTGGTACCTTATATACTTTCATATGCATTAGATAAAAAGCTGTTATTTTGACATTACAAATAGACACTTCAATTTTATTTATTTGTATAGATAGAGTATAGATGAGTCTATATGTTTGTGCGTATAAAGTAACGGGCTATGCATATTACATAGGTACATATAGTAAATAGTTATCCTTGATATTTGCGGTCACGAAAATGTCAACGGAATTAATTATATAAATTGACGTAAAACCCCAATTATTGGCGGCCTCGATGGCGTAGTGGTTAGTGTAACCGACTGCCACGCTTGAGGTCGCGGGTTCGATCCCCACACAAGTTTTGTATATCAAGATTTTAAAGATTTCCATCTTTAGATACAAGACTTCACGGATGGCGCAGTGTTTTAAGTGGTTGCCTCGCCACTGCCATTGCGCACTTGTGGGTTCGAATCCCGCACGGGACAATCACAAATAAATGCGAAAATGAGTTTGTTTGTTTGTTACATTTTCACGCCTAAACCACTTAACCGATCATCCTGAAATTTTGCATATACGTTGTCAGGTGTACAGAAACGGACATAGGCTACATTTCATCCCGAAAAAAATTACTGTTCCCGAGGAAAACAACAAAAACGTTCTTATGATAATAGATGGCGCCACGTTTCTTTCGAATCATGATTGAATTATATTATTACAAGCAGAGTACAACCCGAATTGATTGTCAAATTCTAAATTAACGCGAGCGAAGCCGCGGACAAAAGCTAATAAGTTATATAACCCACAAATGATTGAACTGTAGCTGGAGACACTTCGTGTCCGTTATACTGGGATAACTAATACTAGTGCAGGAATTACGTATTTGTACTTAACTTACCTTGAACCTTTTGACCGCCACAGCATAAAAGTAGTGCCGTGCCCCCTACGCCAGGCGATGATTAATATAGTTTTAAATAATAGATAAAAGGAACACAACAAACATATTTTTTTATGTTTATTTTGAACTGTAAAATAGTCGTATTTTCGACGTGCCATGCCGTCGGAGGTCTCGTGAGCACGGTTTAATTTGACGTGAATGGACGTCCGTGGCGGTCAAAAGGTTAAATGAAAAAGGATTAAATATAATGATCAGCAAAAATAGATACTAATTGGTCAACAAATATTGCACAACATAACGAGCATCTATACGCCTCAAATCACTGCATTCCGTCTCGGAAAGGTTAGGTTATGTTAGGTTCGTTCTTAAACCCACCCAAAAATAGGAGCCTCGCGAGGCGGGGCTCCGTCGACTTAGTCTGATCTCTTTAAAGTTTGCTGGCCATGAGTTGCTGATCAATTAGCTTTTTTTGCTGCGCAATTAGTATTTTTGTGCTGTGCAGTTAAATACTACCCAAATGAAAAATTGTTGATTCACTTTAGTGTCTATTGTTACATTGTTTTAGCTGAGGACTGTCGCCCAAAATACATGCTATAGCCTGGTTTGGGAATCAGTTTTAGTAATTTATTAATCTACTAGCTGTTACCTGCGACTTCGTCCGCGTAGATTTTAACTAAAAAGTGTTTGTCTCCGCGGAACCCTATTTTTTTCTAAAATCAAAGTGTACTAAGTTACTCCTTATAACATCAGCTATCTGCCAGTGAAAGTCCCGTCAAAATCGGTTCAGCCGTTTCGGAGAGTAGCCGGAATAAACAGACCGACAAACAGACAGACAGAGAGGCAGACAAAATTTTCAAAATATATGTTTTTCGTATAGGTACGCCGCTAAAGAAGTTTTCTCTTCAAAAAACGCAAGGCAGTCCGCGCTAGGCCTAAACACTATTTCAGTGATTAGGACACAAAAGATCCCACTGGGTCGAAGTGTCGCCGGTCTGCACTGACTGGCCCCCACATAATATAAGATTTTAGTTATTAAGTGACTACTTTAGAGAGCAGCGATAGCTCAGTGGGGAGACCAACAGACTGCAATGCAGAGGGTCTCGGGTTCGAACCCACGGCGCGCACCTCAGACTTTCGGAAGTTATATGACTTTTCGAAATTAGGTATGTGCGTATTGATTAACAATTATCATCTGCTCCGTGCCTCAGAGAGAACGTTAAGCCGTCGGTCCCGGCTGCCATGAACATCTATGGCAGTCGTTATTGGGCGAGTGTCGACACAAAAGATCCCACTGGGTCGAAGTGTCGCCGGTCTGCACTGACTGGCCTCCACATAAGATAAGATAAGTGACTACTCTAACCTCTAAGTCATAGGTCAAAACTATCATTAATAAAAGAATTTCAACCCTTATTTTTAAACTAGCTCATTCTTGTTAAACAAAAGGGTAGGTACCCTTGTATAAATATTTAATATTGGGGGAATGGGGCGTGGCGCACCCCCTTATATAGGCGGGGTTTAATTGAGCCACGCCTACCGACCCATCCCCAATACGTCAGTAATAATCTATCTGTCTTACCGGCCGTGTGTTCTCAGGTATCGAACTTAAGACTTTACTCTTAGGCGCAGTGGTTAAATAGTGTTGTGGAATTGTGTGTTTTGTGTGAGATTTGAATTCGGGATTTTTTTAGTTATAGTTGAGGTTTTAGTTCTGTAGTTGAGATAGCGGATTTGCGGTCAAAAGTTGTGGGTTCAAACCCGCTCTCTATTGTATAGGAATTAGCTTAGCTAAGGAAGTAAAAACCTTCTAATAATTTATGACCCTAACTGCGGATCTTATGTAAAAAAATGATACTTTAATGTACCAATGGCTTAGTGGGAAAAGTGCTCACCGGCATTGACAGTGCCATTCATGTTGCGAGTTCGATTTCGGCATGTGGAAAAAAATTCGATTCCAGCATGGAAGATCATTTTGTGATCTAGGAATTTCTTTCTTTCTTTGTAAGGAGAACAAATATATCTAAACATCGATGATCATTTTGTAAGCGCTACAAATAGCCTAGTGGACTGCCTCGTAAAGGTCTGGGGTTCGATCCCCCGGCTCGCACCTTACTTTGCGAAATTACGAGCGTATTAAATAGTTAATTATCATTGGTCTAACGGTGAAGGAAAACATCGTGAGGAAACCTGCATGTCTGAGAGTTCTACATAATGTTCTCGAAGATATGTGAAGTGCCAACCCGCACTGGGCCAGCGTGGTGGACTATGGCCTGATGCTTCTCGCACTGAAATGAGGCCCGTGGCCCGTAATGGGGCAGTTAATAGGTATACAAGTCTGATATTATTATACATATTCCTTGCTATGTTTCTAAAAGCAACATTTCTTTATTTCCTGGCAAGCCTCCGAAATCTCTCAATTTTTGACTACGAAAAGGATATCCAGTCCATTTCTTTAATTTCTCTTAAAAAGTCATCTCCCGCACCAGGTTGTCGTCCTGTGTCGCGGGGACTTTACAAACATTCAAACAACGGACACAGAGAACGCCAGACTTGCTACAACTAATGGTGGATCACACAAGTTTGAGTCCCGTGTGAGATTCGAACCCACAACCCTCGGCGCAGGGGTGGTCGCTGAACGACCACTTAACGCCATCCGTGTAGCCAAAATTTGTCAATCTTCTGTCAATTTTGCTAGCAATCTATATTAATACTGGATGTGCCCGCGGTTTCACCCGCGTTTATTGTTACTGCGCCGCCCCTGTGGGTTGTACCATGATGTTATATAGCCTATAGCGTTCTATGATAAATAGGCTATCCAACACTGAAAGAATTTTTCAAATCGAACCAGTAGTTCTTGAGATTAGCGCGTTCAAACAAACAAACTCTTCAGCTTTATAATATTAGTATAGATACATACATACATAGATTCACCCCTGTTTCCCAGAGGGGTAGGTAGAGACTACAGATTTCCATTTGCTACGATCCTGACACACTTCTCTGGCTTCATTCACTTTCATCACATTCCTTTGTCCAGAACGCGTCCGATCTGACCGAGAAACGTTCGCCTAGGTTTTCCTCTTGCGACTGTTCCATTCACACTAGCCTTATAAACTTTCTTCGTCAGTCCTGTCCTCGTCCATACTTTCTACAATCTATATTAATTTAGTAAATATAAAGAGTTGGCTTTTTGTTTATAACATATAAATCTCTGAAACTACCAGTCACATTAGATAGCCAAATTTTTGAGAAAAGGTACTTATATTACATACATTACGCTTTTTCCTTTTTTATAAATTCTCTACCGCAAAATCGGTAGGTTCGAGACCACTGGTACTGAATATGGAATATGCAAGTTCTTACAAGTAACAGTCGCTGAGCTTCTTAAAATATTATCTGCCTACGATAGGTGAAGTCAAGCCAACATTTTAGTTCTTCACTATCGAAAGCAAATAAATTTCGTGGACCCCCACTTACGAATTGTGAACCCCCATTTTTTGTCACGCCAACTTACCCGTTGAGTCTCCCGTGGACCTCTGGGGGTCCACCTGGACCACTTTGAGAACTATACTTTAAATCGTTGAGTTTGAAAATAACGAGCCTATTCGAATTTTATTCGAATATATTGAGGACACTATGCATAAGTACACAGTAATTTGTAATAATTTGAATTAACAAAGTGCAGAATAACAACAGCAAATATTATACATAACACAATTCGTAAGCGGGGCTTACGAATTGTGAACCCCTATTGTGTTGTCACGCCACCGTAGACCCCCGTTGAGTCTCTCGTGGACCGCTAGGGGTCCACCTGGACCACTTTGGGAACTAAGGCTCTAAATGGAAAAAGGAACTTTTTAGTAAATGAAGTAAAACATATATTTCATTTGCAAAGCATAAGTTATATGATCCGATAAAATGATGTTGAAGTAATACGATATGTAGCTATATGTTCTGCCCATCACGCTACACAAAAGTGTTGAGTAGGCATCAGCAGACTTAATGTAACTTATCTATATCTATCTATAATATCATATTTGTGTTTTCAGATTTTTGCAGTGAAAACTTCTTTAGCGCCGTTGTGCACTTTTTTTGTGATGGGTAAAAAATGTTAAACTCGCGTCAGGACACGTGACCTGATCGAAAATTCGTAAGACGGAGGGAGAATTGTCATGTTTGTGTACGATAGCGCAATAAATGAATATTGTATTTTACCACATAAATGATAATACTTTTATACTGATAATTAAACAATTCGTGCAAAATTATTCCCTAACCGTTCCAAAATATCCAAAATGCACAACGTTAATATTCAAGTTTTCACTTCTGCCGGCACTCCCGGAGTGTAACCCGTTGATTTTTTGTTTTATTCTTAGTAAGTATAGGTTGCCGCGGTTTCACCCGCGTTTATCGTTACTGCGCCACCCCCGTGGGTCATAGCGTGATGTTATATAGCCTTTCTCGATAAATAGGCTATCCAACACTAAAAGAATTTTTCAAATCGAACCAGTAGTTCCTGAAATTAGCGCGTTCAAACAAACAAACAAACAAACTTTTCAGCTTTATAATATTTGTATAGATTTAACTCAAAAACTACTCGACCGATTTTAAAAGTTCTTATACCATTAGCTAGCTATATTATTAGCGAGTAGCATAGGTTATATTAATTTTTTTTAAGTACTTTTACTAACATAACCGTAACTAGTTTTACGCGGGCGAAGGCGCGGGCTAAAGCTAATACGTTATATGACCCGCAGGTTCGTATACATACTGTTGAAGTAAGACTATACATAGCAACATATTTTGCCAATAAAAATGTTGAATAGGCATCAGCAGAATTAATGTAACTTACGCCAAATAAAACTATATCAGTAAGCACAAACTTATTTAACATTTCTGCTCGCGTTATTTTGTCAATATATTTATATCCCTCGAAAACAGTACATTTTTCTAGATGATAGATATTATAATGACGACAGGAACAATACTTTTCTCCTGGACGAAAGGTACCCTGTGTCCTTTTGTTTCCCTGACAACATGTATACGTAATTTCATGATCTTCGGTCAAGAAGTTAGGACGTGAAAGCGTAACAAACAAACTAACAATCGCATTTAAATATTAGTTCGGATACTTAGGAAATTTTGAAAATCTCCCGTAATCATATCTCATCACAAAACTGACCAACAAAAATTCTAAGACGTGAATTCGTTTTTTCTTCTGTATAGAGCCCCAATCTTCTTACAGTGAGTTAATGATCAAATGTTTTGATATTCAAAATGTTTCAGTGCAGTTTTCTGTGACAGTGAAAAGTGAAACGCAGTGTTATATTAAATTATTATCATACAGGTAAGTTTAAACATAAAAATATCAGCTTAGTATATAAACTGTTCTATTGCTGGACACAGGCCTCTTCTCAGTGTGAGAAGGGTCAGGTAAGTCCACCACGCTGGCCCAGTGCGGGTAGGCAGACAAATGTCTTTGAGAACATTATACCTCTCAGACATGCAGGTTTCCTCACGATGTTTTCCTTCACCGTTAAAGCGAGCGATAATTAAGTAATTAATACATACATATAAACATAGATTCACGCCTGTTTCCCAGTGGGGTAGGCAGAGACTACGGATTTCCATTTGCTACGATCCTGACACACTTCTCTGGGTTCATTCACTTTCATCACATTCCTCATACACGCCCGTCGGTTCAAGGAGCTCTTAACCTGGTCTTTGTCCAGAACGCCTCCGATCTGATCGAGAAATGTTCGCCTAGGTTTTCCTCTTGCGACTGTTCCATTCACACTAGCCTTATAAACTTTCTTAGTCAGTCTTTCCTCGTCCATTCTTTTCTACATGTCCAAACCAGCTTAACATACCCTTTTCTATTCTTGTCACTATATCCACTTTCATGCCGCATCTCTCTCTAATCTCACTATTCCTTATTATATCTTTCAGAGTCACACCACATATGCCTCTCAGCGCTCACATTTCTACAGCATTTATTCTGCTCTCATGCCTCCGATTAATACGCATACCTATAATTTCGAAAAGTCAGAGTTTCGAGTTAAACCACTACGCTTAAATCAGTTACGCATTCTCACATTTACTCCTATTATCTACATTTATAACCAACGGTCACCCATCCACTATTTGGCCGCAGTGATATCCCTGAACGCCATATGCCCGACATTTTATTTTTCTTTTTTAAATTGTATACGCATTTCAAAGGCAGAGACCTCCCTAAACGGATATAAACTGCGATGACTTCCAAATAGACTTTCTTTCATCAAATAATCAACTCAAAATGTTTGACAGCCCTATCTCATAAACAAAACCACTAAAAGCAAACAGAAAACTACCCTTTTCGCCTTTATTACTATATACACAAAGATCATTTTCCAATACAGAATTATTAAATCAACTGTAAAAATAACATTGTCAAATAATCGTCGTTAATAAAATGTTTCAATAGATCTTATATTTGGAATGATAAGGTTGAGTTTTGTTTGATGTATTGGAATGTTAGATGTCAAGATAAGTTTGTCAATAAATTTCGAGTAACTTATTTTTGATTTTCGCTGCGGGATGTCACCTTTGGAAGGGCGACAATGATTTCGTGATAAATAATACTAGTATTTAAAATGTTTGCTAGGTAGAGTCGTTACAGAAAATCAAACATCGGACGGTTTGGAGATCGAACCCTCAACACTCAGCGCAAGGCCGATAGCGAGGCAACCACTTAAACTACTACGTCAGCAAATAAATTCATGTAGTGATTTGACGATAGAGAGACATTTAGTTAAAACTCTATGACCACTTAGTTTCAATCAAATCTTTTCTAGAACAGTTTCACTTCTATAAACAATATCCAGCAGCGATAGCCTAATTGGAGACCGTTGGACAGCCACGCAAAGGTCTTGAGTTCGATCCCAAGGCGCGCATGTCTGACTTTTCCAAGTAATGTGTATATTAAAAAGCTAATTCTCGCTCGCTTTAACGGTGAAGGATAACATCGTGAGGAAACCTGCATGTCTGAGAGTTCTCCGTAATGTTCTCGAAGATATGTGAAGTCTGCCAATCCGCAATAGGCCAGCGTGGTGGACTATGGCCTCTATTCTCATACTGAGAGGACCCTTGATCACAGTTTAATACAGGACTGATATTATTATTAGGGTAGTATTTAACTGCACAGCATAAAAATACTAATTGCACACCAAAATATATTTAAAGAGATCAAACTAAGTCGACGGAGCCCCACTTCGCGGGGCTCCTATTTTTGGGTGGGTTTAAGAAGGAACCTAACATAACCTAACCCTTCCGAGACGGAATGCAGTGATTTGAGGCGTATAGGTACTCGTTATGATATATTTTAGTAAGCATATTTTGCTGCGCAATTAGTATTTTTGGTGGTCATTATATTTAATCCCTTATTATTATATCAAAGAATGTCCTGCTTACCTGACATTGTTCATTGTCACCCTACTATTGCGTCTGACGTTTGGGGGACGTTTGATCAAGCGCGCGACGTGGGGCCACCGTACTAGCGCTCCTGTGGTGACAATTATACACCAATATTGTAAGATATTGACAGTCAAAAACTATGATTATGAAGATTTAAACCATAGGAAAGGAGGCATCGAATATAATATCAGGCCTACATACAGGCTTCGTTGAAAATACTAGCACTGCAAGCGTCCCTCCCGCACTATACCACAACGCTTTCTTTTGCGTCTTGATGGGATTAGAGCAATTTTATATCGTACTAGATGTTCCCGCGGTTTCACCCGCGTTTATTGTTACTGCGCCGCCCCCGTAGGTTGTAGCGTGATGTTATATAGCCTATAGCCTTCCTCGATAAATAGGCTATCCAACACTAAAATAATTTTTCAAATCGAACCAGTATGCAATGCAGAGGGTCTCCGATTCGAACCCACGTCGCGCACCTCTGACTTTCGGAAGTTATATGACTTTTCGAAATTATGTGCGGATTGATTGACAATTATCGTCTGCTCCGTGCCTCGGAGAGCACGTTAAGCCGTCGGTCCCGGCTGCCATGAACATGTATGGCAGTCGTTATTGGGAAGTCAGTGCCCTCTAATATCCTGACACTGGTCTAGCCTTAGGGTTGCGGAGGTCAGATGGCAATCGCTCCGTGTAAAAACTGATATCCAGTCAAATCCGGTTAGACTAGAAAGCCGACCCCAAGTGACTTGGGACTAATAAAGGCTAGGGAGAAGAATAGGATCTCAAGTAAAAATAAATGTAACCTTTTGTTAAATTTCACGTGGACGAAGTCGCGGGTAAAAGTTAGTACCAACATAAGTGTGTGTTGACCCCCGCAGTGACATTCATTAGTTTAAGTGTTTTGACCAATATTTAATTACGAACCCCTCGTTAGGTGAAGGGTTGAGTTAAGCTACAGGTGGTCAAAGGGTTAAATTGACTGGTTCTGATGAGGTTACGATTAGGATGGGTGGCATACTATAGAGATATTTTTGATGTGATTTAGATTTCTATATTTATACATTACTAGGCGATCCGCGACACTTCATCTGCTTCACATAAGAGAATTTTCCCCGTTTTTACAACATTTTTCATTGCTGCTCCGCTCCTATTGGTCGAAGCGTGATGTTATATAGCCTATAGCCTTCCTCGATAAATGGGCTATCCAACACTAAAAGAATTTTTCAAATCGAACCAGTTGTTCCTGAGGTTAGCGCGTTCAAACAAACAAACAAACTCTTCAGCTTTATAATATTAGTATAGATTTATTCAAAGACATAAGTTACGAATGATTCCTATGACGCGGGCGACTTTACAAACATTCAGACAAGTACAGAATCAGACGAAGTACTTTTTTAAATAAAATATGGCCTATATGGGCTACTAGCTTTTGCCCGCGGCTTCGCTCGCGTTAATTTAGAATTTGACAATCAATTCGGATTGTAATAAAATAATACAATCATGATTCGAAAGACACGTGGCGCCACCTATTATCATAAGAACGTTATTGTTGTTTTCCTCGGGAACAGTGATATTTTTCGGGATGAAAGGTAGCCTATCCGTTTCTGTACACCTGACAACGTATGTGCAAAATTTCAGGATGATCGGTTCAGTGATTTAGGCCTGAAAACGTAACAAACAAACAAACTCATTTTCGCTTTTATAATATTAGTTAGGATGTTACTCGGTGATAGATTTCCAATATTGAATTTTATTTTAATCGGTTGAATTATGATCATGAATGAGCAGCGATAGCTCAGTGGGGAGACCAACAGACTGCAATGCAGAGGGTCTCGGGTTCGAACCCACGTCGCGCACCACTGACTTTTGGAAGTTATATGACTTTTCGAAATTATGTGCGTATTGATTGACAATTATCACATGCTCCGTGCCTCGGAGAGCACGTTAAGCCGTTGGTCCCGGCTGCCATGAACATCTATGGCAGTCGTTATTCAGAGAGTGTCGACACAAAAGATCCCACTGGGTCGAAGTGTCGCTGGTCTGTACTGACGGGCCCCCACATAAGATAAGATAAGATAATCGGTTAAATAGTTTTTGGATTAAATCCGTACAAACAAACAAAAATCAAATCTTTCTTCTTTAAAATATTAGTTTAGATAACGACTATACATGACCACACTTAACTGTTACACGAGGTACGCCCAAGGTCCCTTTACATTACCATCCAAGTTAATAATTGAACGTGCTATTAAAAGAGCAACAATCCATTTAGGCAGTGTACACAAGAGATACTTGCACTGAACAAATAATTCAGTCATTATACCCTACGGTTTATGGCCACGAAAATAGCGGAAACAAGTCAAAAACAAAAATTATTTATACACTATATGTGCCCGCGGTTTCACCCGCGTTTGTCGTTATTGCGCCGCCCCCGTGGGTCGCAGCGTGATGTTATGTAGCCTATAGCCTTCCTCGATAAATAGGCTATCCAACACTAAAAGAATTGTTCAAATCGAACCAGTAGTTCCTGAGATTAGCGCGTTCAAACAAACAAACAAACTCTTCAGCTTCTACATACAACGTGTGTATGCGAAATTTCATGATGATCGGTCGAGTAGTTAAGGCGTGAAAGCGTAACAAACAAACTAACTATCATTCGCATTTAAGTTGTCATCCAACACACAATGCCATCATGACATCTGCTAAACAAAAAAGATACTGAACTGATTTGTATTTGCCTACTTATATATATAGACTAGCTTTTGCCCGCGGCTTCGCTCGCGTTAATTTGGAATTTGACAATCAATTCGGGTTTTACTCTGCTTATAATAATATTTTCATACTACTCCAGTCCAGCTCCAGTCCAGAAATGAGAAAATTTCGTTACAAACTTTACCCCCCCCCCATTTTACCCCTCTATGGGGGAGTTTTGTCCATTCCACTTACATAGATAATTTTTGTTTGTAATCAGGACCCAATATACCAATTTTCATACTTCTAAATCGAGAAATGAGAAAATTTCCATACAAACTTTACCCCTCCATTTTACCTTTTTAGGGGGAGTTTTGTCCATTTTACCAACACAGGTAGTTTTAATTATAATCAATAACTTGTATACCTATTTTTATACTTATAAGTCCAGAAATGAGCAAATTCCATATAAACTTCATCCCCCTATTTCACCCCCTTAGGGATGGAATTTCAAAAGATCCTTTCTTAGTACACCTCTACAAATTAAAACACACATGCTCTCCAAATTTCAAATTCCTACGACCAGCGGTTTAGGCTGTGCGTTGTCTCTAAGTCAGTCAGTCAGGACATCTTCCTTTATATATATAGATTAAATATAAGGGTTGATCGTAGAGGGGTGAAAATTTAGGGTTGTATGTATTTTTGTATGCTGTGTCATAAAAAAATAAAAACAAAAAATTTTGCCTAAAAAATAAAAATAAAAATTTAGGGGTGGACTACCCTTAACATTTAGGGGGATGAAAAATAGATGTTGGCCGATTCTCCACCCTGGCCGATAATCACGCTAAGGATCACAAAAATCGGTCGAGCCGTTTCGGAGGAGTTCAAGTTCGAACCCCGTGACACGAGAATTTTATATATTAGATGTAATGGACGAATGTCGCAATGGTTTAAGTTCTCGCCTTGGATCTATATATTAATACGTGAAGCAAAAACTTTGTACCCCTTTTTACGAAAATTGCGCAAATGAGGGAGTATGAAATTTGGCACAGTTAAAGTTTATATGGAGTAGGAGGGGCGAATCCTAATATTTATATAAAATATGCATTAGAAATACATTGAATTAATGAAAAAACACTACACGCACACAACCATGCATTTGACACACGCAGTAGAATCGCGTTCCTAGTAATAATAATATTCTATCCTATACACACAACCACAGAAATAAATAGTAGTACTACTATTTATTTCTGTGCACACTACACTATCAAGCCCAAACTAAGCAGAGCTTGTACTATGGGTACTAGACAATGGATAAACATTCAAATATACTGTTCTTTTGACGTAGTCCACTTAGAGCACCCGTCCGAATAGCACCTGCGCGAATAGCACCTAGCCTAGTCCACGAAGAGCACCTGCCAAAAATATTGATAGGTGCCCTTCGTGGACTAGGCTAGGTGCTATTCGCGCAGGTGCTATTCGGAGGGGTATTTTTATTAACTGATTTATTAATAATAGAATAATGAATGTCAGTATAATTGTTAGTCTAGTAGTAAGATTAATAACTATTGTCATAGTGATTTCTATTATTTTTTATTTTTCAATGTCAGCTAGACATATTTCGTATGTACGTAAATATGTGCAATTAATAAACGTTCTAGTGATTTTTATCGATATCTTTCACGTTATGTGAAACAAATACATCCCATCACTACGCTGCTGAGTCGTAGGTGCTCTTCGTGGACAAAAATTTATAAATAAATTTGAATCCGCGAAGAGCACCTGCCAAAAATATTTATGGGTGCCCTTCGTGGACTAGGCTAGGTGCTATTCGCGCAGGTGCTATTCGGACGGGTGCTCTAAGTGGACTACGTCGTTCTTTTATGTACATACATATTATACATAGAAACGCCCAGACTAAGACAAACATCCATGTTCATGCACACAAATGTTTGACTTGTGTGGGAATCGAACCCGCGACCTCAGGCGTGGCAGTCGGTTACACTAACCACTACGACATCGCCATCGAGGTTGCTAGATTGGTTATTACTTGTTGGACAACAGTCTATAATTTGAGCAATAAATCCCCGCGGGTTTAATAGCCACACAGCTAATAAAATGCACGGGATATTAACCCTCTGTTTGCGATGCGCGGGGTCGTGCCGACCCCAAGGCTACTGTTACATAGGGGGCACATCCGACCCCATATTATGAAGTGCTCAATATTGACACGATGTTGTGAATTTTAGTTAATCTATCTTTTGTCAATATTGCGAGATTGTTTTATTAATTTTCGGGATAGCCTCAAGGTTTGTTCATTTTTTTAAGAGTTGTCTAAGTAGGAGTTCTCCTGCACTAGGTATAATGCCTAATGTTTGGACTGCACGGGTGGCGTAGTGGTTTAAGTGGTCGCGTCGCCACTGACACTGCGCCGAGTGTTGTGGGTTCGATTCCCACACGGGACAAAACTTTGTGTGCTCCACAAATGGTTGTTCCCAGTCTGCGTGTTCTTTGCGTCCGATGTTTGAATGTTTGTAAAGTCCCCGCGACACAATATATATTCCTACTGCAAGAGTATTTTTAAATAGAAAAATAGTACACATATATCTACTTATAGATTATCTGGTATGGTACCAGATTATTTATTTATAACTTTATGCACAAAATATGTAGCACATCGACGGACTTAATGCCACGGGCATTATCTACCAGTCAATCATTGGGTGATGCAGAGATAAAAAGTAGTATGTGCATACATAAGGATGAAATATAGGTAGGTAGATTAACATATTATTATACTAAAGAATATCAGAATAAAAACGATATATTACATAATATATACAAATCAATAAATCCTTACTGCCTTACTAATATTATAAATTCGAAAGTAACTCTGTCTGTCTATCTGTCTGTCTGTCTGTCTGTTATCTTTTCACGGCTAAACCATTCAACCGATTTAGATGAAACTTGGTACAGATATAGTTTAAAACCTGGGGAAGGACATAGACTACGTTTTATTCATGTAGGTACCACGCGGGCGGAGCCGCGCCCAAATGCTAGTATATTATCGCCTCGGCTACTATGGGGGCGATGTGTAGGCCACTGCTCTTAGACCACACGACTGCTTACCATCAGGTGGAGTGTGGTCATTTTGACGAGCAAAATAAAAAAAAAATATTATATAATCAAAATAAAATATATGCAAATATATATAAATACATGCATACATACGTATTATATTATTACATACATAGATTCACGCCTGTTTTCCAGAGGGGTAGGCAGAGACTACGGATTTCCATTTGCTACGATCCTGACACACTTCTCTGGCTTCATTCACTTTCATCACATTCCTCATACACGCCCGTCGGTTCAAGGAGCTCTTAATCTGGCCTTTATCCAGAACGTCTACGATCTGATCGAGAAACGTTCGCCTAGGTCTCTTGCGACTGTTCCATTCACACCAGCCTTATAAACTTTCTTAGTCAGTCTTTCCTCGTCCATTCTTTCTACATGTCCAAACGAGCTTAACATACCCTTTTCTATTCTTGTCACTATATCCACTTTCATGCTGCATTTCTCTCTAATCGCACTATTCCTTATTCTATCTTTCAGAGTCACACCACTTCTCAACGCTCTCATTTCTATAGCATTTATTCTGCTCTCATGCTTCCTTTGCCATACCCAACTTTCACTTCCATACATAAGTGTGGGCACTAATAGTCCTCTATAACAGCCAAACGTGCCTTTTCTGATACATTTCGACTGTTCATAAAAGGGCGTATGTATTATCACGTGCAGTTAATATAAATTTGTTCACAGATATCTAACTAGATGGGTGTAAAAACCCAGGATTCAACCTCTTCGTCTTAAATGTAAAAGTAATGAAAAGAAATGACCCCTATATCTCGGGGGTCTTTTGACCCACAAGGCCCATATTCAAACTCTACCGAGGTATGACCCCAAGGTGTCTGCACACCAAGTTACAAGTCAATATTTTTCCATTTAAAATACATGTGACCTTGTGGCCCCTATATCTTTGGGGTCTTTTGACTCACAGGGCCCATATACAAACTCGACCGAGGTATGGCCCCAGGGTATCTGCACACTAAGTCACAAGTAAATCGGTCCAGTGGTTCCGGAGTTCTGCCTGTCACTAACATCAATCTGTCACTAACAGACAGACCGTCACAAAGTGTTTTGATTAACGTCTTCGAAGGAGACTCAGAGGTTAATAACATTTGAAGAATTGAACCCAAGACCTCAAGCACAGCTGTCGCATTCACGACCACTACGCTACCGAGACGTTTTAACCCTTTTGTTGTTATAAGTGCTAGATGTCTGCTCACCCCTTTGCTAAATACTGTTAACCCTTTAACTAAAGTCGACAAGCGAATAATAACTGATGTAAATAATTAAGAGGTCCAAATGAACAATGTTTAGTGGTATTTTGGACCCCTAGCAGTGTTTAATGATTCAGAGGTACAAAAAAGAGGTAGATATCATCCCGTTTAGGGTTTCGTGCCTATTATGTTTAGAGCAGTGATTGCTTAGTAGGAGATCGTTGGACTGCCACGCAGAGGTCTCGAGTTCGATCCCAAGGCACGCCCCTCTGGCTTTCCGAATCTGCGTATTTAATAGTTAATTATTGCTCACTTCAACGGTGAAAGAAAATATTATGAAGGTACCTGCATGTCTAAGAGTTCTCCTTAATTTTCTCAAAGATATGTGAAGCCTGCCAGGCCAGCGGGGCGGACTATGGCATAACCCTTTTACAATGAGAAGAAGCTCGTGCCCAGTAGTGGGACAGTTTAATACAGGATTGATTCTAACTAATATCTTTTTTATACTACTAAGTTGGCAAACAAGCATACTTACCTGATGGTAAGTAGTCACCGTAGCCTATGGACGCCTGCAAACATTATAAATGCGAATGTGAGTTTGTTTGTTTGTCACGCCTTCACGCCTTAACTATTCGACCGATCACCATGAACTTTCGTATACATGTTGTCAGGGAAATAAAAAGGACATAGGGTACCTTTCATCCAGATAAAGGATTGTTACTTACCTACATTTACACGAGCAAGTTGCAGGTAAATACTATTACTTCACTATCCCTCGCCGCGTCTGTCTGTCTGACTGTTTGCGATAAACTCAAAAACTACTGAACGGATTTTCATGCGGTTTTCACCAATAGACAGAGTGATTCATGATTGGTTTAGATGTATAATTTAGGTGTTAAGGATTTGTACTACGCGGCCGAAGCTGGAAATTTACTAACGCACTTATTTATAGCTCGCGATCTGACTGCATGCATTGTACTTACGACACTGCTTTCTAAGTTAAACGAAGTTTTTTGTCAGTATGCCGTAGTTCTACACAATAAAATCAATGTTAACACTCCCCTAATAGAACTATTCTTTGACAACTTGTACGAGGCACAAAGCGCTGCGGGGTCTACCCGACCCCTCTCTCATTAGCTAATTGTACGCTCACACCTGGCATTGTCATCCACACTGGACTTTCTTTTATGTAAAATAAACTAATATAAGACACCCAATCGCATTCAAGTTCAATCAACATTGATACCTAAATAAAATAATGTATAATGACCTTCTACCTGAATATCATAAAACTCTAGACGTTTTAACTATAGAATTATACAATTTAAAAATACTGTAAGGCATATTTTGGAAGTATTCCGCTTTTGGCACCAATTTTTTCGGCACCTATGGTTTCGGCACCTAAGCTATTCCACTTTCAGCACCAATAGGTATTTTATTCCACATTCGACACCAAGCAAAAATACCTATTGGTACCGAAACGATAGGTGCCGAAAAAATTGGTGCCGAAAGCGGAATACTCCATATTTTGTCTTTATTTCCATAGTATAGGTAAGCATCTTAACATATCTACATATATTATTTAAACATGTTGTAATTTACTTAGTAAGATTAAGTCAATTGTTATTATATGTGTATTTTTAATTAGAGTTCTGCTTCTGTAGCGTCATCTTGTACTGATATCTAATAATCATGATGTGTACACATAGTTAGAACCATAGTTTAAACCAAAACTGTTAGTTTATAAGTTTTATACTGTATGCACTATGTTTTGTTTTGTGTGCCTTATTAAATAAATAAATAAAATAATGTTTCATTAACATTTTTTTTAGAAGTAACTGCTCTTTCTTTCTAATATTGTTACCGTGCCCTGTGGCCCTTTTATGGAATGACATAAAGTTTGAAATTGAAATAAAGGAAAAGGCGTAGGTTATCTTTATATATACAAGGTTATTCTTAGTATAGTGAAAACCTTTCATGGGGTGATTATACTTGTTACGAAACAAAATCAGCTGTTCCATACAAAATTGGACCTCGACAAAATGTATGGAACAGCTGATTTTTTTCGCGATTTCGGCAATGTTCCAGAACATTCGCGTAAACAGAAGACAATATTATGTATCCTAGAACAAAAGTTGTTCATAATAACAAGTATAATCACCCCCTGAGGGGTTTTCACTATACTAAGAATAACCTTGTATAAGTCTCCTGTACGTGTGTTTGTAATTAAACTCCTCCTAAACGGCTGGACCGATTTTGATGAAATTTTTTGTGTGTGTTCTAGTGGATTCGAGAATGGTTTAGATTTGTTTTTTTTTATTTCGTGTGCACAGGACAGCGTCTGTCGGGACAGCTAGACACTTATAAGTATGAAGAAAGTAGGAATTAAACTCACAACTCTTAACACATCGGCAAATGATCTCTTTAACTATTCCATCACCCTTGCAATCAAATAACGTCGGAGAATAGTGTAAACTTAAATATAAATAAATAAATAATAAATAATATCAGCCCTGCATTAAACTGTCCCACTACTGGGCACGGGCCTGTTCTCCATAATGTTCTCGAAGATATATTATTATTATTAAATATAAAACTTATAATATGATGGTAATATAACCAATAACCGTGAAGCAAGCAGTATTATTTCAATGACCACAGAAGAAATCCTATCTTCAACAGCAATATCTTACAGGCAAACTTTGGTCGAATTTCGAGCACTAGGCGACCGCTAGTTAATTTAAACAGCTTAAATTGTAATAAAGTTCAGTAGTGTTAGAGTTCAAAATCTATACATATAATAAAATCGTAGCAAAGTCAAAACTGTACATTGAATATTTTTTTAAAAGAATACTTGGGGCGTGATCTACAATCGATATCGAAGCCGAAAATATAGTTTCTAGAATTTTTGTCTTTTTGTCTGTATGTATGTCCGGGCTAAACTCAAAAAGTACTGCATGGATTCACTTCAAATTTTGCATAAATATTACTAACAGGTCGGGTCAACATATAGGCTACATATTATCACGCTATCACCTACGGGGGAGGAGCTGTGAATCTTTATTTTTCTTACGCATTCTGTGACAGTGTGTAATCTAACGACGCATATTTAAATGTTGTTTTTGAGTAAGCCATGCTATTATCTAGCTTTACACTATAAAAACTACGCCATTTAAGTAACTTGGGCAGAGAAATATAGTTGGGTTCCGCGGCGACAAACACTTTTGAGTTAAAATCTACGCGGACGAAGTCGCAGGTAACAGCTAGTTATGTAATAAAAGTGTTTTAAAATACACAACGGGACAAAAGCCGAATAATTTCAATGTATAACATTTGCGTAAGCGTAAGATGATATTATCAAACACCTATTACAGTTCATAACGTCAATAATAGGGTTTAATTATCACCCTCTAAATAGATAACTCCAAAAATGTATATCCCACCCATCAAAATCCCGACCCCGCTAAACAACGCTTAACCTCATAGATTATTTATCGCGCTATCATTTAGCTAAAGCATTTAGATATCAGTAGCTAATGCGCTTGAATATTTAACCATTTGTTTGCTTTCATCTCCTAAACTCCCATGGGATACTATTGTTGGGGTGGCTAGCTGCGGCACGCGGATTTGTTTGGTTTTTAATATTATGATTTTTTTGACTTAGTTTACGGTGTTAAAAGATAAACAAGATTTTAAATGGACGTTTAGTTATACAGGTCACAAAGTAACATTTATAAAACCAGCCCTGTGTATAAGCGAGAAGAAATAAACTGAGAAGAGTTCTCAGTTTTAAAGAAGGCTATAGTTCACCACGCTGGCCCAGTCCGGTTTAACAGACTTCACATACCTTGGAGACCTTTGTAAAGAACTCTCAGATATGCAGGTTTCCAGTGGCGTAGCGGCGCCTAATATAGACAAAGTCGCATCAGCGAGGCCCCTTTTCTTTCGTTCCCAAGATCTACCCAATAAATCTATCTTACTAAACATGCTTTGACACGACATACCTACTTACGATAGTGAAAATATAAATGCGCGATGGGAGAATATTGAAAAGCATATAGATTTGAAAAAAGGTTTTATTTTGTAACTTAAGTGATTACATTTTTTACAAAAGTAATGTTCTTCGGCTTTTTGCTTTACAGAAGTCCTCTAGTAAGGATTTCATTTTAAGTCTGGTGGCAACGCATTTAACGAGGCCTCGCGAGGCCCCTTTAAGTGCGAGGCCGTGGGCGAGGGTCCACTTCCCCACGCCTAGCTACGCCACTTCAGGTTTCCTTAATATGTTTTCCTTCACTGTTAAAACAAGCGATAATTACCTATCTGAAACGTAATGTCAAAGGTGCTTGCCTCGGAATCGAACTCGAGACCTCTGCGTGGCAATCCAGCGGTGTCCCACTACGCTATCTAGCTATTGTCGTCTACCAGGCACATATCCACACACCGTGCATACGTACTGATCATTTTTGAAAAAAAATCCCAATAGCACCTGGGCCGGGTATCGAACCCGAGTCCTCATGCACAGCAGTCACATTCACCAGCACTGCGCCACTGAGACAGTCTCTTTATATTACAGTAAGCATCTCTCATATTTTCGCTTTTAACCGCTTACAGCGATTGAAAAGATGCTTTAAGACTGCGCCGAGCGAAATGTGCCAAAACAGGCGGTCACAGTTAAGTGAATAAAATCAACACGTTTTGTTTAAATACAAATATAAAATATACATTTACCATAACAATGAATGTGTTTACAATTACTCCGTGAAAAAAACTTAAAATAATTAATATTTTCGCCTACAAAATTACGTAAATTTGTACGAAAAATGCAAAAACGTAAGCTCGTTTCACGTGATTTTTTTATGTATTTATTTTTTGATTTTGATACCGGCAAAGAACCGGTATTTTGCGATGTCGTTATTAGTATCTGAATCGCAACCATTTCAAGAAGAGAAATGATTTTTAGATCATCCCTATCATTATTTGAATAATCAACTATCACCTCTTTCAAACCTTGAAATCCGATGGTACAAAACTGGCGTTTCGCACCTTTATTAGGAACCGGTTATTTGGAACCAAAACAGAACTGGAACCGTAGCGAAAAGAAGAAACCTTTTAAGAGATGTAAGGAAGAGTCGGCTCAAAAATTTGTACTCTTTTTAACCGACTGCAAAAAAGAAGCCTGTTAGTACTAGGAGTAGGTATAAATTAAGGTTATTTTGGTTACTTTGGCTGGCACCAACTCCAGAAACAACTGATCATAAATTGTAAAGCTGAAGAGTTTGTTTGTTTGTTTGTTTGAACGCGCTGATCTCAGGACCTACTGGTCCGAATTGGAAAATTCTTTTAGTGTTGGATAGATCATTTATCGAGGAAGGCTATAGGTTATATAACATCACGCTACGATCTACACAGGAATCATAAACGCGGGTGAAACCGCGGGCACATCTAGTCTAGTAGGTATATAAGTATCAATAATTTCGTTGATTGTCCTTTAATGTTCTTGCTGTGAAGTAATTAAAATATAATATTTATTTTTAGTTTGATTCAGTGCATATACTTAGGTACAGTTTTGAAGTCAGGTATTTATTTTCTAAAATTTAATTTTATTACAATTAAAATCCACCAAACACATTTCGAAACATTGTGCTGCTACTGAAATTACCCCACATAAACCCTAATAACAATTTATTCGAACCCAGGATCTCACGGTAGCTTGCAATCTTAAACCAAGGCGCCAACGACGCTTATTTAAAACGTTTTACTTTAATTGAACCAAATATACCAATCGTCTATATTGACACAACACTATATCAAAATAGATTGAACCAATATCATAATGAGCTGCGTCATCGCTAGTGATGCTCCATTTAAACCAGAACTTCTCAGACTTTTTTCTAATAGACCACTTCCACAATTTAGCTAGTTCCGGTGGACCCCTGCAGCTAAACAAGTTCATGCAATTAAAATAAATTTGATGAAATCTCTACAGACAGACCTTTTTTTAGATATTCTCGGTACTAAACCTACTACGGTAGGCGAGCTGACCTTTTTTTTATTAATTCTCTACCGAAAAATCGAAAAACCAGTGGTACTGAATATGGAATATGCAAGTCTTTACAAATAACAGTCGCTGTGTTTGTCTTGTCGAACAGTCGTGGACCCCCGCTTACGACTTGTGAACCTCTATTTTCTTGTCACGCCAACGTAGACCCCCGTCGAGTCTCCCGTGGACCCTTAGGAGTCCACCTGGACTACTATGGGAACTAATGATTTAAATTAAAGTATTTATACTTTTGTCGATAAAATAATAAATGTCTATTTACCTCAAAAACTGTAAATTCAGCATTCTTATAGAATACCTAAGATAAGATAAGTTAGTACAGTAGATAGTATCTATACTAATATTATAAAGCTGAAGAGTTTGTTTGTTTGTTTGGTTGAGTGCGCTAATCTCAGGAACTACTGGTTCGAATTGACAAATTCTTTCAGTGTTGGATAGCCCATTTATCGAGGAAGGCAATAAATCATATAACATCACGCTACAACCAATACAAGCGGAGCATCAATGAAAAACGTTGCAAAATGGGCAAAATTTATCGTAGCATGATGTTATATAGCCTTCCTCGATAAATAGGCTATCTAACACCAAAATATTTTTTTCAAATCAAACCAGTAGTTCCTGAGATTAGCGCGTTCAAACAAACAAACAAACAAACTCTTCAGCTTTATAATATTAGTATAGATATGTAGTGATGATGACGATAGAAAAGAGACAGTTTTGAAAAATAAAAGCCTTTCATGTTCAGTAAAATTTTGATATGACGTTACCATGCAAACTATACTGCATGCAGACAACGTTGCCAGCCAAACCTTCTAAAATAGTAACTCTGAACTCAGACAAAGCAGTCCGTAAAAGCTAGTTAAGTATTTAAACTCTGGGCGGTACAGGGCGGGACCGGAAATGGATGTTCCCCCCACTACACCCCCCACTCCGCTATATACATATGTATATTATCATATAGGAGAAAATGGCAACACATTCTAGGGTATACAAGAAACATTTATTGGAACAAAATTGTTATTTAAGATTGCGTCATGCCAAAACAGGCGGTCACAGATAAGTGAATAAAATCAACAATTTTTGTTTAATACAAATATAAAATATACATTTACAATAACAATGAATGTGTTTACAATTATGCTGTGCGTAAATTTTTACGTACCTAAAATGCAAAAACGTAAGCTCATGTTACGTGAATTTTAGATTATAACAGTAGAAATCTATCCTATTTTACAGCTTAAACGAAACATAAATAGTTATATTACAATTTGTCCGTCCCAAATATTTAAGTTATTGGTTGACAATAAAGATACATATTTATCAAAAATGCACTTCAAATCCTCCATACAATTTTACTATGGTGGCCGCGCGCCGATTTGAATATGCGCCGCACGACCTCTGTTATTATCTGTCTTACGCTCGGCGCAGTCGCATTGAAAAATGAGGATGCTGTAGGCTGATTGAAAGTATGAAGAACTAGCTTTTGCCTGCGGTTTCGCTTGCGTCAAACTAGGTTAGGTTATATTATAACAGTACTTTTTTAAATATAATTTAGTCTATTATTAAATTACTTGGTGATAATATAGCTTTTTAATGGTGCAAGATGTCGGCCTCAATGGCGTAGTGGTTAGTGTAACCGACTGCCACGCCTGAGGTCGCGGGTTCGATTTCCGCACAAGTCAAACATTTGTGTGCATGAACATGGATGTTTGTCTTGGTATGGGTGTTTCTATGTATAAAATGTATGTATTTACAAAATAAAATATGTTCATTATGTATGTTTATCAATTGTCTAGTACCCATAGTACAAGCTCTGCTTAGTTTGGGCTAGATGGTGTTGTGTGTATGTGATAGAATATTTATTTAATTCTTTCACCATTAGAAAGCTACCTTATCCAGAAGTACATAGGCTATATAGCATCACGCTACGAGCGACGGGAGCGGAGTAGTCATCATAAACGTGGATGAAACCGTGAGTCACAGCTAGTCGTTCATAAAAGTTGTTAAGATATAATAATACTCACTCCTACTTTTTTCCATCTGGGCATCAAACTCGAGACCTCGTGAACCAACATAAGCCTAGGTATACCACAGAATCATCGAGGCAGAGCAAACATCGAATCCCTATCTGGACAAATACCTGCCGATATATTTTTCAATATACAATTTAAATTGGTACAAAAAAATTAATTCAGATGCGCCCTCAGGGCGGTTTATCGGAGGGTTGAAATTTAGTTATTTTTTATGAATTTCGTTCATTGAAATAACAATTGGTGTTGACAAATTGTGCGTATTATGAATATTAAACACTTCCTTATCGATCAATAGGTATGAGTTTGAATTACATGGAAGCTTTTACTTTTTACACACCAACTCGTATAAAACAACAAACATTTGGCGATTGTAAAGAGTGGCCATAAGTTTTTTGCCTGCTTCTTCTCATGAGAGCTGAACTCCTCGAATAGGCTTTTTCAATGGTGAAATTTCATATCCTTCTATTTATTTTTATTATTATTTTTATTACTATATTACTTAATTGACGTGTCCAAGAATTGTTTACACATTTTTATAATCTATACTAATATTATAAAGCTGAAGAGTTTGTTTGTTTACTTGAACGCGCTAATCTCAGGAACTACTGGTCCGATTTGAAAAATTCTTTCAGTGTTAGATAGCCTATTTATCGAGGAAGGCTATAGGCTATATATCATCACGCTACGACCCACAGGGGCGGCGCAGTAACGATAAGCGCGGGTGCAACCGCGGGAACATCTAGTAATATAATATTCTATCACATACACACAACACCATCTAGCCCAAACTAAGCAGAGCTTGTACTATGGATACTAGACAATGGATAAACATACCTACATATACCTATACTTTTTGTTTTTAAATACATACATATTATACATAGAAACACCCAGACCAAGACAAACATCCATGTTCATGCACACAAATGTTTGACTTGCCAGGGGAATCTAACCCGCGACCTCAGGCGTGGCAATCGGTTACACTAACCACTACGCCATCGAAGTGGACAATTTATGGATATAAAGATGTTTGACTTTGACTTTGTCTTTTAAATTGTCATCTTCCGCACTATACTTCGTAAAATATGGCATGGGTCCAGCGACAGATGCCATCTAAATCACGCCATCAAGTTCCGTATTTAATCTATACTTATAATAAAACTGTAGAGAGGTCAATTCTGTACATTGAATATATATTCAAAATTAATATTGGAGGATGAATGGTGATCGATACTGATGACAAAAATGCAATCAGTAAATTTTTTGTCTGTCTGTCTGTCTGTATGTGCACGCATAGGTCAAAAACTACTAAAGGGATTTTAACCAAACTGGGTACGATTGTAGTCCATACTCCTGGGCAGGTTATAGGCTATATAACATAACGCTAAGACACATAGGAGCTGAGCAGTGACGATAAATTTGAAGCAAGTCGGACGAAAATGCGCTTTCGAGCTCTTATCCTCGCATACGTTGATCATACACCAAAAGTATGTATTACAAAGATGATGGTCTTCAAAAGATCTACAAAAAAGTACTTAATAGTATATATCTATCTTTTATAAATTAGCCATAATAACGTGTTTAATCGTTAGGCATTTCTTCAAAGTGTATTAAAATACATAAATATATTGTATTTGACATAGATATATCTTTATCAAACTCCCATATTCAAAAGTACACTTTAATATTTATATTATAAAAAATATAGGAATCGGTTTATAAACACACAAGATATAGATGAAATAAAACTTCCAAATCTCGCCGCGCCAGTATGGGTACGGCTATACGGTTGATTGTTCGGCCATCCGCTGCATTTATAAAAAGGCGGGGGCGCTCACGTGCCGACTTCACTCACATTTTGTTTGTTTGGTTGAACGCGGTAATCTAAGGAACTACGGGTAAAAATTATAAAAATATTTCAGTGTTGGATAGCCCATTTATAGAGGAAGGCTATAGGCTATATAACATCACGCTACGACCAATAGGAGCGGAGCATAAATGAAAAATATTACAAAAACTAGGAAAATTCTCTTATGTGAAGCAGACGAAGTTGCGCGGGTCAGCTAGTATGACAATAAAATGTTAGACAACGGGATAAAATCTGGGTCAAGCACTAAAATCACAGTGCCTTCGTAAACTATTGCTACGAAACTACGCTTCTATACAGTGGTTACTCAACAAAAACCTGCATCTGCTACAAATCTATTATACAATACAAACATCGTTCTATGATACCTCTGCTACGGATCTACAAACATAACTATAAAATAGTTCAGCATCTGCTACGAATCCATGCTACGATCCGTCGCTACGAATCTTAACAAAATATTTCCTTACAAAAACTACGGGCCGCGATATCAAGTTCTTAACCATTTTGTATCTAATTTTTTCTCTTTCTACCCGCAATATTTCCTCTGTGAATGTCGTTTAGTGACGTCACTCGCGCCGCAGGAAGTCCCAAGATCGACTTCCGGCTGAAGATTAGATTCTACTCGCAGAGATAAGTAACTTATTGATTTTGTTGAACAACCTTCAAATCTATGAGTTGCTAAGATTGGAAGTAGCAAATAAGTGTGGTCATGTCTATACTAATATTCTAAAGAAGAAAGATTTGATTTTTGTTTGTTTGTAATTATTTAACTGGAAAACTACACAACCGATTTTAAAAATTCTGTCACCATTAGAGAGCTTTGTTATCCTCGAGTAACATAGGCTATATTTTATTAAAAACTAGATGTTCCCGCGGTTTCACCCGCGTTTATCGTTACTGCGCCGCCCCCGTGGGCCATTGCGTGATATTATATAGCCTTCCTTGATAAATAGGCTATCCAACACTAAAATAATTTTTCAATTCGAAATAGTAGTTCCTGAGATTAGCGCATTCAAACAAACAAACAAACTCTTCAGCTTTATAGTATTAAGTATAGAGAAGTACTGTTACATCTAACCTAACCTACTTTTACGCGAGCGAAGTCGCGGGCAAAAGGTTGTCGTGTATATATTAATATCAGCCGTATACATAAACTCTAAGATAGGGTATGGCAAAAGAAGCATGAGAGCAGAATAAATGCTGTAGAAATGAGAGCGTTGAGAAGCATATGTGGTGTGACTCTGAAAGATAGAACAAGGTATAGTGTGATTAGAGAGAGATGCGGCATGAAAGTGGATATAGTGACAAGAATAGAAAAGGGTATGTTAAGCTCGTTTGGACATGTAGAAAGAATGGACAAGGAAAGACTGACTAAGAAAGTTTATAAGGCTAGTGTGAATGGAACAGTCGCAAGAGGAAAACCTAGGCGAACGTTTCTCGACCAGATCGGAGGCGTCCTGGACAAAGGCCAGGTTAAGAGCTCCTTGAACCGACGGGCGTGTATGAGGAATGTGATGAAAGTGAATGAAGCCAGAGAAGTGTGTCAGGATCGTAGCAAATGGAAATCCGTAGTCTCTGCCTACCCCTCTGGGAAACAGGCGTGAATCTATGTACATAAACTCTTGGCACCAAACATACATATATACTTTTAATTTATTTTTTGTAAATACTTACTTATTATACATAGAAACACCCAGACCAAGACAAACATCCATGTTCATGCACATAAATGTTTGACTTGTGCGGGAATCGAACCCGCGACCCCAGAAGTGGCAGTCGTTTATGCTAACCACTACGCCATCGAGGCAGACAAATAATATTTACAACGATATATACTAAGATCAAAGTAATTATTTTAAAGCAACAGTTCTGTGGAACAGAACTGTTGCTTTAAAATGCAGCGATAGTTCAGTGGGGAGACCAACAGACTGCAATGCAGAGGGTCTCGGGTACGAACCTACGTCGCGCACCTCTGACTTTCGGAAGTTATATATATGACTTTTCGAAATTATGTGTGTATTGATTGACAATTATCGCCTGCTCCGTGCCTCGGAAAGCACTTTAAGCCGTCGGTGCCGGCTGTCATGAACATCTATGGCAGTCGTTATTGGGAAGTCAGTGCCCTCTAATATCCTGACACTGCTCTAGCCTTAGGGTATCGCTGCAGCCGCGACAAATAAGGCTTTATTGCGTATTCCTAAGCAATATTCAGAGTATATCTGAATGATTGCACGTCTACAGATCAGACCTCGCTATGAATACAGATATATTTTAAACCGCAAGCGAAGCTGGAAGGCATGTCTTGAATGCTGATTAGTATACCTTTACATATCGATTTAAAAAGTATTTACACACATTTTGATAGATCTATAAAAGACCATACATTGTTTTGTTATATCTCAAAGGGAATAGGCAGTGTTTTCAATGAAAGCTCGCAGTCATCTTGTTTTTCTCCGATATCTTCAACAAACATCGTTATATTTCAACCAATTTACACAAAAACTTAACAAATTATACACCTAAATCTTTCTCATGAATCAGGAAGAAAAGAAAGAAAGATATCTCTATTGCTATACAGCTCAAATCACTCTGTCTATTGGTGATAACCGTTTGAAAATCCGTTAAATAGTTATAATAATGTCTTCTGTTTACGCGAATGTTATTCATTGAAATTAAACTACTATATACGGATTTTATCGCGTTGTTTATTTGAAACATTATTATAAAATTTTGAAAACTGTTACACTACTATTACTATTAAACTTTACTAATTTTAAGTTAATTAAATTATTGAAACTATTAAAACTATTTATACTATTACTATACTATTATAGTATTTATATTTGTGTTTACACTTTCCCCGACGTTTCGGTTGCTTTTCAGCAGCCATGGTCACGGGGAGACTAAGATGGCAGTTGTCTCAATGTTCCAGTGTAGTTACCGTTAAATAGTTTTTAAGTTTATCGCGAACAGACAGACGGACGCGGTGGGGATCTTGTTTTATAATAAGTAGAGAAAGTGGTGATAGTAATAGTGAAGTGTTTTAAAATAAACAATGCGATAAAATCTGAATAAATTAGTTTAACTTAAATCATTAGTTCCCAAAGTGGTCCAGGTGGACCCCAAGGGGTCCACGGGAGACTCGACGGGGATCTACGGAGGCGTGACAAAAAAATGGGGGTTCACAATTCGTAACCGGGGTCCACGAAAATTTATTTGCTTTCGATAGTGAAGAACTAAAATGTTGGCTTGACTTCACCGACTGTTCGACAAGCTCAGCGACTGTTACTTGTAAAAACTTGCGTATTCCATATTCAGTACCAGTGGTTTTTCGATTTTTGGGCAGAGAATTAAAAAAAGAGTTCGGCCCGTAGAGATTTGATCAAATTTTTTTATTTTTACTTGCATGAACTTGTTTAGCTGCAGGGGATCCACCGGAACCAGCAATATTTTGAAAGTGGTCTATGAGAAAAAAAGTCTGGGAACCTCTGATTTAAATATTGAATACGCACATAACTTCGAAACATCCGAAGTGCGCGCCTTGGGGTCGAACTCCTAGCCTCTGCGTGGCAGTCCGACAGTCTTCCACGAGGCTGTCGCTGCTTCAATCGTATATCACCACAAATAAATATATCGTGACGAAGCACGCGTACGGCAACCGCGATTTTCCCCTCCCGGATATTAGTCGACGAATCAATCAGATTTAATGCGATCGCGCGACTGTGCGACGCGACCAGAATGTCTGACGACTTGTCGCCCTCACCTTCCGTTTCTTATTAGAGTGCTTTCTAAAAACATTCATCATTTTGTTTGTCTTCAATTTTACGGCAATTTTTCTTACTGATATATCTTGTAAATATTCTTGGATGTTTGATAGATAATTAAGTGTAAACTGTTGAACGGATTTTGATGAATTTTGGCACATAGATACATCATGTCCTGGATGAACATATAGGATACTTTCTAGCCATGGAATTCACTGAAGACAGGCCAGGGGTAGAAACTTGTAATCTTAAAATTATAAATAATATTAAATAATATTATAAATGCGAATGTGTGTTTGTTTCTTTGCTTGTTACGCGTTGACTACTCGACCGATCATCATGAAATTTCGCAAACACGCCGTTAGGGATACCTACAGAAAAGGAAAAAGGGTACTTTCATCTAGAAAAAGTACATACCTACTGTTCCTTGAAGCCGCCGGCAAAAGATAGTAGGCTTTATTTACAGACATTACAGAAAAAACATACAGTGCCTACGACGTACTTTTCCGTACCCCCGACAACGTGTATAAAAATTTTCGTGATCGGTCGAGTATTTAAGGTGTGAAAGCGTACCAAACAAACAAACTGACATTCGTATTTTAATATTAATAGATATGGGATATGTATGAATACAATGGTCTTGAACGTAAGACTTACAAAGGTTTCTATTAGGTATTAGGTAGCGAAAGAATTTCTAAAATCGATTTAGTAGTTAAAGACGCAGAAATGAATGATACCCGCTGTGAATGAGATTTTGTTCTACTCCCAAGTGAGCAAATTGAGCAAAGTGAGTAAAGTGTTCATAACTCAAATCAAATTAAATCTCTATTAATTTCGTTCTACTTTATGCTATTCTCTATAAGAAATAGGTTCTAGAATTGTGCAGCACTATTTTAAAATCCATATTATTTAATTATACGAATAGCTTTTGTCGCCTGCTGCGGCTAGTGCCGCTGTAGGTGTTTCATCCCACCTTAGATTAAAAGTCTCGAAGGGCCTCTTTACGTTGGACCCATGTCTCCGTGTAAGCCTCCCAAAGGGCTGGGTATTTTCTAATGTAATATATTAGAAAATATTTGTGATAAGAAAAACATAATAATAGGTACAATATTTTACCACATACATACAACACCATCTAGCCCAAACTAAGCAGAGCTTGTACTATGGGTACTAGACAATGGATAAACATACATATATACTTTATTTTTGTAAATACATACATGTAATAAAAATAATAATTATAATAACTTATTCAACCTAAATTGGTACAAATGGATACAGAGCTTAAATATGTTACATCGTAAAGGTAAATTATAAGGGGTGCCTGTACTAGGGTAAACCTGTGCCACAGGCATTAGGGGCGCATACTGTATAATAAAGATACAAATTCTAAAACAATACTTATAAAATACTAGCTGTCCCGCGCAACTTCGCCTGCTTCACATTAGATAATTTTAGCCCGTTTAAAAAATAGAAAAACCTATCCTATCTTTTAAATTGGACCAAATTACAGATGGCTACGAAGTTTGATTAAAATCGGTTCAGTAGTTTAGGAGTCCATAGCGGACAAACAACGTGACACGTAATTTATACCTACCTTTATATTAAGATTATTATTTGTATACAAAACTTATGAATTACATTACAAACTAAATGATTACTATGACAACTTAAAAAGCTATTTTATTGCGTAATTTATATAAATTATTGAACAAGTCAAACAGTCATCAAATTTTCAGTTTGATCATAGTATTACAATTTACATATACATAGAAACACCCAGACCAAGACAAACACCCATGTTCTATAGTTAGCCTACTACCGTCTTTCGAACACTGTTATATCCCAGAGAGGGTGGAGCACAGTTATTTATTCCTAATATCCCTTGGACCGTAGGCAGAGTTACAACATGCAAATCTCTAGCCGAGATTTTTAAATCCCCACTTTATAACCAGCGAACCTACTGCCATCCACCAGGATCAGTTCCAGCTGCATTGCTTGAACCAGTGATTGTACCCGTAACCACAACACAGCAGCCGCATTCTCCAACAACTGCATCACCAAGTCTCTTTCCAATAATTTCTTCTCACTAGCCTTTATTATTCCCAATTCACTCGGGGTCGGCTTTCTAGTCTAACCGGATTTGACTGGATATCAGTTTTTACACGTAGCGACTGCCATCTGACTTCCGCAACCCGAAGGCTAACGATACCCTAAGGCTAGACCAGTGTGAGGATATTAGAAGGCACTGACTTCCCAATAACGACTGGTCATGTTCATGGCAGCCGGGACCGACGCGCGACGGCTTAATGCGCTCTCCGAGGCACAGAGCAGGCGATAATTATTGTCAATCAATACGCACATAATTTCGAAAAGTCATATAACTTCCGGAAGTCAGAGGTGCGCGACGTGGGTTCGAACCCGAGACAGTGCAGTTTGTTGGTCTGCCCATTTAGCTATCGCTGCTTAGTCTCTTTCCAATGATAATAAAAATAAAACCAGCCCTGTATTAAACTGTCCCACTGCAGGGCACAGGCCTCTTCTCAGTGTGAGAAGGGTTAGGCCATAGTCCACCACGCTGGCCTAATGCGGGTTGGCAGACTTCACATATCTTTGAGAACATCATGTAGAACTCTCCGACATACAGGTTTCCTTACGATGTTTTCCTTCACCGTTAAAGCGAGCGATAATGAACTACATATTTAATACGCACATGACTTCGAAAATCAAAATCAAAAAATCAAAAATAAATTTATTCAAGTTAGGTTACAAGGTAACACTTATGAATGTCAAAGTTACACTAAATTTTTTCTGTGAATTTACATTTACTGCCACGTCCAGCAAAGCAAGGTGTAGGGCTCATGAGAGGAACGGGCAAGAAACTCATGGCCACTCTTTTTAATCGCCAAGTTTACAATAAAATGTTGTTTACAAATCATAACTGTAAGGTGCTGCAACCATTTCTCCAAGAATTACTACTGAACTTACTCAACATAAACATCAGAGGTGCGTGCCTTGGGATCGAACTTGAGACCTCTGCGTGGCAGTTAAACAGTCTCCCACTAGACTATCGCTATCTGTCAATATGAGGTTAATATTTCTGGTCTATTTTCCCACAGGTATCAGTGATGATCAGGACGGGGATGAAGTTGGAAGGCTGGTGATATGGCGCAGCAAGGACAGCCGTACCCCATACCTTGGGGTTTACACTACCAGCATACCAGGTGATTACAGATAATTGGGGATTTTGATACATAACTAGCTGTTGCCCGCGACTTCTTCCGCGTGGAATTGAACAAAAATGTTCTATTCCGCGGAACTCAATTTTTTTTGGAAATGAAGTTAGCCTTTATAACATCTACTAGCTTTCGCCCGCGGCTTCGCTCGCGTTAATTTAGAATTTGACAATCGATTCGGGTTGTACTCTGCTTGTAATAATATAATTCAATCATGATTCGAAAGACACGTGGCGCCATCTATTATCATAAGAACGTTATTGTTGTTTTCCTCGGGAACAGTAAATTTTTTCGGGATGAAAGGTAGCCTATGTCCGTTTCTGTCCACCTGAAATTATACATAATATGCAAAATTTCAGAATGATCGATCCAGTGGTTTAACCATGAAAAGGTAACAAACAAACAAACAAACAAACTCATTTTCGCTTTTATAATATTAGTTAGGATTATATCTATCTTATCTTTATAAATTACTTTTTATAACATCAGCTGGCATATATCTTATCTTAGCTCTATCTTATCTTATCTTTATAAGTTACTCTTTATAACAGCTGCTAGTGAAAGTCCCGTCCAATTAACCAAATTCCAATAAACCAAATCGGTCGACAAACAGACGAGAAATAGGTACTAAACTACGCCGTGACTTTTGTCTTGACTTATATACATACATATATACATACATACATAGATTCACGCCTGTTTCCCAGAGGGGTAGGCAGAGACTACGGATTTCCATTTGCTACGATCCTGACACACTTCTCTGGCTTCATTCACTTTCATCACATTCCTCATACACGCCTGTCAGTTCAAGGAGCTCTTAACCTGGCCTTTGTCCAGAACGCCTCCGATCTGATCGATTATATAGATATTTACTTACATAGATATTGTTTTTGGCAGAGATGCGACTACGCCGAGTTCAACTGGCCGTTCCTACGAACACGCTCACACGCACACCCATCCACAACTGTATGGGCGACACCCATCGCATACGCTCGTAGAACAACACTCACAGTAAGTGCTACCATCTTGTGGCCAAGAGTATATTGAAATTTTCTTCTTTTCGTGTGGTTAGTGGCCAACCTGTTGTCAAGAATTGTTCAAGCCGCCTGTAGGCGTCTGACATGGCTTAACGACAATGTCAATTTGACAATAATCGGGATTGACCTTTTTACGTGCTCTCCGAAGCACGGAGACGCTTAGATGAAATACCACTAAGCGGTCACTCATCTATAGACTGACCGCACCCAACCCTCGCTAATCGTTTACCGGTCAGTGTGTGCAACTGGCTATGAGCGAAATTAAACCACATTATACCGATTTTATTGTGTTGTTTCTAATTTATAAACCAATGTTATTAAATAATTTGAAACTTTAAACTACTATTGTTTAACATTTTTACTAGTCATTGTTACTTACTTTTAATATATGAAAATTATAAAAATTATTTTGATTTAATTTTACACTTTTCTCAAAATTCGGTTGTTATTCAGCAGTCATGTTCACGGGGAGACGAAGATATCAGCACGAAATTGAAACCGGTTTATATAAACTGCGACAAAATACGTACAAAGTATTTTAATTTCAATGTCGCGTAAACGTAAGACGTAATCGTAAAAATATGAACTACCCTTCCAAAAACAGCACCATCTAGCCACACGAATATGAAATTTAAAAGAGCGCCATCTAGTATCAAGTAGCGCAACCACGATTTATTTATTATAGCGCCATCTAGCGTTAAGTACGCATTTAAATTACGTTTATGATGTTTCAGATGTAAAGGGGAAGGAGAGGAATCTCGAACAGAGTATAGAGACCAATACTCAACGCATCTACACAGGTTAGATTCCATTTTTATACATAAACTAATTAACAAGATGTTAAAACTCTGCAGCCCTGTGTGTCTACCGTTAGTTTTGATAGTTCTCGACACACAACAGCCGAATGGATGTGAAGTCTGCCAACCCGGTGGGCTATCGTGGTGGACGAAGGCCTAACACTTCACTGAGGAGTCAACTGTGCCTAACTGTAGGACACGTTATATACAGAGCTGATATTATATATTATCCCTGTACATACCTAAAACGTCCCACACTCTGTAGAGTATCTCTTCGTCTCCCTAGCCTTTATTATTCCCAAGTCACTTAGGGTCGGCTTTCTAGTCTAACCGGATTTGACTGGATAAACTGATATCCAGTCAAAAACTTATACGGAGCGACTGCCATCTGACCGCCGCAAGCCGAAGGCTAACGATACCCTAAGGCTAGACCAGTGTCAGGATATTAGAGAGCACTGACTTCCCAATAACGACTGCCATAGAAATCTAAGAGTATCACTAAACAGCGATAACTTATGCCATAGGTTGAAACTGTTGAAAGTAGTTACTGCTATGCAAAACTATATCTCCATGTCTTCCAGATGCAGTTCATCATACGGGAAGTGTACGGAGGAAGTAGCCGAGGAGGCTCGCGACCGAGAGGAGGTCACCAGCTCCGCAGAACATCACCAGCATTGGGACGAGAAGATCGGTGAGATATGAACTGAATACTGGTCTTCTTAAGGTGTCTATCCAGCATAAATTTGGGCAACTTCGCAGGTATAAATCATGGTTCGGGACAGCTTAAACAAAAAAAAATATCTTACTATAATTCTACGATCACTACATAGGTATTATAAAACAAAGTGCCCCGCTGCGTCTGTCTATCTGTTCGCGATAAACTCAAAAACTACTGAACGATTTTTCATATGGTCTTTACCAATAGACAGAATGATTCACGAGGAAAGTTTGGATGTATAATTTGTTAAGTTTTTGTGTACATTGGTTGAAATATGACGATAATTGTTGAAAATGTCAGAAAAGTCAAGTCGCCTGGGAGCTTTAACCAAAAACGCTGCCTAATTCCTTTGAGATATATATGTATATCTTAATATGATATTCATATATTAAGATATATATCTTAAGATATATCTTAATATGTGGTAAATGTCACGGTGTCACAGTTATGCTATATTTGTTTGGTAAAAGTTATTTAAAACCATATATTGTGTCATTGTTTGTTTACCTCAATAAATAAAAAATAAAAAATATATATGTATATTTAACAAAACATACCCGTGCGAAGCCGGGGCGGGTCGCTTGTTTAATAAATACATGATAAATTACTTTATTCATTAATTTTCTTTAAATCTTCATTACATACAGCATTTTTAAGCATTATTATGAATACTTTTTGACGTGACAACGTCTAATAAATCGATGAACGCCGGCTGTACGCACGAAAAAGGATGACTCATTGTCCCATTACGCTCATTGTCCCGTTACGCTCACTGTCCCGTTACGCTCATTGTAACGTTACGTTACGGAAAAGAAATTTTGTTATGACGTTGTCACGTTAAACTATCGTCCGTAAACCGACTTTACAGACAGCCAATTTTTTTTACTTATAACGCCATTATAACCCTCTTGTAAGTTTTTGAATATGGCCGATTGTGGTTTTCGATCAAGAATTTCTATGACTTGTCGATCAAACGAGGCGAATTTTACAGGCTTTTGCTTTTTTAAATTGAGATATGATAGAGAGAAATTTAATATCTTTAATTGCAGTGAGTAGTTCGTTGTGTTCGACTGCGGCGCCTGCGCAGTCGCGAAACGATGCCGCGTCGCCCCACCAACATGTCACAACCACGCACGCAGGTATATTTGGTCACGCAGGTATATAACTACTAGTTTTACCCCGCGATTTCACCCGCGTAAGTCCCGTTCCCGTGGGAATATCGGGATAAAAGCTAGCTCATTTATTGAGGAAGGCCATAGGCTATATAACATCACGCTAAGACCCACGGGGTCGGCGCAGTAACGATAAACGCGGGTGAAACCGCGGGCACATCTAGTACCTATATAATATGTACGAATTTACAAAAAATAAAGTATATATTTATGTTTATCCATTGTCTAGTACCCACAGTACAAGCTCTGCTTAGTTTGGGCTAGATGGTGTTGTGTGTATGTGATAGAATATTATTATTATATTATTCAAGTTACCTACAAAATAATTTAAAACTAACTTATACCTAAAATATTATAAAACAGAAATAAAATGAAAACTAAAACCCTCTAATAGGCGTCATAGAATTCCTCCGCATCACAGTCGACTGGTAGTGTGCCCAGAAAACATGAACGTGAATATGGCGGGACCACGCCAGGTTTTTCGAATATCATGTGAATAGGATTTAATAATAGAAATTACAGTTATACAAGTATAATAACGATTAAAACGTAATCGTACTATATCGTATTAAAATTTGATGCGTTCAGTTTAAGATCGCGCCATGTGTTTTTCATTAACTGAATAGAGGTCCCGCCATTTTGATGTCAAAATAGCACTTTCTTTGTAGAATATTTTGAAATTTTATGAGTGTAGAGTTTTTCTATGAAAGTATAAAATAGTAGAAATATTGTATTAAAACCTATTCACATGATATTCGAAAAACCGGGCGTGGTACGCCATCTTCACGTTCATCAGAAAACTGCCAGCATCGCCACGTTGAATGGCAATGCTTACCTATTCTTTCCGCGAAATAAAGACCAGCCCTCTGGTCACGGGAAGCGTCGATTAACCTTTTTGCTATTTCGCTATAGAGAGCACGAGCTTGGGATCCCATGACCCTAGCGTTTCGACCCCAAACGGCTCTTAAGGCTCCTACACACAGTGCCTGCTGCAGTGCCGGCGGCACTACCACCGGCACTGCCGCCGGTCAAGCCGCGGTGCACCCGGCAGCATACAAAGCCGCCACTTTTGCCGCACAAAGAAGCCGCCGGTATGGCCGCCCGGGTGGGTATGCCGGCGTACCGCTCGGCTAGCGTTCTACACGACTGTCATAACTGGAATGATACGCGGCGGCTTTGTGCAAGTTTCTGCGGCACATGCCGGCGGCACAAATGCCCGGCAAAAGCCGGTGCCACGTGCCGTTCCGCAAAAGCCGGCGGCTCGTGCCGCCGGAATTGTGTGTAGGAGCCTTTAAACATAATCTCCCACCAGGTTTTTGGATTTGCGCCGTTTGAGAGTATCCGCTAGCAGCGAGCATCGCTAAATTAATAAATGCTTTTTGATTTTAGACATTGACTTTGAAAACAATACGTATGTTTTTCCAGGTGGGGGCCGTCGCGGTGCTCTGCAGCTGTGGCAGTTTCTGGTCTCCCTGCTGGCAGAGGGCGCGCGATGCGTCGCGTGGACCGGCCGGGGATTAGAGTTTAAACTACATGAACCAGAAGAGGTATGTGTAGACTGATATTAGAGACTAGCTGACCACTGCAACTTCGTCTGCTTCATATAAGAGAATTTTCCCCGTTTTTGCAACATTTTTCATTGCTGGTCCAGTCTTATTGGTCGTAGCGTGATGTTACCCAACACTAAAAGAATTTTTCAAATCGAACCATTATTCCTGAAATTACCGTGTTCAAACAAACAAACTAACTCTTCAGCTTTTTAATATTACTAGCGGTCGCCTAGTGCTCGAAATTCGACCAAAGTTTGCCTGTAAGATATTGCTGACATATTATGTCATTATATGTATATTGATATATGTAACCATAGTTACGCGCTTCCACTGCGTGTGTCAAATGCATGGTTGTGTGCGTGTAGTGTTTTTTCATTAATTTAATGTATTTATTATACATATTTTATATAAATATTAGCATTCGTCACTTCTCTGTATAAACTACAAGTGTGCGAAATTTCATACTCCTCCGTCCGCCCAATTTTCGTAAAAAGGGATCCAAAGTTTTCGCTTCACGTATTAATATATAGATTGTATAGATTATAAAGCTGAAGAGTTTGTTTGTTTGAAACTACTGGTTCGAATTGAAAAATTATTTTAGTGTTGGATAGCCCATTTATCGAGGAAGGCTATAGGCTATATAACATCACGCTACGACCCACGGGGGCGGCGCCGTAACGATAAATGCGAGTGACCGCGGGAACTTCTAGTTTTTAATAAATTATGTACTATTTCTTCGTAAAAGTTTATTTTATAGATGAAACGTATCCTACGTCCTTTTCTGTGTCCCTGACAACGTGTAGGTATGCGAAATTTTATGATGATCGGTTGAGTAGTTGAGGTGTGAAAGCGTAACAAACAAACAAACTTACATTCACATTTATAATATTAGTTAGGATTTAACATAAAACCGAAGTAGAATTTACGTGAAGTGTTAGAGTCGACAAAGTGCTCCGACAGACAATCTCGCTCTACCCTGATCCAGGGCTAGGACCGGCGCTGTATTAAGCTGTCATAGGCCACCGAAATCACTTAATGGGTTGGGAGCCTTCTGCCCTCACCCATAGCCCGCGTGAAGATCTAAAGGCCATCTAAGGCCAACAACTAACACACACACAAAAAATTGGTTGTCTGTAAAGTGGGAATCGCCATCATAACCCGTTGCTGAAACAGTGACGGGACCAGCCTCAAGGAAACCCAATAGACTGTTGCGAAACATTACTGCAGCTTTTTGCCACTACGTCCTATAAAATAACTGCCAAGACATCTGCATAAACTCATGCTAGTTTCCCGAAGACCCTTTCGGGAAAAACCATGAGTTTAAAGGTAATATTGTAAATGAACTTTTCAGGTAGCGCGTCGATGGGGTGCCCAGAAGAACCGCCCCGCCATGAACTATGACAAGCTCTCACGATCGTTGAGGTATTATTACGAAAAAGGCATCATGCAGAAAGTAGCAGGTATGAACTCGCACTAGATATATGAGCATACGATACGCATACCGCCAATTATTATTATTATACATGCTGACCCGACAGTCGTTGTCCTGTCAATCTATACAAAAATACATTTCACGTAAAATCAACTTCTTTTCATATAAAAATACCATATTAATTTTCGACATTTCCTGCAAATCCGGTTTCAATTCCAATCGTCGAAAAAAAAGGTAATTGTTCTATGTATTTTCTTTTCTAACAGGCAACATACACTCGGCTTGTGCACCCTCTTGCACCCTGCAGCCGGCGCTCATAACGTAAACCTTCAAAAACACAGTACCTACAATATCTTCAACCCTCTTATTTCCAGGGGAACGTTACGTCTACAAGTTCGTGTGTGACCCAGAAGCGCTCTTCAGCATGGCGACCCCTCCCCGCGCGCGGTCACCTCCCGCACCTCCCCCCTATGACGTCCTCTCGCAACTCTACGGAGGAGTAGTCTACCCTCAATACCTGCAGCAGCCCCAGGAGTACCAGGGCCGACGGTATTACCATCATCATGGACATCTTGGTCACTATGAAAGTTAAACAGGATAAAGCTAAGAGATACGCCATTGATTTAAGCCATAGATGTGTCCTGTCCTCTTGGATCGCACGAAAGTGTTCATACTGAAAAGAGTGAGCTCACACATTAGAGGCTATCCATAAATTACGTCACACCAATTTCAAGATTTTTGACCCCTTTCACGTCCTTCTCACAGCTGGTCACATTTGTGACGTCACATATTATGCAATTTTACGTCTAGAAATTATTACATTAAAACAGCAATTCCAAAATTAGTTTTATTTCCATTTAGGCATTTCGAATTTCTCTCGTAAAGCGGGGTATTACTTGTACTTCTTAGGTTTTGAAATGTGACGTCACGAAATTCAGGATCCCTGCCATCCCTTGTCTCCCAATGTTACACTTCTTCGAACCCCTCCCTCCCCCTTAACATGTGACCTAATTTATAGATGGTCCCTTAGAGAAAGACAGTATACAGTTTTCAATATGAGTGAGTGTATACTATATTTATAATTCAGGGTGATCGAAACTTTTACCGCGTTTGGCTCTCTGATTGGTTAAGAGCTTGGAGCGGGCCAATCGGAGCGCCGAAGGTCATGAACGTGTCGATCGCGTTAATGCAAAACAAACTCGCACTTGGCACTCTAATGTCATGTTGACATTGTGTGTCAGATCACAACTTAACTTGCAGAAAGTGACTGTATGTAACGCAGTAGGGCGCGTCTATGGTTTAAATCAGAGGTACCCAAACTTTTTTCTCATAGACCAATTTCAAAATTTAGGTAACTGGTGCCGGTGGACCCCTGCATCTACATTTCTACCATATTCCTTGGCATTCGTTTTTAGAAATTCTCTACCGAAAAATCGGTAGGTTCGAGACCACTGTTACTGAATATGGAATATGCAAGTTCTTACAAGTAACAGTCGCTGAGCTTCTTAAAATATTATCTGCCTACATTGATAGGTGAAGTCAAGCTAACATTTTAGTTCTTCACTATCGAAAGCAAATAAATTTTCGTGGACCCCCACTTACAAATTGTGAACCCCCATTTTTTGTCACGCCAACTTACCCGTTGAGTCTCCCGTGGACCTCTGGTGGTCCACCTGGACCACTTTGAGAACTATACTTTAAATCGTTGAGTTTGAAAATAACGAGCCTATTCGAATTTTATTCGAATATATTGAGGACACTATGCATAAGTACACAGTAATTTGTAATAATTTGAATTAACAAAGTGCAGAATAACAACAGCAAATATTATACATATTAGAGAGGTGCAATTATTAAGTAGTCCGTTGCGTTGCGTCTTCGCAGCATCAACGCTGCGTCGTTTTTCATATATTTTTTATGACATGCCACATTAATAGATATATAATTTAATTAATATATAATTGCGTTGCGTCGTCGCACGCGACGTTTTAATGGATCGACGGACGAGAGACGAAGCGGGGTGATGCGCTGCGCTGTCGAAGCTCCGTTGCGGCAATGGACAGTATTCCGATCGATTGTGGATTGAAGACTGAAAAGGTGCGTGCATCGCCCTTTTGCGGCGTCGTGCGTCGGCGCAGCGCAGGTGTGGCATACAATGCGTTGATCTGTTGCGACGACGCAACGTAACGCACTAGTGAGGCACCGCCCATAGTCACCTGCTTACCTATTACTTGACTTATTTGAAAACAAATATGGCGTCCTGATAGCCAAAGACAATACATGGAAACCCATCTCTCTCTATAGTCTTTCTTTTTTGTCATCTCTATTTATTATAGAACGAATACAGTCTAAAAGCAGTATTTGAATGATTTAAAATGAGTTTTTTTGTTTAACTAATAAGACAAATACAGTAGAACTCCAATTATCCGTACTCTAACTATCCGAATCGCTTTGGAAACATTATTGGGAGATGAGAAAATGTATATACATATGTATCACCTATGTACTTATGTAACATGTTTACGTGTTGCAATTCCATTCAATTTCAAATAAAAAATGCATACAGTGACATAATAAGCTCTATTTCTTTAAAATATGTAATGTACACATACATAATGTACACATACATAATTAACGTACATACCTTCTTTCGAGAATAATCCAATTATCCGAATTTTTGATTATTCGAATGAGGTCTGATCCCAATTGATTCGGATAATTGGAGTTAAACTGTAATAAAAAGGGTTTACATATAATGATCAGCAAAAATACTAATTGTTCAGCAAATATTGAACAGCATAACGCGCATTTATACGCCTCAAATCACTGCATTCCGTCTCGGAAGTGTTAGGTTATGTTAGGTTCCTTTTTTTAAACCCACCCAAAAATAGGAGCCCCGCGAAGCGGGGCTCCGTCGACTTAGTTTGATCTCTTTAAAGTTTGCTGGCCATGAGTTGCTGATCAATTAGCTTTTTTTGCTGCGCAATTAGTATTTTTTGCTGTACAGTTAAATACCACCCTAATAAAAATATTCTACAAATATATGTGTTGCTTCCTTGACCATGTACAGTCGGCCAAAACTGTGATTTACCACCCTACGGTTGAGGTTCATTTGAACGTCATGTAACAACAAGGTCGATTTCTCCTGGCAATAATATTATGACAGTCAACATTGCTCTCTATAACATGTATTACATTTACGTCAGGCCATGTATCAAGGTAGAAAAGTCATCCTTAACGATAATTAGATCCCGCAAAAACTTTTGTCAAAACTGGTCGACCACTTTCTTGGCCGACTGTACAGTAGATATCACTGATCGGTAACGATCAGCGAGGTTAAGCAACGTTGGGTGCGGTCAGTCTATAGATGGGTGACCGCTTAGTGGTATTTCATCTGAGCGTCTCCGTGCTTCGGAGGGCACGTAAAAAGTCGGTCCCGGTTGCTGTCAAATTGACAGCAGACGTTAAGCCATGTCAGAGGCCTACGGGTGGCTTGAACAACTCTTGACAACAGGTTGGCCACTGACGACACGAAAAGAAGAAGAAAAGAAGAATATTCGAATAGATTTATGCACATTACTAATTCGAATGTAACTATTACTAGTAAAAATATTTTCGAGAATTGGAAAAGGAATACATATATTTTTAAAGAGTTCTTTTTATATGAACGCTTTTTGTTTCGAATTGAAAGTTGTTATTCGAAGCGTTATTCGAATGAAATAAAGTGCATCACTAGCATAGTGACGATCGAATATAGTTATTGATAAATCTGCGGGTTCTTTTTCAATTACATGACAATTCCAGCATTAAAACCAAAAACAATAGTTTAAGCTATTATTTATACTGTAAGTTAAATAATAATCGATCCTACATTTATAATAAATGAAACAAAGTTGTTACATTTCAATTATTTAATCATTATGATGATAAGGTCTACTCGTTTTATCGTAACGTACTATTACCGTACCATTACCGTAACTGTACCGAGATATCTTCTATACTAATACTACCTGACCCGGCAAACGTCGTTCTGTTATAGAAATTCACTAGATGTGCCCGCGGTTTCACCCGCGTTTATCGTTATTGCGCCGCCCCCGTGGGTCTTAGCGTGATGTTATATAGCCTATAGCCTTCCTCGACATCGCTATCCAACACTAAAATAATTTTTCATACCGAACCAGTAGTTCCTGCGATTAGCGCGTTCAAAGAAACAAACAAACAAATTCTTCAGCTTTATAATATTAGTATAGATTCGATAGGGACTCCCTAATCAGCTAGCTGTATGAAATATATATACTTTACGACCTATTCTCATACCTACCAAATACACATAAAAAATATCATAAAATCGGTCGAGCCGTTTCGGAGTGCGACCACAAACACCGTGACACGAGATTTATATATATATACTAGCTGTTACCTGCGACTTCGTCCGCGTAGATTATAACTAAAAAGTGTTTGTCTCGGTGGAACCCTATTTTTTTTCTAAAATCAGAGTAGCCTATATTACTCCTTATAACATCAGCTATCTGCCAATGAAAGTCCCGTCAAAATCGGTTCAGCCGTTTCGGAGATTACCCGGAACAAACACACAGATAGACAGACAAACGTTTTAAAATAGATGTTTTCGTATTGGTACCTTATATACTTTCATATTCATTAGATAAAAAGCTGTTATTTTGACATTACAAACAGACACTTCAATTTTATTTATTTGGTTAGAAGTACTATTACTAACATAACCTAACCTACTTCTATGCGAGCGAAGCCACGGGCAAAAGCTAGTGATATACCTGTATGTCTCAGAAGTCGACGTCAAGCTGGAATCAGGTAACAGGCTAAGTTATAAAAGCTATTATTTTCTCGAAGATATGTGAATTCTGCCAACCTGCCAACTCGCACTGGGACAGAATGCTGGACTACCCTTTCCATATTAAGTTTATGTACCTATATTATAATTCACTGTCAGTTTTCCTAACAAAAATTCCAGTGATTGCCAGCTTAGAATAATGGTCTGAATCCTTAATAATATTATAAATTCGAAAGTAACTCTGTCTATCTGTCTGTCTGTCTGTTACCTTTTCATGGATAAACCACTCAACCGATTTAGATGAAAGGCACAGATATAGTTTAAAACCTGGGTAAGGACATAGGCTACTTTTTATTGATGTAGGTACCACGCGGGCGGAGCCGCGCGCAAAATCTAGTTTACTATAAATTCATTTTTCGTTACACCGTCCCTTACACCCAGTATAGACCCCACTAACTGTTTTAAAAGACATCTGTATTGTAATTTATAGTGATACGCAGGTACTCATCGGACATAGTATGATACGATATAACGGACAGAGACCCTTAGCAATAATAATTATTATAGGTTTAATAAATTGTGCAATATTATTATTATTAGATGTAGAAACATAATTATGAAAATATAAGCAATTTTGTGAATATTATAGTGATATTGATATTTAGACAAGTTTTTTTATTTCAACAGCCTGTTTTGGGGTGTAGTGGAGTGTTCCGTCTTTTTATTAACCTCCATAATCTCTTCTTTAGTGGCTCCAAGAAGCTGTAGTCACAGCGGCCACACCCCGGTTAACCACGTCAGTGGGCTAAACCTAGAGAAGGGGGCTACATCTATGAGCATCTATAGATTAGCTATCGGACGACTTCCGTTAAAAACTAAAAAGTTTGCATCGATTTGAAACTTTCCTTAAACTATCTATGCAGCAAGGTAATGCGGGCAACCTCAAGGGCGTATGTCAGAGTCCATTTAGCGGCATACGGCCTCCCCGCTGAATTCCGACCTCTGCCGATCGTACTGGTTTACCGGTCCATTGGGCCACAGAGATAGGGACGAGTGAAATGGATTAGCACCAGCGCAACCGCTTATCCACTATAAATAAGTTCATGCGCAGATGACCCTAGATATTCATACTGGATCTGAGATAAGAAGTCCTGAGGCGATGGGGTGAAGGCGGTGTGGCTGAGGTGACGATGTACTAAGGCTTTAGCTGACACCCTGCACGCAGGCGGCCAGAAGAGAGTGGTCGCTCTCGGAGTTGACAGAGGCAGAACTCTGGGTTCGGCAGCACGACTGGTGACAAAGCAGCCCTATTTAGGATCGCTCTGCTTTCATCTGCATAGAGAAGGGGTCTAGAAAAGGTGATCCAAACATAGTCTGTCTCGACCATCATCTAGGCGCCTAACCACGGGCACCTGGACATCGACAAACGTGGTCGAAAGATAGAAAATAAGCAAAAGATAAAAACTAAACCACTCTGCATAGCCACCCGGAATGTACGGACCTTACTGGACAATGACCGCAACTTATGTCCAGAGAGAAAAACTGCTCTCATAGCAAGAGAGTTGGCTCGATACGGAATCGATATAGCTGCGATTAGTGAAACACATCTGCACGATTGCGGAGAGCTTTGCGAACAACTCGGTGGCTACACATATTACTGGAGCGGACGTCCTTCTGGTGAAAGAGCGGGTAATGGCGTGGGCTTTGTTATCCGCAATGGTTTGGCAAGAGAACTGAGTGACCTACCCAAGGGTGTCAATGACCGCCTCATGACTCTACGCCTGCCAATCACAAACAAAAAATATATACATCTAATAAGTGCCTATGCTCCAACCTTGCCTTCACCAGACGAGGCTATGGAGACATTTTACGAACAAGTTCGCCAGGTTCTTGTAGGTATTCCAAAACATGATAAAATCATATTGTTGGGAGATTTTAACGCTCGTGTCGGTACCGATTGTGATCTCTGGAATGGTGTTCTTGGCAGCCATGGCGTCGGCAAATGTAACAACAATGGGTTGCGTCTTCTGTCTTTGTGTGCCGAATTTGACCTTAGCATCACCAACACATATTTCCGCCTTGCCAATAAACATAAGACTTCGTGGATGCACCCTAGATCAAAGCACTGGCATCTTCTAGACTACGTTATTGTGCGCCGAAGGGACCTACGTGACGTGTTTTTGACGAGAGCGTTGTGTGGAGCGCTAGGCTGGACTGATCATCGTCTTATTAGAACGAAAATGCAACTGCATCTTAAACCTCCACGAAGAGCACCTCACAAAATTCCATCCAAACTGGATTCTTCAAAACTTATAGCGTCACCACCTTTGGGTGCTGAGTTGGATTTGAAACTAGCTGCTTGTGATTTGCAGACGTGTGAGTTTTCTTCCATAGATGACGGAATGGCTATCTTTTGCAGAACGTCTTCATGTCTGTGCCTTGAATACAATTGGCAAACCACAAAAGAAAAACCAAGACTGGTTTGACGCATCAGATAAAAACATCAATACCCTGATTGAAGAGTACAGACAGACACTGAGACCGAGATCAGCAAATACACCCAGTAGAGAGCAAGCGCGGCACAAACTTAGATCCAAGATTCGCGAATTAAAGGACAAATGGTGGAAAGAGAAAGCTGCTGAACTACAACATTACGCTGATATTCACCAAACTGGCAAGTTTTTTGAAGGCATTCGAACAATCTTCGGTCCACGTATCAGAAAACAGCTGCAGTGTACTCGAAAGACAGACAGAATCGTTATACTGACAAAAATGCCGCATTAAAACGATGGGCAGAACATTTTAACGATGTCTTAAATCCTGAAACGGCTAATACTAACCTGTCATATATCACAGAATCGCTTGAACAACTGCCAGTCTGTCAACATTTAGACCACCCACCCAGTTTTTAAGAGTTCGTGAACGCAATTAAACGTCTTAAAAACTCAAAAGCACCCGGTTTCGATCAACTTCCGGCTGAAATATACAAATATAGTGGCAAATATATTATTAACAAGCTATATCAATTCATCTTGAGAGTGTGGGATACTGAAAGAGTGCCCGAGGACTGGAGGGATGCAGTTATCTGTAAGTTGTACAAAGGTAAAGGGGATGTCTCTGACTGTAGCTCTTATCGTGGCATATCACTTCTTTCGAGTGCCGGTAAGATTCTTGCGCACATTCTCAACACCCGCATCAGTGAGTTAGCGGAACAACACCTTCCAGAAAGCCAATGTGGTTTCCGTCCCGGCAGAGGAACCATTGATGCCATCGCTGTTGTAAGACAATTGCAGGAGAAAAGTCTAGAACATCAACGGCCACTCTATATGTGCTTTGTCGATTTGGAGAAAGCTTTTGACAGAATCCCGCGTGAGGCTCTTTGGCTTATTCTCCGGAAATGGGGCTATCCAAAGAAGTTCGTCAACCTCATACGCCACTTTCATATTGGCATGAAAGCACAGGTTCAGCATGAAAACGAACTCTCGGAAGATATCCACATTTCTAGTGGAGTAAAGCAGGGCTGTGCCATGGCACCAACACTTTTTGCTATTTACTTTTCAGTAGTTATAAGAGACGCTTTGAAATGCTGCAACAACCAAATTCAGCTTAATATTAGAACTGACAAGGGTGTTTTTGATATCTCAAGGTTCAGAGTGAAGTCAAAAATCCAAAAGAGGTCTATACTAGAGATTCTCTACGCTGACGACGTTTGCCTTATGTCTGACAGTATTGCGAGTCTCCAAAGCTACGTGGACGCTTTACACCAATCCTGTCAACGTTTTGGCCTGGTGATAAGCACTTCCAAGACCCAAATTCTTAAACAACCACCTAGGAGAAGCGAGTCTAATCCGACAGCGGTGACTCTAAATGGAAAGCCGCTGCAGGAAGTATCGCATTTCAAATATCTTGGAAGCAGTATCCGCCACGATAACACCTTAGCTTCTGAAATACCATTGCACATTGCTCAAGCCGCTGCCAATTTCGGAAGACTCAATGATCGTATCTGGAACTCTCATGATCTCAAGCTGCAGACGAAGTTTAATGTTTATAAGACATAAATCATCCCTGTCCTTTTATACGGCGCAGAGACATGGTTCCTCTACAAACCGGACATAAAAAAACTTGACACTTACCACCTAAGATGTTTAAGATCTATTCTCAAGATCAAATGACAAGACCGTGTATCTAACTCTGAGGTTCTGCGTCGCTCCGGAATGTATGGCATGGAAGCTCTTCTCATGCAGAGACAGCTCCGATGGTGTGGACATGTTCTGCGCATGGATAACCGCCGTTTGCCAAAAGTTCTGTTTTATTCTGAGATTGCAGATGGTAAAAGGAAACACGGCGGTCAGCATCTGCGCTATAAGGATGTATTCAAGCGTCACCTAAATGCTTCCGGTATCGACGTTTCATCTTGGGAAAAGCTGGCTGCAAATAGGTCTACATGGCGATCTACCATCTTTAATAATATTAAGACGTTTGAGAAAAACCGTCTCGAAACGATTGACTTAAAACGCCAAATACTTAAAGAAAGGCCTAAACCCTCCTACACTTATACGTACAACAACACAGGCCAACTCTACTGTCACAGCTGTCGTAGGACATTCGACTAAGTTCGGTGTAGCAAGCCATATTAGAGCTCACCAAAGAAAAGATCCATGACTTCTAAGGTCGCCGTCATCGAAATCGATGAGGAGGACTATATATATATATTAATAATTTCCTCCAGACCGAATTTCGGTCACGGCGGCCAATCTTAACGGAGACTGGCCATCTGCCCAGAAGAGATTATAGTGCACAAGCGTGTGCGCAAACACAAGAGCACTCTCTGTTCCCTTACTCTCATGATCCGATGGGACGGTAATCCGACACGACCGGAGGGAGATCAGGCGCAGGACCAACGGCTTTACGTGCTTTCCGAGGCACGGGGGCGTCTTACACCGCCAACTTCCTAACTCCGGGCTGCTATTGAGAATTCTTAACAGGAAACCCGATAAACTTTTGCTGGCCCGACCCGGGATTCGAACCCGAGACCTCATGCACAGCAGTCGCATTCACTACCGCTGCGCCACCAAGGCAATTTTAATACTACCAAGATAAATGTAGAGGAACGTAGTATGATATTTTTCTCACTAGGGAGGATCCTCCGACCAGACTGGGTGATCGTCGCCTGGCGGACCGCAACCCAACGACTGGTTCCAGGAATTTGCATACGTAGTAACTCCTACTGCAAACTTCGCTAGCTCAAGTACAGATTATTTGGAGTATTAGCAGTTTAGTATAGCGCCATCTCTGGCCACAAGCTGGAACTTGTCAGACAGAATTTGTAACAAGGTATCAAGAACATAGCCCGCCTATAGGATGCCGTAACATACCAGCCGTGCCCAGCAGTGGGACAGGCCTGATATTTTATAATAATAATAATAAAAATATGGAAAATGAACAAAGTGTACATTGTGCCCCCAGTGCTCTCCAGCACAGGCGTCATACCCAAACACCTTCTTCACTATTTACGACAGATAGAGCTACCCACCAACCTTTACATCACTATGCAGAAGGCCGCTATACTCAATACTTGCCGTATAGTTCGTAAGTTTTTGCAGGACGAGCCCTTTTTAATAAATAATGCCCCAAATGAAACCCACTTGGTCTAGACCCGTGGTTTTCATTAAATACCGAATTTTATTTCGAGAAACACAAATTAAGCCAACCCAAATAATAATATATGTATTCATTTGTTACAATATCGTAATTACAGTGTTGTTACACAAATTTGAATATCCATAATATTCTGCCGTTTCCAGCGTACAAATTATTTTAACATACTATAATAACATGCTTTATATGAACTTGTTAATAATAAGAATATAAATCTAAGAATTCCAAAACAAATAAGTAATTAAATTGTTCACTATTAAGTTAGTGAGTCACTTGTGAGTCACAATTTGTGTATCACACAATTTTTTGTCCCATCTGGTATTCGAACACACATCACTCGGCGCGGCCGCAGTGGCGAGACGATCACTTAAACCTTTACGCCATCCGTGCAGTGATGTCAGTTATTTTTATTTATTATCATTCTTTCTACATACTGAAACCATCTTAGTCCCAATTGTCACTATAACTTCTTCTTACCATTTCGAATTCAACAGCTCTCATTTATATTAAACTAGCTTTTGCCCGCGGCTTCGCTCGCGTTAATTTAAAATTTGGCAATCAATTCGGGTTGTACTCTGCTTGTAATAATATAATTCAATCATGATTTGAAAGACTCGTGGCGCCATCTATTATCATAAGAACGTTATTGTTGTTTTCCTCGGGAACAGTAATTTTTTGCGGGATGAAAGGTAGCCTATGTCCGTTTCTGTACACCTGACAACGTATATGCACAATTTCAGAATAATCGGTTCTGTGGTTTAGGCGTGGAAAGGTAACAAACAAACAAACTCATTTCCGCTTTTATAATATTACTAGTAGCCCGGACAATATAGACATTTAAAATAACAAAAATTCCTGGGGAGCCAAATATTGGTGCTGGGAGCTGGGGTTTACCATTACAAATAAAGTTTTAAAAATCCCCATCGATCCTATGTGTGCTACAAAAGTTATTCGGGGTCAAAGGTCAAAGTTTGAGGTTTTTCGGATTTTTCTCGAAAACGGTAAGTTTTATCAAAAAAAACCTCAAACCAAAATTGTAGATCTGAAAATTCTCTACAAAAATGGTCTTCATGATTTTTCCCTAAGAGTTACCATTCCTGAGATATCGCGATTCTAAGAGTCACATTATACATGATATGCACACATTTCCACGCCACCTGTGAGGTAGTGTACTCAGCGCGTTTTTTTACCGTGGTTTCCCCTGTAGGCCTACTCCACTAACAGTCATGACAATTTTAGGATAATTTAAGAGAACAATACCCGTCAAGTTCTAGATATTACCTTATTATTGATATTGATTATTGATATTGCTATTGATTATTGGGTTAACTATTGTTCTGAATTCTTTAGATATTTTAATCAGATTCATACTCTTGAAAGTCTACTTCAACAGTCACGTCTTCTTCGATATCTTCCTCTTCCTCTTCTTCTTGCTGGATGTGCATAAATTGTTTAAATGTGGCTGAGTCATTGGTCTCTTCATTAAAATCACAGGAATCTTCTTCTATTGTACTCAACTGGACATTTGAGCAAGACTGACCTTGGCAATTGGTACACGCTGGAGAACACAGCAACCCGACTTTTTTACAGCCACATTTGGCACTACAACCTTTTTTGCAATTGCAAAAAATAGTGTTGAGGAGTTTTTCTGGAGCAGGTGGGAGTAAAGTTTGAATCGTTTCCAGAGAATTATCTATCAATTTCCAACCTCAGTCTTCTGGGTTCAGTTGATTGCCTAGCCATGTTTGAACTCGATACAAGTGTTGAATAGCAGATGCCGATGTTGGAGGAAGACATGATAGTTGTACTTGTTTCTTGTTTCGCGTATTTTTTACAAAAGTTAAGTATCGGTATTTATCAATGCAAGTATTTTTTTTACTGCAGCGATTGAAGTTTTCCGGGTGTATGATTTTCTGCAATCCACGTGTATTGTAACGGATTTTTGAGTTCTTAAATACTCAGTAAACTCATCACCTCTCGCGACACTAGCCTCGATTAAAGTTGGCATTCCAAGATCAACCACAACTGTTTCATCTTCAGTTAAAAGTTTATTGCAAATAAAGCAAAACTGAGACATTTTTTCGAGCTATAAAATAGCACAAATAACCTAAATGGTAGAAGCTTGTAATAAGTACGTATATTCACTTGAACTGAACCTTTAGCACTAAAAGAAACAGGTATATGAACGAGATCTACGGACAATAGAATAGACAGATGTTTTTCAAGGCCACGTGGGTAGAGGGGATTAAGTTAGGGACTGACTATCTTTTGAATAAATGTTTTCAGAATAGTATAATATATATATATAAAAGAGACATAAATAGGTATTTATACTTGTCTTAAGTGCCTGATTATGTATATACGTGGCTTATATGTGCATATCATCTATACTAATATTATAAAGCTGAAGAGTTTGTTTGTTTGTTTGTTTACTTGAACGCGCTAATCTCAGGAACTACTGACCCGATTTGAAAAATTCTTTCAGTGTTAGATAGCCCATTTATCGAGGAGGGCTATAGGCTATATATCATCACGCTAAAATCAATAGGAGCGGAGCACCAATGAAGAATGTTTCGAAATCGGAGAGTATTTTTTCCTTTTGAGAGCTTCCGCTGCGTGCGCTGCGTAAACAGTTAAAGTTTCGCAAAAATCATGTATGACAGAATTGTTCCCCTTTAAAAGTTCTAAAAAAAAGTCCGCGACAGCATATGTCTATCTTTTAAGGTTGGCTCACTATAACCATTTTTATGCTAACGAAATTTGTTCTAAAATAATGCATTATTTGCGAAGGTATTTTTAGAAACATGATATTAATCCTTATCCAAATAAATACGTTATTCATCACAAGTATTTAATTTAAAACAAAATTGCCCTTTACATCATTCGATTTCAATGAATATCTTAGGAGATATAGCAGTTTTAAAATAACATCGCAGCAAAATAATTACCCATTACAGACATAGTACAAACGATGTTTCTCCTGGTTTATTCTGCGTGATTACTACTGGTTCGATTTGAAAAATTCTTTTAGTGTTGGATAGCCTATTTATCGAGGAAGGCTATAGGCTATATAATATCACGCTACGAGCCACGGGGGCGGCGCAGTAACGATAAACGCGGGTGAAACCACGGGAACATCTAGCATAATATAACTGTAAATATCACGTGTCTGTACATTTTAGAATTTTGCAAAATAAATGATTTAGGGGGGCTCAGAATAATTAACTAAACACATTTTAATCATTTTTAAAAAAGTCTGTCTGTCTGTTTGTTCTCGCATCACGCCTGAAGCACAAAGTTAATACAATAGACTCAGTAAGAACACTATAAAGAATATCCTCAAGTAACATTTAGTCTTTATTTCATTAAAATCGGTCTTCTCTATCAGAAGTTATGAGCATTTGAAGTTAAATTAAATTTTAATGTAGGCAATGTGATCGTACTGTACTAGATCCGCCGTAATGTTTTACAAATAAGGTTGAGATTTGCTTAAATTGTAGCTCATCGATTGTGATTACAGATCAGGATCGTATACAGAAAGCCAGTTATACGGATATAATATAAATTTCGTAATTTTTGTTATAATAATAAATAATAATTAATTCTAAGACAATGTTGAATGTTTACTAATTGACAATGACATCTCTAATTTGTTAGTAATATGTGTTTAGTACTAGACCCGACGTAATGATTTATACATATAGTAAGTAAGTAAGTAATTTTATTTTTCAAAATATAGGTACACAAAATACAGACAAATATATCACGATAGATGGCACTGTGCAAACGACGTCATTTTTTAAATCGTGATATTAAGGTTTTACGCCTTTGTATGGCATGCTGGCTTTCAACAATCACTCTTTGTTCTAGAGATATAATGTAAATAAAAGTTGTAATCCGATTTCCTAAAATTTGTTTATTAGATTAATACAAAACCGAATCGGTATATGGAGATAATAATCGCTTCGATTTTGGTATTTTTTGGGCAATAGGAATATAAAACTCTAAATTGCACGTGTCTGTACATTTTAGAATATTGCGAAATAAATGAATTAAGGGGACTCAGAATAATTAACTGAACACATTTCAATCATTTTAGAAAAATCTGTCTGTCTGTTTGTTTATTACTTCATCACGCCTAAAGTACAAAGTTAATACGATAGACTCAGTAAGAACACTATAGAGAATATCCTCGGGTAACATTTAGTCTTTATTTCATTAAAATCGGTTTACTGTAAAATAGGAGACGGTACTTTTTAGCAGCGAGCAGAAAATAAGGTAATTTTATCAGATAGTTTATGTTGTATGGTTCCATCGTTGCAAATTTTAATTTCGTCAGTATATGGGTCACCTACAGATACAATAAACCAGACAGCTGCATGGCTATCGGGCACGCCACGATCGTGGCGGTAAGTCCCGTGTTTGAGGAGTGGCTGGAAAGGCGGCATGGCGCCCTCATCTTCCGGCTGACACAGGTAATGACTGGCCACGGTTGTTTTGGCCAGTTCCTGTGTCGTATAGGCCGGCAAGAGACGCCCGGTTGTCACCACTGTGGCGACTGCCGCGACGTTGTTGAGAACACGGCGCTGCACACTTTGGCGGTTTGCCCCACCTGGGCATCGCAGCGCCGTGAGTTGGTCGCGGCAGTCGGATTTGTTGCCCTCTCGCTCCCGGCCGTAGTCCAGTCTATGGTCCGGAGCGAGAGGTCGTGGAATGCCGTCACCTTGCCGAGGAAGTGATTTCCATCAAGGAGGCGGCAGAGTGGGAGAGGGTGCGTTTAAACCCCTGTCCCCAACCGCAGAGCCAGGCGCCGGAGGGCCCAAGACGACCTCCAGCCACCCTGAGGTCTGACCTGGGGGTGGCGGACTTTGTGGGCCTGCCCGCCATTCGTTCAGCACCAGGTCCGAGAAGCGGCGTGCGTGTTCACACGCGCGCCTCTGTGTCGTGTCCGTCTCCCCTCTAGGGGGAGGGGGAGGGGGACAGTAGGGATTTCTTTTAGTGATAGGTCTTTTCGTATAGTGGCCTGCCGTTTCATAATATATAGCACAAGTAAAAAAAAAAGCTGCAACTTACAACTTTGCCACCTCGAAACGACCAAGCAACAGCTATTAATTCTGAGATGCTAAGGCAAATTAACGGTGATAGTGTCGAATATACGTCTATTCACAATGTCACAGCAGAAGACGACATTACTAACTATCCAGTAGAGTTTCTTAATTCTTGACGCGCATCTGGTCTTCCAGCCCATAAAATTTCTTTACAAGTGGGCGTTCCCATAATCTTGCTAAGAAATTTAAGTCCACCTAGGCTTTGTAACGCAACCAGACTTAAAGTAAAAATCTTGCAACGTAACTTAGTTGAAGCCGAAATTTTAACAGGATGTGGCGCCGGTGAAATATTTTTTATTCCGAGAAACCCCATCATACCAAATAATTATCTGTTCAGCTTTAAGCGCGTTCAATTCCCAGTAAGTTTATGTAATGCAATGACAATAAATAAAGCGCAAGGTCAGAGATTACACGTTGCAGGTGTAGATCTCAGTACGGGCTGTTTTACTCATGACTCATGGCCAACTCTATGTCGCATTGTCTCGCGTTAGCAATCCCCAAAATCTGTATGTGTACGTCCCCAATGGTTCCACATCTAACATCGTTTACACAGAAGTTCTGTCCTAAAACATATAACATTTTATACAAATTTTCACGCGGACGAAGTCGCGGGTACAGCTAGTGTATAATATGACTCTTAGAATCGCGATATCTCAGGAATGGTACCTCTTAGGAAAAAATCATAAGAACCATTTTTGTAGGGAATTTTAAGATCTACAACTTTGATTCATGATTTTTTTTGATAAAACGTACCGTTTTCGAGAAAAATCCAAAAAACCTCAAATTTTGACCTTTGACTCCGAATAACTTTTGTAGCACACATAGGATCGATGGGGATTTTAAAACTTTATTTGTAATGGTAAACCCCAGCTCGCCACAAATATTTGGCTCTCCGGGAATTTTTGTTATTTGACCACTATTTTTATGTCTAAATTGACCGGACTATAGTTAGGAAGTTAGGATTAGTTTAATTACCATGACTTCAGCATTTATTACTCAACAGAACCTGGCGGAACCGATTTACAAATACTGCCTGGTGACCACCAATCACCGAAATTATCATACACAGAAGACTTATTCACCAGGACATCATCGTTCAGCATAGCACAGAAATGGCAGTAGTCATCGGTTTCTGGAGATTTATATCTGAAATGATACGAGTAGTACCTCCGCCATTTAAAGAAGTCGTAGTACTGTTCTGGATTTTGAATGCTTTCATGTATCCTCTTTGCTAGTTGTAATGGACCTAGCTCTATGGCATCCAAGTAAGAGCCAGGTGGTAAAAATCTGAAATAATAATATTCGGTTAGTGTTGACTTCTTTGTAACGGATAGGCTCTTGTTCAAAGGCATTTAATCTGGTCTGCGGCTTCAAGGCTATGCGTATTATGTTCCATGTAATATTCTTAATGACATTTTTTCTCTCTATCTCCCGCACTAGGTGTAAATTATTATCTGTCGCGTAGGACCTAACAAACATTCAAACAACGGACACAGAACATCTAGACTCAAAACAACCATTTGCAGATCACGCAAATTTTTGTCCCTCGTGGGATTCGAACCCACAACAGTGGCAGTGGCATGGCGTCCACTTAAACCACTACACCATCTGGTAACTCGTACTGAGTCAGCGTGAACTATAGTCTAACTGTTCTCATACCGAGAAGAGCTCTGTAAGCAGGAATGGGTCAGTTTATAAGCAAGGGTGATCATTGCAGTCTTGCTGTCTTTCTGGACGGACCTGAGGTAGACGTAAGCACATGTTATAGAGCACTCTGCTCGTGGACTACATCATCCATCCATCAGGCAATGTAGTCATTTGGAAAGGCAATATAAAATAAAAATATGGTATAAGTAATCGAAAACTCCTCGCGGCGATCACTTACGCACAATGGCCTAATCATTCAGCTAAGTGGAACGCACTTCTAACTAACAAAGTAAGCAATGATGATTTTTCTTATTTATTCCAGAATCCTCAACTGAACCAATAGTATAACCCTAACTTGCTTGCGGATTACTAATTATTTCTAGGAAATCTCACTTTTTGGAAAAATAGACTGTGATGATATACCAATTTGAAAGGATTGTATTTATAAAAATATCTTACCTTGTATAATTAGCGCCCCCATAAACAACAGGCACAGTATAATGTTGAAGAGCGTGCAATATCTTTTCAGTAACATAATCCTCACTCAAAGCGTTCTCAAACGCCAAATAGAAATAATAATCACTTTGCAATTCGTCCAGACACATATCCATCTCACTCTTCGGACACCGCAGGTCACCACACGCTCCATACACATCAATATACAAATTATAATCGTTCAGACACCTTTGTAATATTTCCACGTAAATCTCCCTCTCGCTACTCGTAACACAATTCGAGACGAACCACGCGACCGCCTTCTTTTTACCAGAGAGTTTTACCTTCGTTCCAATATCTATAGGATCCATGTCAACTTCTTTTATCCAATCCATATCAGTTCTAGGTCCAACTACGTGGTTACTTGCATTCTTTACCAAGAAGTAGCCCCAGACTGCGTCGGAATTCAGCTTATAAGTCCACGTCCAGTTAAAGAAGCGATCCCAAGTAATACCGCATATTGGGTACAATTTCGCTGCTTCAATATTCGCGTAAACATATTTCTGATGAGCTGATCGGATTTTGGGAACGTCGTCCCGTCCAATAACTTTTAAAAGCTCCGGTCCATGAAATGCAATGACATCAAATTTACTGTAGTGTCCTAAAAGATCTCTATCACTGGATACGAAGCAATTAGTGAATTTGCACTTTCGGGCTTTAAAGACAGTGTTGCCATCACCAAGATAAACAAACGGTGTTGTTCTGTGCTCAGTCCATAGTAATATGTATTTATTTTTATTGTAAATCCTTTCGTCTGTAGTGATAATCGTTGATACCAAACCACTATAATTTTCTTTTTGTCTCGAAACTGGTTTCAAAGGCAAATTGTTTGGGGCCGCGTAAGTTCTTTCCGTGTTGCTCTTGTTCCGTAAGTAATTTGTGTTATATACATAAAATATTGTAAATATAATTAATGTACTTATAATACAATGTACTGGTTTGAGTTTTTGATAGCTAGCTTCCATTTCAGTCGCGTGATATTTGAACACTGGTCACTGGTTTGTTTACTGTTATTATGTTTCTGTATTGTGGCATCTATTTTGTAAGCAACATTCTTGGTTCTGTATACAAGAACATATTTACTTAAGCGACTCACACTGAGAGCGGCGGCGGAGAAGTAGCGGTGCGGAGCCGTGGCGGTCGCGGTGCGAATGTTTACATCTGCTGTAGCATACGCATGGTGGCGTCGCGAAGGCGGTACTGAACGATGATGAAATAGTACCTACTCTTGTTTTTAACTTTAACTACTAAGAGAACATAGAGGCATGGATGCGGTTGTATATACTAAACTAGTATTTCGCGTTGTTGCGCGAGCAAGCGGACCGCGAGAGGGGAAGATAATAATAATGAAAAACCTAATTTTAGATTCGGATTCAGGGACCTTGAAACATTTGGGTCACCGATGACCCCCGGTGACATTAACCTTTTGACCGCCACGGACGTCCATTCACGTCAAATTAAACCGTGCTCATGACGCCCCCGACGGCATGGCACGTCGAAAATACGACTATTTTACAGTTCAAAATAAACATAAAAAATATGTTTGTTGTGTTCCTTTTACCTATTATTTAAAACTACATTACTCATCGCCTGGCGTAGGGGGCACGATGCTACTTTTATGATGTGGCGGTCAAAAGGTTAACAATGAAGATTCCTTTTCTGGAAAGATCTCGTCGACCTCTATGATATTTGTTCGAACACACCCCACCTATCTCTAACCGTTAAGGAGATATTAGAGGTCAAAGTTTGTATGGCGGCCATATTTTTTTGTACGGAAGCCAGTTTTTTTTCGCCACCCCTAAAACTTGCCAGAGTTTTAGGAAAATGTTGTCCGAGAACGACTCCCGTAGATATCACCGTTTCCAAGATCCGACGGGGTACCACCTGCACCACCAAGAGCTGACCTTCCGAAGGTCAGGCATTTTCCCAGGCCTTCTGAACGATTCTCTATACGACGCTATATTTACTTATTTCCTACAGCTCCCCCTTGTATGACTTTTATTTCTCTAAATGACTCAGTCAGTCAGTGAGTGGTAATTTAAGTTTATATAATATGAAAATGTGAATGTTTATAAACAGTTCCGTAAAAATTACATCCTGAATACCGTTATTAGCTCGCCTCAACACAGCATCGCGCCCACTCTGTGTCAAGTATTTCATCACTATCACTAAATATTATTAGGCAGTGCTCCGCCGCGTCCGTCTGTCTGTTCACGACAAACTCAATAGCTACTGAACGAATTTTTATGCGACTTTCACCAATAGACAGAGTGATTCATGAGGAAGGTAGGTGTATAATTTGTTAAGGTTTTATACTACCCGTGCGAAGCGAGGGCGCATGGCTAGTTCGTTGTAAAGCATACAACGTATTTCTGGTTCAGCTCCGGTACCGCCTCAATAGGCTTTTTAAAACTATAAAATAGTGTTACTAAGAATGTGATGACAAAAAATAAAACAAAGTTATTTTTATAAACATTTATTAAGTCTATGATTCGATAACATTTATTAACAACTATTTTACATATTGAGTGGTTGCGATCGCGACCAGCAATCGACACGAACAATTAGTTGTATCATCAGTCGGTTTAAACGATACTTATATTAAAATAATTAATAAAAACCCCAATTGTAATAGGTGAGGATGCATGAGGATGTACATTATTTTATTTTTTATTTGTATTAGGATTAATTCCTGTGCCGCGGAGGACATTAAAAACATTCAAACAAAGGACACAAAGGACCACCGACTCGGAACAACCATTTGTGAACCACACAAATTGTTGTCCCATGTGAGGATCGAATCTTCACTCGGCGTAGTGGCAATGCCACCACTTAAACTACAATGTCATCCGTGCAGTAAGGATAAGGATGTAGATATCACATTTATTTTATAAGTATGTATGTATATGCATATACAAATATAATACAAAATACTGTTTATACATTGTGCGCTTTTATGCAAATTCTGTATTTATCTGTTTGTGCGTCACATCCTATCGTCTCATCCTCTATAGAACGTGAGGATGCAGATAAGGATGTGTAGTTAAGATATACAGAAATTGCGGATATTGCTTCTCAGATATATACAGATTATCCCGTAAAGAATGGATAAACCTGAAACACCTCATATCAGAACTAACGGGGACCCAAATTAAAACGCAAAAGCAATTTTTCTAGGTAGTACCTAAGATTATATTGTACCTACGATATGTACTTTTTTATTTACTATTTCATTACAATACATTGCTTTTCTGTATACTATGACAACAAATAAATGAAAACCATCTGTTTTATTCTTATAATATTCTTCATAGACCAATAGATATGCAGAAAATCTTATAAGTAGCTGCTGCCATTTTTTTTTAAGAAAGCATTACAACAATTTTATTATGAAATATAGTAAAAAAAATCATTCCTTCATTTTCGCTTCCAATAGCTCAACAATAAGCTGTTTCAAGATGAACCATTCTTTAGACACCTTGTATTTATTTAAAAGGATATTTTGAAATAAGGATGTATAAGGATGTAATAATTGAACCTACTAACCACGTGTCGATCACTGAACACAATAACATTGAACACATACACTACACGTATAATACTTTCCTTAAATATAAAAACAATAAAATACTTTTTATATAAAATGTGTCTATATAATAATAGAAGCAATACAACATCGTGCCTTCTTCATTTCACTATAGGTGACATGTAATAGTAGCGATCCTACTGCCATCTACAGAACAGTTAAAACTTCGTGCTGCTGCGTAAAATGTCTTAAGGAAACATCTCTAAAACAATATCTTCGAGAAAAACGTTAGTGATTTCTTTATGGTCAATTTAGCAGACTTTCGAGATGGTTCCCTATCCATTTGTATAAAAATTTAAGACATAATATAACATCTCATACTTTTGTTTGTCCTAATTATAATATATTTACGCATAAAAGCTTACGCATAATTCTTTTAGGCATAATCATAAAGTTGAATTGTACATTATCACAACTGGCCGCTTGGGGTGAAACTATTTTTCGTGTTGTCACTAAGATGATTATGTCAACATAAACTGTATGGCAAAGTATTATTATGCCAAAAAAATATTGGGACAGAAGTGAAAACTTTAATCCTTGATCACAAACACTTCCTTATAAACAAAAAAAAAATGGTTGGTGTCAGATTCCTGATACTCTCTTAGGGGTTATTTTTTGCGTAGCACGCACTACTTCTGAGATATTGTCAATATTCTAGAATAATTCAAAATGGAAAGCGTGGAAGCGTGACGATGACGAAGCGTGACGATGACGCGAGTTCTATTATTTTTGTTCACCAAAGAAGTGCTCAACGCGCCTAAAGAAGTTTTCACTTCAAAAATTATGCCAAACTAGTTATGCCTGATTATCCCCTAATATACTTTATTAGGGAAAAATCATTATGCGAAGAGAAGGGATTCCTTTTAGGATAATAAGTAGTCAACAATTCAATAACGCGTCTAGAAGCTAACGTATTCCGTGAGTTAGATCACGGAATACGTTAGCTCGCTTCTAGAAGCGTCGCTTGTCACATAGTAGAGTATGGGGGCGTGTGAGTGACAACTGCACACGCGATACTAATATGTCACTTGTATTGTGGAGCTGACAATGCTACCAGGCTGGTATTACTTTCATTTGAGTAGAACATTGCGTAGTATTTCAAGTTCGTGTAACGTCCAATCTTTTTCAGATATGTCTCTTAGATAAAGAAGAAATTACAATAAAATTATCTAGTAGAAGTTCCCCTTATATTGTGTCCGTGTCATGTAAAATATTATTCAGATAGGAATAACTATAATTTATAGTTTCGCAAGAATTAGAAACTAAACAAGAATCATGATAAAGTGATTTTTTTAAGATAATTTATAACCGACTTCAAGACGATACATATATGTATAAACTTACAACTAAAATTTAGAAAATACAAAACTTTTGCTGAAGGGAACCACAAAAAACCAAAGGGTGATTTTTGGTTGTGTTGATTTTCTAGAAAGCGCTGTTTCGATTTCATTAAAATTATATGGGACCGCCTTTGAAGTATTACCTACCAAAAAAATAAGAATCTTCAAAATTAATTTATAATTGGCGGAGTAATTGCGTAACAAACATTCAAAATGAACATACATACGAATTGAGAACCTCCATCTTCTATGAAGTCGGTTAAAAAGAAATACATAAAACTAGGTTTAGCTAAACAAGTAGTGTTTTGATCCAAACGGTCATAAAAAGATTTTGATCGACTAGATATAATAAACATTTAATAATTATTGCCCATAATTACATATTAGTCTATACACTGAAAAGTGATCAAAATGTCGGGACAACACTATCCCGATATAACATGTAAAACGTTACAAAGTTTTGCTATACTAAATTTTAATCTCATAAAAAAAGAAATATAATGTGCATGTATAATATATAATAATAAAATTATATTATGTTTTATACAGCGTGTAACTTTAAAGTGTGGTCATGCCTATTTAGGGGTATAGTATAATATACATGAAAAATATCCATATCTTGCCAAGATTTAAAACATAGATGTCTACCACGTTATTATTTTACAATTAATTGTTTATTATTTTGTAGTAGCTAGCAGGCAAAGCTAAGGGCAGAAGTTAGTACAAAATGAACGACTAAATAACAACAACCTGTATATGCATATGCATATACAGGTTGTTATAAAAATGAAAATATAATAATAGTATATTATTATTACTATTATAATAACAATATCTCCGCGACCGAATTTTAGAGGCCCATCTTAACGGAGACTGTTCTTCTGCGCAGAAGATATTATAGTGCACAAATACACATATTTGTGCACTTAATATCTTCTTACGCACACGTAACAAGTGCACTCTCTGTTCCTTATCTCTCGTAGTCGGATGGGACGACAATCTGACACGCCTGGAGAGAGATCAGATCCAACGGCTTTACGTTATTTCCAATGCTCTTGCTAATTCCGGGTTGCTATTAAGATTTCTAAGTCGCAAAACCCAATAATTAACTTCGGGCTTACATAAAGATTATTGGTCTATAACAATGTCTCCTTAAGGAGTCTGTTGCACCTATTCAAAAAACATAACCAAAATCTTGTGCGTCTGACCGCCTTGTTCTGCCTACGTCCGTACAATATGAAGATACTTCTCAAAAATCCTTATACTATATTATTGTCAACATTCAGTCATTAAAGTTCACTAATGCTTATTACCTTAGCGTTACACCACGTATGTATATGCTTATTAATTATTGTTAATTAAAATTCGGGACAGGACGAGAATATCGCGCGCAAACGCTCAAACTCCGTAGATGGCATATCTTTTTAGAAAAGCTCTGTGATGTTTTCCCGACTCGAGAATCAATCTTAGAACTGTCAGTAAGCGCAATCTTATGCTACTACATTAACGAAGAAATTATGTTAAATCGATATAATTAATTAAACAATATTTTTCTGTTTAGATATTTTAGCACTGATTTTCTAGATGTATTTTATATGACTAAAACATTCGTAAATACGACCACAACTTTCGATTACACGCTGTAAATATGTTGCTATATAATAATTTACTATATACACCCAATTGACATTAATATAATAAAAAAAATTCATATAATATTATAAATTATTTACATTACACACCCATACATTTCGCAGCCTTACAATCGCTTTACTTTTAATGCCCACACGTTTATAAGTAATCAAAATTAATAAACATTTTAAATATCAAATAATAAATAATGCCCCTTTTTATCAAATCTTTTGGAGCAGAAAATAAGCAAGGCCTAAATTGCCCCATTTTCAATGTTCCCTTTTCTGTAACCCGAACCACATTCGCTATATAAATTTCTTGTTTTCGTCCATTAATATAGCGTTATTTGCCGTCTTTTGATAAACCAATAATATCAAATGTTTTTGCCTCTATAAGTTTATCTATTATTATCTAAAACTAAGAACTGTTTCTCGTGCACTTAAAAATATCTCCGTTATGGGGTGGTTCTTATTCATAAAAAATCCTTACTCGTTCAATCGTTAAGATACTCAGTAAGAATAATTAACATTCTGAATAAATCATTATACATAAAAATCTGTGTAAAGTTTATTTGTTTCTTTTTAAAAAGACAACTCTTACACTAGGATTCTTTTTTATGAATAGTTGATTGTATTTAGGCCACTATGGTTTGTCTTAAATTAATAAAATCATCTACCTTCATGTAATTATGGTGAATTGAAACAACGAAGACACTAAGCTATATAACTTTAAATACAAATTGTATAAAAGGTATTGATATTTATTATTAATAATACATATTATTAATAATATACAGCGTGCCCCAGAAGTCGACGTCAAGCCTGAATCAGGTAACAGGCTAAGTTATAATAGCTATCAGAAAAATATAAAAAAATCTAAGTTACGTATCTTAAAAATTAAAAATAGTTTTAAAATATGTAACTTAGATTTTTTTAATTTTTCTGATAGCTATTATAGCTTAGCCTGTTACCTGATTCCGGCTTGACGTCGACTTCTGGGACAACCTGTATATAGTCAATACTCGAACATAATTGAATTTTTAAAATAACCGTTGCATTTTGCACAGCAACCACGAAATTGGATGTAGGACATAGATGGCAATTTCATGGTTAAAGACCTAATATTTTTCTATAGATTATCTCATTCCTAATATTATTACGTAAAGAAACATCAAGCATATTTCCTTAAAGACTACAGATACCAAATGGAAAATAGATGTTGGCTGTTCATGGACTTCATAGGTCTTTAATAATAATGACTTGCAAAGTTGATTTTGTATCTCCAAAAAAGGGGCTTGTAACCCAAACTCCAATATGGGGCAGAAATGCCGCAAAAATGGGGCGCAAATGCCCCAATATGGGGCGAAAATGCCCCAATATGGGGTGTGTTTTGCTACTACCTGTTCAGATGTATGGCTATATCTCTAAGGGTTGTTTTTATGGACTCGTATGTGGCAAAAGAAATTCCTACGGCTATAGGGCCTTTGACCCAGTTCATACTTAGACCTTTAAAGAACCCACGCCAGCCCTCTGACCTGTGGAAGAATAATAATAATCATAAATAGGTAGAAGAAAATGTATAGTGCCTCTATATTCAGCCATTCAGCATTAATTTATTTTTATATTATTAATAAAAATTACAAATTTTATAGTTATTTGCCGTGTCATAAATGATTAATAATAAGTGCTATCATTTAAAAATATCAAAATAAACGCTACAGAAAAGCACAGTATTTAAAATTTTAAAATGAAAGATGTCAAAATATATAATACTAGCTTTTGCGCGCGGCTCCGCCCGCGTGGTACCTACATCAATAAAAAGTAGCCTATGTCCTTTCCCAGGTTTTAAGCTATATCTGTACCAAATTTCATCTAAATCGGTTGAGTGGTTTAGCCGTGAAAAGGTAACAGACAGACAGATAGACAGACAGAGTTACTTTCGAATTTATAATATTAAGTAAGGAAGTAAGGATTAATTTGTAGTGTCTGAGGCATATTATGCCGTCATAAGAACAAAAAAGACATATCTACCTAAAATTATGTTTTTTGTTTTAATTATTCTAGCAGATGCATCTTTTTTTATTGATTCCAGATAGGTAAAAATCTTAACATTGAAGAAATACATCTTTTTCCCTTATGACGGCGGTTAGGCGCAGTTGACAAAATATGTGTGTAACATGCTTTTGCCTACCCCCTCTGGGGTTTGAGAGTAAGTATATATTTCTTACCTATAAACCTCTATAAGGGTTGCTCCAATGCTGGCGTAAGGGTAGCTCCCGTCAGGTCTTCGTCGGCTGGTCTGCATCCTCCTCCGAACTATATCAAGGGGATAGGAGGCCGTTTGTGCCAGCGCCCCTGCCGTGCCCCCAAACGCGATGTTCACTAATGCACCTTGGGACGTGCCGAAGTATTCTGGAAGAGAGAAATAAGAATTTTATTTTATTTTATTGGGGAAAACAAACAAATCGGCCTAGATGGCGTAGTGGTTAGTGTAACCGACTGCCACGCCTGAGGTCGCGGGTTCGATTCCCGCACAAGTCAAACATTTGTGTGCATGAACATGGATGTTTGTCTTGGTCTGGGTGTTTCTATATATAATATGTATGTATTTACAAAAAAGAAAGTATATAAGTATGTTTATCCATTGTCTAACCTAACCTAACCACTACGCCATCAATATATAGATAAGTAATAAACTTACCTAAATATTTATGCTTGAGAGAGTCATAAGTAAAGAAGGAGACTCCAGCATAAGGTATCACGCCCAAGACGGTCGCAGGAAACCCTCTGTCCAAAAAACACATATATTAGATACATCAAAATCGTCTTTTAATAAACCATTGTAACAACCACACATGGAAAGAAAGATAATTAATTTATTTGGACAAAACCGTTATTAAGAGAGAAACTATAATATAAAATAAATAAACTTGGCTAAATGAACCAGGTTCAGCATAGACTAAAGAAGCTTGATGCTGGTGTTCAACTAGATCTTCATTGGGCACTGCTGGGTGAATCGCTGACTTAGTTTCAGTTCCAGCGACCCACCCACCATTCAAGGCAGCGAGTCGGCACAACGTGATAGGTTCAGTCAGTAGTACCCGGGACGTTCCATCTTTCCCCGGGTGAGCCCGACATAACCTCTACGCTCCCCTTTTCCCGCGGAGAGGCACGCGGCAATGAATTCCCACAAGTTAAGTAAGTTCAAGGATCTTACCTATACAAAGTCCTGAAGCCCTCTTCTCCAGTGACCTTCACGAAGACAGCCCTCAAGGTCCCATATTCTCTGGCATTGGTGACCGCCATGCGAGCTCTCGCCAGGTCTAGAGGATACGTGGCACTTTGAGAAGTGACGCCAGCAAGTGACCCGGCGACCAGGTGTAGTATTGGATGTGCTCTGAAAGAAACAGATGCTAATATAGTACTCGGACCTATACCCAGAGACGTATCGTAGTGGGGCAGCACTTTTGGGGCAAAATTTCACAATCCTAACTAATATTATAAATGTGAATGTGAGTTTGTTTATATATTACGCTTTCACACCTTAACTACTCAACAGATCACCATGAAATTTTATATACACGTTGTCAGGGGTGCAGAAAAGGACATAGGGTTCATCCAGAAAAAAACACTGATTCCAACCTAACCTACATTTATGCGAGCGAAACCGCGCGCATAATCTAGTAAATAATAACAATATCTCGTAAATATTCAAACCATCGTAAGGAAACCTGCATATGAAAACATAGTGAGGAAACCTGCATGTCTGAGAGTTCTCCATAATGTTCTATATCATATACATATAATCGAAGAACATAATAGAGAACTCAAAAACATGCAGGTTTCCTCACGACCTTTTCCTTTACCGTTAAAGGCAGATGGTATAATATGGTTATTTAGTTATCAGACTGCAGAGTATATGCAATTTAGATAATGGTAAATGGTTGCCCAGCTGATCAACTTCGGTATATATATATTCAGGTGATTGCAAATGATTATTTATTTAGCTGGCTGCGATATTTCGACATTTTAGGTGGAAATTATTGATAAATAGTTAGCTGACTTCGGTATCGTAAACTGAAGGTGATGGTAAGTGGTCATTTATTTAGCCGATTGCGGTATTTGGACACTTTAAGGGGTGGTAAAAAGTGACCCAGTTAGCCAACTTCGTTATACAGGTTCGTTATATTTGTTATACATAATACTAACAAAAAAAAATATGGTCAGGGTTATTCTATATCACCAGCAGAATGCGTGGTTAAAAAGAATTACACGATTTCAAAATCAACCTGTATATAAATTCAGGTGATGGCAAGTGATCATTCATTTAGCTGACTGCGAAGATTCGACACTTGAGGTAGTGGTAAATGGTGTTAGTTTAATGGTGTCAGTTAGCCAGCTTCGGTATCTAAACTTTGGTGATGGCAAATGGTTATTTACTTAGCTGACCGCAGCGTTTCAACACTTTGTGGCGCGGTAAATAGTAACCCAGCTAGCTAACATCAGTATTTACACACTAAGTGATGGCAAACGACCATTCATTTATCTTACTAAGGAATTTCAGCACTTTAGGTGGTGGTAACTGGTTACCAAGCTAGCTAACTTCAGTATTTACACTGTAGGTGATGGCAAATGATCATTCAATTTATCTTACTAAGAAATTTTAACATTTTAGATGGTGGTAACTGGTTACTCACTTAGCTGACTGCGGTGTGTCAACACCGAGGACTCTCTTCCATTGCTCGTGCGCCGTGAACTGTATGGCAGCGTAGGGAACAATGCGGGCCATGGTTGCACTGTTGCCTCTCCATAGTGCGATGAGTCCTTCCGTGCGGGCACTGTGTAGAAGGAAGTTGATAGCCGCTCGCCAGGAGTACGGGATCTGACTGCAATAACACGTAGATATATGACAAGAAGGAAGGAAGGAAGAAACAGAGTTCACGTATCGCTAGGTATGTTTATAGGTGCCACGTAATGTCCTTCAGACCGAATTTCGGTCACGGCGGCAAATCTAACGGAGACGACGCAGGCGATATTATAGTGCAAAAATGTACGTAACAAGTGCACTCTCCGTTCCCTAACTGCCATGATCCGTTGGGACGGTAATCTGACACGACTGGAAAGAGATTAGGCGCAGAAACAGCGGCCTCACGTACTTTCCGAAGCACGGGGGTGTCTAACACCGCCAGCTTCCTAACTCCGGGCTGCTATTCAGATTGGCTAACAGCAAAAACCAATGTCATTTGACAGTTTCCTCTACTACCAGATTTGAAACGCTTACATCTTATAAAGTTGTGAGTACTTTTCAAAAATTCTTTCTTTTTACAGATTGGGTAACTATTTAAATAAAGTATTAAAGAAATTGGGGCTGTCTTTGGGGACTGCCGATAGAAGTGAAAACTTTAAACCTTAATCATAAACACTTCTTTACAAACAAAAAAAAAATTAAAGAAAGGGGCGGGTTTGATGCTGGTTCCTGGTACTATCTTAAGGCTTATTAAGGGGGTCAAAATTTCGTTATTTTTTGCGTAGAACGCACCATTTCTGAGATATTGTTAATATTCTAAACAAGAATAATAAAGCGTGGAAGCGTGACGATGACGCGAGTTCTATGATTTTTGTTCACCCAAGAAGTGCTCAACGCGCCTAAAGAAGTTTTCACTTCAATAATCATGAACGTTTCTTAAAAGCAAATGATTCACATGACTTGTGTTACACACAGCGCCAAGAACAATGCTATTTCAACAAAATAGTTACTATATGTGTACAAAAATATTTAATAAATTACGGGATTAAATATAATGACCACTAAAAATACTAATTGCGCAGCAAAATATGCGTACTAAAATATATCATAACGAGCACCTATACGCCTCAAACTGCATTCCGTCTCGGAAGTGTTAGGTTATGTTAGTTTCCTTCTTAAACCCACTCAACGCTTCGCGGGGCTCCGTCGCCTTATTTTGATCTCTTTAAATTTCAGCTTTAAATATATTTTGCTGTGCAATTTGGTGATCATTTACTATTTTTGACTGTTATATTTTACTATATCTGGTGATAAGTTAAACATAAGCCATAAATTACCGTGGGACATTCAAGAGCTTCCTATACCAATGTTTAACAGATAACTTAAAGTATTACTGCTTAAAATAATGGTGAATTCTATAGGTAATTGGATCCAATGATTATAATATTTTGAGCTGACATTTCTTATTAACTGTTACTATTCTTATCTTATCTTATGTGGGGGCCAGTCAGTGCAGACCGGCGACTGCCATAGATGTTCATGGCAGCTGGGACCGATGACTTAACGTGCTCTCCGAGGCACGGAGCAGGCGATAATTGTCAATCAATACGCACATAATTTCAAAGAGTCATATAACTTCCGAAAGTCAGTGGTGCGTGACGTGGGTTCGAACCTGAGACCCCTCTGCATTGCAGTCTGTTGGTCTCCCCACTGAGCTATCGCTGCTGCTGTTACTATAACTAATTATTTAAAATTTTATAAATTTGCTCCTCTGGTATGGTAGGATATGGCTACTGGAGTCTTGTTTATTTAAAGATCTAATGTACCATGTTCATGCAAATATATGACAGCAAAATCTACTACATTAATTTTATTGGCAGTGTTTACTTACGATGTTTGAAAGTTGATCTTGGTCCTGTCGAGCGGTGCTATGGCAGTCTTGGCGATGGCACCGGCCGTGGCGCCCGCGACCAGCGATGTGATGACTATGACTCCACTGCCCAGTCGAGGAGGCTCGCGTTTTTGGGACTCTGGACAAATAGTAATAGTAACTAGCGGTCGCCTAGTGCTCGAAATTCGATCAACTGATATATATTAATATTAATATTAAAAGTGTTAATATTGTAAAACCCTTTTTTGCAAATAAACATTACTATTATTATTATTATATTATGTCATGTCATTATACTCGTATATTGATATATGTAACCATAGTTACGCGCTTCGACTGCGTGTGTCAAATGCATGGTTGTGTGCGTGTACTGTTTTTTCATTAATTTAATGTATTTATTATACATATTTTATATAAATATTAGCATTCCTCACTTCTTCTCTGTATAAACTATAAGTGTGCGAAATTTCATACTCCTCCGTCCGCGCAATTTTCGTAAAAAGGGATCCAAATTTTCGCTTCACATATTAATATATAGATAGTATAATTTATTATGGCTTTATTACGGCTATTCAGGGGGTCCATCTAGTGAGTTGGCGAGCATTTGGTAAAACAAAACCATTGCGATATGCGTAATCATGAAAAGAGAATTGGGAAGGATTTTCTACTCAAACTGGGATCGCTTGACTGATGAAGTACAATCCTTAGAGAAAACCATATACAAACAAGCTTGTGTTGTTGCTGCGGTGAGTGCCAGCAGCCTTCTTAAAGAGACGATGGGCTGTCAACCCCTACTAGGGCCTTTTCATTGTCATGCGTGTTTGCGCCCGCGTGCTGGCCAGGCACGCATGCGTGTTCCGGGCCGCACGCAGAACAGATATTTTTCGCCCCGCCGCCCGTGTGCTGCGTGCGTGTTTCGCGCATGACAATAAAAACATGTATGATACGATAGGTTGCGGGCAGCACGCATGCGTGCCTGGCCTGCATGCGGGCGCAAACACGCATGACAATGAAAAGGCTCCTAGTTTGATTTTTGAAGGGTCAGCAACGTGCAATGATTTCAATCCTTTTCTATGGGGACCAAAAAGTTCCGCGAAAGAGCTTTGAGAGTGGAGGTTTGATATGCGTCAGATTTCTCCTGACTAATACAACCCAGGGAACAACCTCAGTGCACCAACAGGGAACCTTAGGAGATGCAAAGGATCGAGCACATCGAAGTACCCCACTGCAATTTACCTGGCAGCCACGCTTCAACCTTACCTAACATACATTTTGAACCAGACGAGATGGTAACAGGTTTTGGTTGAAGGAAGAGTACGGCTTCCTTCAACCAAAACCTGTTACCATCTCGTCTGGATCACACTGATAGTATTTGAACGAGCAGACCGCCGTATTCTGGTTACTCGCGCCTCTTTAAGTCGCCTGTTACGATAGGCTGGGCACACCATACAGACAATCTCTATCCAAAACAGCAACGTTAAAGACCGATACTCTCAAAGGTTTTGCCAGAGACCGCTACAGTAATCGTTTACCACCATATTTGCTACCTTAGTGCTATCATTAAAGATACATGAGTAATCGTAGAATAATAGAAAAGTTTATCAGATAAAGCGAAGTGTTTTATCAACGATAACGTCTCCTGCAAAGATAAAAAGGGTGTCTTTGAGTGAAGCAAATATTATGATGTTTATTGAGTAAAAGAAAAGCCCGACGCGCTTGACTATACAGTTTATTATATTCCATCTTGTACTGGCATGCCTTCAGTGCTTTTTTGTCAGCTCGTACACGGCATAAGGCCTACCCTATATTGGGCTTGCGCGTTCCTTGAGCGTGTGAACGATGCGAACGCCGCGTGCGAGCCGCGACAACGCGCCGCGTTACGCGACGTGAGCTCAGCGTGCGTCCGGCGTGTGAGCCGCATTCACGCTGGACACACGCCGCACGCTGGAAAAACGCGACGCTCGCGCCGCGTTGTCGCGGCTCGCACGCGGCGTTCACTTCGTTCGCACGCTCAAGGAACGCGCACGCCTAATGTGGGGTAAGCCTAACAGTGACATCTATACTAATATTATAAAGCTGAAGAGTTCGTTTGTTTGGTTGAACGCGCTAATCTCAGGAACTACTATTATTTTATTTTAGTGTTGGATAGCCCATTTATCGAGGAAGGCTATAAGCTATATAACATCACGCTACGATCAATGGGAGCAGAGCATTAATGAAAAATGTTGCAGAAACTGGACAAATTCTCTTATGTGAAGAAGACGAAATTGCGCGGATCAGTTAGTTGATCAATAAAGAGGGATGACTGCGCGGATGGCTTGGTGGTTTAACTGGTAGCCTCGCCACTGTCACTGCGCCAAGTGTTGTGGTTCGATTCCCACACGAGACAAACTTTTGGGTGAACCACAAATAGTTTTTCTGAGTCTCGGTGTTCTTTGTGTCAGTTGTTTGAATGTTTGTAAAGTCTCACGTGATACAAGAAATATTCGCGGAACACTTTTTATTTTTTCTAAATTAATAGGAACCTTGTGACTCCTTATAACATCAGTCATCTGCCAGTGAAACAAACAAACAGACAGACAGAAACAAAAATTAAAAAGAAAAAAATTATATCTGACTACCGTAAATACTTTCATATAGTACAGGTAGTATTTAGTAAAATCTGTTATTTTGACATTACAAACCGAAACTACAAATCTTATTTATTTGTATAGATGAGCGCATCTATGATTTAAGTCTTTACCCAGACCCAAAAAACTTATCTGTAGATAGACTCACCATGATGCTTGTCTGTCTGCTTGTGCGCCGTGCGGTCCTCATGGATGATAGGCACGCGAGCCTCTCCCATCGCCATATTCCAAAGACCAGCTCACATCACTGCTAGTACCTGTTGACAAGACCAAAGACCATGTCAAAAATCATTTAATCACTAGCACGACTTCGACCGCGTGGTTCTATTTTTGAGGAGCCCTTTTTTGAAGTGAAACCTTCTTTAGCGGCGTTGTGCACTTTTTTTGTGATGGGTAAAAAATGTGACCTGATCGAAAATTCGTAAGACGGAGGGAGAATTGTCATGTTTGTGTACGATAGCGCAATAAATGAATATTGTATTTTACCACATAAATGATAGTACTTTTATACTGATAATTAAAGCAATTCGTGCAAAATTATTCCCTAAACATTCCAAAATATCAAAAATGCACAACGTTAATATTCAAGTTTTCACTTCTGCCGGCACTCCCGGAGTGCAACCCGTTGATTTTATAAAATTACATTGTTTGTTTATTTGGATTTAATATGCCTTTCAGGTTAATCTGTCCGCCTAGAAATAGGCTTGAAATAGTTACTAAACAATATATAGAAAATTTCAGGCAATATTCTAATTCGTAGACAAAATTCCAAACTTCTTATGTCATAATTTAGCCTAATATGGTTATTTAAAATTCGTTTTCAGCCACATACTGCGCGTGTAGAAGCTTCCTAAGACACACTTAAGACTGCGCCGAGCGAAATGTGCCAAAACATTGTCACAGTTAAGTGAATAAAATCAACACGTTTTAACGGACTTAAAAAAAGGAAGAGGTACTCAATTCGTCTGTATTTTTTTTTTAATGTTTGTTACCTCGTTTCTTTCGACTGGGTGAACGGATTTTGATGATTCTTTTTTATTTGCAAGCTGGTGCTTCCCGTGTGGTCCCATTTAATTTTGATCAAGATTTGACCATTCGTTTTCGAGTTATCCGTAATAATGCGTATTTGGCTACATTGATGATGTTCTCATATTTGGCAAGGTTTACTAAAAACCGAGAAATAAACAAAGTTTTAACAAAAAAGAAAACCGACTTCAAGAAATAATATTCTAAAACTTAAAATGCACTAAAAAATTTATAAATAATTGCATATTCTTGTGAATAATTAAATTATTTTTATTATTGGAGTCGGTGTCAGCCAAGGTAGGTTTGTAACTAATTAAACATGAGAAGTCTTACTATAATCATAACATAACATTGGCATGCACAATTACACACATAGACGCAGCACGCGGCGCAGGCGGCTGACACCGACTCCAAAAATAACAATAATTTAATTATTCACAAGAATATGCAATTATTTCTTAACTTTTTAGTGCATTTTAAGTTTAGAATATTCGTTCTTGAAGTCGGTTTTCTTTTTTGTTAAAATTTTTGTTTAATACAAATATAATATATACATTTACCATAACAATGAATGTGTTTACAATTACTCCGAGTAAAAAACTTAAAATAATTAATATTTTCGCCTACAAAATTACGTAAATTTGCAAAAAATGCAAAAACGTAAGCTCGTGTTACGTGACTTTTAGATTATAACAGAAATCTATCCTATTTTACAGCTTAAACGAAACATAAATAGTTATATTACAATTTGTCTGTCTCAAATATTAAAGTTATCGGTTGACAATAAAGATACATATTTATCAAAAAAGCACTTCAAATCCTCCATACAATTATACTATGGCGGCCGCGCGTCGATTTGAATATGCGCCGCACGAGCTCTGTCTTACGCTTGGCTCAGTCTTAATAAAGAACAATTTGAATACAGATAAGGAACAATTATTTATATTGTATTGTACATTTAGCGCCGATAAGAACGCCCCTGAACTGTAAGATTAAAATTTGTGGAATTAAGAACGTCTATTTAACTGTTTGTAAATTATTTTACGTTTATATAAGCGTGTACGGAACATTAAAAATATCAGACTCAACGAAGTGAAGCATGACCATGTATATCTAGCAAATATCACTACATATTATAAAACTAAGTCCCCCGCTGCGTCTGTCTGTTTGCGATAAACTCAAAGACTACTAAACATATTTCCATGCGGTTTTCACCAATAGACTGAGTGATTTATGAGGAAGGTTTAGGTGTATAATTTGTAAAAGTTTTGTGTAACGCTATTTGTTGAAAATTTCGGCAAAATTCAAGCCGACTGGAAGCTTCCATCAAAAACGCCTAATCCCTTTGAGATATAACAAAACATACAACATAATTTATTATTTGTAATTATTGTATGTATCATAAAGTGTCAAAATGTACAAAATGTACGTGAGCGAACCCTCCCCACTACGCCGCCCTCTGTTCAAGATGTTTGCCGGGCGCTGTACCTATTGTTTCTTTTACAATACATACTCATTACAATATATTTACTGTTAATATATATTATTACAATACTTGAAATACTTGTATTATAAATTTTTTGTACCTATAATTTGTTTAATTTTGCCAGCGCCTGGCAAATAAATAAAAATAAAACAAATCTTAATCATTCTCGAATCCACTTGAGCACACACAAAAAAAATCATCAAAATCGGTCCAGCCGTTTAGGAGGAGTTTAATTACAAACACACGCACAGAAGATCTATATATATAAAGATTTCAATCGACTTCCTATTATGGTTAAAAAGATAAAGGCATAATAGGTATTAATAGTCATCACATGCGTACATTATTATGGCCAAGTTATTTGACACCAATAGCCAACTGATGATGTATTCGTAATTAATTGGCAATCAAATAGACTTATTATTTTTTTAACGTCATTTCGACCTTCAAGAAACATGTGTATTCTCTTATTGGGATGGTAGACCAAAGATAATTAAGTAATTTCTTAACATTTTCTATGTCAAAACAAGCATGGATAAGATATACATATATAATAATATCAGCCCTATATTAAACTGTCCCACTGCTGGGCACGGGCCTCTTCTTAGTATGAGAAGGATTAAGCCAGTCCACCACGCTGGTCCATTGCGGGTTGACAGACTTCACATATCTTCGAGAACCTTATGGAGAACTCTCAGACATGCACGTTTCCTCATGATGTTTTTCTTCACCCTTAAAGCGAGCAATAATTAAATATTTTATACGCACTTCGAAAAGTCAGAGATGCGAGCCTTGGGATCGAATTCAAGACCTCTGCGTGGCAGTCCAACTGTCTCACACTAGGCTAGTATCGCTGCTGTAATACCGTAAACTACCTGATCTGACTAAAGCTTTAGACAATATCAACCACATAATTTTAAAGAAATTAAACGCAAATGTATGATCCTATCATAAAATGCTTAAGTCTTATCTAGTAAACACATATAATAAATATGATACGAAACAAAACTGAATTGGCTCATTCGCCTTATGCATAAAATGTATGCGGCGTACCCCAGGGCAACGAACTTGGACCACTTTTGTTTTTATATATGTACATCAACGATTTACTCAAGGTTTTAGCTCATCGGGACTGAAACGAATTGCGAAGCGCGAAACGAATAAAACGATCGAACACATCATCTTTATAAAAAATATCCTATACGAGACCCTAGTAAACTACAGTATAACATGATATCAACTGCTATGCACAAAAGAAATAGCAGTTGTATGAGCATACAAGTATTTAACAAAATACCAAAAAGTATACGAGAATTGCCTCTGACACAATTCATATATACATTAAAGCAATGGCTCACAAATAAATGCTTTTACACACTTGCTGAGTTTATGTTATGTAAAGATAAATAAGTATTTGATGGTGTCAAAAACCCACGCTTATGTAGAGACTATTATAATCCTAATTAACCTAGTTATTTTATTATTTGTATAGCTATGCTCATAATAATACACATAAATACATATACTATAACAGACTTATACATAATTGAATTAATAATGCAATTTAAATAATGATATTATATGTTTTCATTATAATTTAATACAATTTTATAATTCCGTATTCAATGTAATTTAATTCATGACATAAATTCACTATACTAATTATTTAATGACAATATTTATTTTTATTCAGACAGTATTATTGTTATTTTAATGTTATTTAATATTCACATTATTGTTAATCATAAATATTAATTATTGCATACCGTTCATACGGTGAGACATGCTGAGCTTGTTTTATTATTTAAACATCTTTGTAACCGTGTTTCTAGCAAATAAAGATTATTATTATTATTATTATTCCCAACCATTATACTAAGAATATGAACCCACTCATAACACAAACATTAGGTAAGCTAGGGGCTTCGACTAGTATACTACTCTATGTACCCTACCTAATATTATAATTGCGAATGTGAGTTCGTTTATTACGCTTTCACGCCTTAACTTCTCGACCTATCTATATATTAATACGTGAAGCAAAAACTTTGTACCCCTTTTTACGACAATTGCGCGGACGGAGGAGTATGAAATTTGGCACAGTTAAAGTTTATATGTAGAAGGAGGGGCGAATCCTAATATTTATATAGAATATGCATTAGAAATACATTAAATTAATGAAAAAACACTACACGCACACAACCATGCATTTGACACACGCAGTCGAAGCGCGTAACTATGGTTACATATATCAATATATAATGACATATATCAGCAATATCTTACAGGCAAACTTTGGTCGAATTTCGAGCACTAGGCGACCGCTAGTAATTATAAAATTTCGTATACACATTGTCAGGGGAACAAAGTCAAAGTCATATATCTCGCTATCTCCTTCGGGCAGTAGCGTTTGAAACGCTACTATTTTAATTATTTTTGAGTAGATTTCAAACAATCTTTGCATTTTAGTATTTAGGACATATAATTATTTGACATCCTATTTTTTTATTTTTTATTGATAAACACAACAGTAAGACGTATCACTCAATTCTATTGACACTAAACCGTTTCAAATATTGTTTTTATCAAAACGATTTCACCGTTGCGTTGTGATATCAATGAAGATTATATGTATAATTTATCTGTAAGCTATATCGGCCATCATATATCTTCAAGATAAATCTTATAATCTAGCTGATAGGGGGTTTAAGTATTGCGTAAGCACCAATGGGGGTGACGGGTCTTGACTATGCTTATTTTTGATGACATAGGATGCAAGGACAAATATTATGACATTTATAATCTATACAAATAAATAAAATTAAAGTGTTTGTAATGTCAAAATAACAGCTTTTTATCTAATGCATATGAAAGTATATAAGGTACCTATACGAAAATATCTATTTTTAAAATTTTTGTCTTTATGTCTGTCTGTTTGTTCCGGCTAATCTCTGAAACGGCTGAACCGATTTTGACGGGACTTTCACTGGTAGATAGCTGATGTTATAAGGAGTAACTTAGGCTACCTTAATTTTAGAAAAAAAATAGAGTTCCGCGGAGACAAACACTTTTTAGTTAAAATCTACGCGGACGAAGTCGCAGGTAACAGCTAGTTCTTACTAATATTACAAACTAGATGTTCCTGCGGTTTTACCCGCGTTTATCGTTACTGCGCCGCCCCATGGGTAATAGCGTGATGTTATATAGCCTATAGCCTTCTTCGATAAATAGGCTATCTAACACTAAAATATTTTTTATAATCGAACCAGTAATTCCTCAGATTAGCGCGTTCAAACAAACAAACTCTTTAGCTTTATAATATTAGTATAGATTTAAAACCCAAATTAATAGTAAATATATAAAAAGAATCTATAGAAAAGATTTCTCGTATGACATCCGTGGCGCAGCGGTAGTGAATGCGACTGCTGTGCATGAGGTCTCGGGTTCGAATCCCGAGTCGGGCCAACAAAAAGTTATTGGATTTTTCTGTTAAGAAATCTCTATAGCAGCCCGGAGTTAGGAAGTTGGCGGTGTTAGACACCACTGTGCCTCGGAAAGCACGTAAAGCCGTTGGTCCTGCGCCTGATCTCTCTCCGGTCGTGTCGGATTACCGTCCCATCGGATCATGAGAGCTAGGGAACAGGGAGTGCACTTGTTACGCACACACTTGTGCACTATAATATCTCCTGCGTAGTTGGCCAGTCTTCGTTAAGACTGGCCGCTGTTACCGAAATTCGGTCTGGAGGATATTATCAGATGCAGCACGTACCTATTCTAGAACTATGCCCGGTGAAGGCTCGCCCTTTATTACGTGAGTTGTAAAACCATGGCTGGCATTCTGTACCCCTCTGCCTATTTCCTCGGGAATCTAGTCGTGACACTATGCATGTAAAAAAAATTATTATAAATATTATAGTGCTTGAATAATTTAGTTTTTAATTACATACGATAACAATATTTATTGTGTTTAATTAAAAACTAAATTACACATGCACTATAATATTTATAACTAGCTGTTACCTGCGACTTCGTCCGCGTAGATATTAACTAAAAAGTGTTCGTCTCCGCGGAACACTATCTTTTTTCTAAAATCAAAGTAGCCTAAGTTACTCCTTATAACATCAACTATCTGCCAGTGAAAGTCCCGTAAAAATCGGTTCAGCCGTTTAGGAGATTAGCCGGAACAAACAGACAGACAGACAGAAAGACAGACAAAAATTTTAAAAATAGATGTATTCGTATAGGTACTTTATATTCTTTCATATGCATTAGATAAAAAGCTGTTATTTTGACATTACAAACAGACACTTCAATTTTATTTATTTGTATAGATGTATAGACTAAATGTGCCCGCGGTTTCACCCGCGTTTATGATTACTGCGCTGCCCCCGTGGGTCATAGCGTGATGTTATACAGCCTATAGCCTTCCTCGATAAATGAGCTATTCAACACTAAAAGCATTTTTCAATTCGGACCAGTAGTTCCTGAGATTAGTGCGTTCAAACAAACAAACAAACAAACACTTCAGCTGGTTCGAATTGAAAAATTATTTTGGTGTTGGATAGCCTATTTATCGAGGAAGGCTATAGGCTATATAACATCACGCTACGACCCACGGGAGCGGCGCAGTAACCATAAACGCGAGTGAAACCGCGGGCACATCTAGTTGTCAAATAACAGTAAAAGGATGCATGATACAAACCAAAACTGTGACATATCTTATCTTATGCGGGGGCCAGTCAGTGCAGACCGGCGACACTTCGACCCAGTGGGATCTTTTGTGTCGACACTCTCCCAATAACGACTGCCATAGATGTTCATGGCAGCCGGGACCAACGGCTTAACGTGCTCCCCGAGGCACGGAGCAGGCGATAATTATCAATCAATACGCACATAATTTTGAAAAGTCATATAACTTCCGAAAGTCAGAGGTGCGCGACGTGGGTTCGAACCCGAGACCCTCTGCATTGCAGTCTGTTGGCCTCCCCACTGAGCTATCGCTGCTCTTAAACTGTGACATAACCGCTATGTAAAGTCTGCTGTTCAAGGGCGATAGCAAGATAACCCAACTACAGCCCCACTCTTCCTTATTTGAAATATCAATAAAATTGTTCACTTGTAACCAATTTTGATACTGTTTGCACAAAAAGATTTATTTTCATTGCTACTCGCTATTGTGAGTAAAATAATTTACAAAATCAGACATAGGCAATTATTTTATTCTAATATGGCAAAACTTCAAGGCAAAATAAATAACATTTGCATACATAGATAATTTAAACAATGGTCTTGAATAAATTCTCTTTGTTTCCAAGTAACATGGGCATGCAAATATTAGGCAATGGTGCCAATTCTGTTGTCACAAAATTCTCTAAACTTAACTAAAAATCACTAACATTTTTTTTAGTCCTGTCACTTTCAACGATTTCAGAATACGAAATGACATTTGAGAGGACTAAACTAAATTTTAGTGATTTTTAGTTAAGCTTAGAGAATTTTGTGACAACAGAATTTGCACCAATAAATCACTACATATTATAAAACAAAGTCCCCCTCTGCATCTGTCTGTTTGCGATAAACTCAAAAATTACTGAACAGATTTTCATGTGGTTTTCACCAATAGACAGAGAGGTTCATAAAGAAGGCTTAGGTCATTAATTTTTTAAGGATTTACACTACCCATGCGAAGCCAGTGCACGTCACTAGTACAATTATTATAAAGCTTTACATAGAGAAGAATAAAAATATACATAGGTACAGGTCCCGTCACGTAAAAAAAACGCTGAGCGACAGTGGAGGGGATGTGTCTGCGCATGGGTCAACTGAGGAACCAATAGCGTGCGCGCATAGTCATAAAGTCCGTCTCATGAAAGAAGTCTCGCAGACGCGGCGCCACATTCAACATGACAATTGACCAACGATGACAACATGGTCGTCAAGTTCCACTTATTGCCGTGGGACTTCTTTCGTGAGACGGACTTTACTGCCCGGACCGTCCCCCCGTCTCGCGCCTTCATACCGCCAATTTGATCGATAAATCGCTCAGTGCGCAGGTTAACGGCCAGCGTTCTTTTTACGTGACGGTCATTATACATAGTCTCATATGTATGTCCCAGAAGAGGTGGGGGAGACTACAACCAAGTTTTGAGAGCTTTGTTATTAGCTTGTATGTCCCCTAAGGTAGCCTATTGCATCCTACTAAGTTCATTTGCCCACTCTGAACTGCTATTGAGAATTTCTGGACTAAAACTTAATAAGAAATGTAAATCAAACCCATGATCTCATCAGTTTCATTGGCTTATTAGACTCTGTTCATACTATGGTTATTTTTGTAAGAATTACTACCTCTTAGCCGTTGAGGCAGTGATTTTATAACTTATAAGCTCACACCAGTCAACCGGTGACCACAATCAATGCAAGTTGGTCAAAATGCAGGAGATTAATATAATTACTTACCTTTTAAATACTTAATCGCGAGTAAGATCCAGAATCTAGTAATTCATATTAGAATACTGCAATGTTTACATATTTATGCAGCTGACTGTACAAATATAATGAAAGAGTATTACAAAAAAAGGGAGAACTAGAAACCACTTTAGATTGTTATTCTACAGTTTCCTAACTCCTTTATAATATTTAGACAATTGCTTTTTTGTACAAAATTATACCTTTGATCAAATATAATACTTATCATGGTTGTATACAAAAAAATACACATTTAAATTGTTGAGGACGTGCACATTATGTTATATTAAAAATATGTTTATTAGTAAAGATTTTCTGCTACATAACAATTTGTTAAGCAAACTATTTTGTCATCAGAATATTCGGACGCTAATAACAGCAATTCTGTAGAAGAATGAAGTTTTTATTCTCTTCTTTCATCATTTTAGATAACATTTTATTTTAAAGGTTGATTATGTCATAATTCACTCATGCATAAATCGCAATAATAAACCATAACTACTTTTATTATGTTGTTTACAAACTAAGACACAGACAACTTACATTCAGACGCAAATAAAAAAATATTTCTTTATTATTATTACAGTGCAAAGTCTACTGTTTAACCTTGAAATTATTATTTTAGGGCCAACGAGTGATAAACGACTACTCTAACCTATAAATAGCGCCATAGAAACTTCCTACCGACAATACAAACCAAACTTACCAGAATTTCATTCCGAAATTCGTAGAACATCGAGATTTTTGTTGAAAATATAACTTTTTTTATTCAAAAACACTGAAGTACATCTCTATGTAGTTAAAATTTAGATTCGAAACTGTTGTATAATTAGTTCGGGCACTACAACAATGGACTGTTTATTCAGTAAATTTTCTTTTGAAACGAAAATAATGAAAAACACTGCGTAATCCACACTATGCAACTTTTCAGTCAGCTGTCATTTCAATATGACAGCTGATTATAGAGCTACCAGTGTAATTTAAAAATCTACCATGTAATAGTAGATTTGTAGTCAAACACACAATAATTATGATTATATACTTGCAACAGGGGCACTGTAAGCCATCGTTTTATCGCATTGAATAAGTTTATATTGTAAGTTTGATCTATATAAAAAATAAACATTTATATGACAAACAATTTCAATACGGATGTCGTGAACAATCTAAATGGCATTGTATCTGTTACACTGTGGATTCTAGCCGAATTCGTCGTCATCGTCTCTTTCATAGATCGTAAACTGGTTTCTTTTTTATATTTACCAACTTCAACTATTGAAACCAGTAGTTTATAGTAGCAGTCAAGGATTTTATGACAAAATGGCGTTATTGGCATGGCAGCAATAACCAATTAAAAATAACAATATATTTAAATTGTTATAGTGTACCCATAGCAACAATAATCGTTATCTATCTAAATAACGGTTATTGTCTATGAACTAGTGTGGCAACACTCGATAGTCCACTATCGATAGGCTATTGATAGACTATTGAGTCTAACCAAAAAAGATAGTATCGATAGCATATCTATTCATTTTAGTGCAATACTATCGATAGTATCGATACTGTCAATAGTATCGATACTATCAATAGGCGACTATCGACTATTCGGCAACACTAATATACATAGACGTTGCTGGGTATTATTTGTCATCTGAGGCAGTTCGTACACACAGTGACACTAGACTGTTTGGACTTCAAACTATTGGAAGTTGAACGCTGCGAATCATGCGAGAGAGTGCGTTATATTTTTGTTACGCTCTATCCTTACCGTTACATCGACAGCATTATGCACTGTACCTTTCCGACAATTCTCTATTTTGTTTATAATAATAATAATAATTGTTTATTTGTTCTCTCACACAGTACATAATATTTGACATCTTAAACAAACAGTCCATACAATAAAGCAGTGAATGTATAGTCTGTGTGGGAGACTGGTCTCTGTACTAGGAGGTCCTGTATTACAGATAACCAGCCTCTCCGTGCTCTGAATAGGTGGTATGTGTATGATTGGGGCTAGTATGTTCGTGTTGAGAATGTACGTCATGTTGGGAGATGTGCGAGTGGGTAAACGTATGAGTATGTGTCCATGTGAGTATGTTAGTGTTTGTGTGTGAGGGTGTGTGTGTGTGTGTGTGAGGGTGTGTATGTGAGTGTGTGTATGTGAGTGTGTGAGAGTAAAATTATTTGATAACCGTACGAGCCAGGTCTTCGGGACCAGAAAATAATTTTTGTATCATAAAAAATCTATTAACAAAATTGGTGGATAGGAGCATAAAGTGTTTATGGTATGATTATAGGTATAGCTGGTATGGTATTACATGAGGTACGAGAAATTATGCGGCTATATATAGCCGCATAATTTCTCGTACCTCGTACCGTACGATGAAACTGAACTGCTATTATATATAACAGCAGTTCAGTTTCATCGTACCCAAGCGTCTTTAACCACGAAGTGACAGTTTTTTTACAGTTGGACATGGTAAGATGGTATATTGAAATCTCTCTATTTATTTTATTATACAAATATCCCCCCAGAAACCCAAAGAATTTTCTAGAGAATGCTGTCGATATATATATATATATATATATAGTAGTTATGCGTATATAGGGTGTCTAACTTGATGTGTAGCCGTGTGTATTTGTGCAACTGTTTGTGGGCCCCGAGCTATTCGTGGGACTCTCTGAGAGCACCGTAAAGGCAGCTTTGAATGCACATGGCAATCAAAAACACAGGCTAGAGTGGATGGCCCTTAGGGGTCTGGAACACTAAGAAATTCATTGCAAACGGTGCCACAGGCTTCACCCGGAAGTTCTGCGGGTATAGCAAGAGCCAAATGCGCCTGCTCACAGGAGCGTTCACTGGCCATTTTGGCACCAACGACTTCCTGTGTAGATTGAGATTGACACGCGATTCAATCTGCAGAGCCTGTGGTGAACAGGACAAGTCCATATCGCACCTACTGTGTGAATGCGACGCGTTGGCTGGACTTAGGATGGGTCTGATGGGATTGGCATATCCAAACCCTGAAGACTTCAGGCTTCTCCCTCTGAATTGTACACTGCGGCTAATGCAGTACATTCATAAGGAGATAGCTAAGGGATAAATCTTGGGGCTGACACAAAAGATCCCACTGGGTCGAAGTGTCGCCGGTCTGTACTGACTGACACACAAGATAAAGATAAAGATACGAGAAACTTGCAACGACGTTATAAGGGAATTTAAGTAGCTAACTTACCTATCTAAGATTCTGTAACGGTGAAGGATCACAGTACGTTTGTGAATAAGATTTTCCAGAACATTTTAACTACTGAACTTATTATGCCTTTATAATTCCTTGAATATGATTGTTAGCACAGAAAAATTATATTATTGTCTGTCAACATAAATGTCCAGATTCAGCCTGGCTTTAGAAATGAAGATTGGCAATTGTTACGATTGCATCTTGCAATATAAGTACCTGACATAAACTTATCGAAATTTATTCATATGGTAATATATTATATCGCCCAACTTAACATTTGTAATCTTACCATTTGTCAACTTTTTTAAAGAGTAAGCAATAAAATACAAAGTTTAAATAAAAATGTTTAATAAAAATAATAATGGGTTACACTATTTTAATTCACACACAATCTAGCGAATCTACCATTCTACCGCTTCGGGAACTGGCAACACTACACAAATTATCATACAATTACTATCTTTATTACTTGTACTCAACGTTCATATTCGTTTAGCACCATTCATACATAATTATATTACTTGACATGACAAAAGGCGGGAAACGCGTGTGCTTTTCAAGAATTTATTTTAAAAATCACATCAAAATTGTTTTACAAATGATCAATCTTTTGCGAAATAGCAATCATTAAAGTAATATTTTTTTTATTAGCCATAATTTCTAATTATTTATTTTACAAAGTACTGGCTTTGAAATGTATTTAATTCTGCAATAATAATATTAGGTTGTTTTTGCTTAGTGATCAGCAATGATGATGATACTGAAAAACATAAATATCAAGATAGCTATCAAATCTAAAAAGTAATAAATTTTAATTATGTAGCAGGGCTTTAATGCAATTGATTCATAAGCTACATTTTGGAAATGCTATTTCATCGATTTATCCTTTATTTAATCGATAAATGTATAAGCATCCATTTAAACTGCTTAACTATTATAAATAATAAACGTGAATGTGTATCAATTAATTTTCTATCATGTGACATGATTATAACAGTTTAATTTTTTTTACTGTTAATATAACAGTTACATTTTCATCACGTAATTTATAACGGCTATTTTGAATCACTTGATTTGTAACAGTTACTATTTTAATCTGTCAAGTCTTAGAATACCAGACATCATTTAAAATTTAAAATCTATTGTCTGACCACCGGTGTGCCGGTGTGACTCAATTGGTTAATAGTTAACATGCGATCATTCTGGCTAATTTTAAAGTATAGCTAATTATAATGTTTATTTTAGAGGATATATATGTAGGTTACTCGCTCAGCTCGAGATCAGAGTCGTCAGAATCAGCTCGCCCCCTTATGGTCTTCTTATTCTGAATATTGAGGACCCTCTGCTTGCGTGCTTCTGCGGGTGGGATGAGGAGGTCACCATTGTATTCAATAATTTCTGATCTGGAAAGAATAATATAGACATTAATATAACGCTTATATATACCTACTAATAATATAAAGCTGAAGAGTTTGTTTGTTTGTTTGAACGCGCTAATCTTAGGAACTACTGGTCCGAATTGAAAAATTCTTTTAATGGTGGATAGCTCATTTATCGAGGAAGGTTAAAGGCTATATAACATCACGCTACGACCCACGGGGGCAGCGCAATAACGATAAACGCGGGTGAAACCGCGGGAACATCATCTAGTTTAAACATAAATTGCATGCCATTTTGCAGGTCGCTACACCAAGCTTTCTTTTTTTCTCTTACCTGGCGATCCTCCACTCCAGCATTTCCGTTGAGAAGTCGTCCCTGTTCCCGAGGTCAGTGAACCCAATGATGAAGTCTTTCGTCTTATTCTCCTTCACCAGCCCAATGGTGGGAATCACACGGATCTTCAGACGACCTGTAACAACATATGGTTTATTGAAACTTATATGAGAGAGGTATAGCATAGCGGAATCCTTGCTTTATTCTTTCGCTTAACGTATTCAGTGAAAGAAGCACACCGGCAGCCAGTCACAATAGGTTTTCAATTATGTCTGGTATTCCAATTGACAGATCAAAGTTAAGTAGATAGGCACCAAAAATAACCTAGGTTTTTCGACTTTCGTTATTTCCCAGCCAGTCTGTGTATCATTCTAGTCTAGTCGGGCATGTACCCAGCAAAAGATAGCAGCAAGAAGATCACAGATAAATAAGCTTTGAGGTCAGTCTTCGATTTTCTTGCTATTTGTCTTGATATTTTTTCTCTAATTGTAATAGTCTTGCGTTTGACAAGACGTTTCAACAAAAATAGGGTTATTTTTGTCACCCGGTCCCTATACAGCGATGGCCTACATACTAGGCATGGAAATGATTGCTACATTTATTTAATTTTCATTCAATGAAATTACGAAATTTTTTCACAGCACAGTTAATGATTTTTCATTCTCAGTCGCAGTAACTTCGCATTTGGTACAATTTGCTCCAGTATGAAATATGAATTATAGCATAAGACTACCTAATGAATTTTTTTTTGAAGTGAATACTTCTTTAGCGGCGTTGTGCACTTTTTTGTGATGGGTAAAAAATGTTAAACTCGCGTCAGGACACGTGACCTGATCGAAAATTCGTAAGACGGAGGGAGAATTGTCATGTTTGTGTACGATAGCGCAATAAATGTATATTGTATTTTACCACATAAATGATAGTACTTTTATACTGATAATTAAAGCAATTCGTGCAAAATTATTCCCTAACCATTCCAAAATATCAAAAATGCACAACGTTAATATTCAAGTTTTCACTTCTGCCGGCACTCCCGGAGTGCAACCCGTTTTTTTTTTATTACTACTAAGGTGGCTAACAAGCATACGGCCCACCTGATGGTAAGTGGTCACTGTAGCCTATGGACGCCTGCAACACCAGAGGCATCACTTGCGCGTTGCCGACACTTTAGGAAAGGAAGTGGGAAGGAGAAGGAGTGGGAATAGGGGAAAGGGGGTGATCAGGCGTCTGGCATTCTCACTCACCGAACGAAACACAACAGTAGGAATATTTCACGTCGATATTCTGTGAGAGGATAATGTAAGCTTGTTTTACATTCGTAACTTACAGTGCAATGCTCGTTTCTCTTAAGTAGTAGTTCCAAATAAATGCACTCATTGTTCTAATTTAAATCTATACATATAATAAAATCGTAGGAAAGTCAAAACTGTACATTGAATATTTTTTTAAAAGAATACTTGGGGCGTGATCTTCAATCGATATCGAAGCCAAAAATATAGTTATTAGAATTTTTGTCTGTTTGTCCGTTTGTCTGTATGTATGTCTGGGCTAAACTCAAAAAGTACTGCATGGATTTACTTCAAATTTTGCATGAATATTACTAACAGGTCGGGTCAACATATAGGCTACATATTATCACGCTATCACCTACGGGGGAGGAGCTGTGAATCTTTATTTTTCTTACGCATTCTGTGACAGCGTGTAATCTAACGACGCATATTTAAATGTTGTTTTTGAGTAAGCCATGCTATTATCTAGCTTTACACTATAAAAACTACGCTATTTAAGTAACTTGGGCAGAGAAATATAGTTGGGTTCCGCGGCGACAAACACTTTTTAGTTAAAATCTACGCGGACGAAGTCGCAGGTAACAGCTAGTAATATTTAAAGAATAATTATTACTACCTAACTTATAAGTATACATTTAATACAATTTTAAAGTAACATAAAGACTTATTTACACTAATCTCTTTTACGTACACACAGCGACACACCAACCTAGGCTGTTTGAACTATTAGAAGTTGAACGCTGCGAATCGTGCAATAGAGTGCGTTACATTTTTGTTATTTTGTCTTATTCACGTTGAACGGGACGCGACGGTGTATCCTTACCATTACATCGTCACCACTATGCACAGTCCCTTTCCGACAATTCTCTATTTCGTATGTAGCGTAGTTATGCGTATATAGGGTGTCTAATTTGATGTCTAAGCGTGTGTACAAGTAACTAACAGTAATTGTAACTTCAATTAGAAAAACTAACGAACGTCGTGTTCAAGTATCATTAAATCGTGCTGTGAAAATCCACTCACCAGTAAGGAACGGTGCTCGTTCCACATCCAGCTTGACGAACTTGGTCTCCACGTGTTTCTTGGCGAGGATCTTGAGGTGCATGTCCACGATCTTACACCGCGGAGTGTCGCTCTTATAGAAGTGGCATACCACGTTCTCGCTTTTGTTGCACACTGTGAAGAATTCCTTTTCTCCGTCAATCTCTGTGTATTCTCCGTGACCCTGGAGAAGATAGTGAGGAGATTAGTGGTATAAAACAGTGATGTTGCGAATATTCGCATCCGCATCCGCGGATGTAAAAAAAAATACATCCGCAACATCCCTGGTATAAAATACAGGTATACAACCTCATTTCGGTAGCTATGGTTGAAGATCTCACGTAATCCATAATACAATATTTTTATATTTTTCAACATTGTATTTTATTCTATGATTCTTTATTATATATAGATAATTTAATGTTATTATGTAAAATCTTTATTAGATAAGATGAAGTAAAATAAACAAAAATTCTCACAAAATAGAAAACCGACTTCTAAAAAGAATATATGGGAGCCCTCTTAAATATTCATTTTATTGTTTTTTAGTATTTGTTGTTATAGCGGCAACAGAAATACATCATATGTGAAAATTTCAACTGTCTATCACGGTTCATGAGATACAGCCTGGTGACAGACGGACGGAGTCTTAGTAATAGGGTCCCGTTTTACCCTTTGGGTATGGAACCCTAAAAAATATATACAAAAAAGCAACAAAATAATTGCGTATTCTTGTGTCTACAACAAAATTATTAGGATAATGTGTACAATTATTGTTATTTTTGGAGTCGATCGCGATTTGTACACATCTATACTAATATTATAAAGCTGAAGAGTTTGTTTGTTTGTTTGAACGCGCTAATCTCAGGAACTACTGATTCGAATTGAAAAATTATTTTAGTGTTGGATAGCCTATTCATCATGGGCCTTCCTCAATAAATAGGCTATCCAACACTAAAATAATTTTTAGGCTATATAATACTACGGTACGACCCACGGGGGCGGCGCAGTAACGGTAAACGCGGGTGAAACCGCGGGAACATCTTTTAATTTCAACTCGATACCTCGACGCGTTCCCAAGATAAAGGGTCTTGACAGACAGACGGACGGACGGACAGATAACAAAGTGATCCTACAAGGGTTCCGTATTTTCCTTTTGTGGTACGGAACCCTAAAAACTACTACTACAGATCGCGCAATCTACGATGGCCGGACTGAACATAGCGTCTCCGAATTGTTGCGCATGTACAGTCGCTAAGACGCGTAACGCCTAACCGCTGACTTAAAACTTGTAACTGCGACGCCACTCGCGCAATGTTCAGACCGGTCATCACACAGTGCGCGATCTGTACTAATCTAACTTAACTATTTAAGCGAGCGAAGCCGCGGGCAATATCGAGTAAAAGTTCCTCACGATGTTATCCTTCACCGTTAACGCAAGCAATAATTAATTATTTAATATAACTATAATAATAATATTCTACCACATACAACGCCATCTAGCCCAAACTAAGCAGAGCTTGTACTATGGGAACTAGACAATGAATAAACATAAGTACATATATACTTTTTGTTTGTAAATCTATGTATTAATACGTGAAGCGAAAACTTTGGATCCCTTTTTACGAAAATTGGGCGGACGGAGGAGTATGAAATTTCGCACACTTATAGTTTATACAGAGAAGAAGAGACGAATGCTAATATTTATATAAAATATGGATTAGAAATATATTAAATTAATGAAAAGACACTACACGCACACAAGCATGCATTTGACACACGCAGTCGAAGCGCATAACTATGGTTACGTATATCAATATATAATGACATATATCAGCAATATCTTACAGGCAAACTTTGGTCGAATTTCGAGCACTAGGCGACCGCTAGTACATACATATTTCACATAGAAACACCCAGACCTAGACAAACATCCATGTTCATGCACACAAATGTTTGACTTGCGCGGGAATCGAACCCGCAACCTCAGGCGTGGCAGTTGGTTACACTAAACACTACGCCATCGAGGCCGACAACTTCGAAAAGTCAGAGATGCGCGCCCTGGGATGGAACTCGACATCTCTGCGTAGCAGTCCAACGCAACAGTCTTGCACTAGGCTATCGTTGCTTAAATTAGTATAGATCAATATTTTTACATACATTTGCCAGCCAGTCTTGCTTCTGTTTAGCTCTCTTCTTCATCTCAGCAATACGCTGCTGCCTGATAGCTTCCAAGTCATTGCTGTCCATGGCCTCCAACCTGTACAAAGATCATACATATTTATCTTTATCTATATACTAGATGTTCCCGCGGTTTCACCCGCGTTTATCGTTACTGCGCCGCCCCCGTGGGTCGTAGCGTGATGTTATATAGCCTATAGCCTTCCTCGATAAATAGGCTATCCAACACTAAAAGAATTTTTGAAATCGAACCAGTAGTAATCACGCAGAATAAACCAGGAGAAACATCGTTTGTACTATGTCTGTAATGGGTAATTATTTTGCTGCGATGTTATTTTAAAACTGCTATATCTCCTAAGATATTCATTGAAATCGAATGATGTAAAGGGCAATTTTGTTTTAAATTAAATACTTGTGACGAATAACGTATTTATTTGGATAAGGATTAATATCATGTTTATAAAAATACCTTCGCAAATAATGCATTATTTTAGAACAAATTTCGTTAGCATAAAAATGGTTATAGTGAGCCAACCTTAAAAGATAGACATATGCTGTCGCGGACTTTTTTTTAGAGCTTTTAAAGGGGAACAATTCTGTCATACATGATTTTTGCGAAACTTTAACTGTTTACGCAGCGCACGCAGCGGAAGCTCTCAAAAGGAAAAAATACACTCCGATTTTGAAACATTCTTCATTGATGCTCCGCCCCTATTAATATTAGCGTGATGATATATAGCCTATAGCCTTCCTCGATAAATGGGCTATCTAACACTGAAAGAATTTTTCAAATCGGGCCAGTAGTTCCTGAGATTAGCGCGTTCAAGTAAACAAACAAACAAACAAACAAACTCTTCAGCTTTATAATATTAGTATAGATATAAAACTCTTCCGTTACTGAGTGACTGACAGACAACGCACAACCAAAACTACTGAACGCAAGAAGCTGAAATTTGACATGTATGTTCCTTGGGTACTGTAGGGGTGCACTAAGAAGAGACTTCCCGAAATTCCCACGGGATTGGGAAGAAATGGTTCAATAAAAAAACATGTGCGGGCGAAGCTGCGGGCATCCTCTAGCATATATAATTCTACTGTACGTGTGTGTCACTGAACTCCTCCTAAACGGCTGGACCGATTTTGATGAAACTTTTTGTGCGTGTTCAAGTGGATTCGAGAATGGTTTAGATATGTTTTCTTTTTTTTTCTCTTGTGTACAGGACAATGTCTGTCGGGTCAGCTAGTATACATATACAATGTGTTTGGTGAGTGGTGTCGGAGATTTTAATGGCATAATATATGTACATTTATATCTACAATCCATGCTTCAATGTTATTTTTATGTTACTTGGGCGAAATGGCGGCCATTTTGTTTATTTTGTTATCTAATCACGGACACACGTGGTAATTTAGCGATATAGTCGCTTGTGATAGTCCAAAAAAAACAAAAAGGTCTTGTTTTACAGCTGTCATGTCAGTTCAATTTTTTTTTAAATATGTTAACAGAAAATTAAGAAAATTTATGCTGTTATTTCACTTTTTCACAAAAACAAAGTTACATAAAAAATAATACTGAAGCATGGATTGTAGATATAAATGACCATATATTATGCCATTAAAGTCTCCGACACCACTCACCAAACACATTTTATAAATCTTCTGTACATGTGTTTGTAATTAAACTCCTCCTAAACGGCTGGACCGATTGTGATGAAATTATTTGTGTGTGTTCGAGTGGATTCGAGAATGGTTTAGACTTGTTTTTTTTTTCGTATGTGCTATCGGCTCCAGCGACGGTTGACCATTTCAGAAAAATTTTCGCTTGCACACGTTGACCAGTTGAGTTTGTATCGCCTTAGAATCAGTAAACAAATGTAAAGTGTAAAAAAACTCAAACAAAGAAAGGGGCGTGTCACGGGTACGGGTACCAAGTGTTGGCCTGCTATGCGATATAAACCTTAGGAGTGGTCATCCGTCGCTGGAGTCGATAGTACAGGTCAAGTATTACTTTAAGAATTTTTAACATTAATAGTGGTTACTAATAATATAAGCTACAGACAATTTTAACAACAGAGTTCTATTGCACGGGTGGCGTAGTGGTTAAGTGGTCGTCACTGCCACTGCGCCGAGTGTTGAAGGTTTGAACCCCATACGGGACAAAAATTTGTGTGTTCCACAGTTAGTTGTTCCAAGTTTGGGTCTCCTTTGTGTCCATTTTTTTAATGTTTGTAAAGTGCTTTCATCATCATCATCATCATCAGGCTATAATAGTCCACTGCTGGACATAGCCCTCCCCCAAAGAGCGCCATAGCGCCCTGTCTTCAGCTTGCCGCATCCAGCATCTGCCTGCAGTCTTTCGCAGATCGTCATCCCACCTGGTCGGAGGGCGTCCTACACTACGTTTGCCGAGTCGCGGTCTCCACTCAAGAACACGCTTTGCTACACAGGAATTATCACTACTATGTAAGTTATATTTAAAAAATAAGAATAATTGAAATGAAGTCTTGCAAAATGCAGATAAAAAGCAGATCAAATTTGATTAAGGTGCTATAATACAAAATAAAATAATGTTACGCAATATGCAGATACTTAATGTTTCCTGTCTGCTATGATGTTAGTAGGACTTACCTTTCTATCTCACTGTCCAACTGCTTCTCCATGGTCTGCGCAACATGATGGAGAACTTGATCCATGATGATAGATTTTCTGCTGAAATCAAAACAGCACATTTTAAAATTATTTTTATTTTTAATATAAGGTTTCTAAAATCTGTTGTGACTCTTTTAAATTCTTTACTCCACATGCACCAGTCCGAATGCTGAATGCTGACAAGCTTACAAACTTAATCAGTAGCTTTAGTAAGGTACGCTGGGTTTTTGAAGATTACTTCTGGGTCTGGGTGTATGATATAATATTTGTCTCAATGGTATTGTTACGTTAATCTCTCAACCAACACTAGGACGCCGGCATCCAACCTTAACCATCCTATTTAAACTAAAATGTCAGCATCCGAGCTTAACCAGACAATTTAAAAGGTAAATTTTGTTATGATAACTTCTTTTATTTAAATAGTTTTTTTGTATTTTTGATAACCGAGGGTAAAACCATAAGTCTCATTAACTGAATAAAACCTCCAGATGCAGGTAATTTTAAATTTCTTTCTTCTTTTTCGTGTGGTTAGTGGCCAACCTGTTGTCAAGAGTTGTTCAAGCCATCCGTAGGCCTCTGACATGGCTTAAAGACTGCTGTCAATTTGACAATAACCGGGACTGACTTTTTACGTGCCCTCCGAAGCACAGAGACGCTCAGATGAAATACCACTAAGCGGTCACCCATCTATAGACTGACCGCACCCAACGTTGCTTAACCTCGCTATTCGTTTACCGGTCAGTGAGTGCAACTGTTAGTTATGAGTAGTTTTCAGCACTTAACCTAAAAATTGGGTCATTTTGTATAAGTGACCGATGCATTTTTGTGGTTTACTCAAACCCCAAGTTTAGATAGTCTGGTAATATTTATAGGTCAGTCTGTTTACAACATTCAAACACTTATTACTCATATATTCATAGAAATTCATGTCTTACACTCATGTCCATATCTCAAAGAGATATACAAAGATGTAATAAACTATACCCACATTTCCGCAGTAATTTCCAGTCATTACTAAAATAAATTTAAACATATTGACATCTAACAATTAAATTCCCAAACTCCTGTTACAAAGAATTGCCTTACAGAGAAACTTGATAAATATTCGCCCAACCCAGTAACTCAACGTGAGGCCGCACAATCAGCCCAATCTTAAACACTCCATTATTCCATAGGACCAATAACAAGCTTAGAATTATAATGAAAGTTATGCTATTGTAATACATGAAAAGCCGTGGGCAGTACTTAGATACTTAATATAGCGTATAGAAAGAGGTCTAGGACCGTACGCCCACATCAAAAGACTTTAACTTAGAAAGTAAAAACAGGCCACGGAATTGCGTGACATGAAAATAAAACTCGAAAATAATATTGTTTTAAATACATTTATAGTGACAAGCATCTTTATTATTGTCTATTATCACAAATTAATCAAAAAATTGTGTAGTTATAGTATCTTATTTGGACATAGATGACCTCATGCAAGGCCTACTTCACGGCAAGAACACATGCATATTGATTTAACAATATAACAAAGACTTACCTCTCTACTCGTCTCAAAATCCTTTTAATAAGTAATAATAAAGTAAAATTTACTTATAAAACACTTTTCTGTATTATTCGACACGAATTTGTTGATATAAAACAAATTCTTTGTGTATTCAGAAAACCAGAATCACCGCTATTTGTTTCACAAAAAAAACTGACTATTGACATTGACATCTGTCATTTTAAGTTTATGCGGTCATTAGTTAATGTTGCCTAGTAACAACTACATGGAAGCAATAGTAGAAATAGATACATACATACATAGATTCACGCCTGTTTCCCAGAGGGGTTGAAATAGCAGACTTTATTCGATATTTACGTATTTGTTATACTCAAATCTAATGTTGCTATGTTCGATAGGGCCTATAATTGTTACCAAATCTAACTATAAAATACTTTATACGTTATGGAATACAATAAAGTTTGAAATTGAAGATCATTGAGAAATAACGTCAATTTCTCCATTTAATATTATGAAAAATGGACAGGTACTCAATTTCATGCAACAATTCCTTATCATTTTACTCAAATTAGTTTAAGTGCTTTTCGATCCTGTACGATTACTAACCGTCTTCATGCCAAAGACTGAGGTACACAGAGAACTTTTCCATTCAAGGTATGTACGCGTCGCCGCGTCGTTCTATAAAATGTAGGTATACCGCGTATGGAACTTATGCAAACAATAATAATTAATTTGAATCAAATAAACTAAAGAAGAGATTTCCAGTGGCTACCCACTGGCAATACGATTACTTGGATACTGATAGTAATAAAAGCATCTGCTGTACACGGTTCCTAGTTCCTACAAAGTGTTGCTGTATGTTTCTGTCAATAAATTCTATCAGCACGTTGGACTTTGCTCTATCCTAAAAAGTATCTATCTTAACTGTCTCTGTGGCACAGCAATCTTATCTTATGCGGGGGCCAGTCAATGCAGACCGGCGGCACTTCAACCCAGTGGGATGTTTTGTGTCGACACTCTCCCAATAACGAGTGCCATACATGTTCATGGCAGCCGGGACCACCGGCTTAACGTGCTTTCCGAGGCACGGAGCAGGCGATAATTGTCAATCAATACGCACATAATTTCGAAAAGTCATATAGTACCCACGTCGCGCACCTCTGACTTTCGGAAGTTTCCGAAAGTCAGAGGTGCGCGACGTGGGTGCGAACCCGAGACCCTCTGCATTGCAGCCTGTTGGTCTCCCCACTGAGCTATCGCTGCTCTTTTTGTGGCACAGCAATAGTGCATCTGCTATCCGGGATATTATTATTTTTATATTATTATTATTTATAGATTTATACATTATTATATCTGGGATCCGGGTTTCGATTTCAGGACCGTTTACAGTATAATAATAATAATGTCAGCTCTGTATTAAACTGTCCCACTGCTGAACACGGGCCTCTCAGTGTGAGTGTTAGGCCATAGTCCACCACGCTGGCGCAGTGCGAGTTGGCAGACTTCACATTGCTTCAAGAACATCATGGAGAACTCTTAGACATGCAAGTTTCCTCACGAAGTTTTTCTTCACCGTTATAGCAAGCGATAATTAAATATTTAACCTCTAGTGTGCCAGGGGCTCGCATGCGAGCCAGCAAAAAGCTCTTGTTTATATTTTACTACGTAGCTGACATCATAACAAATTCTGTAGTACCATTTTTTTGATTCTACGAGCTATGAGTGGGCCGGTAATTAACAATAACAAAATCTCAAGTGGCACGCGGCGATAACGGGCGATAATGTAAACATCCAGCTGTCTCACAAGAGGTTAATACGCACATAATTTCGAAATGTCAGAGATGCGCGTCTTAGGATCGAACTCGAGGCCTCTGCGTGGCAGTCCACTAGGCTATCGGTACTTTTAGAGTTGTTATTAGGTATTTCAGTCAGGAAATTCTAAGAAACAGCACTAGGTCCAAAGATGTTACACGACAATATGCCTCTATTACGGAGGAACTAATACACCTCTACCCATCCGTTGAGTATACAGGCGTGAGACTATAATGTATGTATTCATACATTATAGGTGACACAGGAAATGTTACAAAAAATCAAAGACAATATAACAAAAATCATCAAATCATTTAATCGTAACTTCACAAATTTAATCCATCATACATCATTATCTACAACTATAATGTGTAATACATCAGTCAGATTCTACTGTTGTTTACTACCTTAAAAAATATAGATATCTCAGAGTTATAAAAGGTTGGACACTCTTTTGTGGGAATCACATCTGTCACTATAAAGAGCGTAAAGTATTAACGTCAATAGCTCAATGCGCAAGTTCCATCTTATACAGCCAGCAAATATGCGAAACATTTATCTCTGTATATGCGAATACTTACGCACGGAGGCGACGACTTTATTAAAATATTAAGAAGCTTTAATATCGTAAATATATAATGGTTGGTGATGGTTTAGCATTTTGCCACTGTTTATCTAATTAGTATTAGGGAGAGTCGCAGTTCTACCCATAATGCGATTGGGCGGCCTCGGACACCGAGTGGACTTATGTACAACACGGTATCTATTTTGCACCGCGCACCTATTTATATACACATTACTTTATTTATTTATATATATAATCATCACTATATCATACTGTTGTAAAACCATTCGAATATAATTGTGCATATCGCTTCTTTCCAGGAAGTATTAAATTTGTACTGTGAGAAGTCAATGTGCACTTGCAAGTAATACAAGTGGAACTACGTTCACACAGCACAAGGCATTCGTTACATAAACCTCACGATGATAATACGCTTCAATCCAAGACATTTGGACATTTTAAATAGTCAGCTAAACCATATCGAGACAATGATAAAATTATTTTAATTAGACGCCGGCGTCCGAACAATGGCTCATAAGCAAGCGTCTGTTTACAGCATTAGTTCTCAAAATGGTCCAGGTGGACCCCCAGGGGTCCACGGGAGACTAGACGAGTCTCTAATTTGGCGTGATAAAAAAATGGGGATTCACAATTCGTAAGCGGAGGTCCACGAAAATTTATTTGCTTTGGATAGTGAAGAACTAAAATGTAGGCAGATAATAATTATTTTAAGAAGCTCAGCGTCTGTTACTTGTAAAAACATGCATATTCCATACATGCCCGCTTATCGTCGTAAGTTCAGTCCCTAGAATTTCAAAAAAGGTCAGCCATTTTTTAATTGCGTGAACTTGTTTGATTCTTCACCAATATAAATACGAATGCCAAGGAATATGGTAGAAATGTAGCTGCAGGGGGTCCACCGGAACCAACTAAATTTTGGAAGTGGCCTATGTCAAATAAAAAGTCTGGGAACCTCTGGTTTACAATAAGAACATTTATGCATCTAATCGTAATAGTGAAGACACTACTTGTTTTTATGTTGTTGTACTATATCTCATAGTAAAAATAGCAACGCAACACATACAGCCTCAATGGAATTTTTTTAAAGCGGATTTTTCATTCCATCCTTATATAATGAGTTAACTACTGTAGATTGGAATCTTTTGTATAAAATACACAATTTAGAGACATCACTTAATTACTTTTACACTAATTTAAGTAATACTTTAGATCAGTGGATGCCTAGGAAAAAGCTACGTAATGAACTCTCAGAGAATATATACCCAGAATGGTACACTAGTGCCATAATAAACGATTTTAACCTTAAAAGCAAGCTTTACAAAAGGTAAGTACAAGCAGACGCAATTAAATTGTGGTTATCTCGAATTTGCTAGATATAGGACGAGTATAAAAAAAGCAATAGATATAGCACTTAGACAGTATATTCATAACATACAATGTCATTTTGCAAAGGACCCGGGACAATTTTGGGAGTATGTAAGAAACAGGCGGGGCAGAGCTACTAGTGAGATCCTAAAATAAGATGGTGAAAATGTCACTCATGACGAATGTGCTAGGCAGTTTGCGGAGTACTTTGAGTCAGTGTACAATAATTCCCCACCGCAGCTGGATGCGACAGCAGCACCGGCGGCGCCGGCAGAAGGCGGTGTATCAAGCGTGCGTATAAGTATAAATGCTCTGAGTTTGCAAGAGGTATGCGTAGCGCTCGCCCGCCTTAAACCAAAGCGCTCGTCAGGCCCAGATGGTATACCTGCGTTCCTATTTAAATACTGTTTTTTTTTTCTTTTTTTTTTGTTCGTCAATATTACCACTCTCCACCTGATGGTAAGCAGTCGTGTGGTCTAAGAGAAGTGGCCTCCACACCGCCCTCATAGCAGCAGAGGCGCTGTTGAGGTCTCTACTTTGACGGCCTGAGAAGGTGCTTTTTCACGCCCCGCTTAAAGGATCCAGGATTGAAGGAAGAAGGAAACACGTGCCTTGGCAGAGAATTCCATGCCTTGGTCGTTCGGCAGAGGTATGAGGACCCAAACTTGTTGGTACGCGCTTTAATCGACTCTACCGTGTTGGCAAAACCTCTTCACCATCTGTTTAATGTTAGTTTAAAGCTACAGACCTTTACAAAACGATGGAAGATTCCGCCCGTTATACCGACGGAACATTGAGATAACTACCATCTTAGTCTCCCCGCGACCAGAGCTGCTGAAAAGCAACCGAAACGTCGCGGCAAATGTAAATATAAATAGTTTTAATAGTTTCAATAGCTTCAAAATTAGTAAGTTTAATAGTAGTAGTGTAACAATTTCTAAATGATGTAATAACGAGTCGAATAAACAACGCGATAAAATCCGTATATAGTAGTTTAATTTCAATGAATAACATTCGCGTAAACAGAAGACAATATTAAATAAATATCAGTGTAAAATACGTTAAACGTTTTGCAAGATCACTACTTCAGATTTTATTAACTCTGAGATACTTACAGCACTAATATATAATTATTAAAATTACTGTAACCAGAGACGATGCAGTGTTTTGGACACATAGTGCAATATGCGTCAAAACTAACACTACATTTTGACCTTTTAATTTTAAAGCACTTGATCGCATGTGCGCGATTGGAGAAGAGAACAGACAAGGTGGAGTGGCATGTGAAATGGCAAGGGTTATTATTCTAAAAAACATAATTACTACCATATTTCGGTCGTTGGGCTTTTAGGAACGCATTCTAAGTTCGGCTATAACTAATGGATCTAAAAATAAGATTTTCGAGGCGTGTTGACCATATTCGTAGGAAGATGGAGAAAGATCAAGTCTAAAGAACTCCAAACCAACAAACACGCATGAAAGAAAGAGATTACCTGAAGGAAAAGCCTATTAAGTCGCAGCAGCACACCGGCGGGTAGACAGTACAGGTTTTATATTATGTTTAAATTTCTTCATGCATCTTTGTCAGTTACTCGTAACCCTGGACTTTCTTCAAAGCGTCTCTTGAAATCAAAAACGTTTACAACTGCTAAGATTTCGTTAAACTAATAAGGCGGTTATTGACGTGACAACGTCTAATAAATCGATGAACGCCGGCTGCACGCACAAAAAAGGATGACTCATTGTCCCGTTACGCTCATTGTAACGTTACGGGAAAGAAATTTTATTATGATGTTGGCACGTTAAACTATCGTCCGTAAACCGACTTTAAAGACAACCAATTTTTTTATTCTGTTATCGGGAAGTAGACTATCTGAATACATTTATTACCAAAGCCATACAAACATGAGTTTTACGTCAAATACTTATGGCATTTATGTGCGTATTATTCTCACAATCAAGACGGTGAACAAACACACGTCCCGCTTAAAATGTTAATATCCTATGGCCGATTGCCACATCAGACAGAAAACAAAATGGCCGAGTAGAAAATAGTCAAAATCGTACTCATTACATTGTGGTTTGACGTTGGTATTACTGTTAGTTTCAGTTTTGTACCCATTGCGTCGAACGTATGAGATTGTCACGTAGAAACAGAAATAAACGCGCCGTGAACATAAAATTTGCGATACGCTCATAATGAAGATGGATAACGGTAGGCGCAATAAAGGCGTGGTTTATTTGAATACAGACAAGTTAAACAATTACTGGATTGTTTCAGATGATCAGACGTCTTAACATAATTACTCATATGATACGACAGAATATCGTTTTCGTATTGGTTATTGTCAAACTTCCAGATCCCTCCGAAGTTACTATAGTTTGCGGTATTGATTACATAAATAGGCATCGGAACGGGGAATATTTTTACTGCAATGTTTTTAACTATAGCCCGGAAAGCTTAAAATCATTTAAATGTGTCGGCCATTCCAAAAATGACTTTTATAATGTGGCTGTTACTGTCGGCCAGAATACTACAACCAGACATTGCAGTAAAATAATACCCGTTTAGGAGGTCCTTTTGAGTGCATCAAATTGACAGACGAAAAAGTTTATCTAAACTAAATTTATTGCATATCGTACGACTTCTAATCGTATCGGAGTTGTCGTGTCATCTTGAACCACGCTGCAGGTCTAATTCTAAAGGCATTATCGTTGGGGCTATCGTTACGAAAGATCACAGTCTTCTAAAGTATTATTATCATTAAAACGGAAATCTACTTCGGTATATTATACTAAGTTAGTAGCGATTCGTCCAAATTGAAGCGAGACAATTGACTGCACAGTTATCTTGGTATGCAATAGACAGTAACAGCGGCAAGAGAGATGAATTCGAGTCTCAAAGGAGAATAAAAAAATATAGTTATTGAGTCGTACCCATGTTTCTGAAAGGCAGATTAACACACAGTAAAAGGCTTGCTGTAATTGGCTAACTGAATTAGAAACAGCCAGTCAAATCACTTGACAAGATGACTTTGATTTTAACACATCGCTACATTACAGAAACCGGGTATACCTATTATTTGTGTCTCCATTGTTTGTAGGTTTGTAAAATCTCTGTTAGTTGACCAAAATAATATACATATGTATTGTATCATCTAACGCTAGTATGAACAGTTTTCTGTAGGACAAATGTGCACCGAAATGCATAACACTATCCTAACTAATACTATTAATGCAAATGTGTGTGTGTGTGTTGTTTACGCTTTAAATACTCAATCGATTAGCATGAAATTTCGCTTACACGTTATCAGGAAACAGTATACAGAAAAGGATATCCCACCAAAAAAATTTCATGTAAAATGTTGGCAAGACAAGACCATATGACTCGCACTGTCAAAAAGTTATCAGATCTCATGTAGAGCCAAACTTCTAACTCTACAAGGCCTAACTTCACAAACTCTACACCTTAGTCAAAATATGTGGTTACGCAACGCATTGAATGATTCGAGCTAAATTACTAAAATATACATGTTTTGTATCATACAAGTACTAAATCCGCAGCAATCAAATTAGCTAGAGATAAAACTAAATTTATTGGATATTCTATTGACACTAAGGCACTTCCTTCAAGCGCTATGGAAGGTCTACTCACCGCAGAAACACAACACATAATTATCTGCGTATATATGTATAATGTATATATCTGCGTATATATGTACATGAACATTTTGTTACACCCTACTTCTTCAAAACCGCTATAAAAGAAAACAACATACTCACTACTCTATGGCACAACCGTCGCTTCAATTTAAACGTACCCTCATTTGGCAGTGTTGGCAGATCACACTTTGCAAGTAGCAAGTAGCTTCAATATGTCCACACACTTCAATATCACATTATGGTAAGAAAGCAGTTTCACTCACTTAACAGTTCATGGCAACAGCTTTGTATAATCTTAGCCTAGATTCCGACAACGCAGCCAATATGCTGTTACCATTTAATTGCATCGAGCAAACGTCCAGCGCCGGTTCCGCTGCGGGAAGTGACACAGTCCTCACACCATCTAAACCGTGGAGATACAAAGCACTATCGCTTTCAGAATGCGCTGCAACCCACGATGCTCCAGGGGCTTTAACCCACGTAGCTCTAGACATTAACGAAGACCTCCCAGATCCGCTGAACGTATCTTCAATATCTATCAAGATATCCCCACTAGAGACACTAGCTTTAAGCTTGCAGACTATCAGTTTAGACCGTTCTATGCCGTTCACACTTGGTCGAACGGATATTAACGCGCGGTGGGTCTCATTATCATAGCTTAAAGACATGAAAGAGCCATCCACTGGCAACGCTCTTGGTTCCCATTGACGATTGTTCGGTACCCATAACCAGCTGGTGTTTAACTGGCACGAGAGCAGACCGAATTCTGTTGAGCATAAGGAGATAACTGGAGACATATCCCCAGGCGCTTGTAGAGTCGCTATGTGGGTGGATAGGTTACGAAAATCGTACTGGAGAACCATGCCACCTACGCCACCGACGTAGAACTCATTACTCCGTAAGTAGTCCCAGGAACAAGACCAGAGGGGGAAGCCAGCATTCACTGTCACGTTAGGTATTCCTCTATCTACGATTCTGGCTGTACTATCCAATCCTACACTCAAAAGTAAGTCTCTTGGCTGCGAATACGTGAGATCACGAATCGGTTTTGGATGTAAATGGACGAACTGCCCTAATTTGTAATCCACACAACTGACTTTCCGGATTCCGTAGCCAGGGAAGAGGTAGTTCATGCTTTTTTGCGACACATACAACTCATAAGTCCTGCAGTTGTAAGTCATGACCCTACATCCGCCGTCTTTGTATATTTCCAGATTCTTTTCCAATGCAAACCTCCACGTTCTTCTGATAGTCTGTTCTTTAGGAACTTGTGATTTCATTAACGTACTTCTTAATACTTCTAATTGTAAAACACAGGCATGGTGGGCTATTTTTGTCTTCTGCAATTCCAGTTCAGTTTTGCTTTTCTCCGATTGCAGTGTCTCCACTTGCTTCTGCAATGTGGTAATTTGAGAAGTGTCTGCTGCTACTAGTCTTCTCGCGTATATAAAACGAAGGTCTCTGGGAGCAGCTTTGCTTTTGCAAGTAGGACACGATTTCTCCTTCGACGGTTGAGCTTTTAACCATCTCTCAACACATTTAGAACCGAAAAGATGACCACATTTCAAAGCTACCAATCTATGATCACCAGAATTACCCCAGGAATCTAGGCAAATCGGACACGTTTCTCCGTCCAATTCTTCATGTTTTTGGGGAGAGTTGACTTTTCTGATTTTAGCTGGCGGTTCGTCTTCGATATCTGAAGTTTTTCTGGCGAGAGATTCAGGTGCAGACTGATTAGAGTCTTCCATTCCAGACATGGGGTTGCTATCCTCATTTTGATTCGAGACAGTGTTGCTAATATTACTATCTTCATTATGTATGAGATTCTCATTCCCTCTAACTATACCTAAATCGATATCTCTCGTATTTTCATCAGCAATTTCGTGTACAACTCCATGTGTGGTTGCCAAAGAATCATTACTATTTTCGTTAACCACTTCCGGTACTCTCTGTTCCCCATCACCAGCAGGGTTTTGTATACCATCATTAGATTCCTCCGGTTGGGTAAAAGTGTTTGAATTCCGACCTTCAATTTCGAGATCTATATCTTGCCTGTTTGGTTGCCGCTGTGAGAGAATTAGGTCGTCTAGATCCTGGTATTCGGGTTGTCCAGGAGAGTCTAGGATGTTAGGGCTTCCTGGAGATGCTGGTATGAGTTCTGAGTTCACCCTGCCAGGTGATGAACGGCTCTGGCTCATTCTGATGCATTAGGGTTATCTGTAAAAGAATAATAAAAGTTAAATAATGTTTTAAAGATCTCTGTCTACCTTTTGCAGACATACATAGTTTCATATATACCCCATATATGAAACTATGTATGTCTGCAAAAGTCTACTTAGTTGATTTAATAATTAAAGTACGTGAACACCTGCATGTCTAAGTTATTAAGAATCAATACATTGCACGGATGGTGTATGGCGTGATGGTTTAAGTGGTCTCCTCGCCACTGCCCCTGCACCGACTGCTGTATGTTCGGTCCTCACACGGGACTAAATTTTGTGTGATTCACAAATAGCTGATCCGAGCCTGGGTGTGTTTTATGTTCGTTATTTGAACGTTTGGTAAGTCACTCGCAAGTCAGGGATTTCTTGTGCGGCAGATGTGTTTTTAGTAAACAAATCAAAAACATTAAAAACAAATGTAGTTTTTTTAAACAAATTCTTGGTAGCAGCATAAAGTCTGATATTGAGGTGGGTAACCAGCAGCCAGTAGCAGCTTGCCTGATATAATGTGATACCTGAACACTGCAAGTATATTTGATCTGTGCCTACCACTCTGAAAATTTACAATCGTGACACTGATGGAATGATGATATCCCCATTTACTTGGCGCATCAACGGGGACTTGTAAACATTTTTCAACGAAATGGCCGATGGGCATGGCCAAAAGTGTGTTCTCGGCGCGAAGCTACGTTTTCATCCTTTAATACCTCCATCGTTTTTGTGATCTTATGCTAATATGGATGAAATAAATAGTATGCAGTTCACATAATATAAATTGAGATGATATCTCCACCCTCCCAATTAACAACATAAATAAGAAAAACAATCCCTTTTTATAAGATTTATTAGCGTTTAAAGTCTGTCGTGTAATCGTGACCTTGGCGTGCTGGACACATTTTGCTGTCACGTGTACATGACGGTGATGGTGAAAAGATTAACTTCCCATTGACCTATCTCGTTAATATGGCAATCGATTAATTTTTCATACATAAATCCCCATTACCTTGGCATCGAGATCACATTGCGGATCTGTGGAAAATAGTTTACAGATGCCCATTGATGTGGTAGGTCAATGGGGATATGTGGTATCCGTTTGTCTGTTCGCGATAAACTCAAAAACTACTAAACCAATTTTCATGCGGTTTTCAACAATAGACAGAGTGATTCAAGAGGAAGGTGTAGATGTATAATTTGATAAGGTTTTGTACTATCCGTGCGAAGCCGGGGCGGTTCGCTAGTATCCTTACTAATATTATAAATGCGAAAATGAGTTTGTGTGTTTGTTACGCTTTCAGGCCTTAACTACTCAACCGATCAACATGAAATTTTGCATACACGTTGTCAGGGGTACAGAATAGGACATAGGGTACCTTTCATCTAGAAAAAAGAACTGTTGCAAACCTAACCTAACGTAACCTACATTTACGCGAGCAAAGCCGCGGGTTAAAACTAGTACTATATATAATTTAGTGTCAATGACAACTGCACACGCGATACTAATATGTTACTTGTATTGTGGAGCTGATGGTGGCTGCGGTTGGCGCCACCATTATTGTCATGTGTGTCTAGGAATACTTAACAGGGATTGACATTCTCAAAAATCAAAAGTTTACCCTGTATGCTCGTAGTTACTCGATGTTAAACCCTTATAGATGTTTCGATTTGTTGTCGGCCTCGATGGCGTAGTGGTTAGTGTAACGGACTGCCACGCGTGATGTCGCGGGTTCATTCCCGCACAAGTCAAACATTTGTGTGCATGAACATGGATGTTTGTCTTGGTCTGGGTGTTTCTATGTATAATAATTATGTATGTATTTACAAAACAAAAAGTATATATGTATGTTTATCCATTGTCTAGTACCCATAGTACAAGCTCTGCTTAGTTTGGGCTAGATGGTGTTGTGTGTATGTGATAGAATATTATATTAATGATTGCTTGCAACTTACTCGTATAACTATAGTCAGTTGACATCGTCTGCTAAAGAGCGATGGAAATGTCAGGAAAATGTAAATGCGAAAATGAGTTCATTTGTTACACTTTCACGGCCTTAACTGCTTGATCGATCATCGTGAAATTAAGTATATACTTTGTCTGGGATAGAGAAAAGGACATAGGGTACCTTTCATCCAGAAAAAATACTGTTTTCGAAGGATAGCTAGCGCAGGCTTATACCACATAACAACAAGGCAAAGTTCTCGGAAAACATGTTTGTATACATGTCGCAGTAAGATAGATGAAGCCGTAATATAGTTATATCCCTAGGGATATAATTATATACCGTAACATAGTTATACGAAAGCGATTCATTACTATCTCACTAGGAATATAGTTATAAAACCGTCCAAGTTTAGTGATATACTTATATTACTAGATTAAGTTTAGTGAAATAGCTTTAGGAGTGTGCGGCGCAGGCGGTGCGGCGGGGGAGGGGTTCGTTGTGTTTACGCGCTCCTCACTCCGCAGTCAGTCGGCCGATAACAGTTGTTCGGCGTTCACGTCTAGTTTTCGTGCATGTTCATTTAATTGTCGCTACGTTTCCTTAGTATTTGATATATATTCGTTTTATCATTGCTAATTACTTGTGCCAGCTATGGATAAAGATGAAGAAATTAATGCAAGGCGACGTTTTGAACACGAAATTCGTCTATTTTACAATGCGAGATGCAAAAAACCAGAGTGGACGCGGCAGAGAATAAGTGAAGTAATAAATTACATAGAAAGGTATGAAGCGGCGCCTCGGCTTAATGTAAAGAGAAATCCTAACCATCATTTTTATGCAAACCATTATGACGTAATGCAGGTAGGAGGTGAAAAGTATTTAGCTTTGAAACGAAAATCGACTACTGATCCTATTATAAAAATTTTGCCCTCCGAAGAATATTACAATGCTTTGTCAGAAATTCATAAAAACACAGGACATGGTGGTCGTGACAAAATGTTACATACTTTGAAATCTCAATATTTTATACCTACGCCAGTGGTTATCAGTTTCGTTAAACAGTGTGTAACGTGCCAAAATAAGAAGGCGTTTCCAAAGAAAGGTATTGTAGTCCGACCTATAATTTCGAACTCATTTAACAATCGAGGGCAAGTAGATTTAATAGACCTACAGTCAACTCCAGACAGAGAATATAAATGGATACTTCATTACCAAGACCACACAACAAAGTTTTCGTTTCTTCGACCTTTAACCTCCAAGCGCGCCGCAGAGGTCGCATTGGAATTACTGAAAGTTTTTTTGGATATTGGATGCCCTGAGATACTTCAGAGTGATAACGGCCGAGAATTCACAGCGTCAATTATAAAGGAATTGGTTCAAATGTGGCCAAGTTGTAAAATAATTAACGGAAGACCTAGACATCCAGCGAGTCAAGGATCTGTGGAGCGAGCGAACCAAGATGTGGAGAACATGTTACAGGCTTGGCTACAAGATAATAATTCTACTAATTGGTCGATTGGAATACGCTTTGTACAGTACCAAAAAAACTGCTCTTTTCATCGAACTATAAAAAGAACACCATACAAAGCTGTTTTTGGAGTAAATCCTCAAATTGGTTTGTTATCACAAGTGCCTGCTGATTTGCTTAATAAACTAAGAACTGAAGAAGATCTTGAGAAGATATTAAATCAACAACAATCTTGTTCATCGGCAACACCTGCACATAATGACGAATTACCTGTTGACTATGTTAACTTGCAGCAACCATCCTGTTTATCGGCGTCACAACCGTCATCTTCATCAGCAGCGCCAGAGCCTATTGAAATCTGCGACCGTGACTTGCCTGTTGAGTTTGTCAACTTGCAACAACCGTCATCTTCATCAGCAGCGCCAGCGCCTATTGAAACCTGCGACCGTGACTTGCCTGCCGAGTCTGTCAACTTGCAACAACCGTCATCTTCATCAGCAGCGCCAGCGCCTGTTGAAACCTGCGACCGTGATTTGCCTGTCGAGTCTGTTAACTTGAAACAATCGGCATCGGGAGCGCCAGCAGAACAAATTTTACTTTTATGTGTAGTTTGCGGCAAAGAATGTACAGGAGCACATTCTTGCTACTCTTGTGCACGAAACGTTCACGTAATTTGTGGAATAACGTCATGTGATGAAGGTTACGGATCGCAACTATTATGCTATTTATGCAACAGTGAAAAAACATTCAAGACCAAAGAGACAAAGCTGCTGAAAACTTAAGAAAAGCCGCACATAAAATGAAAACCCACTCATCACAGAAATTTCCTGACATTGACGTGGGATCTTCAGTGCTTATAGAGATACCAAAAATAGATCGTGGACCATTGGATCAAAAAAATGTATTAGGAAAAGTTTTAGAAAAGCGAAATGAAAGTCATAAAATTGGAACATCAGTTGGTATCCTGAAAGACTGGTTACCCAGAAATGCAATACAGCTTTCAAACATTACTTTGAATGATCCTATACCAAATGAAAACTTGTCACTGAGAGAAATATGCCAAAAATTGTCGCGCTTTGGTGGCAAAGGTTATTTAAAATGTTCCTGTAAAAAATCGAATATACAGTGTTCTACTAAAAGATGTGCCTGTAAGAAGCATTCAGTGCTATGTAATTCTAGATGTCATGATTCTTCTTCTTGTCTGAACAAAAATTAAAAAATACTTTTAAAGAAACCAAGATCTCAACTTAGTTGATAAGAAATAAAGACATCTCAAAACTGTTGATTAGCTTTAAAAGATTTTTAATGTTTGATTAGTTTTAATTGTATTGTTAATGTTTAAATTCCAAAAATATGATCGTTTTAATTATAATTGAAATTACTTTAATACGTGTTAATGTCACAAAGTATTGTAACTAACTGCAGGATACATAAAGTTGATTTTTTAATAAAGATAAAACCAATATAATATTGTTTTATTTAATTATATATGGTAGATTTCTATTTCACTAAGCTTAATCAAGTAATATATTTATAACACTTAACTTAATCTAGTAATATAAGTATATCACTAAACTTGGACGGTTTTATAACTATATTCCTAGTGAGATAGTAATGAATCGCTTTCGTATAACTATGTTACGGTATATAATTATATCCCTAGGGATATAACTATATTACGGCTTCATCTATCTTACTGCGACATACACATACCTAAACTGATAAATGATAAATAATGAATAATAATATGTTAGTTCCTGTTCCGAAATGGCATCACCAGCCCCATTGGCGTATACAGGATAAAATGACAATACTAATAACCTATTAACTATGTGTTATTTTTAAAAATAATAGAATTATAAACCACTGAACCGATCATTCTGATATTTTGCATATACATTGTCAGGTGTACAGAAACGGACATATGCTACCCTTCATCCCGAAGAAAATTACTGTTCCCGAAGAAAACAACAATAACGTTCTAATGATAATAGATGGCGCCACGTGTCTTTCGAATCATGATTGAATTATATTATTAAAAGCAGAGTACGACCTGAATTGATTGTTAAATTCTAAATTAACGTGAGCGAAGCATCGGGCAAAAGCTAGTAAGTATATAATTTCAATGACAACTGAGTGGGATACTGTTGGATTGCCATGCAGAGATCATGAGTTTGATCCCAATTTATTTATTTGGGAAAACAAACAGATACATACAATTCTTAAATTAAATAATTTATAAAAAAGATGGTGGTAAGTATGTACCTCACAACGTTATCCACATATTAGAAATGTGAGTTTGATCCCAATGCACGCACATCTAATTTTCAAAGTTATGTGCTACATGCAGTTGTTATATAATAGTGTTACTTGGTAGCCATGGCTTAATTTTGGATGCTTTTATGGACATTGTAATATTACTTGAGCATGCTGTCAAAATATTAATGATGGAATACCCCGAAGATTGAAAAGTCATTTATATACAGGGTGCCCAGAAGCCAACGTCAAGCCGGAATTAGGTAATAGGCTAAGTTACAATAGCTATCAGAAAAATTAAAAAAAATCTAGGTTAGTATTTTAAAAATTATAGGCATTTTAAAAAAAAAACAAATAATCTACACCATCTTTTTACTCCTGTTACTACAGGATATTTACTTTTTGAATTTCTTTTTTGTTATGTATTCTCGAATAATGCTTCTTTAAGCTCCCGATTTTTTCGATTATTCGAGATTACAAAACATATAGTTTTACACCCAATATTGTTGAAAGAAATAAGCACAGGAGTAGTCTACCATATTGGAGCCTATGCCGGTCCACCGTTACAGACTTGGTGCTGATGTCGAGAATTTCTTAAGAGAAAAGTTTTACAACACTGATCAACCTAGGAATCGAACCCGAGATCTTCTGCACGGCAGTCGTATTCACTATCGCTGTGCTAACCAGAGAGTCTTAGAATCATTTACGTGCGTATTTGATAATTATTTCAATCAATCAGCCCACCGCAGTCCACTGCTGGACATAGGCCTGATAATTATTTACTTAAATTTGATCAAAATGAAGTCATAACACTATTTTCTAAGCTTACTCTATGTCGTTAATATGACTTAAAGGTTATTTAGGAGCTATATTCTTTAACACATTAGCTTACAATAAAATACATGTTTAAATAACAATAAAACAAAATGTAGGTACACACTTACTTACTTTTTCATCATACGGCGAAATTTTTTTCCAAATACATCGCCATGCAAGAAATAAGATAGCATGCGGTAAATTATAATTGTAAATAGTAACACAAACTAATAAGTTTTCTTGAAATATCAGAAATTTAACTGATACCCACTTTGGTTTGGAATAAAACAATAAATTTTAATTTTTACGAGTAGAACCAAGCGAAACATTGAAATTGATTGAAACTATTGAAATAAGCAACTGACAGTTAGATACAGATTACAGAAATATGTTCGGATACGCAATGCGATAACGACATGGTATTCGGTATTCCTTCATTTTTCAGAAAAATTATAAAATATTATTTCCAACTAAAACCTACATAAGTATGAATAGAAGTACCTAGTAAAAAATAGAGAACAATTAATTGTAAAATATTTTAACGTATTATCAGCTGGCGGGCATAAGCCAGGTCCGTAGCTGGAAACCGTTAGGGTTGTAGATCAGCCGGCAGGCATAAGCCAGGTCCGTAGCTGGTAACCGTTAGGGTTATATTGAAACACGTAGACTGATTCAACTGAGAATATATTTACAATTTTTAAGCCTTCTTATATCTCATTTATTGTTCATGCAAGTAACGCTAGCACTAATGTGTACAATAATCATTTACACCAATCAGCGACAAATAAACACAATTCTACAATTTTACGAGGAGTTCTTGAGCCTGTGTGCGTGCGGCGCGGTGAGTATAAATACTGCCACGTATAAAAGCAGAGACCAACTTCGCGCGTCTCTTAATCCGTAGGTTGGTTTCGTCGCGGCTAGACGTATGATGCTCCGTTCGATCGCCTTCGCACGTCGCTTGGTTTCGGCGCGGCTAGACGTATGATGCTCTGTACGATTTCAGGTTCCTCATAAACTTATATGTTGCTTGTGCCTATATACATACGCCACATCTTGATTGATAATTGTTTATATATTATGCTTCTCCCTTAGCCTTTATTATTCCCAATACACTTGGGGTCGGCTTTCTAATCTAACCGAATTTGACTGCTGTATATCAGTTTTTACACGGTGCGACTGCCATCTGACCTCCGCAACCCGAAGGCTAACGATACCCTAAGGCTAGACCAGTGTCAGGATATTAGAGGGCACTGACTTCCCAATAACGACTGCCACAAATGTTCATGGCAGCCGGGACCGACGCCGACGGCTTAACGTGCTTTCCGAGGCACGGAGCAGGCGATAATTGTCAATCAATAAGCACATCATTTCGAAAAGTTATATCTGCATTGCGGTCTGTTGGTCTCCCCACTGAGATATAGTTGCTGTGTTTATCTATACTAATATTATAAAGCTGAAGAGTTTGTTTGTTTACATTTTTCAAATCGGACCAGTAGTTCCTGAGATTAGCGCTTGAACGCGCTAATCTCAGGAACTACTGGTCCGATTTGAATAATTATTTTAGTGTTAGATAGCCCATTTATCGAGGAAGACTATAGGCTATATATCATCACGCTAAGATCAATAGGAGCGGAGCACCAATGAAGAATGTTTCAAATCGGAGGGTTTTTCCCTTTTTGAAAGCTTCCGTTGCGTGCGCTGCGTAAACAGTTAAAGTTTCGCAAAAATCATGTATGACAGAATTGTTCCCTTTTAAAAGTTCTAAAAAAGTCCGGGACAGCATATGTCTATCTTTTAAGGTTGGCTCACTGTAACCTTTTTTATGCTAACCAAATTTGTTCTAAAATAATGCATTATTTGCGAAGGTGTTTTTATAAACATGATATTAATCCTTATCCGAATAAATACGTTATTCATCACAAGTATTTCATTTAAAACAAAATTGCCCTTTACATCATTCAATTTCAATGAATATCTTAGGAGATATCGCAGTTTTAAAATAATGATAACGAAGTCGCGGGTTAAAGTTAGCGTTAGCCCAAAGTAACTATTCCACGCGGACGAAGTTGCGGGCAGAAGCTAGTATACTATAATACAATATAATTATAGTATTTTGCCAGCTATACTTTTAGGTCACACGTCTATTACGTGAGACATAAAAGCATATCCGGCAATGGTTGACTGGTAGATAATGCCCGTGGCATTAAGTCCGCCGATGTACTATTTTATGCATAAAGTTTTAAATAAATAAACATGATCTTACAACCCTCTCTATTAGTCACATTAAGTCTACTGAGAATGATGGCAAAATCTAATAACACTTTGCACGACTATAACACAAAGTTATTTGCCTGCAATGTTTTGTAGGATTCTGTTAGGTCAGACTAGAGGATCTAACTCAACATGACACAATTGCACGCAAATTTGTGCTACATCAATAACAGCAAAACCAGTATGCAGTTTTAAATATTGATGCTGTTGACATTACATTAACAAACTAAAATAACAGAGCATTATGCTTGAATATGCTTCAAAGGTCTCTCGCCCATATTTAGCCATCCAGGTATTTAGGGTCTATGTAAAAGAGTACGAAGTAGACAGCGATCTAATCTATTAACAATATAATGCTGCGGTTGCGAAACACTGAATTCATAGGCAATAGGTAACAATAATAATTAATTCCAACTAATATTTTTCCTGGACAAAGACAACTCCCGCACTAGGAATTAATCCTGTGTCACAGGGCACTTTACAAACATTCAAACAACGGACACAAAGAACATCCAGACTCGGAACAATTATTTGTGAATCAAACAAACTTTTGTCCCGTGTGAGGATCGAACCCACAGCACTCAGCGCAGTGACAGTGGCGAGGCGATCACTTAAACCACTACGCCATCCGTACAGTCATAGTACCTATATTATAAATACCTACCAATGTGGGTTTGTTTGTTCACACCTTAACTATTCGACTGATCATCATGAAATTTCGCATACACATTTAAACAGGGATAGGTACTATTTCTGATGGACATACCAAACCGGTTCAAACATGATTTACTTTAACAAATTGGAATATCCGAACGTACACAGGTACTTTTTGAGAACTCTTAAGATTATCACTTACAAATAGAAAACGAGAATGAAATGAGAATGTGTATACTTGTCCATGATTGGTTAGATTATAAAATGTGTCAAAATTTAGACCAATCAGATTACTCACTCTACTAATGTCCAATAAGATTACGCGGAATAAAGTTGGTAACGTGGTGTATTTATTTATATTCCTGTCAGTTGGCAGCAGTGTCAGAATCGCAGTGGAACGGGGTGGCGTAGCGGGTTGCGCCCGATCCCGTTTATAACATTTTTCTTGAAATACGAGCTTGTATCCGTGACTTATTTGTGTAAAATTAATATAAGTCTCTAGTGATAAGTGTTTCAAGTGTCCAATAAAACGCGATGGACGCCTTGTGAGCTGTGAAATTGTGTTTTACAAGTTGATAGTCGTTGTTATTAAATGGCGTCGACTACCTAATAATATCAAAATGTTTGTGTGAAAACGTGAAATAATCGGATTACGCTGCTGTGATGTGTTTTGTCGCTGGTCAGTATGTTGTGTTTAATTTTTAATATTGGTAGTGAATACAGTAATCTATTGATCACTCAGCCTGTTCACAAAACTCAGCTTCAGGTCCTGATAGTGTCAAAAAATGGGTCATAAATCTGTAAAAGATCATTATTTTAGACACTTAGGCGTTGTAACTAGGTCGTGCAGCGCGTGTGTTAGTCAATATCTCGGGTATTCCGCTCTGGGTGAGCTGTGTTGACATTTTAACATCGAAAATGTCGCAAGCGTATCTGGGTCAGATAGTTTGGGGTCAATTGCGCGCGCATGTGACGTCACAGCCTCCCCTGCACACCCCCGAGCACATTTCACTTTCTGTGTACACTAAATATATAAAATAGGGCGGCTAGGTCATGAAACCAAGGAGGCTGTGTAGGCTGAATAGCGTCATGACAGGTATTTTTAGTCTGTGATTTACTTGTGCTTGTTGTAGAGATTTGCCCTAATTTTTTTAAAGATTTATCTTCTATGTAATTTCGTGCAAAAAATGTCTGTGATGATAAGATCTTAGACCATAAATTACATGGATTCCTGCCATAGGTTACTTATATAAACAACTATAGGTAAAGTTGTAGTGATATGCTAAGTGTGTAGTGTTTAAATAATACTAGTTTTTACTCAAATACAATAATTTTATCTTAGCCAATATTTAGACACTACGAAATTATCCCTTTTCCATCCATATACTCCTTACTGCGAAATATGCTAGTCCATTTAGTAGATAGAACAATTTAAAAGTAACTAAATCCTTTATTATTTTACTTAGAATGTTGGTAGAATTATATATTTTTTAAATGTTTATTTGACTGCTATAAGAATTATAATGCTGCCTATGTCCTATGCTGGAGATATAAACACTCCTATAGCAAGTAGGTATTGATATATTAAAGATAGACAACCTTCCATCCTTCAGAATACAATAGAAATATTATATTCTCTAAAGTTAAACAGGTGTGGAATCTGATGAATGATAAACATATCTATAGACTAGAGGAATAGGTAGAACTGTATTATAATTGACACTATTATTATTATGCTTTGTTTATACCACAACTGATGGTAAGAAACTTATTTCTGTCTTCAGTGCATGTTTTTTATTGTTATAGTAATTTATATAAGATACTAGATTTTGCCTGTGGCTTTGCTAGCTTAGATAAAACAGTACTTTTCTGGATAAAAAGTAGCCTATGTTCTCTTCTGTTTAATGACATTAAAAATTCTTTTTTTATATATTTGTTGTTTTTTTATACAACAATGGTGGCAAACAAGCATACGGCCTACCTGATGTTAAGTGGTCACCGTAGTTTATAGACGCCTACAACACCAGAGGCACCACTTGCGAGTTGCCGAACCTTGAGGAAAGGAAGTGAGAAGGAGCATGAAGGGGGAAAAGGGTGATTGGGACTCTCACTCACCAAACGAAACACAACAGTAGGAATACTGCTATTTCAAATCAATATTCTGTGAGAGGGTAGTCCTTCCCCGGTCGAGCTGGCCCATTCATGCTGAAATCAGTGAGGCTCTACTACTCTCAAAAAGTCTAAAATTCTCAACATATTATTATATCATCGAATATGTGTATTCTATTGAAGATTTAATTATTTAACCTGTCAAGTCCCAGAAAACCAAAGATAATTAAAAACCTATTGTTTCTGGGCCAATTCAATGCAATAGGATATTTTTTTATTCATAACTAGCTACCCGCCCTGGGTTCGCACGGGTAGTACAAAATTTTCACAAATTATACACCTAAACCTTTCTCATGAAACATTATCTATTGGTAAAATCTCATGCAAATCCATTCAGTAGTTTTTGAGTTTATCACAAACAGACAGAGGCAGCGTGGGACTTTGTTTTATCATTTGTGGCGATAGTCTATTGCTATCAATGACTAAGTGTTAACTAATGCTTTTTTAAACCGATGACACCTTTTTTCTACTGCTGCAACTGCTGATGAAATTGAACTACCTAGGGATTGATAATCCCTAGGTAGTTCAATTTCATAACTTGTCACTTACTAAGCTTTTTCAGAGAATTCGAGTTAACACTCAGATGTAAAATGAGACGTCATTTGACTGTAGGTGTTGGTTTACATTTTGGTAACTAATTGCATCTAGAAGGGTAACTTCTAAACTTATGCGTTGGTGAATATGCTAACTAGCTGACCCGGCGAACGGTGTTCTGCCATATTCATTCAATACGGACACCTTAAGGGGATATGAAATATACTTTAAGACCTATTCTCATATGTACTAAACTAAATGTTCCCGCGGTTTTACCCGCATTTATCGTTAATGCGCCGCCCCCGTGGGTCGTAGCGTGATGTTATGTAGCCTATAGGCTTCCTCGATAAATAGGCTATCCAACACTAAAATAATTTTTCAAATCGAACCAGTAGTTCCTGAGATTAGCGCGTTCAAAACAAACAAACAAACTCTTCAGCTTTATAATATTAGTTAGATATACATTAAAAAAAAAAACAAAAATCGGTCGAGCCGTTTCGGAGGAGTGCGCCCACAAGACCACAAACATCGTGACACGAGATTTTTACATAATATAATATACTAGATGTTTCCGCGGTTTCACCCGCGTTTATCGTTACTGCGCCACCCCCGTGGGTCGTAGCGTGATGTTATATAGCCTATAGCCTTCCTCGATAAATAGGCTATCCAACACTAAAAGAATTTTTCAAATCGAACTAGTAGTAATCACGCAGAATAAACCAGGAGAAACATCGTTTGTACTATGTCTGTAATGGGTAATTATTTTGCTGCAATGTTATTTTAAAACTGCGATATCTCCTAAGATATTCATTGAAATCGAATGATGTAAAGGGCAATTTTGTTTTAAATTAAATACTTGTGATGAATGACGTATTTATTTGGATAAGGATTAATATCATGTTTATAAAAATACCTTCGCAAATAATGCATTATTTTAGAACAAATTTCGTTAGCATAAAAATGGTTATAGTGAGCCAACCTTAAAAGATAGACATATGCTGTCGCGGACTTTGTTTTAGAACTTTTAAAGGGGAACAATTCTGTCATACATGATTTTTGCGAAACTTTAACTGTTTACGCAGCGCACGCAGCGGAAGCTCTCAAAAGGGAAAAATATCCTCCGACTTTGAAACATTCTTCATTGGTGCTCAGCTCCTATTGATCTTAGCGTGATGATATATAGCCTATAGCCTTCCTCGATAAATGGGCTATCTAACACTGAAAGAATTTTTCAAATCGGACCGGTAGTTCCTGAGATTAGCGCGTTCAAGCAAACAAACAAACAAACTCTTCAGCTTTATAATATTCGTATAGATAATTCGTAATGGGCATTAAAACGGATCATCATAACGGTTTTAATTGTGCTGCTAAGAATATATTTAGACTTTTTCTTTTTAAATAAGACTAATTTCTAGCTAAAAACCCAATAACTTTGCACCGACCCGGGAATTGAACTCGTCGCATCCTTTGCTACTGTGCCACTAACGGTTAAATAATCTTTGGGTAGTTTCAAATAACTTTATTTTTGTACTAGATGTTCCCGCGGTTTCACCCGCGTTTATCGTTACTGCGCCGCCCCCGTGGGTCGTAGCGTGATGTTATATAGCCTATAGCCTTCCTCGATAAATAGGCTATCCAACACTAAAATATTTTTTCAAATCGAACCAGTAGTTCCTGAGATTAGCGCGTTCAAACAAACAAACAAACTCTTCAGCTTTATAATATTAGTATAGATACATCGAAGCGAGCATCAACTTAGTCTCTCCGAGACCATAACTGCTGGAAAGCAACCGAAACTTTGGGGAAAGTATAACTGTAGAAAAAAGTAATTCAAAAAGTAGATATAACATTGTGAATTGCATTAAAATTCATACTAAGTAGGTAGCATTTGCTTACACGTAAAATACATTTGAGTTTTAAATTACTTTCTTTTGCATCATCATTACATATTATAAAACAAAATTCCCTCGCCGCGTCTGTCTGTATATTTGAACATGGATGTTTGTCTTGGTCTGGGTGTTTCTATGTATAATATGTATGTATTTACAAAAAAAAAGTATATATGTATGTTTATCCATTGTCTAGTACCCATAGTACAAGCTCTGCTTAGTTTGGGCTAGACGGTGTTGTGTGTATGTGATACAATATTATATATTATATTATACTAGATGTTCCCGCGGTTTCACCCGCTTTTATCGTTACCACGCCGCCCCTGTGGGTCTTAGCGTGATGTTATATAGCCTACTAGCTGTTACCTGCGACTTCGTCCGCGTAGATTTTAACTAAAAAGTGGTTGTCTCCGGGGAAACCTGCTTTTTTTTCTAAAATCATAGTAGCCTATGTTACTCCTTATAACATCAGCTATCTGCCAGTGAAAGTCCCATCAAAATCGGTTCAGCCGTTTCGGAGATTAGCCGAAACAAACAGACAGGCAGACAAACATTTTTAAAATAGATTTATTCGCATAGGTACCTTATATACTTTCATATGCATTAGATAAAAAGCTGTTATTTTGACATTACAAATAGACACTTCAATTTTATTTATTTGTATGTATGTGTAGATAGCGTTCCTCGATAAATAGGCTCTCCAACACTAAAATAACTTTTCAAATCGAACCAGTAGTTCCTGAGATTAGCGCGTTCAAACAAACAAACTCTTCAGCTTTGTAATATTAGTATAGATTAGCTGTAAGTTTACCATGAATAAAATAAAATATATGTACTTAAATAAAATATACTTCCGTAGCAGTATCAGTGTGTTGGTGTTGATGTGTTTGGTATTCCAGGTGGAGCAGGCGCGTGCATGGCCCGGTGATGGCGGTGGCGGGCGCTCCATGAGCCGGCTGCTGTGCTGTCTGCGCGCGCGCCAAGCCGACATGGGCGCCGCGCTCTCGCACCCACAGGTATTTAGTATAATGTCCTGCTGAACGAATTTCTATCTCGGCCACAGGTAACACACAATTTCACTGTAAGGATGTGTCTAGACATGGCGAATGCGCCGCCCGCGGCTCCGCGTACTTCCTCGCGCAGCAACTGACATAAACAGTATGAAAGCGAACTGAATTGCAATACTGTGCAGCGTTTGCGTGAGTTGCACCAAACAATCGCAGTAAATGCGCGCGTGCCGCACACATACAGCTTGCGAGCGGGTCGCGAGCGGCACATTCGTGACGCATTCGCCTGATTTGGACACACCCTAATGCCCTCCAGACCGAATTTTGGTCACGGCAGCCAATCTCAACGGAGACTGGCCATCTGCGCAGGAGATATTATATTTTCTACCTTGGCCAGTCATCGCTACAGCGTCGAGTTTTGTGGGCTCGATCCTCATATGGGACAAAACTTTGTGTGATCCACAAATGGTTGCTTCGAGGTTGTAAAATCCCGTTGTGTGACGATGGGACGGCAATCGGACACGACCGGAAAGAGATCAGGCGCATAACCAACGGCGATACATGCTTTTTGAGGCATCGGCGTGTCTAACACAGCCAACTTTCCATCTTTGAGCTGCTATTGAGATTTCTTGCCAGAAAACCCAATAACTTTTTCTTGGCCTCACCCGGGATCTGAACATGATACCTATGCACAGCAGTCTCATTCACTCCTCATAAGGATACTTTTCTATATTGAGTTAGTGAAAGGTATGGTGAGATATTATGGCGAATACCCGAAAACGAGGTACGAATCACGTTTTTTGGCAATATAGTATGTGGACCTTTGAAATTAATAATATAATATTTTGTATCACATAATATGTTAAGTCATACATAGTTTGTGTACAACCCTTTTTAAATTAAAAAATACCAATATACTTTGATCTAGAAATTTAAAAAAATCAACGGGTTGCACTCCGGGAGTGCCGGCAGAAGTGAAAACTTGAATATTAACGTTGTGCATTTTTGATATTTTGGAATGGTTAGGGAATAATTTTGCATGAATTGCTTTAATTATCAGTATAAAAGTACTATCATTTATGTGGTAAAATACAATATTCATTTATTGCGCTATCGTATACAAACATGACAATTCTCCCTCCGTCTTACGAATTTTCGATCAGGTCATGTGTCCTGACGCGAGTTTGACAATTCTCCCTCCGTCTTACGAATTTTCGATCAGGTCACGGGTTCTGGCACGAGTTTAACATTTCTTACCCATCATAAAAAGTGCACAACGCCGGTAAAAAAGTTTTCACTTCAAAAATATACACAGCCATAAAAATGTATCTTGTTACTTTATACAGGGTTAATTAAAATACTAATAACCGGTCTTAACAACATTTGTTTGAAGCACTCAATAAATCTATACAGCAAATTTGCAGTTTAAATGCAGTTAGTACAACTGCGGTAAAACTGCAAACCAACAGTGCAGCTCGATGCAGCCGGTGTGCAATTGTGCGGTTGCAGTCGTTGGTACTGCTTGCCAACTGCACACTTACTGCAATTGGGCTGCACGGTTGGTTTGCAGTTTTATTGCAATCGTACTAACTTCATTCAAACTGCACATTTGCAGTCAGTTGGAGTGCTGCGTTGTGCTGATGATCTGGTGATGAGTATGGTGTTGTGTTGCAGGAGGGCGATGCGTGTGACGGCGCTGGCGTGCCGGCCGCGCCTCCCACCATGGCTGATGTCATACGGTCAGTATTTATTCCCCCATGGCGTGCAATTACTATTATAACAATGCCCTCCAGACCGAATTTTGGTCACGGCGACCTACCGTAACGGTGACTAGCCATCTGCGCAGGAGGTATTATAGTGCACAAGTGTGTACGGTACAAGTGCACTCCTCTGTTCCATAACTCTCAAGATCCGATGGGACGGCAATCCGGCACGGCCAGAGAGATCAGGCGCAGGATCAACGACTTTATGTGCTTTCCGAGGCACGGGGGTGTCTAACACCTCCAACTTCCTAACTCCGGGCTGGTTAGAGATTTCTTAACAAAAAACTAAATAACTTTTCGTTGGCCCGACCTGGGATTTGAACCCGAATCCGCACAGCAGTCGCGTTCACTACCGCTGCGGCACGAAGGCAGTAAAAATATAACGGTGCAAGAAAACATCATGAGGAAACTGGTGCATTTTTTTATTTTTTTCATTTTTAACATATTGGTCTAGTTACAGACAACAGATCAGTAATCACATAGTAATAAATTGAGCTTCAAATCTGCAGTCCACTTAAAACTATACACATCGTTAACAAATATGGTAACAGAGCTTCAGTTAAATGATGAACAGTAATAAAGAATCAGATATAGGCTTCCATCAAATATACCATAGATGCACATTCTCATACAAAAACCGCGTCAATATGTGGCACTGACCAGTACTACTTACTTGTAAGTGTCTGCATTTATTATGCAATCCAGGAAATAAACCGGAATAACCATTGAACGCCCACTGAGAAACATTTTGTAATAGTTTAGTTAAAACGCGTCAATGTAAAGAGTCCTAAGTGTGTTACTCGCGATACGCAAGCGTACTAAGTATATGGTACGGTCTCCACTGTAGTAGTGGTGTCGATTCGCTCTCGCTTACGGGCAGCGCACGCAAGAGTGAGTGGGACAGGTGCATAATATAGCGCATACGACTGACTTATGCACAGTTTTGTTGGGGCCGTTTTTCGAGCGACGATCGTGCATCTATGGTATATTTAATCGATGGATATAGGCAATATATAATTGAATACCTAGATAAAGTAAGACACGGTTACAAAATAGTATTACTAATGGGCAGTAACTAAACGTTAAACAACTGAAGGGTTTGTACATATTGTTTTTAAGAAGAGAGCTTTTAAATACATTCAAACTATCATTGAAAATATCTATTTGAGAGTATATACGGTTATATTGACTACACATTCTAGATATTGGGTTATTATGCGAAACGTGCTATTGTTGCTAGATGGTGTTACAAACAGTTGTGGTGTGCGCACAGATCTCAGTGGCGTTTTGAATTTCAATCTCTCAACGAGTTGTGTGTCCGACAAGCCATTTACAATTTTGAACAGTGTACAGAGAATTCTACATAATGTTCTTGAAGATGTGTTATCTTGTCTTATGTGGGGGCCAGTCAGTGCAGACCGGCGACACTTCGACCCAATGGGATCTTTTGTGTCGACACTCTCCCGTAACGACTGCCATAGATGTTCATGGCAGCCGGGACCGACGGCTTAACGTGCTTCCGAGGCACGGAGCAGGCGATAATTGTCAATCAATACGCACATAATTTCGAAAAGTCATATAACTTCCGAAAGTCAGAGGTGCGCGACGTGAGTTCGAACCCGAGACCCTCTGCATTGCAGTCTGTTGGTCTCCCCACTGAACTATCACTGCTCAAAGATGTGTTAACTACTAACTATCATTTTCTCCATTGAGAAAAGGTTCAGCAGTGGGACAGTGTATACAACAAGCCTGATATTTCTATGTAAACCTACTCCGAAAGAGTCTAGCGGCGTCATACACAAAAAGTGCAAATTAATTCCTTTCATATGTGATACCTCACTTGACCAAGTGACCCCATTTTATGTTTTAACTCCCTCACAATCTCACAGGCACAGCTAGTGAATAAATTGGGATCCCTTTTCACATAATGTTTTTTGTTCTAATATAATTTTGCATAACTATTTTGACATAATAATACTTTGCCATAATTGTCTTTGGTAGGCAGTTTTTTTACGTGGGGGAATGCTTTGACGCATACCTCTCCGCGGGGCGACGGAGTGGTTATGTCGGGTTACCGGGGAAAAGACATCCCGGTACTTTGGCATATTTTTTTGCCATAATAATACTTTGCCATAATTGACATTGTCATACAGTTTATGTTGACATGATTATCTTACTGACAACCCGCAAAATAGGTTTAAGTTGACCCTGAGTGGCTCTTAGCCACCCAAGCGGCCAGTTGTGAAAATATACAATTCAACTTTATGATTATGTTTAAGAAAAATATGCGTAAGCTGTTATGCCAAAATATAATTAGGACAAACAAAAGTATGCCATGTTATATTATGCCCTAAAATTGTATGCAAACGGATAGCCAACCAAATAAAACAAGTTATTAAACAATATTTTAATAGTATAAAGCTGAAAGACATTGTTTGAACGCACTAATATAAAAATAACAGACAGATTAAAAAAAATTGGGGTGGTTTTTGGGGACTGCCGATAGAAGTGAAAACTTTAATCCTTGATCATAAACAGTTCTTTATAAACAAAGAAACAAAAAAAAAGGTGTCTATGATTTTTGTTCACCCAAGAAGTGCTCAACGCGCCTAAAGAAGTTTTCACTTCAAAAACCTAGATAGAAAACTGTACAAGATAATACAAATATTTATAGTACGGGCTGATATGTCAACGCTATACTACGTATAACTTATACTTGATTTATAAGTCCTGACTGCACGGATGCCGTTGTGGTTTAATCAAAATCTAGTCGTAAATAAATAAACTCAAATTTAAAAAAAAAAGAAACTGTTTGCACTCTGGGAATGCCGGCAGAAGTGAAAACTTGAATATTAACGTTGTGCATTTTTGATATTTTGGAATGGTTAGGGAATAATTTTGCACGAATTGCTTTAATTATCAGTATAAAAGTACTATCATTTATGTGGTAAAATACAATATTCATTTATTGCGCTATCGTACACAAACATGACAATTCTCCCTCCGTCTTACGAATTTTCGATCAGGTCACGTGTCCTGACGCGAGTTTAACAATTCTCCCTCCGTCTTACGAATTTTCGATCAGGTCACGTGTCCTGACGCGAGTTTAACAATTCTCCCTCCGTCTTACGAATTTTCGATCAGGTCACGTGTCCTAACGCGAGTTTAACATTTTTTACCCACCGCAAAAAAGTGCACAACGCCGCTAAAGAAGTTTTCACTTCAAAAATCTATTAAATCGTACTTCTACAAACTGATTGTTGTATTCTATCTCTTTTTATCTGCTGTTTACAGAGAGAGAAAGAAGAAGGCGGCCGGCTCAGGGCTTGGTACGTTGCGGCGGAGGATTGCACTGGTGCGGCGACCGAGGGACAACCGACCGGATAGAGGTACAGCTGTTTTTTATACTAATGTGATAGACGAGCATACGGTTGGTTTCAAATATGTAGGTAACTATGTTTCATAGTGAAATAGGTTAACTACATATTGGAAAGTTATTTAATAATAATTATAAAATCAATAAATTAATAAATATTACATAACTAGCTGTGCCCGCGGTTTCATCCGCGTTTATGATTACTGCGCCGCCCCTGTGGGTCGTAGCGTGATGTTATATAGCCTATATATAGCCTTTCTCAATAAATGAGCTATCCAACACTAAAAGAATTTTTCAATTCAAACCAATAGTTCCTGAGATTAGCGCGTTCAATCAAACAAACAAACTCTTCAGCTTTATAATATTAGTATCGACTAGCTGTTACCTGCGACTTCGTCCGCGTAGATTTTAATTAAAAAGTGTTTGTCTCCGCGGAACCCTATTTTTTTCTAAAATCAAAGGAACCTAAGTTACTCCTTATAACATCAGCTATCTGCCAGTGAAAGTCCCGTCAAAATCGGTTCAGCCGTTTCGGAGATTATCCGGAACAAACAGACAGACAGACAAAAAATTTAAAATAGATGTTTTCGTACAGGTACCTTATATACTTTCATATGCATTAGATAAAAAGCTGTTATTTTGACATTACAAACAGACACTTCAATTTTATATATTTGTGTAGTGTACGGGTTAAGTACACTTCTTGATAAGTGATAGAAATGATAGATAATATAAATAATTGCACTATTTATTGATTATTGAAATAATACGACAAATTTGATAATTATGCTGAATTATGATAACTGATTGATACTATGTTAATGAGTACACGATACGCTTGCTGAAGGTGAACTGATTTATTGATGGTTACAAAATCGTTACGTTGGACGTTAAATGCTGACAGCAGCATATGTACGGTCGTTGGCCCGTACATGTTCTCGGGGGACAAAAAGGTGAAAAAGTGGTTTGATGAAAGAGATTCATGAAAGATGATTATATGATTAACAAAGATGAACCACTTTGTCCTTATTGTCTACGGATGATTAACTTGTTGTCTCTAATGATACTAAACTAACGCAACACTACACAGTTTGTTCAAACACTTTGAACACTGATTTTTTCACAAATGGCGATGTGCCTCTATCTTGCTTACTTTTACGCGCACTATTTGCTCTACGAAAACCTTGCACTTTACACTGACACTGATCATCGTCACTGGTAGATGATGCCCTGCCGGCAGGGGCCGGCGCCACAGGTGGCGCGGGTGGCGCGGGCGGCGCGGGGGGCGCACGTCCGCGCCATAACAGCCACGTGACGACACCGCCAAGAATCGCGACAACACTCACCACCATGTATATTGCTGAATAGTGATGGATATCGTGATATGAGATGTTCTCCACTTGCCCTTGATTTTCTTTCAAAATGCGAATCTTGTCATGTATTTCCTTCAGCTCGTTTTGTGTTTCTGATAGATTCACAGCTTCTATAGGAGTTGTCATAGAAAAGTTGATGATGTAATTGATCGGTGGTATATACCCAGGGTTGGTAATATATGAAGAAATTTTGATATCGCTGCTCATATCCTTGTGCGAATATAGCGTAAAGTTCTTTGTCTTTATCATACAGCCTTGACCGAGGTTAATGATTCCTGACTGGCTCAGTTGTTGAACGGTCACTTGATCGTTGCATAACACGCGCACCTGACACCCATTACAGCAAAAGTAAATAAATGAATTAGCATTGTTCATTCTAATCCATTCATTACTGCATGAGTTTATTTTCGTGACACATTTATTCGTTTGATGATTCACCTCGCATAGGTCATTATCGCTAATAAGGTGGTTGACCGCATTTCGTATACGACACAGGGAAAATTTGGCACAATGTATACACTGCTGTAAATCCATATCCGTCACTGTTATGAAAATATCCTTTTGGAGATTGATACCAAGGTACTCAGATTTTGGTACAATGCTGATTTTGTTGTTTCCTGATTACTGCGGTATAGGTATGAGTCTATAAATTTCAAAATTGTCTAGGTTGACTAAAGGTACCTTGATTTCAAAAAGACAGTATTTTTCTGATGCTCTTGTTTTTACTGTCAGCAAATGATAAATGTTCTTGATATCGTTCTGTACATCATCAATCGGCAGAGAGAAGTCCTTGGGCAGTTGACTCGCGATTGTGCTTAATTCGCTTTTTAGTTGTTCAGGTGATAATAAGTGCGGGTTAAATCAACCATGATATATGTCGATTATGGTGTCTGATAGCATGTCTTGTATGTTTTTTAGATTCTGTAACATATTATTGGCGATAACAGCGGTGAATGTAAACATATTCAAATCAAAACTGTTTTGAATTTCTTTCTGCAAGTTATTAGTGGCAGTGTCCAAATTCAATAAATGATGGTTGATTGCTTTATGCTGTTTGTCTATCAAATTCGTAGTCCTTTTCAAAATATCATATTCTGATTCTATGATGGAAGTCTGATTTCGCCATAATGATGCCATATGCCCTTGATTATATTTTACCATTATATGATTGTATAGACTAGCTGTTACCTGCGACTTCGTCCGCGTAGATTTTAATAATAATAATAATAGCATTTATTTGCTATAACTAAAAAGTGTTGGTCCCCCAGCGGAACCCTATTTTTTTTCTAAAATCAAAGTAGCTTAAGTTACTCCTTATAACATTAGCTATCTGCCAGTAGAAGTCCGGTCAAAATCGTTTCAGCCGTTTCGGAGATTAGCCGGAACAAACAGACAGACAGAAAGACAAAAATTTTAAAAATAGATGTTTTCGCATGGGTACCTTATATATACTTTCATATGCATTAGATAAAAAGCTGTTATTTTGACATTACAAATAGACACTTCAATTTTATTTATTTGTGTAGATAAACGTTCACTAAGTGAATTCACAAAATTTACTGCTTGTAATGTCCCTACTTAATTTGGCGGCCTCTATGGCGTAGTGGTTAGTGTAACCGACTGCCACGCCTGAGGTCGCGGGTTCGATTCCCGCACAAGTCAAACATTTGTGTGCATGAACATGAATGTTTGTCTTGGTCTGGGTGTTTCTATGTATAATATGTATGTATTTACAAAAAAAAAAGTATATATGTATGTTTATTCATTGTCTAGTACCCATAGTACAAGTTCTGCTTAGTTTGGGCTAGATGGTGTTGTGTGTATGTGGTAGAATATTATATTATATTATATTATTATATTAATACTATAAATGCGAATATGAGTTTGTTTGTTACGCTTTCACACGTTAATTACTCAACTGATCATCATGAAACGTTGTCGAGGGTACAAAAAAGGAAATAGGGTTCCCGACGGATAGAAAATTGACATAACCTTTACGCGAGCACAAGGTAGTCAGATAAACATTACGTCTCCAACATATGACCACACCTTCCTGTTATGCTACGGCCGCACTTGATGGCGAATATTCGTGTTCGCGTTGTCACAATATAAGTTCGAGTTCGTTCCATGACGAAGTGCTTGGCCACATAAAAAGAAAACTTCCCTACGTCGCGATAATTCATTTCGCGGGCAACATGGAAGTAGTCAAACAGCCAACTAAAGCGCGCGATATGTAGCCAACCGCACGAACTTTGTCGCGACAAAACCCTTTGATGTGCGGCAATTTACCGACAGCGGCGCGAAGAGCATTCGTATTATAGGACGAAAACTTTGGCCAGACGTGTCGCGACAACGCAAATCTTCGCGTTATTAGTGTGGCCCCAGCATTACACGCTGTATACTTAATCTCGTCGTTCCAGGCTGCGAGCACGCCCGCTTCATCCGCTCGGTGGTGTCGTCGTGGCGGCTCGCCGAAGTCTTCCTTCTGTGCGAGGAGCTGGAGGCCGGGGCTGCGCTACGGGACCTGGTGACGCAGGCCGAGCTCGCGCGGGAGCCCGCCAGTGCCCTACACGCGGACCTCGCCGCCGCTTATAAAGACAGGTGAGGATACCTGGTAGTCACTGTCCTCTAAACCGAATTTCAGTCACGACGGCCAATCTTATCGGAGACTGACCAGCGCTGAGATATTATAATGCACAAGTGTGTGCTCACTCTCATGATCTGATGGAATGGCTCCGACACGACCGGAGAGAGATCAGACGCAGGACTAACGGCTTTACGTGCTTTCCGAGGCACGAGGGTATCTAGTTAGATACCCTCGTGCCTCCACCAAGTTTCTAACTCCGGACTGCTATTGAGTTTCCTAACAGAAAAACCGAATAACTTTTTTGATTGTTCTCAGTGCGGATGTTGTATTTTTAAACAAAGAAATAATAATAATTCAGGAATATATAGACGATAATACTTATGTGTTGTTTTCAGATGGTGGTGTGACGTGGAATTGGTTGGTAGCGGCTGGTCATTGCCCGCTCACCGCGCCATCTTAGCGGCGCGATGCACCTACTTCCGAGACCTGCTGCAGAGATACCCACCGTAAGTATCTTATCTTATGTGGGGGCCAGCCAGTGCAGAACGGCGACACTTCGCGATCCAGTGGGATCTTTTGTGTCGACACTCTCCCAATAACGACTGCCATAGATGTTCATGGCAGCCGGGACCGACGGCTTAACGTGCTCTCCGAGGCACGGAGCAGGCGATAATTGTCAATCAATACGCACATAATTTCGAAAAGTCATATAACTTCCGAAAGTCAGAGGTGCGAGACGTGGGTTCGAACCCGAGACCCTCTGCATTGCAGTCTTTTGGTCTCCCCACTGAGCTATCGCTGCTCTTCACCGTAAGTATACTCGATCTTGACCAATTTTAGCTTATACATACGGTTGAAAGGTTATTTGACTTATGCGCCATTTTTTTTTCGATAGTTGATTATTTGAAAATAGTCATATTTTCTGATGTAAATTCCTGACTAATATTATAAATGCGAATGTGAGTTTGTTTGTTTGTTACGCTTTCATGCCTAAACTACGTGATCCATCATCACGAAATTTCGCATACACGTCGTTAAGGGTACAGAATAGGACATATAGGGTCATCCAGAAACAAGTACTGATACTAATCTAACCTTTCTTTTTAACCACCTTCAAAAAAGGTTTCTCAATTCGACCGTATATATTTTTTGTATGTGTGTTCACGGATAACTTCGTCGTTTATGAACCGATTCTCAAAATTATTTTTTTATTTAAAAGAGTATACTCCTGAGGTGGTCCCATTAGCACCAAGTCAGGATCTGATGATGGAATCCCAGGGAAATCGAGGGCAACCCTCAAATGTTATAGGTGTTAACAATGTTTTTCATATATTTTCTAAAGCTATTGAGACCTTTGCGTATGGTCATCATCATCTCGTGACGCTGAGCTGATGAAGGAAGGTACAACTCTTTAACGGTTAGGAGTTAGGCGATTTCTTGTTCTAGAACAATGTATAGAGACTTGTCGATATCGATAATTGATTTATCTAGAGACAACAGAGTGAGTGTTAGAAACAAGAAGTATTGATAATTTTAACCGACTTTAAGAAAAGAAGGAGGAGATCGTCAATTCGACGCGTATTTTTTAGGTATGTTTCTGAGTTTGTGGAGTTGTAGGCAGTAGTCTCTGGATCGACTTAAGCGATTTTGAAAATTCTTTCACCATTAGAATCCTACATTATCCCTGATGGACATAGGCTACTTTTACGACGGGAAACCCTAATTAAACGCGGGCGTAGCCGCGGCGTAGTAAGCTAGTGTGTAATAAAGTTACTTAAGACATTTAAATATTATAATTGTTATATTTCATAGTTTTAATTAGTCCGTAAGCCTTCTGTAAAACTAAATAAATAAATTTCATCTACCGTGTTCCCAGATATTTATTTACAATAATCTTAATCGTTGCATTTCACGCAATGCTTTATCATCATATGGTTTCTTCAGTTGTTTATTTGGCTCATGAATACGATTGAGTCGAGGGGTCTTATCACTTTGCGATTCCTGTGACAATTGAGAACGTATATAATTTCTCATCTGAGGTAATCTAGCATGACGTGTCAATGGTGATTCTTGGGAACGAGATAATTTTGGCATTCCGTTTGCTATTTTTGGATAAACGGTCTTTATTTGCTTCGCGATTCGTTTTCTCTCTTTTCCCCTCATGCGAGCGGCACTTTTAGTTGGTCTACCCATGATGCTATAAATTAACTAAAAATTGAAAAACAAACAAACTTTTAAAAATAAAGAAAAACCGACTTCAAAAAGAAAACATCAGCACTAAAATGCGAAAAATTAACGTAATTAAACATTTAATTCAAAGGATAGAAATGTGTAATAATTCTCTTTTACAGATTTCCAATTTCGTTTAAAATAACTTACCTACGTAAATACTAAATTGTTACAAAATCTTAATAAACGAAAAACTTTACTTCTGTGAACTGCTCTCCTACCTATTTAATATATTATTCGAGAAATACCTATAACCTTCGATCAAATATACCATAGATGCACATTCTCATACAAAAACCGCGTCAATATGTGGCACTGACCAGTACTACTTACTTATAAGTGTCTGCATTTATTATGCAATCCAGGAAATAAACCGGAATAACCACTGAACGCCCACTGAGAAACATTTTGTAATAGTTTAGTTAAAACGCGTCAATGTAAAGCGTCCTAAGTGTGTTACTCGCGAAACGCAAGCGTACTAAGTATATGGTACGGTCTCCACCGTAGTAGTGGTGTCGATTCGCTCTCGCTTACGGGCAGCGCACGCAAGAGTGAGTGGGACAGGTGCATAATATAGCGCATACGACCGATTTATGCACAGTTTTGTTGGGGCCGTTTTTCGAGCGACGATCGTGCATCTATGGTATATTTGATCGATGCCTATAACAATATTATTTTATTTCTCAATTATGTAGTATTTATTATTTACAAATTATGATGATTTTTTGAAATCAACCTACTATATACGGATTTTATCGCGTTGTTTATTTGACACTGTTACAAAATTTTTTGAAAACTGTTACACTACTATAATCACTATTAAACTTTACTAATTTTTAAACTAATTAAATTATTGAAACTATTAAAACTATTTATACTATTACTATACTATTATACTATTTATATTTATGTTTACACTTTCCCCGACGTTTCGGTTGCTTTTCAGCAGCCATGGTCACGGGGAGACTAAGATGGTAGTTGTCTCAATGATCCAGTGTAGTTATTTCAAAGTACCACCTAGAAGAACATAATTTAATCATGGGTGTTTCTATTTACGCAGAATGAGCTCAAAGTATCATGAAGTCTAGCTGACGTTTGCTTCTTCTTGGGTTTGACTATTTGAATTACTGGATCCCAAGCTGGTGGTACACTCCAACCATCTTCTCTATTGAAATTAGGATGTTTCTTGATTTCAATAGCCTCGCGAAGCATCCTTGGTAGGAATCGGTGTTCTTTAGCGAGCATCTGTGGTTTGTCAAATCGCAGGTAGTGGTTGGTCCCCTGTTGCACATGTTCACACACAGCAGACTTCAACGAGCGTTGGTGTTTTACATCAGCTATGTGTTCTTTTATGCGGGTGCCTATGCTTCTCTTGGTTTGACCAATGTATGAGAGTCCGCAGTCACAATCAATTTTATAGACCCCTGCATCTTGTAAAGGTAGTTGGCACTTGACGGATGGTAAAAATTGACTTATCTTCGTTGGCGGCTTGAAGTATGTGTTGATTGAAGCTCGCTTCAAGATGTAGCTAATCTTGTCAGTGACACCCTTCACATAAGGTAATATAACAGGCTGGCGCTCGACTGTGGCTGGCTTTTCTCGGGATCTGTGACAGCGCCGCGGCTGTTGGAGCTTGTTGTCTTGCAGTACTTGCTTGACATGTTGAAGCTCGGCGTCCAGGTGTTTCTTGTCACAGATCCCGTGGGCTCTCTGAAACAAAGACATTCCCACGGTAGCTAACTGTTTAGGATGGTGGTGAGATTCACCGTTTAAGTACCTATTTGTATGGGTCTTTTTCCTATATACAGTGTGGCTCAAAGTATGATCAGAATTCCTGATGACAAGGACATCTAAGAAAGCTAATGAATTATTTGCCTCTAATTCCATAGTAAATTGGATGTTGTTATTAATGGAATTAAGATGTTCTAGGAATACACTAACACTATCTGTTGGTAATATTGTAAAAGTATCATTTACAAACCTCTTATAAATCCTGGGTGTGATGGGGGCAGTCTGCAAAGCTCGAGCCTCAAAGTCTTCCATATATATGTCGGCAACAACAGGCGAAACTAGGGAGCCCATTGCCACACCATCGACTTGTATGTAGAATTTATTGTCCCACAACAGATAGCCAGTTGTTAAGCAATGCTTAAGTAGTTCTGCATATTCTTGTACTCTATTAGCTTCCTTTTAGTTATTTCAATACAGTCATGTACAGGTAAGCATGTAAATAATGACTGTACATCAAAACTAACCATAGTTTCATTGTTTGTGAGACGTAGGTGTTTAATCTCACTCACAAATTGGTATGAATCCTTCACATGTGCTCTCGAGTTGCCCCTGAGTGGTGAGAGTATCTTCGCTACGTGCTGAGCCAGTCTGTAAGTTGGTGTGTCGATCTGGCTCACAATAGGACGTAGGGGAGCGTTTTCCTTGTGTATTTTTGGTAACCCATACAGCTTTGGAGGTTTTACGCAAGCTGATATTAATTGTTTAACGTCTAGATCTAGTTTTTCGGAGTATTTATGTATGATGTCTTTGGTTTTGTTCAATATTTTGTTTGTAGGGTCTGCCTTAACCTGTTCGTATGTTGTTTCATCCGAAAGTAAATTTTCAATTTTACGTTTATAATCTGACGTATCCATTATGACCGTAGCGTTTCCTTTATCTGCACGGAGTACTGTAATATCTGGCCTGACCGCAAGTTCTTCAGTGCGACGAATTCATCTTTGGGAAGATTCGGTCTGGGCACTTTAGTTCGACGCAAGACCGATGAAATATCCTGACGTATAGCCTCCAAATCTTCCTTTCTTACGTTGTTCTTGACTAGACAGTCCTTGACGTTGCAAATAATGGCCTCATACAGTATCCTAGCCGGTGTTATTGCATAATTTAAACCTCTACTCAATAAAAAAAATCCGTATATAGTAGTTTAATTTCAATGAATAACATCCGCGTAAACAGAAGACAATATTATATGATGATTTTGTTAGGAATCAGATATGAAACAGCTTAAAAAAATAACAGACGCACTTAAACCTTTAAATAATCATTGACTTATTCAAGAAATGCGTTAGCAAATAAAGCAAGAAATAATTGATATCACCCAACAGCGATCACACAGCGCGTCCGTTCTATCCGTCGCTCGATGTCAAAGTGAGTCATTGCGCGCCGAACGCGCTTTTATAGCACGCTCGATCGGATGATTCGTGACGTTACTTGTTTACGTCGCATTCCGCAACTAACAATATATTTACACAATTACATTGAAATTTTTTGTTTAAATCTCTTAACTATTAATTTAAAAAAGTAATATTATACCTGCTAGGTACCTACTAATCTGTTTGAAGTCTATAGATACTTTTTTCTGGATGAAAGGAGGTATCTTATGTCCTTTTCAGTACCCCCTGACAAAAACAAACAAATAAACTGACTTTCCCAATTATAATTTATAAGATTTGCTTATTTTGTGTGTTATTACTTATTATTCATTCAACTTACGTAGAGACAGCAAAATAAGAGGCACATTTAACAAAAAAAATTACCCTCATTTTCTTCATTGCGAAAAGAACGCAGATTTTGAGAAAAAGTGTTGAAAACATGGTCGTTTAGTTAAGGCGTAAAAGCGTAACATAAATGCGCGTAAATGTTAGTTAGGTAACTAACCAACATTTACGCGAGTGAAGCCGCGTTAGTATCGGTACTTTTTTCTGGATGAAAGGTATCCTATGTCTTTTTATGTACCCCTGACAACGTGTACAAAAATATAATAAAGATATTCTGATAAATTTTCGTTTGCGCCCTGCAAATGAATGAGTATAGTAACTTCGTATGACTTTAGCCCTGAGGGGTGACATTGGCCCTTAATTGGAAAAAGCTGTTTAATTGGAAGAAGCGGTTTTACTGACATTTTATAATGCTATCTATTGATTTCCACGTGTGTTTTACGGCAAAAAGTATGATAGTAGTCTGGTGGGAACTTCAAACTTTTTCCAATTAGGGGCCAATGTCACCCCTCAGGGTTAAAGTCATACGACCTTCCGGTATATTATGTAATAACGCGTGGTGATCGTGATCAGTGATGCTCGTGTTCCGCCCGGCGGCAGGTCGGCCGTGCGTGTGCCGCTGGAGGGCGCGGGCGGGGCGCTGGCGCGCGCCGACGTGGAGGCCGCCGTCCTGGCGCTATACGCCGGAGCGAGGGCTGCGCCGCGACGTCTTTGCACTATGTGTCACAGTATGTACCTCTCTCATATACCACTATAAATATATGCGTATACAAATATTCTAAACGTATCGTTGGCAAATACTTTGTCGGCCTCGATGGTATAGTGGTTAGTGTAACCGACTGCCACGTCTGAGGTCGCGGGTTCGATTCCCGCACAAGTCAAACATTTGTGTGCATGAACATGGATGTTTGTCTTGGTCTGGTTGTTTCTATATATAAATATGTACGTATTTACAAAAAAAAAAGTTTATCTATTGTCTAGTACCCATAGTACAAGCTCTGCTTAGTTTGGGCTAGATGGTGTTGTGTGTATATGATTGAATCAAACTTTGGTCGAATTTCGAGCACTAGGCGACCGCTAGTATATTTTAATATAAGTATTTGTTATTTCTTCAGAGTGGGATCGGAACGTGGCCGCCGATGGTGACCTAGACATCATCAATATGGATGGCAACAACTGTAAGTACTGAACATATAATATACATGTAATATGGCTATATGATAAAGTATTTTATAATTTAAATGAGTTCTTCGATAAAAAATAATGTCTCACATTGATTATAGTGTTTGTGCTTTTTATTATTTTTCATTTATGTTGCAAGTCCGATATGGATAAACTATTGAGTCTAAAACCCTATTGTTTCACGAATGAGATCAAACATTGTACACAGTTGAGCAATAAATAAATATTTATTTTTATCATACTCTAGCTCATTAGTTCCCAAAGTGGTCCAGGTGGACCCCCAGGGGTCCTCGAGAGACTCGACGGGGTTCTAAGGTGGCGTGACAAAAAAATGGGGGTGCACAATTCGTATGGGTCCACGAAAATTTATTTGCTTTCGATAATGAAGAACTAAATTGTTGGCTTGACTTCACCGACTGTTCGACAAGCTCAGCGACTGTTACTTGTAATAACTTATATTTCATATTCCATATTCAGTACTAGGTGTTCAGTTCCAAAAAGGCCAGCCCGTAGAGATTTGATCAAATTTTTACTTGCATGAATTTGTTTAGCTGCAGGGGGTCCACCGAAACCAGCTAAATTTTAAAAGTGGTCTATGAGAAAAAAGTCTGGGATCCTTTGTACTAGCTGATCCGCGCAACTTCGTCTGCATCACATAAGAGAATTATCCCCGTTCTTGCAACATTTTTCATTGATGTTCCGCTCCTATTGGTCGTAGCGTGATGTTGTATAGCCTATAGCCTTCGTCGATAAATGGGCTATCTAACACTAAAAGAATTTTGGAATTCGAACCAGTAGTTCCTGAGATTAGCGCGTTCAACCAAACAAGCAAACTCTTCAGCTTTATAATATTAGTATTGATAAATACTCACGCCTACATCCCTGAATGGGTAGACAGATGTGTATCAGAAAAACATTTTGCCAGCTATAGTTTTTATAGCCCACGTAATACTACCACGGACTTATTGTCGTTTACCAGACAGTTTCAAACTCCGTGCAGCTTAGGACTTGATGATACTTTGTGAGGGATTGATATCTATACTAATATTATAAAGCTGAAGAGTTTGTTTGTTTGTTTGTATGAACGCGCTAATCTCAGAAACTACTGCTCCGAATTGAAAAATTCTTATAGTGTTAGATAGTTAATTTATCGAGAAAGGCTATAGGCTATAATTATATCATCACGCTAAGATCAATAGGAGCGGAGAACCAATGAAAACTGTTTCAAAATCGGAGGGTTTTTCCCTTTTTGAAAGCTTCCGCTGCGTGCGCTGCGTAAACAGTTAAAGTTTCGCAAAAATTATGTACGACAGAATTGTTCCCCTTTAAAAGTTCTAAAAAAAAGTCCTCGACAGCATATGTCTATCTTTTAAGGTTGGCTTACTATAACCTATTCTATGCTAACCAAATTTGTTCTAAAATAATGCATTATTTGCGAAGGCGTTTTTATAAATATGATATTAATCCTTATCCAAATAAATACGTTATTCATCACAAGTATTTAATTTAAAACAAAATTGCCCTTTACATCATTCGATTTCAATGAATATCTTAGGCGATATCGCAGTTTTAAAATAACATCGCAGCAAAATAATGATAACGAAGTCGCGGGTTATAGTTAGCGTTAGCCCAAAGTTACTATTCCACGCGGACGAAGTCGCGGGCAGAAGCTAGTGTTTAAATAAATCTCTTTGTTTGCCGTAGCGTGGCGTGCTGGCACTTGGTGCGGTTGCAGTCGGTCGCGGACAGATGGCGCCACTCTCCGAAGGCTCGGCTCGCTGCTCGGCTTCTCGTTAGACTCGCTGCACCACGACATGCGGTACCTGCTGGATTCGGGTGAGTAAACATACATACACACACAGACACGAACACAGACGCGCAAACACACGCATATATACACACAGACAGGAACACGCACGTACAGACACGCACATGCAGGCATACAGACATACGCACACAAACAGACACCCACTCACACTGATTCACACACGCACAGACATATACATACATGCACAGACACACACACGCATAGACATACAGACGCCCAGACACACACACGCACAGACACACGCACAGACACACACGCAAAGACACACACGCACAGACACACACCCACAGACACACTCGCACAGACACACACACATTCTCATAGTCTGATGGAACGGCAATTCGACATGACCAGAGAGGAGAGACTTTTATTTCTAATATCTAATGTATGGTTGTTTTATAGGAGAGATGGCGGATGCCCGACTAGTCTTCCGGTTGGAGGGTGGTTGTGGCGCTGCGTATGGATTCCGTACGGCGCTGGAACTTCCCTGCCACCGGCTGGTGCTGGCGGCTAGGTCGCGCTTCTTCAGGTAACGTATATACACAATATAGATAGAGAGAGAAATAAAGAGAGGTTAACATAGGGAGAGATAGGGTGATCCAGAGGGATAAAGTGAGGTAGAGAGAGACAGAGTGCGGTAAAGAGAGATAGAGAGGGGTAGATAGAGAGAGATAGAGTGCGGTAGATATAGAGAGATAGGGAGAGGGAGAGAGAGAAACATTTAGAGATAGAGAGAGAGACGGCGAGATATGAAGAAAGATAGACATAGATAGAGATAGAGATGGAGAGAGACATTCGTGAGCATATTATCATATCATATAATTATATTATAAGATATGATAATATGCTCACACACAATCCATCCTCATAAATAAATGCTGCAAATAATATGCTCCATATTATCGGATTTTGTGCTTGGCTCTACGGGTATTAGTCGTGTCTGGCGGGCAACAGCTCGATGGTTGATGTCGGGCAATTATATATATAGTAACTTGCTGTGTAAACTTCGCTTGCGAGATTCAGCATTGTATGGCATAATGTGTTACTGTGTACAACGCCCTCTCTTGTCAAGTGTTGTAACTACTTACGCTTGTGTAGACGTGTGGCGCCGCTACAATGATAAGTTAAAGTTGTCCATGACCTGATATTCTAATAATGATTATTGTTCCGGCGCAACTTTAAGTGCCTGTGCAAATATTCTTCAAACAACTGATTATGCGAGACATTGACTGATAGGCGTATTGCTAATTTTAAGGGTGTTATTTAAATGGTTAGCATAGTATTGGTATTTTTGTGAGCAGAAAAATATAATCTGTGAGCAGAAATAGCTAATTGATCAGCAACTGATGGCCAGCAAACTTTAAAGAGATCAAACTAAGTCGACAGCCCCGCCTCGCGGGGCTCCTATTTTTGGGTGGGTTTAAAAAAGGAACCTAACATAACCTAACACTTCCGAGACGGAATACAGTGATTTGAGGCGTATAGATGCTCCTTATGCTGTGCAATATTTGCTGACCAATTAGTATTTTTGCTGATTATTCCCTAATTTTAATACGCACAAAATTTCGCAAAGTCCGTGATTCGCGCCCTAGGATTGAACTCGAGACCTCTGTGTAGCAGTTCAACGGTTAAATAGTTAATTATTTATCGCTCGCTTTAACGGTGAAAGAAAACGTCGTGAGGAGACCTGCATGACTATGAGTTCTACATAATGTTCTCGAAGATATGTGAAGTCTGCCAACCCGCACTGGGCCAGCGTGATGGACTATGACCTAACCCTTCTCACACTGAGAAGAGGCCCGTGCCCAGCAGTGGGCAGTTTAATACAGGGCTAATATTATATATATTATATTATTATTATTTGCTAATTGTATAAAAATGTGTAGTGTTATTGGCACTCGTCTCAAAGCCTTCAAACTCTCATGCATAACATTTTGTCATTACGATCTTTGGGATTTCATTTATGGCACCTTTATGTTATCTAAAGATATCTATATATTAATACGTGAGTATGAAATTTGGAACAGTTAAAGTTTATATGGAGAAGGAGGGGCGAATCCTAATATTTATATAAAATATGCATTAGAAATACATTAAATTAATGAAAAAACACTACACGTACACAACCATGCATTTGACACATACAGTCGAAGCGCGTAACTATGGTTACATATATCAATATACATATATACATAGATTCACGCCTGTTTCCCAGAGGGGTAGGCAGAGACTACGGATTTCCATTTGCTACGATCCTGACACACTTCTCTGGCTTCATTCACTTTCATCACATTCCTCATACACGCCCGTCGGTTCAAGGAGCTCTTAACCTGGCCTTTGTCCAGAACGCCTCCGATCTGGTCGAGAAACGTTCGCCTAGGTTTTCCTCTTGCGACTGTTCCATTCACACTAGCCTTATAAACTTTCTTAGTCAGTCTTTCCTCGTCCATTCTTTCTACATGTCCAAACCAGCTTAACATACCCTTTTCTATTCTTGTAACTATATCCACTTTCATGCCGCATCTCTCTCTAATCACACTATTTCTTATTCTATCTTTCAGAGTCACACCACATATGCTTCTCAACGCTCTCATTTCTACAGCATTTATTCTGCTCTCATGCTTCTTTTGCCATACCCAACTTTCACTTCCATACATAAGTGTGGGCACTAATAGTCCTCTATGAACAGCCAAACGTGCCTTTTCGGATACATTTCGACTGTTCATAAAAGCGCGTAGGGCTCCATTCACTTTGTTGCCAGCAATCGTTCTCCTTTCAATATCTCCGTCATGTTTACCATCCCTTGTAAACAAAGTACCCAAATATACAAACTCTTTCACTTGCTCCACTTTTTCTCCATCAATCATAATATTACACATCGTCACGCACTCTTCCTTTTCAAATACCATTACTTTCGTCTTGCTTACATTTATTTTTATTCCTTTACTCTCAAAAGCACCATGCATAATAGTTACCATCGCCTGCAACTCTTCCGCCGATGACGCAAGTATTACTTGGTCATCGGCATAAAGAAGACATTTGACAAGTAACTCATTCATTCTTAATCCCCATTCACAATCTTTTAAATCTTTCAAACAATTGTCCATGTTTAGGTTAAACAGCCAAGGTGACGCTACACATCCTTGTCTAACACCTTTATCGATGCTAAACCACTTTGTATATAATGACATAAATATCAGCAATTAGTTTGGGCTAGATGGTGTTGTGTGTATATGATAGAATCAAACTTTGGTCGAATTTTAAGCACTAGGCGACCGCTAGTAACATTTATTGTTGGAGTGTGACGACAAATTCATTTATTTCATTCAGGTCACAAAGTAACAATTATGAACGTCAAAATATGTAACTTAGTGAGTTTCCTAAGGTACTGAATAATGATGATTGTCCCCAGGAGTGTGATGTCCCGTCGCGGCAGCAGCGCGAGCGGGACGAGCGGAGCGGGAGCGGGCGCGGGCGCCGTGTGCGTGGACGAGAAAGTGCTGCCGCGGAGATTCGCGAGAGCGTTACTGCATGCTGCTTATACCGACACTGTACGTATACACTTATGACTTATTGCACACAGGCCTTGCGAATCTGAACCGCCGCCGCCATCTATACAAATAAATAAAATTGAAGTGTCTGTTTGTAATGTCAAAATAACAGCTTTTTATCTAATGCATATGAAAGTATATAAGGTACCTATACGAAAACATCTATTTTTAAAAATTTGTCTTTCTGTCTGTCTGTCTGTTTGTTCCGGCTAATCTCCGAAACGGCTGAACCGATTTTGACGCGACTTTCACTGGCAGATAGCTGACGTTTTAAGGAGTAACTTAGGCTACTTTGATTTTAGAAAAAAAATAGGGTTCCGCGGAGACAAACACTTTTTAGTTGAAATCTACGCGGACGAAGTCGCAGGTAACAGCTAGTACACACATAAGTCTGAGCCCGTGTCGACCAGATACTGGATCTTTGTGTTACAATCAGTAATGAACAGACGGTTCGAAATATTAAGGCAGTCGTTTACCGCTATTGTCGATTGCCTTGATAGTGTGGCGACTCCGCACAAATGAAGTTCAGCCTACATCTAATAGATGGCGCTATATACAATTACGTTTAACATGACGTCACACAATGCTGAATCGCACAAATGATATTTACCCAGCGACTAAGTATGGGTCGAAACTGCTATATGAGGGACATAGGAATGTTTTTTAGAAATTCCGTTAAAAAAATATCTATCGAAAGATCTCGTCATTACGATGAATAATTGTCTTTTTCCTTTTTTCTTTAAAACTGGTAGTTGACCCAGAAAAAAAATGTGTATGTGTACCAGAGTACACAGGTAAGAAGTGAAACTTCTTTACGACATATCATTTTTTTTTAATTTATATTTTTTATTGTTTTTAGAATTAATGTTCACTAGATTTACAGTCATATTTATTAATACTTGCTCATTTTAACAGATTTATATACATTCACTGATACTTACAATCAAAAAGTGAGGTTAACCCCAAATAAATATTAAAATCATGCTCATACGTGTTGAATTTATAAAACGAAATATATAATCACTCTCACTTTTCTTGTAAATTCACTTAAATTTGAATAAGCCTCTTTATTTTATCACTTTCAAATTAATATATTGTTATTCTTATTTCAAACCAAACTTCAAAACTAATATATTGTTGTTATTATTATAAATATATTACATTATATTCTTTACGTCACTATACTAAACTTTGATAAAAAAAGCAACATGGCGCGTAACCGAAAAACGTGACGATTTTTTTACACTGCTACAAAATTTCTCCCATACGTCGATAAAGGAGTTTCACTTCAAAAGAAGTTTCACTTCAAAAAAATCTATTTTTGTTATAGAGAATGAAACAAAAACTGCTAAAATTTAACCAAGTTTTGACAGGTCTTGCTTTAAAAGTACTTAAGTCATATTCTTTGGCCTGTTGGCTATAATTCTACACTATCAACGCGCACCCATAGTTCGTTCAAGAGTTATGAGGTTCGGTAAAATGAAAAAAGTAAGTAAAAAGTACTTTTTTATCAATAATATCATAGATAAAAATAATTGTGTTATATTAAAATAATTGTATGCATGGACATGGATGTTTGTCTTGGTCTGGATGTTTCTATGTATAATATGTATGTATTTACAAAAAAAGTATATATGTATGTACATCCATTGTCTATTACCCATAGCACAAGCTCTGCTTAGTTTGGGCTAGATGGCGTTGTGTGTATGTGATAGAATATTATTAATATTATATGCACGCATTATGGCGCCATATTGAAGGCACCAACCATTGAATCTGAACGACGCGACGCCATCTATCGTCCCGAAGCGTGACCCAGAATTCGTCGCCTGGAAACATTTCTTGTTTGCATCGGACACTGCTGGGTAGATCGTTGATGTAGTTTCAGTTCCAGCGACCTACCAACCATTCTAAGACCTTGTTGTTTCGTGACGTGCATATGAATCTTAACCGGAGGGTGGTAGAACACATTTTTGGCCGACTGTACATAAAAGGACAGGGTACCTTTCATACAGAAAGACAGTACTGTTTCCGAAGGATGATTTATTGACAAAATCTACATTAAAGTATGCAAAGCCGCAGGGAAAATCTAGTCTAAGCCAGAGGAAGGTACTAGCTTGTATTTGCAGTATAGTACCATATTGAGTCGTCCTTATTCTGTTTACAGGTGGATTTAAGTCTGATCGGCAGGAATTCTACGTCGCCATCGTCAACAAATAGTACAAACAGCGGAACCACGGTGAGTTCTTGAGTTTTTCAACACGATTTTATTAAATTTTCCTGCAGGTCATTTTGCATGATATAATTTAATTCAATTCTATTCGTTTATTGCACTCCATAATGTAGAAGAAGGCCCAATCACCCCTTTCCTTTTTCCCACTCCTTCTCCTTCCCACTTCCTTTCCTAAAGGGACGGCAACGCGCAAGTGATGCCTCTGGTGTTGCAGGCGTCCATAGGCTACGGTGACCACTTACCATCAGATGGGCCGTATACTTGTTTGCCACCTTCGTTGTATATAAAAAAAAAGAAGATCAAGTAAACTTAGGTTTACCCGGGTTTACTTAGTTCACAGGTCAATGAATTTAAAGAAATTGAAATTGATATCTAAAAAATTCTTTAACCATTAGAAGGCTATATTATCACCGAGTAATATGCGCTAACAACTAAAAAAACGGTTGTTATTAACATAACCTACTTTTACGCGAGCGAATCCGCGGGCAAAGATAGTTTTTAACCAACTTCTAAAAAGGAGGAGGTTTCTCAATTCGGCCGTATATTTTTTTTTTATGTGTCCGCGGATAACGCCGTCGTTTATGAACTGATTTTGATGATTATTTTCAAGTAACTCACGTTTGACTTGGTCAAACTAACGTCATACTAATTTGTATTTGCAGGCATGGTCGGGCGTTTCACGGAGCGGTACGCGGCCAGTCACGCTTGCCACCTTGGACGATGCCTTCCAACTCTACGAGATTGCTAGGTAAGTTGTTATACTTGAAATTAAACAAACTTTATACGGATTTTATCGCGTTGTTTATTTTTTATAAAACACTATTATTACATAATTTTGAAACTTCATATAACTTCCGAAAGTCAGAGGTGCGCGACGTGGGTTCGAACCCGAGACCCTCTGCATTGCAGTCTGTTGGTCTCCCCACTGAGCTATCGTTAAACACTATTATTGTTATTTTTTATTAGTCTATTTAAAAAAAAAAATATTTTTATGGTAACTCCCTACAAAAGATATAAAAAATATAAAAGAAAATAAAACGTAATCGTTACGTATCTTATTAACTTGAAAAAATCGTATGGTTTTTAGAACTTAACATTACAGGACAAATTATGAACAATTTAATAATGAATGTGGGTTTTCAGAGCATAGGGATACTGTGCCTATTTCTCTTTTAAGGTGGATCCCATGACTGCTCGTTCTCCTTTAAATTTCCAGAAAAAACCAAAAGCCTTTTTTTTTTAACCTAGCCACGTGCTCCTTATGAAGTGATAGCCCTCGCCATAAAGGGGAGGCCAGATACTACTACTAGTTCAACCTAACCTACATTTACACGAGCAAATCCGCGGGTGAAATGAAATAACATTTATATTTGTCTGCAGGTTTCTAGAGATGCCGATAGTGGTGCAAGGTTGCGAGGACGCCATTGTCGAGGCGCTCTCCGCTGACACGCTCCCGCACGTGCTGCGCTGGGCCGCCGCGCCGCATGCCAGCCACTGGGTGCACAGGTACGAGGCGCCATACTTCCGTACTGCCATACCGATATACTGCCATACCGATATACTGCCATACCGATATACTGACATACCGATATACTGCCATACCGATATACTGCCATACCGATATACTGCCACACCGATATACTGCCACACCGATATACTGACATACCGATATAGTGACATACCGATATACTGACATACCGATATACTGCCATACCGATATACTGCCATACCGATATACTGACATACCGATATACTGACATACTGATATACTGACATACCGATATACCGATATACTGACATACCGATATAATGACATACCGATATACTGACATACCGATATACTGACATACCGATATACTGACATACCGATATACTGACATACCGATATACTGACATACCGATATACTGACATACCGATATACTGCCATACCGATATACTGCCATACCGATATACTGCCATACCGATATACTGACATACCGATATAGTGACATACCGATATACTGACATATCGATATACTGACATACCGATATACCGATATACTGACATACCGATATACTGACATACCGATATACTGACATACCGATATACTGACATACCGATATACTGCCATACCGATATACTGACATACCGATATACTGACATACCGATATACTGACATACCGATATACTGACATACCGATATACTGACATACCGATATACTGACATACCGATATACTGACATACCGATATACTGACATACCGATATACTGACATACCGATATACTGACATACCGATATACTGCCATACCGATATACTGCCATACCGATATACTGACATACCGATATACTGACATACCGATATACTGCCATACCGATATACTGACATACCGATATACTGACATACCGATATACTGACATACCAATAAACGATACTACTATATTATTATTGAAGAATGAGTCACTTTAGCTTTGTTCTCTAAAAAAAGTTATAATACCGTGTGGTATTCCAATCAACTTGTTAAACTTATTAGGTAGAATTATCGATTAAATATACCATAGATGCACGATCGTCGCTCGAAAAACGGCCCCAACAAAACTGTGCATAAATCAGTCATATGCGCTATATTATGCACCTGTCCCACTCACTCTTGCGTGCGCTGCCCCTAAGCGAGAGCGAATCGACACCACTACTACGGTGGAGACCGTACCATATACTTAGTACGCTTGCGTATCGCGAGTAACACACTTAGGACGCTTTACATTGACGCGTTTTAACTAAACTATTACAAAATGTTTCTCAGTGGGCGTTCAATGGTTATTCCGGTTTATTTCCTGGATTGCATAATAAATGCAGACACTTATAAGTAAGTAGTACTGGTCAGTGCCACATATTGACGCGGTTTTTGTATGAGAATGTGCATCTAAGGTATATTTGATCGAAGGGTAGAAAGATAAAAATCGTCACAAATATAGATACATACATAGATTCACGCCTGTTTCCCAGAGGGGTAGGCAGAGACTACGGATCTCCATTTGCTACGATCCTGACACACTTCTCTGGCTTCATTCACTTTCATCACATTCCTCATACACGCCCGTCGGTTTAAGGAGCTCTTAAGCTGGCCTTTGTCCAGAACGCGTCCGATCTGATCGAGAAACGTTCGCCTAGGTTTTCCTCTTGCGACTGTTCCATTCACACTAGCCTTATAAACTTTCTTAGTCAGTCTTAAATAGTCTTTCTTAGTCACAAATATAATCGTTTTAAAAACACTTGATTTACAAATCAGCTCGTACTCTTGGCCACGCCCTAATAAAACCCTGTTATAATCTATACAAATATTAAGCTGAAGAATTTGTTTGTTTGAACCCGCTAATCTCAGGAACTACTGGTTCGATTTGACTGCAGACTCCAGAACAAGGAAATTTCTTTGTTCTGGAGTCTGCCTTGTTTAATGTTGGCTATCGCTTTCATAGCTAGTGGATAAAGGAAATTACGATTAACAACAGTTGGGGGTTACCAGTTACCCTTGCCTAGAGTGTCACACATGGCTATCTACGACCTGCCATAGCGCCATACCACCGGGGGTTAGCAATTACCCTAGCATGGAGTGTCACAAATGGCTATCTACGAGCTGCCTTAGCGCCATACCACCGGGGGTTAGCAATTACCCTAGCATGGAGTGTCACAAATGGCTATCTACGACCTGCCATAGCGCCATACCACCGGGGGTTAGCAATTACCCTAGCATGGAGTGTCACAAATGGCTATCTACGAGCTGCCTTAGCGCCATACCACCGGGGGTTAGCAATTACCCTAGCATGGAGTGTCACAAATGGCTATCTACGAGCTGCCTTAGCGCCATACCACCGGGGGTTAGCAATTACCTTGGCATGGAGTGTCACAAATGGCTATCTACGACCTGCCATAGCGCCATACCACCGGGGGTTAGCAATAACCCTGGCATGGAGTGTCACAAATGGCTATCTACGACCTGCCATAGCGCCATACCACCGGGGGTTAGCAATTACCTTGGCATGGAGTGTCACAAATGTCTATCTACGAGCTGCCTTAGCGCCATACCACCGGGGGTTAACAATTACCCTGGCATGGAGTGTCACAAATGGCTATCTACGACCTGCCATAGCGCCATACCACCGGGGGTTAGCAATTACCTTGGCATGGAGTGTCACACATGGCTATCTACGACCTGCCATAGCGCCATAACACCGGGGGTTAGCAATTACCTTGGCATGGAGTGTCACAAATGGCTATCTACGACCTGCCATAGCGCCATACCACCGGGGGGGTTAGCAATTACCCTAGCATGGAGTGTCACAAATGGCTATCTACGAGCTGCCTTAGCGCCATACCACCGGGGGTTAGCAATTACCCTGGCATGGAGTGTCACAAATGGCTATCTACGACCTGCCATAGCGCCATACCACCGGGGGTTAGCAATTACCCTGGCATGGAGTGTCAGGAATGGTTATCTACGACCTGCCATAGCGCCATACCACCGGGGGGTTAGCAATTACCCTGGCATGGAGTGTCACAAATGGCTATCTACGAGCTGCCTTAGCGCCATACCACCGGGGGTTAGCAATTACCTTGGCATGGAGTGTCACAAATGGCTATCTACGACCTGCCATAGCGCCATACCACCGGGGGTTAGCAATAACCCTGGCATGGAGTGTCACAAATGGCTATCTACGACCTGCCATAGCGCCATACCACCGGGGGTTAGCAATTACCTTGGCATGGAGTGTCACAAATGTCTATCTACGAGCTGCCTTAGCGCCATACCACCGGGGGTTAGCAATTACCCTGGCATGGAGTGTCACAAATGGCTATCTACGACCTGCCATAGCGCCATACCACCGGGGGTTAGCAATTACCTTGGCATGGAGTGTCACACATGGCTATCTACGACCTGCCATAGCGCCATAACACCGGGGGTTAGCAATTACCTTGGCATGGAGTGTCACAAATGGCTATCTACGACCTGCCATAGCGCCATACCACCGGGGGGGTTAGCAATTACCCTAGCATGGAGTGTCACAAATGGCTATCTACGAGCTGCCTTAGCGCCATACCACCGGGGGTTAGCAATTACCCTGGCATGGAGTGTCACAAATGGCTATCTACGACCTGCCATAGCGCCATACCACCGGGGGTTAGCAATTACCCTGGCATGGAGTGTCAGGAATGGTTATCTACGACCTGCCATAGCGCCATACCACCGGGGGGTTAGCAATTACCCTGGCATGGAGTGTCACAAATGGCTATCTACGACCTGCCATAGCGCCATACCACCGGGGGGTTAGCAATAACCCTGGCATGGAGTGTCACAAATGTCTATCTACGACCTGCCATAGCGCCATACCACCGGGGGTTAGCAATTACCCTGGCATGGAGTGTCACAAATGTCTATCTACGACCTGCCATAGCGCCATACCACCGGGGGTTAGCAATTACCCTAGCATAGAGTGTCACAAATGGCTATCTACGACCTGCCATAGCGCCATACCACCGGGGGTTAGCAATAACCCTGGCATGGAGTGTCACAAATGGCTATCTACGGCCTGCCATAGCGCCATACCACCGGGGGGTTAGCTATAACCCTAGCATGGAGTGTCACAAATGGCTATCTACGAGCTGCCTTAGCGCCATACCACCGGGGGTTAGCAATTACCCTGGCATGGAGTGTCACAAATGGCTATCTACGACCTGCCATAGCGCCATACCACCGGGGGTTAGCAATTACCCTGGCATGGAGTGTCAGGAATGGTTATCTACGACCTGCCATAGCGCCATACCACCGGGGGGTTAGCAATTACCCTGGCATGGAGTGTCACAAATGGCTATCTACGACCTGCCATAGCGCCATACCACCGGGGGGTTAGCAATAACCCTGGCATGGAGTGTCACAAATGTCTATCTACGACCTGCCATAGCGCCATACCACCGGGGGTTAGCAATTACCCTGGCATGGAGTGTCACAAATGTCTATCTACGACCTGCCATAGCGCCATACCACCGGGGGTTAGCAATTACCCTAGCATAGAGTGTCACAAATGGCTATCTACGACCTGCCATAGCGCCATACCACCGGGGGTTAGCAATAACCCTGGCATGGAGTGTCACAAATGGCTATCTACGGCCTGCCATAGCGCCATACCACCGGGGGGTTAGCTATAACCCTGGCATGGAGTGTCACAAATGGCTATCTACGACCTGCCATAGCGCCATACCACCGGGGGTTAGCAATAACCCTGGCATGGAGTGTCACAAATGGCTATCTACGACCTGCCATAGCGCCATACCACCGGGGGGTTAGCAATAACCCTGGCATGGAGTGTCACAAATGGCTATCTACGACCTGCCATAGCGCCATACCACCGGGGGGTTAGCAATAACCCTGGCATGGAGTGTCACAAATGGCTATCTACGACCTGCCATTGCGCCATACCACCGGGGGGTTAGCAATAACCCTGGCATGGAGTGTCACACATGGCTATCTTCATTTGTTTACCAGTTCACTTAAAATTTCAGTCAAGACCAGTAACTGGAACTTGGCATTCAAAAGAAGGTCTAACTTTCTGTGACTTATTTTACGTGTGTGTTTCAGACAAGCGCAGCGTTACCTCCGAGACGAGTTCCCCGCCATCATGTCAGCGAGTGGCTGCGGTCGCGTACCACTGGCGGCACTAGCCGACGCCCTCGGCTCGCCTTTTCTGCAGGCCAGCGAGCCGCAGGTGCTCCGCGCCCTGCTGCGCTGGGCCGCCGACCAGCCGCCCGACCATAGAGGTACGTCACCTTCCTGCAGGCCAGCGAGCCGCAGGTGCTCCGCGCCCTGCTGCGCTGGGCCGCCGACCAGCCGCCCGACCTAGAGGTACGTCACCTTCCTGCAGGCCAGCGAGCCGCAGGTGCTCCGCGCCCTGCTGCGCTGGGCCGCCGACCAGCCGCCCGACCATAGAGGTACGTCACCTTTCTGTAGGACAGCGAGCCGCATGTGCTCCGCCGACCAGCCACCCGACCATAGAGGTACGTCACCTTCCTGCAGGCCAGCGAGCCGCAGGTGCTCCGCGCCCTGCTACACTGGGCCGCCGACCAGCCGCCCGATCTAGAGGTACGTCACCTTCCTGTAGGCCAGCGAGCCGCAGGTGCTCCGCGCCCTGCTGCGCTGGGCCGCCGACCAGCCGCCCGACCATAGAGGTACGTCACCTTTCTTTCTTCCCATGTTAGTTTTGAAATGGGTATGCATTTTTGCTGTTCTCTGTACATTCCATCTTAATAAGTGTTGTTTTTCTGCAGAGTCGAGTGTGGTGCTGTGTCGCGCGCAGTCGGTGGGTCGGCGCGGCTGCCGGCGGCGCGAGGCGGGGGACATCTCACTGCGGGACGCCATCGCGCCGCTAGCGCCACTGCTCAGGCTGGAACACCTGCCGTCCGACCATGATCTCTTACAGCAGGTATATAGGTTCCACTAGTCGACACAAGCCTCTTCACGGTATGCGAAGACTTAGGCCATAGTCAACCACGCTGATCCTAGATCTTGCATGGGTTAGTGGCCTACGGCAAGCAAACACAGAGTTAGTTTGCTGCCATCTTATGTGTTTCATAATAGGGTTACGTGGATAGCTAGAATAAAATGCCGAAATATGAAGAAAATCTTTTTTATTGCTTGACTACTGTACGGGCCAACGACCGTACATATTTATGCTGCGGTCAGCATTTAACGTCCAACGTGACGATTTTGTAACCATCAATATATCAGATCACCTTCAGCAAGCGTATCGTGTACTCATTAACATAGTATCAATCAGTTATCATAATTTAGCATAATTATCAAATTTGTCGTATTGTTTCAATAATCAATAAATAGTGCAATTATTTATATTATCTATCATTTCTATCACTTATCAAGAAGTGTACGTAACCAGTACATTTATGTGCTAAATTATGATAACTGATTGATACTATGTTAATGAGTACACGATAAGCTTGCTGAAGGTGAACTGATTTATTGATGGTTACAAAATCGTCACGTTGGACGTTAAATGCTGACCGCAGCATATGTACGGTCGTTGGCCCGTACAACTACCACACAATCAGTCTAAACACTCTTCATAACACGACATATATCGCCTCATTTCCAACTCTACAGATTTTAACTCGTTAGATTTGCAACTCGACAGACTGTCATGATATTGTCACAAAGGTAAAGAGAAAAAGAAAATATTATAAAAATAGGTAAATCATGTTTATTTAAAAAGAAAGAAAATCTTTTGAAATTTTATATAATACACTTTGAATGATGATGTAATGCATTACATAAAGTATTTAATATTTCATCTACATTTAAAAAGTGAATGAAGCCAGAGAAGTGTGTCAGGATCGTAGCAAATGGAAATCCGTAGTCTCTACCTACCCCTCTGGGAAACAGGCGTGAATCTATATATGTATGTATGTATGTATGTACATTTATGTTATTCTTTAATTTATCCATCTTCTATAATTTGGTCTATTTTTCTATGTTTATCAATTTCTGCTTGTCTACGTTTTTTTGTAGGATTGTGATACCTACACGCTGTTCTTTAGTTGTTTATCTTGAAAAATGCTTCCTTTTTCAATAATGTACTAAAATACAATACTGATAGATTTTTGGGTATCCTATTAATACGTCTGCAGCGTTCTACGCTACTAATGCTTATGAAAGACTCTTTGTAGCCACTGGATATGTCGCTAGTTATCTTTTTGAAAATGTCTATTTAATTGTACATAATATCATGACAGTCTGTCGAGTTGCAAATTTGACAAGTTACTCCTTAAGTGACTCCTGTTTACCATACTATAAATATAATAATAATATAATAATATTCTACCACATACACACAACACCATCTAGCCCAAACTAAGTAGAGCTTGTACTATGGGTACTAGACAATGGATAAATATACATATATACTTTTTTTTTTGTAAATACATACATATTATACATAGAAACACCCAGACCAAGACAAACATCCATGTTCATGCACACAAATGTTTGACTTGTGCGGGAATCGAACCCGCGACCTCAGGCGTGGCAGTCGGTTACACTAACCACTACGCCACCGAGGTCGACGACTGCTGCTTTAAAGGCTACCATAAAATGTTATTAAATGCTTGAGTATGTTCAGTAGTAATTCATGGAGAAATGGTTGCAGCACCTTACAGTTATGTTTTGTAAACAACATTTTATTGTAAACTTGGCGATTAAAAAGAGTGGCCATGAGTTTCTTGCTCGTTCTTCTCATGAGCACTACACCCTTGCTTTGCTGGACGTGGCAGTAAATGTAAAGTCACAGAAAAAATTTACTCTAACTTTGACATTCATAAGTGTTACCTTGTAACCTAACTTGAATAAATTTATTTTTGATTTTGTTAAAAATCTGTCGAGTTGGAAATGAGGTCATATATCAATAGCTTTACGATCGCTGGTAACATATCGTCTGCTAAATTCACTCGCAGTGAAAGCAAAAATGGCACCTAAACTCACTAAGCGAACTTCTCCCCTATCATGACAGAATAGCACGTTCCAAAATAGTTTACTTTATTATCCACTTCGCGTTAAAATCGTGAACCAGCTAGATGTTTACTGAGTCCATATTCAGAAAGAATTGAATGCTCTGCGTGCGCGAGTGACCTTTCTGTATCTTACTACATTTTGCCCGCAGCTTCGCTCGCTTAAATGTGGGTTAGAGTAGTTTAGTAACAGTAGTTTTTACTGAATGAAAGGTACCCTATGTCCTTTTCTATTCTTCTGACAATGTGTATGCGAAATTTCATGATGATCGGTCGAGCAGAGTAAGTCCATATTCAGAGAGAACTGAATGCGTCGGGAGCTATCTTTTTTTATTCTGTATCTACACTATACATTAAATCGTTAATAAATACATATATACTTATATATATTGTCGGTCTCGATGGCATAGTGATTAGTGTAATCGACTGTCACGCCTCAGGTCGCGGGTTCGATTTCCGCACAAGTCAAACATTTGTGTGCATGAACATGGATGTTTGTCTTGGTCTGGGTGTTTCTATGTATAATATGTATGTATTTACAAAAAAAAAGTATATATGTATGTTTATCCATTGTCTAGTACCCATAGTACAAGCTCTGCTTAGTTTGGGCTAGATGGTGTTGTGTGTATGTGGTAGAATATTATTATATTATTATCTGAAAATCATTGTTTGTTATATTTCAAAAATCAGCATATAAGTAACATGTTCAATTGCCAGGTGGTGCGACGGGGTATAGTGAGCGCTCCCGCCGGTGAGGGCACGGGTCTGGCAGACGCGTGGCTAGCGAGGGGGTCTTATAGACCCCCGAGATGTTTCTTGCCATATCTGGATGAGATTAAGGTAACTATTTTTTATGTTTTACGTGATCTATTTAACAAGCGTTTTCACGCAGTTTAGTTCTCTTATTTCTGGGTCAAAGGTACACTTGTCTTTTTTATGTACCCCTGACATCGTTTATGCGCAATTTCATGACGATCCGTCGGGTAGTTAAGGCGTGAGAACGAAACAAGCAAACTCACACTCGCATTTATAATATTAGGATTCATTAACGATTCTTTACTAATCAACAATCATCATATTTATATAAAAAAATAAATAATATAATTAAAATGTACCCTATGAGTAATAATGATTGAAAAAAAGCGTTTTTTTTTGTTGAGTACCCTAAATTACAGTAATACAGAAGATCTGATGAATGTAGTATCATAATAATATAATTGGTACATGTAAATGTTCACACACCACTTAAAGTTATAACGAGCAGCGATAGCTCAGTGGGGAGACCAACAGCCTGCAATGCAGAGGGTCTCGGGTTCGAACCCACGTCGCGCACCTCTGACTTTCGGAAGTTATATGACTTTTCGAAATTATGTGCGTATTGATTGACAATTATCGCCTGCTCCGTGCCTCGGAGAGCACGTTAAGCCGTCGGTCCCGGCTGCCATGAACATCTATGGCAGTCGTTATTGGGAGAGTGTCGACACAAAATATCCCACTGGGTCGAAGTGTCGCCGGTCTGCACTGACTGGCCCCCACATAAGATAAGATAAGATAAAGTTATAACATTTTGTATACTGTTTACTACATTTCATACATGGGATACACATACACACACATAAACACACACACCCACACACACCCACACACACGCATGCTGTTTATTATTAATTTATTTTTTGTTTACCTTTCTTTTCTCTTTCTTTTTTATTACCTGTCTAGTTTTATTTTTTTTGTAACGTGTTGAGCGGGGGCTCCTAACACAAGTATTTTTGTTACTTAAAAGGAGTACCTCAATGAATGTATTGTGATCTAGCTCGTAAGTAAATGAAAATAAACTATTTATTTATTATTATTTATTATTAATAATGCGAAAGTATGTATAAGCTTGCACGGAATAATTGTTGATATTGTTGCAGGCGTTACTGGAGGACCAAGCAGTGCCCGAGGCGGAGTTGTCTCGGGCGAGGCGGGAGAGATACCTGCACAGGATACCTGATACCCTGTACATGGTAAGATTAACATCTATATATTAATACGTGAAGCGAAAACTTTGGATCCCTATTTACGAAAATTGGGCGGACGGAGGAGTATGAAATTTCGCACACTTATAGTTTATACAGAGAAGAAGTGACGAATGCTAATATTTATATAAAATATGTATAATAAATACATTAAATTAATGAAAAAACACTACACGCACACAACCATGCATTTGACACACGCAGTCGAAGCGCGTAACTATGGTTACATATATCAATATATAACGACATATATCAGCAATATCTTACAGGCAAACTTTGGTCGAATTTCGAGCACTAGGCGACCGCTAGTATTATATTATTACCTATTCTCATACCTAACCAAATATACATAAAAATTTCATAAAAATCGATTGAGCCGGTTCGGAGGAGTGCGAGCACATATTATATTGTTCATTCATTCTTCTACCATAATTTTTCATAGATTACGTAATATAACATTTGATAAATAATTGAATTCCGAGGTTTTGAATATATTATGTATCTTTAATTTTTTGTGCTTTTTAACTGACTAAGTAGTAGTTGTATCAAAAAATGTTACATGACATATAATATTGCTATTCAGTGAGGGAATGCAACAGAAAATTTTTCGTTTTAAAAATAAGCTATTCAATTTTTGAGCGACTAAGTCTTTGAAGCTTCATTTTCAGCCCACTGTGCGCCGGTTCCCCATGAGTTGATTTACTGGTCCCAGTATTATTTTATAGATAATGGCGAGTCGTTATGATTCGATGGTTATTCGATTAAAACAGTGAATGTGTTCTGTTTTTAAAAGATACTAGTGTAATTAAGTACCTATGTAGTTGATTAGTATCTCAAATAAAAAATTGTTAACAGGTGGCCGCGGCGCGTAACGGCGGGCGTGAGTCCCGGTCGCCGGGTGGCGGCGGAGGCGCGGGGTCGGACGCGGGTGGCGCGGCGCGGCTGTGCGTGTCGCCGCGCGTGCTGGGCGCACTTAAAGCGCGCGCGCGACATCTGAAGGCGGCCCCGCCCGCCGCGCGCGCTCTATTACTGCACTCCACCGACAAACTCACTGTCTACAAACAGGTAACACTAACACTTGTATGGACTCGCCCCACTATGCGGCAGGGCCGGACGCGGGCGGCGCGGCGTGCTGGGCGCACTTAAAGCGCGCAACTTAAACTCAACACTTGTATGGACTCGCCCCACTCGCATAATGGGGCGAGTCCATACAAGTGATAAGTTCGATCCTAAACCGCGTATCTCTGACTTTTCGAAGTTATGTGCGTATTAAATAGTTAGGCGTTCTGGACAAAGGCCAGGTTAAGAGCGCCTTGAACCGACGGGCGTGTATGAGGAATGTGATGAAAGTGAATGAAGCCAGAGAAGTGTGTCAGGATCGTAGCAAATGGAAATCCGTAGTCTCTGCCTACCCCTTTGGGAAACAGGCGTGAATCTATGTATGTATGTATGTATGTAAATAGTTAACTATCGCTTTTTTTAACGGTGAACGGAAGCATCATGAGGAAACCTGCATGTCTGAGGGTTCTCCATAATGTTCTCGAAGATATGTGAAGTCTGCCAACCAGCACTGGGCCAGCGTGGTGGTCTAACCTTTCTCACACTTAGAAGAGGCCTGTGCCCAGCAGTGGGACAGTTAAACACAGGGCTGATATTATTTTATAAAAATATATATCTGGTAATTTTTTATAAAATAGAAAAACAGTTTATAGTTTTGTTCTATTGTTTGTAGATCGCATTGCGAGCCGTCCGCGAGATGTCGCTGCCGGACGCATGCGCAGAACTGTTGCTGACTGATCTAGACACGGACAGGTGAGTTCATTTTACCAGTATATCATGACTAGCTGTCCCCCGCGGTTCCACCCGCGTTTATGATTACTGCTCCGCTCTCGTGGCTTGTAGCGCGTGATGTGGTATACCCTACATATGTTCTGCGTCAAGAATGGCGCTATCATATGCAAAAATAAGTTTCGAAATCTAACTGGTAGTTTCAGAGATTAGCACGCTCAAACAAAATAATGAAGAAACTTTACAGATTTACTTTAGTAGTGCAGTATAGTGGCACACTTATAAACAAACAACTACATCGAAACAAACTCATTACATCACTATCAAAAGTGCACCTGCTCATTTTTAAGGCCCCTCTACACAATGGCCCATGATGGGCGAGTACACGCACGCACGATTGTGTAGAGAGTAAAGATGAGCGAAATGTATCACTGAAATGAAAAGATACATATATATATATATATATATATATATATGTATGTACATATATATATATATATATATGTATATATATATATATATATATATATATATATATGTATATATATATATATATATATGTATGTATATATATATATACATATATATATATATATATATATATCACTCTTTTATATCAGTAGCTCACTAGTGATTTCGTCTGAGTGAGCTAAACGAGTTAGCTGCCCTCGCTTTCTCTCCTACTTCGGGTGTCTGTCTCTTCCTTACCTTCTATAATGTACGATTTACATCTCGCTCTCTTTTTAAAGTGACGTAGTGAAACAAACTTTGAGCGGAGTCATGACATACGTACGCAAAAATGAATCTTATCGCCTATAAATATAAAGCTGTATTTTGAAAATAAATGAACTGAGGAAGTGAGCTAATGAGCTAGTGAGCTACTGATATATTATATCTGATACTGATAATAATTTGCCTGAGTCAATTGAGTGAGACACGAGAGTGGAGAAGTGAACTGTAAGCCGAACGCAACATTAAAATTGAATCTTGTCAGTAAAGATATAAAGATATAATTTCAAGTGAAATGAGCTACTGATACATTGGCTCTTTGGGAATGATATATATCTTTTACATCACTCACTCGCGAGCTACACATCTCTAGTAGAACGCATAATCGTATGTGAGTGGTCATCATCGCCTATAATCGTGACTAATCCGTGAATTGTCGGTACATTAAAGGATCGAGCGCGTGTCCACACAATCGTCCATCAATCTGTCGCACGACAGAGGTCAAGTAAGAAGGTAGTGGTTTTTTGGCGGGAAAGCTATGAAGGGGTGACGTCAGTTTAAAAAAAACAAAATTTGTACGGACGAAGACGTGAAAATGAAATCGCAAGCCAAAAGCTACGCAAATAACAGTAAAAGAGTTACTGTATCTTGTTCTGTTACGATGAATAGTTGGGGGGACAGTAGGGCTTTTTTGTAGTGGTGACCAGTGGGTAGGTCTTTTCGTGTAGTGGTCTGCCGTTTCACACGGCGGGCCGTAACCTCGGCGGGGTCGCGACCTCATGTGAAAGTGATTCGCGCGGCCCCGCCGATAGTGGTTTGTCGAGGAACACCGTGGTAGGTTTAGTCGGTATTCCGGTATGTCCATTTTATCGTTTTAACATATTTCTGTTACCCCGGCGAGTCCGACATAACCCCTCCGCCCGCCCCCGCGGAGGGGTTTGCGTCAAAGCATTCCCACAAGTAAAAAAAAAAACAAAAAAATAAGTTACGGTGAATAGTTAACATCCACCACCTTTTCTTCCTCCATCTTATTTTCACGAACTTTTTTGATGCACTTTCCGATAATGATTATATTATGTACTGAGCAAATAGATAGCAGCAGCCGCTATCACTTCGACGTCCATCTTCAATAGACGACAGTGAATAAATGTAACACTCACGATTGTGTAGAGAGCAACCCATGATCGCGGCGATGATGGCCACTTTTTTAATCACCCATCATGGGCTTTAGGTTTACGGTTGTCACCAAGTGAGTTAGTGTTGTTTAAGTATCGACTAGAATGTGCTGATATTGATATATTCATAAAAAGAAAATGCTGCATCTTAGTGAAAGTAATGTAGACGTATTTATTTGTCGTAGTTTTCCAATGTAAAGGAGCTATATATTATTATCTTTATTATTCCCAAGTCATTTGGGAATGGCTTTCTAGTCTAACCGGATTTGAGTGGATATCAGTTTTTACACGGAGCGACTGCTATCTGACCTCCGCAAAACCCTAAGGCTAACGATACCCTAAGGCTAGACTAGTGTCAGGATATTAGAGGGCACTGACTTCCCAATAACGACTGCCATAGATGTTCATGGCAGCCGGGCCCGGCGGCTTAATGTGCTCTTCGAGGCACGGAGCTATATGTGACGCTTAAATATGACAACACCTTTCTGTTACATGCTGAATATACAGGGTTAACTGAAAAATACTAATAACCTTCTACTGATATCTTCTTTGCATCATACATAACAAATTTTGTTCTACCACTTTACAAAAAAAAAACAGTAAAAGACGTATCTATATCGGTATGGTATCTTTCATCCAGGTTCTTTTATAAGCAAATTACTGCAACATCGTCCCGGGTGAGAAAACTTATCCATGTTATGAAACTCCAAAGGGACGTGGCGGACATTAACCTTATAAAAAGGATTTACTTCTCTTTGTGCCAATCCGTTCTGTCATACTTCTTGCCTGGGGAGGGGCTGCCACTAATCATCTGATTAGTCTTGAAAGAGCCCAAAGAGCGGTCTTAAAGACCATCCTAAGGAAACCATTTCGCTACCCTACTGCAGTCCTCTACAATGACTTTCAGGTCCTAAGCTTCAGGCGTTTGTTTATCCCAAGGTCCGCCTTAGAATACCACCGTGAGATCCCAACCATCCCCGACATTAACCGTATTTTAACTGAGCGAGTTATTCTTATCCCGGTTCCTCGAGTTAAAACGTCATTCGTCCAACGCTTCAATTATTTTATGAAACCATTAATTTACAATAAAATTAATAAAGTTTATAACATTATAGATCTAAATAATTATCAAGTTAAAAAAAAATTTACAAAGCAATTGCTGAACTGGTCCTACCAATACTTGGAAGAATTCTTACGAATAATAAAATGACAATCTCTTTTAACTGTATTAACTTTCTAATGATCCGTAAAACAATTTTACTTCTATTTCTGTAACTGTATTAACTGTATTTAGATTATAAGTACTTAGAATTGCGTACCAATCTTAAATTTTGTTAATTCTCTTGTAAAACCTTTCACGAGACAGGCCTAGCCTAGTGTGGACGGTTTTTGTCTACTGTATACACAAATTTTCCTTGGCAATAAATGATTTATTATTATTATATAAAACTAACATAATCTGCATTTACCAGAGCGAAAAAAATGTGGTACCAAAAAATTGGGGCAGTCCTCGGGGACTGATAGAAGTGAAAACTTTAATCCTTGATCATAAACACTTCTTTATAAACTAAAAACGGGGCGGATTCCTGATACTCTCTTAGGGGTTATTAAGGGGTGCAAAATTTCGTTACTTTTTATAGGAAAGCGTGGAAGCGTGACGATGACGCGAGTTGTATGATTTTTATTTACTCAAGAAGTGCTCAACGCGCCTAAAAAAGTTTTCACTTCAATAAATAAGATGTTTGAAATTGTCATCAAATTAATTTTGGTCCGGAGCACTTCTTTTATTTTTCAGATACACATTACGTTCCTAAAATATGACCACACATTTCTGTTACACGCTGTATATAAGTTCTTCGTGTAATGTTGTGATCTATTGACCGTTCAAGCAGCGATAGCCAAGTGGGAGACCATTTTTCTAACACGCAGAGGTCTCGACTTCTATCTCAGTGCACGCACATCTGACTTTTTGAAGTTATACATACATACATATATATATTCACGTCTGTTTCCCAGAGGGGTAGGCAGAGACTACGGATTTCCATTTGCTACGATCCTGACACACTTCTCTGGCTTCATTCACTTTCATCACATTCCTCATACACGCCCGTCGGTTCAAAGAGCTCTTAACCTGGCCTTTGTTCAGAACGCCTCCGATCTGATCGAGTTATATGCGTATTAAATAGTTAATTATCGCTTGCTTTAACGGTGAAGGAAAACATTGTGAGGAAACCTGCATGTCTGAGAGTTCTCTGTAATATTCTCAAAGATATGTGAAGTGTGCCAAACCACACTGGACCCAGCGTTGTGGACTGTAGTCTGACCTCACACTGAGAAGAGGCCCACCAGTGGAACAGTTTACATATAGGGCTGATATGATTATTATTATTTTTCAGTGATAGCGGCGGTCAAGGTCAACGAGAACGCGAGACTGAGGAACAATGGGAGCAAGGGTCTGTTGGAGAGAGGTCCAACTCTGTGAACACACAGTCAGAGGAACGGTGGAGGTGGCCAGAAGAACATTCAGCTTTGGACTGCTGCAGGTAAACATACAGAGATTTTTTTTGTTAGCTTGGATTTCCAAATCTCTCTGTTGGTGGATATCCTCTGCAATCTCTTTCAAAGGCTTCCAGGTCCACCCGCCATCTTCTGTCGCCGTCATACATACATGGATTCATCAATTACCTTTAATATGTTTAAGCCTTGATGGCTCAGTCGTAGAAAATCCACTTCGTAAAATGTCTATAAAATGTCTACAGGTCGCAAAATGTCCCTTTCGCAGAATGCCCCTTTCGTAAAATGTCCCTTTTGCAGGAAGTCCCTTTCGTAAACTGTCCATTTCGCTGAATGATCCTTTCGTAAAATGTCCCTTTCGCAGAATGTCCTTTTCGAAAATGAATGATCCCTTACGCAAAATGTTCCTTTCGAAAATGTCCTTTCGTAAAATGTGCCTTTCGCACAATGTCCTTTTCGGAATTGAATGATCCCTTTCGCAAAATTTCTCTTTAGCAGAATGTTCCTTTCGCAGAATGTCTCTTTCGCAGAATATCCCTTTCACAAGATTACCCTTTCGTCAAATTTCCCTTTCGCAGGATGTTTGGTTGCAAAATGTGCTTGCCGCAGAATGTTCCTTTTGCGGAATGTTTCTTTCACAGAATGTCCCTTTCGAAAATGTCCCTTTTGCAAAATGTCCCTCTCGCAGAATGTCCCTTTCCAAAATGTCCCTTTCGCAGAATGTCCTTTTCACAAAATATCCCTTTCGCAGAATTTCCATTTCGTAAATAACCTTTTTGTAAATTAACCCTTTTATAAGATATCCTTTTTGTAAATTGCCCCTGCAAAAAATTTCAAACGGTCAAGTACGAATCAGATTCGCGTACAGAGTTTTACTTAGTAATAATAATTGTATGTATGTGTATTTTTGTTATAGAACGCTAAGCGGCAGTGGTTCAGTGCGGTGCGCGTCGGCCGGCAGTTTACTTCACATACCCATCGGTGAGTTCGATTATATCATCTACTAACTGTCCCCCGCGGTTTCACTTACATTTATGATGACTGCTCCGCTCCTGTGGGTCATAGCGTGATTGTTATATAGCCTATGTTACTCCTGGATAAAGTAGCTCTCTAATGATTTGATTTTTTTTTAAGATTGACTGCACTAGTGTTGTGGGTCCGAATCCCACACGGGTCAAAATTTTATGTGATCTATAGTTGTTCCGAGTTTGTTCTTTTTTTAATTTTTTTTTATTGCCATAGTGGCAGACGAGCAAGTGGCCCACCTCATGAAAAGTGGTAACCGCTGCTCATGGACTTCAGCAATGTCAGGACACAGCAAAGCCGCTGCCTACCGTACAGTTTAACATTTCATTAAGTGTTTTCTTTGTGTCAGTTATTTTAATGATTTGTTCCTTCATTCGTATTTTTAAAAAACATCTACCGCTCTAAGAATAATTCCTGTGTCGCGGGGGACTTTAAAAACGTTCAAACAACGGACACGAAGAACACACAGACTTAGTACAATCGCCGCGACACAAGATTTATTCCAAGAGCAGGAGACGACTTAAAAAAGACGTGTGGCACTCTGAGACTGCCGCGGTAAAGCTATTGCATAGCATTAATTCCGGAAATTTATTAAAATGGTCTATAATATAAATTAAAAAAAATATGGATAGAATTACTATATTCGATAAACAAAATGATTAACTCTGTATTAAAAAATTATGAACTCAATAAAAAGATACCTAAATATAATAGGAACTACAATATTTATATTTTAGTTTAAATATTTTAATTCATGATTTTACTATTATTTTTGAAAAAATATTTTTATTTATTTATTTATTTATATTTAGGATCTCCAACAAAGAATATACACAACACATGACATATAAATAAAAAAAATTACAAAAGTATCGAATAGGTGTACTCCTTCACTTACAGGAGACCACAGCATGCACAGTATAGTTAACAACTAAGCTAACAAAGTTAAATATAAAAAAGAATAGAATTAAAATTAAAATTATGAACAGAAAATGATGAAATTAAAAATGATAAAAACTTTAAACAAAAATAAATATTACGTACAAAATTAAATACACTCACTTAAACATTTTTTAAACTTGGACAAAGACGTACAGATATCCAAGTCCGTAGTCTTAGTTCGTATTGATTAAAAGAAAATTATTATCAAGTTAAATAAAAACTAAAATATTTAATTGACCATTTTTTAGAATTGATTATTAATATGAATAATATATTTCATATTAAATGGTATTTCTATCGAATTTGAAAATAACAACGTTTCGTTGGATACTTTGCAACTAGCCTGTATATGAGTTAACTTATAGTCATTTAAAAAAATATATACTTTTAATTCTATTCTGTGGCCAACTTCAACATGTAGCATTTGTGTCACAGTGATGCGCGCGCATCTTAAAATTTCACTCTCATCATTTTTTCATAACGCGCCTAAAGAAGTATAACTTCAAAAAGTATCACCGCTGTGCCGGTCGGAGTGGGGGGTGTTAGGTTATTTTCGTTACGGAATTTCTGGATTCGGTCTCCACGCTCAAGGCCCGCGATAGAAGCTATGCAATAGCTTAAAAAAAATATAAAAACTATTCATGTATGTATTTGTCTACAGATAATTCCCGAGCAGGCACTTGCAGGCGAGAACTACCGTCAAGATCTGTTGAAGCCACGCAACACAGGTAAATATTAAAACATTTAACACGCTTTTATTATAAAACTAGTTTTCACTCGCGGCTTCGCTCGCGTAAATGTAGGTTAGGTTAGGTTTGCAACAGTTATTTTTTTCTGGATGAAAGGTACCCTATGTCCTATTCTGCACCCCTGAAAACGTGTATGCAAAATTTCATGTTGATCGGTTGAGTAGTTAAGGCGTGAAAGCGTAACAAACAAACAAACTCATTTTCGCATTTATAATATTAGTTAGGATAACATCATTAAGAAGAGAAGAACACGCCACGCACCTTCAGAGAAATAAGTACACAGTCTGGTACTGTGCCTGGTAGATGGCATCGATTACTGGTTCGAGTGTTATACGGTCCTCCTATTCCTATTTAACAGTTTTTGTTAGTTTACATATAATGCTATACTATACTACCCAGCAAAGAGTTAATGCGTTTTGTTATGTTGTATACTGTATGGCGAAACACCATGGATATCATCTACACCATGGAATCTAATTCACTGTTTTCCCGAAAAGTATGTACTCAGTCCATGATATAGAAGCTTTCCATTGTAAATATTCCTCACAAAAAAAAATCAACGGGTTGCACTCCGGGAGTGCCGGCAGAAGTGATAACGTGAATATTAACGTTGTGCATTTTTGATATTTTGGAATGGTTAGGGAATAATTTTGCACGAATTGCTTTAATTATCAGTATAAAAGTACTATCATTTATGTGGTAAAATACAATATTAATTTATTGCGCTATCGTATACAAACATGACAATTCTCCCTCCGTCTTACGAATTTTCGATCAGGTCACGTGTCCTGACGCGAGTTTAACATTTTTTACCCATCACAAAAAATGCACAACGCCGCTAAAGAATTAGTGTTCACTTCAAAAAAATTGTTATCAAATCCGGTCTTTTCATCAAAATCAATATTTCACTGCACTACGACGCGAGGTGTCTTCGTATTCGGTCAACGTCTATCCCGTTTAGCAAGAAATGGCACACTGACCTACTTACATAGACGAAAATTGGGCAAACAAAAGGGATGCGGGGAGCGGAGAGAGGGGGTACGAGCTCCATGCGTTTGCGCCGGTCGGGCGCATTGTTATGCATTACTGTGTTGCAGTCATGTTTAAAATAAAAACGTGTTTTCAACAAAAATGATAGTGTCTATTCTTGATTAATTTTCATTAAGTGTTTTTTATAAATAACGATGCAGAAATATTCTATATCATTAACTGACTACATACGTTTCGGGAGAACAGAGAATTATTACATTGTGTATAATAAGCTACCAAACAGTTTTACCAAGATGTTTTAATTTTTTTTTAAATTAAAAATAATTACTTAATAATGTATGTTTATATGTGTTACAGACAATCAGTAACGGAGTGCTCAACTCGGAGCAGTCAACAGTCAGTCGCTCGGTTGTCGGCCGCCGTGCCCGACGTGGCGATGGCACCCAACGCCAACACGCACCTGCTGACTGCCAGGGACTACTTCAGACTCACGCCGTGGGGTAAGTTTTTTTATTTTTTATTTTGCTCGTCAATATGACCACACTCCACCTGATGGTAAGCAGTCGTGTGGTCTAAGAGCAGTGGCCTCCACACCGCCCTCATAGCAGCCGAGGCGATGTTGAGGTCTCTACTTTGACGGCCTGAGAAGCCCAGGATTGAAGGAAGAAGGAAACACGTACCTTGTCAGAGAATTCCATGCCTTGGTCGTTCGGCAGAGGTATGAGGACCCAAACTTGTTGGTACGCGCTCTAATCGAGCCTACCGTGTAAGGATGGCATCTGAGCCCAGCACGCGTTGTTCTGGATAGGAAAGGGGAGGGCGGGATAAGGTGGAATAACTCTTCAGAGCACTCCCCGTGGTATATTCTGTAGAAACATGCCAATGAGGCAATGTCCCTACGGAGTTGCAGAGGTGACCATAACAATGATTGACTGCCTCCGTAGAGACCATATTTAGCAACTAAACGACTGCGCTATATGTCAATCATAGGCTGTTTGTTAATATGACAAATCATTCTATAGTAGCTTTTACCCGCGGTTTCGGTCGCGTAAAAGTAGGTTAGGTTATTTAAGTAACAGTATTTTAAAGGAAAACTATATAACCTATGTTACTCTGTGATAATTAGAGATCGGATAATCGGACGCATATTTACCTAAAGTTCAGGTGTGGGCTATTATGGAAAACGCTTTTTTGTCGGCAATATGCCGGGGTTCCGGCATTAAATAATTTAAGTGAGATACTCCGTGAGATGTAACTGGAGATTGGCTATTCTAAAACATATTTACCTAAAGTTTAGATGTTGGATATTATGAAAATCGCTTTATCCTAACTAATATTATAACAGCGAAAATGAGTTTGTTTGTTTGTTTCTTTGTTGCCTTTTCACGCCGAAACCACAGAACTGATCATCCTGAAATTTTGCATATACGTTGTCAGGTGTACAGAAATGAACATAGGGTACCTTTCATCCCGAAAAAAATTACTGTTCCCGAGGAAAACAACAAAAACCTTCTTATTATAATAGATGGCGCCACGAGTCTTTCGAATCATGATTGAATTATATTATTACAAGCTGAGAACAACCCGAATTGATTGTCAAATTCTAAATTAACGCGAGCGAAGCCGCGGGCAAAAGCTAGTTATCGAATAATTCTGCGGTAATAAACCTGATTTGACACAAATGACAGTTGCCCTGTTACTTACTGTAAACTAAATATACATCCGACCAGTTAAGCAATCCCGGATACTCGAGATTTTATTTTTAATAAATATATTCTCAGAAGCCGCTTCCATAATGTTAGCTGAAAATTAACTTTAGGTAAATATGCATCCTATTATCCGATCTCTAGTGATAATGCAATATAATGTATTTCAAAATCAATTAAGTCGTTTTCGAGTTAAATCCTTACAAACAATTGTTTGTTTGTAAGGATTTAACTCGAAAACGACAAATATCTTTACAATATTAGTATAGATTGTCATTCGCGTAGATAATTGATTTTATAAGCAATTTGCAAATGTATATTATTCAATGCAAATGTTTATTCGACGGCCTCGATGGCGTAGTGGTTAGTGTAACCGACTGCCACGCCTGAGGTCGCGGGTTCGATTCCCGCACAAGTCAAACATTTGTGCGCATGAACATGGATGTTTGTCTTGGTCTGGGTGTTTCTATGTATAATATGTATGCATTTACAAAAAAAAAAGGTATATATGTATGTTTATCCATTGTCTAGTACCCATATTACAAGCTCTGCTTAGTTTGGGCTAGATGGTGTTGTGTGTATGTGGTAGAATATTATTATATTATACTAAATATTTTACTAAAATACCCAAAATCAATAAATATATTTTAGTTGGAGCCACGTGATGATATACGGTTTTGATTGAGTACATTTACAATGACGTCATAGGTTTATAAACGTCTTCATTCATTGCTTGCTGTCTAATGTTAGACACTTGACGACTCGACGAAATTAACTTAGATTTTTTTAAATTAGCTAGGCTGACAAATTTTTACTAAGAGTGTTGTTTGTCGTTACAGAGTACAGCGGTGGAGGCGTGCTACAGTTAGACCTGGGAGATGGCGCCACTCACACGCCCAGACCTGGTCAGTATTCAAAGATGTATCTTATAATATAACGAGATGGATGTAAAACCCAGGATTCAACCTCTTCGTCTTAAATACTTTTACTTTTAATGAATAGAAATGACCTCTATATCTCGGGGGTCTTTTGACCCACAGGGTCCATATTCAAACTCGACCGAGGTATGACCCCAAGGTGTCTGCACACCAAGTTACAAATCAATATTTGTCATTTAAAATACATGTGACCTTGTGACCTCTATATCTCTGGGGTCTTTTGACCCACAGGGCTCATATTCAAACTCGACCGAGGTATGACCCCAAGGTGTCAGCAAACCGAGTTACAAGTCAATATTTTCCATTTAAAATACATGTGACCTTGTTACCCTATATCTCGGGGGTCTTTTGACCCACAGGGCTCATATTCAAACTCGACCGAGCTATGACCCCAAGGTGTCTGCACACCAAGTTAAAAGTGAATCTGTCCAGTGGTTCCGGAGTTATGCCTGTCACTAACAAACTCACTAACAGACAGACACACAGACCCTCATAGTGTTTTCATTAACCTCTTCGAAAAAGACTCAGAGGTTAATAAAATAATATCAGCCCTGTATCAAACTGTCCCACTGCTGGGCACGGGCCTCTTCTCAGTGTGAGCAGAATTAGGCCATAGTCCACCACGCTGGCCCAGTGCTGGTTGGCAGACTTCTCATATCTTCGAGAACATTATAGGGAACTCAGGTATGCAGATTTCCTCATGAAATCATGAATCACGGTGTTTGTGGTTACACTCCTCCGAAACAGCTCGACTTTTGTAAATAATTGTTTATGTATATTTGTTGGGTATCTATACGTGAATCTTTGGATCCCTTTTTACGAAAACTGGGCGGACGGAGGAGTATGAAATTTCGCACACTTATAGTTTATACAGAGAAGAAGTGACGAATGCTAATATTTATATAAAATAGGCATTAGAAATACAATAAATTAATGAAAAAACACTACACGCACACAACCATGCATTTGACACACGCAGTCGAAGCGCGTAACTATGGTTACATATATCAATATATAACGACATATATCAGCAATATCTTACAGACAAACTTTGGTCGAATTTCGAGCACTAGGCGACCGCTAGTGAGTATAGATCGTAAAGTATATTTCATACCTTAATAATTAATATGGTAGAACAACTTTTGCCAGGACAGCTTGTATCTATATAATACAAGTGCCTCCGTGGCGCAGCGGTAGTGAATGCGACCGCTGTCTGAGGTCTCGGGTTCGAAACCCGGGTCGGGCCAAGAAAAATGTGCGCGTGGTGTGTGGGCCACTTTATTAAAAGTAATTGAAAATGTGCTTAGGATTTAGTGAACATTCACAAAGAATTGTGAAAATTGGAATCAGATTTTGTGAAAGTCAAATAAACGAGTTATGGGCTGTAAAGTTGGGCCCTCAGTTCTCACATAGAGGATTGAGGGCCCACCTGTACCGGATAAACGATGGACTCTCTTCTCTTCCCCTTAGCCTTTATTATTCCCAAGTCACTTGGGGTCGGCTTTCTAGTCTAACCGGATTTGACTGGATATCAGTTTTTACACGGATGGACTGCCATCTGACCTCCGCAACACGAAGGCTAACGATACCATAAGGCTAGACCAGTGTCAGGATATTAGAGGGCACTGACTTCCCAATAACGACTGCCATAGATGTTCATGGCAGCCGGGACCGACGGCTTAACGTGCTCTCCGAGGCACGCAGCAGGCGATAATTGTCAATAAACTACAGAAAAAGTGCTTGAGAATACAACTGTATTTGGTACAACGAAATAAAATGACGGCGAGCGACTCAAAGCGCGGTCATTTTATTTCGTTGTACCAAATACAGTCGTATTCTGAAGCACATTAGGTTGAATTTAAATTGTTACTGAATTAGTCTCTTCGCCGCCACTCCGTCAGTCGGCGCTGACCCTTAGTCTAACCCCTTAGGGATATATAAGCGTGTCACCATATACATATATGTATGTAATGTTATTTGTTTGTTACAGGGTCTCGAGCGCAGCGCGCCGGCACCGCTCATGGCAGCAGACATCACAGGGAACATGCACAGGTCAGTACACTGAGGGTCTAAGACCATACTCACTGGGTGGCCATAGAACATAAGCCATGAACGAGAGCCTTTTTTTTTTTTTTTATTTTGCTCGTCAAAATGACCACACTCCACCTGGTGGTAAGCAGTCGTGTGGTCTAAGAGCAGTGGCCTCCACACCGCCCCCACAGCAGCCGAGGCGATGTTGACTCGAGTGTTAGATACAAATAATATGACATAAGAAGCGTATATTGACTGCACAGAAGGTGTAGTGGTTTAAGCGGTTTCCTCGCAACAGCCACTGCGCCAAGTGTTGTGGGTTCGATTCCCGCACGGGACAAAAATTTGTGCAGAGTCTGGGCGTTCTTTGTGTCCGTTGTTTGAATGTTTGTGAAGTCCCCGCGACACAGGAAATATACCTAGTACGGTTTTAGTCATAGATGTGCCGTAGTCGATGCTACTGCTGTTCATGAGCCCTCGGGTTCGAATCCCGAGTCGGTCCAGCAAAAATATTTTGGGTTTTCTGTTAAGAAATCGTAATACCAGCCCGGAGCTAGGATGTACGGTGTCAGACACCCCTGTTCCTCAGAAAGTAGAGCCGTTAGTCCTGCGCCTGATTTTTTAGAGTTCAAAAAATCTCTCATACAACAGCTTTGTCCATCAAGTCCGTCTGTCTGTTATGCAACTTTCAACTCAAGAACCGTAAGAGCTAGAGACTCGTGGTCAACGCCATTCGACTCAGCATAGTCGATATACCCCGAAATGGCTATGACCTTTGGCCTCTGACCTCAAGGTCACGTGATTTTTCGAACTATAAGATTTACGGCAATTCATTGCTGTTTCTCACTTGTCTTCGGTCGTGTCGGGTTGTCGTCCCATCGTATCATGAGAGTTAGGGAACAGAGAGTGCACTTGTGTTTACGCACACACTTGTGCACAGATAGCAAATCTCTTAATGTCTTTACTTTATTTTATCTTTACTTTACTTTAACTTTATGCCAAAATCACCTGGAAGCGATCAAATCCAAGACGGTACGCTTTCAGCGATCATTTCTCCCACGTACGAGCAAGCTCTGCAATGAACTGCCAGCTTCGGTGTTTCCCGAGCGCTATGATATGTCCTTCTTCAAACGAGGTTTAAAGAGAGTTTTTATTTCACGGTAGGCAGCGGCTTTGCTGTGTTCTGACATTGCTGAAGTCCATGAGCAGCGGTTACCACTTTCCATCAGGTGGGCCAATTGCTCGTCTGCCACCAATGGCAATAAAAAAAATCTTTACTTCACTTAGTACCACACCAATATCCTCCATTCCGTATTATCTATTCACAAGTCTGATGATAATTTCGTGTTTGTTTTTTTCCACAGGCGATGTCCTGTCTTCGGAGTAGAGCTGATGATGACGAGCTACGAGCGGCCATCGAGCTTTCTGTTATAAGAGGTAAGTCTTACTATATGTCGCACCCCCAGTGGAATAAAGGCATAAGAAAAATATACTAACTTTAGAGAGCAAAATGATCTACTATATTTATTACTAGATGTGCCCGCGGTTTCACTCGCGTTTATGGTTACTGCGCGGCTCCCGGGGATCGTAGCGTGATGTTATATAGCCTATAACCTTCCTCGATAAGTAGGTTATTCAACACTAAAAGAATTTATAACCATAACTAAAATGGTATAAGCAGCTAGGTATCTAGTAATTAAAATAGTCAAAACCAAGAAAAATCACAACACAGCTCATTCTGCGTAAATAGGAACACAAATATAAATAAATATAAATATTCTATTCTATCACATACACACAACACCATCTAGCCCAAACTAAGCAGAGCTTGTACTATAGGTACTAAACAATGGACACACATACATATATACTTCTTTTTGTAAATACATACATATTATACATAGAAACACCCAGACCAAGACAAGCATCCATGTTCATGCACACAAATGTTTGACTTGTGCGGGAATCGAACCCGCGACCTCAGGCGTGGCAGTCGGTTACACTAACCACTACGCCATCGAGGCCGCCAATTCAAATGATTCAATGGGGGCTATCGGTTTTGTGCTCACCAGGCGGCGCCACAAGCGAGTAAGGTCCTGTCAACACTGTCACGGCTGCTGTCAAAGCCGTATTTCGCCGAAATAATTGTCGGTCTCTATGGTTACTGTTGAAGTGACTGTAAAGTTTGACGTCTAGACCTTACAATCCACTAGCACCTCTAGCGGTGAATCCAAGCGCGATACCCTCATTATGTTTGGGAACTTTGAAATAACTATACTTCAGGACATTAAGACAACTACCAACTTATCTTATCTTATGTGGGGGCCAGCCAGTGCAGACCGGCGACACTTCGACCCAGTGGGACCTTTTGTGTCACTCTCCCAATAACGACTGCCATAGATGTTCATGGCAGCCGGGACCGACGGCTTAACGTGCTCTCCGAGGCACGGAGCAGGCGATAATTGTCAATCAATACGCACATGATTTCGAAATCAGAGGTGCGCAAAGTGGGTTCGAACCCGAGACCCTCTGCATTGCAGTCTGTTGGTCTCCCCACTGAGCTATCGCTGCTCAACTACCAACTTAGTCTCTCCGTGAGCATGGATGCTGTATAGCAACCGGCAGAAAAGTGTTAACTTAAATATAAATAGTTTTAATTAGGTTAAATAGCTTAAATTGTAGTAAAGTTTAATAATAGTAGTGTTAGAGTTCAAAATCCTAACTAATCTTATAAAAGCGAAAATGAGTTTGTTTGTTTGTTACCTTTTCACGCCTAAACCACTGAACCGATCATCCTTAAATTTTGCATATACATTGTCAGGTGTACAGAAACGGACATAGGCTACCATTCATCCCGAAAAAAATTACTGTTCCCGAGGAAAACGACAAAAACGTTCTTATGATAAATAGATGGCGCCACGTGTCTTTCGAATCATGATTGAATTATATTATTACAAGTAGAGTACGACCCGAATTGATTGTCAAATTCTAAATTAACGCGAGCAAATCCACGGGCGAAAGCTAGTTATGTAATAAAAGTCTTTAAAATAAACAACGCGATAAAATCCGTATGAAGTAGTTTAATTTTAATCGAGCATCTATTAAATACAATTAAATTTCCTAGCGTACTCGTCATTCGGGTCGCGAGCGGCGAACGCAGCGAATGCAGCAACAAGCAGTGGGGCGTCGGCACCGAGCAACAATGTTGTCGGCAACAGCAACAACAACGTGCTCGGCAACGCACTGGTGTGGCGCGCCGCCGCGACACTACCGCAGGCTCGCGCGCCGCCGGACCTGCAGCTCGCGCCCACGCACATGCCCACAGGTATACCGCCAGCCGCTAACAACAGCAACACCAGATTTATATACTGAAAGTATCTTATCTTATCTTATGTGGGGGCCAGTCAGTGCAGACCGGCGACACTTCGACCCAGTGGGATCTTTTGTGTCGACACTCTCCCAATAACGACTGCCATAGATGTTCATGGCAGCCGGGACCGACGGCTTAACGTGCTCTCCGAGGCTCGGAGCAGGCGATAATTGTCGATCAATACGCACATAATTTCGAAAAGTCATATAACTTCCGAAAGTCAGAGGTGCGCGACGTGGGTTCGAACCCGAGACCCTCTGCATTGCAGTCTGTTGGTCTCCCCACTGAGCTATCGCTGCTCATACTGAAAGTAGATACGGTTTTGTCAGTTGTCTTTTAGTGCGTCATTGAGTGGGGGAAAGATGGATGGGAGGATTGAAAGGCAGACTCTTAATTCTCTTAGTATCGCTAGAAAATAACTCAACTTTATAATGCAATACTTACTGCTAAAGGTGCGTCTAGATCTGGCCAATCTGGCGTAACCGACTGCCACGCCTGAGGTCGCGGGTTCGATTCCCGCACAAGTCAAACATTTGTGTGCATGCACATATGATTGTCTTGATCTTGGTGTTTCTATGTATAATATTTATGTATTTAAAAAAAAGCATATATGTATGTTTATCCATTGTCTAGTACCCATAGTACGAGCTCTGCTTAGTTTGGGCTAGATGGTGTTGTGTGTATGTGATAGAATATTATTATTATTATCTAGTTCATTCATATTCATTATAATTCTAATGTTCACAGAATTTTGGACCTTAAAGTATCCATGCAATATTACAGGTGTACATATAGTAATACTAACCCTATAATCTCTACAGGTAGCCGCGCGCGGTCCAGTGCTTCCCCTTCGTCGGGCGCGAGCGCGGGCGGTCACAGCGCGGGGGGTGCCAGGCACCCCGACCTTCACACTCCTCCCCCACACCTAGCGCGTGAGTACTAGCCTACAGACCATCTGTGCTGTCCTAATGAAAAAATCAACGGGTTGCACTCCGGCAGAAGTGAAAACTTGAATATTAACGTTGTGCATTTTTGATATTTTGGAATGGCTAGGGAATAATTTTGCACGAATTGCTTTAATTATCAGTATTTTGCGTAGGACGCACCATTTCTGAGATATTGTTAATATTCTAAAATAATTCAAAAATGGAAAGCGTGGAAGCGTGACGATGACGTGAGTTCTATGATTTTTGTTCACCCAAGAAGTGCTCAACGCGCCTAAACAAGTTTTCACTTCAAAGGAAGAATAAGCAAGCAATAAGATTTACCAAATTTCAGTAATATCTATAGCAGACACGCCTAAACATACGACAATACTAGTTTACGATACGCTTTCAGCGATCATTTCTCCCACGTACGTGCAAGCTCTGGAATGAACTGCCAGCTTCGGTGTTTCCCAAGCGCTATTTATTTATTTATTTTCAAATTTAGAAAACTTACAGCTAGTTAACAGTATAAGTAGGATAATATGATTAAGCTATGGCCAATTACAAGCTTTCACATCTAACAATAGTACATGCAAAATTTAATAACAGTAACACGACTACATAGTTCACCGTAAAAATAACTAACATTATGTAATATAAAAACTATAGGTAATATATGCATACATGCGACAGTAGTGCAAACAAGAAAAACATACACATCCATTCGCCACTCCTCAAACAAATTAATTACCTTCGATGTTCAAAAAAGTCATTACACATAACCCTTTTTAATTTATTGACACTCGTGTTAAAGAGATCAATATCGACTCTCCGGCATGCTGTATTGAACATACGACAAGCCCTGATCGTAAATGAATTCTGCCTGTAGGTGCTAGGGATGGCAGGAGTATAAAGAAGGTTATGCCTTCGTAACAGCGCAATGGTACGCGCAGGCCAATTTTGTTCACCAGCTCGGCTACATCCGTCGACCCATTTACAATTTTAAATAAAAAGGAAATATCCGCTATTTGCCTTCGCTGTTGGAGAGGAAGTAAGTGAAACTTTCGGCATCGGGTGAAATAATCCGGCAAATAAGTATTGGAATGGAATTGGATATACCTCAGGAACTTCCTTTGAACGTTTTCTAAACGCGATATGTAGATATCGTAGTTAGGGTTCCACACCTGAGAAGCATATTCGAGGTGGCTACGGACATAGGCACAATACAAAATTTTAATCGTTTTAATGTTTTTGAAATCTTTAGATATCCTAAAAATGAACCCTAATGCTTTATTAGCCTGGTTAACTACGTTTGAGATATGCGCATCAAATAATAGCTTTGAGTCAAACGTCAATGTCCTTCTTCAAACGAGGTTTAAAGAGAGTTCTTATTTCATGGTAGGCAGCGGCTTTGCTGTGTCCTGGCATTGCTGAAGTCCATGAGCAGCGGTTACCACTTTCCATCAGGTGGGCCACTTGCTCGTCTGCCACCAATGGCAATAAAAAAATAAATAAAAAAGAAATACATAGGTGTCAGGGAATAGGGAGTGCACTTGTTTGCGCACACACTTGCGCACTATAATATACATAGATTCACGTCTGTTTCCCAGAGGGGTAGGCAGTGACTACGGATTTCCATTTGCTACGATCCTGACACACTTCTCTGGCTTCATTCCCTTTCATATAATAAATTTTAACTATGCTATTTACTATAATATCTTCTGCGCACATAGCTAATCTCCGTTAAACCTCATAATATGACACTTAATTGCGACGTTGCCATTCAGAACACGCCACAAGACTTGAAAGCTCTTAAAGACTGGACACCGTGATCAAAAATCGGATGAAAAGGCATTATTATTATAAGTAATTAATGTGTTCAGCTCACCGCGTATCCGGCGTGGGTGGCGCGTCCCGGAGCCCTAGCGCTTCGCCCAGCGCCTCCCCGCGACGACCGCACGACTACCTATACCGCCATCAGCATCAGCACCATGATTACAGGTAATTATGAGCAATCCCACTATCGCATGGAATCCGTTGTTATGAAGACAAGACCTGTAAGATTAACCATGAAAATCTATACAAATAAATAATATTTAAGTGTCTGTTTGTAATGTCAAAATAATAGCTTTTTATGTAATGCATATGAAAGTATATAAGGTACCTACAAGAAAACATCTATTTTTAAAAATTTTGTCTATCTGTTTGTTCCGCCTAATCTTCGAAACGGCTGAACCGATTTTGACGGGACTTTCACTGGCAGATAGTTGATGTTATAAGGAGTAACATAGGCTACTTTGATTTTAGAAAAAAAAAATAGGATTCCGCGGAGACAAACACTTTTTAGTTAAAATCTACGCGAACGAAGTCGCAGGTCACAGCTATTAAATAATAATAATATGATCCATAATATCACACCCCGAGTGCACTAAAGTCCTAAGTACAGTCGGCCAAGAAAGTGGTTTAGCAGCTTTGAGAAAAGTTTCTGTGAGTTATAATTATCACTAAGGTTGACTTCTGATGTGACACATGGCATGACGTAAATATAATCTATACGAATACTAGCTGTCCCGACCGACGTTGTCCTGTATAAAAGAGATAAAAAAAAGCATATCTAAACCATCCTCGAATCCACTTGAACACACACAAAAAATTCATTGAAATCGGTCCAGCCGTTTAGAAGGAGTTCACTGTCAACACACGTACAGAAGAATTATATATATAAATATTATAAAGCTGAAGAGTTTGTTTGTTTGTTTGAACGCGCTAAACTCAGGAAATACAGGTTCGATTTGAAAATTCTTTTAGTGTTGGATAGCCTATTTATTGAGGAAGGCTATAGGCTATATAACATAACGCTACGACTCACGGGGGCGGCGCAGTAACGATAAACGCGGGTGAAACCGCGGGAACATCCAGTATGTATATAACTTGGTAAAGGCAGAAATTCCCGAAACTGCAGCGATAGTTTAATGGGAGACCGTTGGACTGGACCACGTAGAGATCATGAGATCCACCCCAAGTAACGCATCTCTGACTTTTTGAAAGTTATGTGCGTATTAATTAATTATTGCTCGCTGTAAAACAATTGCTGGATGCGGCAAGCTGAAGACAGGGCGCTATGGCGCTCTTTGGGGGAGGGCTATGTCCAGCAGTGGACTATTATAGCCTGATGATAATGATGATGTAAAACAATATGAGGAAACATGTCCGAGAGTTCTCCATAATATTCTTGAAGATATGTGAAGTGTGCCAACCTGCGCTGGGCCGGCGCTGGACTGTGGCCTAAGCCTAAGCTCACACTGAGAAGTGGGACAGTTTACGTTCACTTTCACTGTGCATGCCCACCGGTGGGGCATATCGAGTTGCTCATCGTACGTGCATGACCTACGGGTGGGGCATGAAGTTACGAGATCATACGTGTATAAAAACTATATTTTTTATATGAAAGGGATATAAAAAATGAAAAACAATGTTAGAATAATATCATTTTTATAACTTTTTTTTTTTTTTGGTGTTCAGGAAAAATGCTTGATGCACTATCCGCCGGCTAGGGGACGGTACCGGCGGGGCGTGTGGGACTCCCCATTCTGGTATACCCACTAAAAAACCTGGGGTGTTCCCTCTCTCACCCAATGGAGGGGCCTGTTGGGAGCTCTTAAAAGAATTGAGTCATCCATAGCAGGCCTCCCTCATTTTTATACCTAACGCAACATATTATCTACAATTAGACGTACTTTCTGAAAAACGTTCCAACCCACACTCGGGTCAAAATCGAGTTATTATTAGCAAATTAGTCACGGGGTCACTATCTACTAGCTGGAACAATGTGGTAGCTCTACTATCACTCTAAATATGAAATCATGACTTAGTAGCCCAACCCACATGTATGAAGAAGCAATACGGGATTGCACTTCAATCACGATTATCTCAAAATGTTATGTTAACCCTGTGGGTTGGATCGTTTTTCAGAAAGTACGGCCAATTTGCGTTTGCACTTATGGGGTAGTCTCTCCCATCATAGCTGCACAGTGAACGTGCTAATACAGAGCTGATGTAATTATTCTTCGTGTATGATTGTTGTGTGCGCAGGCTCGACGCGTCGTACGGGTCCGGCTCGGGCTCCGGCAGCCGGGGGCACAGCCCCAACACGTATGCGTGAGAGTGCCGCACCCTGCCCGTGAGTATATACCACTCTACATTATATACACACGCTTACGGCCACACACACGCACACACTTATACGCAAACTCGTACGCAAGTAAGCACACTCGTATGCAAGTACGTACACTCGTATGCAAGTACGTACACTTGTATGCAAGTACGTACTGTTGTTTGCAAGTTTTGTTTTACAACTAAGGTGGCAAACAAGCATACGGCCCTGATGGTAAGTGGTCACCGTAGCCTATAGACGCCTGCGACACCAGAGGCATCACTTGCGCGTTGCCGACCCTTTAGAAAAGGAAGTGGGAAGGAGAAGGAGCGGGATGGGGAAAAGGAGGTGATTGAGCCTCCGGCACTCTCACTTACCCAACGAAACACAACAGTAGGAATACTGCTATTTCACACTCGTAAGAAAGTACGCACACTCGTAACCAAGTAGGCATACATATGCAAGTACGCACACTCATATGCAAGTTGCTTAGCTTTGCTAGGATGCACACTTCTCTGGCTTCATTCACTTTCATCACATTACTCATACACGCCCGTCGGTTCAAGGAGCTCTTAACCTGGCCTTTGTCCAGAACGTCTCCTATATGATCGAGATACGTTCGCCAAGGTTTTTCCTTTGCGACTGTTCCATTCACAAAATTATTACATAGTTTTGAAACTTTCAACTACTATTTAAGCCCTTTAACTTGTTACCGTTAACTTCTATTTTCTACTTCGTTTGTTGTCAAATTGACAGCAGTCGTTAAGCCATGTCAGAGGCCTACGGGCGGCTTGAACAACTCTTGACAACAGGTTGACCACTAACCACACGAAAAAGAAAGAACTTATAGAAGAAGCTATTTAAATTGTCAGTTTAAAGTTCATACTTTTTCCCCGACGTTTCGGTTGCTTTTCAGCAGCAATGCTCACGGGGAGACTTCCCGTGAGCATGGCTGCAATTTCAATGTATAACATTTTGGTAAACATTAGACCATATATCAATACTAATATTATAAAGAGGAAAGATATTATGTTTTTTTTTGTTAAGGATTTAACTCAATAACTACTCAACCGATTTTAAAAATTATTTTACCATTAGAAAGCTATGTTAGCACCATATATTATGCTAGATGTGACCCCCGTGGGTCGTAGCGTGATGTTATACATAGCCATCCTCGATAAATAGGCTATCCAACACTAAAAGAATTTTTCAAATGGAACCACTAGTTCCTGAGATTAACGCGTTCAAACAAACAACTCTTCAGCTTTATAATATTAGTATAGACTAGAGGATGCCCGCAGCTTCGCCCGCACATGTTTTTAATGTCGGGTAATCCCTTCTTAGTGCACCCCTACAGTACCCAAGGAACATACATGTCAAATTTCAGCTTCTTGCGCCCAATAGTTTCGGCTGTGCGTTGTCTGTCAGTCACTCCGTAACGGAAGAGTTTTATATATATATATAGATTAAAAAAGGATCGTTACTAACATAACCTAACCTACTTTTATGCGAGCGAATCCGCAGGCCAAAATTTACTATAAGTTAATAAAAATGTCTGTTTGTTTTCCAGAGAGCGTGGCGAGCAGGTACGTCAGCATACGATTGCTGACCCGCGGTGTTGCCTGCCTAATATAGACGTTCGTGCTAAGTGATTCATATTTTAAAACTACCCTGCTATTCTACAAATATTTAAATCATAGACGCTCTACAACGGTTAAAAATATGGCCACCTTTCTGTACGTTAAAGCTAAGCGTCCACAGGTCAGTATCGTACGCATCGCATCAAACGCATTATTTTTCATACTGCGTAAGTATCAGCAATCGGATTACCGATGTTCATTCGGATTTTCTTAGTGATCGTACGTGTTTGTGAGAATGGAGGAAAGCGAAGAAGAACAATTTGTCGTTATTGCTCAAGTTTGTTAGCAGAAGAGGAAGAAAATGCAAAAGCATCTAAAAAAAGAAAACAATGTCGTAACGAGCGCGCGGGGCGCGTCCACTGATCGGCATTCAGTATGACGTCATCGGCACGCATCGCAAAAGTTGCCTCTCGCAGCATCGGTGTCGGCATTGCCGATGTGCGATCCGTACAATGCGGATCATTGGACGCACTTGTGTGACTTTCTATAGAAAGGATTCGTTAAATGCGATGCGTCCGATGCGTACGATGCCGACCTGTGGACGCTTAGCTTAAGTTGTCATCCGACACAGAATGTCAACATGACATCTGAATTATAAATTTAGTATTATAACGCTCACTCATATTGTAAATTGTACACTATCGTTCTATATCGTGTACGTATGATGTGTGAGCTCACTCTTTGTCCGAACTCAGTACTGTGACACATCTATGATTTAAGTGTTTGATATTCTACTATAACTCCACTCCTACCCTATCTCCCTCTCTTATAACTCCCGCCTCCTACTCTCTTATATGGGACTAAATTCTTACATATACAATTCTTCACTATATATTATGATATAATATATATTATTATTGCACAGATAGGACGGTAATTTGAAACACTCTTTTATCGCCTGCTTTATATATATAGGCGTCACTTTAGATATATTTACATAGTATAAAATGAAGTCGCTTCCGCTGTCTGTTCGCTTAGATCTTTTTAACTACTCAACTGATTTTAATACAGTTTTCAGCAATAGATAGATTGTTTCAAGAGGAAGGTTTATATGTATAATACATACATATTATAGTACAGAAAAGCCGAAAAATTCAAAGATTTGTAATGTGATGTCGTAACAAATATATTTTTGTGCGCTTAAATCGCAAACGCTGGCTAAAACTTACGAGACAGATCAAATTAATGTACTACGGAATTGTAAATCTTTAAAAGATCGATAAAAAAGTCCGCGGTGGTATATATTTGTCGCAGACAGCTCGGCCACCGGACTCAGTGGGCGCGTATTTTCGTCGGAGACCGACATGACGGGTAGCCTCGACCAATAATAGTCACGAAGAACGATTTAACAACGTCTTTTTAAATAATTTCACATTATAATCACTAGCAATGATTTTCGAACAAACACGTCCGCTCGGTGCGAACTACGATTATAGAATGCCCGCCCGCTCCAACGGTCGCGTCCAAGCACGACTCGGTAGTGACGTCACGCTTGCGTATGGAACCGAATCTTGACTCGTCGACATATTTATCTCCTAAGGATAACCCACAGTAACCATTTTTATCTTTTACATATTACAAAAAAATATGTGTTATTCCACACTGCCTCTTATCTGCATTGCACCCGTGCGACGCTGGGGCGGGTCGTTAGTCTTCCATAATTCTGGAAATGTGCCTTCAAGTCAAGATTTAAAAAAATTATATTTAGCGTTGTAACTAAAGCAGTTCCACACATACGAATAAAGATCGGGTGAATACCGAAACCAGTGCTTTTATATAATATATATTAATTCGCTCGAGCTTATTCAACAGGTAATTTTTATCAATATGCAAGTCAGAAATTAAAAAGTTTGACGGTTGGAAATCAGGGAAGTAACTGCTTGTGTATCCAGCACTATAGTATAATTGTAATATTTTTCTATTTATTTTTGAAGTGAAAACTTCTTTAGCGGCGTCGTGCACTTTTTGTGATGGATAAAAAATGTTAAACTCGCGTCAGGACACGTGACCTGATCGAAAATTCGTAAGACGGAGGGAGAATGGTCATGTTTGTGTACGATAGCGCAATAAATGAATATTGTATTTTACCACATAAATGATAGTACTTTTATACTGATAATTAAAGCAATTCGTGCAAAATTATTCCCTAACCATTCCAAAATATCAAAAATGCACAACGTTAATATTCAAGTTTTCACTTCTGCCGGCACTCCCGGAGTGCAACCCGTTGATTTTTATTTCATAAAGACAATCTGTGTCGCGGGGGATATTACAAACATTCAAAAGAATTTAGTCCCAAAACGTAACAACGATACAAAATTCCCACTTCCCATCCTACCAACCCCTCCTTCCCATTATTCCCACCTTCCCAAACCTCCCCTTTTTATTCCCATGATCTCAAAAAGTCTTGTATGTTAACTTGTAAAATATAATTAAGTTTAAACTTTATACGTAACAACTAATGTATATTGAATACGAATTTGTTCGTATGTCACCGTTGTGTGTGTAGTGGGTGACCGAATCGAACTTGGGACTTTGATCTATATTGCCGCTGAGTTAAAGCGGTATATGTGGCGAATTATATTTACATTAATAAAAATTTAAAAAAAATCATATGCCTATAAATTTACTTAAACAAAAAAAGAATCGTCAAATTCGGTTCACCTAGAAAACAGAAAATAAAATAAGATTGAATTGAGAACCTCCACCTTTTTTTGATGTCGGTTAAAAAGCTAAGAAATTCGGTCAAGAGCGAGTCGGTCTCGCACAAGAAGTTAAAGTCAAAATGATTTATACATTTAGGTCACAAAGAATCACTTATGAACGTCAAAGAGAGGGTGTTTCGTATAATTGTACAAGATACAACACTACGTACTTTTTCATTATTTGTCGTTATATATAATATCCAGTGGCGTAGCGTGGGCATCATCAGCCGCCCGGTGCGGAAGAAAACTTTGCCGCCCGGGGCGATTTAAAATTTTGCCGCCCTTATAAGTATTTCAATTAAAAAGACTATAATATAAAGTAATTCTAAATAACTTTTCGGCAAGAACAGTCATCATTATTGTATATTATACATCTACTAATTTCTCTCGTTCGTCATAAATGGTTCAAATATTTACAAGATATTATTATTATTTATTGTGAAATTTTGCCGCCCCCTAAAAGTGCCGCCCCTACCGCCCCCACTACGCTACGCCACTGATAATATAAGCTCTATATTAAACTGCCCCACTGCTGGGTACGGGACTCTTCTCACTATGAGAAGAGTTAGGCCATAGTCCACCACGCTGGCCATGGAGTGGCAGACTTCACATATCTTCGAGAACATTATAGAAAACTCCCAGACATGTGTTTCCTCAAGATGTTTTCGTTCACAGTTAAAGTGATCGCTAATTAACTATTTAATACGCACATAACTTTGAAGTCAGAGATGCGCGCCTTGCGATCGAACTCGAGACCTCTTTACGCAATAATAATTAAAAAACTGTCTATATATCACCCATCACACACACAACGGCGAAAATAATATAAAAATAAACATTATATATATAAATAAATGAATGATACACATAATTGTAAATAAATATTATATAAATATGATATTATAAAATCAGAAACGTCATTTCCGTGCGAGTATTTGTGACGAACCCAACATTAAAATTGACACATGATGTGTCGATATTCGAATGCGTTATGGTCACTGAACAGTGAGAGCGAAGGAAATGGTACAAAATATTATCTATATTTAATACGTGAAACAAAAACTTTGTACCCCTTTTTACGAAAATTGCGCGGACGGAGGAGTATGACATTTGGCACAGTTAAAGTTTATATGGAGAAGGAGGGGCGAATCCTAATCCTAACTAATATTATAAATGCGAAAATGAGTTTGTTTGTTTGTTTGTTATGCTTTCACGCCTTAACTACTCAACCGATCAACATGAAATTTTGCATACACGGTGTCAGGGGTACAGAATAGGACATAGGGTTACCTTTCATCCAGAAAAAATTACTGTTGCAAACCTAACCTTACCTACATTTACGCGAGCGAAGCCGCGGGTGAAAACTAGTATTTATATAAAATATGCATTAGAAATACATTAACTGGTGATAAGTAAAACATAAGCCCTATAATATCTTCTGCGACGGTCAGTCTCTTTAAACGCAGTCACAGAAATTATCTCCTGAATGCCCAAACTTACACTTTTTGGTGACTCTTGGTTTGTTTAACCTGTCTAGTCTTAGAATACCAGACATAATTAAAAATTTATTGTGTCTAGCCACCGGTGTGCTGCTGCGAATCAATCACTACATATTATAAAACAAAGTCTCCCCGCCGCGTCTGTCTGTTCGCGATAAACTCAAAAACTACTAACCGGATTTTCATGCGGTTTTCACCAATAGTCAGAGTGATTCATGAGGAAGGTTTAGATGTATAATTTTTTAAGGTTCTGTACTAGATGTGCGAAGCCAGGGTGGATCGCTAGTAGGTTTCAACCATTTTAGTTACTTTGCTCTCACTGTTCGACTAAATATCTGTAGATAATAAAACTTGTATCTTATATATAAATGATATGTTTGTGGAAACATGTAAATATGACGGTAGCGAGTCAGTCGACTCAATGTGTTCAAGGGGGCCCGCGTCCCCGGCGCGTTGTTGCAACAACATTATTATGTATAAATAAAATATTTATTCAAAATATGAGTTTTCTTTTAATTTTTACATGTACCCAATTTTTCAGGCGAGACCTCGCTCGACAAATAGAATTTCTCGATCGATATTTGACACTGAGACTTGACACACAACCCAATTCTTTTCAAGGCGAGACGTAGGCAAATAGAATTTCTAATATTTTCTTTATGCCAATACATAAATGTTTATGTAATTTAGGTTACAAAGTAACACTTATTATTATATAATTTATTATATATTATTATAATTTATTTATTTCAGAAATCTGGTTTCATAGACATAATATTATAAAAGCGAAAATGAGTTTGTTTGTTTGTTACCTTTTCACGCCTAAACCACTGAACCGATCATCCTGAAATTTTGCATATACGTTTTCAGGTGTACAGAAACGGACATAGGCTACCTTTCATCCCGAAAAAAATTACTGTTCCCGAGGAAAACAACAAAAACGTTCTTATGATAATAGATGGCGCCACGTTTCTTTCGAATCATGATTGAATTATATTATTACAAGCAGAGTACAACCCGAATTGATTGTCAGATTCTAAATTAACGCGACCGAAGTCGCGGACAAAAGCTAGTTTCTAATATTTTCTTTATGCCAATACATAAATGTTTATATAATTTAGGTTACAAAGTAACACTTATAAACCTCAAAGTCTATATAAGGTTCACATCTATACAAGTAAATAAAATTGAAGTGTCTGTTTGTAATATCAAAATAACAGCTTTTTATCTAATGCATATGACAGTATATAAGGTGCCTATACGAAACCATCTATTTTTAAAATTTTTGTCTGACTGTTTGTTCCGGCTAATCTCCGAAACGGCTGAACCGATTTTGACGGGACTTTTACTGGCAGATAGCTGATGTTATAAGGAGTAACATAGGCTACCTTGATTTTAGAAAAAAAATAGGATTCCGCGGAGACAAACACTTTTTAATTAAAACCTACGCGGACGAAGTCGCAGGTAACAGCTGGTCTTATATATTATTTTGTCACTTAATTTTTAGTTAGTGTCTACAGGTTCTTATTAGTTAAGCTCTTTAAGTTCGTAGTTAGTAGTTTTTAGTTAGTTAGTTAACAGGTTCTTGTTAGTTAAGCTCTTTAGTTCTGTCAAGATGGACGATCAACAACGTTCGGATATTATTCGTTTTGTACTCGGGGAGATTCTAGATGAAGTTAAAGACGAAATAATGAGAGAAATGTCGATACCGCAAGCCATGGTTTGGTACCTACTGCACTTATTTGCGTATTCGTTAATTATTACTGCAATTAGGTATAATAATTTATTTATTGATTACAGTGGTAAAACATGAATAAAGTCCATAAAGTACATAATATAGGTAATATAATATGGGTACCTGTACTAGCCTCTCAAACCCCGGTGACGCTATATGGGGTCGAAGCGTTGGGACGTGTTTTGTTTGCCGTTTTTTTATTATAAGGCCTGTATTTAAAATATTGTGTTGCATATCAATGTTCTCAGAATGAACCCAGCTTTTCGAATTAATATTTATCAACTGAATAATATTTTTCTAAATATTTTTTTTGTCATGTCACGTGACGTCACGTGACGTAACGGGACGTCTATGTTATTTGTTCCGCTGTTATCTGTAGTTTTTATAGGGCAAGTATGTAAGTATAATACATTATTGGAAAGCTTATTCTTTCTATTTTTAGACACAATAAAAACAATAGTGACTATTGTTATTGTTGTATAACAAACTGAAGCCCAAAATAACCTATTACCATTTCTCAGATTTCCCGCCTTTTTTTATATTTAATTTTTTTATTATTTTATTATATCGTATTTCAGGTTTTAATCACTATGATAGTGTTATTTATTAGTATTTCTATAAAATATGTAAAAAACACGCACAAGGCTACGTCAGATTTTTTTTTACAATTTTTTCAATATTTACTTTCTTCTCGCTCTAAAATGTACTCGTCACGCACTTTCAAATGCTAATATCTTATTTTTTTCTTACAGACATTATAAATACTTTTTTTTTACTATAAAGAGTATTTAAATAGGAAATAGAAAAAGTAAAACATCTTATTAGACAAATCAATTAATCTATATAATAAAGATATAATAATATCATCTCATATTTCCAATTCGGTTACTTTAACCAGATGTATAAACTAAAATATACACGTAAATGCGATGATTCATAACACTTATCGTAGCTTACAATGTATACTTCTAAGAAACACAAGCTTTGTTATCATAACTTTGCGTTCTAAATTATAAACATCTGCCGACCCACTCGACTACCGCTCAAGTGTCCTTGAGTGCCCGGGCCGCGCGGGGCGCGGGGTTTGAGAGGCTAGGGTAAACCTGCGCCACAGGCGATAAGGGCACTTACAATATACTACTAGGAACTAAGTCACATACAATTAGACATACTTATTATATAAATATATGCAAAAATAGGCCAAGATCATAATTATTATCATGGAACTTGTTCATTGAAATTAAACTACTATATACGGATTTTATCGCGTTGTTTATTTGACCCTGTTACAAAATTTTTTGAAAAAACTGTTACACTACTATAATCACTATTAAACTTTACAAATTTTTAACTATTAAAACTATAGTAGTTTAATTTCAATGAATAACATTCGCGTAAACAGAAGACAATATTATGGAACTTGTTATTAGTTATTTAACAACAATCAACAAATCTCACAGTATCCTCATAATTTAAAGTTTGTAAGTACCGACAGACTATCCGTTTAGATCTTACATAACTTAGGTCATATATAGCTGTTTGTTTATTTATCTTGTTATAAAGAAAAGGCCCTAAGAATGTGCAAATTCTATTTGTATCTTTTATTTTGCTCGTCAAAATGACCACACTCTACCTTATGGTAAGCAGTCGTGTGGTCTAAGAGCAGTGGCCTCTACACCGTCCTCATAGCATCCGAGGCGATGTTGAGGTCTCTACTTTGACGGCCTGAGGTGCTTTTTCACGCCCTGCTTAAAGGACCCAGGATTGAAGGAAGAAGGAAACACGTACCTTGGCAGAGAATTCCATGCCTTGGTCGTTCGGCAGAGGTATGAGGACCCAAACTTGTTGGTACGCGCTCTAATCGACTCTACCGTGTAAGGATGGCATCTGAGCCTAGCACGCGTTGTTCTGGGTAGGAAAGGGGAGGGCGGGATAAGGTGGAATTACTCTTTAGAGCACTCCCCGTGGTATATTTTGATTCAGAAAGGGTGGTACAGACAATATGCTATTGAGATATAATAGTGCACAAATACAAGTGAACTCTCAATACCCTCACTCATAATCCGATACGGCTCTCACGACGGGAAAGAGATCAGGTGCAGAACTATCGGCTTTACGCGCTTTCCGAGACACGGGCTGTCTAACACCGTCTACTTCTTGACTTCTATTGTGAATTCCTCGACAGAAAACCTTAATAATTTTCGGGATTCGAACCAGAGACCTCAAGCAAGAGGCTATTGAGAATTTTTTGCCAGGAAAACCCAAAATCTTTTTAATACCCCGAATAGGATTTGAACTCGAGTACATATGCAAAGCAAATTCACAATCACTGCGCCGAGGCAGTCATAAAACTGAGCTGATATTATGTTAACATTTTCTTTTATCTTTTGTTTTTTACTTTGTACTCATTAGAATATTTAATGTATAATGTATGATTGACTCGGCAATCTTAAAATTGTATACTAAAAATGCGGAAGGCCCTGTGCCCTGTAATACAGTTTTTCAACTAGCATAGGGCACAGGTAACCTTTTCCACTAACAAAACAAAACAAATTGTAAGTAATATTAGTGTACATTTCAATAGTGGAAAAATAATTGTAACCTGTTTTTTTTTTTGAACCCAATAATGTTTATTATTTATTTAACCTCTCAACCAATCCGGTTATCAAAAATACAAAAAAAATATTCAAATAAAAGAATACTACCATAAAAAATATTTCATTTTAGATAGTCTGGTTAATCCTGGACGCCGGTGTTCTAGCGTTGGTTGAGAGGTATTAATATACGTCGGTCGGTCGGCCTCGATGGCGTAGTAGTTGTGTAATCGACTGCCATCCCTGAGGTCACGGCTTCGATTCCGGCACAAGTCAAACATTTGTGTGCATGGACGTTTGTTTTGGTCTGGGTGTTTCTTGGTATAATATGTATGTATTTACAAAAGTATATATGTATGTTTATCCATTGTCTAGTACCCATAGTACAAACTCTGCTTAGTTTGGGCTAGATGGTGTTGTGTGTATGTGTTAGAATATTATTATTATCTATACTAATATTATGAAGCTGAAGAGTTTGTTTGTTTGAACGCGCTAATCTCAGGAACTACTGGTCCGAATTGAAAAATTATTTTAGTGTTGGATAGCCTATTTATCGAGGAACGCTATAGGCTATATATCATCACGCTGCGACCCACAGGGACGGCACAGTAACGATAAACGCGGGTGAAACCGCAAATAAATAAAATTGAAGTGTCTGTTTGTAATGTCAAAATAACAGCTTTTTATCTAATGCATATGAAAGTATATATAGTAAATAAATATTTTTTTTTAATTTTTGTCTGTCTGTTTGTTCCGGGTAATCTCCGAAACGGCTGAACCGATTTTGACGAGACTTTCACTGGCAGATAGCTGATGTTACAAGGAGTAACATAGGCTACTTTGATTTTAGAAAAAAATTGGGTTCCGCGGAGACAAACACTTTTTAGTAAAAATCTACGCGGACGAAGTCGCAGGTAACAGCTAGTTATACAATAAAACAATGAATAGTTATAATTATATTTATTTCAATTAATTATAATCTAGCACCAGCACGCGCCCTCCCTCCTCCCTTACCCCCCACATTCGCCACTCTGTACACACCTACATACATTTATACATTCCATACAAACTACAAACTCATGCAAACTTAAATACAAACTTCATAAGTGCAGTACATTGACGGAATCAAAACAACTTATTTTTAAAAGTAATAATATCGACCACAGAAATTAGACACTGAAAAACTACACATGACGCAGTGGTTTAAGATGTCACCTCGCCAAGTGTTGTGGGTTCGAATCCCATGCGGAGTAAAACATTGTGTGAGAGACATGCAGACTCGGAAACAACCATTCGTATCCACAAATGATTGTTCTCAATCTCGATGTTCTTTGTGTCCGTAGTTTGAATATTTGTAAAGTTTCCCGCGACACATGAATTATTCTCAGTGCGAGAATTGTCTTTTCTCAAAAACAATTTGTTTTTTAATTAATTTAAATATTCAGTTATATTTATAAGATTGTGTATAACTAATTCCTGTGGTGTAATATTTTATAATTATATAAAATATGGCCGAGATTCTTAATAGATATAAATGCCTCAATTTATTAGAAAACATCATTAAAATTTAACATCTAAAAGTTAGATATAAATGAGAATTAGATGAGCTGTGTGATCTGGATATTACCGATGGCTTAGTGGTTAAAGAAGTCACTTGCCAACGTCTAAGTATTATTAAACTCTGAGTCTTCAAAGGTTAATGAAAACACTTTGTGGGTCTCTGTTAGTGACAGGCATATCTCTGGAACCACTGGACCGATTGACTTGTAACTTGGTGTGCAGACACCTTGGGGTCATACCTCGGTCTAGTTTGAATATGGGCCCTGTGGGTCGAAAGACCCCCGAGATATAGAGGTCACATAAAAATATTGACTTGTAACTTGGTGTGCAGAAACTTTGGGGTCATACCTCGGTCGAGTTTGAATATGGGCCCTGTGAGTCAAAAGAACCCCGAGATATAAGGGCACAAGGTTACATGAAGACGAAGAGGTTAAATCCTGGGTTTTCACACCCATCTCGTTTTATGTGATTTGCATATCGTTGTTCCAAGTCTAGATATTCTTTTTGACAAGCATATTATTTAAACAGAATTGAATAAAGATTTAAACCATATAGTCCATTGAAATGTTACATGAGCTTTGCATTTTTTAGAGGACGCAATTTTATTTTTGGGACATGTGACATAAAAAATTATAGAGAAAATTTTTCCTCAAAAAACCATCTACATGAATGATCTGAGGTAATTTTTTTGTAAAATGTATAAAAAAAAGTTATAGAGCAAAAATGAAATTTTTTATAGAAATTTTCTCACTTTTTTGCTTATAACTTCTTTAATTTTAAATTTAGGGCAAAAAGTTGTATGAACATATTTGTAGGCAAAGCGATTTGCTACAAATTATGTCTTTACGAATTTTGTGTAGGACGCATAGTTTCCGAGATATCGCGAAAATGGTGTTTGCAGCCCTTTTTCCAAGATGGCGGCCGGGGGACAAGGGCGGCAACCCCACAAACTTGGGGTTAAGCTTCTATTGACCCCCCCCCACCACACATGTCTCAAAAATAAAATTGCGTCATCTAAAAAATGCAATATTATGTCCTTAAATGTTCTGCTAAGTGTACGTTAAGTTGTCATCCGACACACAACGTCAACATGTTATCTGAATTATCAATACAGTATTATCAATCACGCTCACATTAAAAATTGTATACCATCGTTCTGTATTTGAAGAGTGAGCTCACTTTTCTGAGTGTGGACATGTTTTCGTGTGATATAAGTAAGGTGTACATCGATAATTTAAATATTTAGTCTTCAACAACAGCACAACTAATTCCTATCTAGCAAAGTAATTCACAAAAAATTATAAATTGTAAAACGAGCAATAAAAATTCCTTCATCGTTAAATATTTTGCGAAAATATCTCAAATCTGGCAGACTTTACAAAGTGTTTAGCAGCCATTTTGTGAAAATTAATTACTACAAGATGGCCACCACATGAGCACAACATTCAAATAAGGAACTCGATGGCGTAGTAGTTAGTGTAACCGACTGCCACGCCTGAGGTCGCGAGTTTCGATTCCCGCACAAATCAAACATTTGTGTGCATGAACATGGATGTTTGTCTTGGTCTGGGTGTTTCTATGTATAATATGTATGTATTTACAAAAAAAAGTATATATGTATGTTTATCCATTGTCTAGTACCCATAGTACAAGCTCTGCTTAGTTTGGGCTAGAAGGTGTTGTGTGTATGTGGTAGAATATTATATTATATACTCATAGACTCGTAACAAAATGTGTGTGATCCACAAATGGTTGTTCCGAGTCTGCGTGTTCTTTGTGTCCGTTGTTTGAATGTTTGTAAAGCTCGCCGTGACACAAGAATTATTCCTAGTACTGCAGCTGTCTTATAAAAAAATAAGAAACCAAAATATTTGAGATATTATCGGAATACAGATCTTAAACCTATATAATTATAATATTAAATAAATTTATGTACAATACATTATAATAATAACACACGATAATGAATATAGACAATTTAAATAATACTTACATAGAAAATAAGTGTTTTCAAATATATAATAATTTCTTAATATTTATTTGATTTGATAAACAAACTGTTTATTGGTAACTTCGTATGAATTTAGCCCTGAGGGTGACATTGGCCCTTAATTGGAAAAAGCTGTTTAATTGGAAGCTGTTTTACTGACAGTTTATAGTGCTATCTATTGATTTTCACGTGTATTTTTCGGTAAAAAGTATGATAGCGGTCTGGTGGGCACTTCAAACTTTTTCCAATTAATGGCCAATGTCACCCCTCAGGGCTAAAGTCATACGAAGTTACGGTATACATATAATAAAACACTAGATTTTGCCCACAGCTTTGTTCGCGTAAATATACGTTAGGGTAACAGTACTTTTTCTTAATAGAAGGTAGGTACCCTATGTCCTTTTCTGTGCCCCTGACAATGTATATGCAAAATTTCATAGTGAACCAGACCATTAAATTTAACTTAATATTATAATGTGAGTTTGTTTGTTACGCTTTCACGCCTTAACTACTCAACCGATCATAATAAAATTTTATTTACATGTTGTCAGGGATTAGGGTACCTTTCATCCAAAAAATAGTACTGTTATTAACCTAACCTAACCTTCATTTACGACGAGCGAAGCCGCGCGCAAGATCTAGTCGACTATATACTCAAGCGAGCTATTCAAAACTATATTTTCCAGTATTTCTTTAATTTGTCTATATACCATGCATATATAACGAATATATAATTATTATATAAACTATACATATATTATATAAATGCTGGGAGGGGCGTCATTCTTAACAAGCAATCTATCCTATACCTAATACATACATTATAATATATAATATTCATTATATTTTATATTGTGACACGTTATCTACAAGAAAAATTAAAATAAAGTCTTTCAGTTCTTTCAGAATAATAAAAACAATAATTTGAAATTAAACTGCTTTATACGGATTTTATCGCTTTGTTTATGAACATTTATTACATAACTAGCTGTTATCTGGGACTTCGTCCGCGTAGATTTTAACTAAAAAGTGTTTGTCTCCGCGGAACTCTATTTTTTTTCTAAAATCAAATTAGCCTAAGTTACCCCTTATAACATCGGCTATTTGCCAGTGAAAGTCCCGTCAAAATCGGTTCAGCCGTTTCGGCGTTTACCCGGAACAAACAGACAGAAAGACAGACAAAAATTTAAAAAATATATGTTTTCGTATAGGTACCTTATATACTTTCATATGCATTAGATAAAAGCTGTTATTTTGACATTACAAACAGACACTTCAATTTTATTTATTTGTATAGATTATGAAATATAGTACTCCTGAACATATAATACTATTTTAACTATTTAGAATCATTAAAAATTCTCCCCGTGAACATGGCTGATGAAAAGCAACTGAAACGGGAAAAACTTAAATGTAAATAGTTTTAATAATTTTTTAAATAGTTAAAATAGTAGTAAATGTTGTAGTCTAATTTATACTAATCCTTACTAATATTATAAATTCGAAAGTAACTCTGTCTGTCTGTTACCTTTTCACGGCTAAACCACTTAACCGATTTAGATGAAATTTGGTACAGATATAGTTTGAAACCTGGGGAAGGACATAGGCTACTTTTTATTGATGTAGGTACCACGCGGGCGGAGCCGCGCCCGAAAGCTAGTAATTTATAAAGCTGAAGAGTTTTTTGTTTGTTTGGTTGAACGCGTTGATCTCAAAAACTACTGGTAAATTAAAAATTATTTTAGTGTTGGATAGTCTATTTATCGAGGAAGGCTATATAATATCACGCTACGACACACGGGGGCAGCGCAGTATGCATAAGCGCGGGTGAAACCGCGGGAACAACTAGTATTTTCATGATTATGTAATAAAGATATAACAAACAACGATAAAATCCGTATAAAGTAATTTAATGTCAATGTATAATATTCGCGCAAATGTAAGAAATTATTATGTAAAAATAACTATTAAAAATTAATAATTAAAACAGGTAGAGCAAAACCATGTTTGCCCAGACTTACTAAAACAGCCTGGCTCGAGTACCTTACATAAGAAAAGACACACAACCTTGTGTTGCCTTTCTACAATAAGCAGGATTGCCAGCTCCCTTAAAATGCTTGCAAATCTACCACGGTCATAATTTACCTATTACTGTGATCAGGTGTTGCCAGAACACCACCACACGCACCATTTACCTAATCTTGTGGTTAGATGTTGCCAGACTTCTTAATATGCTAGCAACACCACCATGGTCATTATTTACCTGTTACTGTGGTTATGAGTTGCCAGACAAATTAAAATACTTGTTAAACCGCCATGGTCACAATTTACCTGTTGGGTATTGCCAGACTCCTCAAAATACTTACACCATCAACTCCAACCAACATTTATTTTTACTGGCAACATTACTCTGTCGGACAGCTGGAGAGCTTTGGTGTTGCAAGCCTTTACAGTAATAGTTTACCATTACAGAAATGCTTTTTTAGTGTATGTATATATTTATATCTTTAAGTTAATGTGTCACAATATATGTAATTAACAACTAAAATGTCCACAAATATTATTTAAGTAGACAATTTTTTTTGTGAGAGTCGATTTTAGAATGGCTTTTGGAATTTTATCGTGTAAAAGCTTTACCGAGGTTGTAGGTTCGAATCCTGTATTATAGTAGTGTTTCGAGTTGCTATAGATAAATATAGTATTTGAGGGTAGTTACTTATATATGATTTTATTGAAAAGTCGTTTTAAAAATAAGGTTAAGGTTTGAATCTTAATAAAAGGAAGATTAAAAAAAGACTTTCCATATCTAGTAGTAGGGATTATTGTCAAATAATAGAAAAAAATATGCACGATACTACGTTGTGACGTAATAGTTATTTAAGTGTACACGTGCGAGGGAGATAGCGTGATACTAGTAGATACTAGTATCTAAATTACATACACATATTTAAAATATTAATTGCTTCTTCATTTAATGACCAGTATTGATGATGTTTTAAAAACAAAATTTTTTGAATGCTATTTCCGTTTAAAATAATGTAGATAATAAAATACACACCTACCCTATTTTTACCTTTCCTTCAACGAGAGTTCTTCATAATGTTCTCGGAGATGTGTGAAGTCAGCACACCCGCTCCGGGCCAGCGTAGTGGACTATGGCCTAACCCTTCTTACACTGAGAGCAGGCCCGTGCCCAGCAGTGGGACAGCGCTGATATTTTACTTTAGTTGGTCAAAACTTGCAGAAATAAATTTTAAAACTACCCACACAATAAAATTCCAAAGTTACATTTTCTTAATGTTAGAAGCATATTATATTACATCAAGACATCGAAAACTAAATGATTAGATCGACAAAGTCTTATCACTTTAGTGATAGCCGTTTAGGATATATTTTGTACTATTTAATCTAAAGTGGAGATGGGAGACACATCTATGGTTCAACATTATATTTTATTCTCAGAAAACCTGCTCAATAATTTAGAGGATTACTCTAAATTGCATAAATGGCGCAGTGGATAAGGTTCAATAATGTACTTGCTGATCGCATAGTTCTATAACTGACTGCACGGATGGCGTAATGGTTTAAGTGGTCGTCTGTGCTGAATGTTGTGGGTTCGAATCCCAAAAGAGACAAAAATTTATGTGATCCACAAATGGTTGTCCCGAGTCTGCGTGTTCTTTGTGTCCGTTGTTTGAATGTTTGTAAAGTCCCCGCGACACAGGAATTATTATTAGTGCGGGAGACGTCTTTAAAAGAAAAGAAATGGACACAAATTACACTTGGACTTAGAACAATTATTTGCGAGTCACACAAATATTAATTGTCCCATATGGGATCCAAACTCACAACACTCAACGCCTCAGTGACTCGTTAACCCGTTGCGCCATTCAGGCAAAGTTTAATAATTTAAGCAAGTTTTCTAAGATAGTAATTTTAATTTATCACATCTTCTATAATTTTTTTTGTTATTACATTTTGATATTATTGAATAACAGCGAGTTTTAATAATGTGTGGTGATATTTAGAGGTCTGTTGGACCTTAAAAATAATCGGTCAGGTGTGAGTCTGACTTATATAGCTAGGTTTCGGTACTACGACGCTATGACATTTTTTTATACAAGGTGCGTTTTTTTTTATGTTTTATTTTGTAAATGAACTGACTACCGAAGATGTAAGCATAGTAGTCTTTTGCATTAGTAAGTAACAGTGTTCAGGAAGAAAAACAAAATTTCATGATGATCGGTCGAGTAGTTAAGGCGTGAAAGCGTAACAAACAAACTCACATTCGCATTTATAATATTAATTAGAATTTAAAAAGGTTAGTATTTTTGTTTATAATTCTTAAACTGTTGAAGCTAGCTAATTTCAATTCAAACACATTTTTTTGTTTTTAAGTACAGTCGCCTGTAATAGTGCATGGATACCTTAAGGTCTAAAATCCTGTGAACACTCGAATTAGAATGAATATGAATGAACTAGATGGCGTTGTTTTATAAATTACGGCTTTATTAGTTTTACCCTTAGGTTTTCATTCATGTAAGAAATGTTTTCTATTTTATTAATAAACTTTTGTGAATAGAGATTTCAAAAATAATTTAAAGTAAATTTAACCAAATTGAGTTATTAAGAAATATACTTTTTCATTTTATAGTAGTGCACTGCCATCTATGACGATATAACTAAACTACTTAACAGTTCTTGTATCGATTTCCGTTAGATGGCGTCAATTATCGGCTTATAATATTTTAGTTTTGACGGCCTCCATGGCGTAGTAGTTAGTGTAACCGACTGCCACGCATGAGGTCGCGGGTTCGATTCCCGCACAAGTCAAACATTTTGTGTGCATGAACATGGATGTTTGTCTTGGTCTGGGTGTTTCTATGTATAATATGTATGTATTTACAAAAAACAGAAGTATATATGTATGTTTATCCATTGTCTAGTACCCATAGTACAAGCTCTGCTTAGTTTGGGCTAGATGGTGTTGTGTGTATGTGATAAAAAAAAATGGGTATGCATTTTTGCAGCTCACTATACATCATGTTCACTTTTAAATATAACCACACATTAATATAACACGCTTAATATATTATATTAACTTATATGATAATGTACTTTTTTATATTATGATGGCGTATTCCTAGTAGGGATGGTGACTATATAAGCTTATGGGGTAGGCAGGACTGTGTTTTTATCATTCTTATTTAGATGTAAATACTGCTATTCGAAATTGGACTTTATTTCATTCTCAATAAGTGTGATGTTATTTTTCAAAGTTTATTTTGTATGTTTAAACCTGAGTAACTGTCCTCTATACAAATAAATTAAATTGAAGTGTCTGTATGTAATGTCAAAATAACAGCCTTTTACTAAATGCATATGAAAGTATATACGTCACTTACATAAAAAAAACATTTTTCAAATTTTTGTCTGTCTTTCTGTTTGTTTGTTCCGGTTAATCTCTGAAACGGCTGGACTGATTTTGACAGGAACTTTCACTAGCAGATAGATGTTATATGGAGAAACATTGACTATTTTAATTTTAGAAACAAAAAAGACGTGTGGCACTCGGAGACTGCCGCGGTAAAGCTATTGCATAGCATTTTTTATCAACTTATGCAATTATAATTATTTATATATACTTTTAATTCTATTCTGTGGCCAACTTCAACATGTAGCATTTGTGTCACAGTGATGCGCGCGCATCTTAAAATTTCACTCTCATCATTTTTTCATAACGCGCCTAAAGAAGTATAACTTCAAAAAGTATCACCGCTGTGCCGGTCGGAGTGGGGGGTGTTAGGTTATTTTCGTTACGGAATTTCTGGATTCGGTCTCCACGCTCAAGGCCCGCGATAAAAGCTATGCAATAGCTTAAAAGTATCACCGCTGTGCCGGTCGGAGTGGGGGGTGTTAGGTTATTTTCGTTACGGAATTTCTGGATTCGGTCTCCACGCTCAAGGCCCGCGATAGAAGCTATGCAATAGCTTAAAAATGGAGTTCTGCGGTAGGATAAATTCCACGCGTACAAAGTCGCAGGATAATAATTTGCTTGCTCCGAGTCTTCGTGTTCTTTGTGTCCGTTGTTTGAATGTTTGTAAAGTCCTCGCGACACAGGAATTATTCCTAACATGGGAGATGTTTTTTATAAAAAAAAACAAAAAAAAATTTGAATGTCCAAGATTAAGCCGCATCTTTTGTCCTTGTTCACTCCATATGCCTGTATAGTCATCTGTATATATATAATGTAAATAGATATGTCTATAGGTCTGTCTCTGAGGCTTGTGTGTCGAGCCAGTGTCGCGGCCTCGAGCGACGGCTTCGGCGCGATGATGAAGAACTCTGGAAGTAAATATTAGGTTTATAATTGTTGTTTTTGGTAAACTGAATATAAATGTCATCGTAGAAAAAGTATATTTTTAGTATCTGTGGTTTTGTCTGTAAAAATATGCTTTGCAAAAATGTCATGTCTTTATTGCTCTCAGCTTAATTAAATTACTCCTCGCCTAAATTAATCCTCTTAGACTTATTCATTTTCGCCCATAATATCCTATAATAATAATTATAATATATTTTTCTATACTAATATTATAAAGCTGAAGAGTTTGTTTGTTTGGTTGAACGTGATAATCAGGAACTATTGGTTCGAATAGAAAAAATATTTTAGTGTTGGATAGCCTATTTATCGAGGAAGGCTATATAACATCACGCTACGACCCACGGGGGCAGCGCAGTAACGATAAACGCGGGTGAAACCGCGTGCACAGCTAGTTCATATTATATAAACGCCTTTACAAAATATTAATTAGTATTTATTTTTAAGAAAGGAAAGGGAATATCAGTATAAATTTTAGAAGTACTGAAGAATGAATTGCATAATAATAATAGTATTTAATTAATATTTTTTTAGCCAGCTGAAAATAATTATAACACAATAGATAATGACATTTAAAAAATAAATAGAATATTAATTTAGTAATTATCCAATAACAGGTATGCATGGCAATTGAATAATAATTTCACAAATTAAGACTATACTATACAGTGATACCAGCTAAATTTAAAAAAATACATGAAATAATTTACTCCTGATCCAGTTGACTACTGAGTAGGGATTGCCTGTATGATTCAACATTCATCTATACAAATAAATAAAATTAAGTTGTCTGTTTGTAATATCAAAATAACAGCTTTTTACTAAATGTATATACGGTACTTCTATCAAAAAAACAAATTTGAAAATGTTTGACTCACTGTTTGTTCCGGCTAATCTCTGAAACGTTTGGACCGATTTTTCCAGGCTTTCACTGGCAGATATATGTTATATGCAGTAACTAGCCTAAGTTACTTTCTTTCATTGCATACCTTGTGTTCAGCCGGTAGTGTGTGTAGCGCGTCGTGTAGTGCGACGGCGGCTTCCATATCCGCGGCGCTACAACCTCCACTCCGCGCCGGCAACTCCGCTTCGTCTATATCTGGCATTATAACTTTAATTAACTGCATTGGTATTTTTATTTATTGCGTTAGTTGGTTGGGCCACTGATGGTTGCATGTATTATTTCGGTAATATAGAAATATCAATATCAGGGTTGGTAGGAGAAGAAAGGAGATCGGAATAATGATCTGCTTACTATACGATGGCTCAGTGGGAAGACCAACAGACTGCAATGCAGAGGGTCTTGGGTTGAAACCCACGTCGTGCACCTCTGACTTTCGGAAGTTATATGACTTTTCGAAATTATGTGCGTATTGATTGACAATTGTCGCCTGCTCCGTGCATCGGAGAGCATGTTAAGCTATCGGTCCCGGCTGTCATGAACTCTTTCTAATATCCTGACACTGGTCTAGCCTTAGGGTATCGTTAGCCTTCGGGTTACGGAAGTCAGATGGCAGTCGCTCCGTGTAGAAACTGATACCCAGTCAAATCCGGTTAGACTAGAAAGCCGATCCCAAGCGACTTGGGAATAATAAAGGCTAGGGAGAAGAAGACTATTACTTACCATCGCTACTGTTTTACTTTCTGTAAATGACTGCCTAGATGTCGGGTCACTACTGCGATAAAAATTGTATAGTTCACAAATAGTTGTTAAACAGTTGTTTTGAATGTGGGTGCTCTTTGTGCTCGTTGTTTGAATGTTTGTAAGTCCTCCGCTATTTAGAGCATGAGTTATTCTGAAAAATACCAAAACGAAAATACCAATACCATATGTAAGTATTAAATAAGTAAACAATTACCATGGTAGGAGAAGAGTTTAGGCGGCGGCTGCGTCCCGCGCAGCGCCACGGTGTCCGCCTTCAGTCTCGCCGCGTGCGCGCGCAGCCGCGACTCGCACTCCGCCGACCATCGCGCACACGACACCCTGCGGAACATGCTTACTCAACTACACTATATACAAAAAGGCCTAAAATACTGCCCTGAGGTATACCGCTAGATATGATACTGGGCATAAGACACCGCCCTGGGGTACACCGCTAAACATTAGACGGGATCTAAGACATTGCCTTGAGGTACACCGCTAGATACGACAAGACCCATGACACCGCCCTAAGGTTACACCTTTAAAAATATAACGGGATCTACAGCGCCGCCGTAAGACACACCGCTATATATATATGACGGCACCTAACACACTATCCTAGGATACACATGCTAGATTATAGTAGGGAACCAACCACCTAGGAAGAAGAAAGAGGAAGACCTAGGCGAACGTTTCTCGATCAGATCGGAGGCGTTCTGGACAAAGGCCAGTTTAAGAGCACCTTGAACCAACAGGCGTGTATGAGGAATGTGATGAAATTGAATGAAGCCAGAGAAGTGTGTCAGGATCGTAGCAAATGGAAATACGTAGTTTCTGTCTACCCCTCTGGGAAACAGGCGTGAATCTATGTATATATGTACCAACCACAGTGCCCTGAAGTACACCGCTACAAAGTAAAATGGGTAACGGAAAATTGTTTTAAAAATCTTCCAGTATTTCATACTCAAATCAGTAAAATTTAAAATTCTCTGGCTACAGTGCCGAATCTATAGTTTTTAAATAAAAATAGTTTCGCCTCTTATAAACCTAGCTTCGACCTAAATAAATCTTAAACAAATGTAAATTAAATACATCTTTATATCTAAAAAATGCATATTCAAATTAATTTAATAATAAAAAATAACAATAATAGTTGTTGATTAATTATTAAAATTATTCATCTTCAGCGGGTACACTTCAATGTGCCAGAAAGGGACTATCATATTTTTATATACTGACTGGTTATGATGCTGCAACCAAGGTCCTGGTGATAGCAGAGGTTCTCCGATGGCTGCGGCGCCCTGCTCTGCGTCCAATCGAGCGAGGAGTTGCCTCGCTACTAACTCAGCTGCTTCCCTCTGAAAATAACATGGACCATTCATTGCCTTCTGACAATTCCAATTCTGTTACAGTGCGTCCTTAGATTAGATTCACAATTGGACTTAGTAAGTGGATTGTGATTGGTTTCCAGGATTTTTATTTTTGGTTAAATTTCGGGTCATACAATGTCTGCAAGGTCCTAGATTATATTTTATATACAGTGCATAAAAAATTAAAGTTAATGATATTTACTATCGAATCCGAATAAGACATGATAATTCGTTTTGAAAAATTGATTTTGGACTCGAATCGAAAATAAACTACAATTCTCAAATAAATCAAACGTCATAAGATTTGATTTCCGATACCAGAACTTGAAGTTTGCTATTGGATTCATTCATTGTCGTCAGTTTTACAAATCAATTGTATATTAATAGGAAGAAATCGATATCTCAATTGATCGATCTCAAATCAATATTTCGATTAATCGATCTCAAATCGATATCTAGATTAATCGATCTTAAATCGATACCTCGGTTAATCGATTTCAAATCGATATCTCGGTTAATCGATATCGCGATTAATCGATACGCTAGAGCGTAGCAGTTACCTCGTGCGCATGTTGCGCGTGACACGTCTCGGCGAGCGCCAGCAGCACGTCGTAGGTCTCGAGCGCGCGGTCGGCGGCGCGCAGCGCGCAGCACAGCGACACCGACGTCGACTCCTGCACCGCGCATGCGCAATACAACCTGACACACACACACACATAGATATAAGCTCTAGTCGTATGCTATCATTGAGTTAATTTGCATTATGTGCATCCCTTATTTTTAAAGTAGACCGAAAAGCACCAAATTTACGTGCTGTTAATGATTCACTCGCGGAAGTCCTGGACTGGTTTACGACGAATAATTTACTACTTAAGTAGTAACTCTACAAAAACTAAATGTATCAAGTTTACATTGCCAAACGTAAAGAGTCCTAACGTGAATATAATTTTAAATGATGAAATTATTACTTTTGTTCAATCTACAGTCTTTTTAGGATTAACTTTAGATCATAAAGTTCAGTGAGGCGCTCAAATATCGTGTCTTGCAGGGAAACTTAGCTCAGCCGCATACGCAATTCGGAAAGTAAGACAGCTTACTGATATAGATACTGCAAGACTAGTATATTTCAGTTACTTTCATAGTGTCATGTCCTACGGTATATTATTGTGGGGCAAGGCAGCTGATATTGAGACAATTTTTATTCTTCAAAAGCGTGCAGTACGTAGCATTTATAATTTAGGACCACGAGTTTCCCTGAAAGATCGAGTTAAAGAAATAGGCATACTTACTGTTGCGTCGCAATATATATTTGCTAACATTATGTTTATTAAACATAACATTTACTTATATAATAAGAATAGTGATATTCATAACGTAAACACTAGAAATAAGTATAAGTTAGTAGGCCCATATCATCGTTTACATAAAGTTCACAATACATTTGCGGGACTCGGTATACGTTTTTTTAATAAATTACCTATTAACATAATTAATTTACCATTGTTTCAATTTAAAAACGCTGTTAAAAAACAACTTATTCGGAAGGGTTATTATTCAGTCAACGACTACTTAAATGACAAAAACTCATGGAGCTAGTTGCTTGTTGCATACAGGATTCAAAGATCTGTATTACTTATAAGTCAATTTAAGCCTTTGCATAGTCACAAAGTGTAAGTGTATGCGCCATCATGCCATCCTACTGTCTATTATAGATTTATATTAAATAATATATCTTTGCTCAAATTATTTCTTTCCTATAATATTATTAAGTTATTATTGTTATTATCTTAAGCTTTTATAGTCAGTAGTATATGGCATAATAGCTGTAACACCGTGTTAATCTGAGTTGTAAAATACTGAAATTATATTTAACTGACGATTTAAAAGAGTGGCCGTGAGTTTCTTGCAGGTTTCTTCTCATAGGCTCTACCCTTTGCCTGAACCTAGCAACTAACCTAAATGTAGCTTCAGTAACTTAGTAAACTCACTAACCTATATACTTTGACGTTCATAAGTGTTACTTTGTGACCTAAATGAATAAATGATTTTTGACTTTGACTTTGACTTTTGACTATGTGACGACCCGTCACGCATGCGTATTGCATAGCTCGATATCCCTTGCATATTCTCTTTATTAAAACAAGTACCACAGAGTCTTAAAGAACGAACTAATATCGTGTGTATATTTTAGACATGACAAAGGCATTTTCTTATGCTTATAATTATTTATTTATTTATTTGATTGTGTATATCTTAAAACGTTGGTGGCAGATCTAAATAACCATGGAATACGAGAAACGGCCCACAAATGACTAAAAAGTTATTTGGAAAACAGGATACAGTGTTTTGAAATATCAAGAAACAACATACGTCAACAAAATCACTAGAGATCATGTATAGAAAATTTCTACGGTGTGCCGCAAGGTAATATTTCTTTTATACTAGCGGTCGCCTAGTGCTCGAAATTCGACCAAAGTTTGCCTGTAAGATATTGCTGACATATTATGTCATTATATATTGATATATGTAACCATAGTTACGCGCTTCGACTGCGTGTGACAAATGCATGGTTGTGTGCGTGTAGTGGTTTTTCATTCATTTAATGTATTTCTAATGCATATTTTAAAAAAGTATTAGCATTCGTCACTTATCCTCTGTATAAAGTATTAGTGTGCGAAATTTCATACTCCTCCGTCCGCCCAATTTTCCTAAAAAGGGATCCAAAGTTTTCGCTTCACGTATTAATATATAGATTTAAATGAACTTAATAAAATTTACCGTTTCGTTTATCTATGCACTGAAACGAATAAGGCAAGCAATCTTAATAGAGATTGGCCATCTGGATAAATAAATAAATAATTTCTTTTGTTCAGCCCTGTTTTTATAACTGTACGCTCCGCTATACGCATCCGCGATGCGCTGTCATTCAGGGCGAACATTTAGCGTGGAGGGTAGGAGTATATACTGACCGGTGTGCGGTGTCGGCAGCGCGGGCTAGTGCACACTGTAGCACGCGGCGTTCGGCACGAAGTCTGGCACATCTCGCCGCCCACGGACACCCGCCTCCCGTACCGCCTTCTGTGACCAATAACATCAAATTCAATCTAATTATTACTACTAGCGGTCGCCTAGTGCTCGAAATTCGACCAAAGTTCGCCTGTAAGATATTGCTGATATATGTCATTATATGTATATTGATATATGTAACCTTAGTTACGTGCTTCGACTGCGTGTGTCAAATGCATGGTTGTGTGCGTGTAGTGTATTTTAATTAATTTAATGTATTATTACCCATACTTAAAAAAAAATACTAGCATTCGTCATTTCTTCTCTGTATAAACTTTAACTGTGCCAAATTTCATACTCGTCTGTCGGCGCAATTTTCGTAAAAAAAGGCACAAAGTTTTTGCTTCACGTATTGATATATAGATTATTAGTTACGATGAAGAAAATATAATGTAACAACTACTGGATGTTTAAATAAATAATGTATAATTGATGTTAACCCATTCAATGCGGCGGACGCCGATCGGCGTCTTATTTTTTCATACTCAGGTTCGGAGGACGCCGATCGGCGTCATGTATAGTTGTTTTATATTTTACCCAAATTTAAAGATATTATATTAATAAAACAACAAATGTGTTTGGAATTTACTAATGAAATGCCTGATATGAGTAGTTTTTAGATATTTTGTTTTTTTTTATTTCATCAAGTGCTGCTGACGCCGATCGGCGTTCACGTTAAATATGAGCAGATTCTGGCTAGTGAAAGCAAAATTTGTTGCCGCATTGAATGGGCTAATGAAAAATAATGTATAACTAGCTAACCCGGCAGACCTTGTTCTGTCTTAGACAAACTGATAAACTCGCAAAATTAAAATTGTCGTTAAGTTTTCTGAAACTATCCAATTTTCTGCACAATTTTTCTTAACTTTTTATTTCGTTAGAACCTTCTACAAAGTAAAGGATTTTCCAATAAGAGCGGGTAGATGTTGAAATAAAATATAACAACCTATGTGTAAGGTATTAACAAAATTCTTTTGATAGACCCATATATGCCATTTCGCGTGGAGTATGACATCGTTCAAATGCTCGCCTCGGCTTCTTACGGCACGGATCCGAGTGGACCAATTTTCAATAAATCTTCCGCATAGATCCGGCTGAATTTGAGCAAAGATCTGTGTTATATTCACCTTTAGGGCATCGGTCGATTGTGGTTTATTCGCATAGACCTGCGACTTCAAGAAACCTCCCTGATATAAGTACCGTATACACTTTCATATACATTTAATAAAAAGCTGAAATGTTGACATTACAAACAGACACTCCAATTTTATTTATTTGTATAGTTAACTGGCTGTCCCGACAGATTGTCCTGTACACACGGAAAAAAAAAACCAAATAAGCCATTCTCGAATCCACTTGAATACACAAAAAATTTATCAAAATCGTCCAGCCGTTTAGGAGGAGTTTAATTACAAACACTCGCACAGAAGATTAATATATATATAAAGATGTATGCACTGACCGTGTTGCTGCGCAGCTAGCAGCGCTTCCCGCAGGTCTGCGTGCGCGCACACGTCGAGCGCCAGGCGCTCAGCGGCCTCCGCGCACCACCACTGTGCACACAACATATACTTTATTACATACTAGCTTACAGCGCAGCTTTGCCCGCGTTAAAGTAAATAGGTTAAGTTAGTTGGGTAGGTATTTTCGTGTAGCGACCCGTCGTTTCATACAGCGGGATAATTGCATGTGAAAGTAATTCGCGCGGCCCCGCCGATTGCGGTTATGTCAAGGTACACCGTGGTGGGTTTAGTCGGTATTACAGAGATGTCGCTAGTCTCCATCTTTCCCGGGTGAGTCCGACATAAACTTCGTCGCCCGCAGAGATGTAAAAAAAAAAATTGCCGGCCCACAGGCCATTGAGCTGGAGCGACGCCCTTTGTAGTGCCAGGGCCTCGCCTATGAGTCGTCGCCCGCAGGCGTCACAGTCTGCATAGAGCATTGTTGGGAGGGTGGTCGCTGATGAAATTATAGTTCCAGCGACCCACCCACCATTGAACACAGTTAGTTGACACACCGTGGTGGTTTTAGTCGGTAGGCCCGAAGTCTATGGAGAGCCCGACATAAGCCTCGCGCCTCTCTTTGTGGCGAGAGAGTATACACAAAGAGAATTTCGCCAAGTAATGGTTAGGTAGAAACAGTATATTTTTTAACAGTAAATTGCAAAAAAAATCGTGCTCAATTTTATGTAGGTTTTCTTGATTTTTCTCTTAAATTTTGCTTGGCGGGGTGGAGTGGTAATAGAAAGAGAATGGATGAGAGAACGAAAAGAAAGAGGGAGAAAGAGAAAGGTATTATACACTACTCGCTTGTGTATGCGACTGTCGCGCCTGCGCACGTCTCATTTAACGGTTTTATTCCACGCACTTTTTTCCACGGATTTTTTCTTACGGTTTTACTGTCACATTTTTTTCAGTTCGGTCGCGCAGCAAAATCCCTATCCCCTCCAAGCCTGCCGTAAGGAACTTCGTTCCAAAATGTCGCCTATGTTACTCGGTGATAATATAGCTTTCAAATGGAGAAATAATTTATAAAATTGGTTGAGTAGTTTTTGAGTTAAACCCTTACAAACTTCGATCAACAATACAACTGGATATCGGGTCGGCGCAAAAAATACGTCTCGGTAAATAACAGCGCATTTGTGATGTGAGCTCTTATTTTGTTTAGTTCGCTTGAAACACAGCCAATGTAAACACGTCTCACAATGCCGCAGTGTGTATTCAAAAGTTGCAAAAATAATGCCTGAAAAAGCAATTTAACGGCGGGAGTATCTTGCTTTCGGTAAGTACACGAAGAATAAGTTATATTTTAAGCTTTAAACTAACAAATAATATCAAATTTTGAACAAAATAACCGATTTTAAACCACCGCTACAAATGTTTAGCCAAGGCTCGCCAACATACGCACAAACTTTTATAACAAAAATAAACGAAACAAAACGTTATAGCTCTCAAAGCAATAACGGGAAAAAGTACTTTATTTGTTGCCGCTTAAGGTTGATTTCACACTAAATGTTGTTGTATGTGACGAATGATCGTAAGTATTAGATAATATTTTGAAGATTTGTGACTTTATTACCAGGTGTCATGGTTGTAATTAGGTTGAACTTAAAACTGTTTTAAAACTTTTCTCTCCGTTTGTTAGTAAACAAATGTAGCTGTATACGTATTGTCACGCGGACAGCATTTAGCTTTGATTTTGTACGTGACCCGATATCTAGTTGTATTGTTGATCGAAGCTTACAAGTAAACAAACACACAAACAAAAAATCTATCTTTTCTTTTTATAATATTAGTATAGAATTATAGATAGCTTACAACGCAGCTTCACTAGCATGCTATGACATTCAAATCAAATCAAATCAAATCAGTTTATTTGGAATAATATAGGTATAAAATGTTCTTATTATACAAAATGAAGCACCTCTACATTTTGCCACACTAGGCGTGCAAATATTCAATAAGTATAATAATAAAAATAAATTAAATTAAAAATCAAAGTAAATTAAATTAAATCATAATTCCATACAATAATGTCAAAGTAAATTGTCAATTTTCAAACAATGTCCATGATAATAAATCCATCGATGCATAGCAATTATGTTACAATATGATCAGAATTTGAAATTACTTATATTAATTGTGTCTAATAAATAATCATTAATTGTATAATAGCATTTGGTAATTAAGAATAATAATATTCTATAATATAATATTATAATAATATAATATAATATTCTATCACATACACACAACACCATCTAGCCCAAACTAAGCAGAGCTTGTACTATGGGTACTAGACAATGGATAAACATACATATATACTTTTTTTTTTGTATATACATACATATTATACATAGAAACACCCAGACCAAGACAAACATCCATGTTCATGCACACAAATGTTTGACTTGTGCGGGAATCGAACCCGCGACCTCAGGCGTAGCAGTCGGTTACACTAACCACTACGCCACCGAGGCCGACTTTTTTAATACATTTTTTAAATTGAGTTGTATTTAATTTTTTTATGTAATCTGGTAATTTATTATAAATTTCATGACATTAAAACATAGTCTTGATTTTTAAGGCCTCTCTCGCACTACGAATACACCTGTACTTGATTTTTAAGGCCTCTCTCGCACTACGAATACACCTGTACTTGATTTTTAAGGCCTCTCTCGCACTACGAATACACCTGTACTTGATTTTTAAGGCCTCTCTCGCACTACGAATACACCTGTACTTGATTTTTAAGGCCTCTCTCGCACTACGAATACACCTGTATCGCGAGGGACATTACCAACATTCAAACAACGGACTCAAAGAACACACAGACTCGAAATTACAAATTTAGTCCTGAGTGGGATTCGAACCCACAACACTCGGTGCATTGCCAGCGGCAAGGCGACCACTTAAACCACTACGCCTCGGTGGCGTAGTGGTTAGTGTAACCGACTGCTACGCCTGAGGTCGCGTGTTCGATTCCCGCGCAAGTCAAACATTTGTGTGCATGAACATGGATGTTTGTCTTGGTCTGGATGTTTCTATGTATAAAATGTATGTATATACAAAAAAAAAGAAGTATTTATGTATGTTTATCCATTGTCTAGTACCCATAGTACAAGCTCTGCTTAGTTTGCTGGATGGTGTTGTGTGTATATGGTAGAATATTATAAAAAAAAAAAATATTATAAAGTTTGGTACTTGCATCATCATTCGGTGGTTGGTTATTGGAGTCTGAGTCCTCAGTCTTGCGCAGGCGCACTCTTGATGCCAACTTCGCTTGGCGGGATTCACAGCGGCCTGGAACAATGGCAGAAAGATTTATGTAATACACCCACGCTTTTTTATCCCTGGAGAAGTAAGTAAATGTAAATTATAATGGCCTTTCACCAGCTATGACAACCCTTCAAAGATGAAATGATGTAAAAGCCATTTTGGCAAAAATATGTTATTGATGTAACCTTATTCAGATTTTCGAGCTGCATCGACCTATGTGTTTCAAATGTTGATCTTTGGAAAATAAATGGTTTTTATTACCGAGAAAATACCGCACTTTTGTTTTAATAATCCTTACTAATATTATAAATTCGAAAGTAACTCTGTCTGTATATCTGTCTGTCTGTCTGTTACCTTTTCACGGCTAAACCACTCAAGCGATTTAGATGAAATTTGGTACAGATATAGTTTAAAACCTGGGGAAGGACATAGGCTAGTTTTTATTGATGTAAGTACCACGCGGGCGGAGCCGCGCGCAAAAGCTAGTAAATAATAATGTTGTCTATACTAATATTGTAAAGAGGAAATTATTTCCCCTTTTTGTTTCAAGTAGGCTACATTAGTACTGTAACCGTCCATTTTTTCAGTCTCCGGCAAGATTGGCCGCAGTGACCGAAATTTGGTCTGAAGGACATTATTATTTACTAGATGTTCCCGCAGTTTCACCCGCGTTTATCATTACTGCGCCGCCTCCGTGGATCGTAGCGTGATGTTATATAGCCTATAGCCTTCCTCGATAAATAGGCTATCCAACACTAAAAGAATTTTTCAAATCGAACCAGTAGTTCCTGAGATTAGCGCGTTCAAACAAACAAACTCTTCAGCTTTATAATATTAGTGTAGATGTGTGACAATATAATGGATATAACAAATTATAATTTCTGCCGTCATAAGGAAAAAAGACGTATCTGCCAAAAAAACATTTTTTATAAATATACTGACAGATTCGTCTTGTTTTACTGATTTCAAATATGTAAAGATCTTAATTTCGAAAAAATCTATTAGATACGTCTTTTTTCCTTATGACGGTAGATTTGCTGTCTATGGAACCAATTCTTCTGAAATAAATAAATAACTTATTATTATTATAGTGAGTACCTTCATTCTGTGGGGGATTGCAGCTGTCTGGTCTTGTGTTCGTACTGGTTGAGGGGTCAGCAGAACTCTTAGCCTTACCTGTGGAGTGTGTGTATAATCTGTGGTCATCTGGAGATCCTCTCTCGCGTTCACAGCTTCCGCCCGCACTTGTATCACCGCCACCGGGCTCGCAGCATCTGGAAAAATACGTTTGTTAAGTATCCAATATATGGAATTGCGAGCATATTATTGTCTACCAGAACAGTATCGGATGCTTATGCTGCAGTATTACTGAGAATTCTTGTCAGGAATACCAAAAAACAGTGCTCGACACGGGATTCAAATCCAGTACCTTGATCACATCTGACTCGCGGCGGCCGACGGCCTGACAGTTGATATCGGGTACTTGTATATATATAACTCGTATCGCAAATTTAGCTTGCGCGATTCAGTTTTGTATGGAATGTTAATTGACTTTAACGCCATCTGTTGGCGCTAGTCGTAACTATCTTCATGTGGGCTCCGTCAGACTGCCAGGAGTGGTATATAATTGAGTTAAGCGACATATATTATGTCATATAACATTACCGTTATGCTTAAGTACAATTAAAATTTGTTTCTCATCTATGTTTGTATTTCATGTATGTTATGATCTGTGAAACAATAAATTCATTTATTCATCTACGTGTGGGCGCCGCTAGACTTCCAGGAGTTGTATGTAATTGAGTACAGCACCATCTGTTAGTGCTAGTTGTAAGTATCTTCGTGTGGGTTCGGCTATACTGACGTTGCATCCATGATTGTATTCGGTTGTCGTTTGCGCGCAAATTGTAAGTAACTGTAAATTTTGAGAACAAATAAATAATTATTATTGCGTTAAGGTAACCCACCTGGCTGTGCTGAGGCAGACATCTGAGTCTCTTTCGGAGAGGTTCAGACTGGTGTCGCAAGCGTCTGTGGTCTCCAAGTCCGCAGTCACCTCCACTGCTGGGGGTACCGTCACCTCGACGTGGGGCACGCCATCTTGCGGGAGGCATTCAGAACGACTGGAAATACACAATAAGTACCATAATACACCTTTGTGAACCATTTGGTCATATATCATATAGTAAGAGCTATGAGATTTTATAAGTACTAGCGGTCGCCTAGTGCTCGAAATTCGACCAAAGTTTGCCTGTAAGATATTTCCGATATATGTCATTATATATTGATATATGTAACCATAGTTACGCGCTTCGACTGCGTGTGTCAAATGCATGGTTGTGTGCGTGTAGTGTCTTTTCATTAATTTAATGTATTTCTAATGCATATTTTATATAAATATTAGGATTCGTCACTTCTTCTCTGTATAAACTTTAACTGTGTCAAATTTCATACTTCTCCGTCCGCGCAATTTTCGTCAAAAGGGGTACAAAGTTTTTGCTTCACATATTAATATATAGATTTCCCGGTTCCTTATCCATTAGCATAAAATTTTAAGACATTATATTACCTGGCATATTTTATGCATCATTTTATTATAGGCATAATCATAAAGTTGAATTGCATATGGGTAGTATTTAATCTTTTCACCGCTTGTGTCGCATTTATGCGACACATATTATGTCCGTGCCTCTACCGCCCGTGTCGTATTTCTGCGACAGAGAACATGCACGATACTTTTGTTGTATTTTCGTTCTATTAACTGCGTGGTACAACTAAAACCGTTATTGAATAATGGTTTGAATTTGAGATATGATTTTCAACATTTACTTAAAATTCTGTATTTCTGCACCTGCCTAATTATTGTAGGTATTCTTTTATCGATTTGTAGCCGGGCGCTAGAGGCACGGCAATCGATTTTTAGCCAAGCGCTTAAAAGGTTAACAGCACAGCATAAAAATACTAATTGCACAGCAAAATATATTTAAAGAGATCAAACTAAGTCGACGGAGCCCCCCGAAGCGGGGCTCCTATTTTTGGGTGGGCTTAAGAAGGAACCTAATATAACCTAATCCTTCCGAGACGAAATGCAGTGATTTGAGGCGTACAGCTGTTCGTTATGCTGTGCAATTAGTATTTTTGATGGTCATTATATTTAATCCCATTGTATATTATCACAACTGGCCGCTTGGGGTTGCCCATGGGCTACCCCGCCCCACTCCCGGCAGTTGGATCTTCCACCTGCCAGCCAGTGAGCCGGAGTGACGCCCTCTGTCGTGCCAGGGCGTCGCCCGTAGGCCTTATCTTTTCTACGTTGGGCGCTGCTGGGTTGCTGATATAGTTTCAGTGCGAGGTGGCACACCGTGGTGGTTTTAGTCGAGAGAGCCCGACATAACCCTCTCGCCTCCCCTTGTGGCGAGGGGGTATGTATTAGGAGCAGGACATGATCTATCTGTGGGCCAAAGTTCTTCTAAATCCGTTCAAGGATTTACGCGTGTTTATTTTCTTTAAAAGGCAACTCCCGTTGTATTATTCCGCGAGAAACTTTACAAACATTCAAACAACGGATACAGAGAACACCCCCAGACTCGGAACAACCATTTGTGGATCACACAATTTTTTTTTTTTTTTTATGATATTGGAGGCAAACGAGCAGACGGATTGCCTGATAAGCGATTATCGCCGCCCATGGACACCCGCAACACCAGAAGAGTTAGGGCCTTTTCATTGTCATGCGTGTTTGCGCCCGCGTGCTGGCCAGGTACGCATGCGTGTTGCGGGCCGCACGAAGAGCAGATATTTTTGGCCCCACCGCCCGTGCGCTGCGTGCGTGTGGCGCGCATGACAATAAAAACATGTATGATACGATAGGTTGCGGGCAGCACACATGTGTGCCTGGCCTGCATGCGGGCGCAAACACGCATGACAATGAAAAGGCCCTTACAAATGCGTTGCCGGCCTTCTAAAAAGGAGTACGCTCTTTTCTTGAAGGTTTGTAGGTCGTATTGGTCCGGAAAGCGACAGTTCATTCCACAGTTTAGTCGTGCGAGGCAGAAAATTTCTGGAAAAACGCACAGTTGTGGACTGCCAACTATCTAAAACTATCTATTGTTCCATGTGGGGATCGAACCCACAACACTCAGCACGTCGGCAGCGGCGAGGCGACCACTTAAACCACTACACCATACCTGCAGTCAGATTGAGAATCAAACATCCGAATATCTTCACGAACATTCACATCTATACTAATATTATAAAGGTTTGTTTGTTTGTTTGCTTGAACGCGCTAATCTCAGGAACTACTGGTCCGATTTGAAAAATTCTTTCAGCGTTAGATAGCCCATTTATCGAGGAAGGCTATAGGCTATATATCATCACGCTAAGATCAATAGGAGCTGAGCACCAATGAAGAATGTTTCAAAATCGGAGGGTATTTTTTCCTTTTGAGAGCTTCCGCTGCGTGCGCTGCGTAAACAGTTAAAGTTTCGCAAAAATCATGTATGACAGAATTGTTCCCCTTTAAAAGTTGTAAAAAAAAGTCCGCGACAGCATATGTCTATCTTTTAAGGTTGGCTCACTATAACCATTTTTATGCTAACCAAATTTGTTCTAAAATAATGCATTATTTGCGAAGGTATTATTATAAACATGATATTAATCCTTATCCAAATGAATACGTTATTCATCATAAGTATTTCATTTAAAACAAAATTGCCCTTTACTTCATTCAATTTCAATGAATATCTTAGGAGATATCGGAGAAATAATTACCCATTACAGACATAGTACAAACGATTTTTCTCCTGGTTTATTCTGCGTGATTACTACTGGTTCGATTTGAAAAATTCTTTTAGTGTTGGATAGCCTATTTATCGAGGAAGGCTATAGGCTATATAACATCACGCTACGACCCACGGGGGCGGCGCAGTAACGATAAACGCGGGTGAAACCGCGGGAACATCTAGTTAATAATATTGGCATAGAAATCTTGCTGAGCGTAGCTGAAAATCTGTCAGTAAGACTGCTTCATATAATAGACTAACCTGGCCAGGTGTGTGCTAGTATCAGTGGTATCATCTCGTTCTGGGTCCACCTTCGACTCCTGAGGAGTTGGCAGCTCAGCTGGGCTTAGAGCCGATGAAGTGTCGTTCTGTAATAAAAACAAAGGATATTTTAGTAATAGGTGAGAAAGAATTATAGATTAATTTTTATTAGCCTATTAGACTCAGGCACACCGGTGGCCAGACAAAAGCTTTTAATTATGTCTGGTATTCTAACTTGACAGATTAAGTAGTACAATAGATAAATCATAGTATAAGCGACCATATATTTATTTAAAACTAGCTGATCTGACAGTAGTTTTTCTGTCAATCTATACAAAAATTCATTTCTCGAAATTGAATTAAATATCAAAACGTAAATAGTTTTTTTTAAGTGCGGCTATATAAATGCTCGTTTGATATGTACAGCGAGAAGAATCAAAGATGATGTGTGTGATCTCACCTGTTCTGTCCTGGATCTATCAGCATCATTGTCAAGTTCTCCCGCCGGCTGCGTTGTAGACTCACATTCATCTGCAAGAAGAATACTTCATATCACCATTAGATGGTATTATGGCAATACATATATATACCCATTTTAATGAGACAAGTTTCTTGAAGCAATTATCATGCTATTTCTGTTTTTATTACCAAGTTAGACAGAGATGGCATGAAATTTGCTTAAAACAATTGCCTCGTGTATATGGCCATTTAGAATCCGAGGTTTATGCAGATGGCAGCGTATTGAGGAGATCGTTGGATTGCCACGTAAAAGGGTCGAGCCCAAGATACGCACCCCGCACACACAGCGACACATCAACCTAGTCTGTTTGGACTTTGAACTATTAGAAGTTGAACGCTGCGAATCGAGACAAAATAACAAAAATATAACGCACTCTCTCGGTGCGTTATATTACGTACTGCGGAACACCGGTCCCTTATTATCTTTCTGGACGGAGCTGAGGTGTGAATAACCGAACAACTTTTCGCATCAATCACTTACGCACAATGACCCAATTATGTGGCTAAGTCAAAGTCAAAAATATTTATTTCCATAAAAATGTGACATTAATTCTTTGACGTGTCAATTAACTAATATGTAAATAAGAATAAAAATAAAATAGAAGGTAATAATTATTCTGCATTGAGAGAAGCCTGTTTGAGCTCTCATGAGAAGACTAAGTGCGGATAACACACGTCCAACTAACTAAGCCAGCAGTCACATTCACTACCGCTGCTGCCGATACAATATACATAAAGAAAAAGGCCGAAAGATAGAGGTGGACCTTACCTGAAACTTCCTCTTCAGGAATAGCCCTGGCATGCTTATCATGCGCCCGTCTTCGGACAAGCTCCGCTATCACACCATGCAGTTCCGCCAGTCTGGCATCATGAGCTCTTGCTGCTGTGGCAGCTCTCTGGCGCTCTGCTGCCAACGCCCTAGCTAACGTATCCCTTTCAGCTCGAAGAGATGCCAAGTCATCAGGTCCCGAGCTTTGTGTTGCTACCTGGGGACGAAGAAAGCTGGTAAGACTAGGCTGATATGCGGTACAGCGTCGTGTCTTTCTGTCAAGTAACGTTCTTATAAAGCTGCTATAAGAATGTGGTATTGCAAAATTAAGGTCGAAGTGTTGCTTTGACTTTTTTTTTAATAATTTACATTTATTTTAAGCATGAGACCTGCTTAAAATGTTACGTTCAATAAAAAACGTGCATTACTTAAAAAAATGCTAACTATTAGCTAGCTCTAAACTGAATAGCTCTCAACTCCTTAATCAATAATTAATTCACTTAGTATCATCGCCTACCGTTACTACTTAACTATTATTCAAATCAACCATTCAACCCTGAGTAGCGTTTACAGATGATATTCCTGATTTTTCGCTAATCAATACTTAGCTACTTCTCAAATATTTGAGAGTCGTTTCCAAGAAAGGCTGATAATTAATACTGTTAGATTGTAACAACACTAAACGACCATTAATCGATCGATAGCATAAAGAGATCAGGCGACCTCATCGACAAACAAAAAATACCATATATCACCAACATACCATCATATGAATTCCATTCTGACCAGCAATAGGCGGAGCAGTCACTGGCCTCAAACTGGAGTACCTCCAAGAAGACTCTCTTGAGATCTCTTCATCAGCAACGTTAGGACAACAGAGATACCAGCTTCTACTCCTTCTAACTCCTGACGTGCTCTCCAGCTGTGTCAGCGGGAGTCTTCCAACTACCTCCAACTCCGCCAGCAGTGGTTCCTTCTCCTTAGGTTCTGGCATAGGGAAGGTTCCTGCTGTGGAGTATGTCTCTTCTACTTTTCTGGTAGTTTCTGGTGTGGTATATTCCGGGAGACTCCATTGCCGTACCCTATCTCTTAATGGAGGAACTTCCCGAACAGCCCCATCGTTCACCACTTCATTCGTATCAACGTATTCGCTTAGCTCATCAGGGTTTTGGATGACCTCTGATATAGGGTCCTGGCCGTTCTTCCTCTTGAGTCTCTCAAGGTCTGCATAGTAGTAGGCGGTAGAGCGCGGCGGCTCCCCGCTCAGGGTTCGAGTCCCCGCCAGTGTTTGAATTTTCATAGCATTGTGTTTAAAGATTTCCGGTTATTTTTAGAGTTATGAGATTCCTTTTAAAGATTTGGTTGTGGTCTAAACTTAAAAAGTATATTTAGGGATGTGGAGATTTGGCAAACTGTTTGTGGCTAACTGTTTTGCTCTGGCAACAGACTACTGTTTAGGTGGAGAGTTACTTGCAGTATTGTAGCTATCTCCGTGAATGTATAATGTTGTAGACATATTATTAAATTAGTTATTTCGGTTACCCGTTATATGTATTCTTTGGAAACGCTTACAGATTAATTAAAATGAATGCAATGAGCAAGAGTTGATTTACTTTGAAGCACCAATTGACTGAAGCTGAAGCTGATCGAACCATTGACCTTGTATTTACAAGTTCAATGCTTTTGCTATACGGAATAATTTTTTGGGGCAACTCTACACATAAGGAGATCGCATTTAAATTACAAAAGAGATGCATAAGGGCTATGTTTGGGCTTCAAGTAACTGACAGTTGTAAACCTCACTTTATCAAACATAAAATTCTAACGCTTCCGTCTTTATATATATTTGAAGTCGCAATATTTGTTAAAACAAATCCTCATTTATTTCCCAGTCTATCCGATGTTGTTCTACGTAATAGGCGCAAAAATAATTTATGCATACGAAGAGCTAAAACTACCCTCATGTGGAACAGTATATTCTGTTTAGCTCCAAAACTCTATAATAAGCTACCGGAGGAATATAAACAATTAAATTTAAAACACTTTAGAAAAAAGCTAAATATTTTGTTGTATAATAAATGCTACTACTCTATCAAAGATTTTCTAAATGACACGTTTTGTTAAATTTTATACTTAGATTTTGTTTTTGTGTTTATGTTTTTCTTATAATTGTACGCCGATTGTATTGGCAAGACACAGTTTGTACTTTCATTTGTTTTTTGTAAGATCTTTTTTATAAACCTGTAACACTATAACAAATAAAAATAATTTGAATTTAAATTGAATCGAAGCACTACCGGCGTATTGTAAAATAAAAATATAACCTATTACCTAAAGTTAAGTGTTAAAAATATAACCCCTTAAATGAAGGGTAACAGGTTCTTTTGTATCGTCATGTCGGCAAACAAACATGCATTATAATAAATAGAATACTTTTATGTTAAATATTTAACATTTACCATTTTGCAAAATATTACATACATTTCCATTGTACAAAAAATTCAATCTATAGCCTTACTTATAAAAATATCGCTAACTAGTATATAGCTACATTTCAACTGACTAACTCTCAAGTCTTCGATCAAAGATTAACGTTTGATAAACGGCCGCTGTTACTAACTATTATTCAACTAATACTTAATGTTGAGTAATGTTTTTAAGAGTTTATTTATTGTTAGTTATTACTTAGCTACATCCTATCCTAACTAATATTATAAATACGAAAGTGAGTTTGTTTGTTTGTTACGCTTTCACGCCTTAACTACTCAACCGATCAACATGAAATTTTGCATACCCGTTGTCAGAGGTACAGAATAGGACATAGGCTAACTTTCATCCAGAAAAAAAACTGTTGCAAACCTAACCTACATTTACGCGAGCGAAGCCGCGGGTGAAAACTAGTAGTTTATAAGTGTCACCAGCTAAACCTTGACCAATGATTAACTATCAATCAACGGCACGCTAGTGTTATTTAACTATTAATGAATAGCTAATCCTTGGTCAATTGATTAACCACCAATCAACGACATGCAAATGATATTTAAATAACACTCAGTGTTGATTAATGTTATTATTAATTTTGATAATACGCTAGTCAATATTTAGCTACATCTTAAATATTTGAGAGCAGTTTACACGTAAGACTGTAATTTTTTTTTTGCTCGTCAAAATGACCACTCTCCACCTGATGGTAAGCAGTCGTGTGGTCTAAGAGCAGTGGCCTCCACACCGCCCTCATAGCAGCCGAGGCGATGTTGAGGTCTCTACTTTGACGGCCTGAGAAGGTGCTTTTTCACGCCCCGCTTAAAGGACCCAGGATTGAAGGAAGAAGGAAACACGTGCCTTGGCGGAGAATTCTATGCCTTGGTCGTTCGGCAGATTAATACTAATAGTTTATTTATTTCTCTCTTCGCAAAGAATATTTGTACAATAAATAGGTTATGGCAATGTATACAAATCTCCAAATGGTAGTAGTATGATTGCTCACATTCAGCCACAAACAGTACACCCAATACAATCACATCTAACATGAGTCAATAAAGTAAATAATTGTTTATTAGTGTCAATTGTCGCACAATTTGTCGTAAACGTTTGGCGTTATCAATAGCGAGGCGGCAAGGTCTTAGAGCTAAATTGATGAGAACGGTTCAATTTAGATGGCGTCTGTAAACGATTGCGGCGAGACAGGATATTATTAAATGCTGAGTCATATAGTAATACTAATAAATATCAACAAACAATATGATAATTGCTTATCTATAATAACTAGCGGTCGCCTAGTGCTCGAAATTCGACCAAAATTTGCCTGTAAGATATTGTTGATATATGTCATTATATATTGATATATGTAATCATAGTTACGCGCTTCGACTGCGTGTGTCAAATGCATAGTTGTGTGCGTGTAGTGGTTTTTCATTAATTTAATGTATTTCTAATGCATATTTTATAAAAATATTAGGATTCGTCCCTCCATGTAAACTTTAACTGTGCCAAATTTCATACTCCTCCGTCCGCGCAATGTTCGTAAAAGGGATACAAAGTTTTTGCTTCACGTATTAATATATAGATATTATAAAGCTGAAGAGTTTGTTTGAACGCGCTAATCTCAGGAACGACTGGTTCGAATTGAAAAATTCTTTTAGTGTTGGATAGCCTATTTTTCGAGGAAGGCTGTAGGTTATATAACATCACGCTACGAGCCACGGGGGCGGCGCAGTAATCATAAACGCGGGAGACACCACGGGCACATCTAGTCTAAATAATTGACTAGATGTGCTCGTAGTTTCACCCACGTTATAATTATAATTTTACTAGCTTTTGCCCGCGGCTTCGCTCGAGTTAATTTGGAATTTGACAATAAATTCGGGTTGTACTCAGCTTGTAATAATATAATTCAATCATGTTACGAAAGACACGTGGCGCCATCTATTTATCATAAGAACGTTTTTGTCGTTTTCCTCGGGAACAGTAATTTTTTTCGGGATGAATGGTAGCCTATGTCCGTTTCTGTACACCTGACAACGTATATGCAAAATTTCAGAATGATCGGTTCAGTGGTTTAGGCGTGAAAAGGTAACAAACAAAAAAACTCATTTTCGCTTTTATAGTATTAGTTAGGATTTATTTGTATAGATAATAATAAGAAGAGCGGCGATAGTTTAGCGGGAGACCGTTGGATTGTCACGCAGAGGTCTTGAGTTCGATCTCAAGGCACGCACCTCGCACTTTCCGATGTTATGTGCGTATTAAATAGTTCATGCGTGTCAATACGAGTGGACTACGCCACGGTTAAGTGCATCGTTATCGCCATTGCTTCGATTATTGTGGGTTCGATAACCACACGGATAAAAAAAATTGATTGTCTGTAAAGTCGGTTTACGGGCGATAGTTTAACGTGACAATGTCATAAAATTTATTTCTTGTAACGTTACAATGAGCGTAACGGGACTAGAGATGGGATTTTACCCGGAAAAAACCCAAATGTGGGAAAAAATAGGAAAAACCCGGGGAAAATTCCCGAATGGGATAATATTCGGGTATTTTTAACAAGAAGACGTCTTTTTGTTGTTATAATAAACTGCTGGTTTTATTTTAGTTCCTGAATCCTGCTACACATTTTGACGTTTCGATCAACAGGCAACAGCTAGTGCCCTATATGTGCTGGCGCAAAGTACCTATTTTTCGCTGCATTTGTTCTAAAAAGCAAAAAAAATTTTAATTTTTTTAACATCGTGATAATTACGTTAAATAATGAAAATACCCGTCTATTTGGTTTTTCCCACATAAATACTCGATTTTTTCCCAAATGGGAAAAAACCTGGGTATATTCCCGTTGGGTTTTTTCCCACTGCCCATCTCTAAACGGGACAATGTACGCAACGGGACAATGAGCGTAACGGGACAATGAGCGTAACGGGACAATGAGTCATCCTTTTTCGTGCGTGCAGCCGACGTTCATCGATTTATTAGACGTTGTCACGTCAAATAATCTGGTTCTGGTTATTCTTTGTATCCGTTGTTTTAATGATTATAAGCAACAGTCGTTTTCTTTTTTATAACAGTATTAATCCTTGTGGTAATGCATTATGAAATACAAGTTAACCATTTATATCTGAAACCTTGATAACACTAATTAGACAAGACACGAGAGGTCAAATAAAATTGGTTACTATATTATCTTCTATATTAGTTATGTCCACTGCGTTGCGTCATAGTTTGCTGTTAATTATCGTTGAGGTTACTATTAGGGTTGCCACTTAAAAATTTATACAGGATGATTTTGAATCCTTTTAACCACGCATTCTACTGGTGGTATAGAAAAACCCTGACCATGTTTTTTGTCGAGGAGTCACTGGAAGGACAAACTAGTTAAAGACCTGAAAGTGGCCGATTTGTCTGACTCGGCACAAAATAAGAAGGTACGTACTTTAATGTCGGAGGCAAAGATCCACTTTGGGTCGCTGAGCCAGCAATGTAGCAGTATTACAGAATATACAGCTACGCTCGAAAGACAATAAAAATAGCTGGCGATATGTCTGCCTACCCTTCTGTGAGACTATGTATGCAGCCCTATCGTATGTGGACACATATTAGCACTAAGTAACAAAGGTGACTTCAGCGGTGAGTCATTTGCCATACAGGTAATTAGATGACCTAAATGTCGTATGTGCTAAGTGTATTAATTATTACATACACTGTAGCGATAGCCTAATGGGCGATCGTTGAATTGCCACGCAGAGGTCTTGAGTTCGAACCCAAGGCGCGCATCTCTGACTTTTCGAAGTTATGTGCGTATTAAATCGGTAATTATCACACGCTTTAACGGTGAATGAAAACATTGTGAGGAATCCAGCATGTCTGAGAGTTCTCCATAATATTCTCGAAGATATGTGAAATCTACAATACAGCCAACGTGGTGGATAATAGCCTAACCATATACTGCGAAGAGGGAGTGTGCAGAGGAACTGCATAATTTGATTCCTCCTTCCCTATTCTATCATCGGACGACCAGACAAACAGACCAGCGCCACAGGTACATGGTGGATACACCACATTTATGCACGAAGCGCTTTGCTTCCACTTTTATAATGCGTACCGCTAAGGAGTGGAATTCGCTACCTAAGTCTATGTTTTCCGATGAGTAAAATCTGGGTGTCTTCAAGTCGCGAGTGAATAGCTAGATAGGCAAGCGTGCTCCATCGTCGACTGCATCTTCACTTAAGATCAGGTGAGATCGCGGTCAAACGCAAATCAATAAAGAATGTTGCACTCCGGCAGTGCCGGCAGAAGTAAAAACTTGAATATTAACGTTGTGCATTTTTGATATTTTGGAATGGTTAGGGAATAATTTTGCACGAATTGCTTTAATTATCAGTATAAAAGTACTATCATTTATATGGTAAAACACAATATTCATTTATTGCGCTATCGTACACAAACATGACAATTCTCCTTCCGTCTTACGAATTTTCGATCAGGTCACGTGTCCTGACGCGAGTTTAACATTTTTTACCCATCACAAAAAAGTGCACAACGCCGCTAAAGAAGTATTCACTTCAAAAAAAAAAGAAGAGGCCAGTGTCCAGCAGTGGCCATTATTATTATATTCTTAGTAGAACGGGTGCTAGAATTATAACCGGTAGACATTGATATTAACCTTTTAAGCGCTTAGCTAAATATCGATTGCCGTGCCCCTAGCGCCCGGCTATAAATCGATAAAAGAATACCTACAATAATTAGGGAGGTGCAGAAATACAGAATTTTAAGTAAATGTTGAAAATCATATCTCAAATTCAAACCATCCCAACTAATATTATAAAAGCGAAAATGAGTTTGTTTGTTACCTTTTCACGTCTAAACCACTGAACCGATCATCCCGAAATTTTGCATATATGTACGTTGACGGGTGTACAGAAACGGACATAGGCTACCATTCATCCCGAAAAAATTACTGTTCCCGAGCAAACAACAATAACGTTCTTATAATAATAGATGGCGCCACGTGTCTTTCGAATCATGATTGAATTATATTATTACAAGCAGAGTACGACCCGAATTGATTGTCAAATTCTAAATTAACGCGAGCGAAGCCGCGGGCTAAAGCTAGTTATTCAATAATGGTTTTAGTTGTACCACGTAGTTAATAGAACGAAAATAAAACAAAATTATTGTGCATGTTCTCTGTCGCAGAAATACGACACGGGCGGTAGAGGCACGGACATATGTGTCGCATAAATGCGACACAAGCGGTAAAAAGGATAAGATACACTGTTTGTCAGTAAATAAAATATGTAGCACCCACAATGCTAACTGGAGTATTCGTATTATTTTCTTTTCTTTTAGAAACTCCCGCACTTGGATTTATTCCTACTAGCGGTCGCCAAGTGGTCGAAATTCACCCATCATTTATTTAAATTTTAAATTTTATTGTTTACTAGCGGTCGGCTAGTGCTCGAAATTCCTGTAAGATATTACTGATATATGTCATTATATATTGATATAATATGTAACCATAGTTACGCGCTTCGACTGCGTGTGTCAAATGTATGGTTGTGTGCGTGTAGTACTTTTTCATTAATTTAATGTATTTCTAATGCATATTTTATATAAATATTAGGATTCGCCCCTCCTTCTCCATATAAACTTTAACTGAGCCAAATTTCATACTCCTCCGTCCGCGCAATTTTCGTAAAAAGGGCTACAAAGTTTTTGCTTCACGTATTAATATAGAGATAACTATACCCTTATAATCACATTTCATTTAGTCACCTACTCCACATACATATGTATGTAACCATACTTACGAAGCATTCTACGAAGTCAATCGAACAATGCCGAAATACTACGAACGCGATTCGACTGCTTGTGTCAAATGCATGGTTGTGTGCGTGTAGTGTTTTTTCATTAATTTAATGAATTTGTAATGGATATTTTATATAAATATTAGGATTCGCCTCTCCTCCTCCATCCGCGCAATTTTCGTAAAAAGGGCTACAATGTTTTTGCTTCACGTATTAATATATAGATCGCGGTGGACTTGACAAACATTCAAATAATGTACACGAAAAACATTCGGAACAACATACGTAGACCACACAAATTTTTGATCCGTGTGGAGAACAAACTCGGCGCAATCTCACTGGCGAAGAGACTACTTAAACCACTACGCCATCAGGGCAGTCATGCGTCTAGCATTTATTCGATATAAATTTGCACTGGACGCCACATAGCCACGCGTTCACAGACCTCTGCGCTGGCGCAACGCCAACAGCGAACGAGTCTGCATCTACTGCCCTCACCATATTAATATAGTTGCCGCAATGCTGATGTTCGCCACCTAACCTAACCAATAGGTTTTTAATTATTTCTAGCATTCCAAGACTTGACCAGCAGCGATAGCTCACTGTGGAGACCAACAGACTGCAATGCAGAGGGTATCGAGTTCGAACCCACGTCGCGCACCTCTGACTTTCGGAAGTTATATGACTTTTCGAAATTATGTGCGTATTGATAGACAATTATCGCCTGCTCCGTGCCTCGGAGATCACGTTAAACCGTCGGTCCCGGCTGCCATGAACATCTATGGCAGTCGTTATTGGGAAGTCAGTGCCCTCTCTCAGTGGACACTAGTCGAGACTTAGGGTATCGTTAGCCTTCGGGTTGCGGAGGTCAGATGGCAGTCGCTCCGTGTAAAATCTGATATCCAGTCAAATTCGGTTAGACTAGAAAGCCGACCCCAAGTGACTTGGGAATAATAAAGGCTAGGGAGAAGAAGATTCCAAGACTTGACAGGATAAACTAGCAACACTTTTATAAAGGGTTGCCAACCTAAAAAGCCCTGTTTATGAACTCTTCCACTGCTGCGCACTGACGTCTTCTCAGTATAAGGTTAGGGCATAGTCCACCAAGCTGGCTGCGTAGTAGACTTTTCATATCATCGAGAACGTTAGTAAAATTCTCAGACATGCAGCTTCCCTCATGATGTTTTGCTTCACCGTTAAAGCTAACGATATTTAACTATTTAATACGCACATAATTCCCCGAGCGCTATGATATGTCCTTCTTCAAACGAGGTTTAAAGAGAGTTCTTCTTTCACGGTAGGCAGCGGCTTTGCTGTGTCCTGACATTGCTGAAGTCCATGAGCAGCGGTTACACTTTCCATCAGGTGGGCCACTTGCTCGTCTGCCAACAATGGCAATAAAAAAAAAAACAACTTCGAGAGGTCAGAGATGTTAGACCTCTGCGTGGCACTCCAACGGTCTCCCACTCGGCTTTTGCTGCTGTTTTGAGATTTGAATCATGATATTCTCGGTAAATATAAAGCAGCGATAGTGGAAGGCCGTTGGACTACCACGCAGAGGTCTCAAGTTCGATGCCAAAGCGCGCATCTCTGACTTTTCCAAGTTATGTACGTATAAAATAGTTAATTATTGCTTGCTTTACCGGTGGAGCCAAAGCATCATGAGGAAAGCTGAATGTCCGACAGTTCTCCATAATGTTCTCGAAGATATGTTAAGTCTGGCAACACGCACTGAGCCAGAGTGGTCGACTATAGCCTAACCCTTCTTACATTGAGAAGAGGCCTGTGCTCAGTATTGGGATATTTTTAGTTTTTTTTTTGCTCGTCAAAATGACCACACTCCACCTGATGGTAAGCAGTCGTGTGGTCTAAGAGCAGTGGTCTCCACATCGCCCCCACAGTAGCCGAGGCGATGTTGAGGTCTATAGTTATGGCAAGGCTGTTATTTTAAACCCCAAAACACATGTACTGCACCGGGAATCAAAATCGAGACCTCAAGCACAGCAGTCGCATTCACTACCACTGCGACGCTGAGTCATTAAAAAGTAATGAAGTTAGTTCAAAATCAAACCGCACAGGTATAATTAAAACCAAAGAGAAATATTCAATGGAGAACTCAATTAGTACATTGATTACAAATTCATCGACCAATCAGCAATGTTTCAAGCTCAAACATAGGCACACGTCTATATGGGGGATAAGCAGAGACGTATTTCATCCATATTACAACAGGTTTTATTGTTTTACTACCTTTTGCCCGCCGCTTCGCTCGCGTAAAATTTAAGTTAGGTTATGTTAGCTACAGTACCTACTTTTAAAAAAGATACATATTTGGCCTATGTTACTCGGTGAGAAAATAGCTTTTTAATGGGAAAAAAATTTGGGGCAGTCTTTGGGGACTGATGACAGAAGTGAATACTTTAATCCTTGATCATAAACACTTTTTTGTGAACCAAAAAAAAAGTTCCTGATACTCTCTTACGGGTTATTAAGGGGGTCAACATTTCGTTATTGTTTGCGTAGGATAGGACGCACCATGTTTAAGGTATTGTTAATATTCTAAAAAAAATAATAAAGCAGCGTGAAGATGACGCGAGTTCCATGATTTTTGTTCACCCAAGAAGTGCTCAAGGCACCTAAAGAAGTTTTCACTTAAAAAATTTTTGCAATCAGTTAAGTATGTTTTGGGTTAAATCCTTACAAACAAAAAATCTAATCTTTCCTCCTTATAATATTACTAGCGTTTGCCCGCTGCTTTGCTCGCGTAAAAGTGGTTAGGTTATGTTAGAATCAGTACACTTTTTTAAAATAAAATATAGCATATGTTACACGGCGATAATATAGCTTATTAAAGACAAAAAAAATTTTGAAGTCGTTTAAATAGCTCTGTGCCTCGGAGAGCACTTAAAGCCGTCGGTCCCTGCTGCCATGAACATCTATGGCAGCCGTTATTGGGAAGCCCTCTAATATCCAGACACTGGTCTAGCCTTAGGGTATCGTTAGCCTTCGGGTTGCGGAGGTCAGATGGCAGTCGCTCTGTGTAAAAACTGATATCCAGTTAAATCCGGTTAGACTAGAAAGCCGACCCCAAGTGACTTGGGAATAATAAAGGCTAGGAAGAAGAGGTTGACTAGTTTTTGACTTAATCCTTACAAACAAACAAACAAAAAATCAAATCATTCCTCTTTATACTATTAGTATAGAAGTGTATATTAAAGTAAGTTTAAAGTATATAAGGTACCTATACGAACACATCTACTTTTAAAATTTTTGTATGTCTGTCTGTCTGTTTGTTCCGGCTAATCTCCGAAACGGCTGAACCGATTTTGACGGGACTTTCACTGGCAGATAGCTGATGTTATAAGGAGTAACTTAGACTACATTGATTTTCGAAAAAAGTAGGGTTTCGCGGAGACAAACACTTTTTAGTTAAAATCTACGCGGACGAAGTCGCAGGTAACAGCTAGTAGTAGTACGTATTACAACAGCTTTTATTGTTTTACTAGATTTTGCACGTGGCTTCGCTTGCATTAAGATATTCAGTCGCAGCGGCACATCTACACCGGCGACGAGATGCAATAGATTTTGACGTGACAACGTCTAATAAATCGATGAACGCCGGCTGCACGCACGAAAAAGGATGACTCATTGTCTCGTTACGCCCATTGTCCCGTTACGCTCATTGTAACGTTACGATCGGAGCGAGAGCGCTACACGAGCGAGCGAAAGGCACGTTATGACGTTGTCACGTTAAACTATCGTCCGTAAACCGACTTTACAGACAATCAATTTTTTTATTATGTCTACAACTTGATCGATGACTGTAGATTCTGTCAATAAATTCCTGTCTCTCGGAAGCAGTAGGTACCCTTTCGGAGTCTAAGGTACCTACCCTATGTCAATATTTGTATCCCTGAAAAGGTGTACGAAATTTCATGACGATCGATCGAGTAGATAAGGCGTGAAAGCGTAACAAACAAACTCATCAACCTTTCTCCCTCTCCTTACAACAATAGAACCTAATGGCGCGAATTCGGCGACCGCTTTCGGCTTAACCGGATCGGTTAACCGAATTGGGTTGTTTACATTGACTGGCTGACCGAATTTGGCGACCGCTTTCGGTTTCTTTCGGTTTAAGCTCTCGTCACCAAATACCGGCCGCGTCCGAATCGAATACCGGCCAATCGAATACCGCCAACCGAATACCTGTTTACACTAGTCGGTGACCGAATACCAGCTGCAATCGAATAAGGCTAACCGAATACCCGTTTATATTAGTCGGTGAACGAGTACGGGCTGCAGCCGTATACAGTCTTATCGAATAATGTAAACGCGCCATAAATCTCCACTACAATAACTAATTGAACTTGCTACCAACCAATGAGCAACCACATTCTCACTAACAAAACTGCACTAATGAAACTGAAGACAGAGAAAAACGAAAATAGAAACGGTGGAGCGCCAAAAAAGGCCACACGAAAATAGTTCGCTTACGAGTCTCCAAACTCTCTGATTGGCCGTTGAATTCTTAATTAAGACGTTAATTGCGTCCACTGTTAATGACGGCGCATGTTTTAGTGTATAATACATACATACAGACTGTATATAACGTGAAACAGTAAAGCGTGGTCATAGTTTTAGAACTCTACGCCTAATGGTGCGAGGCCAAATCCACGGGACAAATCTATATTAAAAATCTCGTGTCACGGTATTTGTGCTCGCACTCCTCCGAAACGGCTTGAGCGATTTTATGAAATTTTGTATGTATCTATATTTAGTGGGTATGAGAATAGGTTGTAAAGTATATTTTATACCGCTAGGTAAGAAGGGTGTCCCTATCCAGAAAAAATTTACATGAGCGAAGTCGCGAGTCGAAACTAATATATATATATATATATATATATATATATATATATATATATATATTACCCCTTTATTAAACTGTCCCACTGCTGGGCACAGGCCTCTTCTCAGTGCGAGAAGGATTAGGTTATAGTCCACCAGGATGGCTCAGTCCGGGTTGGTAGACTTCACATATCTTGGAAAACATTATGGAGAACTCTTAGATTTCTTCATTCACTGTTAAACAAAGCGATAATTAACTATTTAATACGCACATATCTTCGAAAGTCAGAGATGCGCGCCTTGGGATCGAACTCGAGAGTTCTGCGTGGCAGTCCAATGGTTTTCCACTAGGCTATCGCTGCGGAAAAAATTTATAAAAAAAATTGGGGCAGTCGTTGCGGACTGCCGATAGAAGTGAAAACTTTAATCCTTGATCATAAACACTTCTTTATAAACAAAAAAGGGGCGGTCGGATGCTAGTTCCTGATACTCTCTTGGGTATTATTAAGGGGATCAAAATTTCGTTATTTTTTGCGTAGGACGTAGGATTTCTGAGATATTGATAATATTCTAAAAAAAAAATTATAAAGCGTGGAAGCGTGACGATGACGCGAGTTCCATGATTTTTGTTCACCCAAGAAGTGCTCAACGCGCCTAAAGAAGTATTCACTTCAAAAATGAATAATTAAAATCGATTCATAATTGGCGGAATGATCGCGTAACATACATATTATGTACATAAAAACATACAGTCGAATTGAGAATTCCTTTTTTGAAGTCGGTTAAAAACACTAATCACAAATCGTCGTCTTTTTAAACTAGCTCGGGCATGTGTGTCTCTTTATTCTGTGGCTCAAATGTCACAAGGTCAGTGTTGCATAACGGCGTAATCGATACTAGCGCGATTCCTTCACCGCAAACACAAGTACAGCGATCTAGGAGAGCTAGTGACCTACATACTAGAAATAGGGTAGTTGTAAATATGTTTAAATTTGTACATTATTTACAATTTAGTTTAGTATATATATATATAACTAGCTGTTACCTGCGACTTCGTCCGCGTAGATTTTAACTAAAAAGTGTTTGTCTCCGCGGAACTCTATATTTTTTCTAAAATCAAAGTAGCCTAAAGTCCCGTCAAAATCGGTTCAGTCTTTTCAGAGATTACCCGAAACAAACAGACAGACAGACAAAAATTTAAAAAATAGATGTTTCCGTATAGGTACCTTATATACTTTCATATGCATTAGATAAAAAGCTGTTATTTTGACATTACAAACAGACACTTCAATTTTATTTATTTGTATAGATGTATATATTTTGTTTTGACCATGCATAGTTTTCTTATTCTTATTCTTGTGTTATATTAGCAACCGTGTTTAGATTATAACTTTATTTTGTTAACATTTAAATAACTCATGTGACGTTTACCTCTAAGTAATTGTTACACAATGTTATTTTCTATAAGTTTGTATTAAGTGTAAGTAATTGTGTATGCAATTGTTGGTGAACCAAATAAATAAAATAAAAATAAAATAATACGTGAAGCAAAAACTTGTACCCCATTTTACGAAAATTGCGCGTTCCGAGGAGTATAAAATTTGGCACAGTTAAAAGTTTATATGGAGGTGTGGCCAATCCCAATATTTTTATAAAATATGCATTAAAAATACATTAAATTAATGAAAAAATACTACACGCACACAACCATGCATTTGACACACGCAGTCGAATCGCGTTCGTAGCGTTTCGGCATTGTTCGGCTGATGTCATAGAATGCTTCGTAACTATGGTTACTAACATGTGTATGTTAATTTATTAACTAGATTTTGCCCGCGGTTTCGCTCGCGTAAAAAAAGGATAGGTTAGGTTAATAACAGTACTTTTTCTAGATAAAAAGTACCATGTCCTTTTCTGTACACCTGACAACGTGTATACGAAATATCATGATGATCGGTCGAGTAGTTAAGGCGTGAAAGTGTAACAAACAAACTAACTTACATTCGCATTTATAATATTACTAATATCCCTCCAGTCCGTCAAATTAGTGATGTAGAGGTCGCTACAGGACTACTTATCATCAGGCAGAGTGCAGTCATTTCGACAGGCAAAAATAAAAAAGGTCTCTGTAACAGCCTGTAATCGAACCCCGTATCTCACGATTTTAAAACTAATAACACTGTATAACAAGACCTTCGAAGCTAATTCATTCAGGAAATAACAATACATACCTACATCCTACATACAATTTCATTCATTCTCTATATTAATAGACTATCACGACTCCTCTGCAGTCCCCTCCCCTCTCTCCTCCCCACTACCCGCAGTCCTCCCCTCCCTCTATATCACCCGCTGTCCCTCCGGGAGGATATAATACAATCAGAACGACCTCCCCTTCAGAGTTGGGGTCTCAGTGTAACAGAAGCGGAAATGTTAAATCCTAACTAATACGCTTCTTAATTATCGTTCGAAAGATCACCACGTCGGGGGTACAGGAAAGGGCATAGGGTATCTTTCATCCAGAAAAAGGACTATAGTATATTCTCACAAGGTAGAAATTTATTGATAATATCTAGATTAATATCTTGAATTTGACAAGCGATCGAGATAGATGGAAGTCGGAAGGGGACGCCTTTGCCCAGCAGTGGGACGCCAATTAATAATAATAATATTCTACCACATACACATAACACCATCTAGTCCAAACTAAGCAGAGCTCGTACTATGGGTACTAGACAATGGATAAACATACATATATACTATATCTTTTTTGTAAATACATACATATTATACATAGAAACACCCAGACCAAGACAAACATCCATGTCCATGCATGTTTGTCTTATAATTAGGCTTATAATATTACTATAATAATAATAATACAGATGAAAGCGAGCGAAGGTACGGGCAGAATCTAGAACAATATTTTAGAATTTCGAATATACCATGAGGTACCTACATTTGAAATTTTAAAAATTTCGTATATAAATTCGTGAACACCATAATGGAATTACAAAAATACCTCATTTTCGTGAACACCATAATCGAATTTTGAAATTACCCCATATTTGTGAACGCCAAACTATACAATATCTAAAATACCTCATATTCATGCGTTCTCTATTCCCTCGCACGCATAGCCCGATGGGGCGGCAATTCAACACGACCGGAGAGAGATCAGGTTTTACGTTTAGAGGCTTGGGGGTGTACTACAACATCAACTTCCTCTCTAATAAATGTTTTTTTTTAAATATCCATACGCGGACAATTTTTGAAGTGAAAGCTTCTTTAGGCGCGTTGAGCACTTCTTGGGTGAACAAAAATCATAGAACTCGCGTCATCGTCACACTTTGTCATCGTCACGCTTCCATGCTTTCCATTTTTTAATTATTTTACAATACTAGCGGTCGCCTAGTGATCGAAATTCGACCAATAATATTGCTGATATAAGTCATTATATTATATTGATATATGTAACCATAGTTACGCGCTTCGACTGCGTGTGTCAAATGCACGCTTTCCATTTTTGAATTATTTTTGATTTATAATTTGGTTTATAAAGAAGTGTTTATGATCAAGGATTAAAGTTTTCACTTTTATCGGCAGTTCCCAAAGACTGCCCCAATTTTTTTTTATAATTCTTGTATATTTACTAATGTGGGGACATTACTAAATATATAAGACCGAATTTCGGTCACGGCGGCCAATGTCAACGGAGACTGGCCATCTGCGCAGGAGATAGAGCACAAGTTCTCTGTTCCCTAACTCTCATGATCCGATAGGACGGTAATCCGACACGTGATTTATAGGGATCGAACCGACAACTTCGGTAAAATGGCTAAGGCGAGGCGACCACTTGAAGCACTAAGCTACCTGTGCAGTCATCTTGATACGTCTAGAAATCAAGTATTATGTGAAATCAGCTGTTACTAGCATACAAAGAAAGAAATATTAAGATAGTACCTACTTCCGAATTCCACACGTACGAAGTCACGGCCAAATATGACCACGTCTTACTGATACGTCCTAACTAATATTATAAATGCGAATGTGAGTTTCTTTGTCATCACAAGAAATTTCGCACACACGTTTTCAGGGGTACCGAAAAGGACATAAGGTACCTTTGGTCCACAAAAAAAATCAACGGGTTGCACTCCGGGAGTGCCGGCAGAAGTGAAAACTTGAATATTAACGTTGTGCATTTTTGATATTTTGGAATGGTTAGGGAATAATTTTGCAGGAATTGCTTTAATTATCAGTATAAAAGTACTATCATTTATGTGGTAAAATACAATATTCATTTATTGCGCTATCGTACACAAACATGACCATTCTCCCTCCGTCTTACGAATTTTCGATCAGGTCACGTGTCCTGACGCGAGTTTAACATTTTTTACCCATCACAAAAAAGTGCACGACGCCGCTAAAGAAGTTTTCACTTCAAAATACCACACGAGAAAAATCGAGTAAGTAAATACTTAAATAAACTTGATATGTAGCAAGTAGAACTCCAAACCCTCGCTGTTACCGCGGCCGCACCCCGTCACCTTTACAATTGTGTCCCGAGGGGGGTGGGCCGTTTAACCTTGACCTAAAGCTGAGCATAGACGCGCCAGCGTCATCGCTTCGATATAACTTGTGACACGGTGTTGCTTATCCAAAGAGCAGCGATAGCTTAGTGGGGAGACGAACAGACTGCAATGCAGAGGGACTCGGGTTCGAACCCACGTCGCGCACCTCTGACTTTCGGAAGTTATATGACTTTTCGAAATTATGTGCGTATTGATGGACAATTATCGCCTGCTCCGTGCCTCGGAAAGCACGTTAAGCCGTTGGTCCCGGCTGCCATGAACATCTATGGCAGTCGTTATTGGGAGAGTGTCGACACAAAAGATCCCACTGGATCGAAGTGTCGCCGGTCTGCACGACTGGCCCCCACATAAGATAAGTGTTGGATAAGTGCTTATCCAATCTTGTCTAATCTTGAACATAAACGACTGTTTACAATTACTAGCGGTCGCTTAGTGCTCGTAATTCCACCAAAGTTTGCCTGTAAGATATTGCTGATATATGTCATTATATATTGATATATGTAACCATAGTTACGCGCTTCGACTGCGTGTGTCAAATGCATGGTTGTGTGCGTGTAGTGCCTTTTCATTAATTTAATGTATTTCTAATGCATATTTTATAGAAATATTAGTATTCATCCCTCCTTCTCCATATAAACTTTAACTGTGCCAAATTTCATACTCCTCCGTCCGCGCAATTTTCGTAAAAAGGGGTAAAGTTTTTGCTTCACGTATTAATATATAGATATGGAAGTATATTAAAAACCGTTATAAGCTATTTTAACTTCACTACATATTATAAAACAAAGTCCCCCGCCGCGTCTGTCTGTTCGCGATAAACTCAAACTACTGAACGGATTTTCAGGCGGTTGTCACCAATAGACAGAGTGATTCATGAGGAAGGTTTAGGTGTATAATTTGTTAAGGTTTTGTACTACCTGTGCGAAGCCGGGACGGGTCGCTAGTAATATTATAAATGTGAATATAAGTTTGTTTGTTACGCTTTCACGCCTGAACTATTCGACCGATCATTATGGAATTTGTCAAAATAACAGCTTTTTACTAAATGCATATGATATAAAGTATAGCTATTACTTATTATATTAATAAAAAAGTATATCTGTCTGTTTGTTTGTTCCGGCATACATCTGAAACAGTTAGACCGATTTTCAAAATTGGTCATGTCATCATATTTTAGAAAAACATTGGGGCAGTCTTTGGGGACTGCCGATAGAAGTGAAAACTTTAATCCTTGATCATAAACACTTCTTTATAAACCAAATTATAAACCAAAAATAATTCAAAAATGGAAAGTGTGCATTTGACACACGCAGTCGAAGCGCGTAGTTATGGTTACATACATCAATATATAATGATCAGCAATATCTTATAGCCAAACTTTGGTCGAATTTCGAGCACTAGGCGACCGCTAGTATTGTAAAATAATTAAAAAATAGAAAGCGTTCAGTGACGAAGATGCGATATCCATGATTTTTGTTCACCCAAGAAATGCTCAACGCGCCTAAAGAAGTTTCACTTCAAAAAATTTCTCACAAGTGTATATGATATTATAGTAACTGCTGATGAACGTTAATAAATGAATAGTTATATAGCCAGTGGCTATGTGACCACTTTTAACCACTGCGCTACCGGGGTAATGGACTTCCTTTGTCTTTGTTATGCCGTGATGGTCACTGAAGTGAATGGCCGGTACAATGCGAAGGACAGACAGACGGTGACGTATATATATATTTTGTAGGGCTGACAAGACATTTTTTAATTCTGTATATTATTTTTAAAGACAAACATTCAAATAGCGGACACAAAGAACAGTCAGACTCGGAAAAACCATTTCATTTCATTTATTTACTAGCTTTTGCCCGCGGCTTCGTTCGCGTTAATTTAGAATTTGAAAATCAATTCGGGTTGTACTCTACTTGTAATAATATATAATAATATAATTCAATCATGATTCGAAAGACACGACGTGTGGCGCCATCTATTATCATAAGAACGTTATGATTGTTTTCCTCGGGAACAGTAATTTTTTTCGGGATGAAAGGTAGTCTATGTCCGTTTCTGTACACCTGACAACGTATATATGCAAAATTTCAGAATGATCGGTGCAATGGTTCAGGCGTGAAAAGGTAACAAACAAACAAGTTCATTTTCGATTTTATAATATTAGTTAGGATTCAAGAACAATATTTTACATTGTATTTGAATTAGACACTATACATAACACATAAATTGATTATAGATACATTATGGCACTCAATGGAATACCATCAAAACCATAACTTGTAAAAAAACCATGTCTCGCAACTCAGTTCTTCTACAGTCAAAACTTGTGAGATCCATGTAATACCAAGTCGGTTAATTTATTCAGTCCCTACTTAAGGGACCTTCGAGCAGCGTTAGCTCAGTGGGGAGACCAACAGACTGCAATGCAGAGGGTCTCGGGTTCGAACTCACGTCGCGCACCTCTGACTTTCGGAAGTTATATGACTTTTCGAAATTATGTGCGTATTGATTGACAATTATCGCCTGCTCCGTGCTTCGGAGAGCACGTTAAGCCGTCGGTCCCGGCTGCCATGAACATCTATGGCAGTCGTTATTGGGAGAGTGTCGACACAAAAGATCCCACTGGGTCGAAGTGTCGCCGGTCTGCACTGACTGGCCTCCACATAAGATAAGATAAGGGACCTTCTGTCTTAAGTTATTATGTAATTAGCTAACCTAACAACATCTTATAGTGACCATATCAATATTAAAAATCTTTTACGTTTTAAATAAATATATTGACCTAGCAATCGCACTAAACAAGCTAATTTAATATAATATGTATTACTTGTGAGATACATTGTGTTTTCATGCGATTGTCAAGTCAATCTATTTATTTAAAACATAAAAGCTAACGGCCGTGCCGCTTTTTTGCTCGACTTGACAGATACTTAATTAACAATAATATAAACAATATTCGTAAAGATGATAATGGAGTAGATTAAATCTTAATATATAAAAATCTCGTGTCACAATGAATGTTCGTGATAAACTCTGAAACTACTAAACCGATTTTGATCAAACTTCGTAACTATCTGTAATTTGGTCCAACTTAAAGGATAGATAGCTTTATTCAAATTTTTTTATTTTTAATCGTGGGTACAAGAAGGTCTACGTCTGTCGGGACAGCTAGTAATATTATAAAATGATCATGTTATGACGATAAATAATATAAAAATAACAATTTAAATAATAATCAAATTAAAAATAATAATCCATTACTTAATAAAAATAATTCCTTAATTTCGCAATTTGTTACTGAAATTCTTACTTATATGTCATTTCAAATCAGTATTCAAAAATTTCAAGGTATGCTATAAAAGCATCCATTTAACAAAAACTGCTTTAGACAGGTAAGAAATTCATTAGTATATAATAATGTCTTAATTTCTGAGGGCAATTTAATAAATATTTTTATTGATTTGAAACCTTCACCATGTACATTTGTGGATTACACAATTTTTAGTCTCGTGTAGGGATCGAACCCACAACACGACGCGACGGCAGTGTTGAAGCGACCATTTAAACCATTAAGTCATCCGTGCAATCGAGTTCTCCATAATGTTCTCAAAGGAATGTTAAGTCTACCAACTCGTACTGGGCCAGCGAGGAAAACATTTCTTTTTTTAACCTTGTTTAATGGTTTGACGCGTACCGTTCCGCGGGGGCGGGGGGAGAGGTTATGTCGGACTTGCAGGGGTAAAAGAGAAAGATGGAAAAAGAAATAATGTACCTCCCGGAATACCGACTAAACCTATCACGTTGTGCCTCGACTAAACCACTATCGGCGGGGCCGCGCGAATCATTTGCACATGCGGTCGCGACCCCGCAGCGAGGTAAACTATGGACTAACCCTTCTCACACTGAGAAGATGCTCGTGCCTAACAGTGGGACAGTTAAATACACAGCGGATATTATTATTATTATGTCTATAATTTTTAAAGTGAAAGTTTCTTTAGGCGCGTTGAGCACCTCTTGGGTGAACAAAAATCATGGAACTCGTATCATCGTCACGATTCCACGCTTTCCATTGTAAAATTATTTTAGAATATTAACAATATCTCAGAAATGGTGCTTCCTACGCAAAAAATAACGAAATTTTGACTCCCTTAATAACCGCTAAGAGAGTATCAGGAATCCGAACACCCCCTTTTTTTTTTAAGCAATTGCAGAGCTGCCGTTTCTATTTGGACTTCCGCATCCGCGGATGTGAGTCTTCAAATATCCGTATCCGCATCCGCGGATGTCGAAAAATCTGCATCCACAACATCCCTGATTTGAACTCCAGACCTCATGCATAGCAGTCGTATTCACTACCACTGAGCCGAGGCACTCAGTATAATACACAGCCCGGGTGACAACCCTGTACACATCGAATACTTGACAATGATCCTCATTGAGCACAATGAGGCCAGACGGCTTTTTGCCCAACAAGGCGCCGCCAATCATATGTAATGTTTGTACGTATGTTTGAATGTAACTCATTAACTACTGAACCGATTTCAACTATGTGGCAACGATTTGCGCGATTTACGGATAGATGTTGCGGTTTTTGTTACGACATAGATAGCAAGTTACTTTTTCTTTGTAGTTAATTGTTTGGTTGAACGCGCTAATCTCAGGAACTACTGGTTTGAATTGAAAAATTCTTTGAGCGTTGGATAGCCCATTTATCGAGGAAGGCTATAGGCTATATCACATCACGCTACGACCAATAGGAGCAGAGCATAAATGAAAAATGTTGCAAAAACGGGGAGAATTATTTTATGTGAAGCAGACGACGTTGCGCGAGTCAGCTAGTCTTTGATATAGGGAAAGGTATTGCGAACCTATTTACTACCCGGCACATATCCAGACTCTGCTGCCAATGAGAATTTCTTCGCAGAAATACCTAGTAACAAATTATCCAACCTGAGAGTCAAATTCATGCACTGCATATAAATTCACCACTCCTGCGCTGAGGTAGACCTTCACCTCTAACCTTAAGACCTAGCTGGTGAGATGTCATTGCCATACAATTATTACAAAAAGTAAAAAATTGGGGCAATCTTTGGAGACTGCCGATAATAATAATAATATAATCTTCTGTTTACGCGAATGTTATGAATTCATTGAAATTAAACTACTATACGGATTTTATCGCGTTGTTTATTTGACACTTGAATATTCTATCACATACACACAACACCATCTAGCCCAAACTAAGCAGAGCTTGTACTATGGGTACTAGATAATGGATAAACATGCATATATACTTTTTTTTTGTAAATACATACATATTTTACATAGAAACACCCAGACCAAGACAAACATCCATGTTCATGCACACAAATGTTTGACTTGTGCGGGAATCGAACGCGCGACCTCAGGCGTGGCAGTCGGTTACACGAACCACTACGCCATCGAGGCCGTTAAATAATAAAGTGAAAACTTTAATCCTTGATCATAAATACTTCTTTATAAACCAAAAATAATTCAAAAATGGAAAGCGTTCGGTGACAATGACGCGAGTTCTATGATTTTTGTTCACCCAAGAAGTGCTCAACGCGCCTAAAGAAGTTTTTCGAATAGTAGAGCCTCGCTGATTTCGGCATGAATGTGCCGGCTCGACCGGGAAAGGACTATCCCTCTCACAGAATATCGACGTGAAATAGCAGTATTCCTACTATTGTGTTTCGTTCGGTGAGTGAGAGTGCCGGAGGCCCAATCGCCCTCTTTTCCCTTCCCGCTCCCTTTCCTTCCCACTTCCTCCTTTCTTAAAGAGTCGGCAACGCGCAAGTGATGCCTCTGGTGTTGCAGGCGTCTATAGGCTACGGTGACCACTTTCCATCAGGTGGCCCCGTATGCTTGTGTGCCACCCTGGTTGTATAAAAAAAAAACTTCTAAAATAATTGTAGAACATGACTACTACCCTAAACAACAGTACCTATTTCTGGATTAAAGGTACCCTACGTCTTTTTCTGTTCTACTGACGTATACGCGAAAATTCATGTAGATCGGTCAAGTACTTAACGCGTGAAGGCGCAACAAACAAACTCACATTCGCATTTATAATATTAGGATCTTTAGCTTATTTTCTGACACCACTGCTTACCCCCTAACAGACATAAAGGCTACTTCAAATACGTTTAACAGATATCAGTACTACAACCCACTATTGCGACGTTCCTGAATCCAATATCGACCAAACTCTTAGGAGTATTCACGGTCAACCGCGTTTACAAGCCAATATTATACCTTCAGACTAAATATATAAGGTTTAGAATTACTTATATAAAAGGATAGAATAGGTTATTTTTAAAAGCACTTATATTGTGTGCTAGCTGTCCTCCGTGACTACTCTGCGCCCGTTTGTAGCCTGATGTTATACAACCTATAATCTGCCTCAAGAATTGGGCTATCGAATGCGATAAGATTTTTGATGTGAAAACTTCTTTAGCGGGGTTGTGCACTTTTTTTGTGATGGGTAAAAAATGTTAAGCTCGCGTCAGGAGACGTGACCTGATCGAAAATTCGTAAGACGGAGGGAGAATTGTCAAACTCGCGACAGGACTCGTGACCTGATCGAAAATTCGTAAGACGGAGGGAGAATTGTCATGTTTGTGTACGATAGCGCAATAAATTAATATTGTATTTTACCACATAAATGATAGTACTTTTATTATATACCACATAAATTATAGATTAGCGCGTTCAAACAAACAAACAAACTCTTCAGCTTTATAATATTAATATAGATTTAAGTCCACACATTGTTTGTGATATGTGAGCAGAATGTAGGTCTAAGTATGTAAGTGGCCTTTTGAAGAAACACTTCATCCTAGTTTTTTTTTTTTTCAATCAATCATACTTTATTTGTGAACATAGGTATTACAATAAAGTTCTTATGGATACGATTTAATTGAGCTCTATGTCCTACCAATGAAATTGGTGTACAAATCTATCCATTTTTTAGTAATAAGTTAGAATTTATACGATAAAAAGTCAAGTTGAGTAAATAATGTCAACTAAATCAAAATGCGAACAATATTCCACTTTATCATATTGTAAATAATTTTAATTAACGGTACTGTTATTAGGCAATTAATCAATTATAATTTATTTTTACATGCATGTCAAAGTTAAATTGTATTAAAAGGTTAGCAATGTCATATTTTATCATTTCAAAATTCTTCTATGGAGTAGTACGTCTTGTCTAATAAAAATAAACACAGTTTACCTTTGAATTTGCGGATATTATCTTCACTCCTTATACATTTTGGTAATTCATTATAGACACTTGGTGCCATCACATAGTCAAGTTTTAGTGTTTGCATATTTATTTTATTTTATTTTTATTTTATTCAGTAGGTACAAAACCAGATAACAGATTAGCATATACAAATAATAGTCTTAATAGTACACAATGAGTAAATCTGACCTCCAGTTACATTTGTACACAACATTTGCTATATACAGTACACACGTGTAAGTTTACATAAGCTTAAACTATTAAATAACTAACAAAAAAGTTAAAAACAAACAAAGGATACATGATAAATTTAAAAATAAAAACAAAAGATATACAAGATCAGCACCTACACTAAAAGTCACAGTTTGTTATAGTTCATCAGAAAATATTTAAATGTACTGAATTTCACGTGAAAAATATCTGTTTGAGAGCAGATCGAATTATAGTTTTTGCACATTCTGTACAGTGGGTTATTCTGAGATACATTGTTGTTGCTTGTAGGAACACTAAACAATTGTGGAATACGCACAGACCGCGTTGGTATTTTAATGTTTAAATTTTGAAGAAGGTTACCATCCATTGAACCATTTACGATTTTATGTAAGGTGCACAAGTCACTCATCCATCTTCTACTAACTAAAGTTGTCAAGGAAATTTTTTTAATGCGGTCTTTATATTCCGGTATTTTTCGCCTGAGCCCATATTTTGAGCATAGAGCATATTGTCTACCTGTCAGTGCTGTGCATATATGTAAATGGGGTAGCACGTGCACTTTGATATAATTGTCAGTTATATGTGAATGTCTGTATTACCCTGTAAATATGCATAAATCCTAATCCTATCCTAATCCTAACTAATCCTTACTAATATTATAAATTCGAAAGTAGCTCTGTCTGTATGTCTGTTACCTTTTCACAGCTAAACCACGCAACCGATTTAAATGAAATTTGATACAGATATAGTTTAAAACCTGGAGAAGAACATAGGCTACTTTTTATTGATGTAGGTACCTCGCGTGCGGAGCCGCGCGCAAAAGCTAGTATTATAAAAACGAAAATGAGTTTGTTTATTTGTTACCTTTTCACGCCGAAACCACTGAACTGATCATCCTGAAATTTTGCATATACGTTGACAGGTGTACAGAAACGGACATAGGCTACCTTTCATCCCTAAAAAAATAATGTCCCCGAGGAAAACAATAATAACGTTCTTATGATAATAGATGGCGCCACGTGTCTTTCGAATCATGATTGAATTATATTACCTACTAGCTTTTGCGCGCGGCTCTGCCCGCGTGATACCTACATCAATAAAAAGTAGCCTATGTCCTTCCCCAGGTTTTAAACTATATCTGTACCAAATTTCATCTAAATCGGTTGAGTGGTTTAGCCGTGAAAAGGTAACAAACAGACAGACAGACAGACAGACAGACAGACAGACAGACAGACAGACAGACAGATAGACAGACAGAGTTACTTTAGAATTTATAATATTAGTAAGGAGTAAGGATTACAAGCAGAGTACAACCCGAATTGATTGACAAATTCTATATTAACGCGAGCGAAGCCGCTGGCAAAAGCTAGTAAATAAATAATGCTAGATGAACATATCTTACATTATATTATGTTTAAGCCAAGTGAAGCCGCGGGCACAAGTTATTAATGTACAAATACATGTCGCAATCTTCTAGTGTTAGTATAGATTGCGTCAACGTGAGCGTTGAAGCGCTTGCAACAGAGATTATCGTGTCCGGACGGCGCCGGGCTTAAATCTTAATTAGACACATGTGTGCTTAATGCAGAGGCGTTCTATTACACAATGTTTAACATAACGTTACATTTGAAGCACGGATGGCGTAGTGATTTAAGTGATCGCCTCGCCACTGCCACTGCGCCGAGTATTGTAAGTTCGATGCCCACACGAGACAAAAATTTGTGTGATCCACAAATGGTTGTTCACAGTCTGGCTGTTCTTTGTGTCCGTTGTTTGAATGTTTGTAAAGTCCCCGCGACATAGGCATTATTCCTAGAGCGAGAGCTGTCTCTTAAAAGAAAAGTAAAAAAAATTGGGGCCGTCTTTGGGGCATAAATAATTCAAAAATGGAAAGCGTTCGGTGATGATGACGCGAGTTCCATGATTTTTGTTCACCCAAGAAGTACTCAACGCACCTAAAAAGGGGGCGGGTCGGATGCTAGTTCCTGATACTCTCTTAGAAGTTATTAAGGGGGTAAAATATCGTTATTTTTTGCGTAGGACGCACCATTTCCGAGATATTGTTAATATTCTAAAATAATTCAATAAATGGAAAGCTTAGAAGCGTGACGATGACGCGAGTTCCATAATTTTTGTTCACCCAAGAAGTGCTCAAAGCGCCTAAAGAAGGTTTCACTTAAAAAAAAAGTGAATCACAGAATCCTAACTAATATTTTAAATGCGAGTGTGAGTTTGTTTGTTACGCTTTCACACCTTAACTACTCGACTGATCATCATGAAATTTCGCATACACGTTGTCTGGGGTACAGAAAAGGACATAGGGTACCTTTCATCCAGAAAAAAAGTACTGTTACTAACCTAACCTACATTTACATGAACGAAACCGCTGGCAAAATATAGTTCGTTTCTTATTTTTTTTTCAAAATCAAAAACATATTTATTCAAGTTAGATTACAAGGTAACACTTATAAATGTCAAAGTTACACTATTTTTTCTGTGAATTCACATTTACTGCCACGTTCAGCAAAGCAAGGGTGTAGGGCTCATGAGAAGAACGGGCAAGAAACTCATGGCCACTCATTTTAATCGCCAAGTTTACAATAAAATTTTGGTTTACAAATAATAACTGTAAGGTGCTACTCAAGCATTTAATAAAATTTGATGGTAGCTTTATAAAGCCTACCCATTGAGGGTAGATAAACATTCATCTACCTGCAAAGGACTAGACTTACGTAGGCAAGTATATCCAAGCATGTTACTATATATTTAACTAGAACAAGATTATTATCTTCACAGAGAGAGACAAATTGAAACAAGATAAAACAGATAAACTTTTTTCTCCCATTCGAAGTAATTACTTTCTCTTGTTCGACGCCATAGAATAAGGCTCGATGGATATGGCTTCTAACTTTATATACAGCGTGTAACAGAAAGGTGTGGTCATATTTAAGCATCACATAATATACCTAGCCAGAGTACAATAGAAAACCGCGACAACCAAATCCTTATACATTATTTTCACTTTTTATAGACTTATCGATATCACATATTCTAGTCGATGCTTAAACAACACAAACAGCAGACTCGAGGGATCGCTGTGATTCCGAAAATGACCATGCGCTATTTGGATAGGGACATAATGCGTTTGTTTCAATGTTTAAATAAAAATAAATAAATTTTCATAAAATTTTAAAAATTGTTTTTTTGATCCGGGAAAGGCCACACGGGTTATTTATCATATATATATATCACGGCTTTAAAATAGTCATCACCCCATCGAACCCCAGACTTCATGTCGAGCATCCACTACCGTTGCGCCACAGAGGCAGTCATATCATATTTCAAGATATTATTGATAGGAGACCCATTTTCATTACAAATATATAAAGCAAAAATCCTAAATACCAAAAACTTTTATTTATCCTCACTTCGATATCTCATCAATCATATTTCTGCCGATTCTATTTATTTAGTCGACGATGAAGGCCATTTGACACCATTACACAGTAACAAATAGGTCAAATCCTAACTAATCCTACTAATATTATGAATGTGAAAGTTTGTGATGATGGATGGATGGATGGCTGTTTTTATCTTTTTCACGTAAAAACTACTGAACAGATTTTAATGAAACTACAGAGCTAACAAAAAAGTGCACAACGCTGCTAAACTTCTTTAGCAGCGTTGTGCACTTTTTGTGATGGGTAAAAAATGTTAAACTCGCGTCAGGACACGTGACCTGATCGAAAATTAGTAAGACGGAAGGAGAATTGTCATGTTTGTGTACGATAGCGCAATAAATGAATATTGTATTTTACCACATAAATGATAGTACTTTAATACTGATAATTAAAGCAATTCGTGCAAAATTATTCCCTAACCATTCCAAAATATCAGAAATGCACAACGTTAATATTCAAGTTTTCACTTCTGCTGGCACTCCCGGAGTGCAACCCGTTGATTTTTTTTATTTATACATCGGAATAACATAATTCTATCTTAGCATAAATGCACATTAACGTGAGTGAAGCCGCAGGCAAAATCTCGTATTATATATGCGAATGTGAGTTTGTTTGTTACACTTACACGCCTTAACGGCTTGCTCGTCAGCAAGCCGTTAAGCCATTATATTTGGACACAGTGTCCGAATTGACACATTTTAATGTAAATTTTTTTTTACTTATTATTCGGACACCAATAAAAAAGAAGCTGTTTTGTAGTCAGATAAAAAAACTAAAAACGATACATTAATTGTATAAATCTGGGTTTGTTCCGCATTTGCCACTACGTTACGTCCCACGTTCAAAAATGTTCCTCATTCGTCACACATTTTAAATAATTCCTTTATCGTCCTACATTTTTGTGCTGGTTAGTTAGTTTAGGTTAGGTTAAGAGCAGCGATAGCTCAGTGGGGAGACCAACAGACTGCAATGCAGAAGGTCTCGGGTTCGAACCCACGTCGCGCACGTCTGACTTTCAGAAGTTATGTCTTTTCGAAAATGATGTGCGTATTGATTGATTATTATCGCCTGCTCCGTGCCTCGGAGAGCACGTTAAGCCGTCGGTCCCGGCTGCCATGAACATCTATGGCAGTCGTTATTGGGAGAGTGTCGACACAAAAGATCCCACTGGGTCGAAGTGTCGCCGGTCTGCACTGACTGGCCCCCACATAAGATAGTTTAGGTTAGAGCAAAACATGGTTAAAATGCCACGGTCAGTTTTGGTATCGCTTTATTTCAACATATTATATTTTAAAACGTTTTGACGTGACAACGTCTAATAAATCGATGAACGCCGGCTGCACGCATGAAAAAGGATGACTCATTGTCCCGTTACGCTCGTTGTCCCGTTACGCTCATGTCCCGTTACGCTCATTGTAACGTTTTCATCAATGTTTTGTTATGACGTTGTCACGTTAAACTATCGTCCGTACACCGACTTTACAGACAAGCAATTTTTTTATCTGTCTGTAGGTACTCAGGTCTAATTAGCTTCAATAATCAATTTAACCTTTTAACCGCTTACGTCGGATTAATCCGACAAATATTTTCGTGTCCATTTCGCCAGCGTCGTATATTTCCTTCCAGATAACACAGCTCGTTTAATCTGCTTTTTTATTTAATTACGGTGTTTTCTATCAAAAAAATGTTTATATTGTGTAAATGGATAATTAAGTAGTTATTTACAATTTAATACACTTTAGTCTCATAATTAGAAGTCCTAAAAATAAGTATTTATTTTTGTAGGTATTTATTTTCGATTCACTGTACCGGGCGCTGGGGGCACGACAACTGTTATGAAGTGGGCCGGTTAAAAGGTTAATGGTGTCCAAATTGTCAGATAAAAATATATTAAAATTAAAATGTATCAATTCGGACACTGTCCGAATATATTGTGTCCGAGTCGTCAGCAGGTCACCTTGACTACTAGACCAGTCATCATGAAATTTCGTATACACGTTGTCAGGGGTACAAAAAAGAACATAGGGTATGTTTCATCCAGAAAAGAGTACTAATCCCGATCTAGCGAAACCTCGGGCATGAGGTAGTTTATTATAATCTCATCTCGAGATATTAGCGTACTGCGGTCATTTTCTAAGGTCAAAGGATCTTGTGACGGAAAGTAAAAGACATTCGCATTTAGAACAAAACAGGATCAATGAAAATGAGGGAATTTTGCGACGACTAAACCAGTTATACAAATATTACCTTTTATAGTATTACTAACGGTCGCCGGGTGCTTGAAATTCGACCGTATTTCTTTTATTTGTCTTTCATATAAATTTTATCTTACCGCAGTCCTTCTCCATTTTACAATAATTTAATTAATACTATTTTTAGTTAGGTTATGTTAGAAACAGTACTTTTTTTTTAAATAAAATGTAGCCTATGTTACTCTGTGATAATATAGCTTTCTAATGGGGAAAGATTATTTTTAAATCTTTTGTTGTAAACCTTGTGTAGTTTTTGAGTTAAATCCTCACAAATAAACAGACAAACAAAAAATCTAAACTTGTCTCTTTATAATATTCGTATTAAACCTTATCCATAGAGCTGCGCTACTGTAATTTAGTTTTCAGTCTATAGGTTATGGTTACATATACAATCTATCGGACCATATCCTTGTTTGTTTAGCGGTATAAAAAAAACAAGTAACTCTTTATAGCCACAAAAAACTATATAACAATAGCATTGACTCATACATCCCATACAAAGTGCATGGATTGGTTACCATGCAAGACTGAGACCCAATGCCATACAAAGATCACATATGGCAAGATTGTATAATGCGAAATCCAACGTATCTGACAATGACATTGATGTCTTCTCTATGAAATTTTTATGATTCAGACACTTCCTACTCAGTAATGCTTTATAATCTTTTGTAATTTTAATAGCTTTCTTTATTTTTAAACAAGCTAGTATTATCTAATGTGAAACAGACGAAGTTGCACTGGTCAGCTAATATTAGTATAGATTTCGGTAGGTTTTATAGATTCATAGCCACAATTACACAAAGGTGGTATTTTTCTCGACGTTGTTAAGTCAATTGGTTCCATTAAAGTAATAGTTTCAAGAGTAAAATTTGCATTAAAGTTAATAATTATTTTGAAATGCCCATTCCTGTACCAAGGAAGAAGTCCTGTGTAGCGGGGCACTTTACAAATATTCAAAGATTGAAAATAAACTACTATACGGACCACAATCATGCCTTGTCTTGATTATTTATGTACATGTAAGTGGATGCTCCTGTTTACCATACTGCTGCTTTAGAGGCTACCATCTTCAGTAGTAATTCATGGAGATATGGTTGCAGCACCTTACAGTTATGATTTGTAAACAAAATTTTATTGTAAGCTTGGCGATTAAAAAGAGTGGCCATAAGTTTCTTGCCCGTTCTTCTCATGAGCCCTACACCCTTGCTTTGCTGAACGTAGCAGTAAATGTAAATTCACAGAAAAATTTTGTGTAACTTTGACATTCATAAGTGTTACCTTGTAACCTAACTTAAATAAATTTAGTTTTTATTTTGATTATATACGGATGTTATCGCATTGTTTATTTGACACTTTGTTACAAAATTTTGAAAACTGTTACACTACTATTACTATTAAACTTTACTAATTTTTAAGCTAATTAAATTATTGAAACTATTAAAACTATTTATACTATTACTATAATATTATACTATTTATATTTATGTTTACACTTTCCCCAACGTTTCGGTTGCTTTTCAGCAGCCATGGTCATGGGGAGACTAAGATGGTAGTTGTCTCAATGTTCCAGTGTAGTTATTTCAAAGTACCCGAACATAATTTATTATTATTATTAAACTAATTTGTAGATCACACAATTTTTGTTCCATCAGGGGATCGAACCCACAACCCTCCATGCAGTGGTAGTGGTGGAGCAACACCTTAAACCACTATGGCATAACATATCAAAAAGAAATTGAGACTTTGTTTTTGAATTGAGAAAAGTAACAAATCACAACTAATACCTACTAAAGTACTAACATACCTATTCTCAAATGTTTTTACACAATCAAATTGCATCAAACCGCATTCAACTGAACATTTACTGAATTATATTATCTTCAATAAGAAATTAGAGTTTATACAAACTAGATATACTGGGTGTAAGGGATGGCATACCATAAAGTTTAGGAAGACGTCTTACTGTAAGTAAAAAAAAAGTTAAAGTAATACTTAAGTACAGTTTGTGATGTTCTTAACATCATCATCATCATCATCATGTCAGCCAAAAGACGTCCACTGCTGGACATAGGCTTCCCCCAAGGTTTTCCACATAGACCGGTCTTGGGCCACCCGCATCCAACCGCTTCCCGCGACCTTTACCAGATCGTCGGTCCACCTTGTGGGAGGCCTACCCCTGCTGCGTGTTCCGGTGCGTGGCCGCCACTCTAGAACCTTTTTGCCCCAACGGCCATCGGTTCTGCGTGCTATGTGCCCTGTTCTTAACATGTACTTATATAATTCTCAATTCAAAATTGGGGGTTTGTATGTCAATTTACATATTCCCAGAGGTTTCTATTTTATAGTACCTACATAGAACGTATATTTTTTTATAATTATTTTATTACATAGCAGAATTGCTGTTACTTTTTGTATTTTTATTACTGGTAGGAAAGGGGAGGCCTGCCTAACGGTAAGGTATGACCGCCACTTATGACATCCTGCAATACTAGACAAAGATAAAGATTTATTTATTGCAAACTGTGTAATGTAATTGATTGTATTAATAAAACCTATGTTGTTGGATCCAACAGTTGGTTAACTAAAATCACTACTTAGGAGACTAAGACAGGTGGTACCGACTTTATCTATACAAATAATAAAATCGTAGGAAAGTCAAAACTGTACATTGAATATTTTTTTTAAAGAATACTTGGGTCGTGATCTACAATCAATATTGAAGCCAAAAATATAGTTTTCAGAATTTTTGTCTGTTTGTCTGTATGTATATCCGGGCTAAACTGAAAAAGTACTGCATGGATTTACTTCAAATTTTGCATGAATATTACTAACAGGTCGGGTCAACATATAGGCTACATATTGTCACGCTATCACCTATGAGGGAGGAGCTGTGAATCTTTATTTTTCTTACGCATTCTGTGACAGCGTGTAATCTAACGACGCATATTTAAATGTTGTTTTTGTGTAAGCCATGCTATTATCTAGCTTTACACTATAAAAACTACGCCATTTAATTAACTTGGGCAGAGAAATATAGTTGGGTTCCGCGGCGACAAACACTTTTTAGTTAAAATCTACGCGGACGAAGTCGCAGGTAACAGCTAGTAAATAATATTTGGGGATGAGTGTGGCGAAAGATAAAAGTTTTCAGGTTTCAAGTCCAGTGTTTAAATCCCTTTCATACAGTTAGCGTCAATTACCCAAAGGCCAGGATAAAATATTGGGAGACTCAGCCCCTGCATGAATAACGTCGGGGGTTACCCAGGAGCCATGAAATGGCACTAGTAAACCAAGATAATCCCGACCGTGATAATACAGATCACTTTAAATCTCGAACGAAAGAAAAGTTGCATAAAAATAAATTTATCTGTAGCTAGATAGTTTTCGTAAATATAGTAATATTAACTATTTGAAAGTGTATTTTAATTTATATATACGAGCGAAAATAAAATTTAAATAAGACCTCACCGCCGAAAATAAAATTATAAATGAAATGAATCGCGCCAAAACGCATCCAATATTCAAAAATGGAACGCCGTAAGCCGCTGACGTCACACTGCATTACCGTGACTATAATGTAGGTCATCCCAACTGCACACTAACACACAATACACTTGTTGTCCAATGCCCAGCAGTGGGATTGGGACGGTTTATACACTGTTATAACACGGCCCGACACTATATTTAGCAAAACAATAACGCCATAAAGCCGATATCGGGACACTTTTTTTCGTTGCGAAACAACAAAACAGGTTCTAACACTTTTTACTTCACTTATAATCGTTGAAATACGATATAATACTTGTAAACGACATTTTAAAGTTTATTTTATCTGTATTTGTATTGTGATTGTAATTTTTCGCGTTTATTTTGATGACGTAAACGCGCGCGGGTGACTGTGACGTAGCGAGCCGCGGAATGGCGCAGTTCGACTGGGTTGCCAGACGATCAAACGAAGTTACCCAATTTAGTGTTGTTAACAGGTGAATTAAAAAAGCTCTAATAATATGTTAAATATATGTAGTTGTTCGTATATTCATATAGTATTTTTATTGGTACGATAAAAAACACAAACTAAATGAACAACATGAATTAATATAAAAAAATGTTTACGCCTTGTAGGTCCCACAGCATAAGTTAGTGAGCGATCGGGGATCCAGGTTTGATACAGATCGACAAAGGTATTATATTGGTTGAAATTAAACTACTATATACGGATTTTATCGCGTTGTTTATTTGACACTTTCTTTAGAAAGTTTATTTGAAACTTTAGAAAGTGTCAAATAAACAACGCGATAAAATCCGTATATAGTAGTTTAATTTCAATGAATAACATTCGCGTAAACAGAAGACAATACTATGTATTATATTGGTTGAAAATATAGACGTAAGTCGAAAAGCTCCTTCCCTAGTCCGTATTTTCAAAACCTTGCTAGTAAAACGTGGCTGTAGGTGTAAAAATGTTTCCGTACCTTTTAGAAAGCGGTGAAGTATACATGTGATAGTACGATAAAGCAAACGAGTTAGCGCATCACATTACCATAGAATTATCCGAGCAATCGATCTCAATTTTCAGAAATCATAATACAGACATAAATGCTTGCAGTACGAGAAATTCACTCAAAGCAATGTTAAAAAAGAATTCACTCAAAAAATATCATTATCAAGAATAACCATAGTAAAATATGAAATACAATGTACTGACATACAAAATAGGTGAGTAAACGACACACTTAAATATTACCCACAATGTGAGTAAATGAACTCAGTATGGCAACAATCTGATATTAATGTCATTTGAGCCCCTGCGGAAGTACTATGATCCTGAATCTCGAACACAACTCACTTAAAATGAACAAAAAGCTTTTTTATCGTAAAGCACATTTTTAAGAATATCTATACGTATAAATAAAATCAAACCGTGCGTCTGTCGAAATAATAATAATAATATATCTTTATTTCGGACCAATGAATCCATAGACTGTTAGTAATGCAATTTAACTTATTTCCTGTGTTAGTATAAATTAACCTAGAGACAAACTTTTTTTTTAAAGTGGAGAATGGAAATTCTCAGCAACAGTTCTCAGGATGCTGTTAGGACTGTCTCTCACTCTCCACAGTAGCGAGGCCGTTTTTTTGCGCACAATTGCGTAAAAGCCATCCGTTCGTGCTTGCGCGAACATTTCCGACGCACTGCAGTAACGAGATGGTCGCCTCTCGGCTGCCACCACAAGTGTTGTGGGTTAGGATCCCATACGGAACAAAAAAATGTGAGATACACAAATGTTTGTTCCGAGTCTGCGTGTTCTTTGTGTCCGTTGTTTGAATGTTTGTAAAGTCCCCGCGACACAGGAATAAACACCTAGTGCGGGAGTAGTCATTTAAAAAAATAAACAACGAATTTAGTCTTGTTTTTTTCTATCTGTCGGTATGGGCTAACATTAGGATAGCGCAGCAGTTTGTAAATCCTCTTCGTATAATGTTAAGGAATCATGCAATAAATGGTAGACTACAAAGTAATGATAATAATGTCCTCTAGACTGATTCTCGGTCACGGCTGCCAATCTTAACGGCGACTGGCTATCTGCGCAGGAGATATTATAGTACACAAGTGTGTGCGTAAAGACAAGTGCACTCTCTGTTCTCTAACCGGAGAAAGATCACGCGCAGGCCTAACGGCTTTGCGTGCTTTCTGAAGCACGGGGTTTCTAAAAACGCCAACTTCCTAACTTACTCAATAATATGTTTGTTGACCAGACCTGGGGTTCGAAGCGGGAGACCTCATGCACAACAGGCGCATTCGCTACCGCTGCACCACGGAGGCAGTTAAAAAGACTCAAGTAATACCAGCCCGTGTGTGTGGTGTCGGCAGAACCGTCAGCTCCACAGCACAAGTGACAAATTTGTATGGCGTGTGCAGATTTTTTGTTTGTTTGTAAGGATTAAACTCAAAAACTACTCAACCAACTTTAAAAATTCTTTCACCATTAGAAAGCTATATTATCACCGAGTAAGACATATGTATAATAAATGCCAATGTTAGTTTATTTATTTGTTCAAGCTTTCACGCTTTAACTACTCGACCGATCATCATGATATTTCGCATTAACGTTGTCAGGGGAACAGAAAAGGACATAGGGTTCCTTTCATCCAGAAAACAGTACTGTTACCAACCTAACATACATTTCCGCGAGCCAAGCCGCGGGCGAAAGCTAGTATACTTTACTAACGATCCGCCCCGGCTTCGCACGGGTAGTACCAAACCTTAACAAATTATACACCTAAACCTTCCTCATGATTCACTCTGGCTATTGGTGGAAACCACATGCAAATCCGTTCAGCAGTTCTTGAGTTTATCGCGAACAGACAGACAGACGCTGCGAGAGACTTTGTTTTATAATATGTACAGTCTAGTCCAGTGGTCGGCAACCTTGTCGATCAAAAGAGCTAAATATAGACAATACACAATTGAAATCTATTCAAAGAGCCATTTTTAACTTATGCTTTGCTTTAGCAGAAAACGTAATTATGGAAATAATTTGGATTAAAAGAACACTTTAGAGCTTGTCTTTGTCAAATAAGTCTTAGTTTAACTAACAGGTAATAATAATAATAATGTCCTCCAGACCGAATTTCGGCCACGGCGGCCAATCTTAATGGAGACTAGCCAACTGCGCAGGAGATATTATAGTGCACAAGTGTGTGCGCAAACACAAGTGCACTCTCTGTTCCCTAACTCTCATGATCGGATGGGACGGTAATCCGACACGACCGGAGAGAGATCAGGCGCAGGACCAACGGCTTTACGTGCTTTCCGAGGTACGGGGGTGTCTAACACCGCCAACTTCCTAACTACAGGCTGCTATTGAGATTTCTTAACAGAAAAACCCAATAACTTTTTGTTGGCCCGACCCGGGATTCGAACCCGAGACCTCACTCACGCACAGCAGTCGCATTCACTACCGCTGCGCCACGGAGGCAGTAACAGTAATCATACTTATAAAGCAATACAATAAATAATAATCCGTGCCTGCACTAAACATTTCGTGGAAAAGCCGCAGCCGAGCAGTCAAAGAGCCGCATACGGCTTGTAAGCCGCTGGTTGCCGAGCACTGGTCTAGTCTATAGCGAGCTAGCGTGTTCCGTGCGAGTTACCATGGTACGGGTTTCATGATATATTTAATTCTAGGGTTGTCGCTATCACTGAGAAGTAAGGACGAAAGGATATGGCATGTAGCTATGCATGAACGTACCACAAAGCTGTTCTTATGAACTACATTTGAAAGCATAGGTAGCATAGTGGACATGGTCGCCTAGCCGCTACGCGTGTTGTAGGTTCGAGGCCCATACGGGACAATTAGATATCTGACAGTAATGATTGTTCTGTGTGAGTTGTAGTTTGTATTTCGGGAGCGATATTTGTAGCGCGGGAGACAAAAAAAAGAAAGATTATAATAAGCCTAACTAATATTATAAAAGCGAAAATGTTTTTGTTTGTATGTTACGTTTTCACGCCTAAACCACTGAACCGATCATTCTGAAATTTTGCATATACATTGTCAGGTGTACAGAAACGAAAATAGGCTATCTTTCATCCCGAAAATAATTACTATTCCCGAGGAAAACAACAATAACGTTCTTATGATAATAGATGGCGCCAAGTGTCTTTCGAATCATGATTGAATTATATTATTACAAGCAAAGTACAAGCCGAATTGATTGTCAAATTCTAAATTAACGCGAGCGAAGCCGCGGGCTAAAGCTAGTAATTTATATTATTGACATAGCCATCCCCAACAATCACAACGTACAATCAACAATAGCCGATAAGCTTTCAAAATACCAAGACTTAGCGATCGAATTAAAAATACAATGGAGAGCACGTACAGTGCATATTGAACCAATAATCTTGTCATCAACTGGTATAATACCCAAAACACTCACTCAAAGCCTTGACATCTTACACATGCCTATACACACACTACAACTATTGCAAAAAGGAGGATTCCGGCGACTGGGACCGCAATAACTCGCAATTTTTTTCTTCCGGCAACTGCGACTATGCATAAATAAATACAAAAATCTATTGTTCAAGCCAATATTATTTTTGATTTTTGACAGTACTGCTTTTGGCTTGAACAATAGATTTTTGTATTAAATGGAAAAAAATTAAAATTAAATGGATCCGGCAACTAGGACCGCGGTCCGAGTTAATTGCGGTCCCAGTCGCCGGAATCCTCGCAAAAAGCCATGATTCTGAACACGTGCCGCATCACACGCAAATTTCTAACATCATCATCCATATCATCAACATACTTCATTTCAACTTCCCTTCAAAAAGGGGAGTTAAAAGATTTTCAAATAATAATAATATTGTACCGATAGTCTTTACAGTGAACGGTCTAATAGCTAAGAGTCTCGACCAACATCTTAAGAGGCTCGCGTTAGGTGCTTGGGTCAAGGGTCAGATGCAGAAGGTAGTCCTCCTCGATACGGCACGCATCGTGAGGAGGTTCCTCTCTCTGGAAACCTTATCGCTGGCAGCTTGGACCCTGTTCCCGATGCCGGTGGGGTACCATATCCTAACTAATATTATAAAAGCGAAAATGAGTTTGTTTGTTTGTTTGATACCTTTTCACGCCTAAACCACTGAACCGATCATCCTGAAATTTTGCATATACGTTGTCAAGTGTATAGAAAAGGACATAGGCTACCTTATATCCCGAAAAAATTACTGTTCCCAAGGAAAACAAAAAAGAACGTTCTTATTATAATAGATGGCGCCACGTATCTTTCGAATCATGATTGAATTATATTATTACAAGCAGAGTACAACTCGAATTGATTGTCAAATTCTAAATTAACGCGAGCGGAGCCGCGGCAAAAGCTAGTATTTTATATTTTTAAATGTATTTTTTATATATGTATATTTAAAAATGAAAAATATATTGTAAAGGTTTAAATAAAGATAATAATAATAAATATATTTATTGACATGACCAAAACATATGAATTAAAACTTTTAAATCCCACCAAACTGCTGAACAGTTTATCGGCAGGAACACACTCATTTATAACAACAACATACACTTAGCTTAATTATAAAATAATAAAAACAAGCGGTCGCCTAGTGATCAAAATTCGACCAAAATACCTAAGCTTGCTACTTTGTTTTCTGTTTATCTTTATTACATATAAATAAAGTATATGTAACCATAGTTACAAATAATTGTACGACGTCAGACGAACAAAGTCGAAATACTACGAACGCAATTCGACTGCCTGTGTCAAATACATGGTTGTGTGCGTGTAGTGTTTTTTCATTAATTTAATGTATTTCTAATGCTTATTTTATATAAACTTTAACTGTGTCAAATTTCATACTCCTCCGTCCGCGCAATTTTCGTAAAAAGGGGTACAAAGTTTTTGCTTCACGTATTAATTTTCTTTTGTGGTGTCTCAGCAAAGTGATTGTAACGGACTTGATGGCAAGCCCAATTACAGTCCAGAGACAGTGACGACGAGGAGAAGATAGATGTCTTCTAGCCGTCGCCGTCGTCAGTGTTAAGCCGGTCTGACCAGATGGATGCTTCTTCACACTACGTTTGAAGGACCCAATGTTATAGAAGGGAGGGAACAATGTGCCGGAAGACTATTCCAAAGCATGCATTTAACCTGTTAATATTGTTTTTTGCCAAATTAATTAATTTTCTTTCTCTTTTTCTATTTTTTTTTTTTTTTTTATTTTATTTGCATCAACTGCTCACGGCACGTACAGTTACCCAACGCGTGCAGTGAGCCATAATACATACACAACATATTATTTATAACTTAAAAATAGTGAACAGTATTTAACAAATTTATTAATTTTATCGAAAAATATGTCAACTTCTGGATATTGAGCCACCAGAGAGTTGAGAAGTCTCATAGCCTGATTGGTCGGAGCAAACTGAGCAGTACAAGTACGCACCCTCGGCACCGCCAGCAATCGACACGATCGCAGTCTTGTGTACTGGTCGGGCACGGACAGGGCACAGCGACACAACGTGGATGGGTTGTCAACCCAATTGTGCAAGAACAAATAGAAATGTACCATGAGGGCACATTTACGTCGCAATTCAAGCGATATATGTCTGTCATTTCAATTGATAGGTTATAATACGTAAGATATAGTTTATTTTGCTGTATGTTTATTCGTCCCTTCGCTATCATAAAACGATGTAACTTTCACTGTAACACTCAATTCTCGAATGGCGCCATATCATTACTGTCAAAACATGCCACGACTGCGTGTGTGGGCGTCTTGTATATATTAAAATACAGTTGTGTGAGTGGGCGTGGACAAAATATGGCCTACTGTGATACCGGTGTCGTCTCTACTACTTCGCTTTGTTTGGTCAGAGGTGCGCGACGTGGGTTCGAATCCGAGACTCTCTGCATTGCAGTCTGTTGGTCTCCCCACTGAGCTATCGCTGCTCAAGGTTACATATTAACATTACATAATATTAAAACTAAACATCAATTAAAAGCTATGCTTAGAGAAAAAATAAGACTAAGCACCCGTCTCAGTGGTTCCAGTTTACAGTTCAATATATCAACGTTACGTTATTTACATTTGATATTAAGTGAACTGCTCGCTCGCTAATTAAACGTATTTTGCCGGTAATTGGTTGACACTAGAGGTAGATGAATCGGATTATAGTGTCTTGTAAGTTTACCAGACGCATTGAAGGCAATATACTTTTTTTGAAGTGAAAACTTCTTTAGCGGCGTTGTGCACTTTTTTGTGATGGGTAAAAAATGTTAAACTCGCGTCAGGACACGTGACCTGATCGAAAATTCGTAAGACGGAGGGAGAATTGTCATGTTTGTGTACGATAGCGCAATAAATTAATATTGTATTTTACCACATAAATGATAGTACTTTTATACTGATAATTAAAGCAATTCGTGCAAAATTAATCCCTAACCATTCCAAAATATCAAAAATGCACATCGTTAATATTCAAGTTTTCACTTCTGCCGGTACTCCCGGAGTGCAACCCGTTGATTTTTTTACAACACCATCTAGCCTAAACTAAGCAGAGCTTGTACTATGGGTACTAGACAATGGATAAACATACATAATATACTTTATTTTCCGTAGATACATACATATTATACATAGACAAACATCCATGTTCATGCACACAAATGTTTGACTTGTGCGGGAATCGAACCCGCGACCTCAGGCGTGGCAGTTGGTTACACTAACCACTACGCCATCGAAGCCGACTCCTCTCTTCCTTTATTCACATACCTGCAAATGTATTTTGATGCTGTTCACCGAACTGCAGAACTCAACGATAATATGAGCATTGATGGCCGAAAACGGTTTAGGCCCTAAACTTTAGTGAGGAGAGAGAGAGAAAGCTTATTGTGTGAGAAAGACACGAGACCGGCTTCGTTCTCATCCCTACTCTGCTGTTTATAATATTAGTATAGATGTAATAATGTGTCAAATAAACAACGCGATAAAATCCGTATACAGTAGTTTAGTTTCAATGAATAACATTCGCGTAAACAGAAGACAATATCATGAAATTTTTTAATTTTAAGTTTTTATGATTTGGCATTAAAAATACATACAACCCTACATTTTCACCCTTCTACTACCAATAAATATAATCTATATATTAATACGTGAAGCAAAAACTTTGTACCCTTTTTTACGAAAATTGCGCGGACGGAGGAGTATGAAATTTGGTACAGTTAAAGTTTATATGGAGAAGGAGGGACCAATCCTAATATTTATATAAAATATGCATTAGAAATTCATTAAATTAATGAAAATACACTACACGCACACAACCATGCATTTGACACACGCAGTCGAAGCGCGTAACTATGGTTACATATATCAATATATAATGACATATATCAACAATATCTTACAGGCAAACTTTGGTCGAATTTCGAGCTCTAGGCGACCGCTAGTACTGATAAACATAATATCATAATAAATACTGATGACGGTCATATTCTTAACTTACTCAAAAATTCCAATGGCACTCTCATTATTAAGACTGCGTCGAGCATAAGACAGATAAAGAAAGAGCGCTCGTGCGGCGCATATTCAAATCGATTTGAAGTGATTTTGATAAATATGTACCTACCTATATTTATTGTCAACCAATAACTTTTTTAAATATTTGGGACGGACAAATTGTAATATAACTATTTATGTTTCGTTTAAGCTGTAAAATAGGATAGATTTCTACTGTTATAATCTAAAAATCACGTAACACACGAACTTACGTTTTCGCGTTTTTCGTGCAAATTTACGAAATTTTGTAGTCGAAAATATTATTTACTTTAAGTTTTTTACGCGGAGTAATTGTAAACACATTTATTGTTATGGTAAATGTACATTTTATATTTGTATTAAATAAAAAGTGTTGATTTTATTCACTTAACTGTGACCGCCTGTTTTGGCACATTTCGCTCGGTGTAGTCATTAGATTTATTATAATCATCAAGCCGTATAAACAACAGAGAGTGGTAGACAAATTGACTCTCATGTTATAAATAATACCAACCCAGGTATATGAACTGGGCCCGGGCTCTTTCTCAGTATGAGAAGGCTAAGGCCACATAGTCCACCACACTAACCCATTACGGGTTGGCCGACTTCTTGAGCACATTACAGAGAACTCTTAGGCCTAGCGCGCATTGCCTTGTGTTCTTTTAACGCAAAATCTGTGAAGTATATAGTGTCATAGAAGTACGCGCATTGCGGTGAAATAAACGCAATGGGTAAAGTCGTCGTTGGCCTCCCGCTGCAAATTTGCGGTGAATCTACCGCACATACATTTGTATCGCATTCTCAAGAAGTGCCGCGAACTACGGTGAAAAAAACGCACTGAGACACTCAGTCAGTTGCTGTTGGGACGCGACACATATATGTAGTTATCTGGCGTTTCTCCGGTGATGGCGAAAAACTTTTTTGAATACGAACGTAGATCGTTATATCTTACGAAAAAAAGATCTTCATAGGCCTTAGAGCGTCAAGGGATGAACCCAATACCGTATGGGTACTCTTTTTTACGCAAAAATAAATATATACAGATAGGAACTCTTGTATCGTAGTCCTTAACGATGACGTGTATGCACCACAGCTGGAGTTCGAATGACAAAACGTGCGTTTTATTCGCTGCAGTGAGCGGCCCCGTGAATGCGTTTATTCTACCGCACGGTAGAATAAACTTATGCGTTCCACCGCAAGGCAGTGCGCGCTAGGCCTTAGACATGCAGTTTTTCTCACGATGTTTTCCTTCAACATTAATACAAGCGATAATTAACTACTTAATACGCACATAACTTCGCAGTCAGAGGTGCGTGGCTTGGAATCGAATTTGATACCCCTACGTGGTAGTCCAACGGTCTCTTACTAGGCTATTCATTGAAATATTTACAAAAATATAATCATGCTCCTAAAAATGGCGCGTAAAAGAATAAAAGAAAAATGAATACCACGCGTCAGCCCTAGCAAATGACGCGAGGCAAAGGAAGCGTCGCATTCTGCCACAAATAGTCACGACGCGACACTAGCGCTGTCGTCGATAAATTATTACTTCCTGCTTTAATTATATATTTTAATCTGTGCTTTGACTGCTTTGTTGGTCCAGTGTGTGTTATTTTTTTTAGATTGCACGTCAGAATAACCATCTTCAGCCTGATGGTAAGCGATTATGTGGTCAGCAGCAGTGGCCTCCATACCACCTTCATAGCGGCTGAGGCGATGTCGAGGTCCCTACTTTGACGGCCTGAGAAGGTGCTTCGTCACGGGCTCGCTTAAAGGACCCAGGATTGAAGGAAGAAGGAAACACGTGCCTTGGCAGAGAAGAGTCTTCTAGTTCCAGCGACCCACCATACGGAGCAGCGAGGTAGCACACCGTGGTGGTTTTAGTCGGTAGGCACGAAGTCCCGGGAATGCTCGACACAACCCTCTTGCATCTCCTTGTGGCGAGGGAAATTTCCATCAGGACCATTTCACCACGTAAAAAATAATGTGTGTTGATCGTATGGTCTTGGATTTAATTCTACGCTCGGGTAGACTGTTGCGTAGTCTCACGCTTACAATACATATCACTGTATGCTATTGTATTACATCGATATTGAACCATCTTGTGTTATGTTTTAGAGTAGAGGTTCCCAGACTTTTTTTCTCATAGACCCCTTTAAACATTTAGCTGGTTTCCGTGGACCCCCTGCAGCTACATTTCTACCATATTCCTTGGTATTCATATTTATATTGGTGAAGAATCAAACAAGTTCATACAATTAAAAAAAAATATCAAATCTCTACGGGCTGATCTTTTTTTTTAAATTCTCGGGCTGAACCTACTTACGGTAGGCGTCCACCTGGACAACTTTGGGAACTAAGGTTTTAGAGCCTACGTAAACGTAACGTAGGTAGTGCCACTTGGGCACGAGGTAGCTCGCTAACGAGAACCGGGTCTCAGGATTTGGGGACAAGACCTGTCTATAACTGGTCCCTGAAGGTGCTTTCGGACACTGGAAGGTACAGCGGCTCTCATATATCTAAACAGGTGGGAAAGTGGGAACGCTATATATCATAAACTTGAGTAGTATGTATAGGGAAGGGTATGCTTTAACATGTAAATGACATAAGATACTTTTGATCTATAATAGAAAACTAGTTTCGCGCGTCAAGGCAGTGTTCAATAAAAGGTGTTATTTTTTTTTATATAAGGAGCAGCGATAGCTCAGTGGGGAGACCAACAGACTGCAATGCAGAGGGTCTCAGGTTCGAACCCACGTCGCGCACCTCTGACTTTCGGAAGTTATATGACTTTTCGAAATCCTGTGCGTATTGATTGACAATTATCGCCTGCTCCGTGCCTCAGAAAGCACGTTAAGCCGTTGGTCCCGGCTGCCATGAACATCTATGGCAGTCGTTATTGGGAGAGTGTCGACACAAAAGATCCCACTGGGTCGAAGTGTCGCCGGTCTACACTGACTGGCCTCCACATAAGATAAGATAGTTTTTATATATCAGTACCTATCTGTTGAAATTAAACATAAATGTAAACAATGTTTGATTGGCTACACAATAATTTAACGTCACATGTTTGTAAACGTTGTCGGTCATTGCTTGCTGTCTAGTGTTGATTTACAAACGTCAAACGTTTTAAACATTATTTTGCAGCGTCCATAATAATAATATCAACCCTGTATTAAACTGTCCCACTGCTGGGCACGGGCCTCTTCTCTTTGAGAAGTGGCCACCACGTTGGCCCAGTGCGGGCTGACAATCTTCATATATTTGCGAGAAAATCATGTAGAACTCTCAGACATGCAGGTTTCCTCACGATGTTTTCCTTCACCGTTAAAGCGAGCGATAATCAACTATTAAATACGCACATAACTTCGAAAAGGCAGTCCAATGGTTTTCCACGCCAGCGAGGATTGTTATAGAGGAATTAAAACAAAATACCTGTATATTTCCACTGCGCTATCTCTTCTGTATATTTATTCGATTCAAAAATAAAAATGTTCCATTTCTTTTTAATTGTTTCCGCGGCTGAGGCGGCTTTAGGCTCGGAAGCGAGTCTCGTTAGAGCTCCCATTCATAATATTTTCCTCATTCAATGTAGATTACTGAACGGCTGGCCTGGTGATTAAAAGGTCAGCCACTGCTGGTATAGTTTTTGCAGGAAGGCTGACACTGCGAATATTTTGTGGCGACTGAATCCAAGCAAAAAATGCTTTTTTAGAATTTCCGCTTGTCTGTTTGTTTCAGTATCATGCAAAAACCTTTAAGCCAATTTCGACACAGTTTTTATTTATTTATTTATTTATTTAGCACAACCACATCATATGTATTTATACATTTATAGGAAACATTACATAGTATTGCATCTGATACATATGACAGTTACGGTATGCATAACATTGGCTATAATAAGGTAGTTACTTATTTTCTAACTTATATCTACTAGTCATTCAAATAACAACAAATAAATTCGAAATGTGTGGAGAATTAATCTAGGGAGAATAGTTTTAACAATTTAGTCTTATAATTATTATTAACAGTTGGATAGCTAAGCGTTAAACTATTCAATGATTACAATTTTGTTGCCATAGCATTGCTCATAGCCAGTTGCACTCACTGATCGGTAAACGATTAGCGAGGTTAAGCAACGTTGGGTGCGGTCAGTCTATAGATGGGTGACCGCTTAGTGGTATTTCATCTGAGCGTTTCCGTGCTTCGGAGGGCACGTAAAAATTCGGTCCCGGTTGTTGTCAAATTGATAGCAGTCGTTAATCCATGTCAGAGGCCTACGGGCGGCTTGAACAACTCTTGATAACAGGTTGACCACTAACCACACGAAAAGAAAAGAAGAAGAATTTTGTTGTAGGCTAATTCAACTGCACGGATGGCGTAGAGTTTAAGTGGCCGGCTCGCCATGGCACTGCGTCATGTTTTATGGGTTCAATTCGCAAACGGAACAATTTGTTTTTATCTACAAGTAGATTCCGACTCTGGTTTTTCTGTGTCCGATGTTTGAATGTTGTCAGGTCACCCGTGACACAGGAATCTTAGTACAGGTGAAGTATCTAAAATTAAGGGTAGGTATGAAGAAGAGTATGCGAGCTACTGGAAATTTTGAAGTGAAAGCTTCTTTAGGCGCGTTGAGTACTTCTTGGGTGAACAAAAATCATAGAACTCGCGTCATAGTCTTGCTTCCACGCTTTCCATTTTTGAATAATTTTGGAATATTAACAATAACTCAGAAATGGTGCGTCCTACGCAAAATATAACGAAATTTTGACTACCTTAATAACACCTAAGAGAGTATCAGGAACTAGCATCTGACCCGCCCCGTTCTTTATTTTATTTTATTTTTTTGAAGTGAAAACTTCTTTAACCGCGTTGAGCACTTCTTGGGTGAACAAAAATCATGGAACTCGCGTCATCGTCACCGAACGCTTTCCATTTTTGAATTATTTTTGGTTTATAAAGAAGTGTTTATGATCAAGGATTAAAGTTTTCACTTCTATCGGCAGCCCCCAAAGACAATCCCAATTTCTTTTTTCACGTTTTAAACGCAATAACGTTGTTTTCTACACACTGTAGGCACTGCTACTGTTATATCGGATGTAAGATGGCAATACTTATTTAAGTGAGCTGGCTGATCCGTTCAGTACGAGAAGGGGAGTCTCCAAAATACCACGCTCGGTCCTGTGAGCACCTAATACCCCCGCCCGCCTACATGACGAAGACCTAAGATGCCTTAGGTTTTCGTCATGTATCCTCTAGGAAAATATCACACTTTTCTAGCAACATTCAAATATGGCGACAAATATAAGGCAAATTATTTGTTGTTACTCTTCTCCTTAGCCTTTATTATCTATTCCCAAGTCACTTGGGATCGGCTTTCTAGTCTAACTTGATTTGGCTGGATATCAGTTTTTACACGGAGCGACTGCCACCTGACCTCCGCAACCCGAAGGCTAACGATACCCTATTAGTGTCAGGATATTAGAGGGCACTGACTTCCCAATAATGACTGCCATAGATGTTCATGGCAGCCGGGACCGACGGCTTAACGTGCTCTCCGAGGCACGGAGCAGGCGATAATTGTCAATCAATACGCACATAATTTCGAAAAGTCATATAACTTCCGAAAGTCAGAGGTGCGTGACGTGGGTTCGAACCCGACACCCTTTGCATTGCAGTCTGTTGGTCTCTCCACTGAGCTGTCGCTGCATAAATTATTTGTTGTTTCTATTATTACAAATAATATTTAAAACCATACATATGAAATACTCCGTGTAATCTAAAGAGGGAGAGGCGTTTTGCCATATACTACGGTTGTTCACCGAGGAGGTTACCTCCTGAGAAAAATATTAAAATGCATCATGTAGTATGGGTGGGTTCCTTAAACACAGAAATAAAAAAAATTAAGCCATTAAAATCTCTAAGACAAGGCGCATTTTATACCGCCCTGCTCCAATTACTACGGAGTGTCCCACACGGAAGTAAACCCGCTATATTTGGGACATCATTAACACACAATACTATATTACACATCATCGTTAATTTATAGAAGGCGTGCGTGTATATGTATCCTAACTAATATTATAAATGCGAATGTGAGTTTGTTTGTAACGCCCTCACGCCATAACTACTCGACCGAGCATCGTGAGATTTTGCATACACGCTGTTAGGACTACAGAATAGGACATAGAGTACTTTTCATCCAGAAAAAAGTACTCCTCCCAATTGATTGATAAAATTTAAATTAACCTGAGTGTAGCCGAGGGCTAAATCTAGTGTAAAATAAGCAGCAATAGCCTAATAGGACCGTTGGACTGCCACGCAGAGGTCTCGAGTTCGATCCCAAGTCATGCGCCTCTGACTTCTCGAAGTTATGTGCGTATTAAATAGGTAGTTTGAGGGTGACATGTTCAGTGAATGAACAAACCCTCGCTTAAATAAATGAAAGAAAAAAAAAAAAAAAAAAAATTGGTAGTTTATTATCGCTCGTTTTTAATGAGGGCTACCACGCTTGAATTGACCGCTATAGGTGCTAGTGGATTGTAAGGTCTAGGCGTCAAACTTTACAGTCACTTCAACAGTAACCATAGAGACCGACAATTATTTCGGCGAAATACGGCTTTTGACAGCAGATGTGACAGTGTTGACAGGACCTTACTCGCTTGTGGCGCCGCCTGGTGAGCACAAAAACGATAACCCTCATTGTGAAAAACATTGTGAGGAAACCTGCAAGTCTGACAGTGCTCCATAATATTTTTGAAGATATGTGAGGACTGTCTACTCTGAAGGCAAAAGGGCAATAAGGCAATAGGGCAATAGAGAGAGATGGTTGGAATGTACCACCAGCTTGGGATCCAGTAATTCAAATAGTCAAACCCAAGAAGAAGCAAACCGCAGCTAGACTTCATGATACTTTTAGCTCATTCTGCGTAAATAGAAACACCCATGATTAAATTATGTTCGGGTACTTTGAAATAACTACATTGGAACATTGAGACAACTACCATCTTAGTCTCCCCGTGACCATGGCATTTAATTTCAATCTATAACAGTACAGATAACCTAACCTAACCTACTTTTGCGCGAGCGAAGCCGCGGGCAAAAGCTAGTCATAGTAAAAAAAAGTGTAACTAAGTCTACTATGCGGGTACATACGTGCTTAATATAAACTTGGTACAACTCTAATAAATGATGTACCAATTATCCACGACCATCAAGATAATGGAATCTCACAAAAAATGTTCCGTTGTGTGGTATCAGCATTTATACCCCGTACCCTCCTCCCTCCATCGAGCCATCTGTATAACGTCCCTCTTAAATGCTAAGTGATTAATTACAAGACTAATGGTTAAGACATTCTAATGAGGTCAGATGGGAATTAGAATTTCTTTTTTTCATTCAGAGAATCTTTAATCAATGTTTGAGGCATCAGATTGCACGGATGGCGGAGTGATTTCAGTTAATCAACGCCACTACGCCGGAAGTTGGGGTTCGTTCCGATAATATATTTATTAAATAAAACTAGCGGTCGCCTAGTGCTCGAAATTCGACCAACTGATATATATTATGTCATGTCATTATACTCGTATATTGATATATGTAACCATAGTTACGCGCTTCGACTGCGTGTGTCAAATGCATGGTTGTGTGCGTGTAGTGTTTTCCATTAATTTAATGTATTTATTATACATATTTTATATAAATATTAGCATTCGTCACTTCTTCTCTGTATAAACTATAAGTGTGCGAAATTTCATACTCCTCCGTTTGCCCAATTTTCGTAAAAAGGGATCCAAAGTTTTCGCTTCACATATTAATATATAGATATATATAGTAAACAAGTATGTCTTCCTAGCCTTTTATTATTCCCAAGTCACTTTGGGTCGACTTTCTAGTCTAACCGGATTTGACTGGATATCAGTTTTTACACGGAGCGACTGCCATCTGACCTCCGCAACCCGAAGGCTACCGATAACCTAAGGCTACACCAGTGTCAGGATATTAGAGGGCACTGATTTCCCAATAACGACTGCCATAGATGTTCATGGCAGCCGGGACCAACGGCTTAAGGTGCTCTCCGAGGCACGGAGCAGGCGATAATTGTCAATCAATACGCACATAATTTCGAAAAGCCATATAACTTCCGAAAGTCAGAGGTGCGCGACGTGGGTTCGAACTAGAGACCCTCTGCATTGCAGGCTGTTGGTCTCCCCACTGAGCTATAGCTGCTAGTAAGTAGCAAGTATGTATAGGAATAATATCAGCCGGGGATTTTGGCATAAACTGAATCTTTGATAAGTCGTAAAGGTATTGAACTTGTTATATAGAAGTAAAATATCATAAATGAATAATTTAGTAAATCTCATGAATTTGTTTGTATTTGTACCTACTGAAAAAAATAAAACAAATACAGGTACAACATGCGTGGCCAATATAAACTTGGTACAATTCTAATAATTTTATGTTTTGTTATAACTTTCTTGTGTTAAATCAACATTTTCATTTCATTTTCATTTCATTTCATTTTCATTTAATTTCATTTTCATTTCATTTTCATTTCATTTTCATTTCATTTTCATTTCATTTTCATTTCATTTTCATTTCATTTTCATTTCATTTTCATTTCATTTTCATTTCATTTTCATTTCATTTTCATTTCATTTTCATTTCATTTTCATTTTCATTTCATTTTCATTTCATTTTCATTTCATTTTCATTTCATTTTCATTTCATTTTCATTTCATTTTCATTTCATTTTCATTTCATTTTCATTTCATTTTCATTTCATTTTCATTTCATTTTCATTTCATTTTCATTTCATTTTCATTTCATTTTCATTTCATTTTCATTTCATTTTCATTTCATTTTCATTTCATTTTCATTTCATTTTCATTTCATTTTCATTTCATTTTCATTTCATTTTCATTTCATTTTCATTTCATTTTCATTTCATTTTCATTTCATTTTCATTTCATTTTCATTTCATTCATTTTCATTTCATTTTCATTTCATTTTCATTTCATTTTCATTTCATTTCATTTTCATTTCATTTTCATTTCATTTTCATTTCATTTTCATTTCATTTTCATTTCATTTTCATTTCATTTTCATTTCATTTTCATTTCATTTTCATTTTCATTTCATTTTCATTTCATTTTCATTTCATTTCATTTTCATTTTATTTCATACCCCAGATATAGATAGTCTTTATGGTTTAACGTTGTTGTAACAGTTGGTTTTGCTTCAGTGAGATGTGTGTGAGTGGTTGTGGAGTGTTTTACGTGGTCGCCTCGCCACAGACACTGCGCCAAGTGTAAGGCCCTTCGTATACAAGCCTACGCAAATCTTCGATACCCGACGATTATGGTCTCTAAGCGACTACCGCAATACAAATTCATAGAGGTTCGTACACAGGTACAAATGTCGGCGACGCGTGCCTGTGTACGAACCTCTATGAATTTGTATTGCGGTAGTCGCTTAGAGACCAAAATCGTCGGGTATCGAAGATTTGCGTAGACTTGTGTACGAAGGGCCTTATGGTTTCGAATCCCACATGGGACGAAAGACTGTGCTCCACAAGTATCTGAGTCTGGGTGTTCTTTGTGTCCGTTGTTTATATGTTTGTAAACTCCTCCGCGAAAGGAATCATTTCTATTACGGAAGGTCCCTTAAAAATAATGCTAAGAGTTAGGTACATACCTCTTCGACTTGACTGAGCGAGGAGCGACTACCCCAATCCTCCCAAGTCTCTCGCTCACCTACAACAATAATTATTAATTAAAACATACACTATACAAATAAATAAAATTGAAGTGTCTGTTTGTAATGTCAAAATAACAGCTTTTTATGTAATTCATATGAAAGTATATAAGGTACATATACGAAAGCATCTATTTTTAAAATTTTTGTCTTTCTGTCTGTCTGTTTGTCCCGGCTAATCTCCGAAACGGCTGAACCGATTTTGACGGGACTTTCACTGGCAGATAGCTGATGTTATAAGGAAAAACTTAGGCTACTTTGATTTTAGAAAAAATAGGGTTTCGCGGAGACAAACACTTTTTAGTTAAAATCTACGCGGACGAAGTCGCAGGTAACAGCTATTTAAAACGTATAAGTCTCACATCCTAAGGGGTATGCAGAGACGTAATACACGCACATCGTAACACAGGACAGTTATAACAATAATAATAAACCCCTCTGGGGCAGTCGTTATCTCTTTATGATACTAACGCGATCTCGGAGGGCATAGTACTTTAGCTTTTAAAATATCATATTCACCTTTAGATATCCTAACTAATATTATGCGAAAATGAGTTTATTTGTTTGTTACGCTTTCACGCCTTAACTACTCAACCGATCAACATGACAATTTGCATACACGTTGTCAGGGGTTCAGAATAGGACATAGGGTACCTTTCATCCAGAAAAAATAACTGTTGCAAACCTAACTTAACCTAACCTACATTTACGCGAGCGAAGCCGCGGGTGAAAACTAGTAAACAATAAATGTATCACCAGGTTAACTTAAAGCGCACAAACTGCAGGGCAGCTTGTGGCGAGCTGAATGTGAGTGGCGACACAGCGTTCCTGAATGCCTCAGAGAGTCGGCCTCGTCCCCGGCTTGCCTTCACTGGTTGGTTGGGGTGGAATTTTAAGAGCGCCCGTAGGACTCGACTCTGGCTTGCCTTGTTCGAGCGGTCAGAGGAAGGCCGCTAGAGCTATAGCTCTCTCTCATATATGCTCGGAAGTGAAAACGTCATTTTCAAGGGCATAACTACGGGGAAACCCGCTCCGGGTCTCCGTTTTCACGAGACCCATGATGGTGAAACCGGCGCCGCACCGCTCGACACCCCTAGCCACTCTCACCAGTGTTGCCCCCTTCTGCTTTTAAGGCCTGTATGTCTATGGCGGCTATTCAGGGGGCCTATCTAGTGAGTCGGCGAGTCACCGTCTGCTATTCCTACTTTGTACTGTGACAGTATATCAGACAGACGACGTTTTTAACTATAGTTTGCATTTTACCAAACCATTAAACACCCATCCCCATAAACCGGAATAATTAGATTCCATATGTAGTAATAGTGTCCTACACCTGCCGCGAGTAGAGTCTCGATAAGTGATCTCCCATCTCATTCTAAACTAAAACTCTCGAACGGCGTCTGCATGTTGGACCCATGTCCCTGGGTAAGCCTCCCAAAGGGCCGGGTATTTTCCTAACGTATTAGGGAAATACCCGTGAAAGAGAAACAAATAATAATAATATTGTTTATTTCTCTCAAAAAGGTAAGTACTATCGATTTCAGCGACGGATGACCACTCCTAAGGTTAAAATCGCATAGTAGGCCAACACTTGGTACCCGTACCCGTGACACGCCCCTTTCTTTGTTTGAGTTTTTTTACACTTTACATTTGTTTACTGATTCTAAGGCGATACAAACTCAACTGGTCAACATGTGCAGCGAAAATTTTTCTGAAATGCTCATCCGTCACTCAAGCCGATAGTACATTAATATGTTACAATAATAGGTATAGCATGAGCTAAAACTTTAGTGAGAGCTGGAATTTGAACTAGGTACGAAACCTGTGTGACAAATCTCCAGTTATGACTTTGGGTCCCACTTAATATTGGGCCAATTGACGTTTATCAGGCACAGATTCAAAACTATTAGCTCGATACTGAACTTTTATAAACAGTCGAAATGTATCCGAAAAGGCGCGTTTGGCTGTTCATAGAGGACTATTAGTGCCCACACTTATGTATGGAAGTCAAAGTTGGGTATGGCAAAAGAAGCATGAGAGCAGAATAAATGCTGTAGAAATGAGAGCGCTGAGAAACATATGTGGTGACTCTGAAAGATAGAATAAGGAATAGTGTGATTAGAGAGAGATTCGGCATGAAAGTGGATATAGTGATAAGAATAGAAAAGGGTATGTTAAGCTGGTTTGGACATGTAGAGACTGACTAAGAAAGTTTATAAGGCTAGTGTGAATGGAGCAGTCGCAAGAGGAAAACCTAGGCGAACGTTTCTCGATCAGATCGGAGGCGTTCTGCACAAAGGCCAGGTTAAGAATTCCTTGAACCGACGGGCGTGTATGAGGAATGTGATGAAAGTGAATGAAGCCAGAGAAGTGTGTCAGGATCGTAGCAAATGGAAATCCGTAGTCTCTGCCTACCCCTCTGGGAAACAGGTGTGAATCTATGTATGTATGAAATTGAACCCGAGACCATGCAAAGCTTTTGCATACACTACGGCTACGCGAACCGGCTATTAAGATCCAGCATCTCGCCAATTGTTGTCACGGCATGACGGTCAAGTTCAACGGCTTTACGTGCTTTCCGAAGCACAAGGATGTATGTCGCCACCCTTCTAACTCCGTGCTTCAAACCCGAGACCTCATACGCATCCATAGCATCTAAACCTTCCTCATGAACCACTCTGTCTATTGGTGAAAACCGCATGAGAATCCGCACAGTAGTGTTTGAGTTTATGGCAAACAGACAGACAGGCGCGGCGGAGGACTTGCTGTTATAATATGTAGTGAATTTCTTTTATAATATCTTTGAAGATTAAATAAAGAGTTGAGAGGTACTCACAGTAGCTGGCGTCACTAGGGACCTCCATACTGCGTCGTTGAGCTTGCATGATGCACAGCATCTAGCCACTCACATCCTGAAACATAACAAATGTTTAAATCCTAACTAACATTACTAGACCTTGGCTACTCGACTTACGTCATAAAATTTCGCATATATGTGTATGTAATCCAGGGTACAGCATAGGACATAGGGTATTTATTTCATCCAAAAAAACTAATTTTACTAATCTAACCTAACCTAATCGACATTTTCGCGATTGAAACCACAGGCAACATCTAGTTATTGATAAAAACCAATTACATAACTTGATATGAGTTCAATGCAGTGCCGGATTAAGCAAGCGCGGGGACCGTAGCAAATTCTTTCGGGTAAGAGTGCTTGCATACCTCAGACTTTTTGTATTGCAGCTGATTATTGAGCTGACTGAAATTCTACATATTTATACGAGCGACTTTTTGTAGAACTTGTGCGTTTACTGTATGAAATTCGGTGTTTTATATACGCCAAGGAAATAGTCGGTTACCGATTGTCTGACGTGGATTGTCTTAGTAGGAAAAGTTGTAACATTTCACTTTTTTGTGACATCAAATTATAAAAATAAATTCAATATACCACATCTTAAGTAATAAGTTTTACTCAAAAAAATACGCTCAGGCAGAGATGAGTGGGCTTAAATATACGAGGTCCCCTTTCGCGCGGGGCCCGTAGCAATTGCTACTCTTGCTACGTGGTTAATCCGGCACTGGTTCAGTGTTGACATGTTGTTCATTAGCATTTCAGAAACTAGCTTCTTTTATTAGTATAGATGTCATTGCCATCACTATAAAAAAGACACGGCTCTGGCAATATAAAGATCACAGACCACTGATTTGTGTCTGGAACTATGTCCAGAGTAATATCCCTCTAACACAACCCTTTAGCTTTGTTCACACGCTCCCTTAAGAGCCAGTATATATCTATACTAATACTAGCTGTTCCGTCAGACGTTGTACTGTAAAAGCATATAAACCATCCTCGAATCCACTTGAACACACACAAAAAGTTTCATTCAAATCGGTCCAGCCGTTTAGGAGGAGTTCACTGTCAACATACGTACAGAAGAATTATATATATGTATAAAGATTATAAAGCTGAAGAGTTTGTTTGTTTGTTATGCGCTAATCTCAGCAACTACTGGTTTGATTTGAAAATTCTTTTAGTGTTGAATAGCCTATTTATTGAAGAAGGCTATTGGCTATATAACATCACGCTACGACCCACGGGGCCGGCGCAGTAACGATAAACGCGGGTGAAACCGCGGGCACATCTAATACTTAATATATAATCAGCCCTGTATTAAACTGTCCCACTGCTGGACACAGGCCTCTTCTCAGTGTGAGAAGGGTTAGGTCTTAGTCCTCCACTCTGGCCCAAGGCCATTTGACAGACTTTACATACACATTTTCAAAAATGGAGATATTTTATGGAGAACTCTCAAACATGCAGGTTTCCTAACAATGTTTTCGTTCACGGTTAAAACAAGTGATACTTAATCATTTATTATACACATAATTTCGAATTGGCATTGCTGTTGTTGATGTCCCTGAATCATTTAGGGTGGTCCTAAAAGTTAAAACTTCTTATACAGATTTAAATTGAATAGGAAAACACTTTACTGTTTATATATCATCAATAAAAGTTTTAATATCAATCTAATTGTTTAAGCAGTTCTATTAACACATTGAACGCCGTGCCGGTCATAAATGACCGCAAACAATACATTTTCTATTGTGCCTGTTACATGGCAGTCAATGTGTTAAGAAATTGGTAACTATCCCCAAGTTCTTAATTGAGAATTACATGTTGAGAATAACTCAAACTCTACTTAAGTATTACTTAAATTTTTTTTGTTTCTATATCCAGTTTCCTTAAACTGTAATAACATTTAAGCAGGTATTTGACCATAATATACTTAAGTAAATGCTCAGTTGAGCGGTTTGATGAAATTTGATTCAGTAAAAAATCTTTGAATATACCTACATACTCAGTTGAGAATACTTACTACTTTAGACTTTAAAAGTAAGTATTGAATAAGTGTTTCATTATGTTGTAGATAACACATAACTACTTCCTTTCATCACCAATCTTGTGGCATGAGATTGCAAACACCCATTCTCAGATTCTATTCATGGATTATGCGAAGTCTTATTTTTCTCAATTTCTAACAAATTTCTCTATAGCAGCATGGATTCTGCAAATGTACCGAATAGACGGCAAAACTACTTATGCTACGCGGGTCTTTAAAATATAGCTCGCGAAATTGGGGTGTATAACTCTGAATACCCCAAGGATAATTCAGCGTGACTCTGTGTATGATTAAATATTATACGTATTATAAAATACACATCTAAATTATATCCAAACCTACAAGCACACACTAATATGCTATAATGTTCTAAGTACTTACAGTATCAATTATCTCATTTTTATCACAGTAACTACACTTTAAACCGTCTAGTACTGCACAGAAACACTCTGAATCACTTGCACACGAACTTACACTGCGGTTTTATTACTTTTTGCCTCACTTTCAAGCCAAAAATAGCTTAATATACGGCATAACACGCCCATACCGACGACCATAGAAATCTCACTACTTATGCAATAATTAAGTGAAAATTTCACGTAAATTGTTAGGGAATACACGGTCGACGGTATAAAGGTAACTTTTAATACACAATAATCTCATTATCATTGATCTTTGTAAGAAATATGAATGGGTCATTGTCCTTTAATGTTTACAACTGTCAAATCGATCATTCGCAGGAGCCCACGTTTCGTGTCAAGCAGAATTATATGGCTAAATCTTTCATATTACCATTAGTTGTATTCTTTAAAATCAAATATTGTTTAAATATTTTCAAGATCTCTTATAGCTTTTTTGTATATAAAATACAAATGACTTATAAATCAGAATTAATCAACTTTACTTTACAGATATTGAATTTGTAGCAAACGTCCGTAAAAAGAAACGCAGTTAATAGGAAGTGTTTATTTTTTGTAAACAAAATTACGATAATATTGTTGTGATGCATATTGATGAGATAATTTATGAAGGGCGAAAAATATTATCCTGATGGAGTGCACGAAGGAAATAGTTTATTTATGTTATCTATTACTACAAAAAGATGCAATTCGTACGATTGTAAACTAGTAAAAACTCGGATCATGGTTGGTATTTCATATCAGTTAGTACTTTTTATGATTAAATTACCAGGTACCATAAGAAGCGAAAATAAATACAACAGCTTCATTAATAAACTAAGACAATTTCTCCTCAACAAAAGCTATTACAACATAAATGAATATCTAAATGACAAACTTTAATTACAAACTAATTTAATATACCTACAATAATTTAAAACATAGTTTTTAAATAAATTCATATTATTATTAGATATATAAATATAAATAAAAAATAAACAAATTGAAAATAGAATTTAGGTACCTACTTAAATTTTTGATTACTTATTACCATTTAATTTTTTTTTTTCTTTATTTGTTTGGGGACTTATATAAAGTAATTAATTTTAATTTATTTATTGCTGCAATATTTTAAAAATTATATCAGTGGCTTCCTCCTTTCTTCTCTTCTATCTATGTTGCCGTGCCCGACAGGGTCCATATTTGGTCTTTTGTATTATTTTTTGTAACAACATGTAATTACACATGGAGAGCAATAAAGCATTGAAATTGAAATTACTTTGTAGTTACGTTTGCCCAATTTTGTCCGCGTTAACCACAGATTAGCCACAACCTTAGATCAAACTGAAACTACAAATATATCTAACTTCTTACTAAACATAGCTTACGTTTTGATTAAATCCTAAGCAAAGCAACTATAATAAATGCTATGTTTTATAAGTGATGTGATGACGGAACAAACGGACAGTTAAACAAATATTCTACAAACCATTGTTATTGTTATACCTTCCTAAACTAGCTGATCTCAATAAGTGTAGAGAACAAGATGTCGGCGCCAAAGTAACGATACATACATTTATTATGGCTTTTTGTCATCTAAGTGGCGTCATCCTGGTCGCCAAAGTTTCGAAGAGTTCGGCGCAGTGGAAAACTCACTTATGTAACAACATCTTTAATACTAATGTTTATGAACGTCTAATGGTTGGTTGTCTGGTCTCGAACGGGTCAATATCTTAAATATCTACCACTGACCTGCTATGAAGATTTCTGTTTGAATGGGTGAACAGAAAGCCGTTCTACTTTTACATTTTTTATTTATTTATTTTCTTTAAGGATCTCCAACAAAGGCTGTACACACCTTATTCACAAAAGAAAATACAATTCAAGACGTTTTTGGTCTGTGTACTCCTTCAATTACAGGAGACCACATTTACTTGCCATATCGAGCTTTTCTTTTTTTGCCATTTCGTTAATGCAAGGAGTTTATGTGTGTTTATATTTACAGGATGCTAGAGTGCAGCATAGCCTCTGTCTGAATCTTAAGACATTGCTGAATAAATTCATAAATGCAGTGCTATAATATTAATGTTAGTTCCGTGTTGATTGCGTGTGATCGTGAGGTACCTGGTTTGATTTCCGAATCGGGTATTGTTGAATTTTTATGTTACGAAATTCATATAACCATAGCTTGCGTGATATGAGTGTAATATACCTTTGTCTCTCTCTCTATTTGATTGAGTAAGTTGGGGTATGTGTGTGTTTGTTACTCAACCACACGCAAACCGGATCTTATTAAATTATAGTATACAGCGGAATCCATTCCTATTATTAATATTTACTCATTTATTGTAAAACTACAGATATCTTACCTTTTTTGGGCATTCTGTGACAGCTAATGCATAATTCCATGCATACCTATGCAGCATTACTTGAAAAATAGTAATGAAAATTATGAAAAGTGGTAGAACAAAAATTGTTATGTGTGGTAGAAATAAGTCACGAGTAAAACGGTATTAGTATTTCCATATAACCATGTACAGAGAGTTTGATCTACGAAAAGGTCAAAACAATATCAGTCCCGCTAATAACCTGTTCCATTGCTGGACCCGTGTCTCTTCTCAGTATAACAAAGTTCGGACCGTAACCTCCTATAAGCAATGGGACTTAGACTTAGAAATAAAAGATTCCTTAACCATTAGCATTTTCTTTAATTGTATAATATCGCAACTAGCCGCCTGTAAGCAAGACTTTTTTTTTAATGTCTGGGAATGCTTTGACGCATACCCGTCCGCAAGGGCGGCGGTGAGGTTATGTCGGGCTAACCTGGGCAAAGATGGCGACATCCCGGTCCCACCGACTAAACCTACCACGGTGTTCCTTCTCGCAACCTGTGGCCGGGGCGCAGGGATCACTCGCGCATTCATCCTGCAGCCCCAGCAGATTTGGGCCGCCACTTGGTCGTGGCGGTCTCGTCACATTTTTGGTTAGACTTCATTAAAAGGCGCGCGCTGAACACTACGCGCCGCCGTCTCAGGCCTGCTTCTGCACGGACGTCAGACCGCCCTAGTCTGTCGCCCCAGGCCAGCGTTCATGGGGGCCGGAGATCGTTTAGCGCCCTTCGGTACCCGGTGCGTCGACTGCGGGCCGGGAGGCTGGTGTTCGCCTCCCTTTCCCTTTCCGCCACCTCTTTAGCGAACATTACTACCTCGCAGTAGGAGGCGGCTACCCATGCGCTCTCGTTCACGACCATAGACTCTACTATGGCCTGTAGCAAGAGACGTTCCACCCCGAGCCTGTAAGCAACCTAATCGAACCTATTTGTCGAGTTGTCACTAATTACTCGCTTCGCAAGTAAGGTTGAGTAAGGGAACCTCACTAGATTTGCTGTAGGTATGCCAAAGATAATTATGCCAAAGTATACTAGGAAAAAAACATGAGAAAAGAAGGAATCCCAAAATAAAAATATATGTTTGCTTGTTTAATATAATTAATTCTTTCATCAAATAAATGCATCACAATCACTCCTTGCTCTTCTTCGCCGGAGACTCGTCCGCGGCGCTGCTTCTTCGTTTCCTGCTGTTCTCTTTGCCACTGTCCTCCTTGGTCTCTGGTACGCACTTCTTGACCCTGGCTGCTTCAGGGGAATATGCCCACAGAAGCATCTCAAGATGTTCCTTCGTTGGTTCGTCCTTTTCGTTGAAGAGTTTTGCATCGGCGTGCTGGGAATAACAGCATTATTAAATCTTTTGAGCAATTTATTGCTAGTGGTATATTTTGCTTGTTGATATTGGTATATAGTATATTGTGGTCTACATCAACTCTTCCAATATTGGATGTTTGTGACTTAATTAGGGATTGCAATACAACAAAGTGAAATCCCGCATAATTTGAGACCCTGTGGGCTGCGATTCATTCAAATTTAATTTAATTCCTATGACACTCATTGTGAATAAAGAAGACTGATTATAATTATTCCCTCAGATAAAGATTAGAATTAATATTTTTAATTAACTAAAGTACAAATCAATATTGCACTTCCAAATATTGATATTTGTTTTTGAACTTTTTTATTATTAAATATACTTATATACGTCGCCGAACTATGAGGGGAGGATCAATTAAGTGTTATTGATTTAAGTATTTTTAATAAATCAACAACACCAACATTTTAATAAATCAACAATGCTCGATTATAACCATATCAAAGTTATCTATATATTAATACGTGAAGCAAAAACTTTGTACTCATTTTTACGAAAATTGCGCGGACGGAGGAGTATGAAATTTGGCACAGTTAAAGTTTATATGGAGAAGTAGGGGCGAATCCTAATATTTTTACAAAATATGCATTAGAAATACATTAAATTAATGAAAAAACACTACACGCACACAACCATGCATTTGACACACGCAGTCGAAGCGCGTAACTATGGTTACATATATCAATATATAATGACATATAGCAGCAATGTCTTACAAGCAAACTTTGGTCGAATTTCAAGCACTAGGCGACCGCTAGTATTAGTTAATTGACGCGTCCAAGAATTCTTTATATATTTTTAAGGAAATAAAGATTTCGTAACTAGGCAGTCAGCTTACCTTTTCCTTAAGTTCTTTCAAAGCTATGTTCCTGACGATGTCCCAAGTCTTCTCTCCTTCACTGGAGGCCACCGTACGCAGGCGCTTGTATTCGCCACGCACCGAACTGTAAGCTGCTATGAAACTCTTCTGCAAATAGATAGAGAAGAGTGTTATGGAATATCTGATGGTATTTTAAGCATGTATGTTTATTTTGTGCATATGTGGTGTGACTCTGAAAGAGAATAAGAAATATAGTGTGATTAGAGAGAGATGCGGCATGAAAGTGGATATAGTTACAAGAATAGAAAAGGGTATGTTAAGCTGGTTTGGACATGTAGAAAGAATGGACGAGGAAAGACTGACTAAGAAAGTTTATAAGGCTAGTGTGAATGGAACAGTCGCAAGAGGAAAACCTAGGCGAACGTTTCTCGACCAGATCGGAGGCGTTCTGGACAAAGGCCAGGTTAAGAGCTCCTTGAACCAACGGGCGTGTATGAGGAATGTGATGAAAGTGAATGAAGCCAGAGAAGTGTGTCAGGATCGTAGCAAATGGAAATCCGTAGTCTCTGCCTACCCCTCTGGGAAACAGGCGTGAATCTATGTATGTATGTATGTATTTTTATTTTGTAACGGGGTGCTTTACAATAATTCAACAACGAACACGGAGAACACCAGAATCGTAACAACTATTAGCGGATCACACAAATTGTTGTCCCGTATGGAGACCGAACCCACAACACTCGGCGTAGTGGCAATTGCGAGCCGATCACCTAAGCAACTGCGCCATCAATGCATAAAAAGGTATCTCACCTGCTGTTCAGAGACGTCATCTCCCGCCATCTTCTCTGCGGTGCGGACGATTCCGAGAGTCAGGTAGGAGTTGTTCTGTCTACTCATGTGCTTGGTGTCGAAGTCGTCAAGAAACTGCTCGAAGATCGCCATGGCTTCCTTGATGTTGGATAGCTTGGTCTCATCGCGAGTGCCTGCCGAAATAAGTATATTATGACAACGGTAAGCGTTCTTATAACACCACCTACAGCCTAGTATAGGGATGGTGGACCAATGGCACGTGACAAAAAAATTAGGGGACGCCAGTAATTGAATAACTATAAGTAAGCAATTGACGAATCTATGTATACACAACTTTATTGAAAACAAATAGTTTATTTTTTCATCATCTCAGCCCAAAGACGTCCGCTGCTAGACAAGCCTACCCCAAGGTTTTCCGCATAGACCGGTTTTGGGCTACCCACATCCAGCCTTTACCCGCGATCCTTACCAGGTCATCGGTCCACTTTGTGGGGGGCCTCACCCTGCTGCGCGCTCCGGTGCATGGTCGCCACTCCAGAACCTTTCTGCTCTAGCGGCCATCGGTTCAGCGCGGTAAGCTACCTCAATTATAAAAGTATATTTGGCAATAAAAGATCCGGATATCAAATCCGGGCACTCTCGAACGGCTAGCTAATATACCACAGGACGACCGTCATTAAGTTTTTGAAATCTTTATAAATAAAAATGAATTGCCTACCCTATTTTTCTTTGATGGCACATTGAAGCCACATTATTATATTTTTTTGATATGCCAGCAATCGACAGGTTAAAGAAAAAAGAGTAGAATACACTTACAAGTAAGAACCCTCTTGGCTCTTCCAATCAGTCCTTTAACAGCCAACTTCTGGTAGTCAGGGTCTCGTCCCTCCAGCTCCTTAATAGTGGCGTGTGCTGTCTCCGGGTCTTTGAAGCCGAGTCCCGGAACCGTATCCGCTGGTAAAGCTACTTTTTCTGGTTTCTCTCTGTCTTCCATTTCTACATCTGAGGAGGACTCCTATAGAGGAAAGCAAATTATTACTTACTTATTCTTTAAAATTGTGTAAAATCCTTGTATAATATAAATTGTACTCATTTAACATTTGTATGCTTTTATAATATGGCGAAATGTGTTTTGTGCTCTTTGATTATTTGTCATATTTTCTATCCACCACATTTTATGGATATTTTATTATTTGTTTCTCTTTCACGGGTATATTCCTAATACATTAGGAAAATACCCGGCCCTTTGGGAGGCTTACACGGAGACATGGGTCCAACGTGAAGAGGCCCTTCGAGAGTTTTAATTAAAGGTGGGATGGAACACCTACAGCTGCACTAGCTGCAGCAGGCGTAAAACTATATTATTATTATACAAGCAACCCGCCCGCTTGGCAAGAGTAGAACAAAACCTTAACAAATTGTACACTGAAACCTTTATCATGAATCACTCTGTCTATTAGTGAAACCGCAAGAAAATTCGTTCAGTAGTTTTTGAGTTTATCCCTAACAGACAGACATAATATGTAGTGAAATTTTGTAATGTACAACATGTCTCAAAATTGTTAAGCTCAACAGACAAGTTGATGTCTACCCAGAGAATAATCCTTACTAATATTATAAGCGCGAATGTGAGTTTGTTTGTTATGCTTTCACGTTTTAATTACTCGATCATTATGAAATTTTGCATACACATTGACAGGGATACAGCAAACGACATCGGTCGAGTAGTTAAGGCGTGAAAGCGTAACACACAAACAAACTCACATTCGCATTAATATTAGATAGGATTTTTATGTATGTGTGCAGTGCCGGCTGTTTGACGGCGCCTTTAAGCAAGCGCGTAGCAAATTCTTTCGGGTAAGAGTGCGTGCATACGTCAGACTTTTTGTAGAGCTGATTATTGGTCCGACTGAAATTCTACACATTTATACGAGCCACTTTTAGTAGAACTTGTGCGTTTACCGTATGAAATTCTGTGTTTTATTTACGCCAAGAAAATAGTCGGTTACCGATTGTCTGACGTGAATTGTCTTAGTAGGAAAAGTTGTAATATTTCACGTTTTTGTGACATCAAGTAAATTCAATATACCACATCTTAAGTAATAAGTTTCACTAAAAAAATAACGCTCAGGCAGAGATGAGTGGGTTTAAATATGCGGGGCCCCCTTTCGCGCGGGGCCCGTAGCAATTGCTATTCTTGCTAGGTGGTTATTCCAGCACTGTATGTGTGTATATTTAGACATATGTATATCACCTGTAGTATAGGTCAAATAATAATTCGCATAATCTTACCTTATCACTACTCTTCTTTTCTGCCTTCTTGTCTTCTTTCTTTTCCTGCTTCTTCTCAGTCTTCTTGCTGCTACCGTTGTCCTTGCTGTCCTTGTTAGCACTCAACTCTGCCAGCCAGTTCTCGAATACTTCCATGGCTTCTTTTATATTCTTTATTTTATCTTCTGCTTTGGTCACTGAAAGAGAAGAATTGTTTTATTAGTTTACCAGATTTAGCCCGCGTAAATGTAGGTTAGGTTAGTAGCAGTCCTTTTTCGATATGAAAGGTACCATATGTGTTTTGCTGTATCCCAGACGACGGGTATGCGTAATTTCAGGATGATCGGTCGAGTAGTTAAGGCGTGAAAGCGTAACAAACAAACTAACATTCGCATCTATAATATTAGTTAGGATGATGGTTAGAGCAGCGATAGCCCAGTGGGGAGACGAACAGACTGCAATGCAGAGGGTCTCGGGTTCGAACTCACGTGGCGCACCTCTGACTTTCGGAAGTTATATGACTTTTCGAAATTATGTGCGTATTGATTGACAATTATCGCCTGCTCCGTGCCTCGGAAAGCACGTTAAGCCGTCGGTCCCGGCTGCCATGAACATCTATGGCAGTCGTTATTGGAAAACTGTGGACACAAAAGATCCCACTAGGTCCAAGTGTCGCCGGTCTGCACTGACTGGCCCCCACATAAGATAAGATAGGATGATGGTAGTCTTTCGGCTCGATATTAAGTGGTTACTAACCAGATAGTCGGCATATCCCTAAACGGGTAGGCACAGATGTAATGTCCTTATTTCACTAGCGTAATATACAAGCTTAGTTAGTCTTTAAGAATTTGTTTGCGCCTATGTTTGTGTGCATCCATGAAGTTCTATGTTTGATGAACTGCCTGCTTCGGTGTTTCCCGAGCGCTATGATAAGTCCTTCTTCAAACGAGGTTTAAAGAGAGTTCTTCTTTCACGGTAGGCAGCGGCTTTACTGTGTCCTGACATTGCTGAAGTCCATGAGCAGCGGTTACCACTTTCCATCAGGTGGGCCACTTGCTAGTCTGCCACGAATAAAAATTCTCCTTCCATTCAGCTGTATTGAGTTTTCTTATTGGAAAATTCAATTCTCGATATCAGCAGAGAGTATGGGAATGATAAGCGCTTGGAACTTTCCAAGGAAGATGGCGTATTGTAGATATTACACCTTGAGGGCACGCGAAACGAACGTACGCCGGCTGCCATGAGCTCTGGCCTGGCGCGACAGACCTAGGGCAGTCTGTCTCTCATGATGAAGTAGCATGCCATATCCCGCGCGCACCTCTCAAAGAAAAAAGCGACGGTAGCCCAGTAGATAAGGCATTGGATTTGCGATCGAAAGGTCGCGGGTTCGAATTCCACCCATTGCACTACGGACGTGAACCCAGTGAACAAGCATTCTAGCTTAGCTGGAGGGGTTAACAAGAATACTAGTAGTTGGAAACCCAAATAATAAGATAAGAAGAGTAAATAAGAAAAAGAAAGAAATACATTTTTCGTCTTCATACCAAAAAGAGACAAAGCTATATACTTTGTAATGCGCTGTCTTATTCTCGCACAAGCTTTAAAAGATGTTGGCGAGGTATACTTACTAGACAGGACCCTCTTCGCTCTCCCCAACAGGCCTCTAACGGTAAGTCTTCTGTAATTCATATCATGCTTTTCTAGCAGACGAAGAGTCTCCTCCGCCTTCGCCTTGTCCTTGAAACCGAAGCCGGAATCTTCTTTATCGTCCTTACCCATGGTTCTGGAAAAGACGAATATATATTGGTTAATGGCAACATTCAGAGAGACCGAATTTCGGTCACGTCAAGGCGGTAAATTTTAACGGTGTCTGGACATCTGCGCAGAAGATTTATTAGTGCAGAAGTGTGTGATTCATTGAGACTATCAAAATCATAGTCTGTCCGTGAACATGGCTGCTGAAAAGCAACCGAAACATCGGGAATAGAATAGGGTAAAATTAAATGTAAATAGTTTTTTAAATTTAAATAGAAGTAAACCGCGTTTAGGAACCGTGTTTAACACTAGTACTTTAAAGTTTCAAAATTAATAAAAGCATTCGAGTTTTAAATTACTAGTGGTGACTCTATATTTAAAATTCAAATATTTTCACGCTTCGCTAAATCCGAGCAACAAGGCCAGAAAGAATAGATGATTCAAAACAAACCGTTTTCCGCATCTACTGTTCCTGTATAACCTAAAAATTGCACTATTCACGTGTCAATGTGGGCGTCCATCTTGTTTGGTTGTGTCATTGATGTAACAGATTTGTAAACATTGCACGGTTTCCTCATAGCATCTGATCATTGATGTGTAGACTACAATGACCCCGACCTCCACGCAAAGTAATTATTTACGTTAAATTTATCGCCCTGATGTTATTTGCTTTGTAGATTCTTGTTAGTCTATTGAGTCGTGTGTGTAAAGACTGCGGATCACGAGTTAGAATCATCGTTCCGGGTTCTAATATCCCGGGATCAGAGAAACAAAAATAAAAAGAAACGTTAAAAAAATGGGGCAGTCTTTGGGGACTGCCGATAGAAGTATAAACTTTAATTCTTGATCATAAACACTTTATAAACAAAAATAGAAAAAGAAGAAAAAAAAGTGGGCAGTTCGGATTTCTGATACTCTCATAAGTTGGTCTTGGGTTATTGAAAGGGTCAAAATATCGTTATTTTTTGCGTAGGACGCACCATTTCTGAGATATTGTTAATATTCTAAAATAATTCAAAAATGGAAAGCGTGGAAGCGTAACTATAACGAAGCGTGACGATAACGCGAGTTCTATGATTTTTGTTCATCCAAGAATTGCTCAACGCGCCTAAACAAATCTTCAAAAATATCAAATGCCTGACGCATTTTAATTGATGAAAAACAGTTCGTCAGAATGTCTTTCTTACATATTATTAAGATTATCGACGTTGCCACCAGAGGCGCTTTTAGAATAGATATGAAAATTGGCAAGACATGCTGACGATCACACTTGTTTAAGGTAATCAAAAATCCATGAACCCCTAAGGTCTGAGTTCACAAACCATTTAACGGCTGTAGCAGTAACGAAAGCTACTGCGTGGTGTCTCAAATTCGATTTACGGATCGGGCAAATTGGTCATGACTTTTCCTAAGATATTTTCAGTAGCTCGAAGACTTAAATGAAGTCCGGTAATAGGCTGGCTCTCTATTATGAAATGTGGGTATATTAGGTACACCGCTGCCTATTCCTTTGGGGATTTAAGCGTGCGACTTTATATTTAAAAAAGGAAGACATCTAGGTATTCGTTCTACCTACAAACAGTTAATTTTTGACACATCCTAACTAATATTACTAAATGGCGAATGTGAGTTCGTTTATTTGTTACGCTTTCAGGCCTTAATTACTAATCGATCGTCATGAAATTTTGTAGGATACCTTTCATCCAGAAAAAAGTATTGTTACTAATCTAACCTAACCTACATTTACGCGAGCGAACCCGCGGGCAGAATCTAGTATCCTATAAAAATATGAACTGCCCGTAGTTACAAAGTTACAATAATGTTGAATGTTGTTCTCACAGATAGAAACCGGGCTCTAATAGATTGTTGTATAAGCTTAAGTTCATCTTATCAAGAAAATTAATCAATTAAATGATCACATAAACTGTCTGATTACTCACAAATTACATATACACGCATTTTAATAAACATTACATCATCACAGATTATTTGAATAAATTATGTAAAAACGGTATTGACCTTAAGAGTTATGTCATTAACAAAAATGGCGCCAAATTCAAATGTCAAAATGAACAAGATGGCCGTGCGATTTATGTATTGTTTTGATGGTTTTAAGGCTATCGTAAATGACATTTATTACCAACATTACTTAGTTATATTATATAATGTAAAGTGGTTTACATATTAGGTGTATTACTTTGTAGAATGCGGCTCTGATTCCTAAATTCACGAGCGTTAAAACAGCGTATTATCCCACGGTACTTCATGCTTTAAAAGTTTTTAATAATAGCAACCATTGATATAGGTTTTTTATACAAATTATAGCAACATAACTAAGGCTGGTTTCACAGTCGCGCCGTCGAGCGGCGCGGCGCCGTCCAGACGCGCGCGCTTGTAAATTCACTAGTAGCGTTTTATAGTCACGCTGTTGAAGCGCGCCGCGTTTCTCATAGGTCCGCCTTGCGTCAAGAGCGTGCTGTTGAAACGCGCTGTTCGACGGCGCGACTGTGAAACCAGCCTAAAACTAAGTTTTAATCTTCTTACACGCTCTTGTCCGTACTGTTAATTTTCTGGATGGAATGTACCCTATGTCCATATTCATAACCCTGATGCAATGTCATGATGATCGATCGAGTATTTAAGGCGTGAAAGCGTAACAAACAAACCCACATTCGCATATTTTATAATATTAGTTAGGATTCATGTAGTGTATTTCCTATTCTGGTTTTTTATTTTTTTTTTATTTTGCTCGTCAGAATGACCACACTCCACCTGATGGTAAGCAGTAGTGTGGTCTAAGAACAGTGGCCCCCACACCGCCCTCATAGCAGCCGAGGCGATGTTGAGGTCTCTACTTTGACGGCCTTATTACTTTTATTTATTTATGTACCAAATAAATAAATAAAAGTAATAATTGTAATCCAAAAATAAAACCACTTTCATACTGTGACGAAAGACAAAACACATTAAAATGCAACGACGTCACCTATTTAAATTCGACTCACGTGCATTTAAATAAATAAGTACAATGTATTATAATCTGTAAAGCGGAATATTTACTGAAACAAATGCTTTCAGTCTCAAGGTTTTTACACAGTAAGATAATTTATCATGTTGCTTTTGGGACATTTGTTTAAGACTGCATTGTTTGCCGTGTTGATTTTTGTTTAAAATAGTATTTTGAGCACAAAAGCCAGTTGTTGGGGCAAGTAATAGTGAGCAAATCCTTTTTCTTTTACTGTATTAAGACGATAGCCCAGTTGGAGACCGTTAGGGTGCCGCGCAGAGATCTTTTTTAGGGTTCCGTATGACATGATTTTTTTGCCGTTTTTATAGATACGGAACCCTTCGTGCGTGAGTCCGACTCGCACTTGGCCGGTTTTTTTTTTAAATTGTAATTGGCATGCGTTTGACCGCGATCTCACCTGATGTTAAGTGACGATGCAGTCAACGAAGATACCTATTCAATCTCGACTTGAGGACAAGACTCTAGTTGGATTTGGAATCTCTGATTTTTCGTAATTATGTGATACTAGATTTTGCCCGCGGCTTCGCTCGCTTTAATTTAGAATTTGACAATCAATTCGGGTTGTACTCTGCTTGTAATGTATAATTCAATCATGATTCGAAACACATTTATTATTGTTTTCCTCGGGAACAGTAATTTTTTTCGGGATGAAAGGTAGCCTATGTCCGTTTCTGTACACCTGTCAACGTATATGCAAAATTTCAGGATGATCGGTTCAGTGGTTTAGGCGTGAAAAGGTAACAAATAAACAAACTCATTTTCGCTTTTATAATACTAGTTAGGATTAAATAGTTACTTGTTCGCTTTGACGGTAAAGGAAAACATCGTGAGGAAATCTGCATGTCTGAGAGTTCTCTATGTTTTCCATTTTATGAAGTCTGCAAACCTTCACTGGGCAGCGTGGTGGACTATGGCCGTACCCTTCTCACGCTGTGAAGAGGCACGGGCCCAGCAGAGGGTCAATTGATATACAGGTCTGATATTAATCAATCAAATAACTACACTGGAACATTGAGACAACTACCATCTTAGTCTTCCCGTGACCATGGCTGCTGAAATGCAACCGAAACGTCGGGGAAAGTGTAAACATAAATATAAATAGTATAATAGCATAGTAATAGTATAAATAGTTTTAATAGTTTCAATAATTTAATTAGCTTAAAAATAGTAAAGTTTAATAGTAATAGTAGTGTAACAGTTTTCAAAATTTTGTAATAAAGTGTCAAATAAATAAATGCGTATGTAAGTTTGTTATGCTTTCACGCCTTTATCACTTGATCGATCTTACGTAGGGTACTTTTCATCTAGAAAAAGGACTGTACCCAAGACATAAAAGTTTAATGTCAAAATATAGGTCAACGCGAGCGAAGCCACGTGAAACATCTAATCCTTACTTCCTTACTATATTTCCTTACTTAATATTATAAATTCGAAAGTAACTCTGTCTGCCTATCTGTCTGTCTGTCTGTCTGTCTGTTACATTTTCACGGCTAAACCACTCAACCGATTTAGATGAAATTTGGTACAGATATAGTTTAAAACCTGGGGAAGGATATTGGCTACTTTTATTGATGTCGGGCGGAGCCGCGCGCAAAAGCTACTAATATTATAAATTCGAAAGTAACTCTGTCTGTCTATCTGTTTGTCTGTTACCTTTTCACGTGTAAACCAGTCAACCGATTTAGATGAAATTTGGTACAGATATAGTTTAAAACCTGGGGATGGACATAGGCTACTTTTTATTGATGTAGGTACCACGCGGGCGGAGCCGCGCGCAAAAGCTAGTATTATATATATCAAGAAAAAGCCTAGAGCTACTGGTCCCTATATATTTGACCCTTGCGATGTGTTGTATAGGTAAAACTTACAAACGCCAGTACATAGCTATCAGGAAGGATCTAAAAATCTTTGGCCCAAAGAATTATTTTTTGTCAAGGCTGGCACACGCGAGTAAATACCTTTAGTGTTACTAGCGTTAATATATGATGGTAACCGTTTTCAATCAAGCAGTATGCTTTTTACGCACAATGGCCCAATTGTGGGGCTAAGTGCGGATAACACACGTCCAACTAACTAACTAAGCAGTATGCTTGTGCGTCTAACTAGAAAAATAGAAAATAAGTAGGTGGCAACACTTTGTATTCTGTGATTTATAGCTGAATATTGGCCTTCGTAACCCTCACATGTTTATAATCAGCTGCCAACTAGGTCATCTAGTGCCGCCATGTTTTATTGTATCGAGGGGGCGCCACTGTCTTTGTCTATACATTAATACGTGAAAATCTTTGCACCGCTCTTTAAGCATATTGCACTCAAGACGAGTGTGAGATTTGGAATAGTTACAGTATATATGAAAAAGAGTACAGAAATATATCCTAACTAATCCTTATCTTATCTTATCTTATGCGGGGGCCAGTCAGTGCAGACCGGCGACACTTCGACCCAGTGGGATCTTGTGTGTCGACACTTTCCCAATAACGACTGCTATAGATGTTCATGGCAGCCGGGACCAACGGCCTAACGTGCTCTCCGAGGCACGGAGCAGGCGATAATTGTCAATCAATACGCACATAATTTCGAAAAGCCATATATCTTCCGAAAGTCAGAGGTGCGCGACGTAGGTTCGAACCTGAGACCATCTGCATTGCAGTCTGTTGGTCTCCTCACTGAGCTATCGCTGCTCCTAACTAATCCTTACTAATATTATAAATTCGAAAGTAACTCTGTCTGTCTGTTACCTATTCACGGCTAAACCACTCAAGCGATTTAGATGAAATTTGGTACAGATATAGTTTAAAACCTAGCGAAGGACATAGACTTTTTGTTGATGTAGATACCACGCGGGCGGAGCCGCGCGTAATAGCTAGTAGCTAGTATTATAAATGCGAATGTGAGTTTGTTTGTTACGCTTTCACGCCGTAACTCCTCGACCGAACATCATGAAATTTCGTATATACGTAGTCAGGGGTACAGAAAAGGATATAGGGTACCATTCATCCAGAAAAAAGTACTATGTGCGAAGGCATGAAAATTAATCTTACCTTAACAACATTTACGCGAGCGAAGCTGCGGGCAAAATATAATAAAAATAATATTCTACCACAAAGACACAACACCATCTAGCCCAAACTAAGCAGAGCTTGTACTATAGGTACTAGACAATGGATAAATATACATATATACTTTTTTTTGTAAATATTATATAAATATTTGTATTACTGAAAGAATTTTGAGAATCGGTTCTGTTATGGGAATGTTAATGTTCTCATAGCCAGTTGCACTCACTGATCGGTAAACGATTAGCGAGGTTAAGCAACGTTGGGTGCGGTCAGTTCTTAGATGGGTGACCACTTAGTGGTATTTCATCTGAGCGTCTCCGTGCTTCGGATGGTACGTAAAAAGTTATTTTTATACAACTAAGGTGGCAAACAAGTATATGCCCCACCTGATGGTAAGTGGTCACCGTAGCCTATGGACGCCTGCAACACCAGAGGCATCACTTGCGCGTTGCCAACCCTTTAGAAAAGAAAAGGAAGTGGGAAGGAGAAGGAGCGGCAAGGCGGAACGAGGGTGATTGGGCCTCCGGCACTCTCACTCACCAAACGAAACACAACAGTAGGAACACTGGTATTCGACGTCGATACTCTGTGAGAAGTCCTTCCCCGGTCGAGCCGGCACATTCATGCTGAAATCAGCGAGGCTCTACTACTACTCATATACCGCGTTCAACCAAACAAACAAACAAATAACCAAACTCTTCAGCTTTATAATATTAGTACAGAATGACTCAACACTTCCTCGATCGATCGCATCTCGAGGCGATGCCAAGTAATATCATATACTATACATATAATAGGTAAAATCACACATGACTCCCACGTCGCATTAAAACGGAGATTACGTAACGCGCTTTAAAAAATAATCTTAGTCCATGCCTAACCTATGACGTCATATCCTAAATTACTAGAGAACTAGAGAGGGCGGCTGAAACAGTTCTTTATACTGAAATAGAAAGCATAATCTGTGCTATTAAAATGTTGTTGAGAATCTGTGTCTGTAGATTAAAAAGTAGTGTGGCTAGGTTTTATAAGAAGGCTATTTGGAATATGTACTTTAACAAAACACTTAGTGGTATTTCATCTGAGCGTCTCCATGCTTCGGAGGGCACGTAAAAAGTCAGTCCCGGTTGTTGTCAAATTGACAGCAGTCGTTAAGCCATGTCAGAGGCCTACGGGCGGCTTGAACAACTCTTGACAACAGGTTGGCCACTAACCACACGAAAAGAAAGAAGACTTTAACAAAAAATTAATTAATTCTGTATTTTTGTCTATACGGGGCTGATATTATTATATTTAATACTAGGTGACCTGCGCAACTTCGTCTGCTTCACATAAGAGAATTTTCCCCGTTTTTGCAACATTTTTCATTGATGCTGGGCTCCTATTGGTCGTAGCGTGATGTTACATATGTAGCCTATAGAGCAGCGATAGCTCAGTGGGGAGACCAACAGACTGTAATGCAGAGGGTCTCGGGTTCGAACCCACGTCGCGCACCTCTGACTTTCGGAAGTTATATGATTTATCGAAATTATGTGCGTATTAATCGACAATTATCGCCTGCTCCGTGCCTCGGAAAGCACGTTAAGCCGTTGGTCCCGGCTGCCATGAACATCTATGGCAGTCGTTATGGGAGAGTGTCGACACAAAAGATCCCACTGGGTCGAATTGTCGCCGGTCTGTATTGACTGGCCCCCACATAAGATAAGATACATAGCCTATAGTCTATAAATGGACTATCCAACACTAAAATAATTATTCAATTCGAACCAGTAGTTCCTGAGATTAATGCGTTCAAACAAACAAACTCTTCAGCTTTATAATATCAGTATAGGTTCAACCTAAACAGATAAAAAGACTACGTTAACCAAATCAAAAAAAAAACAAGCGAATTAAGATAAATAAAAACAGATTTTTGAAGTGAAAACTTCTTTAGGCGCGTTGAGCACTTCTTGGGTGAACAAATATCATAGAACTCGCGTCATCGTCACGCTTCCACGCTTTCCATTATTGAATTATTTTGGAATATTAACAATATCATATCTCAGAAATGGTGCGTCCTACGCAAAAAATAACGAAATTTTGGCCCCTTTAATAATCTCTAAGAGAGTATCAGGAAACCGAACCGCCCCTATTTTTTTTGTTATGAAGTGTTTATGATCAAAGATTAAAGTTTTCACTTCTATCGGCAGTCCCCAAAGACTGCCCCAATTTTTTTTTATTTTGTCTCTTCTGGAAAGTTGTATTTTGGCTTTTACTACTTTTCATCCTCCAAGGAGCGAATTGTAGGCAATAACAACAAGGCCTAAATGGAATTTGAGAGTGGCGCGCCTCTGTGCGTGTTTATATTACTAATTGAGCTCACGTCTAGGGCTGTCAAAGACATAGATTGGCCGTGAGCTTGGCTTCCTTAGTCTTAAAGATCTTACAATCATATTAGCCCTGTATGTAAACTGTCCCACAGATGGGCACAGACCATTTCTTAGTGTGAGAATGATTAGGCCTTAGTGCACAATGCTGGCCGCTGGTTGGCAGACTTCACATATCTTTTAAAAGAGTGGCCGTGAGTTTCTTGCAGGTTTCTTCTCATATGCTTTACCCTTTGCCTGAACATAGCAACTAACCTAAATGTAGCTTCAGTAACTCCACTTAGCTCACTAACTTTGGCGCTCATACGTGTTACTTTGTGACCTAAATGAAAATGTAAGAATAATAACTAGCGGTCGCCTAGTGCTCGAAATTCGACCAAAGTTTTCCTGTAAGATATTGCTGATATATGTCATTATATATTGATATATGTAACCATAGTTACGCGCTTCGACTGCGTGTGTCAAATGCATGGTTGTGTGCGTGTAGTGTTTTTTTTATTAATTAGGATTCGCCCCTCCTTCTCCATATAAACTTTAACTGTGCCAAATTTCATACTCCTCCGTTCGCGCAATTTTCGTAAAAATGAGTACAAAGTTTTTGCTTCACGTATTAATATATCCTTACTATTCCTTACTAATAGTCTGTATGTTACCTTTTCACGCTCAACGCTCAACGCTGTAACTAATATTTTAATTGTTTTCTATAATTATTAATATTTGCATGCCTAATACAGGCAGAATGTAGCCTGGACTATTCACCATTGTTAAATCTGGTAACACCTGTATTCTGTGCAAATAAATGTTTCTTTCTTTCTTTCTTTCAATCCGCTAAACCGATTTTAATTAATTGAAATTAAACTACTATATACGGATTTTATCGCGTTGTTTATTTGACACTGTTACAAAATTTTTTGAAAAACTGTTACACTACTATAAATTTGTAAAGTTTAATAGTAATTATAGTAGTGTAACAGTTTTTCAAAAAATTTTGTAACAGTGTCAAATAAACAACGCGATAAAATCCGTATATAGTAGTTTAATATCAATGAATAACATTCGCGTAAACAGAAGACAATATTACGATTTTAATTAAATTTGGAATGGAGATAGCTTGAGACCCTGAGAAGGACATAGGCTATATAACATCACGCTACGGCTCACAGGAGCAGTGCAGTAACCACAAATACACAGTGGTATTTGTGGTTACTGCGCCGCTCAGTACGCGGATGAGACCGCGGGCACAGCTAGTAGATAATAAAATAATAAAAATATTTATTATATAACAATACAATATGTATGCAATATCCGTTGGGCCTACACTAGGCGAAGCCTGTCCTGTGGGTACCTATAACGATCACAATTTGGTTAACTTATTTAGATTTATAATTTATTAGCTTTTGCCCGCGGCTTCGCTCGCGTTAATTTAGAATTTGACAATCAATTCGGGTTGTGCTCTGCTTGTAATAATATAATTCAATCATGATTCGAAAGACACGTGGCGCCACCTATTATCATAAGAACGTTATTGTCGTTTTCCCTGGGAACAGTAATTTTTTTCGGGATGAAAGGTAGCCTATGTCCGTTACTGTACACCTGACAACGTATATGCAAAATTTCAGGATGATCGGTTCAGTGGTTTAGGCGTGAAAAGGTAACAAACAAACAAACTCATTTTCGCTTTTATGATATTAGTTAGGAGTTAGGATTTTTCCTTGTAAGTACTCCTGGAGAAATAAAGAATTTTTAATCCGTTTATTAACTTGTGATGACATCGGGCGGCGGTCTCTTCTATTCGAATGCGTGAATATTGTCAGCCCTAGTGATACCCCAGTCGTGAGCACACTGTGTGATTACGACAGTAAACACGTGCCGAGTGACGTCACATATATGCATGTTCACATAAGATTTATATGTCATTCACACTTTGTAGTGTCACTATGTTATTTATATGGACGCGCCTGTGAGCACATCTGTCGCACGTTCATCTATACTAATATTATAAAGTTGAAGAGTTTGTTTGTTTGTTTGTTTGAACGCGCTAATCTCAGGAACTACTGGTTCGATTTGAAAAATACTTTTAGTGTTGGATAGCCTATTTATCGAGGAAGGCTATAGGCTATATAACATCACGCTACGACCCACGGGGCGGCGCAGTAACGATAAATGCGGGGGAAACCGCAGTAACATCTAGTAATAAGTACATTATATATGACCAAATTTTAGGTTAGATTAGTAACAGCACTTTTTCTCGATGAAATCTCCTTTTCTGTTCCCCTGACAAAGTGTATGCTAAATTTCACGATGATCGGTCGAGTAGTTAAGGCGTGAAAGCGTAACAAACAAACTCACATTCGCATTTATAATATTAGTTAGGACTAGTTGTTACCCGCGACTTCGTCTGCGTAGATTTTGACTAAAAAGTTTTTGTCACCGCGGAACCCTATTTTTTTTCTAAAATCAAAGTAACCTAAGTTAGTCCTTATAACATCAGCTATCTGCCAGTGAAAGTCCCGTCAAAATCGGTTCAGCCGTTTCGGAGATTAGCCGGAACAAACAGACAGACCGACAGACAAAAATTTTAAAAATAGATGCTTTCGTATAGGTACCTTATATACTTTCATATGCATTAGATAAAAAGCTGTTATTTTGACATTACAAACATACACTTCAATTTTATTTATTTGTATAGATAAGGATGTAAGTACAAAGTATATACCTAGGTGTGTACTATACAGAATGTACCAGAAGTCGACGTCAAGCTTGAATCAGGTAACAGGCTAAGTTATAATAGCTATCAGAAAAATATTTAAAAAATCAAAGCTACGTATTTTAAAAAGGGATTAAATATAATGACCACCAAAAATACTAATTGCCCAGCAAAATATGCTTACTAAAATATATCATAACGAGCACCTATACGTCTCAAATCACTGCATTCCGTCTCGGAAGGGTTAGGTTATGTTAGGTTCCTTCTTAAACCCACCCGAAAATAGGAGCCCCGCGAAGTGGGGCTCCGTCGACTTAGTTTAATCTCTTTAAATATTTTTTTGCTGTGCAGTTATAGGTACTACCCTTTTAAAAATTATAGGCATAATAAAAAAAAACAAAAAATCTACACCATATGTCGGTTTTTCACTCTTGTAATTACAGATATTTACTCTATGAATATGTCCAGCAGTGGACGTCTTTTGGCTGTCATGATGATGATGATGATGATGACTCTATGAATTATTTTTGTTTGTTATGTAATCTCGAATAATCGATAGAAATCGACATTGTTCTGTGTTGTTGTCACTTATTGGATTTTATTGTCTGCTCCTTATCGGTCAAGACACGACAGTTTCAATAAAGGTGCTAATTAGAGCAATAAAATATTCAAGATTAGATTAGACTTACTTAAACTTGGTAGGTATATGGGACAATTAAATTCTAAATAAACGAGATGGGTGTAAAAACCCATGATTCAACCTCTTCGTCTTAAATGTAAAAGTAATGAAAATAATGACCCCTATATCTCGGGGGTCTTTTGACCCACACGGTCCATATTTAAACTCAACCGAGGTATGACCCCAAGGTGTCTGCACACCAAGTTACAAGTCAATCGGTCCAGTGGTTCCGGAGTTATGCCTGTCACTAACAGACAGACACACAGACCCACATAGTGTTTTTATTAACCTCTTCGAAGAAGACTCAGAGATTAATAAATGCACAAATGTTTAAGTAGTTGTCTTGCCACTGCTAATACGCTGTGTTATGGGTTCGATTCCCACACGGGACAATGTGTGTGATCCACAAATAGTAGTTCTGAGTCTGTGTGTACTTTGTGTCCGTTGTTTGAATGATTGTGAAGGCCTCTACGTCACAAGAATTATTCCTAGTGCGGCAGCTGCCTTTTAGATTTCGAAAAAACTCTTATACAACAGCTTTGTCCGTCCGTCTGTCTGTTATACAACTTTCAACTCGAGAACCGTAAGAGCTAGAGACTCGCGGTCAACGCCATTCGACTCAGCATAGTCGATATACCCCCGAAATTACGATGACCTTTGACCTCTAACACGATATAATACCACGTACCTGAAGATATCATTTTTTCGACCTCTAAGATTTACGGCAATTCATTGCAGTTTCTCATTTGTTTTTAAATGTTCTTCATGATAATATTGTCTTACGATTACGTGAATGTTATGACGACTCGATGGCGTAGTGGTTAGTGTAACCGACTGCCACGCCTGAGGTCGCGGGTTCGATTCCCGCACAAGTCAAACATTTGTGTGCATGACCATGGGTGTTTGTCTTGGTCTGGGTGTTTCTATGTATAATATGTATGTATTTACAAAAAAATAAGTATATATGTATGTTTATCCATTGTCTAGTACCCATAGTACAAGCTCTGCTTAGTTTGGGCTAGATGGTGTTGTGTGTATGTGGTAGAATATTATATTATTATATTATTATTATTATTGAAATTAAATTACTTAATACGGATTTTGTTTGTTGTTTACTTAAAAACACTATTATTACATAATATTTTTTAAACTATTAAACTACTACTGTTCAATTTCACTACTATTAAAGCTACATAAATTATTAGATTACTAACTTTTGTTTGCGGCTTTGCTTGTATTAGGTTATGTTGATAATAGTACTTTATTAGCCTATGTTACTCGCTGATAATATAGCTTTCTAATAGTCAAAGAATTTTAAAATCGGTTTGGTATTTTTTAAGTTAGACCCTTACAAACAAACAAACAAAATATTAACATACTTCTCTTTTTATAATATTAGTAGGTATAGATTAAAATTCAACAATAAGTAATAAGTGTTTTATAATATACAACGTAATAAAATCCGTATAAAGTAGTTTAATTTTAATATTAGAATATTGAAATTAAACTACTTTTCTCTTTTTACCTTGTTTGGAAATCAAACTTACGACACTAACTAGGCCACTATTTGCCGTTAACAAGGTAAGTATTTATGTAAAAAGAACAGGTTTATTTATAATTACTTAATTGTACATTACTTGACTATTTAAATACACTGATTAGTACTCGTCTGTTTGTTAAACTAATTACATATACCTAGTCAAAGACTACAAATAAAAACTCTTTAGTTATTTAAAACATATTCAGTGCTTTATATCCGCTTGCTTTTTCCTCTATTACCCATAAATACATATCTGCACGACTATATCTTCGAGTAGGTAGAGGCTTATAACACCCAACGAACAATGGTCAAATCGTACCTGACGGCGACCCGACATGTATTGTATATGAAAAAATCCGTTATTGTTTAAGATTTTAGGAAAGTTAAGAAATATCTGTTTATGAAGCTAGGAAAAAAGATATACCTACATTGTTTTTGATATTGTATTTTTCTTTAACTTACATAATTTTAGAACGCATCTTTTCATTTCACTTACGATGTGATTCGTTTCTTTTCACATACTAAAAGGATCAATACACAATGCTTGCAATTATTTTCATATTTTCGAAGAGTTATTAACAGTAGTACAAATAAATAAATACGTAGAGATCAAACCAGTTAGTATTATTTTTTATGGAACACAGCGTTTTGTTCACAATATTAAAATATTTAGGCTTCTTCCACATTATTTTCATACAGGATGGTATTAAATACATGAAAATAAACCAATCCCACTCCAGTTTGTTTCTGGACATGGCAAATAAAAACCAGGTACAGCTCCTATAGAAATTTGGCTATTGTTCTTTCGCTAACAATATTTAGGTAGGTACCTATGTAATCGAAGCCGAGCCTATTACTGTTAACCACATAGTAGATCCAAACTCTCTGTGTTGCTATACTTACTATTGAAATTTTGTTGACAGATAAGCCCAATAAAACTTTTTTCGACTCTCGTATGGATCCCGGAACCGAGTGCACAGCAGTCTGGTGCGTCATCGGGGCAATGTTACCCGGTTAAGGGCCTTCGAGCTTTTAAAAAAAGCTCGATGACTATGCTTACCCTAAATGAAATACTCGTTCCAGAATCCTAACTATTTACTATTGTTATAAATGCGAATGTAAGTTTGTTTGTTTGTTAAACTATCACGCTTTAACTACTCGACCGATTATCATGAAATCGCATACGCGTTTTCAGGGGTACGAAAAAGAACTCGGAAGCGGAAAACAACCTTTCTCACAATAGAGTACTGTTCCCGAGAAATAGATAATTGACATAGGTAACCTGTATTTCCGCGAGCGAAGCAACGGGCAAATTTGAGTATAGCTACTTATAATAGTTTAATCATCGATCAAATATACCATAGATGCACGATCGTCGCTCGAAAAACGGCCCCAACAAAACTGTGCATAAATCAGTCGTATGCGCTATATTATGTACCTGTCCCACTCACTCTTGCGTGCGCTGCCCGTAAGCGAGAGCGAATCGACACCACTACTACGGTGGAGACCGTACCATATAGGTACTTAGTATGCTTGCGTATCGCGATCGCGAGTAACACACTTAGGACGCTTTACATTGACGCGTTTTAACTAAACTATTACAAAATGTTTCTCAGTGGGCGTTCAATGGTTATTCCGGTTTATTTCCTGGATTGCATAATAAATGCAGACACTTATAAGTGAGTAGTACTGGTCAGTGCAACATACTGACGCGGTTTTTGTATGAGAATGTGCATCTATGGTATATTTGATCGAAGAGTTTAATATATCCAATCACTGCCTTGGTAGTGCGGAGAGTGTGAAAGCGACTGCTATGGACGAGGTTTCGAGTTTGAGTGTACTTGAGGGTTGCCAACCTTAGAACTTTATTTCTCATACAGAAGCAGGCAAAAACCTCGTAATTTTGATCTCAAACCTCGTACATTATATATTTCGGTAATATTAAAAATTACTAAAAATAAAAATAGTTCAGCCCGTAGAGAATTCATCAAATTTTTTAATTGTCTGCGTATTATTGCCTCCCATTTATGCTACAAAATGTTGCTTGCAAAGTGATATCATTGTTATTATTTTCACTATATCAAAATCTCGTACATAACTGTACGAGGTTGACAGTGTCCTCGTACCTCGTACGGGATACCGCAAATCTCGTATTTGTACGAGGAACCTCGTATGGTTGGCAACCCACCAGTACTTTGTGTGCGTCGATAAAAAAAGTTCAGCCACTGATTTACAGCTAAACTATAGACTCAATTCTGTATCCTTCAAAAAAGCAAAGGTGTAAACAACATATTTCTTCAAATATGTTTTTAGATCACAATTGGCGAACATAATATTGCTGGCTACCGGGTACCTACATTTCCAGACGCCTTACTGCTATGGATAATCTTCTTTACATTTAGCTTGAAACGTGAATCAAACCCAAGTATTTACGTTTACACTCAAACATATACAAAACATAATGTTAATAATATCCGCGTTTAAATTTAGCGAGTTAAGTATTCAAATTCATTGAAGTGTAAGACGGTTAATTTATCCATGAAATAAGTGTATTGTGTATATAACCTTCGTAGAAAAACCTATAGTTTTTCTAGCATTTCAAAATGATGTCATTCTTGAATAATGTTGACTTAAAATACAAATAGATACGTGTAATATGAAGTCACGTTTAAAATAAACAATTATCAAATAAAATACTCACGATTAAAACTGTATTTATAATAAAAATGTCCTTATAATATCGACTAGCACGATCACGTTTAAATAAAAACTTTTTACTAATATATCTACGCACTTCTTTCTTTCTGGGAGTAACTCTATTGACTAAACGTTTTAAAAACATCCATAGAGGCGGGAACGTATTGTTATAACCCAACCAAATTGAAAACACATCTGTCATCACCAAAAATAATCCCGCCGAAGTTGATTTTAAATCGGTCGTATTGCCGTTCGGAAATATTTCATTGTAACCCGACCGAATGGAAAAGTGTTTACCGTGCGTTTAAATAGTTAATGTTACGCTGATATTTGAGTCGGTAGGGTTGTTAAGAAACAAATTCTACTAAAATAGTGTAGTGACGTAACTGTTTCAAGGTTGTGTTTATAAAGCGTCATGACATCATCCCGTCGACATGACACCGGGGGAGACTTAACCTTCGGTTTATCTCTTAACTATTAAGTTATTGCTTAATATGTGGCCTCCCGCCTCATAGATCACCGCGCCCGCAATCGTAGACTACCTATCTCTTCACTCACTTTTACGGCCTAGTTACCATTCATAGGAAGTTTTAAGTATCTGTAGGCCTGCATATATCCGGGATTTAAGTCGGGTATTTGATACTCTAGAAAAAATATTGGTATTGTATCAGAGAAATACAGACTACAAGCAAATTGTTATTGGGTACCTATTCTGGAAGGGTATTCTTCGTAGCAGAGTCTTCCACGAGACAGGCATATTTTTAGACCTGGTGGAATGCATTCACACTAACCTGTTCGCGGGGAATGGGGAGCGGAGAGGTTATGTCGGGCTCAACCGGGGAAAGATGGAACGTCCCGAGTACTACCGACTAAATCTACCACGATGTGCCAACTCTCTGCCTTGTGGGTGGGTCGCTGGAACTGAAACTACATCAGCGACCCACGAGACAGGCCTAGCTTAGTGTGAAAGGTTTTTGTTAATTGTATACTGTATACAAAATTCTGAGAAAATTATCATCGATACTTACCTTTTTTAAAGCTTGACGTTTCGGCCAAGTTGTACCGTATTTATCGTGCAAAGCAGTGATTATAAAAACATTGGGGAAGTCTTTGGGGACTGCTGATAGAAGTGAAAACTTTAATCCTTGATCATAAACACTTCTTTATAAACCAAATTATAAATCAAAAATAATTAAAAAATTGAAAGCGTTCGGTGACGATAACGCGAGTTCCATGATTTTTGTTCATCCAAGAAGTGCTCAACGCGCCTAAAGAAGATTTCACTTAAAAAACATTGGGGCAAACTTTGGGGACTGCCGATAGAAGTGTAAACTTTAATTCTTAATCATATTTATAAACTAGATGTTCTCGCGGATTCACCCGCGTTTATCGTTACTGCGCTGCCCCTGTGTGTCGTAGCGTGATGTTATATAGCCTATAGCCTTCCTCGATAAATAGGCTATCATGAGATTAGCGCGTTCAAACTAACAAACAAACAAACTCTTCAGCTTTATAATATTAGTATAGATAGCTGACCCGCGCAACTTCGTCTGCGTCACATATGAGGGAGAGTGGGTCGTAGGCACCTATAATACAATTTTAAAGGAGCTGAAACATTCTTTGTTAAATCCACGAACCACATAAGAACCATTGAACAACATTTTATAAATATACCTACAGTGCTAATTTAAAATCACGCAGAATAAACCAGGAGAAACATCGTTTTTACTATGTCTGTAATGGGTAATTATTTTGCTGCGATGTTATTTTAAAACTGCGATATCTCCTAAGATATATATATGTATCAAATGATGTAAAGGGCAATTTTGTTTTAAATTAAATACTTGTGATGAATAACGTATTTATTTGGATAAGGATTAATATCATGTTTATAATAATACCTTCGCAAATAATGCATAATTTTAGAACAAATTTGGTTAGCATAAAAAAAGTTATAGTGATCCAACCTTAAAAGATAGATATGCTGTCGCGGACTTTTTTTTTGAACTTTTAAAGAGGAAAAATTCTGTCATACATGATTTTTGCGAAACTTTAACTGTTTACGCAGCGCACGCAGTGGAAGCTCTCAAAAGGAAAAAGACCCTCCGATTTTGAAACATTCTTCATTGGTGCTCCGCTCCTATTGATCTTAGCGTGATGATATATAGCCTAAGCTTTCCTCGATAAATGGGCTATCTAACACTGAAAGAATTTTTCAAATCGGACCAGTAGTTCCTGAGTTTAGCGCGTTCAAGCAACCAAACAAACAATCTCTTCAGCTTTATAATGTTAGTATAGATAAATAAAAAAAGGAGCGGGTCGGATTTCTGATACTCCCTTAAGAGGGAGTCAAAATTTCGTTATTATTTGCGTAGGACGCACCATTTCTGAGATATTAAAAGGGGTACAAAGATTTATCTTCACGTATATTATACTAGATTTCGCCCTGCGGCTTCGCTCGCGTAAATGTCGGTTAGGTTAGATTAGTAAGTACCTAACAGTACCTAGTTTATTCTGAATGGAAGGTAAGTAAGTAATTCTAGTATCAAGACGGTTTTTTTACAGTACTAACAGGGATACCATATCACGATTTTTTAAATATGCCGTCTTTTTTAAGGGACACGACTCGATTGACAGACCTTATATGCACTTTTTTTGCTGTGTTATAATATCTGTATAAGAACGTGTACCCATATTTTGAAAAATAAATACTTACTTTACTTACTTACCTTACTTTACTTTACTATGCCATCAGTTCAAATGCGCTCGGTTTCCCATCAACATATTGGTTCATTATTATAATACAAAACAAGTATACATTAAAACAGTTAAAATAATCAAACTGATTTTGACTTTAATCCTAATAGTTAGAATATATATTCGCTTGGCAAAATAATAATTTAATTCATGCCAGTTCAAGTAATGTTTCGGTAGGGTTGCTGAAGCGTTGAATCTGTTTTACATATTTTTTATATTCACCTATTTAGTGCTGTGTCGTCACTCGTCATTGTTATAAATAGCACAGACTGTCATTATATATTATATACTTATAGATAGGTAGGTACTGAAATGACGAATACGTGCGAGTCGGACACTTGTAAGGAGGCTTTACTATCATAATTTAGACTTGATTGCCTTTTTATTATTTATTGTTCGACACTAGAAGCATGAAGCTTGTATGTATCTTGCTTTTACGATAAAACGAAGGACATCATTCCATTAGGTCACGCGAGCGAGAAAATGGTTGTCAAAATCGCAATTTTCAATCGGCAACATCTTGCTGTGGTAATTTTTAGTTCACTCTCTTTCTATATTGCCTATAGTACCTATTTCATTTAGTGGTAATGCAAAAACTAAGGTTCTTCCAGACCTAAAAAAGAAAGGGTTGAGAAGAAATACCACTGAAATAGTAACAACTAACAATACAGGTCAACTGGCATATGTTTATATATTTATTGAAGTGAAAATTTCTTTAGGCGCGTTAGCACTCACTTCTTGCGTGAACAAAAATCATAGAACTCGCGTCATCGTCATGCTTCGTCGTCGTCACGCTTCCATGCTTTCCATTTTTGAATTATTTTAGAATATTAACAATATCTCAGAAATGGTGCGTCCTACGCAAAAAATAACGAAATTTTGATCCCCTTAATAACTTCTAAGACAGTATCTGGAATCCGACCCGAACCTTTTTTTTTGTTTATAAAGAAGTGTTTATGATCAAGGATTAAAGTTTTCAATTCTATCGGTAGTCCCCAAAGACAGTACAAATTTTTTTTCATATAAGGGGAACTGTCGACTGCCTGCCTGTCCCTGGCTACGTCCAAGAATAGAATAAAACAAAAGCTTGTGAAAACATGTATCTAGCTAGTGCGACCCCTTAATTTTGCTTGTAATATTTATATTCTATTAGCGACCCGCCCTGGCTTTGCACGGGTAGTACAAAACCCACAAAATATACACCTAAACGGTGTATAATTTTTTAAGGGATTTTGTATCCTATGTTTGTATCTCCCCCATAAATTACTCTGTCTATTCTATTGGTGAAAAACACATGAAAATTGGTGAAAAACACATGAAAATCCGTTCAGTAATTTTTAATCTCGTAAACAAAGTCCTCTGGCCGCGTCTAGGCAGGGGACTTTGTTTTATAATATGTAGTGATACACAGGTGTATAAATTTATATATAATGAAGATCATTTTCAATTTAATATTATACTGTTTACATTTATTTCCATTTAGATAAATAATAATAAATTATTTTTAGATTTTAGAACGTTCTAGTACATTGTTCCTTTTCACGCATCTTCATTCGAAACGAAAAAATAATAAAGATAAGCTGTCATTATTGTCATCGTCATAACTTGAAAATTGAAACGTGCCATTGACATTTGCGTCATTTTGCGTAGCAAAGTTTTCCAGTTTAATATCAGTTTTCTATCGAAGATGTGCAGTGTGGAGCAGAAACCGGTGTTCAGGGACCTCGACGGTGAAGACCCGGACCCGGAGGTCTCGGAGATAGAGTCACTATGCATCAATTGTTATGCAAACGTATGTAAACATTGCTATCGTTTCTCGAAATATCTACACTTTTCGTGTTTTAGGGTGCTCATGGGGTGTATGGTGTATTGATTTTCCATGGGTAGTTGACTCGGTGCCAATAATGCGTGTTAATTGATTTTAGCGACTGCAATCATTAGAAAAGGTTTGGACTCGTTTTTAATGTTGAGGTTACAATTTTGTTTTTCTTCGTCATGATTTGGTGACGATGGAATTTTATCAATGAAACTTCTTTTATATCTGCATTGCGACAGATCATTTTAGTACTTTACTGAATTTAGGACTCTTACAAACGACTACTGAGCTAGATCTTCCTAAGTTTTATTTCTTTTATCTATGTTTATTAAAAAGCTAGATCTCTGGTCAAAGTTACTAGCCGCTTCTCATACGTCATCCCTCCAGAACAACCAGCAAAATGTAACTATATGTTTATCTATCATACCGTTGCCAATACCCGGTTTCATTTCTAAGCTAGTACCACTCAGTGGGTTTTTATTCTACTTGCTAAATAATCCCTTTATGATTAATAAAGAGATCTCAATCAATGTTTCCAAGACAGCAGATTTCTATTTTTAATTTGTTCATTAACCTACAGATGCTGTGGTCTAGACATTATTATTTTATGATTATGTCACAATATAATTAAATTGACAGGTTAAAGATTAATTGGCAATGTGTAATATACATATACAAGGTCTGCTTGACTTGTAGAAAATTATAGATTTCTACATATTATAATAATTTATTAGGACTTCAATTAACCTGTCATCTGTCTGGTCATATGTTTGTAAGAAAAAAATGAGTCACTAAAAAAAAAAAGAAAAACATGTCTGCTCGACACTTGACTCGTTAATGAGTCAAGTGTCGAGCGGACATACATTTGTCCGTTTGTGTATTGTGTGCACAAGGAATTTTTAATTTTTTTATGCATTTCTCCTTGATGCTCAATAAGTTAAATACAATAATAAACCACCATTAGGCACTAATCTTATTAGACAGAATACATAAATTAAAATAGTATTGTCTTCTGTTTACGCGAATGTTATTCATTGAAATTAAAAGTTAATATAATGGGTGTTTGCTAGTTACTGGGTGTGGCACTAAGTTCTAGTTTGTGATAGCATACTCCTGAACAAATACTTTTAATAAAATAATTATAGGGTGAATTAAAAGCTAAAATCTATTTAAAAAAAATGCAGCTGTCTCTATTTCTAATATGAGAAGGGTTGGAACATAGTCTACCATTCTCAAATGATCTTTTTGGACTATTTGGTCCAAAGCCGAATTGGTTCAGAATAAATTTAAGGCTGGTATTGCCAATTATTATCGATATTAGTATTAAAGATGCTATAAAAAGATGTCTATCCCGTGCCAGTCATGTTTTTTTAGGTGAAAACTTCTTTAGCGGCGTTGTGCACTTTTTTGTGATGGCTAAAAAATTTTAAACTCACGTCAGGACACGTGACCTAATCGAAAATTCGTAAGACAGAGGGAGAATTGTCATGTTTGTGTACGATAGCTCAATAATTGAATATTGTATTTTACCACATAAATGATAGTACTTTTATACTGATAATTAAAGCAATTCGTGCAAAATTATTCCCTAACCATTCCAAAATATCAAAAATGCACAACGTTAATATTCAAGTTTTCACTTCTAACGGCAACCCCGGAGTGCAACTCGTTGATTTTTTTATAGCACCTATTCTCATCTGCTACTACTGCATCGCCATTGCTGCAGCAGTGATAAATACGGCTGCTGTGTATGAGGTTTCAAGTTCAATTCTCTAACCAAATGCTGTCAAGAAATTCTCAGTTGCAGTGCAAAGTCTGGTACCATGATAATGTCTTCTGTTTACGCGAATGTTATTCATTGAAATTAAACTATATACGGATTTTATTGCATTGTTTATTTAACACTATTACAAAATTTTTTGAAAACTGTTACACTACTATTACTATTAAACTTTACTAGTTTTTAAGTTAATTAAATTATTGAAACTATTAAAACTATTTATACTATTTATATTTTAAACTTTCCACAACGTTTCGGTTGCTTTTTAGCAGCCATGGTCACGTGGAGACCTGTATATAGTAGTTTAATTTCAAAGTCTGGTACTATACCATATCTGGTTGACGATAAGCTAGAAAATACCTGCAACCGTTCCATATATCATAGGCTTGCCCCTCTTTTATGTAGGTATTTATCTCAGTTCTCTAATATTTATGTTACTTTTGTTGTAGGGCATGACACGGTTGCTGCTGACCCGTATCCCATACTACAAGAATGTGGTGATCATGTCGTTCTCCTGCGAGGAGTGTGGATATGAGAACAATGAGATACAGCCTGGAGGAGCCTACGCTGAGCTAGGCATCAGGTAACATTTTACAACTAGATGTTCCTCGTGGTATAACCCATGTTTATGATTGCTGCTCTGCTTCTGTAGCTCGTAGCGTGATGTTGTTACTTAGAGGCAAATTTTAAAGTGGCGGTAGCCCAATGGTTAAGGCATTGGACTTACGATCGAGAGGTCGCGGGTTCGAACCCCACCCATTGCACTACCTACGAGAATCCACTTCTACCACAAGTATTCCAGCTGCTTCCGTGGTGCAGCGGTAGTGAATGCGACTGCTGGTCTCGGGTTCGAATCCCGGGTCGGGCCAACAAAAACGAATTGGGTTTTTTTTTAAGAAATCTCAATACGAGCTCGGAGTTAGGAAGTTGGCGGTGTTAGACAACCCCGTGCCTCGGAAAGCACGTAAAGCCGTTGATCCTGCGCCTGATCTCTCTCCAGTCGTGTCGGATCACCGTCCCATCGGATCATGTGAGTTAGGGAACAGAGAGTGCACTTGTGTTTGCGCACACGCTTGTGCACTATAATATCTCCTGCGCAGACGGCCAGTCTCCGTTAAGATTGGCCGCCGTGACCGAAATTCGGTCTGGAGGACATTATTCCAGCTTAGCTGGAGGGGTTAACAATAATACTGGTAATATTTAAAAAAAGAACTATACCAGACATAGGACTATGAATGGCTCAGTTGACAGAGCGACGATACGGTCTGTCAAGATCGCAGATTCAAGTCCAATCCAAGGTTTAATAGATTGTCTTTTTCCTGTTACTAGCGGTCGCCTAGTGGTCAAAATTAGACCAAAATTCCTAAGCTTGCTACTTTGTTTTCTGTTTTTCTTTACTTCATATAAATAAAGTATAGGTAACCATAGTTACAAAGAATTGTACGACGTCAGACGAACAATGCCGAAATACTACGAACGCGATTCGACTGCGTGTGTCAAATGCATGGTTGTGTGCGTGTAGTGTTTTTTCATTAATTTAATGTATTTCTAATGCATATTTTATAAAAATATTAGGATTCGCCCCTCCTTCTCCATATAGAGATTAACTGTGCCAAACTTCATACTCCTCCGTCCGCGCAATTTTCGTAAAAGGGCTACATAGTTTTTGCTTCACGTATTAATATATAAACAATTTACATCCTGCCTTGCTTATAAAATAAATGCGAGACCTTTTGCACAGCAATCGCATTTAATACCACTGTGCTATTACCAGGTTCCCTGTCTATCACGGGACAGCAAAAGTGTTAAGACAGTTAAACATACATAATTATGTTTGACTTCATTGTGTGTTGACAGGTGGACACTACATGTGGAATGTAACACGGACATGAACCGTCAGGTAGTCAAAAGTGACTACACCAGCGTCAAGATCCCAGAGCTAGACTTTGAGATACCAGCGAAGAGTCAAAAAGGAGGTACCATAACATACCATCATATCTTCAGTACTATTACTAGATAAACAACGGCGTATGTTTAACTTATCACCAGATATAGTAAAATATAACAGTCAAAAATAGTAAATGATCACCAAATTGCACAGCAAAATATATTTGAAGAGATCAAAATATTTTTGGGTGGGTTTAAGAAGGAACCTAACATTTTTTTTTTACGTGGCGGAATGCATTGACGCATACCCCTCCGCGGGGGTTATGTCGGACTCACCGGGGTAAAGAAAGATGTTGACATAATAATGGACCTGCCGGAATACCGATTAAACCTACCACGGTGTTTCTCGACAAAACCACTACCGGCGGGGCCGCGCGAATCACTTGCACATGCGGTCGCGACCCCGCCGAGGTTTAAGAAGTGCGGTGGGTGTAAGAAGGAACCTAACATAACCTTACCCTTCCGAGACGGAATGCAATGATTTGAGACATATAGGTGCTCGTTATGATATATTTTAGTAAGCATATATTGGTGTGCAATTACTATTTTTGGTGGTCATTATATTTAATCCCATAAACAACAGCAAAAGCCTAGGGGGAGACAGATGAACTGCCACGCAGAGGTCTCGAACTCAATCCCAATGGGCGTGCTTTCACGACTTTTCGAAGTTATGTGCGTATTAGTTATCGCTTGCTTTAACGGTGAAGGAAAACATCGTGAGGAAACCTGCATGTCTGCGAGTTCTATACAATATTCTCGAAGATATGTGTCGTCCAACCCGCACTGGGCCAGCGTGGTGGACTATGGTCCCCTTCTTACACTAAAGAGAGGCGAGCTATAATCAACACTAGTATTATAAAGCTGAAGAGTTTGTTTGTTTGAACGTGCTAATCTCAGGAACTACTGGTCCGAATTGAAAAATTCTTTTAGAGTTGGATAGCCTATTTATCGAGGAAGACTATAAGCTATATAACATCACGTTACGACCCACGGGAGCGGCGCAGTAACGAAAAGCGCGGGTGAAACCGCGGTCACATCTAGTTAACTATTAAAATTAAGCTGCGTTATAGCCTGTTCATGGCTGCCGAAAAGCAACCGAAACGTAGGGGCAAGTCTAAACTTAAATCTAAATAGTATAAATAGAAGTTAACAGTAATTAGTAACAGTGTGTGAATGCGACGCGTTGCCTGGACTGAGGATGGGTCTGATGGGATTGGCATATCCAAACCCTGAAGACTTCAGGGTTTCCCTCTGAAGTGTACACTGCAGCTGATGCAGTACATTCATAAAGAGATAGCTAAGGGATAAATCTTGGGGCTGACACAAAAGATCCCACTGGGTCGAAGTGTCGCCGGTCTGCACTGACTGGCGCCCACACATAAGATAAGATAACAGTGTTTAATAGTACTAGTTGAACAGTTTCAAAATTATGTAATAATAGTGTTTTAAAAATAAACATGGCGGTAAAATCTGTATACAATAGTTTAATTTCAATGTAACATTTGCGTCAACGTAAGAAAATTTTAGATAATTAACTATCCATATAACTTCGAAAAGTCAGACATGCGACTTAAGATTGAACTCGAACTCTGTGTGGCAGTTCAACGACTTAGTACAAAATAATTGGAGATGGTAGGCTCCTACAAGGTAGCCCAACGACCTGATAAGGGTCGCGGGAAGCGGTTGGATGCGGGCGGCCCAAGGCCGGTCTGTGTGGAAACCATTGGAGGAGCCCTATGTCCAGCAATGTACGTCTTTCGGATGAGATGATGATAATTGGCTACAGCCAGAAAAATCTTTACTTCACAGAAGTGACGACAGTGGAAGGTATTTTGACTCGAGCCATTGCTGGTCTCACCCAGGACCAGGAACAGCGACGTATAGACCACCCTGAGGCCGCTGCTCAGATAGACTCCTTCATAGAACGGTTGCAGGCGCTCAGGACTGGTGACAAACCCTGGACATTGCAGTTAGAAGATATTAGCGGTGAGTACCAACGATCGATTGCTTCCAAAAGAAAATCTATACTCGCATACATGTTGTCAGGGGAACAGAAAAGGAAATACAGTAACTTTCATCCAGAAAAAAGTATTTATAGAACACTCTATTAACAACCTTTTGCAAAATAAGGCCCAAAGAAATTAATTACATCTATAAACCTCAAAATATGACAGTTATTTGCGACGTTGCTGTTTTGAACAGACTACAAGGTGTAAATTCTCTTGACATAATGTACAATCACATGTGAAATTTCATGGATACCGTAAGGTCTAAAATCCTGTTAACACTCGAATCAGAATTAATATGAATGAACTAGATGGCGTTGTTTTATAAATTACAGCTATATTAGTTTTACCCCAATATTGCGAGAACATGGGTTAAAATAAGTAGTTACTCATGAGACCATATATTAATCACCGTGGACTGAATTAGAATTATTCGTTGTAATTCAGTCCACAAATTTTAGTAGTTCCTATTTAAGTATATTACTGTTTAATGTTCTAATTGTGATTCTAGACTAAGTCCTTAGTTGTCTTAAATACTAAACTTAACTAGTTTTCAAAAATAATTATTAATTATTATAAAATATCACGTGATATTAAGCTCGGGAGAGATTCTAGCCAAATCTCACGTCATCTCAACAAGGGAGACCCTTTCCCCCTTGTTGAGATGACGTCAGATTCATCCGGGTCGAAAAATTGGCAAAATTGCTTTACGTAATTAATTGACGTTACATTATTGACAACCACTGAAGCAGTTGTAACATATTATATTGTTTGTTACAGGTAATTGTTTCATAGAGAATCCAGAAGCGCCCCGACGTGACCCGCGGTCGACTAAGGATGAGTTTAAACGGACGAAGGAACAAGATCATCTCCTAGGGATATTTATGCCAGATGAGGTATGGATAGATCCTAACTAATATTATAAAAGCGAAAATGAGTTTGTTTGTTTGTTACCTTTTCAAGCATAAACCACTGAATCGATCATCCTGAAATTTTGCATATACGTTGACATGTGTACAGAAACGGACATAGGCTACCTTTCATCCCGAAAAAAATTACTGTTTCCGAGGAAAACAACAATAACGTTCTTATGATAATAGATGGCGCCACGTGTCTTTCGAATCATGATTGAATTATATTATTACAATCAGAGTACAACCCAAATTGATTGTCAAATTCCAAATTTAAAAAATAAATAAAAAAAATACCTTTAAGAGTGCTGCAACACCAAGGAACTAACCGTACGGATATCATGGTGGTTTATGTGGTCGCCTCGCCGCTGGCACTGCGACGACTGTTGAGGGTTCGAACACGCATAGGACAAAAAAAACAACGGGTTGCACTCCGGGAGTGCCGGCAGAAGTGAAAACTTGAATATTAACGTTGTGCATTTTTGATATTTTGGAATGGTTAGGGAATAATTTTGCACGAATTGCTTTAATTATCAGTATAAAAGTACTATCATTTATGTGGTAAAATACAATATTCATTTATTGCGCTATCGTACACAAACATGACAATTCTCGCTCCGTCTTACGAATTGTCGATCAGGTCACGTGTTTAACATTTTTTACCCATCACAAAAAAGTACACAACGCCGCTAAAGAAGTTTACACTTAAAAAAAATTGCACATATACTTTGAAAATGTAAAACTATGAAGATCCACCGGCATCGGGAACTGGGTCCAAGCTACTGGTGGTTAGGGCTCTAGCGAGAGGAACCTCCTCACGATGCGTGCCGTGTCAAACAATACAGCATCAGAGACTTAATCCAGCCGTCTAACGCAAGCCTTTTTAGGTGGTGATCGAGACTCTTGGCAACCAGTCCATAGACTTAATATTGTCTTATGTTTACGCGAATGTTATACATTCAAATTAAACTACTTTATACGGATTTTGTCGCGTTGTTTATTTTGAAACAGTTTTGACGGGACAACGTCTAATAAATCGATGAACGCCGGCTGCACGCACGAAAAAGGGTGACTCATTGTCCCGTTACGCTCATTGTCCCGTTACGCTCATAGTCCCGTTACGCTCATTGTCCCGTTACACTCATTGTAACGTTACGGGAAAGAAATTTTGTTATGAGGTTTTCACGTTAAATTATCGTCCGTAAACCGACTTTACAGACAACCAATTTTTATTACATAAGTTTGGATTATAACACTACTATTATTGAATACTTCAAATTAATTTAAATAGCATATATTGTAGGAAAGTTCAATAATAGGACCGATAGTCGTATCTATGGAATTAATTTTAATCCAACACTAAAAGAATTCTTCAATTCGGACCAGTAGTTCCTGAGATTAGCGCGTTCAAACAAACAAACAAACTCTTTAGCTTTATAATATTAGTATAGATTATCGCTCACCTCTCTTTAGTGTAAGAAGGGGACCATAGTCCCACGTTGGCCTAGTGCGGGTTGGCAGACACATATCTTCGAGAACGTTATGGAGAACTCTCAGACATGCAGGTTTCCTCACGATGTTTTCCTTCGCCGTTAAAGCAAGCGATACCTAATACGCACATAACTTCGAAAAGTCGTGAAAGCACGCCCATTGGGATTGAGTTCGAGACCTCTGCGTGGCAGTCTATCTGTCTCCCCCTAGGCTCTTGCTGTTGTTTATGGGATTAAATATAATGACCACCAAAAATAGTAATTGCGCAGCAAAATATATCATAACGAGCACCTATACTCCTCAAATTACTACGTTCCGTCTCGGAAGGTTTAGGTTATGTTAGGTTCCTTCTTAAACCCACCCAAAAATAGGTCACCATCAACTTATTTTGATCTCTTCAAATATATTTTGGTGTGCAATTTGGTGATCATTTACTATTTTTGACTGTTATAAATACTATATCTGGTGATAAGTTAAACATAAGCCGTTTGAAATGAAGTCCATGTACTGATACAACTATCGGTACAATGATCGCCGAATCCATTTCCCAAATGTTGACAATCTACTATTTTTTTGATTTTCTGGGGAAACTCAACCAACATAGAGTTAGCCTTTAAAGCGCAAAAGCGCTGCATTCGAGCCATGTTTGGGATGCAAGTAATTGACTCATGTAAATCAGTTTTTCAGGAACATAGAATTTTAACGCTTCCATGCCTTTACATTTATGAAACCGCCGTATTTGTGAAACAAAATCTAAATCTCTATAATAACGCATCCTCAATTAGACAACAACGTGATGTTTACCGGTTGTGTCTAAGCAAATGCAACACCACCCTCATGCACAAAAGTATATTTCATAAGGCACCTATTATATACAATAAAGTACCTAAAGACTTAAAGGCTATGAACTTAAATCTATTTAAGAAAAAATTTAAACTATTTTTAATACAAAAATGTTATTATAAAATTATTGATTATTTAAATGACAAATTTTAATGTATTCAATTTAATTTTAATTTTATATTTTGTTTTCATTATATTTATTTTATTTTATATTGTATTCTTTATTTTTACATTTCGGACATTTTTATTATATTTTAATCCCATATATTGTTTCTACAATTACCAATGTATAATTTAATTTTGTTAACTTAAAATTACATTTTGCATGCCATTCAAGGTAGGAACACTTGAGACCTTTATATATTATAAAACAACTTTGTACAGTGCTTTCTGCAAAAATAAATTGATTTGATTTGATTTGATTTGATTATTATCCAGGTACAAGATGAGTCAGAATCACAGCTACAGACTCCCGTGCCGAGTGATTCGTTGCTCTCTCCGACCGACCCCGCGGATTTCCCTTACGAACAGATGTCTGCCGATGAGGTGATGACCTTCCGGACCAACTGTCCTGACTGCAACGCGCCTGCCAATACTAATATGAAGATGACTAGTAAGTAATGTATAACTGGTTAATTTATTGCAACGCCATCTAGCGGTCGGGGTCTATTACTTGTAGTAAGCGCCATCTGCTGACTTTGTAGCTACTACTGATGGAACAGTAAAACACAAGGACGATATTAGAAGTCTTATTAATACAACATTATAGCTTTTTCGATGTAGCCTAAGTATTTATTTTTAACAGACTTCAAGAGCAGCGATAGCTCAGTGGGCAGACCAACAGACTGCAATGCAGAGGGTCTCGGGTACGAACCTACGTCGCGCACCTCTGACTTTCGGAAGTTACTTATATGACTTTTCGAGATTATGTGCGTATTGATTGACAATTATCGCCTGCTCCGTGCCTCGGAAAGCACGTTAAGCCGTTAGTCCCGGCTGCCATGAACATCTATGGCAGTCGTTATTGGGAGAGTGTCGACACAAAAGATCCCACTGGGTCGAAGTGTCGCCGGTCTGCACTGACTGGCCCCAACATAAGATAAGATAAGATAACCGACTTCAACATTCATTCACGTTCGCATTTTGATAATGGGTGTATAATTGTGGTGGTCGCCTGTACCCCAAGTTTACGATCACATTTGCGCATGCGCCGAGATCTCTTCAAACGCACTGATATCTAATTACTAGCGGTCGCCTAGTAGTCAAAATTCCACTATAACTGATATAAATTTTAAGTTTGATCGTTATTAAGGTTTTACTGTCTATAACTTGGCCCTTATAATCACATTTCATTTAGATTTCGTCAAGGCTATACAGGTTAATTTACCTATCTTTTTCAAACAAATTATTATTTACTTCACTATTAGTCCATTGAAATGTTACAATTTAAGGACCTAATATTGCATTTATTAGAGGACGCATTTTTATTTTTGGGACATGTGTGGACATAAAACTAAGTTAAACATTTCGTTTTGACCGGATTCTCATGAGCATTGACGAACCCGGTCAACTTTGGAGCGCCGTAACAGCGTTTTAAATGAATGAAATTAAAAAAATTATAGAAATAATTTTACCTCAAAAGACCATCTACAAGATTGGTCTAAGGTATTTTTTTGTAAAATGTATAAAAAAAAAGTTATAGAGCAAAAAAGAAAATTTTTATAGAAATTTTCTCACTTTTTTGCTTATAACTTCTTTAATTTTAAATTTAGGGCAAAAAGTTATATGAACATATATGTAGGCAAAGCGATTTACTACAAATTATGTCATTACGAATTTTTTGTAGGACGCATAGTTTCCGAGATATCGCGAAAAAGGTGTTTGCACCCCTTTTTCCAAGATGGCGGCCGGGGGACAAGGGCGGCAACCCCACAAACTTGGGGTTAAGCTTCTATTGACCCCCCCACACATGTCCCAAAAATAAAATTGCGTCCTCTAAAAAATGTAAAGCTCATGTAAAATTAAATGGACTATATATTCTTTCATTGATAATATTTCTAAGCTTCCTAATTTGTTTTCTTTTTTTCTTTATTACATATAAATAAGGTATATGTAACCATAGTTACGAAGATTTGTACGACGTCAGACGAACAATGTCGAAATACTACGAACGCGATTCGACTGATTGTGTCAAATGCATGGTTGTGTGCGTGTAGTGTTTTTTCATTAATTTAATGTATTTCTAATGCATATTTTATTAAAATATTAGGATTCGCCACTCCTTCTCCATATAAACTTTAACTGTGCCAAAGAACAATGGTCATTCTCCTAACATGTTTGTACCAGAAAAATCATAAGAAACGTAATTTATTTAAACATATCTCGTCCCATTTGTTTATAAACATATAAGTAAATTCAGACTTCAGTATTTTTTTTAAAGTCCGGGGAAATAAATAATTGTGTAAGTAATATGTCTTTTTGGTTGAGTTAGGTTATGAAGTTAGAAGTCGTTGTTATCATTTTAAATGACACAACAACAAATAGGTACCTATTTTTACGTGGGGAATGCTTTGACGCATAACCCTCCGCGGGGGCGGGCGGAGGGGTTATGTCGGACTCGCCGGGGTAACAGAAAGATGTTAAAACGATAAAATGGACCTCCCGGAATACCGACTACACCTACCACGGTGTTCCTCGATAAACCACTATCGGCGGAGCCGCGCGAATCAAGGTAACCTAATCAATCGATTTATAACTGAATCAATTCTTCATTTTAAAATATGGTGTTAAAAATGTTTAATATTAATGATGTGCATGAAATTGTATTAAAAGCTACTAGCTTACTAATATAAATTGTATGTATGTTTGATATCATCTGTGTTATAATTTATTACTGTTATGAAATAAAACAGATTAAACTAAGAAAAAAAACATGGACATCTCTAGTGATGCAAATACTTTTAGATGCGTTCAAATTTATGTTGTTTTAAATAGGATTAAATATAATGACCATCAAAAATACTAATTCGTCAGTAAATATTGCACAGCATAACGAGCATCTATACGCTTCATATCACTGCATTCCGTCTCGGAAGTGTTAGGTTATATTAGGTTCCTTTTTTTAAACCCACCCAAAAATAGGAGCCTCCGTCGACTTAGTTTGATGTCTTTAAAGTTTGCTGGCCATGAGTTGCTGATCAATTAGCTATTTCTGCTCACAGATTTTATTTTTTCTTACAAAAATACCAATACTATGCTAACCATTTAAATAACACCCATTTTAAACTGCGTTCTGTTTAAAAATATACTTTAATGGAAGACGTTTATCTAAAGACTTTTAAAAATAAAATGTTGATATCGGATAATTACACGAACAATTATTTACACGCTAGTGATATTCCTTCGTCGATAACAATTTCTGATATTTTCCGGTACAAAGTGGCCATTGCTCTTTCACACTCCTCCGTTCGCGCAATTTTCTTAAAAAGGGGTACAACATTTTTGCTTCACGTATTTTATAGATTCACTTATATTGGAGACGGCTATCTTATCTTATCTTATGTGGGGGCCAGTCAGTGCAGACCGGCGACACTTTGACCCAGTGGGATCTTTTGTGTCGACACTCTCCCAATAACGACTGCCATAGACGTTCATGGCAGCCGGGACCAACGGCTTAACGTGCTTTCCGAGGCACGGAGCAGGCGATAATTGTCAATTAATGCGCACATAATTTCGGAAAGTTATATAACTTCCGAAAGTCAGAGGTGCGCGACGTGGGTTCGAACCTGAGACCCTCTGCATTGCAGTCTGTTGGTCTCCCCACTGAGCTATCGCTGCTCACTTGGAGACGGCTAATTAATGGCAGTTAAAGGGCATTGCAGTGAGCGTTTCTTTTCATGCGTGGTGTCGGAACTTGTTTTCCTGCGTGGAGTCGCTGCAAATGTTGGCTTTGGGTGAGGTCTAAGACTGCATCTTTCTAATGCAATAACTTTTTTAATTTTATAATTGTTGTATTTAAAGAAAAGGCGAAGGTCATATCTTATAAGGAGGTCGAGGTATTGGCCGAAAATCGAGAAAGCAAAGCTCTTAAGGCCCCCATATACGAAACGATTCGTCGTAACGATGGATCTGAAGAAAATCGTTACGTCGAATTGTCACTCAACACACGAAACGATTGGTTGCGATCGTTCGCTTAGGCAGACTGAGACTGAGGCAAAATCGAATCGTCAATCGCAAAGAGCCACACACCTTCGATCTATCATCACGATATTCGTGATTGTATTGGTTTCTGTTGCGATCACGATATCGTCCTCGATCAAGTAAATCGTAACGATTTAGACATACACCATCGATTCGTCGTTGCGATCGGTCTGAAACGACGGATCGTAACGACAACTTAAAGAAAATAAATGTATTTTGAGTGTCCGAACAGCGAATGGCTACAGTAGATGTAGTCAGTTTGTTAATTATATTAGTAAATGTCATTATCATTAGGAAAACAATTATGAATAACCCGTTGTTTTATATGACAATTAATTGAGCTATCAAAACTGTGGGTTCAAAGTCATCGTATCTGTTGTTTGATTGTTTGTAAGTCCCCCGCGACAAAGGAATTACTTCTAGTGTGGAAGTTGTTTCTCAAAGTATAGATACCAAATGTTTTGTTGACAGATATCCCGCACTTCAAAGAGGTGATTATTATGGCGACTTTATGTGATGCGTGCGGACATCGCACTAATGAGGTAATTTTCATTCTTCTTCTCCCTAGCCTTTATTATTCCCAAGTCACTTGGGGTCAGCTTTTTAGTTTAACTGGATTTGACTGGATATCAGTTTTAAACGGAGCGACTGCCATCTGATCTCCGCAACCCGAAGGCTAACGATACCCTAAGGCTAGACCAGTGTCAGGATATTAGAGGGCACTGACTTCCCAATAACGACTGCCATAGATGTAATTAGCAGTTCAATGAATGAGGTAATTTTAATTACTTAATTAAAAATACGACAGCTTCAGTCTTCGATCAAATATACCATAGATGCACATTCTCATACAAAAACCGCCTCAATATGTGGCACTGACCAGTACTACTTACTTATAAGTGTCTGCATTTATTATGCAATCCATGAAATAAACCGGAATAACCATTGAACGCCAACTGAGAAACATTTTGTAATAGTTTAGTTAAAAAGGGTCAATGTAAAGCGTCCTAAGTATATGGTACGGTCTCCACCGTAGTAGTGGGGTCGATTCGCTCTCGCTTACGGGCAGCGCACGCAAGAGTGAGTGGGACAGATGCATAATATAGCGCATACGACTGATTTATGCACAGTTTTGTTGGAGCCGTTTTTGGAGCGACGATCGTGCATCTATGGTATATTTGAGCGATGGCTTCAGTGGCGCAGCGGTAATGAGTGCGATTGCTATGCCGAAAGTTTTGGGTTCCATTCAAAGATTAGTTAAGAGTATTATTAAGACTGCGCCGAGCAAAATGTGCCAAAACAGGCGGTCACAGTTAAGGGAATAAAATCAACACTTTTTGTTTAATCCCAATCCTAACTAATATTATAAAAGCGAAAATGAGTTTGTTTGTTTGTTAACTTTTCACGCCTAAACCACTGAACCGATCATCCTGAAATTTTGCATATACGTTGTCAGGTGTACAGAAACGGACATAGGCTACCTTTCATCTCGAAAAAATTACTGTTCCCGAGGAAAACAACAATAACGTTCTTATGATAATAGATGGCGCCACGTGTCTTTCGAATCATGATTGAATTATATTATTACAAGCAGAGTACAACCCGAATTGATTGTCAAATTCTAAATTAACGTGTGCGAAGCCCCGGGCAAAAGCTAGTACAAATATAAAATATACATTTACCATAACAATGAATGTGTTTACAATTACTCCGGGAAATATCTTAAAATAATTAATATTTTCGCCTACAAAATTACATAAATTTTCACGAAAAATGCATAAACGTAAGCTCGTGTTACGTGATTTTTAGATTATAACAGTAGAAATCTATGCTATTTTACAGCTTAAACGAAACATAAATAGTTATATTACAATTTGTCCGTCCCAAATAAATAATATAAAGATACATATTTATCAAAAAAGCACTTCAAATCCTCCATACAATTTTACTGTGGCGGCCGCGCGCCGGTTTGAATATGCGCCGCACGAAGTCTGTCATTATCTGTCTTACGCTCGGCGCAGTCTTAAGTTTTATGTTGCTTTATCTATACTTTTTTATTTATTTTTTACTTTTTATTGTTTAGGGACTTTTATCTGTTTAGGATATGTCAGTCCCATCAAGCCTTAAACTTAAATATACACATATAACTTATATCTAAATAAAATGAAATGAACAGGAATATACACTCAAACACTGCATACAATTAAGAGCCATCACATTTGTACAAGGCTAGATCATAAATAAGTTAATATCTATACTTCTATACTAATATTTTAAGAGATATTTTTTTTTATCATGCTCGTCAAAATGACCACACTCCACCTGGTGGTAAGCAGTCGTGTGGTCTAAGAGCAGTGGCCTCCACACCGCCCTCATAGCAGCCGAGGCGAAGTTGAGGTCTCTACTTTGACGGCCTGAGAAGGTGCTTTCTCACGTCCCGCTTGAAGGACGCAGGATTGAAGGAAGAAGGAAACACGTGCCTTGGCAGAGAATTCCATGCCTTGGTCGTTCGGCAGATTTGATCTTTTGTTTGTTTGTAATGATTTAACTCAAAAACTACACAAACAGTGCTCATTAGGACAATTGTTGTTTTTTCTTAAAGAAAAAAAAGATACAAAAATGTCTTTAGGTAATAAGTAAAACATCGTGATTCTTAAGTGATAAGTACTTTATGAATTAAATTTACAATTATTTTTTAATTACAATTATAATTTGATGGTGATTTAAAAGAGTGGCCTTGAGTTTCTTGCAGGTATCTTCTCATAGGCTCAACCTTTTGCCTGAACCTTGCAACTAACATAAATGTAAATTCAGTAAATGTAACAAACTCACTAACCCCTGTGTCGTTCATAAGTGTTACTTTGTGACCTAAAGGAATAAATTATTTTCGACTTTTGACTTTTATAACGACTTTGATTTAACTAATTAAATCGCAGCGGCACACCGGCAGCCAAACACAATAGGGTTTTAATTACGTCTAGCATTTCAAAAATTAACAGATTAATAAAATTAAAATATTTTTTGTATTTATAACGATTGATGCTAAATTCATAGACTTCGATTTTTTCCGCTATGGCTAAATTATTTTTATAATTACCACAGGTGAAGTCTGGAGGTGGTATTGAAGACAAAGGGGTCCGCTTCGAAGTGCGCATTGCAGATAAGATGGACTTCTCACGAGATGTTCTCAAGGTAAGCACTCCGTCATATATTCACGGCAGTTTTGCGAAGGGGCAGGCAGAGAATACAGCTTGCCAGTAACTACGTTCCTGGCATATCTCTCTAAGTAATAGTCTAAAAAAAATTAAAATTAAAAAAAACAAACTAAGAATAGAAAATAATTTAATAATTTTAATGTAAAAAAGCGTGGGGTTATCAAAATATCTTAGAAAGCACCCCACACTTTTTTACATTAAAATTGTTAAATTATTTTCTACTTTTTAGTTTTTTTTTAAGTGTTTTTTTAATTTTTTTACTATTATCTTTTAATATATTTATTTTAAATTATTGTATTGTCATCGGTCCTCGATAAGTCTACAACGTTTAAATGACATCTGAGCGATTGAAGTGGGTCAAAATCGAGCTCAAAGGAGTCGGTTACATACAGACAAACATATAAGTGAAACTAATAAAAGCGTGTTAAAAAGAGAGGAATAGCTTGCTTTTGCCAATCATTTGGAGATGGTACGATTGAGGCTCGCACAGGAAAGGACCACCATCGTATAGGAAACCGGCGTAAGAGAATTTCTTTTTAGGGTTCCGTAGCCAAATGGCAAAAAACGGAACCCTTATGGATTCGTCATGTCTGTCTGTCTGTCCGTCCGTCCGTACGTATGTCACAGCCACTTTTTTCCGAAACTATAAGAACTATGCTGTTGAAACTTGGTAAGTAGATGTATTCTGTGAACCGCATTAAGATTTTCACATAAAAATAGAAAAAATAAAATTTTGGGGGTTCCCCATACTTAGAACTGAAACTCAAAAATTTTTTTCATCAAACCCATACGTGTGTGGTATCTATACATAGGTCTTCAAAAATGATATTGAGGTTTCTAAAATAATTTTTTCTAAACTGAATAGTTTGCACGAGGGACACTTCCAAAGTGGTAAAATGTGTGTTCCACCCCCGTAACTTCTAAAATAAGAGAATGATAAAACTAAAAAATATATATGATGTACATTACCATGTAAACTTCCACCGAAAATTGGTTTGAACGAGATCTAGTAAATAGGTTTTTTTAAAACGTCATAAATCGTAAACCGCAATTTTTGCTGCTACGGAACCCTTCATGGACGAGTCCGACTCGCACTTGGCCGCTTTTTTTTTAAATGGTCCTCTCGCGCTGTTATTCATTCCTGTGATATTGTGATCCACAAATGGTTGTTCCAAGTCGTGAGGTGTTCTCTGTGCCCGTTGTTTGAATGTTTGTAAAGTTTCCTTTGTAAAGTCTGCCACGAAATAAGAATTATTAACCTCTGAGTCTCCTTCGAAGAGGTTAATGAAAACACTATGTGGGTCTGTGTGTCTGTCTGTTAGTGACCGGCATAACTCCGGAAACACTGGACCGATTGACTTAAAACTTGGTGTGCAGACACCTTGGTGTGGTGGTCATACCTCGGTCGAGTTTGAGTATGGGCCCTGTGGGTCAAAAGACCCCCGAGATATATGGGTCACTAGGTTACATGTATTTTAAATGGAAAAATATTGACTTGTAACTTGGTGTGCAGACACCTTGGGTCATACCTCGGTCTAGTTTGAATATCGGCCCTGTGGGTCAAAAGACCCCGAGATATAGAGGTCTCAAGGTCACATGTATTTTAAATGGAAAAATATTGACTTCTAACTTGGTGTGCAGACACCTTGTGGTCACACCTCGGTCGAGTTTGAATATGGGCCCTGTGGGTCAAAAGAACCCCGAGATATAGGGGTTGAATCCTGGGTTTTTACACCCATCTCATTTATTTAGAGCTAGATGTTCCCACGGTTTCACCCGCGTGTATCGTTTCTACGCCGCCCCCGTGGGTTGTAGCGTGATGTTATATACCCTATAGCCTTCCTCGATAAATAGGCTATCCAACATAAAAATAATTTTACAAATCGAACCAGTAGTGAGACTAGCGCGTTCAAACAAACAAACAAACTCTTCTGCTTTTCATTACTTTTATATTTAAGACGAAGAGAGAGGGCGCTGTTCGCCAAGTAAACAACTAGCTCCGTATTAAACATAAACAAAAAATATTAGTTGACGGTTAATTGATTTGATTATGGTGTAAAACTAAACTAAAGTACTTCAGTGATTAGTGAAAACGTTATCTAGAAAAAGTATAAAGACTAAATAGTAAAATTCGTGAAGTGAAAAATTCGGCTACCAAATTCGAAAACAAAATTGAAATTGCAAACTGTTGGTTTATTATGACTTTTAAGTGTTATGTGGACTTTATCTAATTACAAGTGACTAATTACAAGTGAAAATAAACGATATATGCTGCAAGAATAAACATTATAAATAAAGTGCAAAACAGAGACCGTTTTTTATTCAAACATTTTCTTGCTTTATAAAAGTGACATCTGGAGGATAGTAGCTGAAATAAATTCTATATAAAAAGCTCTTCGTTTTGGTCCATCCATCTAGTAAATTATGGTGCTGGTATATTAAAACACCCCAAACATAAAGGTCAGTGAATTTTTCACAGAACATTATATATAACATTTAATGAGAAGAAATTAAAAATTGTTGATGAATGGCAGCTCTAGCGCCACTTATTAGACGATAGTGGAAATAGGTAATCTACTATTAACATAATAGATAATTGTTAAGAGGTTATGTGTGCCTCGTGCTACTAAGAGGTTATGTATGCCTCGTGATACTAAGAGGTTATGTGTGCCTCGTGCTACTAAGACGTTATGTGTGCCTCGTGCTACTAAGAGGTTATGTGTGCCTCGTGCTACTAAGAGGTTATGTGTGCCTCGTGCTACTAAGAGGTTATGTGTGCCTCGTGCTACTAAGAGGTTATGTGTGCCTCGTGCTACTAAGACGTTATGTGTGCCTCGTGCTACTAAGAGGTTATGTGTGCCTCGTGCTAATAGGCATGAAAGTGGATATAGTGACAAGAATAGAAAATGGTATGTTAAGCTTTTTTGGACATGTAGAAAGAATGGACGAGGAAGGATTAAGAAAGTTTAAGGCTAGTGTGAATAGTCGCAAGAGGAAAACCTAGGTGAATGTTTCTCGATCAGATCGGAGGCGTTCTGGACAAAGGCCAGGTTAAGAGCTCCTTGAACCGACGGGCGTGTATGATATATGTGATGAAAGTGAATGAAGCCAGAGAAGTTTGACAGGATCGTAGCAAATGGAAATCCGTAGTATCTGCCTACCCCTTTAGGAAAACAGGCGTGAATCTATGTATCTATGTGCTAATAGGAGAGGTTATGTGTCCCTCATGCTATAGCCAAGTATGCTTTGATTAATATGCCTTTTTATTTGTGTGCCTTTTGCTTTTTAGCAGAGGTTATGTGTGTATTTAGCTAAATGTGCTTAAATTAAAATGAGGTTAGGTTCGCCTCAAACATATGTCATGTATGTGTGTCGACTAGCAAAGATTAGTTGTCTCGTTAGTGAGCCAGTACATTCAAGTTACATAGTGTACATCATTGAAATGATCAGTGTGATATGTGCGTAGCATAGATAATTTTTTGAAGTTGAAATATTAGAGGATAACCATACTTTATGTAATAGGCCGTGCTACTATGGTCCATTACTGACTTTTACAATGTTTAGTCATCTAGGCATGAAAATATCGATTCAGTCCTAATGATATTATATTTTTATTTTTGAGACCATTAAATCGGACGATGCGATGACTCCAGGTCCTGATGGTGACATTTGTCTATAAATATTTTCGCGGACAATTACTATTATTTTGTGCACATTAGATATACCTACTTTAGTTTTTTTTTTTAATTTTAACTGAAACATAATACTATATAATGATAATTATATAATATAACTATCATAGAAAAGATTTTGGACAATTATGACTGTTGACAATAAACAAATACGATTTAAAGAAATTATATTACAATGGGATATATAATAATTAGCCGATTCTTAAAGATCATACGTTTTAATTCCATTATACGTTTTTAGATGCATATAGGTATGTTGTTTGTCTTTGAACATGTTTATGTTCTAAGATAGCATGGAAATATATACAAATTCGGTTTGTTTTTCTAATTTGGCATATATCATAATAATTTTAAAGGCATATTAATTAACTTAATTAAAACATAAACCATTATCATTTTGAGTTATATTTCTGATAGTTTTTATAAGTGTGCATTCCATTATTGTGTCGCAATAGGTGTCCGATGTACAGTCATGTTATCTGACCCGTTACGCATACTATAGATGCGCGCGGTTTCACTCTTAATTGTATAGTACACATTATAATTATTCGGTTAACAGTAGATTAAAATTGTAATCTTTCCAATGAAATATGTCCCTAAATTATAGTATGATCAAAGAGACATGTTCATTGTTATTTGGATTATAAATTTAATAATTCTATTATAATTTGCTAAGCATTATGAAGCCATTTTATTTTGTATAAGAGCATTTATTGACTATAGCTGCATAATCAAGTCCACTTTTCTTACAAAGGTATCGTTTAAAAATTTGACACCGTTATTAGAATGAATGCATGAGAACGTAATGCTATCGGAGGGCGGCATCAGGCATGACATCGGTAACTTATGTAAACAATAGAGGTAGTTAAATTTTACACTAAATCATGTGATTGAATTTGTTTGAAGGAGTTCTCAGAATTTTGACATAATTTTTGAATGATATTAATAGTCAATGATTTAAAATAAGATTGTATATTGGTTTGGTTTTGGTATAGGTTTTCGAACGATATTAAAAATCTTTTTGTTATCTTTTGAATGCATTTAGGTATCGTTCATAAAATAAGATGGATGATATAGGACAGATATAGAGATGTGATACTAAGAGTGAGGTATGGGTATGAGTATTTTATTATGATTGATATGAATGTTAGGAAATGTGAAATACAGATAGAAATATTTGGTTGATATGTTTTTGACAGCTATTTGACCCAATGACGATGTTGGATTCGTAAAGACCATATTGGTATTTGGATTTGTTTAAATAATGTAGATGTATGTTTTGATTATTATGTATGAGGTTTCATTGTGAGGTTAGAAGTGAATTTATGTAGGTACACACAAGTGAAAATAAAAGAGTTCTGTTCCTTCAATTTGATCATGGTGCAAACGAAATTTCTGTGAAAATTGTTAGAGGTCAAAGTAGCCTTAAATAAAGACCCATAATTAGGTGAAATGATTTTATGATGGCTTGATGAAATGGTTTGATGGAATGGTTGAATGGAACGGTTTGATGGAACGGTTTGGTGGAACAGTTTGATGGAACGGTTTGGTGGAACGGTTTGATGGAACGGTTTGATGGAACAATGGAATGGTTTCATGGAGTGGGTTGATGAAGTGGTTTGATGGAACGGTTTGATGGAGCGGTTTGATGAAGTGCTTTGATGGAACGGTTTGATGAAACTGTTTGGTAAAACGGTTTGCTAGAACGGTTTGATGAAATGATTTATTAAAATGATTTGTTGGAATGATTTGTTGAAATGATTTGTTTGATGGAATGGTTTGATGAAATGGTCTGCTGAAATGGTCTGCTGAAATGGTTTGATGAAATGATTTGATGAAATGATTTGATGAAATGATTTATTGAAATGATTTGTTTGAAATGATTTGTTGAAATAATTTGATGGAATGGTTAGATGACATTGGGATGGTTTGATGACATTGAGATGGTTTGATGACATTGAGATGGTTTGATGACATTGAGATGGTTTGATGACATTGAGATGGTTTGATGACATTGAGATGGTTTGATGACATTGAGATGGTTTGATGACATTGAGATAGTTTGATGACATTGAGATGGTTGATGACATTGAGATGGTTTGATGACATTGAGATGGTTTGATGACATTGAGATGGTTTGATGACATTGAGATGGTTTGATGACATTGAGATGGTTTGATGACATTGAGATGGTTTGATGACATTGAGATGGTTTGATGACATTGAGATGGTTTGATGACATTGAGATGGTTTGATGACATTGAGATGGTTTGATGACGTTGAAGTGATTTCATTGAAGTGATGTGATGACATTGAAGTAGAAGTTTATTCGTATGCATATGAGACATAATTACAGAGGATGTTACAAAGGTTAAGATACATCATACCTCGCCTTTAGTAGGCGTACGCAGCGATAGCTCAGTGGGGAGACCAACAGACTGCAATGCAGAGGGTCTCGGGTTCGAACCCACGTCGCGCACCTCTGACTTTCGGAATTTATATGACTTTTCGAAATTATGTGCGTATTGATTGACAATTATCGCCTGCTCCGTGCCTCGGAGAGCACGTTAAGCCGTCGGTCCCGGCTGCCATGAACATCTATGGCAGTCGTTATTGGGAGAGTGTCGACACAAACGATCACACTGGGTCGAAGTGTCGCCGGTCTGCACTGACTGGCCCCCACATAAGATAGGATAAGATAGTAGGCGTACAGTCATGATTTGAACAAAAGAGTGGCCATGAGTTTCTTGCCCGTTCTTCTCATGAGCCCTACACCCTTGCCTTGCTGAACGTGGCAGTAAATGTAAATTCACAAAAAAAAATGGTGTAACTTTGACATTCATAAGTGTTGCCCTGAACTTGTGTTATTAGATAGTACAAATAAAACAACAATAATTAATAGACATAATATTCATTATCAATAGGAACAATAATTATAAATATGCGAAGGAAATAAATAATATCGTAAATGTAAAAAAAAAAATAGTATAAACAATTTCAATTTCCATTTAATAATTACATAAGTCAAGATAAATTAAAAATAAATACATCGTATAATTTTATACAGTACTTAATATTATATTGCTAATAGACATTTCGTTTTAAAGTATGTGTGAAATAACAATATTCATTTAATGTATAAAAGCAATTCTTCAATAGTATTTTTTTTTATTTTGTTTAAAATTCGATGATCGCGATGTTTCTCTGTTATGCATTGGGAAATGGATATATACTTTTCATTCTTGCTAACACCATATCTTGATCGTGTGATAATGAAAACTGAGTGATTTTAGTTGAGGTTGTGCTCCAGGAGTAGCATGGTATCGGATGGCCGAATGTCATGATTTCTTATTTTTGTTAATAATTCTGTTCGGGAGTTTTTATTTATTCAATTGGCAACACAGCCAACTATAATTTTTAAATAGTGGGGTTATTGTAGAGGGGAAAAATAACTCGTTCTCTCGGCGAAAGATCGCTCAGCAGTAAGGAACTAGCATTCAACTGAGTAAGACGTTCTCAATAGTCCGTGTAATTGCTGTGAGTTTGGTAATATAGTCACATAATATTTTAAACGATTGAGTTTTATTATACAATGTGCAAAAAAAATTATTACCCTTTTATTTATTAATAAACCAATCCTTTGAAGAAGGTACCTTCCCGAATCAACTAAAACAAGCTATCATCAGACCTATCCATAAGAAACATTCAAAAACCGACCCCAATAACTACCGACCCATAGCCTTACTACCAACAGCTTCAAAAATATTCGAAAAAGCTATGTGTAACCGAGTTTACTCTTTTTGTGAGAAATATAACATATTCAATGAGTCTCAAAATGGGTTTAGAAAGAACCGCTCAACTACATTAGCAGTGTATAAATATATACAAGAAGCCCTGAATATTTTAAATAATAAACAATATGCCATAGGGGTATTATTAGATATGACCAAAGCATACGACAGAGTCCAGTACAATATATTATTAAGCAAGCTATATGAAATAGGTATCCGAGGTAGAGCACACAAATGGTTCGCATCCTATCTACAAAATAGAGAGCACCAAGTTGAAATTGAATATTATAATAGTTACAATAAGGAAATACAACATATCCGTTCTGATAAACAATTTATCAACACTTCAATCCCACAGGATAGCGTCCTAGGATGCCTGTTATTTCTAGTGTACATAAACGATCTCCCAAATAACATACAAGGACCCTGTGTGTTGTTCGCCGATGACATCTCACTTCTGATTACAAGCCAAAATTCCGCTGACATAAATGACAAATTGACAACCCTACTTAATAGCACAGTAAACTGGATGACCCAACACAATTTAGAAATAAATTACTCCAAAACCAAATTAATTACATTCCATCCACCACAGAAATCACAGTTACATATAGATTTTGTATATAGAGACACCAAAATAGAAAAGGTCAACGAGTTCAGCTTACTAGGATTAAATATAGACATCAATATAAACTGGAAATCACATGTACAAAAAATTAAATCTAAGTTATCAACATTTTGCTACGCTCTCCGGGAAGTTAAAAAGACCACTGATATAAAAACCGCTCTAGTCACCTACTATGCCTATGCATCTTCGTGGCTAAAGTACGGAATCACCCTATGGGGTAACAGCACAGATGCTCCTTCGCTGCTAATTATGCAAAAAAGTTAATAAGAACAATAGTAAACATAGATAACACAGAAAGTTGTAAACCTCATTTCCGAAAACTAAAAATACTTACCGTTCCTTGTATGTATATTCTCGAAACATGTAAATTTGTCAGACAACACAGACATTATTACACAAGAAGGGAAGATTTAAATACAAAATATACACTAAGACACAAAAATAGGCTAAACTTACCAACGTCCAGATTACAAATGCATGCATCAAGTCCCTACGTTATGTCCATAAAAATATATAATAAATTATCAAATAATATTAAAAATGAAGAGAAATTCAGCACGTTTATCAACAAATTAAAAGACTTTTTAATACAAAAATGTTACTATGATATAAGCGAATATTTAAACGATAAATTTTAATCATTTAAATTATGTAAGTAGGTACATTTTAGAAAATAACTTTTATACTTACTTTATAATAAATTAATAATAAACTATAATAAATAAATAATACGTTGAGTAAGTAAATAAATATCTACTAAGCTCTAAAATTTATTTCAATATGATATAAGATAATAGAATGTTCGTTCTTCTCTCCTAATTTTGCCGTGCCCGACGGGGTCCATAATTGTTCTCTCTACATTTATAAGAACTGTATATACATTATGGAGTGCAATAAACGAATTGAATTGAATTGAATTGAATTGAAGAGGTTGAATCCTGGGTTTTTACAACCATCTCGTTCCTACTGCGGGCGCTGTTATCTTCTTTTTTTTTATAGACTGTTCCCGCACTAAGTCCTTTTTCGCGGGGACTTTACAAACTTTACTTTTGTCTTTTTTAAGAAGAAACAAATAAATTATATGTTGTTATGCTATTATTGTTATAATGAGAACTAAGAAAGTTTATAAGGCTAGTGTGAATGGAACAGTCGCAAGAGGAAAACCTAGGCGGACGTTTCTCGATCAGATCGGAGGCGTTCTGGACAAAGGCCAGGTTAAGAGCTCATTGAACCGACGGGCGTGTATGAGGAATGTGATGAAAGTGAATGAAGCTAGAGAAGTGTGTCAGGATCGTAGCAAATGGAAATCCGTAGTCTCTGCCTACCCCTAGTTTATTTACAGGGCTGATATAATAAATGAAAATTGTTTCTCCGCAGTCTGAGACCTGCAGTATGGAGATCCCAGAGCTGGAGTTGGAAGTGGGAGGCTGTGCCCTCGGCGGTCGGTTCACTACCGCGGAAGGTCTCGTGAGAGCAACGGTGGAACAGCTGGCTGACTCTCCAGGTGCAATAGGAGATGCGCCGGGATTGAACGCTGAGGGTCTGAAAAGGTACGAAGCATGAACCTAATAATGTCTTTCAGACCGCAGTTTGGTCACGGCGGCCAATTTTACGGAGACTGGCCATCTGACAGATGGACAGCGGAGTCTTAGTAATAGGGTCCCGGTTTACCCTTTAGGTACCGAACCCTATCTTATCTTATCTGGGGGCCAGTCAGTGCAGACCGGCGACACTTCGACCCAGTGGGATCTTTTGTGTCGACACTCTCCCAATAACGACTGCCATAGATGTTCATGGCAGCCGGGACCAACGGCTTAACGTGCTCTCCGAGGCACGGAGCAGGCGATAATTGTCAATCAATACGCACATAATTTCGAAAAGTCATATAAGTAACTTCCGAAAGTCCGAGGTGCGCGACGTGGGTTCGAACCCGAGACCCTCTGCATTGCAGTCTGTTGGTCCCCACTGAGCTATCGCTGCTCAATTCCCATCCTAAATATACAAGTAAAGATACCATGTTATATTACGTATCTAAACATATTTTTACAGCTTTATAGAGAAGTTAGACCTGGTGTTGGAAGGGAAGATGCCTATTACCATAATTCTGGACGACCCTGCTGGCAACTCATATGTGCAAAGCCTGGCTGATGACCCCATGCAGCCAGACGAAGGTATGCCATTGTTGATAGCAGATAATATGGTTTAAGTTCAAAAATTACTTTAAATGGATTTTGTAGATTTTTTTTATACTACTTAAGTGGCAAACAAGCATGCTGCCCACCTGATGGTAAGTGGTCACCGTCGCCTATGGACGCCTGCGACACCAGAGGCATCACTTGCGCGTTGCCGACCTTGTAAAAACCTTTTAACGCCCTTTTTTGAAGAACCCCATACTGTAGTCTTGTGGGCAAACCTGGGCAGGAAGTTCATTCCACAACCTGAGCGTCCGCGTAGAAAATTCCTTTGGAACCGCTTGGTGCGGCACCAATTAGGTTGTAAGGTGTGAGAATGAAATCCCTGCCGATGGCGAGCGGTGCGATGATAAAAAATAGCTGAGGGCATCATCTCAAACTACTCATCAGAACACAATCCATTATATAAGCGGTAGAACACACACAGGGAGGCAAGGTCCCGTCTGAGACTTACACCCATATTCTAAGAAGTAACCTCAAACCTTCCTCAACCTCGACTCAACCGAGGATACCTTAAGGATCACCTCGAGGAATCCTCGAAATCGGTATTCTTAGTCATGTCTTTCTCTTGACTTGAGGTAATCTTGAGGATCCTCCAATGAGGTTGAGTCGAGGTAAAACGTCATTACATACGTCACAAAATCATAGATTTAACATACTTTTTAATGTTTTTGTCTATGATCACCTCAAAATTGACAGATGTTTGATTTTTAATCTTATTTATGTCGCATCGCGTCATTCCGAGTTGTTTATGTTTGATTTGTTTGTTGTGTTGAGATCCAAGTTTTATCCTTTAGCTTTATTTGTTCCACACATATATGTCTGGAAGACAAATATTCAGTGAGGCGGAGAAGTTGCGTCTCGCAAATAACGCCTTTCAGGATAATCGTACGGATTATCATATAAATAATTCAAAAATCGTTTAAAATCCATTACAAAACACTTTAAAAATCTTCAAATAGACTTATCAGTCGTATTTACAAGCGTAGGTGAATAGGTAACAATGGCGTAGATCTTCCTCGAGTATTCCTTAAGGTTGGTCGCGACGTACCTTGAGTTTGACAGTTGTTTCCTCACCTCGAGTGAAAGATGCCGAGGGACGCCGAGTGGAGAAAATTTTTTGCAACTGTGAATACTGATTTCCTCGAGTGAGGTTGAGTGGAGTCGAGGAACGTCTGAGGAAACGTCTTAGAATATGGGTGTTAGTCGCTCAATACCGCCTGTGAGTTTGGGCTCATCGAGAATTTTCAAGGCTCGTCTCTGTACCGCGTCAAAAGGATCAAGCTGGTATTTCGGTGCTCCTGCCCAAAGATGGTTTGATAATGAGATTGTTTATTTTAAAACACATTTATTACATAATTTAGAAATTTATTATTGAATTTTACTACAATTTAAGCTATTTAAATTGTAAAAACTATTTATATTTAATTTTACACTTTCCCCGGCGTTTCGGTTGCTTTTCAGCAGCCATGGTCACGGGGAGACTAAGATGGTAGTTGTCTCAATGTCTTGAAATGTAATTATTTGAAAATACCCGAGCATGATTTAATGATTGGTTATTTGAGTTTCTCAATCACTTGTGAGTTCTTCTTGTTTATTCTTGTGAACAAGTTGCAATTTTTTTAATTGACGGCCAAATTACGGCCTCGATGGCGTAGTGGTTAGTGTAACCGACTGCCACGCCTGAGGTCGCAGGTTCGATTCCCGCACAAGTCAAACATCTGTGTGCATGAACATGGATGTTTGTCTTGGTCTGGGTGTTTCTATGTATAATATGTATGTATTTACAAAAAAAAAGTATATATGTATGTTTATCCATTGTCTAGTACCCATAGTACAAGCTCTGCTTAGTTTGGGCTAGATGTATGTGATAAAATATTATTAGAATATTATTATTTAATTAATATCTAAATTTATTGGATTTTACATTGCAGGTTTGAAAATCACGCGATACGAGCGCACCTTCGAACAGAACGAGGAGTTAGGCATTAATGACATGAACACCGAGAGCTATAGCAGCACGTAGCGACACAACGCCATCTATCATCGCCACACAACACTAACACTATTTATAAGTTACTAGCGACATCTAGCGGTGTTGGAACGCCATTTACCGGCTTAAGGCTAGCTTTATTTGTAAGTTACTGGTCAGGCGTGGATCCAGCCCTCAAAAAAGGTTGTGGTCACAGCCACCCGAAAATCGGTCAAGTGCGAGTCGGAGTACGAACTCGCTCATGAACAATCTCAATCAATCATGACTCATGAACGACTTTTGAATTTGATTATTTCCTTTTTCGGCGCATCAAGACTTTGGCCTTAGGAATAAAAATAATCATTGGAGGAAGTCGGACCCGATTTCGTCCAATTAAATAGTCAGTTTCGATTAAATTCCAAACCAATCACAATCTATAAATTATTATTTTTTCTTCTTTTCTAGTAGCCAGTAAGCCAATATAGGGACACTAGACTGGGTAAATAGGTATCTTGACGCTGTCTCAGGAGTCGTATAGCGTTTATTATCATCAGCCTATCAATCTCAATAGACCGCGAAAGTGTGACGTCACAAGTCTATTAGGGTTGTGGGCATGACCATCGTGCCCACAACGGTGGATCCGCCCTTGTTACAGGTGACATCTAGCGGTGACGGATCGCTGTTTACCGGCTTAACCCATACAATGCGGTAACAAATTTTGCTTTCACTAGCCAGAATCGGGTCATATTTAACGTAAACGCCGATCGGCGTCAGCCGCACTTGATGAAATAAAAAAAGACGCCAATTGGCGTTTTCAGCATTTTGTTATGAATTTGAATTTATTAATATAATATCTTTAAATTTGGGTAAAATATAAAACAACTATACATTACGCCGATCGGCGTCCTCCGAATCTGAGTATGAAAAAATAAGACGCCGATCGGCGTCCGCCGCATTGAATGGATTAAGGCTAGAATTATTTATAAGTAACTCGTGATAATTAGCGGTATTGTAAATTACCCTAACTATAGAACGCCATCTAGCGATTTAATGCTAGCATTAGTTACTACTGACATCTAGTGATGGTGATTGTACGTTAACACAACTATGCTAAATGAAAGAATTGTTAACCTATTGAGACGCAGTGGCACACCGGCGGCCAGGCACAATAGGTTTTCAATTATGTCTAGCATTCCAAGACTTTACAGATTAATATTATAAGCGACATATTTAAATAAATTACCTGCTTTTCTACCCCTTTTATATCTAACTAGCTGTTACCTGCGACTTCGTCCGCGTAGATTTTAACTAAAAAGTGTTTGTCTCCGTGGAACTCTATTTTTTTTTTCTAAAATCAATGTAGCCTTTTTAGTTAAAATCTACGCGGACGAAGTCGCAGGTAACAGTTAGTTATTTATAAAATAATTGTGAGCCGTCACGGGACGCCTGGCAGATGTGAAACATCGAAATTATTTTGTACAAGTAATATGCATAAAAGAATAGATTACGACAGGAACTAATATGGCATAACGTAAAATACTATCATATAGCATGGCGACGCTTCGCCACGGCATGCGTCGCCACGCCAGCAATCGGTTTTACGTGCGGCTATAGATGTTTCACATCAAAACATGTTTTAATTCATTTATATTTCGATAATAGACTATATACTTAGTCTAAACGATTTTGAAAAAATTTGTTGTAAAGCGTTAACAGCTATTTCATAATTAAAGACCCAATATGTTACTTTCGTCGTAAATATATCTAATATTGCTCAATATGTTGTTTTATTTATATTACAACTAAAGTGGAGAATGCATTCAATCCACTCGATGGTATGCGCTGTTATCACTAAATATTATAAAACAATGTCCCCCGCTGCCTCTGTCTGTCTGTTCGCGATAAAATCAAAACTTCTGAACGAATTTTCATGCGGTTATCACCAATAGACAGATGATACATGAGGAAGGTTTAGATGTATAATTTGTTAAGGTTTTGTACTACACGTGCGAAGCCGGGACGGGTCACTAGTATACCTTATTTATTTGTAGGTATTATTACACCCAGTGCCATCTCTCGGCATTGTGGGGAAGACTCGACATTTCCGTCTAATAATTTATTACAGCGCCATCTATTGACATCTTACGGAACTTCGTACGAGAAGAGTGGAGAGAACGCTGACACATTCTCGAATCTTCGTACTTTTTACATACCGGGTATGACGTTTCTAGAAAACTCCGAAAACGCTTTAACCGCGTATAAATAGAGCGCACGCGCACCGCCAAGTCAGTTTACAATCGTAAGCGGTCAAGTTTTTTTTTATTTTGCTCGTCAAAATGACCACACTCCATCGTATTCATCGAAGCGAAAATACTACGGAGTTTGAAGCAGTTACAGTGGAAAAGTGTTGTAGGTATAGTGTTTGTTTTGTTTTAAATGTAATTGTGTGCTAGAATAAAACGTGTTTTAGTCGTTAATATTGTTTACATTCTTCTCCGGAGAACTCAGCACGTAACAATATAAAGCTTAGTTACTATTAAGTTCTAGTACTTTAACTAGACGGATAGCGCAGCGGTTTAAGTGGTCACCTCGCTACGGTTGTTAGCCGAGTTATGTTGTTATGTCAAAATAACAGCTTTTTATCTCATGCATATGAAAGTATATAAGATACCTTATGTACTTTCATATGCATTGAGATAAAAAGCTGTTATTTTGACATTAAAACAGACACTTCAATTTTATTTATTTGTATGTATAGATATCTTAACAACCTGTAAATAGTCTAGGAAGAAAGATTATGATCTAGAGGGGAAAGGGAGGGGCAAGACAACACATAAATGCAGTAATTACAACTAATAATTATTTTACTTTTATAAACTTTGCTAAGTTGAATTATTTTATTTTATTTTTATTAAATAGGTACCTACAGTAACAGACAACAGATTAAATATTTACACATTACTCAATTGAACATTAAATAGTTGCCAACCTGATGTCCAATTAAAACTATATACACATCATTCAGTTAACATTTAAAACTTTAGTGAGCTGGGCTCAGATGCCATCCTTACACGGTAGAGTCGACTAGAGCGCGTACCAACAAGTTTGGGTCCTCATACCTCTGCCGAACGACCAAGGCATGGAAATCTCTGCCAAGGTACGTGTTTCCTTCTTCCTTCAATCCTGGGTCCTTTAAGCGGGGCGTGAAAAAGCACCTTCTCAGGCCGTCAAAGTAGAGACCTCAACATCGCCTCGGCTGCTATGAGAGCGGTGTGGAGGCCACTGCTCTTAGACCACACGACTGCTTACCATCAGGTGGAGTGTGGTCATTATGAAGAGCAAAATAAAAAAAAATAAAAAAGAGCTAAGGTAAACAATGGTAAAATAAGTGTAAAAAAGAAAGAAGAAACAGAGCACAATATTTCAATCAATTTTCTTTTTTTATGAAAATACGTTACAGACCAGGATTTAAGTAGTGCATTCGAATATTCGTTTATTATTATTAGAATGAGAAGACGAATAAATAAATATTCGAGTGATGAATACTGTAGTTATCGATATCGATTTTTATGCGATAATGATCGCGCATAGAATCTATGCCGCGAAGCACGCGGTTTCGGAGTTAAAATAATATTTGACGACATACATCAGATAAGGATTTTAGTACATATATGCTTATTTATGAACTCGATGAAGAGTGCCCAGGAAGCCAGCGTGTGGGTATTAAGCTTCAAGTCCTGTTGGAGAATGTTCAGCATCACATCACGGAACAGCTGAAAATTGAAAATATTTTGAAGTAAAATTTTTGAGCACTTCTTGGGTGAACAAAAATCATGGAACTCGCGTCATCGTCACGCTTCCGCGCTTAATATTGACAATATCTCAGAAATGGTGCGTCCTACGCAAAAAATAACGAAATTTTGACCCCATAATAACCCCTTAGAGAGTATCAGGAACTAGCATCCGAACCGCCCCTTTTTTTTGGTTTATAAAGAAGTGTTTATGATCAAGGGTTAAAGTTTTCACTTCTATCGGCAGTCCCCAAAGACACCCCAATTTTTTTTTTGTTGGTAGCCTTTTTGTTGTTGTATGAGTCGTAGAGTGTGCTTGTAATCCTTACTTATAATATTATAAATTCGAAAGTAACTCTGTCTGTCTATCTGTCTGTCTGTTACTTTTTCACGGCTAAACCACTCAACCGATTTAGATGAAATTTGGTACAGATATAGTTTAAAACCTGGGGAAGGACATAGGCTACTTTTTATTGATGTAGGAACCACGCGGGCGGCGCCGCACGCAAAAGCTAGTTGTATTATAAATTCGAAAGTAACTCTGTCTGTCTGTCTGTTACATTTTCATGGCTAAACCACTCATCAGAAAAAAAGAATATTAATACGATTCTTACCCAAAAATGTCTTCTCCGTAATCCTCTCGCGTCATGCGAGTCTCCGAGTTTCTCCATTAAATGCATCACAATCTCTGGTTGAAGAAGGTTCACCACGGCGTTATTGAGCGAAGACATGATGTTCACTATATGTGCTTTAAACACCATACTGTTTGCCAACTCGTCTTCAGAAGCTTCAGCTATGTATTTGAACAACTTCTGGGTTTCGGGGTCTGCTTCGAATAATCTACAAATGAAATTGATAATTTTTAATACATAAATGTGACCGTAGGGCAATCGGAAAACTGAATCTATGCAAAAATCCTATGTGGATCGGCAAATTTATCTTACTAATATTATAAAGCTGAAGAGTTTGTTTGAACGCGCTAATCTCAGGAACTACTAGTCCGAATTGAAAAATTATTTTAGTGTTGGATAGCTCATTTATCTAGGAAGGCTATAGGCTATATAACATTACGCTACGACTCACGGGGGCGGCGCAGTAATCATTAACGCGGGTGAAACCGCGAGCACATCTAGTCTTCGATACTGAGTGTTAGAGAAACATACAAGGGATTCTGTTACATCTATATTTATACTAATACCTTATCTTTGCAACATTTTTCATTGCTGCTCCGCTCCTATTGGTCGTAGCGTAATGTTATATAGCTTATAGCCTTCCTTGATAAATAAGCTATCCAACAAAAAAAGATTTTTTTGATTCGAACCAGTAGTTCCTGAGATTAGCGCGTTTAAACAAACAAACAAACTCTTCAGCTTTATAATATTAGTATATACTAGCTGACCCGCGCAACTTCGTCTGCTTCACATAAGAGAATTTTCCTAGTTTTTGCAATATTTTTCATTTATGCTCCGCTCCTATTGGTCGTAGCGTGATGTTATATAGCCTATTGCCTTCCTCTATAAATGGGCTATCCAACACTGAAATATTTTACCCGTAGTTCCTTAGATTAGCGCGTTCAACCAAACACAAAATGTGAGTGAAGTCGGCGCGTGAGCGCCCCCGCCTTTTTATAAATGCAGCGGATGGCCGTTTCGCGCGTTAAACAAAAATCAAACGTATAGCCGTACCCATACTGGCGCGGCGAGATTTGGAAGTTTTATTTCATCTATATCTTGTGTGTTTATAAACCGATTCCTATAATTTTTTTTTTATAAAATAAATATTAAAGTGTACTTTTTGAATATGGGAGTTTGATAAAGATATATCTATGTGAAATACAATATATTTATGTATTTAATACACTTTGAAGAAATGCCTAACAATTAAACACGTTATTGTGGCTAATTTATAAAAGATAGATATATACTATTGAGGACTTTATTGTAGATCTTTTGAAGACCATCATCTTTGTAATACATACTTTTGGTGTATGATCAACGTATGCGAGGATAAGAGCTCGAAAGCGCATTTTCGTTCGACTTGCTTCAAATTTATCATCACTGCTCAGCTCCTATGTGTCTTAGCGTTATGTTATATAGCCTATAACCTGCCCAGGAGTATGGACTACAATCGTACCAAGTTTGGTTAAAATCCCTTCAGTAGTTTTTGACCCATGCGTGCATATACAGACAGACAGACAGACAGACAGATAGACAGACAGACAAACAATTTACTGATTGCATTTTTGTCATCAGTATCGATCACCATTCATCCTCCAATATAAATTTTGAATATTCAAAGTCAAAGTCAAAAATCATTTATTCATTTAGGTCACAAAGTAACACTTATGAACGTCAAAGTATATAGGTTAGTGAGTTTACTAAGTTACTGAAGCTACATTTAGGTTAGTTGCTAGGTTCAGGCAAAGGGTAGAGCCTATGAGAAGAAACCTGCAAGAAACTCACGGCCACTCTTTTAAATCGTCAGTTAAATATAATTTCAGTATTTTACAACTCAGATTAACAAGGTGTTACAGCCATTATGCCATATACTATTGACTATAAAAACTAAAGATAATAACAATAATAACTTAATAATATTATAGGGAGGAAATAATTTGAGCTAAGATATATTATTTAATATAAATCTAAAATAGACAGTAGGATGGCATGATGGCGCATACACTTACACTTTGTGACTATGCACAGGCTTAAATTGACTTATAAGCAGTGATCGGAGTAGGTAGATTGAAATGGGGTCATTGATCCGAAACGTATATATTAATATGGACATTCCTCCGGAATTGGTGGATTATTAAAAAAAAACCGGGACTTATGTAGGAATTTTATTCTGCCAGAGTGGAAGGAGTCATTTGATGATTTGCCATCCTCAAAAAAAAGGTAGGAATTGTAATAAAATGAGCAATATTATTCTTTATTATTCTTCATATTTTTTTTAACGGCACACAGTCACGATTTGACAAAACCCAACGACCAATCAGAACAAAGGATCATGGGTGGTACAATAACCGGTTATCAGAACAATGCGTACGCCCACCGACGACATGCCAGGTAGCTCACTCGTTTACTTCGGTTCGTAGAGTGCGCATCTTTGTTTGTTACTGTGTTGTGAAAACGTTACTTGACCCTGGCTTGTGTACATACTGACTTTTGGAATCTGCTTTAAACCACGATTTGGCTCGAATATACGGACTCAGATTTTTCACTATTGAATTGGATCTACATATTTAAACCAAGCTTTGGTAAGTAATATTTTACTAGTTACAAGGAGTATAAAGCATGTTTGGATGTACTATAAGAATATTAATTTTAGTATTGTGTTTGTTCGCTTAACCTGCTGAACATACCATGAGTCTTAATATTGTTAAATCTTTAATAGAGTATGAACCAGTGAGCTTAGTGCGAAACAAATTTATGATATTCTAGTAATGTAGTCGCAATTCAGCTAACTCCACTATTAACCGACATTTTACTGGAATCCGTATAGAATTTGAATGCCCTGTGTCCTCTTGCAATGTATTGGTAAAATAAATTACTATAGGCCTTATCTACTTCTCTACAAAATATTCTACGTAACAAGCCCTTTCATTTGATACCCATATTGATGGGATTGAAAAAAAAAATAAGTTGTCCGCCATCTTGTAGCGGCAGCCATTTTGGATTGACAATAATATTGAATATACATAATTGTATTGTCACCAGAATCAAAGGCGAATACCAAATTTTAGATCAATCGGTTGACAGGAAGAGGGTGAAATTTCAATGACTAAATTTGATCCACGAAAAATAAAACAAACGGAGTAAGCTAAATAAACTAAATAAAATGTAATTTTTTCATGTCTTTGTTTTAGGTGATATATACGAGGTTCCATCTCTAAAACAAAGTTCAGATATGGCAAACGTCAAGGCTGAAACTGTAGAAAAATGGATATCCGGTCATCCCGAACTACTTTACGATCACGCTAGTGGTACAATATACTGTTCAAAATGTGAAAGCCATTTGAAAACCATAAATAAAGGAAACGTTAAAAGACATATCGAAAGAGCAGTACACCAGGGAAAGTTTAAGCGGCCCGAAGAGGAATTTTATTTCGATCTTATAAAATTTCTCATTTTGTGCAATATTCCGTGGTCTCAGATGAAAAATACTACTTTTCAAGATTTCTTTAAAAAATATATGTGTAGTACCTGTTGTTGTACGTGTACTAATCGTACTCTGCCAGATGAATCACAGTTACAGAAAGTTTACTTGGACAAGTTTTTTAAGAATAAAATCAATTCGATTCGGCAAAATTATAAAAATGAGAAACTATGGATATCATTAGATGAAACGACAGACTTTTTAGGTCACTATATAGTCCATTTTTTAATAAAACCATTACATCCTAGCAATTTGACTAGACCTTATTTGGTAGCATGTAAAATGCTAACTGTAGTTAATGGACAAACAATCACGCAATTTGTGTTAGAATGTTTGGAAAACTTTTGGGAAGATTCTTTTGAATCGAAGGTAGGTAACATTCTTGTCCTCTGCACTGATAGCGTTGCATATATGCTGTCTGCAGGACGAAATTTAAAACAATACTTACCTGAAATGAAGCACGTAACATGTTTGGCGCACTCTCTTCATCGCGTATCTGAGCAAATTAGGTTAGAATATCACGATGTTAACATTTTAATAGCAAATGTTAAAAAGGTATTTTTGAAAGCCCCAAGTAGAGTCAAAATTTTAAAAGAAAAATATCCAGATTTGCCGCTACCTCCCCAACCAGTTGTTACAAGATGGGGCACTTGGTTAGAGGCAGCATTTTATTACGCTCAAAACTTTGAAAAAATAAAAGAAGTATTATCTTGTTTAAGCAGCTCTGATGCGGTATCTATTCGAGAGGCAAAAAATATTATAGAAAAAGAAAATTTAAAAGATGATTAAAATTACATTAAAGACAATTATTTTATAATTCATTTGTCTTTAAAAGAATTGCAAAAGCATAATTTATCGTTGACAGATTCACTTTTAGCATTTGACAACGTCAGAGATGCTATAAATCAGTGCAATTCAGAAAATATAAAAAATAAAATAGAACGTGTTATGGAACGAAACCCAGATTTAGACACACTTAGAGAATATAGTGAGGCCATTGAAAAAAATGAAGCACATAATTTAATACCTTTTTAAAATTTGCTCCTTTGACATCGTCAGATGTAGAACGGTCTTTTTCCATTTATAAATGGACTTTAGATGTTAAAAGAAATAGGTTGAAAATAGAAAATATAGAGAAACTCATAGTTATATATTTTAATTGTAAAGATCAGGATTACCAGGATGCTGACATTGTAATCGATGAAGATTAAAAATGTGAATAAATGTAAAATGTACATATTTAACAATAAACAATGTTGATTTTTATCTTTTTTCTTTATTCTACCCCTTTTTTTTTTGGTCCTAAAATCTGACTAAAATCAACCTGTTCCTTCGTATGCCCTTTACGTTTCAGAGTCGTGGTGCATCCTTAGAACAGTCTCACGACCCCAGCAGGCATTGGCCCTCTATGGGGCCCCGTCATTTATTCTACCCTTAATGCAAATTACCATGACCCCTATGAAAATATTTAAATTTAAGTGCAACAATTTATGTCTATCTATAAAAGTTCTAGCCATAAAAAGCTAAAAATAAAAAAATAAAAATTAAAGCTTCGATCGGAATTCGATTGTTTTTATTATTCAACAGATAAATAATGAATTAATTTAGTTTTGATACCTTCCTTTAAATTTTGAATTGAGTAGGAATAATATCACTACCAACATTAACAATATTTAATTGAATCCGGAAATACCGGAATTACTTTCCGGGAAAATGGCTTATCCATGTTATTCTTTCTGTGTGCATTTATGATACAAGTACCAAAAATCAATCTACCTACTCCGATCACTGCTTATAAGTAATACAGATCTTTGAATCCTGTATGCAACAAGCAACTAGCTCCATGAGTTTTTGTCATTTAAGTAGTCATTGACTGAATAATAACCCTTCCGAATAAGTTGTTTTTTAACGGCGTTTTTAAATTTAAACAATGGTAAATTAATTATATTAATAGGTAATTTATTAAAAAACGTATACCGAGTCCCGCAAATGTATTGTGAACTTTATGTAAACGATGATATGGGCCTACTAACTTATGCTTATTTCTAGTGTTTACGTTATGGATATCACTATTCTTATTATATAAGTAAATGTTATGTTTAATAAACATAATGTTAGCAAATATATATTGCGCCGCAACAGTAAGTATGCCTATTTCTTTAAATCGATCTTTCAGGGAAACTCGTGGTCCTAAATTATAAATGCTACGTACTGCACGCTTTTGAAGAATAAAAATTGTCTCAATATTTTATTTATTATTTATTTGCATCAACTGCTCACTGCACGTACAGTTACCCAACGCGTGCAGTGAGCCATAATACATACACAACATATTATTTATAACTTAAAAATAGTGAACAGTATTTAACAAATTTATAATTTTATCGAAAAATATGTCAACTTCTGGATATTGAGCCACCAGAGAGTTGAGAAGTCTCATAGCCTGATTGGTCGGAGCAAACTGAGCAGTACAAGTACGCACCCACGGCACCGCCAGCAATCGACACGATCGCAGTCTCGTGTACTGGTCGGGCACGGACAGGGCACAGCGACACAACGCGGGTGGGTTGTCAACCCTATTGTGCAACAACAAATAGAAATTTACCATGAGGGCACATTTACGTCGCAATTCAAGCGTAGAGGGAAGGATATAAATACGGGTAATACCCATACATTTTTGAAAATAGATATCTAGCGAATTTACGCTGCACACGTTCTAACATCAGGGTATACTTTTGTTCGTGCGGATCCCAGACAATAGAGTTAAACTCCAAAATACTGCGAACAAATGAAAAGTATAGTGCCACAATGGCACTCCTGTCCTGAAATCGTGCTGATTGTCTCATGACGAAACCTAACGATTTAAAACCCCTGCTGCACAGATTCGTTATATGGTCATTAAAAGTCAGCCCAACGTCCATACTTAAACCTAAATCGCGTATCTGCGTTACGCGCCCCAACGATTCACCCGCCATTTTGTAGGTGTATACATATGGTGATCGTAATCGAGTAAAAGTGATAATTTTGCACTTTGCTATATTAAACTCTAGCTGGTTACGGACACCCCAGGCAACAACATTCTCGATGTCTTGTTGGAGCGCGTCGCTGTCTTTGGTACATCCTATACTCAAGAACAATTTCAAATCATCGGCAAACATGAGACACCGTGCCGTCTTAACGGCATTCGGCAAGTCGTTCATCATAATTAAAAACAAAGTCGGTCCTAAAACAGAACCTTGACTCACTCCAGATCGAGTATTATATGGGTCAGATCGATGCTGAGATAATTGTACGTACTGGGTACGGTTTCCCAAATAACTTGCAATTAATTTCAGAAGTCTAGGCGTGAACCCGATGCTAGAACACTTTTCCAGCAGCACATCATTATGGACGCGATCAAAAGCTTTTTTGAAGTCGAAATAAGCTGCATCCACTTGCTTAATCCGATCCATCTCAGCTACCGTGAAATCGACAAATTCTAATAAACTTGAAGCCGTCGATCTGCCGGTTCTAAACCCGTGTTGGCTGTCGCTCAGCAACGGTTTAATTAGCCTAACAATATGTCGATTGAGAATAGACTCAAATACTTTAGCAAACGCTGACAATATAGCAATGGGTCTGTAGTTGATGACTTGAGACCTGGAACCATCCTTGGGTATAGGTGTAACACGCGAGACTTTCCATGCATTAGGATAACAGGAGGTTTTCAGAGCCAGATTTAAGATGTACAAAAAAGGCACCTGTATCACCCCAATGCAGTCCTTTAAAATATAAGCAGGTATACCGTCAGGGCCAATGGATGATTCAGCTTTTAAATGTTTAACCGCCCGCGTAACATCGATTAAACTAATATAATCTACTGCCACTCGACACGAACACGAACGAACACTCGTGGGTCTAACAAGAAAACGGATTTAAAATAAGTTGCAAATGCATTTGCAGCATCTAACCCTGACACAACCCTATTATCATATTCGAATTCAGAGCAGGAGTGCCGTGATGAACGCTGCTGCCTTACAAAGTGCCAAAAGGTCTTCGGATCGCTCTTTATACTTAATTCAGTTCGCTTGATATACTCTGCGTAAGCTAATTTGATTAGTTCTTTCGTTCGCTGTCTATAATATTTAAACATTTCCATATTAAAGTCCAGACTTAAGGCTCTAAATATTTTTAAATGGTAGTGCTTACTTTTTATATTATTAATTATATCGCACGTATACCACGAAGGATAAATGTACCTGGTATTGCTCATAGCTCTTTTAGTAGGAACGTTCGCACCAAAACATGTTTGTAATTTTGAATACATTATTCCTACCGCTTCGTTAATATCAGTCGAATTTAATACATCAGACCAGTCTAATAATTGCATATCTTGGTAAAGGGAATAAAAATTAGCTTTTTTGAAGTTCCATTGAAGTGTATGGTTCTGCGGCATGTGCTGCGAGCATAGAAACCGGTCGCGCGCCGCGGTCGGCCGCGTGACGCTCAATCTAACATAAAGCGGCGGATGGTGCGCGTCCGCCGGTACGAGAGGCTGCGCGCCTCCAATCACACGTACACACTCATAACCCAGATCGCTCAATACCAGATCCAATAAATTACCATACATGTTCGTTATATTGTTGTGTTGTTTAAGTTTACAAAAGGACACCAAATAAGCAAAATGTAGGTTCACATTTTGGCTACAAGAATTTAAATTAAAGTCACCCAATATGAGCACATTCAGTTTCGAATACGTTTCAATTACTTTTTCTAAAGGCGTAAACGTGTTTATATATATTTCGTCTGAAGAATTAGGCGGTATATAAACAACGCATAACAATATACGTTTTGGGTAAAAATTTACTATGGCAGCTACTATTTCTATATCACCGATATGATATTCAATATCCAGCATATGCTGAACAGGGAACTGCGCGCGCACAGCTAACAATACTCCACCCCAACCGGCATCGTTAATACGATCGCGGCGTATTACATTGTACACTGGAGGAAACAATTCACTGCTCAGCACACTACTAACAAGAAACGTCTCAGTTATAGCAAATATATCCGCGGATTCACTTAACACCGATAATTTAAGTGTGTCTAATTTAGATCGCAATCCTCTAACGTTCTGGTAGAAAACTGAGTAACACTTAACCCTGTGCGGTTTGCAAGGTTTGTTTACGAAATCCATTTCGCCACTGTTTCACATAAATGCCCTTTGGCCAATTGTCACACAATAAATACTTATCTAGATTCTTATCAGGAACGCACAGTTTAAACGACGCATAATCACCGCGAGATTTTAACACCTCAGCTGTGCATATATCATTCAGGCAAATATTGCGTAGATGTTCAATCACTTGTTCAACGGTCGTGCCGACTTTAACATAATATAAATGTAGGTAGGTCTTGCGCTCCGCAGCTAATAACGAAGTGGGGGTCGGCGCGGCCGTACCACGGGTCGCGTTCTCGCTCACGCGCTTACTACGCTGCCGCTTCACTTCGATCCGTTCAGTATCGGTCGTAGCTGCCGGCGGCGCGGGCGCCTCAACACTCACGCAGTTGTCGCTTGATAGCTGCGTCACTGCCACCCTTGTAGACACTGCGCTCGTAGTAGGGGTAACACTTGTTGACGTAGTAGTCGCCGCGGGCTTCGTAGCCGGCTTCACTGGCTTCCGTGCGCCTGCGGAGATAGCCGCTGCGGCCCAGACTCGGGCCTCGCGGATTGGTCGCGCGCTCGAATCTGACGATGGAACACCCTCATTTTCAATTTTCGATGAAGCTCCATCATCGCCGACTAGTTTTTTGATCAGCTTATTTTGCTCCAATATAAGCTTCTCGAGCGCTGACACTTTATTCTCGAGCAATATCACCGACATATTTAACTCAGCGATAGTGATTTCAGCACTTTTGGAAGACATTTCTAATTTAAATCGTATATTTGCACGTAAGCACTTAGCAAGTTCACTGGATGACTGAGCAGAACAGAGGAACAATATCAGCTGCCTTGCCCCACAATAATATACCGTAGGACATGACACTATGAAAGTAACTGAAATATACTAGTCTTGCAGTATCTATATCAGTAAGCTGTCTTACTTTCCGAATTGCGTATGCGGCTGAGCTAAGTTTCCCTGCAAGACACGATATTTGAGCGCCCCACTGAACTTTATGATCTAAAGTTAATCCTAAAAAGACTGTAGATTGAACAAAAGTAATAATTTCATCATTTAAAATTATATTCACGTTAGGACTCTTTACGTTTGGCAATGTAAACTTGATACATTTAGTTTTTGTAGAGTTAAGTAGTCAATTATTCGTCGTAAACCAGTCCAGGACTTCCGCGAGTGAATCATTAACAGCACGTAAATTTGGTGCTTTTCGGTCTACTTTAAAAATAAGGGATGTGTCATCCGCGAATAAAACAATGTCACACAAATCCTGAACAAAGAACGGCAAATCATTTACATACACTAAAAACAGAAAGGGTCCCAAAATCGAGCCCTGTGGCACGCCCATTGTGACTGGTAATCCAGAAGATCTACTTCCGTTGATATCAACGTGTTGTAGTCTATCGCTTAGGTAGGAATCAACTAAGTCAAGTGCAGTATCTCGGATGCCATAATGCCTGAGTTTTCGCAACAGCGTTTGATGGTCAACGCAGTCAAAGGCTTTAGAGAGATCACAGAATACGCCAATGACATCTTGCGAATTCTCCCAGGCACTGAATATATGTTTTAAAAGCGTAACACCCGCATCTATCGTAGAACGGCCCTTCCTAAACCCATATTGATCTGCGTGAAATAAATTGTTTACACTGAAGTGGCTCTCTAATTGCTGTAATATAATCTTCTCAAATATATTACTAATACCAGGTAATATTGAAATCAGCCTAAAATTACTGGGGTCACTTTTGCAACCATTTTTAAATAAAGGTATTATTTTACTACATTTCATTAATTTGAAAAAATGCCCACATCAATGCATCCGTTGAATATTGCGGCTAGGTGTGGCGCTATATTAACAAAAATACATTCAACGAATTTTACCGAAATACCCCAGAAGTCAGCTGATTTTTTTGAATTAAGCGACTTAAATACTTTTATTATATCATACGGATGTACACGCTCAAAACTAAATAGTATCTTGCACTCTTTCACGTTGCCCCTAACCAAGTATTCTGCTCGAGCTGGGCAAGACCTAAGGGTACTAGTTATGTCTAAAGGTATTTTTGCGAAGTAGTTATTGAATGTATCGGCTACTTCCAAATTATTTGAAATTACGCAATTATTTATATTCAGTTCAAATTTATTATCACGCAATATATATTCAATGTACAGAATTGACCTCTCTACAGTTTTATTATAAGTATAGATTATAAAGAGAATATATTTGGATGCACATATGGGGCAGTGGTCTAAGTGGTCGCCTCGCCACTGCCCAACTCTGCGCCAAGTGTTGTGTATATTGTGTCCACTGTGAAGTTATCCGCGACACAGGAATTGTTCCAATTGAGGAAGACTTTTTTTAAATTTTTTTTTATTGTGCTCGTCAAAATGATCACACTCCACCTGATGGTAAGCAGTCGTGTGGTCTAAGAGCAGTGGCCTCCACACCGTCCTCATAGTAGCCGAGGCGATGTTGAGGTCTCTACTTTGACGGCCTGAAAAGGTGCTTTTCCACGCCCCGCTTAAAGGACCCAGGATTGAAGGAAGAAGGAAACACGTGCCTTGGCAGAGAATTCCATGCCTTGGTCGTTCGGCAGAGGTATGAGGACCCAAACTTGATCTCTTTAAAACAAGTGAGAAAATGAATTGCCTTAGAGTTCGAAAAAATTGTATCACGTGACCTTGAGGTCAGAGGTCAAAGGTCATAGTCATGGGTTATATCGACTATGCTGAGTCGAATGGCGTCGACTGCGAGTCTCTAGCTCTTACGGCTCTTGAGTTGAAAGTTGTATAACAGACAGACGGACGGACGGACGGGAAAAGCTGTTGTATAAGAGTTATTTCGAACTCTAAAAAGAAAAAAGTAGTTAAGGTGTCAAAGCGTAAAAAGCATACAAACTGACGTACCTATAGGTAGAACTATACGAAATATCATGATGATCGGTGAAGTAGTTGAGGCGTGAAAGCGTAACAAACAAACAAACTCACATTCGCATTTATAAAATTGGTTAGGATTACGGTGAAGTTTCGATTGCTACGTGACTCAAAGCTAAAGAGTTTGTTTCTTTGGTTGAACGCACTAATCTCAGGAACTACTGGTTCGAAAAATTATTTTAGTGTTGGATAGCCTATTTATCGAGGCAGGCCATATAACATCACGCTAAGACCAATAGGAGCGGAGCAGCAATAAAAATGTTGCAAAAACTAGGACAATTCTCTTATATGGAGCAGACGAAGTTGCGCGGGACAGCTCGTTAAACAATAACTTAATTAGTGGTCACGAGGAGACAACTGCAGCGCGGCGGCGGCGCTATTGCAAACATTCCGACTGAGTATACTAACAAAATTAACGTTTCAACAATATCCCTACATAATAATGTGTCATAAGAACCTTGAAAGTTATTAGACTCATTAGTTATGCGACTTGTTTTAATTTTATTAATTTTACAGACACTTTAAAGACATACATACATAAATACATACATACATAGATTCACGCCTGTTTCCCAGAGGGGTAGGCAGAGACTACGGATTTCCATTTGCTACGATCCTGACACACTTCTCTGGCTTCATTCACTTTCATCACATTCCTCATACACGCCCGTCGGTTCAAGGAGTTCTTAACCTGGCCTTTGTCCAGAACGCCTCCGATCTGATCGAGAAACGTTCGCCTAGGTGCGACTGTTCCATTCACACTAGCCTTATAAACTTTCTTAGTCAGTCTTTCCTCGTCCATTCTTTCTACATGTCCAAACGAGCTTAACATACCCTTTTCTATTATAATAATAAAGCATTTATTTTTCCTCTCTCACACAGAAATTTACAGAAAAAGAATTCTTGTAACTATATCCACTTTCATGCCGCATCTCTTTCTAATCACACTATTTCTTATTCTATCTTTCAGAGTCACACCACATATGGTCTAATATAAAAAATGATATAAAGGCGGCACTTCACATGGCTATTTGTATTAGGTATTGGATGTTTGCTGTACTTGGGCGAATATTTGACAAATACGCAAACATACAGATATTGACAACTATGACTGTCTACACATGGAGCCAAATAACGCGTCATATAACAAATACACAAACATTTTGAATGAGCAGAGGCAATTATTTACCAACAGTATAGACGTCTTCAAACTTGCAGCAGGATTTTATTAATCAACTAGATGTTGCCGCGGTTTCACCCGCGTTTATCGTTACTGCGCCGCCCCCGTGGGTCATAGCGTGATATTATATAGCCTATAGCTTTCCTCGATAAATAGGCTATCCAACACTAAAAGAATATTTCAAATCGAACCAGTAGTAATCACGCAGAATAAACCAGGAGAAACATCGTTTGTACTATGTCTGTAATGGGTAATTATTTTGCTGCGATGTTATTTTAAAACTGCTATATCTCCTAAGATATTCATTGAAATCGAATGATGTAAAGGGCAATTTTGTTTTAAATTAAATACTTGTGATGAATAACGTATTTATTTGGATAAGGATTAATATCATGTTTATAAAAATACCTTCGCAAATAATGCATTATTTTAGAACAAATTTCGTTAGCATAAAAATGGTTATAGTGAGCCAACCTTAAAAGATAGACATATGCTGTCACGGAATTTTTTTTGAACTTTTAAAGGGGAACAATTCTGTCATACATGATTTTTGCGAAACTTTAACTGTTTACGCAGCGCACGCAGCGGAAGCTCTCAAAAGGAAAAAATACTCTCCGATTTTGAAACATTCCTCATTGGTGCTCCGCTCCTATTGATCTTAGCGTGATGATATATAGCCTATAGCCTTCCTCGATAAATGGGCTATCTAACACTGAAAGAATTTTTCAAATCGGGCCAGTAGTTCCTGAGATTAGCGCGTTCAAGTAAACAAACAAACAAACAAACAAACTCTTCAGCTTTATAATATTAGTATAGATGTGAAAAAATAATTTTCAAGACAACGGCCCGGGGTGTCAAGTTGGCAGCCCGCGCATTTGAAATTGACACGACTTGCTGCCAACGCTGGCCATTGTGTGGATGGTTTAGTTGCGTATTTGCCGTCTTTGCCGCGGTAACGCGTGTTTGGTATTTGCTGTACTTTTCAAATAGGCAAGAAAAACAAATACTTTGCCACACAAACCATCTACACATGGTTATTATTTGTCAAATTTATCAAATACGCAAATACAAACAGCCATGTGAAGTGCCGCCATTATTGTATACCAAAAAATATCATAGAAAATAACTAGAGGTATTCAAAAAACATTTACATAAATATCTCATTAGCAAATGCTACTATACAATTGATGACTATTTAAATGTAGGGAAATCCTAACAGATCCTATTTATTAACTCTGATCAAATTAATTACACATCAATATAATTTATTATGTACTAGCTGACCCGCGCAGCTTCGTCTGCTTCACATAAGAGAATTTTCCTAGATTTTGCAATATTTTTCATTTATGCTTCGCTCCTATTGGTCGTAGCGTGATATTATATAGCCTATAGCCTTCCTCTATGAATGGGCTATCCAACACTGAAATATTTTTCTAAGTTTTACCCGTAGTTCCTTAGATTACCGCGTTCAACCAAACAAACAAAATGTGAGTGAAGTCGGCGCGTGAGCGCCCCCGCCTTTTTATAAATGAAGCGGATGGCCGTTTCGCGCGTTAAACAACAATCAACCGTATAGCCGTACCCATACTGGCGCGGCGAGATTTGGAAGTTTTATTTCATCTATATCTTGTGTGTTTATAAACCGATTCCTATAATTTTTTTTTTATAAAATAAATATTAAAGTGTACTTTTTTAATATGGGAGTTTGATAAAGATATATCTATGTGAAATACAATATATTTATGTATTTAATACACTTTGAAGAAATGCCTAACAATTAAACACGTTATTGTGGCTAATTTATAAAAGATAGATATATACTATTGAGGACTTTTTTGTAGATCTTTTGAAGACCATCATCTTTGTAATACATACTTTTGGTGTATGATCAACGTATGCGAGGATAAGAGCTCGAAAGCGCATTTTCGTCCGACTTGCTTCAAATTTATCATCACTGCTCAGCTCCTTTGTGTCTTAGCGTTATGTTATATAGCCTATAACCTGCCCAGGAGTATGGACTACAATCGTACCAAGTTTGGTTAAAATCCCTTCAGTAGTTTTTGACCCATGCGTGCATATACAGACAGACAGACAGACAAACAATTTACTGATTGCATTTTTGTCATCAGTATCGATCACCATTCATCCTCCAATATTAATTTTGAATATATATTCAATGTACAGAATTGACCTCTCTACAGTTTTATTATAAGTATAGATTACATTATCAATAAAGGGTATTGAAATATTGACATTGTATAATTTATGTGACATTTTATAATTTGCATGATATTTTAATCTAAGTATATGGCATTTTAAAGTTGATATTTATGTTTTTGATTAATTATTGTTCTTAAGTAAATATTAATTTATTGTTAGTTGAAGTTATTATTTTTATTATAATTAATGTAAAATTTGTTAAGATATTATTGTTTAAAGCTTAATTACGGTATCAAATTTGTACGCTTTAATGCAAGACATAGACGGACATATCCATTTATTATAACACCCTATGTATTACCTATGTTTACAAATAAATATTTCTGATTCTGATTGTGATTCTATGAAACCACAAGATATTAACAATTGCTTATTCCAAGGGCCCATATATACTTTTTTCTTTTTAGGGTTCCTTACCCAAAGGGTAAACCCCTATTACTAAGACTCCGCTGTCCGTCTGTCTGTCCGTCTGTCACCAGGCAGTCTCATGAACTCTGATAGTTAGACAGTTGAAATTTTCACAGATGATCTATTTCTGTTGCCGCTATAACAACAAATACTAAAAAACAGAATAAAATACATATTTAAGGGGCTCCCATACAACAAACGTGATTTTTTTTGCTTGTGTTTGCTCGATATTGATAACGGCAACAGGTAGACGCTTGAAATATTCACAGAATATTTAGTTATATATTCACTTTGAACTAGCTTTTGCGCGCGGCTCCGCCCGCGTGGTACCTACACGTATAAAAAGTAGCCTATGTCCTTCCCCAGGTTATAAACTATATCTGTACCAAATTTCATCTAAATCGGTTGAGTGGTTTAGCCGTGAAAAGGTAAGAGACAGACAGACAGACAGAGTTACTTTCGAACTTATAATATTAGTAAGGATGGGACGAAACCCTTCGTGCGCGAGTCCGACTCGCACTTGGCCGATTTTTTTATTTGGTATAATCATCGATCAAATCTGATCGAAGGGTGTAATGCTTTGATGCGTACCTCTCTGCGGGGCGTCGGACGGAGAGGTTGTCGGCTCACCGGGGGCAAGATACCCCGGTAATCCTTACTAATATTATAAATTCGAAAGTAACTCTGTCTGTTACCTGAGATTACATAAAAATGACATTAGATAAAAAGCTGTTATTTTGTAATGTCAAAATAACAGCTTTTTATCTAATGCTTATGAAAGTATATAAGGTACCTACACATAAACATATATTTTTAAAATTTTTGTCTGTCTGTCTATATGTCTGTTTGTTCCGGGTAATCTCCGAAAGGGCTGAACCGATTTTGACGGGACTTTCACTAGCAGGTAGCTAATGTTATAAGGAGTAACTTAGGCTACATTGATTTTAGAAAAAAAAATAGGGTTCCGCGGAGACGAACACTTTTAGTTAAAATCTACGCGAACGAAGTCGCAGGTAACAGCTAGTAGATTATATAAGTACATAACCGCAACAGACCTTTTCGCAGATTGACTTATGATGCGCTGTTACAATCTTTATTGTTTTCTGTTAAGCAGCAATCAAATAAACAAACGTAATAACTCAATGCATCACAAAATAGCGATGCTTAGTCTTGATTATGCTTCTAAATTACTGTGAAGATGTATTATCTGAATTGCTTCTGTGATGAAGAATTATGTTTTCAGACTCCATTTAAAATATTTATTGCTATATCGCTTCTACCTTGTATTAAAGCGTTGTTTATTTGATAAAATTAATAGTCTGCGATATTTACGGCCAGTCTGTTGTGCTAACAAGTAATAGTATCCGAAAGATAAATCGCATGCTGTCTCACTCTTGTTAGGTTAAAGAAGAGAGATGGCGAGACTTTTATCTTATAGAATATACTAGATGTTCCCGCGGTTTCACTCGCTTTTACCGCTACTGCGCCGCCCCCGTGGGTCGTAGCGTGATGTTAAATAACCTATAGCCTTCCTCGATAAATAGGCTATCCAACACTAAAAAAATTTTTCAAATCGAACCAGTAGTTCCTGAGATTAGCGCGTTCAAACAAACAAACAAACTCTTCAGCTTTATAATATGGGATTAAATATAATGATCAGCAAAAATACTAATTGGTCAGCAAATATTGCACAGCATAAGGAGCATCTATACGCCTCAAATCACTGCATTCCGTCTCGGAAGTGTTAGGTTATGTTAGGTTCCTTTTTTTAAGCCCACCCAAAAATAGGAGCCCCGCTTCTCTTTAAAGTTTGCTGACCATCAGTTGCTGATCAATTAGCTTTTTTGCTGTGCAGTTAAATACTACCCATATTAATATTAGTGTTGATAAATGCTGTTTGGAGGTGGTCAGACAAGCTCTCAGTGTCTTATTTTCATTGTTTAATAGTGACATTTTATCTGCAAGTGGTTTCAGTCTTCTTTATTTTAACACATACTTACTAACATATTTTCTAAAATCTCTAAAATGATTGTATATTTGTATATGATATGTTATTATAAATTAATAATAATAATAATATTCTATCACATACACACAACACCATCTAGCCCAAACTAAGCAGAGCTTGTACTATGGGTACTAGACAATGGATAAACATACATATACCTATACTTTTACTTTTTGGAAATACTTAAATATTTATACTTAGAAACACCCAGACCAAGACAAACATCCATGTTCATGCACACAAATGTTTGACTTGTGCGGGAATCGAATCCGCGACCTCAGGCGTGGCAATCGGTTACACTAACCACTACGCCATCGAGGCCGACAATAGATTATAACATAAACATAATTCATAAATGCGGTAGGTATAAGGACCTGAAGTAAATAAATAAAAATACAAATTAGGTACATAGACATGGTCATTATCAAGTAAGCTTGATAATGACCATGTCTGTATAATTTGTAAGTTTTTGAAGTGAAAACTTCTTTAGCGGCGTTGTGCACTTTTTTTGTGCTGGGTAAAAAATGTTAAACTCGCGTCAGGACACGTGACCTGATCGAAAATTCGTAAGACGGGGGGGATTTGTCATGTTTGTGTACGATAGCGCAATAAATGAATATTGTATTTTACCATATAAATGATAGTACTTTTATACTGATAATTAAAGCAATTCGTGCATTCCCTAACCATTCCAAAATATCAAAAATGCACAACGTTAATATTCAAGTTTTCACTTCTGCCGGCACTCCCGGAGTGCAAACCGTTGTTTTTTTTTTTTACTTGGGTACTGCTTTGCCGCATACCTCTCCGTGGGGAGACGGAGAGGTTATGTCAGGCTCACCGGACGAAAGATACCCCGGTTATTACCGGTTAACACCGTGGTAGGTTTAGTTGGTATTCCAACTAAACCTACCACGGTGTTCCTCGACATAACCATAGACGGCTATAAGTTATTCCCCTTTCTATCAGCGTACCACTCGACAAGGAAGTAGGGTTCATCCATATCACCTGGCAACGTTCAAATCCAAGACGGTACGCTTTCAGCGATCATTTCTCCCACATACGAGCAAGCTCTGGAATGAACTGCCTGCTTCGGTGTTTCCCGAGCGCTATGATATGAGCTTCTTCAAACGAGGTTTAGAGAGAGTTGAGTAGAGCTTTGCTGTATCCTGACATTGCTGAAGACCTATTCTAGTAAATTGATAATTGTTAGAATTACCTATAATATGGTCCTTGTGCTCTAAGAGAGTTCGTGTTTGCAACAACACAAAAGTAACAATTTTGTTACAACATTCGCTGACAACGTGCTCCTATATGCGAAATTTCATGATGATCGGTCGAGCAGTTAAGGCGTGAAAGTGTAACAAACAAACGAACTCGCATTCCCATTTTTTACAAGGTGTCTGTAGGAAATAATAATTTTAATGAAATGTAGCAATAGTTAACTAAAATAAAACATATCATTATGACAGCTAAACCCATATTTGTTTAAGATTTTTACAGTTTTAGTCCAATTTGCCGACCTATTATTTAAAAATTCAAAAAAATTATATCGCTGAAACTGTGAGACAAAATTGAATTTCCCTGAGTCCAACGCGTTGGCAATAGCCCAAATCAGATCTCTATTTCATTTGGACAACCGTGTGCCTAACACTCTGTATATATATATATTATTATGTATGTTTATCCATTGTCTAGTACCCATAATACAAGCTCTGCTTAGTTTGGGCTAGATGGTGTTGTGTGTATGTGGTAGAATATATTATACTATGTTTGTTGGTCAATCACGCGAAGTCACGCAAAGGATTTAAATGAAAATTGGCATAGAGATAGAGTTTTAATAATTCAATTGCATCCCAAGCACAGCGGGGCTGAATGTGGCTTCTGTGCATGAGGTCTCGGGTTCCAGGGACGAGGAAAGCGTACTGAGGGCTATCGAGCTTAAATTCACCGCTTGAGCTGCTAGAAGATGGTAAGCTCTCTAGACGTCAAACGCTATAATCACTTTTATAAGGGATTAAATATAATGACCACCAAAAATACTAATTGCGCAGCAAAATATGCTTACTAAAATATATCATAACGAGCACCTATACGCCTCAAATCACTGGATTCCGTCTCGGAAGGGTTAGGTTATGTTAGGTTCCTTTTTAAAACCCACCCAAAAATAGGAGCCCCGCCAAGCGGGGCTCCGTCGGTTTAGTTTGATCTCTTTAAATATATTTTAGTGTGCAATTATAATTTTTTAGCTGTGCAGTTAAATACCTACTACCACTTTAATAGTAACCATAGAAACCAACAATGATCACCGCCAAATACCTACGGCTTTTGACAGTAGCTGTAACAGGTTTGACAGGACCTTACTCTTAGTGCAGGAGCACACGATGCGGTGCGGCGGCGGCGCGGCGCCGGAGCGGTGTCGCTGCGTCGTCTTACATAGAAATATCTGTGGCGTGTCACATGATGCGCTGTGGCGCCGCACCGGACTTGCAACCGCCGAGACGAGGTGGGGAGGGGTGAATGCGTTGCGACGTCGGAGCGGCATCGCTCAGTCGTTTATGCGTCACAAGGAAGGGCTTTTTACTGATAGACTGTCCAACGCTGCAGGGGCGCCGGCGGCATGCGGCACCGCTGCGACATGACAACGTTGCGGCGCGGCACCGCTCGTGTGCCCGCCGATACGGCGAAATCTTTGCGGTGCGGCGCCGCAACGCATCGTGTGCTCCTACCCTTAAGTGTCGCTCACCGGTGAGCACAAAAACGATAGCGCTCATTGTAATAATAATAATAATACGGTGTTGTCTTCTGCTGCCTTTAAGGTTTGTATGCCTATGTAGTCTAGTCAACAAGTGCTTTTAAAATACGGCTGAAAAAATACCCGTTTTCGGCCGTATTTTCATCCCTCTGGGAAAATTACAAATACCTATTGATCCTACAATTTCGAAAGTCGAGACTTTTTTTAGGAAATTTCCTCCTTATTTTGAATCTTTTTTTAGATTTGATAAATCTCAATTAGTTTTTGAAATATTTGCAGAAAACGAAACCCCTTGGTTTTTTTTTAGTTAATTGTTTATAACTTTTGCAATTTTTGCAAGCGCAACTTGAATTTTTCAAATATCATTTACATGCCATTCCGAATCAAATGACACCTCGTTCATATTTTTTTTTTCTGAAACTGCTAAAAAAAGTTGACCAAAAAAGCACTTGTTGACTAGACTAAGGTGGCTATTACTACTACCTACATCAATGAAAAAATTTCGCCAAAATGGCTTCTACAACATTTCTCAAAGAGTCAATGTGTATAAAATCTTACCTTTGAAATATCAGAAATCCATTCACAGGCGCTTTTGCATAAATAACATGCCAGCTCTTTTGGATGTTATAAACATCACGTAACGTCAATCCCGAAACATCATTCTTCTCATCAGGATAACCTCCCCACCACCATTTTAACACAGAAACATACAAAAAATTACTAGTTATAACTCTGTACATAACAGAAAATTTAAATTTATCCATTTTAAAAATAATTATGTATTTTATGTCAAGATGGCGACTTGTCCGATATTGGAAGTAGAATTGATTACTACTGATTAAGTATGAGACGACTTGTGTATCGCTCAAACATGTATTCTATACTTGATAATGCTAACAATAGGCACTTAGATGTTATTTATCCATGTTAGTTTACATAATAATACTACCTAGATTTTGCCCGCGGCTCCGCTCGCGTAAATGTTAAAATTAGAAAAAAAAATTGGGGCGGTCTTTGGGGACTGCCGATAGAAGTGAAAACTTTAATCTTTGATCATTAATGCTTCTTTATAAACCAAAAATAATTCAAAAATGGAAAGCGTTCGGTGACGATGACGACAAAAATCATGGCACTCGTTCCATGATTTTGGTTCACCCAAGAAGTGCTCATGGCGCCTAAAGTTTCCAAAAAAAAGGTGCTGGTCCGATGCTAGTTCCTGATACTCTCTTAGTAGTTACTAAGGGGGTCAAAATTTCGTTATATTTTGCGTAGGACGCACCATTTCTGAGATATTGTTAATATTCTAAAATAATTCAAAAATGGAAAGCGTGGAAGCGTGACGATGACGTGAGTTCTATGATTTTTGTTCACCCAAGAAGTGCTCAACGCGCCTAAAGAAGTTTTCACTTCAAAAATCTTTAGTAAAGACAACTGCCGCACTAGGAATAATTCCTGTGTCGTGGGAGACTTTACAAACATTCAAACAACGGACACAAAGAACACGCAGACTCGGAACAAACATTTGTGGATCACACAAATTGTTGTCCCGTGTGGGGATCGAACCCACAACACTCGCGACAGTGGCAGCGGCGAGGCCACCACTTAAACCTCTACACCATCCGTGCAGTTAAACAATGCTACCTACATAGGTTATGTAATTTTTTATTCTTTAGGATCAGTAATTTTTTATTCTTCGGGATCAGTAATTTTTTATTCTTCGGGATCAGTAATTTTTCTGCTTGGATGGTACCCTGTGTCCTTTTCTGTTCCCCTGACAACGTGTATGTGAAATTTCATGATGCTCGGTCGAGTAGTTAACGCGTGAAAGCGTAACAAACAAACTCACATTCGCATTTAAAATATTAGTTAGGATTTAAAACACAAAAGTGCCACTTACATAAGTAATTAGCATATAGGATAACTATGTTATATGTTAGGGTATAAAAGACAAACACACAAACCCGTTCAGAACACATTTTATTAATAGATTTTATCTTTTAATTTACACTAGCGGTCGCGTAGTGATCGAAATTCGACCAAAATTCCTAAGCTTGCTACTTTGTTTACTTTTTTCTTTATTACATATAAATAAGGTATAGGTAACCATAGTTACGAAGAATTGTACGACGTCAGACGAACAATGTTGAAATACTACGAACGCGATTCGACTGCGTGTGTCAAATGCATGGATGTGTGCGTGTAGTGTTTTCGCATTAATATACAAAGCGACACTCTTAGATAGTCTCATCATAATTGTCACTCAGGGCCAGAAAGGCCTACCCCTGATGCGTCTTCCGGAGCGTGGCCACCACTCCAGGCGACGCTCCCACAAGGTGGACCGACGACCTGGTAATGCTCGCTGGAAACGGTTGGATGCGAGGGGCCCAAAACCGGTCTGTGTGGAAAACCTTGGGGGAGGCCTAATGTCCAGCAGTGGACGTCTTCCGGCTGAGATGATGATACAAGATGCCACTCTTAGAAAGTTTCATCACAATTGAAGGGTGTTTTGGAAAAACAACCAATGTCACTTAGATCAAATTTTACAGGAAATGAATAAAACTTCATAAAAATGGAAATCTTGGAAAAATTACTACTTTTGAACTTTTAATTAATTTAAGTACATGAAAATATATATTGTAGTATAAATAATCTATAATGATAACTACTGTCAAGCGAGATGCTATTTTTTTTAAACAGCCATTGTTCACGGACTATGGTTCTTTTTGCCAGAAACATTATGGACATTGGTTGTACTTCCAGAAACACTAACTTTGGAGCTAAATTTTATATGAACGTTGGCTGTTTTTGCAATTTCTCTCAATTACAGATTATAGTACAAACCCTGAAGAATCCAAAGAGCTAAAAAACATTTTTTTTTTAAATGTGACATTGGTTGTTTTTGCAAAACACTCTTCAATTGTGATACATAATATCGCCTAACAGTTGCGCAACTATTTCCTCCGTCCGTCCCCATGTACCAGTTTCGCGTGCGTATACAACGCGGGGCGTTGTTTAAAAGTGTCTCCACAATCTTCGCACATGTAGCTTCTTTGTTCTGAATGTGTCAGCTCATGATTTCGAAGTATTGATATAGTCTGCAAAAGAAATGTCATGTTATTCTTACAAATAAACTCAGGCCTGTTCATGCAAAAACATGTCGATGATGTTGCTGGATAGGGGCCTAATACATCTATAATGTAGCATGAGCATGCCATTCCGCAGCAAAGGCTGAGCTGGAACCATTTGGACACACTGCACAACACTTTCTTTATTTTTTTGTATTTTATTCTTGTTTGTATGTTAATATGTTGTGTTTTTGGTGTGTCTAATAAATAATTTTTGAAGTGAAAACTTCTTTAGCGGCGTTGTGCAGTTTTTTTGTGATGGGTAAAAAATTTTAAACTCGCGTCAGGACACGTGACCTGATCGAAAATTCGTAAGACGGAGGGAGAATTGTCATGTTTGTGTACGATAGCGCAATAAATGAATATTGTATTTTACCACATAAATTATAGTACTTTTATACTGATAATTAAAGCAATTTGTGCAAAATTATTCCCTAACCATTCCAAAATATCAAAAATGCACAACGTTATATTCAAGTTTTCACTTCTGCCGGCACTCCCGGAGTGCAACCCGTTCTTTTTTTTCCCTTATTCTTTCATTAAGAATGGCTTCATTAGGTTCCTATACTTGTGCAAGGAGTAAGTAGTCTTTTGATAAAGATAATGTGAACTCTTTTGAACTTACAAATATTTACCATTAATTATAACAATCGGTTTCCACTTTTCTCCACCAAACAAACCATTTTGAATTATAAGGTTTCTGTTTCAAATAAACTCAGGCCTGTTCATGCAAACATTAAATGGTACTAACTGTCGCCTAGTGCTCGAAATTCGACCAAAGTTTGCCTGTTAGATATTGCTGATATATGTCATTATATATTGATATATGTAACCTTAGTTACGTGCTTCGACTGCGTGTGTCAAATGCATGGTTAGTGCGTGTAGTGTTTTTTCGTTAATTTAATGTATTTCTAATGCATATTTTATATAAATATTAGGATTCGCCCCTCCTTCTCCATATAAACTTTAACTGTGCCAAATTTCATACTCCTCCGTCCGCGCAATTTTCGTAAAAAGGGGTACAAAGTTTTTGCTTCACGTATTAATATATAGATTACAACCACATTTCTAACGATATACAGTAAGTAAAATAACGAAAGGCGTTCCCTTAAAGCGGTTATTATACATTATTAATAGATGCAAATGAACATATTTGCATAGAAAAATAAGCATGACAAAATGCAAGCATGAAAAATAAATTAAATGTAAATCTAATTAAAAAGTCATTTTAATTAAAAATTCATAACTAAGCAAAAAGCGACGTTGCCGTTGTGCATTGGTACTTTTGTGCGTATGCAAAGAGTGTTTCTTTTTCGTGTCTGTTTATAATTTTTTATTGAATATCTTTGAAGTTATTAAAATAGAATATTTTTTTGTTTTTTATGGGAACATTTATTTTAGGATCTAAGCACTCCATAATATTGCCAGTTTAAGGGAACGCCTTTCGTTAGTTAACATACTGTATATATAAGGCTTGAACCTTATCCGCTGGCAGCACCATCTATTGTAAAAAAAGGTAACTATTTAGCCAGTAACTTAGCTCGAGTCAGGCGTGTCCAAGATTTTTGTATGGGATTGAGTATCTGTACTGTAATATTATCTGTGTCCTTACTAATATTATAAATTCTAAAGTAACTCTATCTGTCTGTTACCTCTTCACGGCTAAACCACTCAACCGATTTAGGTGAAATTTGATATAGAGGTAGTTTAAAATCTGGGATAGGACATAGGCTACATTTTATTAATGTAGGTATCATGCGGGCGGAGCCGCGCGCTAAGCTAGTAAGAAATAAGGTATGCCTGCCTAATAAGCAGTTATCACAGGCTCTGGATACATTCTAAACCAGAGTAATATCGCTAGACAAATGCTTTATAAAAATAACTAAATTTTGCCCGCGGCTTCGCTCAGAGATATTAAAAAATAAATAAGATAAGTAATAGTGTTATAAATCTGGTATTCGAGGTAATATAATAATATAATATTCCATCACATACACACAACATCATCTAGCCCAAACTAAGCAGAGCTTGTACTACGGGTACTAGACAATGGATAAACAAACATATATACTTTTGTTTTTGTAAATACATACATATTATACATAGAAACACCCAGACCAAGACCAACATCCATGTTCATGCACACAAATGTGTGATTTGTGCGGGAATCGAACCCGCGACCTCAGGCGTGGCAGTCGGTTACATTAACCACTACGCCATCGAGGCCGTCATGGTGATTGTCAAATGACAAAAAGGAGCTACCTACAAAAAAAATAGAGACATAAAAAAGAAAGATAACTTACAAAGAAAGTCTTGCCACAGATATTACAAGGATGATCCCTTGGTCTGCTCAAGCCATGATGTTTTTGTCTATGGTTCTTCAACCGCCACTCCGATATAAACAACTGTAAAATTAAATTTAATAAGTGTATTGTATAGCAGCCATAGCCTATTGGGAGACCGTTTGAACTGCCACGCAGAGGTCTTGACCTCGACCCCAAGGTACGCACCTCTGACTTGAAGTTATATGCGTATTCAATAGTTAATTTTTTTTAAATTTTTTTTAATCGTTTTCTTTAACAGTGAAGGAAAAAATCGTGAGGAAACCTGCATGTCTGAGAGTTCTACATAATGTTCTCGAAGATATGTGAAGTCTGCCAATTCGCACTGAGCCAGCGTGGTGGACTATGGCCTAATCCTACTCACACTGAAAAAAGGCCCGTGCCCAGCAGTGGGACAGTCTATGTACATGGCTAATATTATAGTACTGAATAGTTTTACAATGAGTTTGTTTGGTCGAAATTCGACCATAATTGATTTAAATTTTAAGTTGATCGTTATTATATATAACACGAAATTGCAATGGGTAATTATGCCATGTAACCATAGTTACGAAGAATTGTACGACATCAGTCAAACAATGCCGAAATACTACGAACGCGATTCGACTGCGTGTGTCAAATGCATGGTTGTGTGCGTGTAGTGCTTTTTCATTAATTTAATGTATTTCTAATGCATATTTTATATAAATATTAGGATTCGCCTCTCCTTCTCCATATAAACTTTAACTGTGCCAAATTTCATACTTCTCCGTCCGCGCAATTTTTGTAAAAAGGAGTACAAAGTTTTTGCTTCACGTATTAATATATAGATAATTAAGCAGTGTCATGTCATATTAGTATATAAATGCTGGTTACCCTATATTTGGTAAATGTATTAGAAACTCATTTTGTGTATATATTTACTTAGTTTTGTTGGCAAACCAAATAAAATAAAATACTCACTTTGTTACATATTTCACAATTATATTGTGATTTGTGTAGATGGTAAAAGTTATAATGCTTCGTCCAGTAGACTTTTGAAGCGAATTTTTTGTTGCATTCAGGACACGAATATCTGAAACAAATTAATTTTTTATAATATCAGTATTGCGATTTAACAATCGCAACATACGCTGAGCGATGTCCAAATTTTGGCACTGATGGGACACACATTTTCTTATTGATATTGAAATTTAAGTCAAACTTAAATAATTTAGTATTGTTTCTAACTTTGTATGCTCACTGGCAATACTAGCCTAGCCTTGACTTGATAGGATGGGTGTGGTGTTGCCAGTAAGCAGAAATGAAATAGTTATAGTGTTAGTATTAGTGTTTGATTTATTTATTGTTTTAGTTAAGTACGTATTGTTCTGCTTTTTATTTTGTATTTTTTATTTTATTTTATTTCTTTATGTTTTGGGTGTGCTCTTTGGTGCGCCAAAATAAAAAAATATTTCTTTCTTTCTTTCTTCTTTCTATCACATACACACAACACCATCTAGCCCAAACTAAGCAGAGCTTGTACTATGGGTACTATACAATGGATAAACATACATACATATATACTTTTTGTTTGTAAATACATACATATTATACATAGAAACACCCAGACCAAGACAAACATCCATGTCCATGCACACAAATGTTTGACTTGTGCGGGAACCGAACCCGCGACCTCATGCGTGGCAGTCGGTTACACTAACCACTACGCCATCGAGGCCGACAAATTATAAATATATAGTAAAAATATTAAAAAATAAAAATTATAATAACCTTTTGCCCGTGTCTTCTATACATCATACTTAAAAACTTGTGTTCTATCACTTTTTACAAAAGTCGATACATTCAACAAATAAAATTTTAAGATGTGCAAAATTTTTCGCTCACCCATGGCATGATAGCAAATTTTACTTTGGTTTGTTCTGTTTGTAATCAAATTGAGGATGTACAACACTTGCTGATGGATTGTGTCCGAAATAGAACTGAACGAGAGCAAGTTTTAAATGAATTTAAATTAAATAGATTAGATATGGGGTTACTGCAATCTATATTGGCTGTACCGTCTTTAGAAGCTGCTAAAAAGATGGGTGATATGATAGCAGTACTTAATTTGTAAAGATTTATTTTTTATTTTTGTGTTAACATGTACCTGTTAGTATACTGAAGAGCATTTATGTTAAAATGGTTTAACTTATGTCAAAAGATATGATGGGGTTAATATGTCTGGTTTAGACAAAACCCCCGAAATCTATACTAATATTATAAAGCTGAAGAGTTTGTTTGTTTGTTTACTTGAGCGCGCTAATCTCAGGAACTACTGGTCCGATTTGAAAAATTATTTCAGTGTTAGATAGCCCATTTATCGAGGAAGGCTATAGGCTATATATCATCACGCTAAGAGCAATAGGAGCGGAGCACCAATGAAGAATGTTTCAAAATCGGAGGATTTTTTTTCTTTTGAGAGCTTCCGCTGCGTGCGCTGCGTAAACAGTTAAAGTTTCGCAAAAGTCATGTATGACAGAATTTTTCCCCTTTAAAAGTTCTAAAAAAAGTCCGCGACAGCATATGTCTATCTTTTAAGGTTGGCTCACTATAACCATTTTTATGCTAACGAAATTTGTTCTAAAATAATGCATTATTTGCGAAGGTATTTTTATAAACATGATATTAATCCTTATCCAAATAAATACGTTATTCATCACAAGTATTTAATTTAAAATAAAATTGCCCTTTACATCATTCGATTTCAATGAATATCTTAGGAGATATTGCAGTTTTAAAATAACATCGCAGCTAAATAATTACCCATTATAGACATAGTATAAAAATGTTTCTCCTGGCTTATTCTGCGTGATTACTACTGGTTCGATTTGAAAATTATTTTAGTGTTGGATAGGCTATTAATCGAGGAAGGCTATAGGCTATATAACATCACGTTACGACCCACGGGGGCGGTGCAGTAACGATAAACGCGGGTGAAACCGCGGGAACATCTAGTAAATAATATATGAAAAAAAGAAAAAGTTTTGGTAATTAAATTAAATCAGGACACGTAGGTAAATAAAATTAAAATATCGGATTAAAGATTAATTTATTCTCAAAAAGGACAGGTACAGTTCACTTATATTGAGATTCTATATAATTTTAGTGTGTTCTATAAAATACAGTCTGAGTTACGTTAAGGTGATCGGGCACGCCACGATCGTAGCGGTAAGTCCCGTGTTTGAGGAGTGGCTGGAGAGGCGGCATGGCGCCCTCACCTTCCGGCTGTCACAGGTAATGACTGGCCATGGTTGTTTTAGCCGGTTCCTGTGTCGTATAGGCTGGCAAGAGACGCCCGGTTGTCACCACTGCGGCGACTGCCGCGACGTTGTTGAGGACACGGCGCTACACACTTTGGCGGTTTGCCCCGCCTGGGCATTGCAGCGCCGTGAATTGATCGCGGCAGTCGGATTAGTTGCCCTCTCGCTCCCGGCCGTAGTTCAGTCTATGGTCCGGAGTGAGAGGTCGTGGAACGCCGTCGCCTCCTTCTGTGAGGAAGTGATTTCCATCAAGGAGGCGGCGGAGCGGGAGAGGGAGCGTTTAAACCCTCTCCCCAACCGCAGAACCGGGCGCCGGAGGGCGCGAGACGACCTCCAGCCACCCTGAGGTTTGACCTGGGGGTGGCGTGCTTTCTGGGCCTGCCCGCCATCCGTTCAGCACCAGGTCCGAGAGGCGGCGTGCGTGTTCCCACGCGCGCCTCTGAGTCGTGTCCGTCTCCCCTCTAGAGGGGAGACAGTAGGGATTTTTGTATAGTGGAGACCTTAGGGTAGGTCTCTTCGTGTAGTGGCCTACCGTTTCATACGGCGGGCCGAAAACTCGGAGGGGTCGCAACCGCATGTGCAAGTGATTCGCGCGGCCCCGCCGACAGTGGTTTTGTCGAGGAACATCGTGGTAGGTTTAGTCGGTATTCCGGGGGATACATTATTCTTATTCCATCTTTCTCTTTTACCCCAGCGAGTCCGACATAACCCCTCCGCCCGCCCCCGCAGAGGGGTATGCGTCACAGCATACCCCCACGTAAAAAAAAAAGGTAAGAGATGATAAATTAATAATTTTTTGTGACAAAATCCAGTAAAAGTTTTTTATAGAATGCTAGGGTTTTAGTGTTTCTTATTTCATCTGGTAATTTGTTGTACAGCTGTGCTCCTTCGTATAATATGTTATTGTTTCCATAGTCAGTTCTAGTTCTAGGTGTTGGTAGTTGTAGTTCGTGTCGTCGTCGTGTGTGATTTTGTACTAAATTCTAGTTGTGAGTGTATTGTTTTTGTGAATATTTTCTTTATCAGTATACATGTTTTATAAGTGTATAATTGTTTAATATTTAGTATTTTTGTATCTTTGTATATTTTACTGGTAGAATATAACAATCGAATTAAATTATCAACTTAGATAAAACAATAAAATTATGAAATAACATGTCTACGTAAATATATTTCAGACATCAATTAGTTCCATTATTGTTATCATTAAATTCATTTACAGTATAAGATGCTTCATACTTAAACGCTTAACAAATTTACCTATATATATGTCATCCTAATCCTAATTTCCCAATCTATACAAATATAAAAATTGAAGTGTCTGTTTGTAATGTCAAAATAACAGCTTTTTATTTAATGCATATGAAAGTATATAAGGTACCTATACGAAAGCATTTATTTTTAAAATTTTTGTCTGTCTGTCTGTCTGTTTGTTCCAGGTAATCTCCGAAATGGCTGAACCGATTTTGCCGGGCTTTCACTGGCAGATAGCTGATGTTATAAGGAGTAGCTAAGGCTACTTTGATTTGTAAAAAAGAATATGTTTCCGCGGAGACAAACACTTTTTTGTTAAAATCTACGCGGACGAAGTCGCAGGTAACAGCTAGTATAAAATATAATTTAAGTTTACTGCATTTCCCGCGGATTTTCTTTCATACAAACCTTGTACTAAAAATTACAAACACAAAGAAAAAAGCCAAGTCCGTCGAGCCGTTTTTAAGTGATGCTCCATCATACATACATAGATTCACACCTGTTTCCCAGAGAGGTAGGCAGAGACTACGGCTTTTCATTAGCTACGATCCTGACACACTTCTCTGACTTCATTCACTTTCATCACATTCCTCATACACGCTCGTCGGTTCAAGGAGCTCTTAACCTGGCCTTTATACAGAACGTCTACGATCTGATCGAGAAACGTTCGCCTAGGTCTTCCCCTTGCGACTGTTCCATTCACACTAGCCTTATAAACTTTCATATATGTGGCAATTGATTTTTATTTTTATAGATGACGTTCATCTATGTAACATCCAGTAATATAATGGCATACTCACGTTCTCTCAGAATGATTGGCGCTATTCTTCAGATGGTTTCTATACACGTATATGTTCTTATACTGCACGTTGCATATCTGGCAGTAGGCCAGTTTCTTGGCTAAGACAGCGTTGTGCGACACCATGTGGGATTCGAGTCGCGTTTTGTTCATGAAAGTCTTCGTGCATATGTCGCATATGAATTCTCTTTTGATAGCGTGAATGCGGCTGTAACGCAGAGGAAATTGTGATGTGAATGAAGATGTGACATGATTGAGGATGTGACATAAATGAGGATGTAACATGAATAAGGATGTAACATTAATAAGGATGTAACGAAGAAAAATTATATTAATGAAAATGTAACAAAGGTTTAAGTGGTAGACTCGCCACTGCAACTGCGATGAGTGTTGAGGATTCGAATCCCACACAAAAATTTGTGTGAACCACAATATTACATCTTTCTTCTTAAACATAAGCCAAGACGGATTACCTGAGGAAGGTTGGGTTTGTTGGTGACTGGGTTAAATTGGATGTGGAAGGCGACAGGCCGGATGTTGTGGTGTAAATGGGAGAGGTAGAAGAAAGGGTTAATTGATTTACTGTTTAAAGAAACAACATCAACATCCTGTACTAAGAACAATGCCTGTATCGCGGGTGACTTTAAAAACTCTCAAACAACGGACACAAAGAATACGCAGACTACAACCATTACAACCATGTGCGGATCACACGGATTTTTCTTCCATGTGGAATTCGAACCCACATCACTCAGTGAAGTGGCAATAGCAAGGCGATCACTTAAGACTGCGCTGAGCGTAAGACGCGGTTGGACTGAATGACAGAGCTCGATATTCAAATCGGCGCGCGGCCGCCATAGTGAAATTGTATGGAGGATTTGAAGTGCTTTTTTGATAAATATGTATCTTTATTGTGAACCAATAACTTAAATATTTGGGACGGACAAATTGTAATATAACTATTTATGTTTCGTTTAAGCTGTAAAATAGAATAGATTTCTACTGATATAATCAATATATAATCAATACGCATTACAGGGAGAAAGACTGACCCGTCGTCAGTCCATGCGTGACCTAGGCGTTCACTACGATTCAAAGTTATTATTCGAAGAGCATATTAATAATATAGTTAAAAAAGCATCTCAGACCCTTGGCTTTGTAATGCGTATGTCAGCTGACTTCACAGAAGCTAAAACCTTCAAACTACTTTACTGTACTTATGTTCGTAGCTTATTAGAGTACGGCAGCCAGGTATGGAATCCCCGTTATGAGATATATACTAAACGCATCGAAAATATACAAAAGAGATTTTTTAAATATATGTATTACCGCATAAAATGTATGTATAAGTCTGATGATTATTTTAAGCTTTGTTCCAAATTTCATTTTCTACCTTTATCTATGCGTAGACAGATAGCGGATATTATATATATTCTTAAAATTATGTCAGGTTCAGTGGACTGTCCTGAGCTTCTTTCCAAGATAAGCTTCAATATACCAAACAAAATGACGCGTCACTATGTACCTATTTCCCTTGATATAGTGAACACTAATTATAGGCAAAATTCTTTTCTATGGCGAGCGTCTCGATCTCTCAACTTGGCATGCAAATTACACAACACATTAGACATTTTCAATACAAATATAGCTATAGTCAGAAGGCTGCTGAGCCGGGAGTTCTTCGATTCTCATTAATAGTACTAAATAATAGTAATAATACGTAATGTGTACTTACTGCCCACATAAGGCACTTAAATAATTTGTATGAAAACATTTAGACGTGAGAACCTGTAATTGGCTTTATGTTACTTATAATGTTTTTTTTGTATAAATAATGTCTAATAGCTGTTGGTTCTCCATAAGAATAAATAAATAAATAAATAAATAAAAATCACGTAACACGAGCTTACGTTTTTGCATTTATCGTGCAAATTTGCGTAATTTTGTAGACGAAAAGTATTAATTATTTAATGTTTTTAACACTGAGTAATTGTAAACACATTCATTGTTATGGTAAATGTATATTTTATATTTGTAACAAGAAGTGTTGATTTTATTCACTTAACTGTGACCGCCTGTTTTGGCACATTTCGCGCAGGCGCAGTCTTAAACCACTTCGCCATTCGTTTAATCTTCTTCAACTTACGCTTTATGCCGCCTTAGTGTGTGCTTCCCTTTAAACCTGACACCACACTCATTACAGAACAAAGTGTGATGTGTCTGTACGTGGTCTTCTAACTCTCTTGGGTTCCTGTAACATAAGATACATACAAAGTTCATGACCACACATCTCTGAAGGGGTAGCGCTTCGCTCGGGAGTAGTAATTTTTTCAGGATGAATACGCTTTCACACCTTACCTACTCGAACGAGGATCATGAAATTTCGTATACACGCTGTCAGTAGAACAAAAAAGGACATAGGGTGTACCTACCTTTTATCTAAAAAAAGGACTGTTAAAAATCAAACCTTATCTACATTTACGCGAGTGAAGCCGGGGCTAAATCTATTCCTAACTAATATTATAAATGCGAATGTGAATTTGTTTATTACGCTTTCACGCCTTATCTTATCTTATATGGGGGCCAGTCAGTGCAGACCGGCGACACTTCGACCCAGTGGGATATTTTGTGTCGACACTCTCCCAATAACGACTGCCATAGATGTTCATGGCAGCCGGGACCAACGGCTTAACGTGCTCTCCGAGGCACGGAGCAGGCGATAGTTGTCAATCAATACGCACGTAATTTCGAAAAGTCATAAGTTCCGAAAGTCAGAGTTGCGCGACGTGGGTTCGAACCGGAGACCCTCTGCATTGCAGTCTGTTGGTCTCCCCACTGAGCTATCGCTGCTCTTTCACGCCTTAACAACTCGACCGATCTTCATGAAATATCGTTGACACGGTCTCAGGGCAACAGAAAAGGACATAGGGTACCTTTCATCCAGAAAAATGTACCTACTGTTCCAGAGGCATAGAAATTTATAGACTAAATATACATTTACATACATACACAGATGCACGCCTGTTTCCCAGAGGGGTAGGCAGAGACTACGGATCTCCATTTGCTACGATCCTGACACTTCTCTGGCCTCATTCACTTTCATCACATTCCTCATACACGCCCGTCGGTTCAAGGAGCTCTTAACCTGACCTTTGTCCAGAACGCCTCCGATCTGATCGAGAAACGTTCACCTAGGTCTTCCCCTTGCGACTGTTCCATTCACACTAACCTTATAAACTTTCTTAGTTCTCATTATAACAATAATAGCATAACAACATATAATTTATTTGTTTCTTCTTAAAAAAGACAAAAGTAAAGTTTGTAAAGTCCCCGCGAAAAAGGACTTAGTGCGGAAACAGTCTATAACAAAAAAGAAGATGACAGCGCCCACAGTAGGACTACTGTAGGACACTAGTCTTATAAACTTTCTTAGTCTTTTCTCGTCCATTATTTCTACATTTACAAGGTAAAATCCAGTAAAATTCGAATAAGAAATACTTACTTAAAAACAGCATCGCATTGTCCACAGTGTATTCGGTCCAGTTGGTCTCGTCTATGCTTCACTTTACAATGATTCAATGCCGACCACAGCTCAGTAGTGTCGTATCTACACAAGCGACATCTGTAGCACATGTAGTGCCTCTTCTTGTGTATAGAAGCAGCCGATTGGGATGTGAAACGGATATGACATACATTACATTTGTAAGGGCCTATGCTCTGAAAGAAAAATATCATAATATTGTCTCCTGTTTACGCGAAAGTTATTCATTGAAATTAAACTACTATATACGGATCTCCCCGTGACCATGGCTGCTGAAAAGCAACTGGAACGTCGGGGAAAGTGTAAACATAAATAGTATAATAGTATAAACAGTTTTAATTAGCTTAAAAATTAGTAAAGTTTAATACAGTAGTGTAACAGTCTTCAAAATTTTGTAATAAAGTGTCAAATAAACAACGCGATAAAATCCGTATATAGTAGTTTAATTTCAAAGAAAAATATCAGCTTAATTAATAACAAAGTAAAATAGCAGCGATAGCCTAATGCTGCCAAATATAGATAACTAGCTTTTGCCGCGGCTTCGCTCGCGTTAATTTAGTATTTGACAATCAATTCGGGCTGTACTCTGCTTGTAATAATATAATTCAATCATGCTTCAAAAGACACGTGGCGCCATCTATTATAATAAGAACGTTATTGTTATTTTCCTCGGGAACAGTAATTGTTTTCGGGATGAAAGGTAGCCTATGTTCGTTTCTGTACACTTGACAACGTATATGCAAAATTTCAGGATGATCGGTTCAGTGGTTTAGGCAAGAAAAGGTAACAAACAAACAAACTCGTTTTCGCTTTTATAATATTAGTTAGGATTAGGATTGGATAGGATAGGATACACAATTGAAATCTATTCAATTGTGTATTATCTATATTTATATGCTTAGTTTGGGCTAGATGTTGTTTGTATGTGGTAGAATATTATTATATATTATTATCTATACATTCAGCTTTGCTTTAGCTGGGGACATTTATACCGAAAAAATTAGGATCAAAAGTAAACTTTCGAGCTTGCCTTTGTCAAATAAGTCCTAGTTTAACTAACAGGGTATCATAGTTATAAGGCAAAATAATATCTAAGTAATATTTCGTGCCTACACTAAACATTCCGTGGAAGAGCCGCAGCAAAAGAGTCAAAGAGCCGCATACGGCTCGCGAGCCGCGGATTGCCGACCACTGGCCTAGTGGGAGTAGTGGGTAACTGTTAGACTGACACGCAGGGGCCTTGAGATCGAACCCAATTTTTGAAGTGAAAACTTCTTTAGCGGCGTTGTGCACTTTTATTGTGATGGGTAAAAAACGTTAAACTCGCGTCAGGACACGTGACCTGATCGAAAATTCGTAAGACGGAGGGAGAATTGTCATGTTTGTGTACGATAGCGCAACAAATGAATATTGTATTTTACCACGTAATACTTTTATACTGATAATTAAAGCAATTCGTGCAAAATTATTTCCTAACCATTCCAAAATATCAAAAATGCACAACGTTAATATTCAAGTTTTCACTTCTGCCGGCACTCCCGGAGTGCAACCCGTTGATTATTTTTTTAAATATTTTTCCCGCTCATAGTCTTCCTCTTTTCATCGACATCTTAGTTTACATTATACTCAACATCTTTTGTTATACCACTTTGTACAAAACTCAATACCGTTGCACTGCCACGCAGAGGTCTTGAGTTCGATCCCAAGGCGCGCATCTCTGACTTTTCGAAGTTATGTGCGTATTAAATAGTTAATTATGGCTCGCTTTAACCGTGAAGGAAAACAGTAAGGAAACCTGCATGATTGAGAGGTCTGTATAAAGTTCTCGAAGATATGTGAAGTCTGCCAATACACTCTGGGTCAGCGTGGTGGACTATGGCCTGACTCTTCTCACACTGCGAGAAGGCCCGTGCCCAGCAGTGGGACAGTTTAATACAGGGCTGATATTATTATACACGACAATAGATGGCGCTGTACACAATTACACACTTCGCCTAAGCATCTTGAATCTCGCAAGCAAAGTTTACACTGTGAGTTACTATACTGGGTGTAAGGGACGGTGTACCGAAAACTGAAATAGTAGATTCAGACCATTATTCTGAGTTAAAAATCGTTGGAATTTTTTTCATCAATCACAATTCCTTTTCTGCAATTTTTCATTTTTCGGACTTTCACATTTTTCTACAATACAGCAATGTAATTAAATGGTTGTGATTTAAATAGATCAGGTGTTTTTATGCGCGCGGAACGCAGAGTTAATTCGTCGAGTGCGATGTATTGGTAGCAATCCTTTGCGTACCGCGTAATAATTTTAATCTACATTACATGTAAATCTTGCGTTTTTTATTAATAGAAGTTTGCGTCGTGATAAGTACTTATAGAAAGACGTCTTGCTAAAGTTTTTGGTATGCCGTCCCTTACACCCAGTATATTCAAACGCCCGACATCAACCGTCCTCCCTTTGTGTTGGAGGGACATCACATCACATTTCTCCACAGTCTAATTGCAGTAAACCGGACACAGTTTTAAACTTTGTGTAGTTGCCTGTGTTTAATTTTGTACATTATTTTACACATAAGCGCATATAGATTTAAAAAAAGGGATTTGCCATCCACAGTACTCCCTCACTTTTTAACCGACTTCAAAAAAAGGAGGAGGTACTCAATTCGCCGGTATTTTTTTTTATGTTTGTTACCTCATAACTTTCGACTGGGTGAACCTTTTTTAATTGAAAGCTGGTGCTTCCTGTGTGGTCCCATTTAATTAAATTATTGTTATTTTTGGAGTCGGTGTCAGCCACCCGCGCCGCGTGCTGCGTCTATGTGTGTAATTGTGCATGCCAATGTTATGTTATGATTATAGTAAGACATCTCAGGTTTAATTAGTTACAAACCTACCTTGGCTGACACCGACTCCATTAATAACAATAATTTAATTATTCACAAGAATATGCAATTATTTATTAACTTTTTAGTGCATTTTAAGTTTTAGAATATTCTTCTTTGAAGTCGGTTTTCTTTTTTGTTAAAATTTTGTTTATTTGATTACGCGAACGAAACCGCGGGCAAATTCTATTACAAAATTAATCATTACCTCATCATGTTTCTTCTTCATATGAATATCGTAAGTCTCTTTCCTTGTAAAACCAAGTACACAAAAATCACACTTATACGGTATCTTCTTAAAATTATAATGATTCCTCTTTTCTTCTCTATTTTTTACCATCTCTTCTTGACTAAAAACAACTTTAATAAACTTCTCCTCAATTTCTTCTTTATCAATTTTAGTTTTTTTTAATGATCTTCTTATCTTCTTACTGTTAATAGTTTCTACGTACACTTCTGTTACTTTTTCGTCAAGTTCTGACATGTTATCTTCTGTGTTATTGTCATATTCTTCTTTAATGTTGTTTTCTTCTGTTTTTGGTACGTTATCACAGTTAGTAAGAGGATCATAGTGGTAATAATACTGGTAGTCATAGAGAATATTTGTTTTTAATCCTAAGGCTGTCAACGGTTTGATGTTTGCAACCTGCAAGATTTAATTAAGTATCAATTTGACTACACGGATGGCATAGTGGTTTACAGCAGCGATAGCTCAGTGGGGAGACCAACAGACTCCAATACAGAGGATCTCGGGTTCGAACCCACGTCGCGCACCTCTGACTTTCGCAAGATTGACAATTATCGCCTGCTCCGTGCCTCGGCGAACACGTTAAGCCGTCGGTCCCGGCTGCCATGAACATCTATGGCAGTCGTTATTGGGAAGTCAGTGCCCTCTAATATCCTGACACTGGTCTAGCCTTAGGTTATCGTTAGCCTTCGGGTTGCGGTCAAGTGGCAGTCGCTCTGTGTAAAAACTTATATCCAGTCAAATCCGGTTAGACTAGAAAGCCGACCCCAAGTGACTTGGGAATAATAAATGCTAGGGAGAAGGAAGGATGGCGTAGTGGTTCAAGGGGTTGCCTCGCCACTGTCTTTATAGAGTAAAGTGTTGTGGTTGGAATCCCAAATGGATCAATGGAAATGGAAATCCAAATGGTTGTTTTAAGTTTGGGTGTTTATTGTGTACGATGTTCGTAAAGTGCTCGAACTGTGTTTGTAAAGTGAAGTTTTTTTTAATTAAAATAAAAACTTAAATAAATGACTGGACGAGGAAAGACTGACTAAGAAAGTTTATAAGGCTAGTGTGATTGGAAGAGTCGCAAGAGGAAAACCTAGACGAACGTTTCTCGATCAGATCGGAGGCGTTCTGGACAAAAGCCAGGTTAAGAGCTCCTTGAACCGACGGGCGTGTATGAGGAATGTGATGAAAGTGAATGAAGCCAGAGAAGTGTGCCAGGATCGTAGCAAATGGAAATCCGTAGTCTCTGCCTACCCCTCTGGGAAACAGGCGTGAATCTATGTATGTATGTAAATAAATGAACACTGTTATTCTAAATCTTATTTATTTGTCATGAGAATTCTAGCTTTTGAATATCTATCCAATAGAGATGCTGTAGGTAGTGAAGATTAACAGAACATTTTAAATAATGATTTTACAGAATTTATTAAACTTACTTAACTATGAAGCTATGAAATAAATTTATAATGAATTAGACAGGGGCAAAGCATAAGGTATCACATTCTATTTCTCTATGAGGTTTTAACTCATAAATTAGCGGTAAACAAGATCTAATGAAACACCAGTCAAGTATAAGTCAGACTAGGACATGAACTATGTACCTATTTTTTTTAAATATTTGTTGTTATAGGTATTTTTTTTATTTTTTTATTAGTGACACAGCAAAGTGATTGTAACAGACCAGAGACAGTGACGATGAGGAGAAGATAGATGTGTAGATAGGTGCAACAGAAATACACACTCCATGAAACCTCAACCTATTATGGTTCATGAGATACAGCCGGCTGACAGACTGATAAGGGAGGCCGCAGATAGTAATATGGTCCTGTTGGCACCCTTTGGGTACGGACCCCTAAAAAGCTTTGACCCCTAGGATCAGAGTGTTGTTCAAGAGATCAAAGAAGTCTTGTGATTGTTAAACATACAATACCTTGGGAAGGTCACCTGTGTTACCATTTAGATATTATTAACCTGTCAATTATTAGATTGCCAGATATTATTGAAAATCATTTGTGTCTGGCAACTAGTGTGCTGCTGCCACTCACAAGGTTAATATTTATGCCATACCTTCTTGCCATGGTGAGAAAAAGCTTCCTGAGATTGTAAGGCTTTCGTTTTAAATCTGTGGTACTTCATTATTAAGCTTTTGCACTCCCAACAAATTCCACCATCACTCACTTTCAGCTGAAAATATACAATACAATTTATGAGACTCAGTTACAACTAATAAAAACAAATTATTTATATGGATACAAAGTACTGTCCCTGCAGGGCCTGGGGGTGCACAAGCCCTCCCAATGGTTTAGCCTCCAAAAAAATTATTATATGCCTGTGGCTAATTTTCAATAATACTGTAAACATTGGGGAAAGGAAATGTATTTAAATTTTAATTTACTATTCCATATAAAATTATGGTAACCTAGCTTATATTTTTTTTAAGCCCTATATTTTTATGAAATCAACTCCCCTGGATATACATAGGGTTATGCCTAATTGGTGGGAACATTAGACATAGGCTTTGGATTTTCACTCAGTAATTATTATTCTGGCATATCTTTAATGCCTTAGTCACTCGTCATCACATTCTAAAATAAATAAGTATATTTTTGTCATTTAATCATTTATTTCCACAGTTAAAAGTACCAATAAAGTTGTACTCCTGGTACCCAAGATACGATTCAACTAGTTTTATGAATACCAGTCTTTCACAAGGTGAATGTTTTCACCATATCATTCAAAAAAGTCTAAAAATCAAGTGAAGTTGTGTAGACAATTCGAATGTGTTTATAACACAATAAATAAGGCTTCCTCATTATCTTTTTATTTCATAAAAGGATAACTCTTGCTTAAGGTATAATTACCTTGTAGACAAAGACTTTACAAATATTCAAATAAAGAACACGCTGTATCTTTATGAACATTCATCAGTATTCACGTCACAAGAATGGGATAACAAGGATGGCTATTCAGCTTTTTAGTCAGAAAGTCAGTAAATTGACGACATCCTTTTTGACTGAAAAGTAGTACTAACGCGTTCGAGGCAGCAATAGGCGGGAAATCCTGTTTAATGGGGAGAAGGAGAAGTACAACAATACGGTAGATCGGGCAGATACGTGATATCAAAGGTTCGAAGCGCCTTTGTTTATTTTATTTACCTCTGTAAAATTAATTTCTGCTAATAATTGTTTAATATTATGTAGAGAGATAAGTCGGCGGTCATTGCTCAGACAAGTTACACATATACTTAAGTCATTTTCCATTTTAGTTTATTGTTTTAAAATAAGTACGAATAATAATGTTTACATGAACGGTTTGTGCCACTGCTGAACTCTTAGTCTGTAAGTTCAGAAACCAAACATATTTTGACATTTATTTGAAGTCTGAACCTTAAACTTTTGAGCAGTAATTCACGTTCCAATCAATAAGTGTTTTAATTTGTTCTTCGTATTAGAGGGATAACTTTCATGAAATCAACAAATATATACCTACCGTAAATATGTAACTTCCATTTTTTACGCACGTTGTAGTAGGTAGTACGTATATAGTCTACATCGTTTCATAATCTGTGCACGCTGAGTTCCGACATAAACAAACAGCTGCTTTTGTAAACAAAGCCCAAATAACTTAGATTATCTTCTCAAAAATTCTTTAAGAATGAATGAAAGTGATGGAAAATGTTGTCGGATTTGTTTAACTACAAAACTAGATGATAATATCATCGATTCAATTAGTTATATGAAAGTTTTCATTCATCTAATGAGTACAAAAGTAAGTTACGCTGTGACAATTGTTTCTGTACATTATAAAATATACTTATTTGGAAATTAATTTAAATAAATTAATACTTATTTGGAAATTAATTTAAATAAATTAATACTTATTTGGAAATTAATTTAAACTTGATTATATAGGTGGGTACTTTATATATAATTATTATTTGCATCCAAAACACTTAGTCCGTGTCTGTTATGATGACATTATGCAAGTACTACTGAACACATTTTGATCGTGTTTACACCGTTTGGTAGTTTCTGGTCTAGCTTATAATCTGTTCCTATTAAGTAGTCTCGGTTCTCTTGGCCGCTTTATGTGTAAATGTACTAAAAACGGACAACATAATTTGTATTTGCATCATGTAAATATAAATGAGAGATTTGCAAATAAAAGTTTGAGATAAGGAAACCTGGGAAGTGGGTTGTTACTATATTAAGAAAAAGTGTTACTCTCATACAACAAGGATTTCCATTGTCTAAGGTCACTCTCCCAATCTCCTACTCGGAGCTCAGCATGTCCTGAACGTACCGTGAGAACCAACTCACCGCAGGATTACAACACCTTATTGTTTGCCTTTAATCTATAGGGTGGCGATATATTCCTAGTCTGCCTGCTTAGAATGAAAGCTGTGGCTTGGTGCATGTCATTGAATCCTGCTTTGCCTAAATTCATCATAATTTTTTAGGAATCAAAGAAGCTCTGGCTTTGCATGTGGTGTAGAACAACATTGAGAAGAACTCAAGCGATAATTAAACTGGCCTTACAATCTGGAGAAATATTGAATTCTCAGAATAAGGTAAATATATTAATGTTTTAAGCGCTTGGCTAAATATCGATTGCCGTGCCCCTAGCGCCCGGCTACAAATCGATAAAATAACACCTACAATAATTAGGGATGTGCAGAAATACAGAATTTTGAATATGGTACAAAGCAATCCAGGGTGAGCTTCCTCGTTCGCCATGGTTCGATGTACGAGGATTAAGTAGGAGATATATTAAGTTAGCTTTAAGGTAATGTTCGGGACACTATCCATCAGCAAAGTTTGCATTCTTGATGAAAAAAATCAATTCACCTAATTGTACGACTTGCAATAGGGTTGAGGATGTGCAACATTTGCTGATGGATTGTGTCAAGAACAAGCGAGAGAGAGAGTCATTCATCATGTGATCTAAATGTAGTTGATGTTGGACTTATCCACACAATCTTAGCTAATCCTAAGTCTGACATAGCAAAGTAATTGTGCAATTTAATTACATTCATTGATTAGAAAATAAGTCTAAGTGTTATTTGGTTTTTTATTTTTACTTTGTAATATTTTTATAGCAAGAGTGCTTAATTTTTATATTTAAGGATAAGGTACGATGGAGTCTACGTATTGTTTAGAATAAAAATTCCAAAATAAATAAAGATAAAAACAAGAACGTAAATGTTGAAAATCATATCTCAAATTCAAACCATTATTCAATAATGGTTTTAGTTGTACCACGCAGTTAATAGAACGAAAATACAACAAAAGTATCGTGCATGTTCTCTGTCGCAGAAATACGACACGGGCGGTAGAGGCACGGACATATGTGTCGCATAAATGTTAAAAAGGTTAAACACAATAACCCAGTCCCCATACAAGCATCTCAAAACATGCCTTATGTCTATGTGTGGTTAAAGTTTACAAAGAAAACACTAAGTAATTTGACAAGTCTATGGGTCCGTAGAGTAACACAAGGCTTGTGTGTCTCATAAAGAACAGATCTTGGCAGAACTGCATATGGTACACCGGACTGTTAATGTGGTCAAGCCACTCATTGCGCCTGGATGCCATAGCATAAGATTACTTGCAAAACCAAAAATATAATTTAAAAAGTAATACTTATTAATGTGATGGCAAGGCCTTATGTATTTATATTATTTCTTTTAATCTAAAAAATCTTATAAAACAATAAAAAGTCCAAATATCTTGTAATATAACTTTATTTCTATTAATTTACAATGTAATCCTAGGTTCAATTCTTGAGTCACGGATTTTTTTTTCCATAACTGGTGGGAAACAAGTGTGACATTGTGCATTTTATATTTACACAACACGCGGTTTCACCCGCGTTTATGGTTACTGCGCCGCCCCCGTGGGTCGTAACGTGATGTTCCATAGCCTATAGCCTTCCTCGATAAATAGGCTATCCAACACTAAAATAATTTTTAAATCGATTTAGTAGTTCCAGAGATTAGCGCATTCAAACAAACAAACAAACTCTTCAGCTTTATAATATTAGTGTAGATATATATTTTCAATATCAGCAGGTTGACTGGTCGAATTATCTACCAAGCATTAGGTCCTGGCATTAAGTCTGCAAATGTATTGCTTTATGCATAAAGATTTAAAATAAAACGTTTAAAAAAAATGATCAGTTGTCGCATTGTATATAGAAGTGTATCCTTAGAATCGCAATAGACTTTGTTACGTGACCTAAACATACATAGTTAGCAAAATGTGGATCCTAAAGCTTCAGCAATATATAATGTGTAATTTTTTTTACAGATTTTAGCTAAATCCGGACTGAACAGCCATCATACTTTATCATATCATGATATTTCACATATTGACATACCACCAGAAAGCATAGAAAATGATGAAAAGCAAATTATTATATTCAACATTGATAATAGTCTAAAAGAAGACAATGAAATATTAAATGTTATAGAAAATATAAATGAAGTCTATATAGAAAATGAATTTACTAATGATAATTTAAATAAAACTAATATAATTGAAAAATCTCATCAATCAATTAAAGATAAAGAAATACAATCTCATAGTAATGAAATTGAAACTAACTCAATATTAAAACATGAAACTGAAATAGATATTGAAACAAAAAAGAATAGAAAGTTGAAACATGAAAATGAAACAGATAGAAAATTGAAAATCGATAATGAAATATCACTAAATGAAAATAAAAGAGAGTTGAAACTTGATGAGTTGAAATTCGAAGTGAAATATTTGAATCTAGAACAACAGTTAAATGAGATTGAAATAAAGAAAACGAAATACAAAGATATGAAATATCAGTGTGAATTATGCGGCGTTGGTTTTCAGACGAATGATTATTTTGAAGAGCATAAAGTTAGGCATACTGAGGTAAATTTTTATTTCATTATTTCTATAATAATAATAATAATATATTTATTTGCCAAAAAACACGGTATACAATGATCATAAAATTCAATAAAGCACATACATGTTTTGCCATGGTTACATAGCATGCAAATGTTAGATAATTATGCAACTATCACAATTTCAAATCAAAAAAATCTTTAAGACTGTAGGAATTATTTCCAGTTAGCCATTTGTATAACTGAATACCAAATTGTCTTGTATTTAACAGTTTAAAGTAATTAGGAACCTTATTAAAAATTCGGATACACATCGCGATACAATTGCTATTGAATTTTGTGGTTTCGGGATACAATTTAGAACCAGTCTATTTGGATCTCGTCGATTTCTAGGTCTTAAATCATTCATAGTTTTATAAAATTACTTGTTTTTCCAAACAAACATACAAATTTCAAAAATATATAAACAAGGCAGTGGTAGCAAGCCAAGCTTTTTGAAAATTGGTTGACATGAGTCATCACATTTAAGACCGTATATTGTTCGGATGCTCTTTTTTTAAGCTATAAACGCTCTCATTTGGTTTGTACTATTTCCCCAAACTATTAACCCATAGCGCAATACGGATTCCACGTATGCACGATAGGACATCACAGCCGTTTTTATATTAGTCACATTCTTAACCTGTCTAAGGGCATATACAAATTTATTTATTTTATTCGATACAATCTCTACATGTGATTTCCAATTAAGATGTTCATCAATTATTAGGCCTAAGAATTTCGTCTCGGTCACTTGTCTAAGTTTTGGAATATTCATTTTAAAGTTGTATTTATTATTATGTGATTGATTAAATTGTATGTACAGGGCTTTATTGAGGTTTATGCATAAATTATTATTATTAAGCCAGTGAATAAAAAAATCAGTTTCATTTATTTGTGATTCATGCTCCTTTATAGCATTATTTTTCTTGTCCGTCGTTACAATAATAGAAATATCATTGGCAAAGAGGAAGCATTTGTGAGTAGTAATATCAATGATGTCATTTATATATAGAAGGAACAAAATAGGGCCTATTATACTGCCTTGCGGGGCACACCCTGCTTGTTGGCCCTATAACCCGATGTGTATGTATACTCTATTAACTACTACGCACTGTTTTCTATCACTTAAGTATGATGATATCCATTGAAGCGGCAGTCCTCTGGTTCCAATAGCTTGTAGTTTACGTAGCAATAAGTCATGTGAAACTAAATCGAATGCCTTAGTTAAGTCAAAAAAAAGTCCACTTTTCTCCCTTCTTAATTAGTGGCTTAACAATGGAGAATTTCAAAGCCTCAGGGAAAACCCCGTGAGAGAATGAGAGGTTAACAAGGTGTGTTAAAATACCACATAATTCATTGACGCAAGCTTTAATAACTTTTGTATTTATTTCGTCGTACCCTTCAGATTTTGTGTTATTTAATAACATTATTTCTTGTTTTATGTCATTTTCTGATATAGGTGTAAGAAACATAGAGTTGCTATTATTTTTCCAACAAAGCTACCTGTATTGTAATTGTAATTTGTTTGATGATATGTCGAATCTATGTAGTGGTCATTAAATACGGAGGCCATGTCTGCGGGAGCTGAGAGAATAATGTCGTTAATTTTTATGTGTTCAATATTGTTTTGGGGGTTTGTATTGCACAATTCGTTTTTTATAACAGTCCATGTGGCCCTGCATTTATTTTCATTTTTATTTATGAAGTTAATGTTAGCAATCTTTTTAGCCTTTTAGATATACTTTTAAGAAGTTTTGAGTAATGTATATACCTAGCTTTATTGACATCATTTTTATTTTTGATACCCCTCTAAGATGAGAATAAGTTATATCCCATTGCTGGTCATAGCATTCTTCTATATATTAGAAGTTTTCCCTATAGTCTGACAAGTAATGTTAACAGAGTTCATATATCGTCCAGAACATTATGGACTCTCAGACGTGCAGGTTTTCTCACGGTGCTTCTTGACAGCTATAGCGAGCGACATTGAGAGGTCAAGCTGAGCGATTGAACTTGTGACCTCTGCGTAACAGTCCAAATAATTTTCTCACTCGACATTATAATTTGTTGTTTTTTTAATGTGTATGCCAATTTCGTTTACTTGTTGCCTTGAACAGCACAGCAAGGGCGGTGAGCAAGAACAGACAAGCAGCTCACAGTAACTCTCAAACACACTATTTAGAACAACTATTTACATTTAATTTTATACTGGGAGAATTTTACACTGACGACGGGAACAGTGTAAAATTAAATTTAAATAGTTTTTATAATTTAAATACCTAGAAGTAAACAGTAACTATAATCAATATAACAATAGTAGTTTAAAGTTAAAAATTATGAAATAATAGTGTTTTATAAAGGACTAGCTGTCCTGACAGACGTTGTCCTGCACACACGAAAAAAAAAACAAATTTAAACCATTCTCGAATCCACTTGAACACACAAAAAGATTAATCAAAATCGGTCCAGCCGTTTAGGAGGTGTTTAATTACAAACACACGTACAGAAGATTTATATATACAGGGTGGTAAGCACACGGTTGTCCAAATGAAATAGAGATCTGGTTTGGGCTATTGCCAACGCGTTGGACTCAGGCAAATTAAATTTTGTCTTACAGTTTCGGCGATATGATTTTTAAAAATTTTTAATATAAAAGTTCGGAAATTTGGACTAAAACTAAAAATGTTAAACGAATATGGGTTTAGCTGTCATAATGATATTTTAATTTTAGTTAACTAGGTATTGCTACATTTCATTAAAATTATTATTTCCTATAGACACCTTGTAAAAAAATTATAACAGGCGGTCAAAGTTTCGGAAAGAGCTAAAAACGGAACAAAGTTCGACTTTGCATGATTAAAAAATAATAATAATAAAATTTAATTTGCCTGAGTCCAACACGTTGGCAAAAGCCCAAACCAGATCTCTATTTCATTTGGACAACCTTGTGCCTAACACCGTGTATAAAGGAAAACAACGCGAAAGTTGTTTAATTTCAATGAAGGTATATCTAACATTCGCGTAATCATAAGACAATATCACAGTAACTCATTATAAATTACTGCTAGAACTCGTCTAGCCATCGATCAAATATATCATAGATGCACGATCGTCGCTCGAAAAACGGCCCCAACAAAATTGTGCCATAAATCAGTCGTATGTGCTATGTTACGCACCTGTCTCACTCACTCTTGCGTGCGTTGCCCGTAAGGGAGAGCGAATCGACACTACTACTACGGTGGAGACCGTAGCATATACTTAATACCATAGAAATATAAATATATCTATGCTTAATACGCTTGCGTATCGCGAGTAACACACTTAGGACGCTTTACATTGACGCGTTTTAACTAAACTATTACAAAATGTTTCTCAGTGGGCCTTCAGTGATTATTCCAGTTTATTTCCTGGATTGCATAATAAATGCAGACAAGTAAGTACCTAGTGCTGGTCAGTGCCACATATTGACGCGGTTTTTGTATGAGAATGTGCATCTATGGTATATTAGATCGAAGCGTCTAGCTAATATACTTGTTAGCTGTGAGTGCACATCGGTAGTGTAATGTGTGGTATTCGAATCCGTTTTTAATGTGGCTGCCAGGGATGTTATGGAGCTCCGTAATCGTAACCGAAACTATTCGATATCCGAAATAAAAATATATCCGTTACCGTAACCGTATCCGTTTCACAAGTTTCGGATAGTTGCGTATAAGGGCGGAGTCTGAATAATTATTTTAATAGTTAAACTTAAAATTGAGTAGGTATATAATAATTACTTACCTATATGACTGATTATAATACCAAATGATATCCTAGACTAGATAAAACCTATAAATAAAACCAAATTATTAGGTACATACTATTTGTGTTTGTCGCAGACAGCTCGGCCACCGGACTCAGTGGGCGCGTATTTTCGTCGGAGGCCGACATGACGGGTAGCCTCGAGCAATAATAGTCACGAAGAACGATTTAACAACGTTTATTTAAATAAATTCACAATATAATCACTAGCAATGATTTTCGAACAAACACGTCCGCTCGGTGCGAGCTCCGATTATAGAATGCCCGCCCGCTCCAACGGTCGCGTCCAAGCACGACTCGGTAGTGACGTCATACTTGCGTTCGGAAACGAATCTTGACTCGTCGAAATGTTTATAATTTATATTTTATAATTTTACTTCAATCTAATATCCGTAACCGAAACTATCCGAAACTAACGGATAATCCGAAATAAATACATATCCGTAACCGTATCCGAAACCGATATAATTTTATTCCTATATCCATATCCGTATCCAGATCCGAAATATCATATCCATAATATCTCTAGTGGCGCTATTTATGACGTATATATCGCGAGGGACAACAAAACAAACAAACATGCAAACAACGGACACTGAGAACACCCGGACTCAGAACACGATTTATGCACGAAGCGCTTCACTTCCACTTTTGTAATGCGTACCGCTAAGGAGTGGAACTCACTACCTAAGTCTGTGTTTCCTGATGAGTACAATCTGGGTATCTTCAAGTCGCGAGTGAATAAGTATCTTCTAGGCAAGCGAGCTCCATCGTCGACTGCATCCTCACTTTACATCAGGTGAGATCGCGGTCAAACGCAAGCCTATAAAAGTACAAAAAACAACAACGGGTTGCACTCCGGGAGTGCCGGCAGAAGTGAAAACTTGAATATTAACGTTGTGCACTTTTGATATTTTGAAATGGTTAGGGAATAATTTTGCACGAATTGCTTTAATTATCTATATACCTATTAATACGTGAAGCGAAAACTTTGGATCCCTTTTTACGAAAATTGGGCGGACGGAGGAGTATGAAATTTCGCACACTTATAGTTTATACAGAGAAGAAGTGACGAATCCTAATATTTATATAAAATATGCATTAGAAATACATTAAAGTAATGAAAAAACACTACACGCACACAACCATGCATTTGACACACGCAGTCGAAGTGCGTAACTATGGTTACATATCAATATATAATGACATATATACATCAGCAATATCTTACAGGCAAACTTTGGTCGAATTTCGAGCACTAGGCGACTGCTAGTCAGTATAAAAGTACTATCATATATGTGGTAAAATATAATATTCATTTATCGCGCTATCGTAAACAAACATGACAATTCTCCCACCGTCTTACGAATTTTCGATCAGGTCACGTGTCCTGACGAGAGTTTAACATTATTTACCTATCACAAAAAAAATGCACAACGCCGCTAAAGAAGTTTTCACTTCAAAAAATTTGGATCGCACAAATTTTTGACCTGTGTAGAAACCGAACCTACTCTCCGCAGTAACAGCGGCTAGGCAACCACTGAAACCACTACGGCAGTTAAATCTTCATTCTCTTTCAGGTAGCTGGTCCATGTAAATGCAGCATCTGCCATCTTCATTTCAAGAATCAATTGGTGTTATCTCAGCATCTGTTAGCTCATAGGAGGCAGTTCACATGTACCTTATGTGGTATGAAGGTCTCTAAATGGTCCAACTGTGGGGTACACAGGCAGAAGTGTGGAGGGATTGTGGTCCATGTGGAATGTGAGGTCTGCTGTAAGGTTTTTAGGTTTGTAGTCATTGACCATATCTTATAACCAAAGTCAAAGTCAAAAATCATTTATTCATGTAGGTCACAAAGTAACACTTATGAACGTCAAAGTATATAGGTTAGTGAGTTTACTAAGTTACCTAACCTAATCCTAACTAATATTATAAATGTGAATGTGAGTTTGTATGTTTATGTGTTACGCTTTCACGCCTTAATTACTCGACCGATCATCATGATATTTCGCAAACAGGTTGTCAGGGGTACAGAACAGGACATAGGGGACAAAGGATATACCCTTCATCCAGAATAAAAGTACTGTTACTAAGATAACCCATATTTACGCGAGCGAAGCCGCGGGCAAAATCTAGTATAATAATAAAAAGCCCTTATTTCCCAAACATTCTACGTTTGTCTGAATATTTAAAAGTAAAATCTATACTAATATTATAAAGCTGAAGAGTTTGTTTGTTTGTTTGAACGCGCTGATGTTATATAGTCTATAGCCTTCCTTGATAAATAGGCTATCCAACACTAAAATATTTTTTTAATTCGAACCAGTAGTTCCTGAGATTTGCGCGTTCAACCAAACAAATAAACTCTTCAGCTTTATAATATTAGTATAGATATGGATGGATTTTTCTTGGTTTGTTACAGTGATGAACACTCTTTGAAGGTTCACAAGAGAATTCACAATATGAAGAAGAAATACACTTGTGAGCAATGCGGGAGACAGTTCAATACTAAGCAGAGATTGATCATACATAGCAGGTAATCCTAACTTCCTTACTAATATTATAAATGCGAAAATGAGTATGTTTGTTTGTTACGCTTTCACGCCTTAACTACTCAACCGATCAACATGACAATTTGCATACACGTTGTCAGGGGTTCAGAATAGGACATAGGGTACATTTCATACAGAAAAAAGAACTGTTGCTAACCTAACCTACATTTACGCGAGCGAAGCCGCGGGTGAAAACTAGTATTTATATAATGGTAGCTACCATATTACCTTATTATTATAATCTCTTCTCTTCTCTTCTCCCTAGCCTTTATTATTCCCAAGACCCTTGGGCTCGGCTTCCTAGTCTAGCCGGATTTGACTGGATATCAGTTTTTACACGGAGCGACTGCCATCTGACCTCTGCAACCCGAAGGCTAACGATACCCTAAGGCTAAACTAGTGTCAGGATATTAGAGGGCACTGACTTCCAAATAACGACTGCCATAGCCGTTCAAGGCAGCCGGGCCCAACGGCTTAACGTGCTCTCCGAGGCACGGAGCAGGCGATAATTGTCAATCAATACGCACATAATTTCGAAAAGTCATATAACTTCCGCAAATCAGAGGTGCGCGATGTGGGTTCGAACCCGAGACCCTCTGCATTGCAGTCTGTTGATCTCCCCACTGAGCTATCCACCGTCATATTATCATATTATATTATTATTATATTATATTATTATTATATTACTAGATGTTTCTGCGGTTTCACCCGCGTTTATCGTTATTGCGCCAGCCCCGTGAGTCGTAACGTGATATTATTTAGCCTATAGCCTATCCAACACAAAAATAATTTTTCAATTCGAACCAGCAGTTCCTGCGATTAGCGCGTTCAAACAAACAACCAAACAAACTCTTCAGCTTTATAATATTAGTATAGATTACCTTGTTTGGGATGCAGCGGTATCAACATTTTGTTATTAATTTTCTATATTAGCGTTTTAAAAATCTCTATAGATTGTGTCTTATCTGGTATGGAAATAAATTATTATTTAGAAAAGCCTAATGTATCTTTTGGCCAATCCGGACATCGAACTTAAAATCTCATGCACGACAGCTGTATACACCACCAGCGTTAACGATATCACACAACAAAATAAAATATTCCAGATCGCACAGCGGCGAGAAGCCTTTCGCGTGTTCCCAATGCAGTCGCGGGTTCACTACCCAGTCGAACCTTAAAGCGCATAGCAGCGTCCATGCCGACGCTAACGCGCATTATTGCGTCGAGTGTGACACTCGATATAAAACTGCTAAGAGTTTAAAGCGACATCTAGCGGAATGCGCGCGACATATACGCGAAAGGACTAATATGTAAGTATATATAATATCAGCCCTGTATTAAACTGTCCCACTGCTGGGCACGGGTCTCTGCCCAATGTGAGAAGTGTTAGGCTATAGTTCACCACGCTGACCCAGCGTGGCTTGGCAGACTTTACATATCTTCGAGAACGTTATGGAGAACTCTCAGACATGCAGGTTTCCGCGCGATGTTGTCCTTCAACGGTTAAAATCATTAGTTCCCAAAGTGGTCCAGGTGGACCCCCAGGGGTCCACGGGATACTCGACGGGGGCTACGTCGGCGTGACAAAAAATGGGGGTCCACAATTCGTAAGCCCGAGAAAATTTATTTGCTTTCGATAGTGAAAAACTAAAGTTGGCTTGACTTCACCACCTAGCAGCAGTGGTCTCGAATCTGCCGATTAGTCAGCAGAGAATTACGAAAAAAAAAAAAGAAAAGAAAATGTTCAGCCCCAAAGACTTGATCAAATTTTTTAGAATATGGTAGAAATGTAGCTGTAGGGGAGCTGCTTGGTCTACCGGAACCAGCTTCATTTTGAAAGTGGTCTATGAGAAGAAGGTCTGGGATCCTCTGGGTTAAATTAACGATTATTAACGACTAGCTTTTCCAAGGGGCTTTCGTTCGAGAATGGTACTTTTCTGGATGAAAGGTACCCTATGTCCTTTTATGTTTCCCTATTTATGTTCGTGTATACGAAATTTCATGATGATCGGTCTAGTAATCAGAAATATTTACTTTTAAACATATGTACTATCGGCTCCAGCGACGGATGACCATTTCAGAAAAATTTTCGCTTGCACATGTTGACCAGTTGAGTTTGTATCACCTTAAAATCAGTAAACAAATGTAAAGTGTAAAAAAACTCAAACAAAGAAAGGGGCGTGTCACGGGTACGGGTACCAAGTGTCGGCCTGCTATGCGATTTTAACCTTAGGAGTGGTCATCCGTCGCTGGAGTCGATAGTACATGGGATGTTATCTTGTGTGTGGGGGCCAGTCAGTACAGACCGGCGACACTTCGACCCAGTGGGATCTTTTGTGTCAGTACATGGGATGTTACAATGAATGAATATGTCCATGACAGTATGATAATTTAAGTTTTACATTGAAGCGTACAAAGATACCGTAACAATATGCTCAAGCTGAAAACAATATTAATAGCAGGTGATTTTGTGTAAGCATACTGAAACTCCGTATGACATAGAATTTATTAAAAAAAAAATCAACGCGTTGCACTCCGGGAGTGCCGGCAGAAGTGAAAACTTGAATATTAACGTTGTGCATTTTTGATATTTTGGAATGGTTAGGGGATAATTTTGCACGAATTGCTTTAATTATCAGTATAAAAGTACTATCATTTATGTGGTAAAATACAATATTTATTTATTGCGCTATCGTACACAAACATGACAATCCTCCCTCCGTCTTACGAATTTTCGATCAGGTCACGTGTCCTGACGCGAGTTTAACATTTTTTACCCATCACAAAAAAGTGCACAACGCCGCTAAAGAAGTTTTCACTTCAAAAACCGTAGATCAGACAGAGTCTGTTCCATTAAATCACACAGGACTTCTCTGGAATCCCGTCATTATTACTTTTTAAGCCCCAAACTTTACAATAAGATAATTATGATGCTTAAAATCTATCCTTTGACTTATAATAAATCTAAGCTGAAACTAACAGAATGGCTTCTTTTACAAACTTATACACAATGTGAGGACATCATAGCATAATAACAAATACATCTTACTCCCATACATATACACACACCTACACATACCAATACACACAGACACACACATATGTACATATACACAATACACATACAGACACTCACATACACTCACCGACAAACACATACTCTCATATATAGGCACAAATTTATTTAAAACTAGCTCTTACCTGCAACTTCGTCCGCGTAGATTTTAACTAAAAAGTGTTTGTCTCCGCGGCAACCTATTTTTTTCTAAACTCAAAGTAGCCTAAGTTACTCCTTATAACATCAGCTATCTGCCAGTGAAAGTCCCGTCAAAATCGGTTCAGCTGTTTTGGAGATTAACCGGAAGAAACAGACAGGCAGACAGACAATTTTTTTAAAAATAGATGTTTTCTTTATTTTATATACTTTCATATGCATTAGATAAAAAACTGTTATTTTAACATTACAAACAGACACTCCAATTTTATTTATTTGTATAGATGTATAGACTAGATGTTCCCGCGGTTTCACTCGCGTTTATCGTTACTGCGCCGTCCCTGTGGGTCGTAGTTCCTGAGATTAGCGCGTTCAAACTAACAAACAAACTCTTCAGTTTTAAAATATTAGTTTAGATTACTACATTATTAGTATCTAGCTTTGGCCCGCTCGCTTAATAGTAGGTTAGATTAGCCTATGCGTGTTCCCACGCGCGCCTCTGTATCGTGTGTCCGTCCCCCCCAAGGGGCGACAGTTGGGCTTAATTGTATTGGTGCCCAAGGGATAGTCTTTTTGTGTAGTGGAGTGGTCTGCTGTTTCATACGGATGGCCTAAACCTCGGCGGGGTCGCGACTGCATATGAAAGTGATTCGCGCTGCCCCGCAGATTGCGGTTTTTGTCGAAGAACACCTGGTAGGTTTAGTCGGTACTACAATCCGACCTCCGTCCATCCTTCTTTTAAAATAAAATATAGCCTATATTACTCGTTGATAATACATGTATACTCTATTCAAATAGGCTTGAGACAAAAGGTAAACAAGGAAAGCAATGTTTCTCAAACTACAAGCACGGCTTGGTCTAGGCTCGTCACTCATACTTATTGTTTAACAATAAAACACAAACAAATACTTAAAAACTAAACACAACAAATAACTTAACAATTAACAACAAAATTAACAACGAAATAACAGGATAATAATAATAATCTATATATTAATACGTGAAGCGAAAACTTTGGATCCCTTTTTACGAAAATTGGGCGGACGGAGGAGTATGAAATTTCGCACACTTATAGTTTATACAGAGAAGAAGTGACGAATGATAATATTTTTTTTAAATTATGCGTAAAAATACATTACATTAATTAAAATACACTACACGCACACAACCATGCATTTGACACACGCAGTCAAAGCGCGTAACTATGGTTACATATGTCAATATATAATGACATATTATTATATCAGCAATATCTTACAGGCAAACTTTGGTCGAATTTCGAGCCCTAGGCGACCGCTAGTATTAGAAAATGTGCACTCTCGTGTCAACAAGTTGACAGGGAATGAAAATGACGGCTATAACCCGACTTATAACAAAATGATACATTTACTACAGAACATTGGTACTAGCCGTAGTTTTTGATTTAGCGGTACTATGCATTCTAACTTTGAGAATCATTACATTTTTAGGTTCTTTTTTTATTACACTTATTTAAACTAGGGAATTTAAAATTCTCGTAAAATAATTTAAAGAATTTAATACATTAAAATGTTATGTATTTTAATAATACATTGAATTTTAGTATATATACTGCTTTTAAATGCGATACAATATATTTATAAATATGATATTATAGCTAGTTTATTGATTTTTGTCTAACTTTATAGTATTCACAGTCAAACGTGACGTATTAAATAACCTTTTTTATTGTTTGTTTACATTTTGTCTCAAGACGAAATAGTTTCTAATGGTGAAAGAATTTTTTAAACAGGTTGTTTCGTTTTTAAGTTAAATCGTTAAAGTCAAGTAAACACAAATCAAATATTTCCTCTTTATAATATTAGTAGAGATTTATAAATAGACAGTACTATGGTATGAGGACGCATACACTTACACTTTGTGACAAATGTGAAGGTAATTCGTGACTGAATGTAGTTGAACAATATTTGCATTATAATATTTGTTTGAAAGATACTTATATTAACATCACAATATGATCACGATGAATCTTTACATAACTTTAGTATACATATTACCTTAACTATCCTTACTTCCTTACTTATTATATATAATATACTAGCTTTTGCCCACGGCTTCGCTCGCGTTAATTTAGAATTTGACAATCAATTCGGGTTGTACTCTACTTGTAATAATATAATTCAATCATGATTCGAAAGACATGTGGCGCCATCTATTATCATAAGAACATTATTGTTGTTTTTCTCGGGAACAGTAATTTTTTTCGGGATGAAAGGTAGCCTATGTCCGTTTCTGTACACCTGTCAACGTATATGCAAAATTTCAGGATGATCGGTTCAGTGGTTTAGGCGTGAAAAGGTAACAAACAAACAAACATACAAACTCATTTTCGCTTTTATAATATTAGTTAGGATTAGGATTATTGTATTAAATATTATATATTATTATATTATATACTGACCTTTTATTTTTATTATTTTTTTAGTAATTCTCTACCGACAAATTGGTAGATTCGAGACCACTGGTACTGAATATGGAATATGCAAGTTTTTACAAGTAACAGTCGCTGAGCTTCTTAAAATATTATCTGCCTACATTGATGGTGAAGTCAAGCCAACATTTTAGTTCTTTACTATCGAAAGCAAATAAATTTTTTCGTGGACCTCCGCTTACGAATTGTGAACCCCCATTTTTTTGTCATGCCAACGTAGACCCCGTCGAGTCTCCCGTGGACCCCTAGGGGTCCATCTGTACCACTTTGGGAACTAATGATTTAAATAATCAATTATGTATTCTTGGGAACTACTCATCTGATTTAAATAATTCTTTGACCGTGAGGAAACCTGCATGTCTGAGAGTTCTACATAATGTTATCGAAGATATGTTTGTTGCTTTTTTTTGTTAAAAGTCTCTTGGAATAATTTGTTTGTTTGTTACATTACAAGTATTCAAACAACGGACATAAAGAATATTCATCTTGGAACAACTATTTGTGAATCAGGTGTTTTTAGGGTTCCGTACCCAAAACCCGCTGTCCGTCTGTCTGTCCGTCTGTCACCAAGCTGTATCTCATAAATCGTGATAGTAAGACAGTTAAAATTTTCACAGATGATGCATTTCTGATGCCGCTATTACAACAAATACTAAATAACAATAAAATAAATATTTAAGGGGGCTCCCATACAACAAACGTGATTTTTTTGCTGTTTTTATAGATAACTAGTTTTCACCCGCAGCTTCGCTCGCGTAAATGTAGGTTAGGTTAGGTTAGGTTTGCAACAGTTATTTTTTCTGGATGAAAGGTACCCTATGTCCTATTTTGTACCCCTGACAACGTGTATGCAAAATTTAATGTTGATCGGTTAAGTAGTTAAGGCGTGAAAGCGTAACAAACAAACAAACTCATTTTCGCATAATATTAGTAAGGATGGTACGGAACCCTTCGTGCGCAAGTCCGACTCGCACTTGGCCAGTTTTTATACATATATCTATCATATACAATGTGTTTGGTGAGTGGTGTCGGAGATTTTAATGGCATAATATATTGTCATTTATATCTACAATCCATGCTTCAGTATTATTTTTTATGTTACTTGGGCGAAATGGCGGCCATTATGTTTATTTTGTTATCTAATCACGGACACACGTGGTAATTTAGCGATATAGTCGCTTGTGATAGTCCAAAAATATAAAAAACGTATTGTTTTACAGCTCATAGTATAGCTAACATGTTTATGATAAAACATTTTTAGAATCTACCTCAGTTCAATTTAAAAAATAATATGATAACAGAAAATTAAGAAATTTTTTGCTGTTATTTTTTTGTTATTTCACTTTTTCACAAAAACAAAGTAACATAAAAAATAATACTGAAGCATGGATTGTAGATATAAATGACCATATATTATGCCATTAAAATCTGCGACACCACTCACCAAACACATTGTATACACCCTGAAGAATCGTGAGGAAACCTGCATGTCTGAGAGTTCTGCATAATGTTCTCGAAGTCAAAATCAAAAATCATTTATTCATTTAGGTCACAAAGTAACACTCATGAACGTCAAAATATATAGGTTAGTGAGTTTACTAAGTTACTAAAGCTACATTTAAGTTAGTTGCTAGGTTCAGGCAAAGGGTTGAGCCTATGAAAAGAAACTTGCAAGAAACTCATGGCCACTCTTTTAAAAGGCATTTCACATGCCTTTTAAAAGAGTGGCCATGAGTCTGTCAACCAGTGGCCAGCAGTGTGCACTAAGGCCTAACCATTCTCACACTGAGAAGTGGTCTGTGCCCATCTGTGGGACAGTTTACATACCTACAGGCTTCGATCAAATATACCATAGATGCACATTCTCATACAAAAACCGCGTCAATATGTGGCACTGACCAGTACTACTTACTTATAAGTGTCTGCATTTATTATGCAATCCAGGAAATAAACCGGAATAACCATTGAACGCCCACTGAGAAACATTTTGTAATAGTTTAGTTAAAACGCGTCAATGTAAAGCGTCCTAAGTGTGTTACTCGCGATACGCAAGCGTACTAAGTATATGGTACGGTCTCCACCGTAGTAGTGGTGTCGATTCGCTCTCGCTTACGGGCAGCGCACGCAAGAGTGAGTGGGGCAGGTGCATAATATAGCGCATACGACTGATTTGTGCACAGTTTTATTGAGGCCGATTTTCGAGCGACGATCGTGCAACTATGGTATATTTGATCGATGCCTACAGGGCTAAAATTTATTGTTAGATCTTTAAGACTAAGGAAGAGCAGCGATAGCTCAGTGGGAAGACCAACAGACTGCAATGCAGAGGGTCTCGGGTTCGAACCCACGTCGCGCACCACTGACTTACGGAAGTTATATGACTTTTCGAAATTATGTGCGTATTGATTGACAATTATCGCCTGCTCCGTGCCTCGGAGAGCACGTTAAGCCGTTGGTCCCGGCTGCCATGAACATCTATGACAGTCGTTATTGGGAGAGTGTCGACACAAAAGTTCCCACTGGGTCGAAGTGTCGCCGGTCTGCACTGAATGGTCCTCACATAAGATAAGATAAGACTATGGAAGCCAAGCTGCGGGTACAAACTAGTGTTATGTATATGTTACAGGTTTAGCTGCAAACACTGCAGTAAAGAATTCTCCACGGAAAAAGCGTTACAGAGCCACGTGGTGCGACATTCCGTTTTACAACAGGTTCAGTGCCCGCATTGTGAAAAGGTAAGCTTAGAATGATACAGCCAGGGCTACACATAATAGTATGATACGTCCTAATAACCTATATCTATACAAATAAATAAAATCGAAGTGTCTGTTTGTAATGTCAATATAACAGCTTTTTATCTAATGCATATGAAAGTATATAAGGTACCTATACGAAAACATATATTTTTTAAATTTTATTGTTCGTCTGTCTGTCTGTTTGTTCCGGCTAATCTCCGAAACGGCTAAACCGATTTTGACAGGACTTCACTGGCAGATAGCTGATGTTATAAGGAGTAACTCAGGCTACCTCGATTTAAGAAAAAAATAGTGTTCCGCAGAGCACTTTTTAGTTAAAATCTACGCGGACGAAGTCGCAGGTAACAGCTAGTCTATACTAATATTATAAAGCTGACGAGTTTGTTTGTTTGTTTGAACGCGGTAATCTCAGGAAATACTGGTTCGATTTGAAAAATTATTTTAATGTTGGATAGCCTATTTATCGAAGAAGGCTATAGGCTATATAACATCACGATACGACCCACGGGGGCGGCGCAGTAACGATAAACGCGGGTGAAACCGCGGGCACAACTAGTCTATTATATCCTTTGACAATCACCCTTTTTACCTACTCCTTTCTAGTGATTTGAGTAAAATCTTTCGTGATATGAAAAAGTCGTTATATTTTAGTAGGTAATTGTATTTTTTTTTAATTAAAGGTAGTGGTGGTTGACTGGGAGACCGTTGACTGTCATGCAGAGGTATCGAGTTCTGCATGTTCGAAGTTATAAATAATATATAATAGAATAATATGATATTCTGTCACATACACACAACGCCATCTAGCCCAAACTAAGCAGAGCTTGTACTATGGGTACTAGACGATGGATAAACATACTGTATATATACTTTTTTTTGTAAATACGGACCTACATATTATACATAGAAACACCCAGACCAAGACAAACATCCATGTTCATGCGCACAAATGTTTGACTTGTGCGGGAATCGAACCCGCGACCTCAGGCGTGGCAGTCGGTTATACGAACCACTACGCCATCGAGGCCGATATATAGCTTATAGTCTTCTTCGATAAATGGGCTATCCAACACTCAAAGAATTTTTCGATTCGAACCAGTAGTTCCTGAGATTAGCGCGTTCAAACAAACAAACTCTTCAGCATTATAATTATTACTTAAGTTATCCATAAATACCTTAGTTGGGAAAGTCGTCACTTGTCGAGGTCGCGTGTTCAATTCCTGTTTCAAGGATTGCCTTTTTTCTCGTTTATGATTTACATTCAATTGCAATATTGGTGATTGGTTTTTTAATTAACTATTGTTGTACAACTCGATCACGCAATTGTTTAAACTAGCGGTCGCCTAGTGCTCGAAATTCGACCAAAGTTTGCCTGTAAGATATTGCTGATATATGTCATTATATATTGATATATGTAACCATAGTAACGCGCTTCCACTGCGTGTGTCAAATGCATGGTTGTGTGCGTGTACTGTTTTTTCATTAATTTAATGTATTTCTAATGCATATTTTATATAAATATTAGGATTCGCTCCTCCTTCTCCATATAAACTTTAACTGTGCCAAATTTCATACTCTTCCGTCCGCGCAATTTTCGTAAAAAGGGGGTTTTTGTTCAGCTAATTAAAATATAATTTTCTTTGTTCCAGACATTTTCCAACAAGTCAAATATGAACAAACATTTGAAATGTATCCATAGAACTATCAGTACGTGACAGCTCGCACTTGACACAACTTTACGAAATATATGAAATCACAAAATGAAATTTGATGGATATGGCATGCAAGTTCCAAGCGCGTACTACAAAGCTGCACGTATGAACTACATTGAACTGAAGAGCTTAAAATGGCTCTAACAGAGATTCACATTTAAATGTCGAAATTGGCTAAATGTGGCAAAGACAATATTTCATCTAACAAAAAGCTAAATGAATTCATGCAAATAAATAAATCAATTAATAATATATTTATTCATTAATTTATTCGTTCGTTCATCCTAACTAATATTATAAAAGCGAAAATGAGTTTGTTTGTTTGTTACCTTTTCACGCCTAAACCACTGAACCGATCATCCTGAAATTTTGCATATACGTTGTCAAGTGTACAGAAACGTACATAGGCTACCTTTCAACCTGAAAAAAAAATACTGTTCCCAAGGAAAACAACAATAACGTTCTTATGATAATAGATGGCGCCACGTGTATTGCGAATCATGATTGAATTATATTATAACAAGCAGAGTACAACCCGAATTGATTGTCAAATACTAATTGTCAAGTATTAACTCATTCATTTATTCATACGTTCGTTAAATTTATTCATTCACTCATTCATTCATCGATTAATTAATTCATTCATTCGGTTTTTGAAAGGCTAATCAACGACATGTCAATATCAAACTCGTGTAAATTAATTTGATTAGCTGTTCTTAATTAAAACAACCAATCACACCATTTGACATGCGTTTAATCATCTGTTAAATACCTTTTTAATCGACTTCAAAACCAGAACTCCTTTTGGTTTTGAAAGAAAAATACAGACGAATTGAGTACCTCCGTACTCAATTCGTCTGTATTTTTTTTTGTTAATCTTGTCTTTCAGGAAGCTCTGGATGTTAACAAAGTACTATTTAAATAACAGCATAGACAGTGTCATCTAGTTTTAACAATGGTTTTTAGAATTCCTGTCTGTCTGTTTGTTTGTTCCGTCATTTCGCAAAAACGACTTAACAGATTTTGAGGCCGTTTTTAGTTTGGTAGGTAGCTTAGCTTAAAATTAAAGCCACGTTTCATCAAAATCTCATAGCCAGTTGCACTCACTGATCGGTAAACGATTAGCGAGGTTAAGCAACGTTGGGTGCGGTCAGTCTATAGATAGGTGACCGCTTAGTGGTATTTCATCTGAGCGTCCCCGTGCTTCGGAGGGCACCTAAAAAGTCGGTCCCGGTTGCTGTCAAATTGACAGCAGTCGTTAAGCCATGTCAGAGGCCTACGGGCGGCTTGAACAACTCTTGGAATAGGAAAGGATCGAAATCTCATAAAAAGCAGAGCTATGGCACTGATAATATAATAATATACTTACTAGTAGTTATGGTAAACACATATTGTGATCTGCGAAAATTCGGAGTAGTAGAGCCTCCCTGATTTCAGCATGAATGAGCCGGCTCGACCGGAGAAGGACTACCTCTCACAGAATATCGACGTGAAATACCAGTATTCCTACTGTTGTGTTTCGTTTCGTGAGAGAGAGTGCCGGAGACCCAATCACCCCCTTTTTCCTTTCCTAAAGGTTCGGCAACGCGCAAGTGATGCCTCTGGTGTTGCAGGCGTCCATAGGCTACGGTGACCACTTACCATCAGGTGGGCCGTATGCTTGTTTGCCACCTTAGGAGCATAAAAAAAATTGGAGGATTAAAGTTTTAACTTCTTTCGGCAGTCCGCAAAGACTGCCCCAAATTTTGTTTTTTTAATAAAACCCGAGTTATGGTACTTTGTGTGATTTGCGGCTACATAGCCATAAACAAAAAAAATATCTCTCAGAAACACACACAAACGAACAAATGCCAAGGCAACCTCATCGTTCCTACACTTGAACGGATTATATTCGGCATCTCGTTACAATTCGTGTTTCAATACCGCTGTTGTAACTAACAAAGGGTGATTATCGTAATGGAGACTTGGAGCTAAGGTTGTTAGAGCTTGACACGACGTGACGTCATCGCAACACGACAGGCCCTCGAACACACCTCCGGGGAAATGGCTGTTAAGCCGCTGAAACGCTTTTTATTGGTCGATTACACACACAATTAGTTAAAGTTTTTGAAGTGAAAACTTCTTTAGCGGCGTTGTGCACTTTTTTCGTGATGGGTAAAAAATTTTAAACCCGCGTCAGGACACGTGACCTGATCGAAAATTCGTAAGACGGAGGGAGAATTGTCATGTTTATGTACGATAGCGCAATAAATGAATATTGTATTTTACCACATAAATGATAGAACTTTTATGCTGATAATTAAAGCAATTCGTGCAAAATTATTCCCTAACCATTCCAAAATATCAAAAATGCACAACGTTAATATTCAAGTTTTCACTTCTGCCGGCACTCCCGGAGTGCAACCCGTTGTTTTTGTTTAAATACAACACCCGCACATTCCGTGTCGCGAGTATTTTAGAAAGGGGAGTATTTAACTGTGCCTCAACATACAACGTTATTCACAAGAGCGGACTAGTAAATCAAATAATATCTATACCTACTAACATTATAAAGCTGAAGAGTTTGTTTTTGAAGTGAACACTTCTTTAGGCGCATTGAGCACTTCTTGGGTGAACAAAAATCATAGAACTCGCGTCATCGTCACGCTTCCACGCTTTCCATTATTGAATTATTTTAGAATATTAACAATATAATTTTTTTTGTTTATTTGTTTGAACGCGCTAATCTCAGGAACTACAGGTCCGAATTGAAAAATTATTTTAGTGTTGGATAGCTTATTTATCGAGGAAGGCTATAGGCTATATAACATCACGCTATGACCCACGGAGGCGGCGCAGGAATCGTAAACGCGGGTGAAACCCCACGTGTGAAAAACGTGGGTTCGAATCCCACACAAAACAAAAATTAATGTGCTCCTCAAATAGTTGTTCCAATACTGGGTATTATTTGTGTCCGTTGTTTCAATGTTTCTAAGGTCCCCATGACAAAGATATTATACATAGCTTGGAAGGACATTTTAAAGTAGGAAAGAAAATATCAATCACAATTCCAGAACCCATTGCTACTAAGAATTTTATAACAAATAAAAAAAGGGTAGTATTTAACTGCACGGCAAAAAAAATACTAATTGCACAGCAAAATATGCTTACCAAAAATACTAATTGCACAGCAAAATATATTTAAAGAGATCAAACTAAGACGACGGAGCCTCGCTTTGCGGAGCTCCTATTTTTTGGGTGGGTTTAAGAAAGAACCTAACATAACCTAACCCTTCCGAGACGGAATGCAGTGATTTGAGGCGTATAGGTGCTCGTTATTATATACTAGCTTTTGCCCGCGGCTTCGCTCGCGTTAATTTAGAATTTGACAATCAATTCGGGTTGTACTCTGCTTGTAATAATATAATTCAATCATGATTCGAAAGACACGTGGCGCCATCTATTATCATAAGAACGTTATTGTTGTTTTCCTTGGGAACAGTAATTTTTTTCGGGATGAAAGGTAGCCTATATCCGTTTCTGTGTGTGTTACACTTGACAACGTATGTATATGCAAAATTTCAGGATGATCGGTTCAGTGGTTTAGGCGTGAAAAGGTAACAAACAAACAAACTCATTTTCGCTTTTATAATATTAGTTGGGATTGGGATTAGGATTAGGATAGACAAAAACTATATTCAAACTTATAAAATATGTAGCAATATAATCGAGCGCTGCATCGCTTGAATCCCAAAACACGGCTCGCTTCGACCGGTTTTATAGTGACGTCACACTCGTACGCCGAAGCGCTTTCGCCGGAACGCTGCGCGTCACTCAGTTGACATTCGGTCGCCCAACGCCGCGCATGCGTATTAGACGCCAAAACACCGCGAAAAAGTCATTTTAAGTGTTTTTTTAATTGTTTACACAGTGTTGTTTTAAAATTATATTGTAAACAGTGGTTTTGTGTTTTAAGTGTACTTTTAAATTGGATATATTCAACTATGGCGGTAAATATGTTTTGATTTCTTAAAATAAAGCTTGGATATGCGTTTCGCCGGTGTCTATTTTCATATACCGTTATGCCCGAATATCATTGAAGATATATGGCAGAGGTGAATAACAATGACATTTGACGAGTAATGTTTAAGTTACCCGTTATATTTAGCTTTCAAACAGAAAAAATCGATTAATAGTTCCCGAGTTTTAAACCAGTTTATAATTTGCAATTGCGTAAGTTCGTTTTTCATTTTGAACTAATGAGGATATGTAAGCATAAAGTTCTAATTACTTCCTGTAAATTCCATTTGTATTGATACGTAATCGATACTTCACTACATAGGTATCTATACTAATATTATAAAGCTGAAGATTTTGCTTGTTTGTTTGAGCGCGCTAATCTCAGGAACTACCGGTTCGATTTGAAAAATTATTTTAGTGTTGGATAGCCCATTTATCGAGGAAGGCTGTAGGCTGTAAAAGATCACACTAGGACCCACGGGGGCAACGCAGTAACGATAAACGCGGGTAAAACCGCGGGAACATCTAGTGTATTATAAATCATAGTTCCCTGGCGCGTTTGTCTGTTTGCGGTAAACTTAAAAACTACTGAACGGATTTTCATACGATTTTCACCAATAAAAAGAGTGATTCATGGTAGACCGTTGGACTGCCACGCAGGGGTCTGAACTTCAGACCTCTGCTTCACTTTTTTTTTTTATTTGATAGGAGGCAAACTATTGTTGTGTTATTTTTATTTGGATTATTTTTGTGCGCCGAACAGCAATGGTCTACATACAACTCTAAGTCAAAGTCAACAATCATTTAATCAAATCAAAATCAAGATATGTTTATTCATGTAGTTCACAAATCCTTAAATGTACTCCATTTTCTGTGAAATAAATATCATTTATCATTATCATCATTTATCATCAAAATAACACTTATGAACGTCGAAGTTACAATTATTAATGTAAACAAGCGGTCGCCTAGTAGTCAAAATTCCACCAAAATTCCTAAGCTTGTTAATTTGTTTTCTTTATTACATATAAATAAGGTATAGGTAACCATAGTTACAAAGAATTGTACGACGTCAGACGTACAATGCCGAAATACTGTGAACGCTATTCGACTGCGTGTGTCAAATGCATGGTTGTGTGCGTGTAGTGTTTTTTCATTAATTTAATGTATTTCTAATCCATGTTTTATAAAAATATTAGTATTTGCCTTCTACATATAAACTTTAACTGTGCCAAATTTCATACTTCTCCGTCCGCGCAATTTTCGTAAAAAGGGGTACAAAGTTTTTGCTTCACGTATTAATATATAGATTTACATTTACCTGTTGGCATGTTTAGCAAAGCAAGATCATAGAACCAATGAGAAGAACAGGCAAGAAACTCACGACCACTCTTTTCAGTCGCCAAGTTTACAGTATTGTATATTTTACAAGTCTTTTCTGTAACGAGCTGCAAGCACTTACTTTATTAACCCTTTAACCGCTTCATCATCATCATCAGCATGTCAGCCAAAAGACGTCCACTGCTGGACATAGGCCTCCCCCAAGGTTTTCCACACAGACCGGTCTTGGGCCACCCGCATCCAACCGCTTCCCGCGACCTTTACCAGGTCGTCGGTCCACCTTGTGGGAGGCCTACCCCTGCTGCGTGTTCCGGTGCGTGGCCGCCACTCTGGAACCTTTCTGCCCCAACGGCCATCGGTTCTGCGTGCTATGTGCCCTGCCCACTGCCACTTCATCTTGGCTATCCGGAGAGCTATGTATATATTAACCGCTTACGTCGAATTAATCCGACAAATATTTTCGTGTCCATTTCGCCAGCGTCGTGTATGTCCGACCAGATACAATACAACAGCTCGTTTCATCTGCTTTTTTATTTAATTACGGTGTTTTCTATCATAAAAATGTTTATATTGTGTAAATGGATAATTAAGTAATCATTTACAATTTAATACACTTTAGTCTCATAATTAAAAGTCCTAAAATAAGTATTTATTATTGTAAGTATTTATTTTCGATTCACTGTGGCGGGCGCTGGGGGCACGACAACTGTTATGAAGTGGGCCGGTTAAAAGGTTAAAGGTCACAAAGTAACACTTATAAACTTCAAAATATATTAGGTTGAGTTTACCAAGTTACTGAAGCTACATTTATAATAGTTGCAAGGTTCAGACAAAGGGTTGAGCATATGAGAAGATAACTTCAAGAAACTCATCTAGAATTTCAAATTGAAATCTAACAACCTGGTGGCCACGATCCATTCGGCTCCTCTTTAATGCCGCTAAACTGCCTCCGTGGCGCAGCGGTAGTGAATGCGACTGCTGAGAATGAGGTCTTGGGTTCGAATCCCAGGTCGGTCCAACAAAAAGTTATTGGGTTTTCGCGTTAAGAAATCTCAATAGCAGCCCGGAGTTAGGAAGTTGGCGGTGTTAGACACCCTCGTGCCTCGGAAAGCAAGTAAAGCCGTTGGTCCTGCGTCTGACCTCTCTCCGGTCGTGTCGGAATACCGTCCCATCGGATCTTGAGGGTTTGGGAACAGAGAGTGCTCTTGTGTTTGCGCACACGCTTGTGCACTATAATATCTCCTGCGCAGATGGCTGGTCTCTGTTAAGATTGGCCGCTGTGATCGAAATTCGGTCTGGAGGACATTATATGTCGCTACTGCCATTACGCTAAGTTCGTCGGGTTCGAATCTCATTAGAACAAAAATATGGTCAGCAAATCTTTGTTCAGAGGCTGGATTTTTTTGTGTCATTTGTTTGAATGTTTGTTGAAAGGTTTAGATGTACCTATAATTTGTTTAGGTTAGGTTACTATCCGTGCGAAGCCGGGGCAGGTCGCTAGTCTACTACTAAAATCTAGGTAATTAATCGACTCTATTACGTAGTAGGTACATATTATCTTAACACGTTCCCTGTCCGATGAATCACATAATATATGGTACATAACAATAGATTTTCTATTGTGTCTATCACGGGACAGTGAATGGGTTAATGTCATGGTACCTAGTACGAGTTGTTTTTACGTTCACGCGATCGAAATGTTTACCGTGTTTGTCTCTCTGATTGGTTAACCCATTCAATGCGGCAACAAATTTTGCTTTCACTAGCCAGAATGGGCTCATATTTAACGTAAACGCCGATCGGCGTCAGCCGCACTTGATGAAATAAAAAAAAACAAAAATATCTAAAAACTACTCATATCAGGCATTTCATTAGTAAATTCCAAACACATTTGTTGTTTTATTAATACTAGCGGTCGCCTAGTGCTCGAAATTCGACCAAAGTTTGCCTGTAAGATATTGCTGATATATGTCATTATATATTGATATATGTAACCATAGTTACGCGCTTCGACTGCGTGTGTCAAATGCATGGTTGTGTGCGTGTAGTGTATTTTAATTAATTTAATGTATTTCCACGCATAATTTAAAAAAAAATATTAGCATTCGTCACTTCTTCTCTGTCGTCATTAAGCAAGCTTCGCGAAAACTCGGAGTTCTGAACAGGGTGAGGCGGTTCTTCACGCCTGGGCAACTGTGCCTATTGTATAAGGCACAAGTGCGCCCTTGCGTGGAGTACTGTTCTCATCTTTGGGATGGCTCCGCGCAGTACTTGCTGGACGCTCTCGACCGGTTACAGCGGCGGGCTGTCCGTATCATCGGAGATCCAGAGGTCACGAGTTCACTGGAACCTCTGCAACTCCGTAGACACATTGCCTCATTGGCATGTTTCTACAGAATATACCACGGGGAGTGCTCTGAAGAGTTATTCCACCTTATCCCGCCCTCCCCTTTCCTATCCAGAACAACGCGTGCTGGGCTCAGATGCCATCCTTACACGGTAGAGTCGATTAGAGCGCGTACCAAAAAGTTTGGGTCCTCATATCTCTGCCGAACGACCAAGGCATGGAATTCTCTGCCAAGGCACGTGTTTCCTTCTTCCTTCAATCCTGGGTTCTTTAAGCGGGGCGTGAAAAAGCATCTTCTCAGGCCGTCAAAGTAGAGACCTCAACATCGCCTCGGCTACTGTGGGGGCGATGTGGAGGCCACTGCTCTTAGACCACACGACTGCTTACCATCAGGTGGAGTGTGGTCATTTTGACGAGCAAAAAAAAAAATAAAAAAAAAAATAAAAAAGTATAAACTATAAGTGTGCGAAATTGCATACTCCTCCGTCCGCCCAATTTTCGTAAAAAGGGATCCAAAGTTTTCGCTTCACGTATTAATATATAGATAATATCTTTAAATTTGGGTAAAATATAAAATAACTATACATGACGCCGATCGGCGTCCTCCGAATCTGAGTATGACAAAATAAGATGCCGATCGGCGTCCGCCGCATTGAATGGGTTAAAACATGGAGCGGGCCAATCGAAGCATCGTACGTCATAAACGTGTCGATCGCTTAACGTAAAACAAAACTCGCACTAGGCACTAAAGTATCGGGTTTCTTCTGACACTAAAGATGATCATTACGAACATACTTTAATGTCTAAGATAATTTACTACTAATGTTTATTACTATTAACAAGAAATATAAACCCATAATTAACTATTTAATACGCACATAACTTCGAAATGTGAGAAGTGTGGGCGATGGGGTCGAATTTGAGATTGTTCATTAAAGTTTGTTATTTATTACTACATATCCCCCGCCGCGCCTGTCTGTCTGTTCGCGATAAACTCGAAAACTACTGAACGGATTTTCATACGGTTTTCACCAATAGACAGAGTGATTCATGAGGAAAGTGTTAGTGTAGGTGTATAATTTGTTAAGGTTTTGTACTACCCGCGCGAAGCCTGGGCGAGACGCTAGTATAGATAACAAAAAAAGAAAATAAAAAAATAGTATAAAGACACTAAAATTAATCAGTGTATTTTATTCGTAAGGTCCATAAATATCTTCATACTACGGATTTTATCGCGTTGTTTATTCTTTATAAAGCACTATTATTACATCATTTTGAAACTTTTAACTACTATTGTATTATTATTTGTCGGCCTCTATGGCGTAGTGGTTAGTGTAACCAACTGCCACGCCTGAGGTCGCGGGTTCGATTGCCGCACAAGTCAAACATTTGTGTGCATGAACATGGATGTTTGTCTTGGTCTGGGTATTTCTATGTATAATATGTATGTATTTACAAAAAAAAAGTATGTATGTATGTTTATCCATTGTCTAGTACCCATAGTACAAGCTCTGCTTAGTTTGGGCTAGATGGTGTTGTGTGTATGTGATAGAATATTATTATTATTATTATTATTGTTAACACTTTTACTAGGTACTGTTTATATTATAAAAACTATTTAGATTTAATTTTACAGTTGCCCTGACTTGGTTACTTTTCAGCAGCCATGTTCACGGGGAGACTAAGATCTTGGTTGTCTCAATGTCCTGAAGTGTAGTTATTTCAAAGTACCCTAACATAATTTAATTTTTGGCGTTTCTATTTACGCAGAATGAGCTCAGAGTATCATAAATTCTTGCTGTGTTTTGCTTCTTTAATTCTGTAATTCAAATAGTCAAACCCAAGAAGAAGCATTTCACACACAAATGTGTAAACGTTAGAAAATATTCCTTAGATACCATAAAATATTATGAGATGGTTTTCAGAAATAACTAACTAATATTATAAAAGCGAAAATGAGTTTGTTTGTTTGTTTGTTACCTTTTCACGCCTAAGCCACTGAACCGATCATACTGAAATTTTGAATAAACGTTGACAGGTGTACAGAAACGGACATAGGCTACCTTTAATCTCGAAAAGAATTACTGTTCCCAAGGAAAACAATAGTAACGTTCTTATGATAATAGATGGCGACACGTGTCTTTCGAATCATGATCGAATTATATTATTACAAGCAGAGTACAACCCGAATTGATTGTCAAATTCTAAATTAACATGAGCGAAGCCGCGGGCAAAAGCTATTATTCCATAAATACCACAAATATTATGAGATGGTTTTCAGAAACTAGTCAGTTAGCCTTTTATTCTAGTTAGGCGCTGTTAGAAAGAACAAGAAAGTTTATGACAAGTATCTGTGGTGTTTAACGTTGACTTCAAATTCAAATTCAAATATTTATTTCGTTTTAACCATACATATGCTAAAGATAGTTTGTAGTCTCCTTTTAAGCATTTAATGCCTGTGTTAGGAGGCTCCGCTCTTCCATACCGTAAAATTACATAAAGTAAGTAGTAGATACAAAACTAATAAAAACATTTTTTTTTACAATTTTATTACTATTGATATAAATATAAATTAATGCATGCAATCTTTGTTTGTTAGTGCAGTATGTGTGTGCGTGAGGGTGTGTGTGTAAGTGTGAATGTGTGAGTGTATGTGAGGGTGTGTGTATGTGAGTGTGAGTTTACGAGAATGTATAAGTGTTTGTTTGCGTAAAGGGGACTGTAGATGGAAGTTTGTGATGTGTGCTAATGTGTTTTATCTTAAGTGTTGTAGCAGTGCTTCCGTTTCACCAAAGGTAAGTGTCATAACCCAGCTAATTAGCGCTTTTTTAGCTTCGTAATATTTTTGTGTATGTATGTAAATTTCCTTATTTATTTTATTATATAATTTAGCAGCTCGTTTTTTGAATTGATTGGACCAGTCGTAACGGCATTGTATTTATAATCGGCCATATTGAATTTATTCAACTGATAAACCGCACAGACGCCCGTCATATGTGAAAAATATTTAGTCATCTATACTAATATTATAAAGCTGAATAGATTGTTTGTGTAAACGCACTAATGCAGGCACAATGGATTCGATTTGAAAAAATATTTTTGTGTTGGATAGCCTATTTACCGAGGAAGCTTATAGGCTACATAACATCACGCTACGAGCCACAGGGGCGGCACAGTAACGATAAACGCGGGTAAAACCGCAGGCACATATTATAGTGAGATATATAAGCATACCTGTATGTTCCCGAAGGGGTAGTGGTTGAAGTAGTCGTCTCGCCACTGCCACTGCAGAGTGTTGTGGGTTCGAATCCCACACGGGACAAAAAGTTGAGTGATCCACAAATGGTTGAGTCTGTGTGTTCTTTGTGTCCGTTGTTTGAATGTTTGTAAAGTCCCCGTGACACAGGAATTAGGCCTAGTGCGAGAGGTGTCATTTAAAAAAAAAAAAAAAATATTACATATTTACATAAGTCACTGTCTGCTACGTGGCACATGCCGATGAGACAGTCCAAAAGTTACTTTTTCACGTTTTGACGTGACAACGTCTAATAAATCGATGAACGCCGGCTGCTCGCACGAAAAAGGATGACTCATTGTCCCGTTACGCTCATTGTCCCGTTACGCTCCTTGTCCCGTTACGCTCCTTGTCTCGTTACGCTCCTTGTCCCGTTACGCTCATTGTAACGTTACGGGATAGAAATTTTGTTATGACGTTGTCACGTTAAACTATCGTCCGTAAACCGACTTTACAGACAACCAATTTTTTACATTTACGAAGTATATTAAAGAGAACTAGCGGTCGCCTAGTAGTCAAAATTCGACCAAAATTCCTAAGTTTGCTAGTTTGTTTTCTGTTTTTCTCTATTACATATAAATAAGGTATAGGTAACCATAGTTACAAAGAATTATACGACGTCAGATAAACTATGCCGAAATACCACGACGAACGCAATTCGACTGCGTGTGTCAAATGCATGCTTGTATTAATTTAATGTATTTTTAATGCATATTTTATATAAATATTAGGATTCGCCCCTCCTTCTCCATATAAACTTTAACTGTGCCAAATTTCATACTCCTCCGTCCGCGCAATTTTCGTAAAAAGGTGTACAAAGTTTTTGCTTCACGTTATTATACTATTCAAGCCGATATACCGAGACATAATATTCAAGCGACCGCCACAAAAATAAAATATTTTCTCTTTATCCTAACTATCCTTACTAATATAAATGCGAAAATGAGTTTGTTTGTTTGTTTGTTACGCTTTCACGCCTTAACTACTTAACCGATCAACATGAAATTTTGCATACACGTTGTCAGGGGTACAAAATAGGACATAGGGTATCTTTCATCCAGAAAAAAGAACTGTTGCAAACCTAACCTAACCTAACCTACATTTACGCGAGCGAAGCCGCGGGTGAAAACTAGTAGTGTTATAAATGCGAATGTGAGTTTGTTTGTTACGCTTTCACGCCTGAACTACTTGACCGAGCATCATGATATTTCGCATACACGTTGTCAGGCGTATAAGTAAGGACATAGGATACCTTTCGTCCAGAAAAAAATACTTTGACAAGCCTAACCTACATTTAAGCGAGCGAAGCCGCGAGCAAAATCTAGTTATATTATATATTATAACTGGACAATCAATCGCGACAACTAAATTGATATTATGTTAAGACGTGTCTAACGACACTCATTTATTCAAATCGATTAAGTCGTTTTGAGCATATCAAACAAATACATACATACATATACATAGGTACCCGAAAACATAACGCTCCTTTTGACTCAGTAGGATAAGGATAGTCGAGAACTAAATATAAATGTAAAACAATGATCGGATATACAAGCACGACCTTGAATTCCCCACCGATTCACGTGGGGATTGTAAAAGCCAAGCGCACTACAGATTGACCACGTGTATACGTCTAGACGTCAAACTTGTACACGATGATTCCACGGATGCTTCGGGACGGTATTTAAATTAAAAGTAACTAAATTTTAATAGCGAATATGGTAGGAATCTACCACCAGCTTTGGTGATCCAGTGATTCAATTAATCAAACACAAAATGAAGCAAAACACAGCTGTGTTTTGCTTCATTTTCTGTTTGATTAATTGAATCACTTTTAGCTCAATCTGTGTAAATAACAATATAAATAATAGAACAAAGTTCAGGTTTTTCGTTTTTCGTGTAGTAGAGCCTCGCTGATTTCAGCTTGAATGGGCTGGCTCGACCGGGGAAGGACTACCCTCTCACAGAATATTGACGTGAAATAGCAGTATTCCCACTGTTGTGTTTCGTTTGGTTAGTGAGAGTGCCGGAGGCCCAATCACCCACTTTCTCCCATCTCGCTCCTTTTCCTTCCCACTTCCTTTCCTAAAGGGTCGGCAACGCGCAAGAGATGCCTCTGGTGTTGCAGGCGTCCATAGGCTACGGTGACCACTTACAATCAGGTGGGCCGTATGCTTGTTTGCCACTTGAGTTGTATTTAAAATAAAAAACCTACTTTGACACAACTACACTTTAAGACAATGAGACGACCATCACACCATCCACCACCACCTTAGTCTTCACGTGAGTACGTCTGCTGAAAAGCAATCAAAACGTTGCTGAAAGTGTACATTTAAATACCATAGTTCTATAGTTTAAATTGAACCGCGATGAAATCTGTAAACAGTAGTTTAATTTAAATTTACTTAATCTCCCAATTCGACCGATATACGTTAGTGACCGACGCAAAGAGTGTTCAGTTACTCATAGCATCTCAACTTCGTCATTAAAGATAATAGACAACCAATGTTACTCAGTATTTCCTTCATAATTTCTGGACTGTTCAGAAGGCTCATCCTTGTTCACACTTCTGTAGTGTAATCACATATGAGCCGGTATCTACTCGATCTCCAAGCTACGTTGACGTTCGTTTCATTTTTGCTATAAGATTACGCTTACAATTGTGTTTTGGGTTCGATAAATAGTCATTCATTTTACTTATGCTGGTAATCAATTGGGGGATTGGAATTTTTACTCCTTCATAGAGGTTATACTGTTACCTAGTTAGGAGATCAGAACTGCACCCACTGTAATTGTACCAAATCAGTAATTTTACTGTGTTTAAACTACATATATACCCAATATTTGAAAATGATCAATAAACTTTATTATTATTATTTATACAGCTTATAAAAATAAATTATAACATGACACGTCATTCAATTAAAAAGAAATGGTAATAACGCTATCATTTACTTCCATAATTGATATTGATTAGCACGAGATTTAGACATATTTCGCAAATATTTGTCCCGATTCTAGGTATTCGTTGTTTATTCGTTTGTTTAAGTCCGAAAATAGTCTTTAAAAATCTCAGTTCGCTCGCCGATCGAAGTGATACCACATCATAGCACGCCACAACGCAGGTCCATACGTATACCGTATAAACATGGTACGACTGTATCATTGAACAGTCTATTCGCCTGCATAGAAATGAACGCGCTGACCCAAATGTCGTTGTAGCGGAACACCCGCATTCTATGCCGCGGCAAAGCCCCTGGGTCGTATCGAGTCCCGTGCGAGGCAAAATATTGAGGCTATGGACCTGTTGTTCTTTTATAGCATCATGCTTGTATTATACAGCGTGTAGCAGAAATGTGTGGTCATATTTTAGAACCGTAATGTTTATCTGATAAATAATATATGTGGCCTTGTGTGTAAAATAATGTCATTATCTTAGCTGAAATACGTCCACTGCTGGACATAGGCCTCTCCCAAGGTCTTCCACATAGACCGGTCTTGGGCCACCAGCGTCTAACCGCCACCCGCGACCTTTACCAGGTCGTCGGTCCACCTTGTAAGAGACCTACCCCTGCTGTGTCTTGCGGTGCGTGGCCGCCACTCCAGAACCTTTCTGTCCCAACGGCCCAACGGCCATCGGTTCTGCGCGCTATGTGCCCTGCCCACTGCCACTTCAGCTTGACTATCCGGAGAGCCATGTCCAGTGGTCTCGAACCTACCGATTTTTTGGTATTTTTACGGATTTGGCACTTGTCCTACCGAAATGGAACGATTTTTCTACGATTGTGTCAAAAACAACATCCAGACCAAGACAAACATCCATGTTCTTGCACACAAATGTTTGACTTGTGCGGGAATCAAAAATTTAACCTCTGGCGTGGCAGTCGGTTACACTAACCACTACGCCATCTGACTAATACTGAACCCATTTTGATGCAATATTATCATCGAGATAACATGAAAGCACCAAGCTACTGTTTACTAAAATACAAACAAAGTCGGGAGTTGTTACTCCTGTATCTGTATATATGTTGGCCACACACGGAGATAGACAATGGAACCTATTTACTCACGGAGCGACGGTTGAACACTTGACTTTTGAGCAAACAGTAGACTTCACTAATATTTGTCTTTACTATAGAGCGTAGCGTACCTTTCTCGACCAGATCGGAGGCGTTCTGGACAAAGGCCTGGTTAAGAGCTCATTGAACCGACGGGCGTATATGAGGAATGTGATGAAAGTGAATGAAGCCAGAGAAGTGTGTCAGGATCGTAGCAAATGGAAATCCGTAGTCTCTGCCTACCCCTCTGGAAAACAGGCGTGAATCTATTTTTGTATGTATAGAGCGTAGCGTAGTTGAATATATAGCGTGTAATAAAAAGGTGTGGTCGTAGTTCAGCGTTACATAATACAGCCCCTGTACGATAGAAGACCGCGGAAAATAAACTCGTATACATTATTTTCACTAAGATATAGCTTTTTTTTTATCGACTTATTAATACTAGCGGTCGCCAAGTGGTCGAAATTCGACCATAATTGATTTAAATTTTAAGTTTGGTCGTCATTCACTTTATAACAGGTGAGATCGCGGTCAAACGCAAGCCTATTAAGGAAGAAAAATAAAAAAAAATTGGGACATTCTTTGAGGACTGCCGATAGAAGTCAAAACTTTAATCCTTGATCATAAACACATCTGAAAAAAAAATAAAAAAGGGGCGGTTCGGATGGTAGTCCTTGATACTCTCTTAGGGCTTATTAAGGGGGTCAAAATTTCGTTATTTTTTGCGTAGGACGCACCATTTTTGAGATATTGTTAATATTCTAAAACAAAAAAAAATAAAGCGTGTAAGCGTGACGATGACGAGATTCCATGATTTTTGTTCACCCAAGAAGTGCTCAACGCGCCTAAAGAAGGTTTTACTTCAATAAAACCTGCAGATGTATTTATTTAGGTTTTGAAACACTAAGAACTATTGACCATATGGAACTTGAATTGCTTTAGTAAGCCAATTGCATGTTCTCACTGGTAAAAGCATCTATACATATAATAAAATCGTAGGAAAGTCAAAACTGTACATTGAATATTTTCTTAAAAGAATACTTGGGGCGTGATCTACAATCGATATCGAAGCCAAAAATATAGTTTTTAGATTTTTTGTCTGTTTGTCTGTATGTATGTCCGGGCTAAACTCAAAAAGTACTGCATGGATTTACTTGAAATTTTCCATGAATATTACTAACAGGTCGGGTCAAAATATAGACTACATATTATCAAGCTATCACCTACGGGGGAGGAGCTGTGAATTTTTATTTTTCTTACGCATTCTGTGACAGCGTGTAATCTAACGACGCATATTTAAATGTTGTTTTTGAGTAAGCCATGCTATTATCTAGCTTTACACTATAAAAACTACGCCATTTAAGTAACTTGGGCAGAGAATTAAATAATAAGAACGAAAAACGGGCTAAGAACTAGAATTTATTTACTATCGGTTCCGTGCTACATAGTACCACCGGCCAAGAAAGTGGTCTACCAATTGTGACAAAAGTTTATGTGTGATCTAACTATCGCTAAGGTTGACACATGTTGACACATGGCATGACGTGAATATAATCCTATCCTAACTAATATTATAAAAGCGAAAATGAGTTTGTTTGTTTGTTTGTTACATTTTCACGCCTAAACCACTGAACCGATCATCCTGAAATTTTGCATATACGTTGACAGGTGTACAGAAACGGACATAGGCTACCTTTCATCCTGAAAAAAAGTACTGTTCCCGAGAAAAACAATAACAACGTTTTTATGATAATAGATGGTGCCACGTGTCTTTCGAATCATGATTAAATTATATTATTACAAACAGAGTACGACCCGAATTGACTGTCAAATTCTAAATTAACGCGAGCGAAGCCGCGGTCAAAAGCTAGTAATAATATAAAACAAGTGTTTGTCTCAGAAAACACAAAGCTTTTGGATGAAAGGTTTTCATCCAGAAAAAGAGTATTGTTCTGTAGGATAGAATTTTTTTTTTTATTTTTTTTTATTTTGCTCGTCAAAATGACCACACTCCACCTGTTGGTAAGCAGTCGTGTGGTCTAAGAGCAGTGGCCTCCACATCGCCCCCACAGTAGCCGAGGCGATGTTGAGGTCTCTACTTTGACGGCCTGAGTAGATGCTTTTTCACGCCCAGCTTAAAGAACCCAGGATTGAAGGAAGAAGGAAACACGTGCCTTGGCAGAGAATTCCATGCCTTGGTGCCATGCCATGCCTTACGCGAGCGAAGTCGCGGGCAAAATCTATTCTATACTAATATTATAAAGAGATTCGAATTTTCGTTTCTTTGTAAGGATTTAACTCAATAACTATTTCACCGATTTCAAAAATTCTTTCACTATTAAAAAGCTATATTATCACCGAGTAGCATTAGGCTATATTTTATTTAAAAAATACTTTTACTGACAAAAGCTAGCCTACTTTGACGCGAGCAAAGCAACGGACAATCTAGTATTTAATAAGCAAAACAAAGGCGCCGCTAACAGCTTATATATCCACATGCATATTAATTAATTAACTGTCGGTCATGTTTCCTTGTTTAATCGCTTTATGGACGAGCATAATGACATCGTTTGTATAAACAAGTTTATAATCATGGACCTTAACGAGTGATACAAACTACATTTTATTTGTCGACATATAGTTTTAAAGAATAGCAGCGATAGCCTAGAGGGATACCGCTAGACTGGCATAGAGAGGTCTCGAGTTCGATCCTAAGGCGCGCATGTCTGACTTTTCGAAGTTATGTGCGTATTAAATAGTTAATTATTTATCGCCCGCTTTAACAGTGAAGAAAAACATTATAAGGACACCTGCATGTCTGAGAGTTCTTTGTAACGTTCCCGAAAATATGTGAAGTCTGCCAACCCGCACTGGACCAGCGTGGTGGACTATGGCCTAACCCTTCTCACACAGAGAAGAGGCCTGTGCCCAGCAGTGGGACAGCTTAATACAACTATTTAATACGCACATAACTTCTCGAGAAGTCAGAAGTGCCTTGGGATCGAACATCTACCTGGCAGTCCAACTGTCTCCCACTACGACTAAACTGTGGAATGAACTGTCGCCTGCAGTATTTCCGGACCAATACGACCTACAAACCTTCAAGAAAAGAGTGTACTCCTTTTTAAAAGGCCGGCAACGCATTTGTAACTCCTCTGGTGTTGCGGGTGTCCATGGGCGGCGGTAATCGCTTACCATCAGGCGATCCGTCTGTTCGTTTGCCCTCCTATCTCATAAAAAAAAACTATGCTATCGCTGCAACATTTTACTAAGTATAAATCGTAACTAATATTATAAATGCGAAATTAACTTAGTCAATGTCAAAAGTCATTTATTCACTTTGGTCACAAAGTAACACTTACGAACGTCAAAGGGGTACAACTTGCTCTATAGTCCGGCGATTCCTAACTTTCACTCAGACACCTACAACAATACTCAATGAACCGACCCATTTGGCATAAGCCCGTGATAGGTTCACACTCACCAGCATCAAAGCTGAGATTTGAAATATTTTATAACCCAATATAATAATATTAATATTTATTTATTTGCTTACAATGTTGTGTTTACAATAAGGTTACAAAAGTGTGGTTGAATCCGTGTACATTCTGCCGTTTAGGCATGCAAACATAAATTATGGTTGTAATCGAGTTATTTATATTCATAATTATCTTAATTATTTCATTTAATTAAAGCTGTAAAGTCACTAGCAAATAATACCATTAGGTGATGGATTTGAGATGGAAGGTCATTTATATACATTAAAAATAAAGGCCCAAAGACACTTCCCTGAGGGACGCCAAATTCAATTACTTCAAAGGAAGATCTATATTTAATTTCACGTTTGGACTTAATACAATCCTAGAAATCTCTGTTACCTGTTTGCTATCGATCAAATACGATTTTATTAGATTTAAAACATTGCCACGAATACCGTAAACGTATTTAGTTTCATCAGTAGCATCTCGTGGTTGACGTAATCGAACGCTCTCGACATATCTGTATAAATAGCACATATATTATGGCAGTCTTAGTATCTACATTTACCATTATCATTTTTAAGAAGTTAAACACAGGCATATTAGTGTTTTATTATTTCTGAACCCGTATTGTTCTTTGCAAAGTAAGTAGTAAGTGTATGCGACTGCTGTGCATGGGGTCTCGGGTTCGAATCCCGGGTCGGGCCAACAAAAAGTTATTGAGTTTTTCTGTTAAGAAATCTCAATACGAGCCCAAAGTTAGGAAGTTGGCGGTGTTAGACACCCCCGTGCCTCGGAAAGCACGTAAAGCCGTTGGCCCTGCGCCTGATCTCTCTCCGGTCATGTCGGATTATTCGTCCCATCGGCTCATGAGAATTAGGGCACAGAAAGTGCACTTGTGTTTGCGCACACACTTGTGCACTATAATATCTCCTGCGCAGATGGCCAGTCTCCGTTAAGACTTGTCGCCGTGACCGAAATTCGGTCTGGAGGATATTATTATTATATTTTGTTAGATGTATAAATTGAACTGTAAATATATTTTCCTACAATTTTAGAATAAACGGAAATTAAAGCAATCGGTCTATAATTTAACATTTCTTCTTAATTTTTTTATGTATTAGTGTTACTATTACCGTTTTTAGCCTTTGGGGAAATATGCGAATGTGAGTTTGTTTGTTTGTTACGCTTTCATGCCTCGACTACATGACCAATCATCATGAAATTTCGCACACGTTGTCAGGGGTACAGAAAAGGACATAGGGTACCTTTCATCAAAAAAAAGTACCGTTATTAATCTAACCTAACCTACATTTACGCGAGCGAAACCGCGGGCAAAAGCTAGTAAATAAATAAAACGATTCTACCCTACAGACTTAAAAACGTAATTATTACGCATATCTAAATAAAAGTTAATATTTCATCATACACTTCGAGTTGTACGAAGTGGGGCAAGTGTTCGCCCAGTGCACATGTGTAAACAGATGTGTGTAACAGGAAGTGATGTCATGTGCCTAAAATAACAATGGCCAAAATTATGTTTTGGGGTTTTATTAGTTACTAGCTTTTGCCCGCGGCTTCGCTCGCGATAATTAAGAATTTGACAATCAATTCGGTTGTACTCTGCTGGTAATAATATAATTCAATCATGATTCGAAAGACACGTGGCGCCATCTATTATCATAAGAACGTTATTGTTCTTTTCCTCGGGAACAGTAATTTTTTCGGGACGAAATGTAGTCTATGTCCGTTTCTGTACACCTGACAACGTATATGCAAAATTTCAGGATGATCGGTTCAGTGGTTTAGGCGTGAAACGGAAACAAACAAACAAATTCATTTTCGCTTTTATAATACAGCCACGTGCAAAAGTATTAGGCACCCCTATTGTTTGTCTCTATCTCAACAATGAGCGCTCGGATAAGGGTTTTATGGTCTTACTATTGCATCGGCGGCATTTTTAAACAAAAATAAAACAATATCAAATATTTATGACACCCAGGTGCAGTTAAAAACAATGTTTTTACAAATTTGCAATTTTAAAGTTTACTCTTTTAGTGTGTTATCAGTGCTTGCAGTGAAGAGACACATATCGTACGCAATTGTTGCTACCATATTCCTGAAGACTAATATTCATCGAGTTAATAATGCCTAAAAAAGCAGAACTTAGTGCAGAGCAGCGCCTAAAAATTAAAATTTTACATGAACAAGGCATGTCTCAAGTGAAAATAGCCCGAGAAGTGAAGTGCTCGCGTTGTGCAGTGCAATATGCACTAAATCGCTTCAAAGAGATCGGTACTCATGAGAATAGGCCAAGAACAGGCAGAAGAAAAATAACTACAGATCGTGAAGACCGATTGTTAATTAGGCAGTCTCTACAGGACCGTAAAAAAACTGCTTTGGAGCTCGCTGCAGCTTTATCTGAAGGAAAAAGCAGATCAGTGAGCGCGTGTACTGTGAGAAGAAGGCTTATTGCAGCTGGGTTAAAAGGTTGCAAGGCAAGAAAGAAGCCGTGGCTAACGGAGCACAACAAGAAAAATCGGTTGCAGTGGGCCCTCAGACATAGAGATTGGACAGTGGAGGATTGGTCCAACGTACTGTGGTCAGACGAATCTAACTTTGAGGTATTGTTATTTAATTTATGTATTATACCAAAACACATAGCCGTCTTTGAAATCACGTCCTGCGAGGGAAATACGCAATCTTGAATTAAGTTATTTTTTTGCTTGTTCCATAGGTGTTTGGAACACCCGGTGTTACTTACGTCAGGCGAAGGGTGGGCGAAGAGTACAACCCAGATTGTGTAGTGCCCACTGTTAAACACGGTGGAGGCTCAATAATGATCTGGGGTTGCATGGCTGCCGATGGAGTGGGCGAAATGATGTTGTGTGAGGGGCGAATGAATAGCACCAAATACACAGAAGTTCTGGAAACAGCTCTAGCACCGTCTGTTACACAGATTTTTGGTGATACAAACACCGACGGCGTAAAATTCCAGCAGGACAACGCCACTTGCCACAAGTCAGCACACACTATGGCATGGATGGCTCAAAATGGAATAGATCTTTTGGACTGGCCGCCACAATCACCGGACCTCAATCCTATTGAACATATTTGGTCTATTTTGAAGAAAAATATCCGTAGACACTCGATAAGCAACAAGCAAACACTACTCGCCGCGTTAAAGCATGAGTGGCAAAAGATATCCCAAGAGGAATGTTTTAAGCTGGTAGAGTCAATGCCAAAAAGAGTGGCTGCTGTCATTAAATCCAAAGGTGGACCGACAAAATATTAATTATTTTATTAAAATAAATCTTAGTAATCATATGTTTTGTTTTCTTTACATTCCCTATGCTCAATCACCCTAAAACTGACATTACTATAGGGTGCCTAATACTTTTGCACGTGGCGGTATTAGTTAGGATTAATATCCTTTAGGGCCACTTGCACGACGACTCACAAAATACGTTTAGCACTAAATAGATTTAAAACATCGTGCTGTCGCAGTCATCCGTGTGAAGATGACTGAGATGCCACGATGTTTTAAATCTATTTAGTGCTAAACGTATTTTGTGACTTGTCGTGCAAGTGGCCCTGAGTCTTTGTGGCAGTGAAAAGTAAAATTAACCTATTGATTCGCAGCGGCACACCGGTGGCCAGAGATAATAGGTTTTTAATGATGCCTGGTATTCTAAAACTTGAAGCAAGCAGCGATAACTCAATGGGGAGACCAACAGACTGCAATGCAGACGGTCTCGGGTTCGAACCCAAGTCGCGCACCTCTGACTTTCGGCAGTTATATGACTTTTCGAAATTATGTGCGTATTGATTGACAATTATCACCTGCTCCGTGCCTCGGAGAGCACGTTAAGCCGTCGGTCCCGGCTGCCATGAACATCTATGACAGTCGTTATTGGGAAGTCAGTGCCCTCTAATATCCTGACACTGGTCTAGCCTTAGGGTATCGTTAGCCTTCGGGTTGCGGAGGTCAGATGGCAGTCGCTCCGTGTAAAAACTGATATGCAGTCAAATCCGGTTAGACTAGAAGCCGACCCCAAGTGACTTGGGAATAATAAAGGCTAGGGAGAAGAAGAAGACAGTCGAATGGTTAGTTCCCTATTGTTCTTTGAACATGAGTTAGATAGTTGGTGATTAGCTATTCAGAGGATGGGCGTAACTCTGGTTCTTATGATGTCATTCGTTTCACACAAGTGTGTTAGTTTTCAATGGTAGACCACGTATATATGGCGTGTCGTCAAACATTGTTCACGCAAATAAGACTAACCATCACCGATAATAATGTACAGCATAACATTATTAGGAAGAGAGGAATCCGCCATGTACCCTCGGATTGTCCACCCCAACTATTGCAATAGAAAAAGGTTGACAATATCGAAATGCTCTCGATAGGGAGAGCGACGACGTGGGATCCGGGCGTACTAGAACTTGCAGTATTTCGTTTTGAACACAAAATATGCGTCGATATGTGTTTTGCCTCGCCAATGTAAAGCATAATTAGTTTAATTAAATTTATCAATACTAATAATTTCAAAAAGCTACTAGGTGTAACTATTGTTCTAATAACGTCATTCATTCCACCTCATATTCTGTGGTCGACCACGTATATATCGCGTGTCTTTGCCCGTCGCTTCCGCAGACACAAATAACTAGCACCAATTAAAATTGAAAGCATAATTACATTTGCAATCAACTTTTACCTCAATTTGAAATGTACAATATTGGCTGGTAGTAAATGCGACTACAAACCATGCGATATCGGGTTTGATTTCCGGGTCTAGCAAAATGTAGTTAATTTATTTACTAGATGTTCCCGCAGTTTCACACGCGTTTATGGTTACTGCGCCGTCCTCGCGGGTCGTAGCGTGATGTTATATAGCCTATAGCCTTCCTCGTTAAATCGGCTATCCAACATTAAAAGATTTTTTGAAGTGAAAACTTCTTTAGGCGCGTCGAGTACTTCCTGGTGAACAAAAATCATGGAACTCGCGTCATCGTCACCGAACGCTTTCCATTTTTGAATTATTTTTGGTTTATAATTTGGTTTATAAAGAAGTGTTTATGATCAAGGATTAAAGTTTTCACTTCTATCGGCAGTCCCCAAAGACTGCCCCAATTTTTTTTAATTCGAACCAGTGGTTCCTGAGATTAGCGCGTTCAAACGTTCAAACAAACAAACAAACTCTTCAGCTTTATAATATTAGTATAGATTATAAATAGGAAAGATTTGATTTTTTTGTTTGTTTGTTTCTAATTCTAAGGTTTTAAATAAAAAACGAACGTGTTGGATAGCCCATTTATCGCGACAAGCTATAAGCTATATAACATCACGCAACAATCAATAAGAGCGGCACATCAACGAAAATGTCGCAAAATCGGGGCAAATTCTCATAAGTGACGCAGACGACGTTGCGCGGGTCAGCTAGTACTATTATTAATTAAAGAGCTATAAAAACAATGTTCACCAAAATAATAAAGCAAACCATGTTTTTTGGTTTTTGGTTCTCCCGGAAAATAGTATTTTGACCCTTACGACATTTCATCCCCGAAAGGTGGATACGTGAACAGCGTATAAACATGGTATAATTAAATATTCGTAACGTTAATGTTTGTAGAACGGCTCTGACGTCATAAGTAGATATCTTATTCAAGGACAGTCGACGACCTTTAAACTCTTGTATATTTACCGACACTCACGCTCTTTGCTTTGAAACGTAATTGCGAATTATTGCTGTGTGTGAACATGTGCAACAGGGGACCAACCACTACCTGAGATTTGACAAACCACAGATGCTCGCTAAAGAAACACCGATTCCTACCAAGGATGCTTCGCCAGGTTATTGAAATCAAAATAATAATAATACATATAATATAATAATAATATCTTTATTGTCTCGGATAAATACAAACGTGTTACACATTACAATTTTGAACACCTTTTACAATTACAAATACAACCTAATTTCAATAGAGAAGATGGTTGGAATGTACCACCACCTTAGGATCCAGTAATTCAAATAATCAAACCCAAGAAGAAGCAAACCACAGCTAGACTTCATGATACATTGAGCTCATTCTGCGTAAATAGAAACACCCATGTTTAAATTATGTTCGGGTACTTTGAAATAACTACACTGGAACATTGAGACAATTACCATCTTAGTCTCTCCGTGACCATGGCTGCTGAAAAGCAACCGAAACGTCGGGGAAAGTGTAAACACAAATATAAATAGTGTAATAGTATAGTAATAGTATAAATAGTTTTAATAGTTTCAATAATTTAATTAGCTTAAAAATTAGTAAAGTTTAATAGTAATATCTAGTAGTGTAACAGTTTCTAAATTTTGTAATAAAGTGTCAAATAAACAACGCGATAAAATCCGTATATAGTAGTTTAATTTCAATGAATAACATTCGCGTAAACAGAAGACAATATAATTTTCTATCGCTCGGGAATGATAACAATACTTTTTCTGGATGTTGAATGCGTAAATGTAGGTTATGACAATTTTCTATCCCTAGAGAATAGTACTTCTTCCCGGATGAAAGGTACCTTATGTTTTCACAGAATATTTAGTTATATATTAATATTTAAGGGGGGCTCTCATACAACAAATGTGATTTTTTTGCTGTTTTTATAGATAATGGTACGGAACCCTTCGTGCGCGAGTCTGACTCGCACTTGGCCGGTTTTTTTGTATCCCTGACGATGTGTATGCGAAATTTCATGATTTTCAGTCGAGTAGTTTAGGCGCGCAAGCGTAACAAACACACATTCGCATTTATGATATTAGAAGGATTAGGGCATAAGTTATGTGGTAACCATCTGGTAACCGCCGACCTCAAAGACGATGCAGATATTGAGCGTGAGCGTAAGGCGTTGTGTGTGAGAGTGAATATGCTTGCCCGCAGGTTTGCTAGATGTTCATCATCATCATCAGGCTATAATAGTCCACTGCTGGACATAGCCTTCCCCCAAAGAGCGCCATAGCGCCCTGCCTTCAGCTTGCCGCATCCAGTATCTGCCTGCAGTCTTTCGCAGATCGTCATCCCACCTGGTCGGAGGGCGTCCTACACTACGTTTGCCGAGTCGGGGTCGGTTCTTCGCGCTAGATGCTAGATGTTCACGTCAAGTGAAAATAACTTTATTCCGAGCTTAGGTACTGCACGTCACTTTACCCAAGCAGCCTGTAGGCCAGATACACTCAATAATCATACAATGTTCTGCGTGTTCGAACCCGCAACCTCAAGCGTGGCAGTCGGTTACACTAACCACTACGCCATCGAGGCAGACTATATTTGCTTTGAGAAACTTGCCGTTTATATATACTTTTATTTCTGGTTTTGATCGTAAATTTTACGAGTACACATTGGCAGCATTCGACTGTGAATAATGTGAGTGTAAATATGGACGTTAATTACGGAACAGTGAGAAAACAAGCTCTGAGTGGTGATGTCGTAATGGCTTAAGTGGTTTCTCGCCGTTACGTTGCTGGTTCGCTGCCCGTACGGGACAAAATTGTGTAAATGGAAATTGAGATCTCTTATTACCTTTACGATATAACATAAGCTCTGTATCCATTTGTACCAATTCAAGTTGAATAAATAATTATGAGAATAAATATAATGGTCACCAAAAACACTAATTGCACAGTAAAATATGCTTACTAAAATATATCGTAACGAGCACCTATACGCCTCAAATAATACGTGAAGCAAAAATTTTGTACCCCTTTTTACGAAAATTACGCGGACGGAGGAGTATGAAATTTGGCACAGTTAAAGTTTATGAAGGAGGGGCGAATCCTAATATTTTTAAAAATATGCATTAGAAATACATTAAATTAATGAAAAAACACTACACGCACACAACCATGCATTTGACGCACGCAGTCGAAGCGCGTAACTATGGTTACATAATTATATCAATGACGCGCGGCAGCGTGTCAAGCCAAGTTCAAGCAAAGGTAGCCAGCGCCGAGTGTAATATTACACGAACCACTTGGTGCCACTTTTGACCCTTCTATAACTCAAAACCTCTATAACGTAAACACATAAAACTACGTGTGTTTAATTATATCCATTAGGACATCTAGAAGCCCAAATTTCATGAAGTTAGCTCAAACGGTTATAAAGATATGAAGGTCAAAAAGTCCTAAATTTTAACACTGACTGACTGACTGACATATAGGCCAAGTCAAATCTAACCTACTTTAAGATCTCACATTTTTAAATAACAGCAATTGTTATAGGTATCCAATAAAGCAAAGAAATAGAGTTTAATACTTGTTCATAATGTTATTTTGTTCCTATAAATACATATTTGGATTTTGCATAGAACTTGGCACTCATTTAGATCTCCATTCTTTTTGCGGCGAAGCCCACAGCCAAGCTTAATTTTTGTATTGAACTTGGCTCTCCTTTTTTACATTTATGGTTTTGGTGGGATATATAATGACACTAGATGTTCCCGCGGTTTCACCCGCGTTTATCATTACTGCGCCGCCCCCGCGGGTCGTAGCGTAATGTTATATAGGCTATAGCCTTCCTCGATAAATAGGCTATCCAACAATAAAATAATTTTTCAAATCGAACCAGTAGTTCCTGAGAAGCGCGTTCAAACAAACAAACAAACAAACAAACTCTTAAGCTTTATAATATTAGTATAAATATATCAGCAATATCTTACAGGCAAACTTTGGTCGAAATTCGAGCACTAGGCGACGGCGTTTATTATTAAAAACTAGCGACCCACCCCGTCTTCGCACGTGTAGTACAAAACCTTAATAAATTATACATCTAAACCTTCCTCATGAATCACTCTGTCTATTGTTGAAAACTGCATGAAAATCCGTTTAGTAGTTATGAGTTTATCGCGAACAGACAGACGCGGCGGCGGAGTTTGTTTTAATATGAAGTGATGTCCTCCAGGCCTAATTTTGGTCACGGATGGCAATCATAACAGAGATTGTCCTGCGCAGAAGATATTATAGTGCACAAGTGTGTGCGTAAACACAAGTGCACTCTCTGTTCCCTAACTCTCATGATCCGATGAGACGGCAATCCGACACGACCGGAGAAAGATCAGGCGCAGGACCAACGGCTTTACTTGTTTTCCGAGGCGCCGGGGTGTGTAACTCTGCCGACTTCCAAACTCTGGGCGAGTAATAAGAAACTCTTGTCTGGGTTCGATTCCCGCACACGTCAAACATTTGTGTGCATGAACATGGATGTTTGTCTTGGTCTGGGTGTTTCTATGTATAATAATTATGTATGTATTTACAATAAACAAAATTTTAACAAAAAAGAAAACCGACTTTAAATAAGAATATTCTAAAATTTAAAATGCACTAAAAAGTTAATAAATAATTGCATATTCTTGTGAATAATTAAATTATTATTGTTATTTTTGGAGTCGGTGTCAGCCGCCCGCGCCGCGTGCTGCGTCTATGTGTGTAATTGTGCATGCCAATGTTATGTTATGATTATAGTACTTATCGTATGGCGCATCATGGGGGAGGCTTATGTCCAGCAGTGGACTGCAATAGACTGAAATGATGATGATGATAGTATTTAAGACATCTCATGTTTAATTAGTTACAAACCTACCTTGGCTGACACCGACTCCAATAATAGCAATAATTTAATTATTCACAAGAATATGCAATTATTTATTAACTTTTTTGTGCATTTTAAGTTTTAGAATATTCTTATTTGAAGTCGGTTTTCTTTAAGGTTTTAAGGGATCGGTGTAGTTGCTTTGGTATGACGCCTGTGGTTGAGAGAACTATAGGGATAATAACTTTTTGGAAATGCGATATTCGAGTTATTTCATCTTTTAATTCAATATATTTACTAAGTTTTTCTGCTATTGTGGTCTGTAGGTTGTGTGTGTTTGGTACGGCGATGTCTATAAGGTATCCGGTTTTGGTTGTTTTATTAATTAACGTTATGTCTGGTCTATTGTAATGGATAGTTCGATCAGTAAGTATAGCTCGGTCAAAGTACAATTTTGCTGTGGAATTTTCTAGTATAGTTTGGGAGCTATATTTATAGTATGCTGTAAATGATTCTATAAAGTTATATTGATGTGCAAGTTTTTGGAGAATGACATTATCTACTTGGTCGTGTCTATGTTTGTAGTCAGTCTGAGCTATTGACTTGCATGCGCCTGTTATGTGTTGTATTGTTTCTGATGTGCTATTGCATTTTCGGCAAGTGTCAGTGTCATCATCATCATCATCATCAGGCTATAATAGTCCACTGCTGGACAATCTGCGAAAGACTGCAGGCAGATGCTGGATGCGGCAAGCTGAAGACGGCGCTATGGCGCTTTTTGGGGGAGCGCTATGTCCAGTGTCAGTGTGCAGGTTCTTAATTATATGTTTCCTATAATCTTTTGTTTCTATTATTTGGTCTTGTATAGCAATCATGAAACCCTCAGTTTCGGGAAAGAGTTCACCTCGGCTTAGCCATGCGTTCGACGCTTCTCTGTCGACATTTTATTGGCATAAGTCGTGACGGTGTCTTCCATGCAGAGCTTTTTGAGTCCAAATTGCGAGTTTAGTTTATTATCGGTAAATTTTTCGTTCTTCTGCTCTGTTTTATCTTTGAGGTTAAGTGGTGTAAATTTCTGGTCGTTATGTATCACTGATCTGTGCAGCGCGGATAGTTCAGTTTTGGTAAAAAAGTATTGTCTAAGGGATGTTATTTGTTTATTGTGTAGGTTCAATATGTATGGGTCCTCTCCCTCCTTCTTTTCTAGGTAAAGTTAATCTTTGCAGACAGGATCTTGGATGATTTTTACGGAATTTCGTCATTGATGTGTTAATTTTTCGCTGTACATTTTTAAGGTCGGGCTTCGTCCAATTTATTATACCAAAAGAGTAGGTAAGTAGAGGAATGACAAATGTGTTGATAGCCTTTATTGTGTTTCTAGAATTAAGTTGAGTTTTTATTATTTTGTTCAGTCTGTGTTGAAATTGTAGCGTCAGTCTTCGTTTTGTGTCTTTATGGTTTATTTGTAGTGACTGGTTATGCCCTAAATATTTGTAAGTTTCGCATTCATCTAGAGATTCTATGTTTTCGCCCGTATCTAGTGTGTATTGATATCAATAATTTTGCCCTACTTTAACCGAATTTATTTTGCATTTGTCTATACCGAATTCCATTTTTATGTCCTTTGTAAATACTTCCGTAAGATTGGCTAGTTCATACAATTGACTCTCAGTATTAGCATAAATTTTAATATCGTCCATATAAAGTAAATGGCTTAATACGTATTTCTGTGTATGATTCTGTCCGTCAGTATCTGTGTGTTTTAAGGGGTATCCTATGGAGGTAGAAGTCAATATGTTAGAGAGAGGATTTAAAGCCAGACAGAACCATAGCGGGCTGAGCGCATCTCCCTGAAAAATGCCTCTTTGTATACGGATCGGGTTAGTTTCTATTACTTCTGTTGAGGTAGATAGTGAGAGAACAGTAGACCATTTTGTCATTATAGTTTTTAAGAATGTGATAATTGAGGGGTGTATTTTATAAATCTCTAGAACTTTTAGCAACCAAGAATGAGGTACTGAGTCATATGCTTTCTTGTAGTCGATGTACATACTAAAAAGATCTGATCGGGTTTTCTGGACCTGCTTAAGTATAACAGAATCTATTATTATTTGTTCCTTGCATCCTTGACTAAATTTGAGACATCCTTTTTATTGTTCAGCTAATATACTATTGGCATTAATATGTTGGTATATTAATTCTGATAAGCACGATGTGATGATCTTGTAAAGGTTCTGTAAGCATGTGACGGGTCTATATTTGGCGGGGTTTGAAAGATCATTGCGATCTTTAGGTATCATAAAAGTTTTGCCTGATGTTAAATAAGATGGAATAGTTGTAGGATCCTGGATGAAATTATTAATATAGTTATGTAAATAGGTGTGAATATTAGTAAATTTTTGTACCAGTAGCTATGAGTGTAATCTGATCCGGGTCATTTCCAATTGTGTAAATTGCTAAGTATCTTTTGAAATATTTGTGGAGATATATTTGTAAATATTTGTCGCCTGCAGTATTTCTGGACCAATACGACCTACAAACCTTCAATAAAAGAGCATACTCATTTTTAAAAGGCCGGCAACGCATTTGTGACTCCTCTGGTGTTGCGGCTGTCCATGGGCGGCGGTAATCGCTTACCATCAGGCGATCCGTCTGCTCGTTTGCCTCCTATACCATAAAAAAAAGATGTGTATTCAAAGGTCATTGGTTGTATCTGTGTGCTACAGTTAGTGACTTCAGTTTGTATCCACTCAGCTTCAGTATTGTGCTGAATGGGGACTGCCCATATTTTTTCCTAGAAATTATGTACTATTTCTGAAATAGAAGTGTTAGTTGTCTCGTTTACTCTATTTTCTTGAATATTAGTAGTTATTTGTCTGATGTTGCGATAGAATAGTTTTTGTTGTGAGTAAATTGGATGTTTTGTTGTTTTCTTAATGTGCATGCTTTGTATCGCTGTAGTCGGCCTGTTACGATTGAAAGTTTTTGTTTAAGTGTGTCTAATACATGTATGGGTTGTGTATTTAACTCTTCATGAACAGTGTGGGTTTTATATTGTTCGATTATTTTATTAGCATATTGAACAATATTTCTACTTCTATTGCCGTTTTTAAATTGAGTCAGTCAGCCTATTTTAGTTCGTAAATCGTCTACTTTTTGTTCCAGCCGCCTTTGTCAGTTTGGCATTCGATCTTTTGTTGCTTGTTGCTGCGTTTCATTCTTTTTTAAAGTTACCTTCGATCCATTAACTTTAGCAGCAGTCCAAGCTGCACAGTATATAACTGTTTGTAATGTGTTGAAATCAGTGTCTATATTCGTGTTTTATGGCAAAATAATTTGGTTTATATAATTGATTATGCTAGCTAGGTATTTAGATGGTTTTTGTCTAGGAATATACGCTCTATTTGTAGCTTCAGTGTCTTTGTAGAATTGAAATGATTGTTGAAAAGTTTCGTCGATATGTGGATGTCTTTCTATACTTGTATCTGATTCAGTAAACAGTTCGTGAATAGGATTCGTGTCAATATTATCTATAGGTATTGTTTGGGTGTCTTCATTATTGTTTTTATTTATATTTATTTCAGTGTCGTAGGTTGTAATGTTTATGTTTGTATTTGTTGTTGTAGTAGTTGGACTGTTTGAGCAATCATTTTTTGATCCTAATTCTGTTGATACTTGTTGTTTTAAAGTACCTATTCAGTCGATCTTTGCAAATGTATTTATTATTTACTAGCTATTGCCCGCGGCTTCGCTCGCGTTAATTTAGAATTTGACAATCAATTCGAGTCGTACTCTGCTTGCAATAATATAATTCAATCATGATTCTAAAGGCACGTGGCGCCATCTTTTATCATAAGAACGTTATTGTTGTTTTCCTCGGGAACAGTATTTGTTTTCAGGATGTATGGTAGCCTATGTCCGTTTCTGTACACTTGACAACGTATATGCAAAATATCAGGATGATCGGTTCAGTGGTTTAGGCGTGAAAAGGTAACAAACAAACAAACTTATTTTCGCTTTTATAATATTAGTTAGGATTAGGATTATTGCTCTTCTCTGGTCTACTATGCGCTGCTCACTTAAATGTGAGAGTGAAGGGAATTTATTAATAAAATCTTCATACATTGGTTTGTTTAGGTGCCGAGGTTTGTAGTAAGACTTTATTATTGTTTCATTGTGCTCATTGGTCCATGCATACGGGTTTGTGCTGTACTTTGAGGTTTGATTTTCCATGAGTTGGTGGGTTGCAAGTGTGTTAAGTGGGTGGCGGTTGAGTATTGTTGATTACCATTAGAAGAGATGTGTGTGTGTTGTGTGTAGGACATCGAATGTAGTTGTTCTAATTCCTCTGTGATTTCGTGTCGTATCTGATCTAGTACTGTTTGTGGTAGTAGTTTATTACGTATTATGGCTCTGCGTTGGTCTCCTAATCTTTGTCGGCTTATTTGCATATTTGGGTATTTTTCTATGAATTTTGAGTGAAGTGGTTCTAATTCTAAGTAATATTGTCTTCTGTTTACGCGAATATTATTCATAGAAATTAAACTACTATATACGGATACACAAATATAAATAGTAAAATAGTATAGTAATAGTATAAATAGTTTCAATAATTTAATTAGCTTAAAAATTAGTAAAGTTTAATAGTAATTGTAGTGTAACAGTTTTTCAAAATTTTATAATAAAGTGTCAAATAAACAACGCGATAAAATCCGTATATACTAGTTTAATTTCAATGGTTCTAAGTAAGTTTTTGTATCTGTATCTAGTGCAGTGAGCTAAAGGTAATTGCGCGGTATGAATTTATTCATATCAGACGTCCGTCTTTTGCGCGTTGTGCCCGAGGTGGGTGCAAGTTCTATGTCGAGATTGACCTCTTGCACAACACTATCGAGCTTACTAGTAGTGGATGATGTAGTTGTGCTTCTAGTCATATACGAAGGACGGGTAGAAGGCACAGATGAAAATAAAGACGTAGTATCATCATCACTAATTGAGCCCCGGCGACCCCCGGGAAGCGATCTAAGATTATATTTTTTTGTATTGTACTTTTTCATCTTTTTCCCACGAGTAGCAAGAGACATATCAGTCCGCCACGGCAGAGCCCTGCATTCACCGCGGTAAAGGCAAATAAAACTAAAGATTCCCTGGTCTCCAGAGTCCTCATACTAGCGACTAAGCTCCCCCTTAGCCACGCAGCTCTCGGCGTATGCTGTTCCACCTTAGCTTGGGTCCTACTCCTATCTACTCACCTACAAGTGCCACGTTAGCCACGCCAGTAAAGTTTATATTGTCGTGTGTCCGCCCACACGATCTTGAAGTTCCACCCCAGCCAACCAGTAACTGCAAACTGGGGACGAGGCCCTCACCGACTCTCTGAGGCATTCAGGACCGCAGTGTCGCCACACACATTCAGCTCACCACAAGCTGCCCTGCGGTTTGTGCGCTTTTATTTAACCTGGTGATACATTGTTTGTTTATATTACAAGGCGAAGGTGGTAGTTTAAAAGCTAGTATACTATGCCCTCCGGTATCGCGTTAGTCTCATGAGGAGATAACGACTGTCCCAGAGGGGTTTATTATTATTACCATGTTGTTGGGTTGCATATTCTAGAAAGTCAACGTTGTCTTAAAAAGTTGTCTGCACGGATGACGTAGTGGTTTAAATGGTCGTCTCGCCACTGCTGCTGCGCTGAGTGTTGTGGGTTCGAAACCCACACGGGACAAAAATTTATGTGATCCATTGATTGAATTGCATTTTGTTATTTAAGAAAATACAAGTTCCGCACTTGGTAGGTATAATTCCTGTAACGTGGAGAACTTAACAACTTATTCAAACAACGGACACAAAGAACACCTAGACTCGGACACACCCGTGTCTATACTAACTAGCGGTCGCCTAGTGCTCGAAATTCGACCAAAGTTTGCCTGTAAGCAGGGGGGTGACAGTGTCCTTAAATTGACGTTTCAGTAAGATAGAGGCGCCATCTATTACTTGGAGAATAAAATAAGTACTCACAATTTAGTACTAATCATTTCTATATAGATGACGCTACAGTCACTGATTCAATATATGATGAAAATTAATCATACCATTTTCTAATACTTTAAATATAACTTTCTAGACAAATAATTGAATAAAATACTGACTCATTATAATAAATAAATTTTTGTTGCACAAAAATATATTCGAAGTATTATAAAGCAGATTTATAGCAACCCTTACAATGTTCTTACAGTGCTGCAATTAACAATTTAATTACAACAACGTAGACAAAATTAATAATCAAATATTTCTGACTTTGCTTACGAAACCCGTAAAGATGTTGTACAGCATATTTTATGTATAATTTTTACACAAAATCTTTTAAAACTATGAAATGATTATTGTATAATAACAATACTATACACAAAATTCGAAGACTTTAATTATTTTCGTAGGTAATTATATATTATATATTACTTACTTTATTGTTCCCTATATATTACTTTACTCTTTGCCTGTAAGATATTGCTGACATATTATGTCATTATATATTGATATATGTAACCATAGTAACGCGCTTCGACTGCGTGTGTCAAATGCATGGTTGTGTGCGTGTACTGTTTTTTCATTAATTAAATGTATTTCTAATACATATTTTATATAAATATTAGCATTCGTCACTTCTTTTCTGTATAAACTATAAGTGTGCGAAATTTCATACTCCTCCGTCCGCCCAATTTTCGTAAAAAGGGATCCAAAGTTTTCGCTTCACGTATTAATATATCTATACTAATATTATAAAGCTCAAGAGTTTGTTTGTTTGTTTGTTTATTTGTTTGTTTGCTTGAACGCGCTAATCTCAGGAACTACTGGACCGATTTGAAAAATTCTTTCAGTGTTAGATAGCCCATTTATCGAAGAAGGCTATAGGCTATATATCATCACGCTAAGATCAAAAGGAGCGGAGCACCAATGAAGAATGTTTCAAAATCGGAGGGCTTTTTTTCCTTTTGAGAGCTTCTGCTGCGTGCGCTGCGTAAATAGGTCAAGTCTCGCAAAAACCATGTATGAGAGAATTGTTCTCCTTAAAAAGTTCTAAAAAAAGTCCGCGACAGCATATGTCTATCTTTTAAGGTTGGCACACTATAATCTTTTTTATGCTAACCAAATTTGTTCTAAAATAATGCATTATTTGCGAAGGTATTTTTATAAACATGATATTAATCCTTATCCAAATAAATATGTTATTCATCACAAGTATTTAATTTAAAACAAAATTGCCCTTTACATCATTCGATTTCAATGAATATCTTAGGAGATATCGCAGTTTTAAAATAACATCGCGGCAAAATAATTACCCATTACAGACTTACAAATAATGTTTGTCCTGGTTTATTCTGCGTTATTTTAAATTAGCACTGTAGATATATTTATAAAATTTTGTTCAATGGTTCTTATATGGTTCGTGGATTTAACAAAGAATGTTTCAGCTCCTTTAAAATTGTATTATAGGTGCCTACGACCCACTCTCTCTCTTATGTGACGCAGACGAAGTTGCGCGGGTCAGCTATCTATACTAATATTATAAAGCTGAAGAGTTTGTTTGTTTGTTGGTTTGAACGCGCTAATCTCAGGAACTACCGGTTCGATATATATAACATCACGCTACGACCCACGGGAGCGGCGCAGTAACGATAAACGCGGGTGAAACCGCGGGAACATCTAGTAGATATTATAAAGCTGAAGAGTTCGTTTGTTTGTTTGAACGCGCTAATCTCAGGAACTACTGGTTCGAATTGAAAAATTCTTTTAGTGTTGGATAGTCTATTTATCGAGAAAGGCTATAGGCTTTATAGCATGACACTACGACCCACCGGGGCGGCGCAGTGACGATAAACGGGTGTGAAACCGCGGGCACATCTAGTTTACATATAAAACTGTTGATGATGTTCTATTTATATCCCGTGGGGAAATTACACCCACAACACTTGGCGCAGTGGTACACATTCAGACTCTGTCTGGTGTGCTGCTATTGATAATTTCCTGACAGAAACAAGTGAGAAACGGCAATGAATTGCCGTAAATCTCAGAGTTCGAAAACATGGTATCACGTGACCTTAAGGTCAGAGGTCAAAGGTCATACTCATTTCGGGGTATATCGGCTATTCTAAGTCGAATGGCGCTAACCGCGAGTCTCTAGCTTTTACGGTTCCTGAGCTGAAAGTTGTATAACAGACACAGACGGACGGACAAAGCTGTTAAGAGTTTTTTCGAAGTCTAAAAATAATTAACTTTCTTTTACCCTGATTCGTTCAAACCTGAGACTTTGTATAAGGTAGTCGCATTACCGCAGCGCTACAAAGACCTTGTCTACCAGACACATAAACGTGTATGCTATAAGTCTTACGCCTACGTCTGTTCGTCTGTGGCTGCATACCTCCTAAACGGATGGATCGATTTCAATCCGGTTTATTTAAAACTGAAGCTAGTTTAATCAGATTAGATTCTCAATGTATTAAAAATATGTCAAGCTGCTTTAAATTTATAAGCTCTTTTTAGGAATAAGTGTGAGAATTCTAAAATAAACTTAGAATTAAATATCAGATATTATATTTTTTATTAAAATAAAAATACTTAAGATTATCTTAAGTACTTTTTTTTTATTATTTAATCGTCTTGAATATATATTTTGGTCTATTCCCACGGTTTTGCGATAGCGATGACGTCATGAACAAAATGAATATATATATATTTATATATAGTCTGAGCAGCGATAGCCTAGTGTGTGACCGTTGGATATGTTAACTAGATGTTGTATGTTTCATATCGAACTAGTAGTTCCTGAGATTAGCGTGTTCAAACAAACAAACAAACTCTTCAGCTTTATAATATTAGCATAAAAGGGTGTATTCGAGTCTTTATGTTCTTTGTGTCCGTAATTTTAATGTTCGTAAAGACCTCCGTTATACAGAATTGACTCCTATAGAGGAATATGTTGGTTAATAATATAACATAGAATCAGGTAATCGTCTTAAGATAGAGATGCGTCAGATACAAACAGACACACAAAACTGTGTATATCCTTACTAATATTATAAATGCAAAAATGAGTTTGTTTGTTTGTTACGCTTTCACGCCTTAACTACTCAATCGATCAACATGAAATTTTCCATACACGTTGTCAGGGGTACAGAATAGGACATAGGGTACCTTTCATCCAGAAAAAAGAACTGTTGAAAGAAAGCAAGAAAGAAAGAAAGAAATATTTTATTTTAATGTAACATTGCAACACACAATCAAAACTATTTCATAACAAATATGTGTAACAGTAATAATATAGTTAACTATATACGTAATAATATAGTTACTCTTTAAAGAGAATATTTTAAATAATTTAAAATAAATAATAAAACTTATATACCAACATTATTATAAATAATATAGAATACACATAATATAATATGGAGTCCTTGCTGTTCAATGTGCGTCGCAGTGTTCATTAAAAAGAGATGTTGCTCAGCATAATGCCGCACCGCATGCGAGTTGCGATACAGCGCTGATTTTCAGCAACACCTCAATAGTGATTATGAGCGTAATAAATAATACAGTTCAAATGAATACCACCAAACCACAAACAAAACCCAAAAAAAAAAGTTTCCTTTATTATTACAGATAAAGAAATAGATTGCAGATAAATTAAATAAATATACCTACATGTCAATATTTTTATTATTGTAGTTAAAAACTATAGATGTGCCTGAAAATATGAGTAAGATTTAAATACTTGGCGATCTTAAATTAGGAGTCTATTTGTCGATTTAATAAATATTTTTTATAATTTGTCTTAAATATTAAGTTTGTTTTAAATTTTCGCATTGGTGGAGGCAAGTCATTCCAACATTTCGTGGCCGCGTATTTAAAACTTCCCCTAACCGCTGTTGTGTTGCAAACCTAACCTAACCTACATTTACGCGAGCGAAGCCGCGGGTGAAAACTAGTATTGAATAAATATTAGCTTTGAGGGCAAATTAATTCGGTCAGCTATTTATTTTCTGCCTAGCATTAGTCATTAGCCTATAAATAGTGATAGTCTAGTGCGAGGCCGTTAGACTGCCACGCAGAGGTCTCAAGTTCGATGCCAAGGCGATTAAATAATGTAATCATTCGAATGCTAAAGTGATTCAACTATAATCTATACTAATATTATAAAGCTGAAGAGTTTGCTTTGTTTGGTTGAATACCGCGTTCTCAGGAACTACTGGTCCGAATTGAAAAATTCTTTTAGAAGTGGATAGCCTATTTATCGAGGAAGGCTATAGGCTATACAACATCATGCTACGACCAATAGGAGCGGAGCATCAATGAAAATTGTTGCAAAAACGGGGAAAATTCTCTTATGTGAAGTAGACGCTATAGTCCACCACGCTGGCCCAGTGCGGGTTGGCAGACTTCACATATCTTCGAGGACATTATGTAGAACTCTCAGACAAGCAGGTTTCCTCACGATGTTTTCCTTCACCGTTAAAGCGAGCGATAATTAACTATTTAATACGCACATTACTTCGAAAAGTCAGAGATGCGCGCCTTGGGTTCGAACTCGAGACTTCTGCGTGGCAGTCCAACGGTTTTCCACTAGGCTTGCATTGGGCAAGCGTTATTATAAGTATTTAAATGATAAACAGCTGTGACAGACAAACGGATGGACAAACAAACTAACACCACAAAGGCTTCCTTTATACCATATCGTTATGTAATATAATATTCTATCACATACACACGACACCATCTAGCCCAAACTATGCAGAGCTTGCACTATGGGTACTAGACAATGGATAAACATACATATATACAATTTTTTTTTAAATATATGTAATAAATTAATGTTTTTTTTTATATTATGCAATGTAATTAATAATTTGTAATTTTTAATTTATTTCATTTAATGTAATTTAGGAAAAAAAAAAAAGGAAAACTAGATGAACTTAAATGTATTTTAAAATCGATACCCGCAACCATACATATAATTTTACTTACAGAAACTTGGATACAGAATGAAAATCAAGTTCTACAGCTACAGATAGTTAACTATACACACTACTACAACTACAGAAAGGATTGTAGAGGAGGAGGAGTATCAGCATACATACACAATGATTTAAAACATAACTTAATTGAATCAACTTATCAAGATGGAAATAATTACCTTTGGATACATATTGAAAAATTTGCTCTAGATATTGGCGTCGTCTACAATCCGGGTGACACAAATTTTGAAAAATTTTTAGACTTATACGATACTCAGCTGCAACAACGGAGGAGAGCAATAGTATTTGGAGATTTTAACATTGACCTTTTGACTAGAAATAAAACTCTAAAAAGGTACAAGCAAAGAATAACTGAATCCGGCTATAAAATTCTTAATAAAATTAATAAAACATATTGTACAAGAGACTCGCATACAAAACAATCTATTTTGGATCACGTCAGCACAAATTTAAAAGGAGAACATTATAACATGGCTATTGTCAATTCATCCATGTCAGATCACAAGCAAATATATTTACAACTTAACAAATGGAAAGCTCCTAAAAAAATACGTCTGAAATATGAAACAACAGATTATGAAAAACTATATACAACCATAGAATCACACGGACTAGAAGACGTGTCGAATAACTACAGAGAACTAGAATCAAGAATAAAACAGTATGTAAAAGACAGTAAAGTATTGAGAACGAAATTCTTGAACCCGCCTCAAGAAGATTGGATTAATAGTGACATAATTACTGGAATCAGCCAAAGAAACCACTTATGGATACAACACAAAGAGAATCCGGAAGACAAGACACTAGAAAAACAATTTAAAGAAACGAGAGATAAAGTTGGCAAAGTAATTCAAACCACGAAAGATTCTTATTACTACAAACTATTTACAAATTGTATTAATAACCCTAAAAAAACTTGGTCCCTTATAAATAACCTAGCTAACAATAAAATAATAAAAAATTGTGCTCCTTCAAAGCTTTTGGTTGATTCCAATTATGTTATCGATACACAAGAAATTTGTGAGGTCTTCAACAAATACTTTTCCACTATAGGATCTTTACTTGCAGATAACATACCAAGAAAATATCACAATAGCTCAATACAGGGTGTTTTCACGTCAAAGAACACTTACAGTCATGAACTCACGACATTAGATCCATGCAACACAAATGAAATTATCAAAATCATCAAAGACCTTGACCCGAATACAAGTAGTGGTATAGATAAAATTAGCACCAAAGTCGTTAAAAAAATATCAAATTTAATTTCAGACAGTCTGGCTATAAGTTTTAACAAATTAATTATTAATGGGAAGTTTCCAGACACTTTAAAGATCGCAAAGGTAACACCGATCTTCAAATCGGGACCTAAAACCGATCCTGGAAACTATCGGCCAATTTCTGTGCTCCCAATTATGTCAAAAATTTTAGAAAAAATACTACATAATCGTTTACTTAAGTACCTAGACTCTTTCTATTTTATATCCGAACGTCAATATGGATTTAGAGCTGGAAAAAACACCACTGCTGCTGCTATTGATTTAACAACAAAAATAAAAGAAAACATTGATAAAAAAAATTATGCCATAGGGGTATTCATTGATTTTTAAAAAGCGTTTGATACTGTAAGTCATAAACTGTTGTTACATAAGTTAGAGAACGTAGGAATCAAGGGCAACGCACTTAAAATGCTAAAATCATATCTCACAGATAGATTTCAGATAGTTAAGATAGATGACTTTGAGAGTAGTGCTTTACCCATCACGTGCGGTGTCCCGCAAGGTTCCATATTGGGGCCATTATTATTCTTGATCTACATAAATAACATCACAGAACTAAGTTTACATGGTCGTTTAACTCTGTATGCGGATGATACGTGCTTATTTTACTTCGGAGCCAACATACATGATATAATTTTACAAGCCCAAGAAGATCTAAATATTCTATTTGAATGGCTACAATACAATTTGCTGACAATAAACATTTCTAAAACCTGTTACGTAATTTTTAACGCCAGGAATAAAAAAGTCCCGTTGCATAGTGCATTAACTATTGATAATATCCCACTAGAACAGAAAACTTGCGAAACGTATCTTGGTCTAAGAATAGATAATCACTTAACATGGCATAATCAAATTGAGTATATAAAGAACAAATTGACTGCACTTATAGGATCATTTCACAATATGAATCAATGTATACCTAAAAATGTACGTTACAGTATTTATAATTCTCTTGTAAAGTCACATCTATTATATCTTATAGAAATCTGGGGAAGCGCCGGTAAAACGAAATTACAAGAATTGCAAAGAGTCCAAAACAGAATCATAAAAACACTATTTGGCTATCCATATTTGACACCAACACATAAAATCTTTAAGGAAACAAAATTAATGAATATCCATCAACTTTATGTATATAATACTTGTGTTTTAATAAGGAAATTTTAGACAAAACCATCCATGCCAATATATCATTCATTAAAAAGTCCCAAATATCTAAACGTAGCCTTCGTCGCCCTAGTTTACTTGTTTTGCCAAAAATACGTACCAACTATGCTAAAAAGAGTATTACCTATGAAGGAGCACAAATATTTAATAACTTACCCTCCCATATAAAAAATACTAACTCATTTAACAGTTTTCGATCAAGCCTATTCGAATATATAATAGAAAATTACTCTTATAACATTTGAGATAGAAACTGTGGAATGTCTTCCTAAAAAAAAGTATTAAAAATGTACTTATTATATATATAGTATATATGTTTCGGTGACGGTTACTTATAAGTTATAATGAATTCACTGAATGTGTTATGTTATATTCTCATGTAAGTGGCTTTGTCTTTTTTGAGAATAAATGATTTAAACCTAAACCTATTTTTTTTTTTAATTGTAGCTTTAAATTTTAATTTTTGCCTTAGTATCATGTAATGAAAACTGTGAATGGTGTGCACACCTTTAAGTGATGTTTTTTCTCTGCATCCCAGTTAATAAATGTGTAATATTAATTATTTTGTAAATAAATAAATACATATTATACATAGAAACACCCAGACCAAGACAAACATTCATGTTCATGCACACAAATGTTTGACTTGTGCGGGAATCGAACCCGCGACCTCAGGCATGGCAGTCGGTTACACGAACCACTACGCCATCGAGGCCGACAATATAGTCATAACCCTAATATAGACATTTGTCCGTTGGTAAACCGTCAGTTTCTTGTTCCACGTCGACATAAAACAAGTTCTGAAATCGCACACCTACATCGAATATTATTAACACAATGATATAACTCTAGGTCGCCTTGAACTATTTTAAAACGGACACTCTTACTTGTCCAATGCCAACACTATATAAGGCTTTTTATATCTGAAAATCTTAGTAAATTATTAAAAATATCTATAGGTACTAAAATAATAAGGAGAATTTCTTTTTTTGAAGTGAAAACTTCTTTGGCGACGTTGTGCACTTTTTTTGTGATGGGTGCAAAATGTTAAACTCGCGTCAGGACACGTGACCTGATCGAAAATTCGTAAGACGGAGGGAGAATTGTCATGTTTGTGTACGATAGCGCAATAAATGAATATTGTATTTTACCATATAAATGATAGTACCTACTTTTATACTGATAATTAAAGCAATTCGTGCAAAATTATTCCCTAACCATTCCAAAATATCAAAAATGCACAACGTTAATATTCAAGTTTTCACTTCTGCCGGCACTCCCGGAGTGCAACCTGTTGTTTTTTTTTTGTTTGTATGTTTATAAGGATTTAACTTAAACATAAACCAACCGATTTAAAAAAATCTTCCACCATTAGAAAGCTATATTATCACCGAGTAACATAGGCTAGATTTTACTTAAAACAAATAATGTTACTAATATAGCCTAACCTAACCTACTTTTTCGCGGGCGACGTCGCGGGTAAAAGCTTAATATTTTAAATGCGAATGTGAGTTTGTTTGTTACGCTTTCACGCCTTAACTACTCGACCGAGCATCATGAAATTTCGCATACTCGTAGTCACGGATACAGAAACGGACATGCGGTATCTTTTATCCGGGAAAAGGGTTTCTCTACATATTTATTTATTTAGATTAAAATTTAGATGATGCCCGCGATTCTGCTCGCGTAAATGAAGGTTACGTAAATTTTTGGAACGAAGTTCCTTACGGCAGGCTTGGAGGGGATAGGGATTTTGCTGCGCGACCGAACTGAAAAAAATGTGATAGTAAAACCGTAAGAAAAAATCCGTGGAAAAAAGTGCGTGGAATAAAACCGTTAAATGAGACGTGCGCAGGCGCGACAGTCGCATACACAAGCGAGTAGTGTATAATACCAGGATATCAGAAATCACTAAATGACCAATATATTTAAATGTTTGGAATCATTTAAATATATTGGTATAAATGAATATTCTTTATTCTATTTAGTGAATTGAGCACGATTTTTTTTGCAATTTGTGTCGATTCTACATTAGCCGAAGGAACTTCGTTCCTACCTGGTGTCCCACGACACCACATAATTTTTTTCATCCTTTGGGAACAGTAGGTACTTTCATTCTGAATGGATTGGCATATCCAAACCCTGAAGACTTCAGGCTTCTCCCTCTGAAGTGTACACTGAGGCTGATGCAGCACATTCATAAGGAGATAGCTAAGGGATAAATCTTGGAGCTGACACAAAAGATCCCACTGGGTTGAAGTGTCGGCGGTCTGTACTGACTGGCCCCCACACACAAGATAAGTTAAGATTCATTCTGGATAAAAGGTACCCTATGTCCTTGGTCTGACTTGGCACAAAATAGGAAAGAATGGCGCACTTTAATGTCGGAGGCCAAGATCCACTTTGGATCGTTGAGCCAGCGAAGTAAGTAAGTTATATCCTTTTTTATACCCCTGATAATGTGTATGCAAAATTTCATGATGACCGTTCGAGTAGTTATATACAATAAACAAGCAAACTCACATTGTAACGCCTCAAGGGTTGGTAAAGAGGATATGCTATATCATAAACTGGGTTTAGTAGTGGAATAGAGAATATCCAACTCGGGATTCGAACGTATCTTACAGTCAGTTACGCAAACAATCGTTCTCGCTTATTAAATTATTTTTGATGTGAAACATCTATAGCCGCACGTAAAACCGATTGCTGGCGTGGCGACGCATGCCGTGGCGACGCGTCGCCACGCTATATGATAGTATTTTAGTTTATTATTAGTGCCTGTCGTAATCTGTTCTTTTATGCATTTATTTTTTTTATTTTTTATTTTGCTCGTCAAAATGACCACACTCCACCTGATGGTAAGCAGTCGTGTGGTCTAAGAGCAGTGACCTCCACATCGCCCCCACAGTAGCCGAGGCGATGTTGAGGTCTCTACTTTAACGGCCTGAGAAGATGCTTTTCACGCCCCGCTTAAAGAACCCAGGATTGAAGGAAGAAGGAAACACGTGCCTTGGCAGAGAATTCCATGCCTTGGTCGTTCGGCAGAGGTATGAGGACCCAAACTTTTTGGTACGCGCTCTAATCGACTCTACCGTGTAAGGATGGCATCTGAGCCCAGCACGCGTTTTTCTGGATAGGAAAGGGGATAAGGTGGAATAACTCTTCAGAGCACTCCCCGTGGTATATTCTGTAGAAACATGCAAATGGGGCAATGTACCTACGGAGTTGCAGAGGTTCCAGTGAACTCGTGACCTCTGGATCTCCGATGATACGGACAGCCCGCCGCTGTAACCTGTCGAGAGCGTCCAGCAAGTACTGCGCGGAGCCATCCCAAAGATGAGAACAGTACTCCACGCAAGGGCGCACTTGTGCCTTATACAATAGGCACAGTTGCCCAGGCGTGAAGAACCGCCTCACCCTGTTCAGAACTCCGAGTTTACGCGAAGCTTGCTTAATGACGCTCTCGATATAGGTTTTCTGATTAAGGGAGCGGCAAAGATCCATACCTAAGATGGAGAGGCTGTCACGTATCACCAGTGGAGTGTTCTTCAGAGAAGGGAGGGGAAGGTTATATTACTTGTACAAAATAATTTCGATGTTTTACATTTGCCAGGCGTCCCGTGACGGCTCACAATTTTTTATAAGTCTTCTTCTGCACTAGGAATCATTTCTGTGTCGCGGGGACTTACAAACATTCAGACAACGGACACAAAGAACACACAGACTTGAAACAAACATTTGTGGGTCACACAAATTTTTGTCCCGTATGGGATTCGAACCCACAACACTCGGCGCAGTGACAACGGCGAGGCGACCACCTAAACCACTACGCCATCCGTGCAGAGAGACATTGGACCGTCTTGGCAACGGTCAAGTACTTTTTTATATTTTTAAGCACAGATTACATCAGCATTCCGTCACGATTGAACAAATAAGGTTTCGTTAAGGCGACGCCGACGTTTTGTTGTCTATACCTATCTACTATCTAAGGTACGCTGTTTTATCTGCTTTATGTAGAACTTTATGTTTCTATGTATAATATGTATGTATTTACAAAAAAAAAAATTGTCAGTATGTTTATCCATTGTCTAGCACCCAAGCTCTGCTTAGTTTAAGCTAGATGGTGTGTGTATGTGGTAGAATATTATTATTATTATTAACTAGCTTTTGCCCGCGGCTTCGCTCGCGTAAACGTAAATTAGGTTAGGTTAATAACAGTACTATTTCCTGGATGAAAGGTAGCCTATGTCTTATTCTGTACTCCTGATTACGTGTATACGACATTTCACGATGATCGATCGAGTAATCGTAACAAACTCATTTTCGCATTTATAATTTAGAATTAGATTTTGTTATTATGTTACCTTTTTTAATACGTTTGTAAATATATATTAGGTTAATTCGTTTAAAAACTAATAATGTAAATATTTGTGTCAATAAAGATGTATAAAAGATAATGTAAAAAAACCTATTTATATTTCTATCTAATATTAACTGACGGGCATGTATGAGGAATTTGATGAAAGTGAATGAAGCCAGAGAAGTGTGTCAGGATCGTAGCAAATGGAAATCCGTAGTCTCTGCCTACCCCTCTGGGAAACAGGCGTGAATCTATGTATGTATGTATGTATTAACAGTTCACTGAACGTTTTGTTAAAATATGTATATTAATCTAAGCATAATTTGAAAACACATTAATAAAGCAAAAAAAAAAGTTAGAATTTGTAGTCGTTTTGTCTTATTTGGCAAAGAACTATAGTGTTGTGTATGATAGCTAGGGACAAGCGAAACGACTGCTTGCTATATGCACACTGTTTGATGAGCGAGGTACAAGGACTAATGGGCGGGCCCACACGCACACATATACAGCCATATGCACACATATACAACATTCCTCCGTCATAGCTTCACAAAACAAAGGGATTAAATATAATGATCACCAAAAATACTAATTGGTCAGCAAATATTGCACAGCATAACGAGCATCTACACGCCTCAAATCACTGCATTCCGTCTCGGAAGTGTTAGGTTATGTTAGGTTCCGTTTTTAAACGCACCCAAAAATAGGAGCCCCTCGGAGCGGGGCTCCGTCGACTTAGTTTGATCTCCTTAAAGTTTGCTGGCATGAGTTGCTGATCAATTAGCTATTTCTGCTCACAGATTATATATTTCTGCTCACAAAAATACCAATACTATGCTAACCATTTAAATAACCCCCAAAACAAAACACAATAATTTTTACAAAAATAATAATAATAATAATCTTTATTTGCCATTAGAGTTTACAAAATAAAACATATCGGTCCCCCACACTAGGCATGGCCTGTCCTGTGGGGAAATTAAACGATTTACATTTGAAAACAGCAAAGACAGAATACAAAACAACAGTAACAAAATTAATGTGCAATGAATTACTAAAACTTAAAGATAAAAGTAAGGTTAACAAAATTATATTGTGGATAAGAAATGTGCATGCGTGTGTGTATGTGTGCGTGTTGTGTATGATTGTGTGTGTGTGTGCGTGTGTGTGTGTAATTGGTACGATTACCGCATCCTCATTTAATAACCTTTAGCACGGCTTCAGTATCAGTGTAACTCCACTTCAATAGGGTAGTCGTGGCCATCGCTTTGGTTTCCTTGACAGAACGGTCTTTAAAGTTACAAATCTTAGAGATTTTGTTATAAATGAAAGGGTACAGAAAGCTTCCGAAACGGTGAGCAAAAGAAGTAGCAGTGCGAATTTTGAGTAATTTGGGTACGCGTTTTTTGGATAGTTCTTTGTATTCGTCGGAGTCTATCACAGTTTTATGGACAGCGGTCACCACCCTAACAATATACAATTTCCTGACGCTCAGCACGCCAACCTCTTGATATAGAGTATCGGTACGATAACGACGGGGTTTTTTCAATGCAGTTTTTAATACTCCCCTTTGTGCTCTTTCGAGAGGTAGGATGGACGTAGTACTCGATCCACCCCAAGCCAGTATACAGTAATTAATAAGGGGCTGGCAGAGAGCCGTATACACCAATTTCAAGAGGCTACCGTGTAATACGTCACGTAAGTTTTTCATTACGTATATGACCTTCCTCACCCTCTTACACATTTCCTCCACATGCACTTTGAAAGTGAGCTTCTCGTCTAAGACCACACCAAGATACCTAAGAGAGTCTTGCCGACTGATTTCTCTGCAATTGCATGTATTATCTCGTATCATTTCGAAACTACAGTCACTTGAGTGAATCTTTAGGGCGGTTATTGAGACAGGTGCAGATGCACCCGTTTTGTAAAAGCATAAGAACTTTGTTTTTGAGGTGTTAAGGGATAATAGGTTCTGTTGCAACCAACTTGATACAGTCGCCATGCCCCTTTCTACCCTTTGACAGACCTTAGCCCAAGAGCTGGGTTATAGGGAAAAGGGTTTATAGTCTATCCTCGGGACATTGCGAATCATTATACGAGAGGAAGGATCAGCCCTCTGAATCGTTGCTTCTGACAATGTCTCGTTCACTGGGTTATCGTCGTCGCCTGGCAATGCCTCTTGAAAGACCTCCTTCTTCAGTGTCGCCTTGGATAGGTATCGATAGCCCTGGAGAGTCTCGTCCCAGAGACCTGAGTTGAAGAAGCCTCCTCATCCTGTATGAATTGTGGGTCTGCTTGCGGTTCACTCCTTCGTCTATCATCAGGGCCAAATCCTGCTGATGACAAGCATGAACTTCTATCATCCAAGAGTGGGCCTTCTCCGTCGCTATCGCAATTCCAGTATGTATCATGATTGATTTTAATAAAATCATTTAGTAACTGCTTTCAGTATTTATTTACTTACCAACTTATCATTTATTTACCAACGACTTCCTGTGCAGATTGAGATTGGCACACAAGTTGATCTGCAGAGCCTGTGGTGAACAGGACGAGTCCATATCCTACCTATTGTGTGAATGCGACGCGTTGGCTGGACTGAGGATGGTTCTGATGGGGTTGTCATATCCAAGCCCTGAAGACTTCAGGTTTCTCCCTCTGAATTGTACACTGCGGCTTATGCAGTACATTCATAAGGAGATAGCTAAGGGTTCAATCTTGGGGCTGACACAAAAGATCCCACTGGGTCGAAGTGTCGCCGGTCTGCACTGACTGGCCCCCACATATAAGATAAGATAAGATAATATAATAGGATCGGCAACTTAATGAAAGTAAGCTTTCAAAAATATGCGTTTATACTATCTATACTAATATTATAAAGAGGAAAGATTACATTTTTGTTTGTTTGTTTGTAAGGATGTAACTCAAAAACTATTCAACTGATTTGAAAAATCTTACACAATTAGAAAGCTATATTATCACCGACTAACATCCTTACTTCCTTATCCTTACTAATAGATATTATAAATGCGAAAATGAGTTTGTTTGTTTGTTACGCTTTCACGCCTTAACTACTCAACCGATCAACATGAAATTTTGCATACACGTTGTCAGGGGTACAGAATAGGACATAGGGTACCTTTCATCCAGAAAAAATAACTGTTGCAAACCTAACCTTTTTTTTTTTTGGGAGGGAGGAAATGCTCCTGGTGCATACCGCCCCACTCGGGGAGGTGGGACGGTTATGTCGGGCTCTCCGGCCTAGAGTGAACGGCCGGCATACCGACTAAAACCCCCCTGTGCACCGTCGCCTCGCCTTGGCGGGTGGGCCACCGGAACCTGATACAACATCAGCGGCCCACCCAGAGACTGCCCGCGACCTGCGGGCACCAACACTGGCGGCGGCGTCTGGGTGCACCAGAGACGCCGCGCCTACACGAAAGGGTGCGGGTGGGAGAGTAAATACCCCGATCGCCCACCCTCAGCCATCGCTAGGGGGCATCAGACGCGCATCGGCGCGCCGACGCCGCCCAGTTCGCCGGCGACGGATCGGGTTAGCGAGGAGACTTTTCTCCCTGGCCCGCTCCGCCGCCTCCTTCTTCGAGATGACGCCGTCGCAGAAGGATGCGACCGCACACCAATTCCTGTCGCTATCGGCCATGGAGTTGCAAACCTAACCTAACCTACATTTACGCGAGCGAAGCCGCGGGTGAAAACTAGTAGATCATATTTTATTTTTTTAAAGTTCCTTTTACTAACATAACCTAAACTTTAATTTATCTTCATACATAGATGTAATGCATTGACACATTTCCCTCGTCGGACTCACCCGGGGCAGGATGGCGATATCCCGGTAATACCGAGTAAACCCACCACGGTGTTCCTCGACATAACCAGAGTCGGCGGGGCCGCGCGAATCATCGCCGAAACATAACCTAACCAAACCATACCTATTTACGCAAGCACTTTACTAAAAGCGTGAGCAACCAACGGGCGAAATTCCTAAACAGTCCAGAAACGATGAAGGAGGTACTGCGCAACATCGGTCCCCTATTGTCTTTCTGGATGGAGCTGGGGTGGTATGAGTAGTCGAACGATATTTGGCGTCGGTTACTTAAGCACAATGGCCCAATTATGGGGCTAAGTGCGGATAACACGCGTCCAACTAACTACTAATCTACTTACGCAAGCGAAGCCGCGGGCAAAGCATGGTAAAGTTATGTTATGTAAGCAGAAGCAACCTTGCCTTAATACCGGTTACACGTCTGAGTCAACGACCGGTTTGGCCGACCGTTGGTCTGTCTGTGTATCAAACAATGCCAACAGCGAAGTCACGAAACATGCCTAGGTACAGATGTACTAAAGACGGCTTAATATATAGCTGTCGATCATGAAGTTCGATTACCGGATTATGTAATTTATTTTAAGACTGGCTTTTATTCTCGGCTTCGCTCGCGTAAAACTAGGTTAGATTAAGTTAGGTGTAACAGTACGTTTTTATAATAAAACTAGATGTTCCCGCGGTTTCACCCGCGTTTATCGTTACTGCGCCGCCCCCGTGGGTCGTAGCGTGATGTTATATAGCCTATAGTCTTCCTCGATAAATAGGCTATCCAACACTAAAATAATTTTTCAAATCAAACCAGTAGTTCCTGAGATTAGCGCGTTCAAAGAAACAAACGAACTCTTTAGCTTTATAATATTAGTATAGACGTAATAACTGCACAGTCCACACAGACAAGGAGTTACGACAAATGTCAACAGATGGCGCTAAACATAATTCGCGCTTCGCCTTACATTCCTAAACCACGCAAGTGAAGTTTACACAGCGGATTATTATACATATATACGTTTTCGATATAAGTTTCCCACTTACCACGTCGCGTCGGGCCGCGGCGTCGGGTACGATCACTTGTTATTTATTATTTTTTAAATAAAAGTCTACGCTCACACTGGGATTAATTCTTATATCACGGGGTATTTTACAAATATTCAAACATCCATACATACATATATTCACGCCTGTTTCCCAGAGGGGTAGGCAGAGACTACGGATCTCCATTTGCTACGATCCTGACACACTTCTCTGGCTTCATTCACTTTCATCACATTCCTCATACACGCCCGTCGGTTCAAGGAGCCCTTAAGCTGGCCTTTGTCCAGAATATTCAAACAACGGGCGCAAAGAAGACCCAGACTGGAAACAAGTATTTGTGGATCACACACATTTATGTGAGGATCAAACCCACATCACTCAGCGCGGTGGCAATTATGAGGCAACTACTTAAACCGCCATACGTGCAGTGCAGCTTGGTCGGAGGACCCTGCCATTATTTTAGAGTAACATCACACTTCATCACATCACGGTGAGTGAGAGAGCCGGAGGCCTAGTTACCCCGATCCTTTTCCTATCCGTTCCTTTGTCCTTTCCCTCCTTCCTCCTTTGGGGTTGCGGGTGTCCATGGGCGGCGGTAATCGCTTACCATCAGGCGATCCATCTGCTCGTTTGCCCACCTATGCCAAAAAAAAAAGAAACTTCATTCCTCCATAAATCCGTTGAATGTGCGATACAGTACAGTAAACTTGATTTTGGACTCTACAAACAAAGCGGTATCTAAAGAGAGTAGTAGAGTCTCGCTGATTTCAGCATGAATGTGCCTCGACCGGGGATGGACTACCCTCTCACAGAATATCGACGTGAAATAGCAGTATTCCTACTGTTGTGTTTCGTTCGGTGAGTGAGAGTGCCGGAGGCCCAATCACCCTCTTTCCCCCATCCCACTCCATTTCCTTCCCACTTCCTTTCCTAAAGGGTCGGCAACGCGCAAGTGATGCCCCTGGTGTTGCAGGTGTCCATAGGCTACAGTGACCACTTACCATCAGGTGGGCCGTATGCTTGTTTGCCACCTTAGATGTATAAAAAAAAGAGGTTTATGGAAACTCATGGTGAGTTCCTATAAAATTCGAATTCTATTAAAATTAAACTGCTTTATACGGATTTTATCGTGATGTATATAAACACTTTTATTACATAATTTTGAAAATATTCCACTACTACTGAAGCTATAATAATCTATTTAAAATTATTAAAACTATTTAGATTTGAATACACTTTCCCCGGCTTGTTGCTTTTCAGCAGCCAAGTTTATGTGGAGACTAAGATGGTGGCTGTCTCAATGTTCTAAAGTGTAGTTATTTCAAATTACCATCGAAATTCTATTCGATCTATTCCCAGGTATACAAATTACGAGTATGTAAACATATAACAGCGCCAAACATATTATGTATTATTTAATATGCGCATAAATAAATATACTACACGTAGCCACGCCAAAACAAATAATAACTAACGTCCATAAATTAAATGGCCGTCCTTTCTGAAAAACGTTCCAACCCACAAAGTTAACATTTTGAGATAATCGTGATTGAAGTTCAATCCCGTATTGCTTCTTCATACATGTGGGTTGGGCTACTAAGTCATCATTTCATATTTAGAGTGATAGTAGAGCTACCAAATTTTTCCAGCTAGTAAATAGTAACCCCGTGACTAATTTTCTAATAATAACTCGATTTTGACCCGAGTGTGGATTGGAACGTTTTTCAGAAAGTACGTCCAAATGTGCTTTGGAGCTATGTACTAAGTATATAAAGTACTAACTGTTATCCGCGACTTCTTCTACGTGGATTTTTGAAGTGAAAACTTCGCGTTGAGCACTTCTTGGGTGAACAAAAATCATAGAACTCACGTCATCGTCACGCTTCCACGCTTTCCATTTTTGAATTATTTAGAATATTAATATCTCAGAAATGGTGCGTCCTACGCAAAAAATAAGTAAACTTTGACCCCCCTTAAGAACTATTACAAGGTATTGACTTTTATTTTGCTGAAATAAAAATACAGCTTTATATATTTATGTCTTTCTTGCAACACAAAGGGAAGATCCTCCGACCAAGATGGGCACCCTTATTATAACATAAAGCTTGGACGTAGAACCAAAAACAAATAAGATAAAATAAATACTTCCTAAAACCCAGCGATGTTACTTTGGTTAAATAAAACATCGATGTACTGTAGACAGTTCAAAAAAAAATTTTTTACTCTCTCATAGTACTTTTTTCTGAAGGTACCATATGTAATTTTACCCCTGATAACGTATATATTATGCAAAATTTCATGATGATCGGTCGAGTAGTTAAGGCGTGAAAGTATAACAAACAAACAACCTCACATTTGCATTAAAATGGATAATATTAGTTGGGACTCCATCGCGAATAGTAACTTTTCCGGTTATACCGTACCTTGTACCTTCATTACATTTTTAATCGATAAGCCTACATCGATATGACAGACATTTTCTCATCATTGTCGGCCTTGATGGCGTAGTGGTTAGTGTAACCGACTACCACGCCTGAGGTCGCGGATTCGATTCCCGCAAAAGTCAAACATTTGTGTGCATGAACATGGATGTTTGTCTTGGTCTGGGTGTTTCTATGTATAATACGTATGTATTTACAAAAAAAAAGGTAATATATGTATGTTTATCCATTGTCTAGTACCCATAGTACAAGCTCTGCTTAGTTTGGGCTAGATTGTGTTGTGTGTATGTGGTAGAATATTATTATTATTATTATATTGTTCAATATTTCAACCAAGTTACATTTTATAATGTATAAGTTATTGTTGTTTTTAAATATCTTAAAAGGAAATATATGTTTTCTCTTTCTTTCACCAGGGCATGACCCTGAGGCTCGCCTTCGCCATAGTGTCTTCGACGTGCTGGTCAGCCTTCCAGCATGGTTACAACACAGGAGTTATGAATGAACCAGAAAAGGTAAGTTGAGTAGTAGAGCCTCGGTGATTTCAGCACGAATGGGCCGGCTCGACCGGGGAAGGACTACCCTCTCACAGAATATCGACGTGAAATACCAGTATTCCTACTGTTGTTTCGTTTGGTGAGTGAGAGTGCCGAAAACCCGATCACCCCCTTTCCCCATCCCGCTCCTTTTCCTTCCCACGTCCTTTCCTAAAGGGTCGGCAACGCGCAAATGATGCATCTGGTGTTGCAGGCGTCCATAGGCTACGGTGACCACTTACCATCAGGTGGGCCGTATGCTTGTTTGCCACCTTAGTAGTATAAAAAAAAAATTGTTTATGAGGTTTAAAGAATTTTATTTTTGAGACCAAGTCACTTACATGAGAACAATAATAAAACATATAATAACATACATTGACTAGAAGTCGTCATGTATAAAAGTAATTAAATGCTTAATCAACTTATAAAAGTTATTTTTACTATTTTTTTATACGTCTATGGTGGCAAGCATACGGCCCACGCTCCTATTGGTCGTAGCGTGATGTTATATAGCCTATAGGCTTTCTCGATAAATGAGCTATCCAACACTGAAAGAATTTTTCAATTCGAACCAGTAGTTTCTGAGATTAGCGTGTTCAAACAAACAAACTCTTCAGCTTTATAATATGAGTAAGTATAAATAAGTCTTATGTAAACAGATGTAAGGCTATTACCATTTATTGAACACAAGTCCAGACTCCATGCTACTACCAAGAACTCATCAACAGAAGAAAACCCAAAAACGCTTTGCTCAACCCCTGGATTGCACATAAAACCTCACCAGCAGTCGTATTGACCAAAGCAGTCAACCACTAAAAGCTGTTTCATTCTAGGTTATATCCGAATGGCTTCAGAAAGAGGTATTAACTGGGACCAACACATCGCTGCCAGCTAAAGAAGACCCGAAGGTCGCCACGGCGATGTCCATCGCAGTGTCCATATACTGTGTAGGGGGCATGATTGGAGGGGTCATCACAGGGTACATAGCCAACAGGTAATGTTGATTCCAGTGCTAACCTTTTTATTATCTTATTTTATCTTGTGTGTGGGGGCCAGTCAATACAGACCGGCGACACTTCGACCCAGTGGGATCTTTTGTGTCAGCCCCAAGATTCATCCCTTAGCTATCTCCTTATGAATGTGCTGCATCAGCTGCAGTGTATACTTCAGAGGGAGAAGCCTGAAGTCTTTTGGGGTTTGGATATGCCAATCCCATCAGACCCATCCTCAGTCCAGCCAACGCGTCGCATTCACACAGTAGGTGCGATATAGACTCGTCCTGTTCACCAGAGCATGCTCTGTAGATCGAATTGTGTGCCAATCTCGATCTGCACAGGAAGTCGTTGGTGCCAAAATGGCCAGTGAACGCTCCTGTGAGCAGGCGTATTTGGCTCTTGTTATACCCACAGAACTTCCGGGTGAAGCCTGTGGCTCTGTTTGCAATGAATTTCTTGGAGTGTTCCAGACCCCTAAGGGCCATCCACTCTAGCCTGTGTTTATTATTGCTATGTGCATTCTAAGCTGCCTTGACGGTGCTCAAAGAGTCCCATGAAGGGCTCGGAGCCCACAAACAGTTGCTCCGAGGCCTTTCTGGCTAATCTTTTTATAAGCTCTTTAGCTATGAAAATATCGTTTATCCACACTAATATTATAAAGAAAAAGATTTTATTTTTCGTTTGATCGTTTGTAAGGTTTTAACTCAAAAACTACTTAACCAATTTAAAAAATTCTTTCATTAGGAATCTATATTATCACCGAGTAACATAGGCATTTTATATTACGCGAGCGAAGCCGCGAGCAATAGCTAGTGTTCTATAAAGTGACATCGGCTTTTTATTGAATACTAGCTTTTGCCCGCGGCTTCGCTTGCATGAAAGTAGGTTAGGTTATGTTTAGTAACAGTACTTTTTTAAAATAAAATATGGCCTTTGATGCCCAGTGATAATATACGTTGCTTTCTAATGGTAAAAGAATTTTTTTAATCGGTCGATACTACTTCCGCCCTGGTGGTACCGGTAAGTTATTCCACCTTATCCCGCCCTCCCCTTTCCTATCCAGAACAACGCGTGCTGGGCTCAGATGCCATCCTTACACGGCAGAGTCGATTAGAGCGCGTACCAAAAAGTTTGGGTCCTCATACCTCTGCCGAACGACCAAGGCATGGAATTCTCTGCCAAGGCACGTGTTTCCTTCTTCCTTCAATCCTGGGTTCTTTAAGCGGGGCGTGAAAAAGCATCTTCTCAGGCCGTCAAAGTAGAGACCTCAACATCGCCTCGGCTACTGTGGGGGCGATGTGGAGGCCACTGCTCTTAGACCACACGACTGCTTACCATCAGGTGGAGTGTGGTCATTTTGACGAGCAAAATAAAAAAATAAATAAAAAAATAAAAAAAGAGAATTTTTAAATGTATGAAGGTATTATAATGGCGAAATTATACTTGGTCGTTAGCCCGTATTCGGGTGCACGAAAGATGTTAGGGTCATTCTTCAAGCGGCATCACCTTAAAAGAATAGAAATCGAAAAGTAAGCGAGCCACTTTTTTTTTCGGGAAGACTTTTAATCCTCTTCTAACTGGGTTATTGATTATTATTCAATTATCTTTATATTTAATATCATAAAAAAAATCAAATACCCCCATTCTTTGATTTTCGTGGAGTGTCCCAAACCCCGATCTAGTCACTTAGTAAATTATACATTTATATATTTTAAACTAAACGGTAAACACTTACCAAAAAAAAAGAATATTATGTCCTAAGAAGTTGACAATGCTATGAAAAATTTGACCATAGTTCTAAAAGACTTACATTATCTAGAAAAAATTAAAATGTAACTGTCCCGGGGTAGTTACTGATTTGCGTGGATCTTTGTAAATTCACTTGCACATCCCTAACTACGTAGCCCGATATTGCGTCATTCAGATAATTCGCGTTACAAGTAGTCGCGCTCTCACGGCCGGCAGATGATTGTGTGACGACGCGTCGCGTTGCCAAAAAATTAAGGTAAGAACCTCGTTGCGTGGGTATGGTTTCTCAAAACTTTGATTTGCGTGGTGCAATTTTCTCCTTAGTTTGTGAATTTATTTATGGGATAAAATATTTTAGCGAACAAATATAAGGTAACGTAACTTATAACCAAAACACAGTTTATTTGCTTAAAAGGTTTTTTTTTTTTTTTTTTTCAATGAATTTGGACATTTTTATTATATCATTATTATATCATTAAGTCAACAACCGTGCGGTAGACATTATAGTAATTGAGCTCCTCAATCTTTAATTGTTATTTACGTTTAAAATCAGTGTTGGACGTTGTTTTTGTGAGAAAAGGTTATTTAACAGTTCTTAGTACTAAAGTGATTAGTGAGTGAACAGTTCAGAGTGTTATTCTGCTAATAATCTGCAATATTAATCAAAACTTATTAACTTAAAATAAAACAGATACCGCCAGTTAGTGACACCGCCAAGTGTTTGCCCGGAACGCATAAGCGCCGCGATATACGCATCACTTACGACCTTCTTCTCGCGGACTCGCTAGTACGACACAGCGACGGCGCTTTGTTTTTTTTTGTTTTTTTAACTAAACCCGCCTGCAATGTCGTCTAAAACAGACAGTACTCCAGAACGAAATGTCTCAACTTCGAGAGGAAATAAAAGACCTGCCTTAAATTCTCCTCCAGAGCCTGCTCCCGCGGTTACAGGTAAAGAGGTGCGCTCAATGGTGCAGGAAGTAATTAAAACAGAATTTGCAACTATGCTCAAGCAAATAAATACTACGATTGTAAACATTGTCAATAGCGAGCTGGCCCCGATTCGTGCGGATTTTGACGAACTCAGAGCGTCTTTGAATTTTCACACGAGTCAATTTGATGAGTTTCGGTTGGAGGACGCCAAGTTTAAGACTACTGTCAAAGAACTTAAAGACGATAATATTAAACTGCAGAACACAGTGGCCGATCTTGGTCAGCGGCTAAATTATTTGGAGCAGCAGACACGGGCCAACAACCTGGAACTACAATGTTTTCCTGAAAATAAACAGGAAAACCTGTACACCATCGTCAAGCAGTTGGGCTCAGTGGTCGGTTGTGAGGTTCAAGATGGTGATATTTCACACTGCACAAGAATTGCAAAACTTAACACGAATAATATTCGCCCTCGTTCTATTGTGGTGCAGCTTGCCTCTGCGAGAATCCGCGATCAGCTGTTGGCTTCTGTGATCAATTATAATAAAAGTAAAAGCCATGAAAAACTCAATACCGCAGATCTCGGTATTGCTGGAAATAGATCTCCTGTGTTTGTAACCGAGCATTTATCCCCTGCATACAAAGCTCTTCACGCTGCAGCAAGGCTTAAGGCGAAGGAAAAGGAGTATAAGTACGTGTGGGTGAGGAACGGCAGGATATTCGTCAGAAAGACGGACGGCGATGAACATGTTCTTATTAGAAGTTTGGACACCTTAAATAAGTTAAAATAATGTGAACTCTTTTTTTTATAAAAACAAATAATTTAACTTTTATTGCGTGCACTTGTAAATTTAATTATTCAAATTCAATAATTTGCAAATATATGTATTATCAGAACAGTCGAGGTTTAAGAACTAAGACGCATACTGTATATCGTAATATTGCCTGTAATAATTACGACATAATAGTACTGACTGAAACTTGGCTAAATGGCTCTGTGCTGAGTGGGGAACTGTTCGACGATAGATACGTAGTATATAGACGAGATAGAGAAACTTCACATATTCAAAGTGGGAAAGAAGGGGGTGGTGTTTTAATAGCCGTCAATAAACAAATCAAGTCTAAACGTATTAAGAATTGGGAAAGTGGCTGTGAAGACTTATGGGTAAGTATTGACTTGCCAATATCATGTACTGTTCGTCGAATGGTTCTCTGCGCAGTATATCTGCCTCCTCCTATGCGCCGTTCTTCTCTGGAGCACTATTTAGACCACTGTAATGCTGTCCTTGAACAATGCTCAGAGTCAGGTGTTTCTATTGTAGGTGACTTCAATTTGAGCAGCATTGATTGGACTTTAGTGGGAAAATCGGATAATAAACTTGGTTTGCCTAGTACTAGTGAATTATTAATTGATTTTACTCATGCTAACAGACTTAGTCAGTTTAATTTAGTAACAAACGACGCTGGTCGTATTTTAGATTTAGTCTTATCGACACATTCCTTGTGTAGCGTCAGCAAAAGTATTAATCCACTAAGTAATGTCGATAAACAGCATCCACCCCTTGACATAGTTGTTTCCTTGAGTAGGGAATCCAATCTGCCATACAACAGTTACAAGACTATCCTTAATTTTCGTGCAGCCAACTATGAAGCAATTCGTAATTTTTTAAAACAAGTAGATTGGGTCAAATTATTTGAGGGTAGCGATAGTGTGAATGAGATGTTGGATGTTTTTTACGACACACTTAACGACGCTATGCGTCGGTTTATTCCCTCACGGTTACAAAAGAAACGTAAATATCCTCAGTGGTTTAACCATAAACTTATTAAAATGTTAAATTTAAAAAATAATATTAGAAGGCGATACAATAAATATAAAAACCCAATGGATTTGATTGAGTTAAAATTAATTAGTAGGCGTTGCGATGGATTGGCTGTTTCTTGTTACAAGGTTTATACTGAAGGTCTTGAAAATGAATTAAAAAATAACCCTAAGTTATTTTGGACGTATGTAAAAAATAAACGAGGAGGGTCTAGCACCTACCCTATGACCATGACAAATGGATCAATGTCCACATCTGACGGTACTAAAATCTGCGAGATGTTCGCTACCAACTTCTCGTCTGTTTATAGCCCAGACCGAGAATTAAATGAGGACTTTGATTATAAAATATTATTAAAATTTCTCGAAAATAGCAGTTTATGTTTAACAAGTCCCACAGTCAGCAGTGAGACATTACTTAAAAAAATTAAAAGTTTAGACATTAACAAAGGAGCAGGCCCTGATGGCATACCGCCGATATTTATTACGTCTTGCGCTGAGGAGTTAGTGTGCCCTCTTATTCTTATATATAGCAAATCCTTGTCTTCTGGCGTATTCCCTTTGAAATGGAAAGTGGCTAAGGTGGTGCCTATACATAAATCAGATAATAACGATGACATAGCTAACTATAGGCCTATCTCAATCCTCTCAACGTTTGCTAAAGTGTTTGAGTCACTGCTTTGTCCGTATTTCCAAAATCATCTAAAATTATTTATTAGCGATCATCAGCACGGTTTTGTTGGATCACGATCGACAAGCTCTAATCTGGTCCCTTTCACGGAACTTTTGACTGAAGCCATAGACTCTGGGCACCAAGCTGACGTCATTTATACTGACTTCAGCAAGGCCTTTGATAAAGTGTCCCACAAAATCTTATCTTGTAAGTTGCGTGCTTATGGTATCGCTGGTGGCTTGCTTGAATGGGTGACTTCATACTTAAGAGGTAGATCTTTTTTTGTTGTGGTAAACGGTTATCAATCTGACGTATATAATATCTCATCTGGAGTTCCACAAGGCTCCCATCTAGGGCCTATATTATTCAACTATTTTATTAACGACCTTCCCAGCTGTCTACAGCACTCTGAAATTTTTATGTATGCCGATGATTTAAAGTTTCTTAGAATTGTTAAATCTAACAGAGACTCCTCACTTTTACAGATGGATCTTAATAGTCTTATTCAATGGTGTAAAGATAATGACATGTTTTTGAATCCAAAGAAGTGTTACCATGTTACATATACAAGGAAAATTAACCCAATAATGACAGTTTATTACATAAATGAGGACAAAGTTAATGAAGTGGATACTATTCGTGATCTTGGAGTTCTATTTGATCAAAAACTAACCTTTGCACCACACTTGGATCACATTTCTAAAAAAGCATCCAGAATGATGGGTTTTGTCATAAGACAGTGTAAAGGTTTTCGTCACATTAAAACTAAAATTTTACTTTATTACAGTTTAGTACGTAGTATATTAGAGTATAGCAGTGTGGTGTGGCGGCCACACTACGCTGTAAATAGTTTGCGTCTAGAACGCGTCCAAAAACGCTTTGTGTGGCATCTGGCTTTTTCTGTAGGAATAACTAAAAAAGTGCGTTCTTACAAAAAAAGATTGAAATTCTTCAACATGCACACCTTGGAAGAGCGAAGATGTTTGAGCGACGCAATGTTTGCTAGCAAAATCTTGAAGGGAAATATAGACTCGCCACTGCTGCTCGCACTCATTAACTTTCGTGTTCCTTCGAGGATTCCTCGCAAACCTATTACTCCACTTTATCCACCAAGGAGAAGAACGGTGTTGGGAGCTAACTCTTCATGTGCTAGATTTTGTAGGGTTTTGAATAGTTGTAGTGATGTAGTCGATTTACACTTTGATTCTCTCAATAAGCAAAAAATTAAATTTCTGAACTGTTTATCAGATTTGTTATAATTATATAATTTATTGTTATAAAAATAAATTTTTGGACTGTGTTTTGTGTAGATGTAACTTTTTAAAGAAATTGCTTTAATATTTAACATACGATACTCATAAATAGTTAAACAATATCTACTATGTTTACTTGCACAATATTTAGCTTACAACTTACAAAAGTTGTTTTTATTGTTGTTCTTTTTTTTTGTTCATGTGGTGTTTACCTTTAAGTAATTGTTGCACTGTGTAGAGTTTAAATGCATGTATTATTTTTGTTATATGAAGATTAGTGTAAACAATTGTTGGTAGACCTAATAAATAAAATAAAATAAAATCATTAGGTTTTTATATATTTTTAGAAAAAAGTATTTATTTTGATTTTCGTAGTCGTGATTTGCGTGGTTTACATGGTAGTTTTGACCCACACCAATCAATTATATTGGCCATGCAAATGAAATAACTTTGAGTTTTGTAATGGTATTGTATGATAATATTTTTTATCACTTTAGTTAAATGTCAATTTGTTTAAATCAAATACCTATATTAATTAATGCTTTGTGATTATTGTAATATGTTAAGAAAAAATATATATTTTTATTTTTATTATCTACATTTTTATTTAATCTTATTATAAGATTTTACTCAACAACATTGCTCGCAGACAACCTTTACATTGTCACAAAGTGTACATGCATACGCCATGATATCATAATACCTTCTTTTAAATATGAAGTAAAATAATAACGTATTTTAGAAAGTTAAATTAGAAAAATATCATTTTTGTGGGATGTTTTGTGATTTGCGTAGCCTCAATTTTTTTAAACTCGATTATCTCTGTAAGTATATCGCTCTCTGAGGTGCCTCTTCTATAAAAAATATTACTTTTACGTATATTTTAGATATATAAATCGATTTCTTAAAAAATATTAAATTTGAAAATTGCCACGCAAATCACCAAAGAATGCCTTGCTCGAAGTAGCACCCGTTACTCGAGTTCGGGCACCCGATACTTCGATCAAATATACCATAGATGCACATTCTTATACAAAAACCGCGTCAATATGTGGCACTGACCAGTACTACTTACTTATAAGTGTCTGCATTTATTATGCAATCCAGGAAATAAACCGGAAACCATTGAACGCCCACTGAGAAACATTTTGTAATAGTTTAGTTAAAACGCGTCAATGTAAAGCGTCCTAAGTGTGTTACTCGCGATACGCAAGCGTACTGAGTATATGGTACGGTCTCCATCGTAGTAGTGGTGTCGATTCGCTCTCGCTTACGGGCAGTGCACGCAAGAGTGAGTGGGACAGGTGCATAATATAGCGCATACGACTGATTTATGCACAGTTTTGTCGGGGCCGTTTTTCGAGCGACGATCGGGCATCTATGGTATATTTGAGCGATGACCCGATACATTAATTACATTGTTTTACTCACGTTCGATTATTGCAATACGGGCAAACGTTTGACAATCGAAAGGAAATCGGCGTCGGGTACTGGGTCGTACTCGACTCCGTTCATTTACACTTAGTCATTTGTCCGAATTCCATAGGCAATCAAATACGAGCTAACGACCAAATGTACTTGCGCCATAACGCTGTTTTATTTGGTTACAGATTTGGCAGAAAAGGTGGTTTACTGCTAAACAATGTGTTTGTATTCGTCGCCGCGATCTTCGAGGGAACAGCCAAGATGGCCAGTTCTGCTGAACTGCTAATAGTTGGGAGGTAAGAATATTTTTTGTGAGAAAGGATAAGCTGTAGTCCACCACGCTGGCCCAGTGCGGGTTGGCAGACTTCACATATCTTCGAGGACATTATGTAGAACTCTCAGACATGCAGGTTTCCTCACTATGGTTTTCTTCACCGTTAAAGCGAGCGATAATTCATGGACGATTGCCGTTTATCGGAGTTCGTAATGAGATTTTGTTTATTAAATTGTCCAATTATGGACTACGGCCTAACTCTTATCACACTAAGAAGAGTTCTTGAAGTGAAAACTTCTTTAGGCGCGTTGAGCACTTCTTGGGTGAACAAGAATCATAGAACTCGCGTCATCGTCACCGAACGCTTTCCATTTTTGAATTATTTTAGAATATCTCAGAAATGGTGCGTTCTACGCTATGGACAAGCACGGCGAGTCTTTGGCTATCAGCCTTGACATAGCCAAAGCTTTTGACAGAGTCTGGCACCGGTCTCTTCTTTCCAAGCTTCCGGCCTATGGCTTGCCCCCTCAACTGTGCACCTGGATTGCAAGTTTCCTGCAGAAGCGTCGTATTCGGGTCCTTTGCGACGGTCGCGCTTCCAAATTTATGCAGGTCAATGCAGGAGTGCCTCAGGGTTCTGTCTTATCCCCTACGCTCTTTCTTCTGCATATCAATGATATGTTGAATCTCGGCAACATACATTGTTATGCGGACGACAGTACCGTGCATGGGCGATATCTCGGACATCCTGGGGCCAAACAGGCTGAGGTTGAGGGGAAAAGGCAGAATCTTGTCGTTGAACTTGACCAGACCTTGGACCGCATCTATGAATGGGGTGCCAAGAACTTGGTCGAGTTCAACGCCAAGAAGACCCAGGCATGCGCGTTCTCAACAAAAAAGTCTCCGTTCCTTCCCCTTCCTTCTCTGAAGAACACTCCACTGGTGATACGTGACAGTCTCTCCATCTTAGGTATGGATCTTTGCCGCTCCCTTAATCAGAAAACCTATATCGAGAGCGTCATTAAGCAAGCTTCGCGAAAACTCGGAGTTCTGAACAGGGTGAGGCGGTTCTTTACGCCTGGGCAACTTTGCCTATTGTATAAGGCACAAGTGCGCCCTTGCGTGGAGTACTGTTCTCATCTTTGGGATGGCTCCGCGCAGTACTTGCTGGACGCTCTCGACCGGTTACAGCGGCGGGCTGTCCGTATCATCGGAGATCCAGAGGTCACGAGTTCACTGGAACCTCTGCAACTCCGTAGGGACATTGCCTCATTGGCATGTTTCTACAGAATATACCACGGGGAGTGCTCTGAAGAGTTATTCCACCTTATCCCGCCCTCCCCTTTCCTATCCAGAACAACGCGTGCTGGGCTCAGATGCCATCCTTACACGGTAGAGTCGATTAGAGCGCGTACCAAAAAGTTTGGGTCCTCATATCTCTGCCGAACGACCAAGGCATGGAATTCTCTGCCAAGGCACGTGTTTCCTTCTTCCTTCAATCCTGGGTTCTTTAAGCGGGGCGTGAAAAAGCATCTTCTCAGGCCGTCAAAGTAGAGACCTCAACATCGCCTCGGCTACTGTGGGTGCGATGTGGAGGCCACTGCTCTTAGACCACACGACTGCTTAACATCAGGTGGAGTGTGGTCATTTTGACGAGCAAAATTAAAAAAAAAAAAAAAAAAAAATAATAACGAAATTTTGACCCCCTTAATAATCCTTAAGAGAGTATCTGGAATCCGACACGCCCCTTATTTTTTGTTTATAAAGAAGTGTTTATGATCAAGGATTAAAGTTTTCACTTCTATCGGCAGTCCCCAAAGACTGCCCCAATTTATTTTTTGTAATTTATGTCACTTTCTAACTGGACTGGAGGGGGTAATTAGAAAATGACCCCCTCCAATTTCCTAGAATGTCTGTTAGGAGTTCGATCACGCCTATAGTGCAACGTCATTGGTATTAACTATACAGATGCATAAATGGCGCAGCACGTAAGTATGAGTTCGAACCCCATAAGATTCAATTATTTGACGCAAGCGATTTTTTTCAATCTGATTTTTATTTTGCGTCCTTTAATTGCATATATGTATAGTCCATGATACCGTACAAGAACTCTGGTAGATATAATTGTGGATGTTTTAAAAGGCGCCATACATATTTTTGATTGAGGGTTTACTTTTTTTTATGGTAAATTTTTTTACTAAAGAATATTGATAAATGAAAAGTATTTTTCACATGATATTTACAGCCAAAAAAATCAACGGGTTGAACTCCGGGAGTGCCGGCAGAAGTGAAAACTTGAATATTAACGTTGTGCATTTTTGATATTTTGGAATGGTTAGGGAATAATTTTGCACGAATTGCTTTAATTATCAGTATAAAAGTACTATCATTTATGTGGTAAAATACAATATTCATTTATTGCGCTATCGTACACAAACATGACAATTCTCCCTCCGTCTTACGAATTTTCGATCAGGTCACGTCTCCTGACGCGAGTTTAACATTTTTTACCCATCACAAAAAAGTGCACAACGCCGCTAAAGAAGTTTTCACTTCAAAAAAAGACAAACACGCGAAAATAAAATAAAGCTATTTAGTATCTACCCTTCTTTGTCAATCAAGAATGCGTGGGATTCAAACTCACGACCTAACATTTTACTTTCGTTTCAGATTTCTCATCGGTATCAACAGTGGTTTGAATGCGGGTCTAGCACCTCTATACCTATCTGAGATATCCCCCGTGTCACTACGAGGGTCTGTGAGTATCAACGTATTAAGTCGCGGTACACCGGCGGCCAGACACCATAGATTTTCAATAGGCATGATGAGTGTTAATCATAAATGTAGTCCATCTTGTAGATTAACAAAAAATATTTTGTATCAATAAAACTTAAGTGCCTCTGTGGCATATTAGTTAGTATTTAAAACACAAAAGTGCCACTTACATAGGTAATTAGTATATAGGATGTGTTAGGGTATGATATAGGATGTGTTAGGGTATGTTTAACTGCCTCCATGGCGCAGCGGTAGTGATTACGACGGCTGTGCATGATTACGTGCTTTCCGAGGCACGGGGGTGTCTAACACCGCCAACTTCCTAACTCCGAGCTCATATTGAGATTTCTTAACATAAAAACCCACTTCGTTTTTGTTGGCCCGACTCGGGCTTCGAACCCGAGACCTCATGCACAGCAGTCGCGTTAACTACCGCTGCGCCACGGAGGCAGTTATTAGTAAGTTAAGATACTATAATAACTTTAATTCCAGATAGGCACAGTCTACCAGCTGGTGATCACCATCACGATCCTGCTATCTCTAGTCCTGGGTATGGAATCAGTCCTCGGGACTCCGGAAGGTTGGCCCTGGTTGATGGCAGCCACTGCCATCCCAGCAGTACTGCAGTGTATCACACTGCCGTTCTGTCCAGAGTCTCCTAAGTACCTCCTGCTGAATAAGGGCCAGGAGTTACACGCTCAGAGAGGTACGTCACTAGATGCCGCCTATATTACTACATATGTATATACAAATAAAAAAATTATGTGGTGTCGTGGGACTGCAGGTAGGAACGAAGTTCCTTCGGCTAATGTAGAATAGAATGGATGGGAGAACGAAAAGAAAGAGGGAGAAAGAGAAAGGTATTATACACTACTCGCTTGTGTATGCGACTGTCGCGCCTGCGCACGTCTCATTTAACGGTTTTATTCCACGCACTTTTTTCCACGGATTTTTTCTTACGGTTTTACTATCACATTTTTTTCAGTTCGGTCGCGCAGCAAAATCCCTATCCCCTCCAAGCCTGCCGTAAGGAACTTCGTTCCAATAAAATTGAAGTGTCTGTTTGTAATGTCAAAATAACAGCTTTTTATCTAATGCATATGAAAGTATATAAGATACCTGTACGAAAGAATCTATTTTTAAAATTTTTGTCTGTCTATCTGTCTGTTTGTTCCGGGTAATCTCCGAAACGGGTGAACTGATTTTGACGGGACTTTCACTGGAAGATAGCTGATGTTATAAGGAATAACTTAGGCTACTTTGATTTTAGAAAAAAAATAGGGATCCGCGGAGACAAACACTTTTTAGTTAAAATCTACGCGGACGAAGTCGCAGGTAACAGCTAGTACATTATAAGATTAACGGCTCGATGGCGTAGTGGTTAGTGTAACCGACTGCCACGCCTGAGGTCGCGGGTTCGATTCCCGCACAAGTCAAACATTTGTGTGCATGAACATGGATGTTTGTTTGGTCTGGGTGTTTATATGTATAATATGTATGTATTTACAAAAAAAAAATTATATATGTATGTTTACCCATAGTACAAGCTCTGCTTAGTTTGGGCTAGATGGTGTTGTGTATAAATAAAAAAATAAAGTCTTCCGCCGCGTCTGTAAGTCTGTTCGCGATAAACTCAAAAACTACTCAACGGATTTTCATGCAGGTTTCACCAATAGACAGAGTGATTCATGAGGAAGGTTTAGGTGTATAATTTGTTAAGGTATTACTACCCACCGCTCGTGTAGGCGAGGGTCGCTAGTTTGACTTTATAAATTACTAGCTGCGCCCCGCGGTGTCACTCACGTAAGTCTTACGGAAGCCGTGGGACTATCGGGATAAAAAGCCTGATGATATGTGAGATGTGTTAATCCAGGTCTCTAGCTATCTCCATACCAAGATTCACCGCAATCGGTTCAGTAGTTTTTGCGTGATAGAGTAACAAACATCCATACATCGATTCTCACAAACTTTCAAGTTTATGATATTAGTAGGATTTTACACAGAACAGCAAATAGTTGAGTAGTAGAGCCTCGCTGATTTCAGCATGAATGTGCTGGCTTGACCGGGGAACGACTACCCTCTCACAGAATATCGACGAGAAATACCAGTATTCCTACTGTTGTGTTTCGTTTGGTGTGTGAGAGTACCGGAGGCCCAATCACCCCCTTTCCCCCATCCCGCTCCCTTTCCTTCCCACGTCCTTTCCTAAAGGGTCGGCAACGCGCAAGTGATGCCTCTGGTGTTGCAGGCGTCCATAGGCTACGGTGACCACTTACCATCAGGTGGGCCGTATGCTTGTTTGCCACCTAAGATGTATAAAAAAAGAAACATAGCTATCAAAATTATTAAATATAATGTCTTGTTGTTTTCAGCGCTGAACTGGCTAAGAGGAGACGTGTCAGTTCACGGAGAGATGGAAGAAATGCATCAAGTAATATTTATTTTATTTGAAATATGTAATCTACATAATACCTAATAACGAGATGGGTGTAAAAACCCAGGATTCAAACTCTTCGTCTTAAATGTAAAAGTAATGAAAAGAAATGACCCCTATATCTCGAGGGTCTTTTGACCCACACGGCCCATATTCAAACTCGATCGAGGTATGACCCCAAGGTGTCTGCACACCAAGTTACAAGGTCTTAAATGTAAAAGCATTTAAAATACATGTGACCTTTGACCCTTATATCTCGGGGGTCTTTTAACCCACAAGGCCCATATTCAAACTCGACTGAAGTATGACCATGAGGTATCTGCACACCAAGTTACAAGTCAATCGGTCTAGTGGTTCCGGAGCTATGCCTGTCACTAACAGACAGACACACAGACCGTCACAAAGTGTTTTCATTAACCTGTTCGAAGAAGACTCAGAGGTTAATAAATGTTACTATACGGATGTCGTAATGGTTTAAGTGATCACCTCACTAAATGTTGTGGGTTCAATTCCCACACGGGACAAAAAATGTTGTGATCCACAAAAATGGTTGTTCCAAGTTTGGGTGTTTTTTGTGTCCGTCGTTTAAATGTTTATAATAGTTATTATTATTTATTGACACAAATTAAGCTATAATAATTTAGAATTCTCTGACCCCTGCACTAGTAAAAATTGGTTGTCTATAAAGTCGGTTTACGGACGATAGTTTAACGTGACAACGTCATAACAAAATTTCTTTCTCGTAACGTTACAATGAGCGTAACGGGACCATAAACGTAACGGGACAATGAGCGTAACGGGATAATGAGTAATCCTTTTTCGTGCGTGCAGCCGGCGTTCATCGATTTATTAGACGTTTTCACATCAAAACTGTGTTGCAGGAGCCAGTGTCTTCTCCCTATTAAAAGTTACTTTTTTTTCTTTTTTTTTAGTTGCACAAAGAAAATAAATTAGTAATTAAGTTACACTTCAATTCAGTGCTAGTAAGTTCCTCGCGACACAGGACTTACTAATAGAGCGCTCTCCTGATTCGAACATACAGCACTAAGCATAGTATCGAGCAGCGATAGCTCAGTGGGGAGACCAACAGACTGCAATGCTGAGGGTCTCGGATTCGAACCCACGTCGCGCACCTCTGACTTTCGGAAGTTATATGACTTTTAGAAATTATGTGCGTATTGATTGACAATTATCGCCTGCTCCGTGCTTCGGAGAGCACGTTAAGCCGTCGGTCCCGGCTGCCATGAACATCTATGGCAGTCGTTATTGGGAGAGTGTCGACACAAAAGATCCCACTGGGTCGAAGTGTCGCCGGTCTGCACTGACTGGCTCCCACATAAGATAAGATAAGCATAGTAACAGTGCCACCAGTTGACCACTGTAACGACTTCCCTACAATCCTTTTTTTTTTTTGAAGTGGAAACTTCTTTAGCGGCGTTGTGCACTTTTTTGTGATGGGTAAAAAATGTTAAACTCGCGTCAGGACACGTGACCTGATCGAAAATTCGTAAGACGGAGGGAGAATTGTCATGTTTGTGTACGATAGCGCAATAAATGAATATTGTATTTGACCACATAAATGATAGTACTTTTATACTGATAAATAAAGCAATTCGTGCAAAATTATTCCCTAACCATTCCAAAATATCAAAAATGCACAACGTTAATATTGAAGTTTTCACTTCTGCCAGCACTCCCGGAGTGCAACCCGTTGATTTGTAATTTTATTTAGGTACAATGCAGTGGTAATTTAGTAACATTATACATAATACTCGCCAAACGTTAAGTATAACCGCAAGACACGCTCTTAAATTCTAGAACAAATTATCACCATACATTAAAAAAACTAAGCTCACAATAGAAAAAAAAGAAACAATATTTAAAGTTAAAAACAAAATAAAATATGACAGACTTTACATCAGTTATGTAGTTTGCACTTATACTGACTGAAAGTTGCACTGCTAGACGACACATACACCATCCAGCAATACATCCATCAGTCTTTTCTTAAGAGTATTAATACTTATTTAAGTATTAACACATTAATTCGCAGCGGCACACCAGCGACCAAACACATCTGGCATTTCAAGTCTCAAAAAATCAAACGTGTCTTTTCCAGGAAGCAGAGAAGAACAAAGTCAGTAAGAAGGTGACTCTCCGCGAGCTGTTTGCCAACAGACAGCTGCGACAGCCACTTCTCATCGCGATGGTAGTGATGGTGGCGCAGCAGCTCAGTGGGATCAACGCCGTCATCTTCTTCTCCACTAACATCTTTAGGAAGGTCCATCTGAATAATACACAGTCACAGTATGCGACGTTAGGTGAGTACCTGATACTTAGTAGTTACCAGTATTGTCTGGTTTCGACTCTAGAATTGTCTGGTGGCTACTCCAGAATTATCTGGATTTTACTCTAAAATTTTCTAGTTCTCACTTTAGAATTCTCGTTCCCACACCAAAATTTACTGGTTTCTACTCCAGAGTTTTCTGGTTCTCAAGCCAAAATTGACTGGTTCTCACACCAGAATTGTCTGGTGCACACACCAGAACTGTCTAGTGCCTACTCCAGAATTGTCTGGTGCTCACACTAAAACTGACTGGTGCTTACACCAGAATTTTCTGGTGCCTATACTTGAATTGTCTGGTTCCGACACTATAATTGTCTGGTACCCACTTCAGAATTGTCTGGTGCTGACTTCAAAATTGTGTGATGCCCACTCTAGACTTGTCTAGTTCCTACGCTAGAACTATCTGGTGCCCACACCAAAATTATCTGGTACCCAGCCAAGAATTGTCTTGTGTCCACTCTAGAATTTTCTGGTGTCCACCCCAGAATTGTCTGCTGCCTACATCAGAATTTTCTAATACCCACTCTAGAATTTTAAATCTGATGGTACGGCACTTTTAAGAACCCGAACCCATATTTGTACCCATTTATCAATGAATCCATAAATGTTGGGTACAAGCACCTAACTATATAAGTATACTTTATCAATTAATCCATATTTGTACCAATTTATCAATGAACCCATATTTGTACCAATTTTTAATCCTTGACTGTGTGGTTGAAGGTATGGGTGGCATGAACGTGGTGATGACTGTGCTGAGTCTGTTCCTGGTGGAGGCAGCTGGCAGGAAGGTGCTGCTACTGTCAGGGTTCTGTGGGATGTTCCTGTGTACTGTCTCGCTATGCGTCGCTTATACCTACGTGAGTATACATGTTCATATTATTTTATACAGCGTGTAAAAGAAAGGTGTGGTCATATTTAAGAGTCACATATTATCTATACTTCTATACTAACTAGCGGTCGCCTAGTGCTCGATCGTTTTTTGCCTGTAAGATATTGCTGATATATGTCATTATATATTGATATATGTAACCATAGTTACGCGCTTCGACTGCGTGTGTCAAATGCATGGTTGCGTGCGTGTAGTGTTTTTTCATTAATTTAATGTATTTCTAATGCATATTTTATATAAATATTAGGATTCGCCCCTCCTTCTCCATATAAACTTTAACTGTGCCAAATTTCATACTCCGCCGTCTGCGCAATTTTCGTAAAAAGGGGTACAAAGTTTTTGCTTTACGTATTAATTATAGAATTGATTGATGATTTGATTTTTTGTTTGTTTCTTTGTGAGGATATAATTGAAAAACTATCCAATTAATTTTAAAAATTATTTCACACTTAGAAAGCTATATGATCAGTGAATGTTCTTCTGGGTCTGTCCGTTCCTCTCTTTCCCTCCACTTTTCCTTCTATGACGTTTTTTATTAAGTCGTCATCTATACTAATATTATAAAGCTGAAGAGTTTGTTTGTTTGTTTGAACGCGCTAATCTCAGAAACTACTGGTACGATATGAAAAATTATTTTAGTGTTGGATAGCCTATTTATCGAGGAAGGCTATATAGGCTATATAACATCACGCTAGGACCCACAGGGGCAGAGCAGTAACGATAAACGCGGGTGAAACCGCGGGAACATCTAGCGGTTTATATATCGGTTTAGATTAAATTTGGTACAGATATAGTTTAAAACCTGGGGAAGGACATAGGCTACTTTTTATTGATGTAGGTACCACGAGGGTGGAGCCGCGCGCAAAAGCTAGTAGATTATAATCGATTGATTATCGATCATTTGATTTCGCTAGATGTATTATAGTTGATGACAACAACAGATACTTCTCGCATATTTCATAACTAGCTTTTGCCCGCGGCCTCGCTCGCGTTAATTTAGAATTTGACAATCAATTCGGGTTGTACTCTGCTTGTAATAATATAATTCAATCATGATTCGAAACACACGTGGCGCCATCTATTATCATAAGAACGTTATTGTTGTTTTCCTCGGGAACAGTAATTTTTTTCGGGATGAAAGGTAGCCTATGTCCGTTTCTGTACACCTGACAACGTATATGCAAAATTTCAGGATGATCGGTTCAATGGTTTAGGCGTGAAAAGGTAATAAACAAACAAACTCATTTTCGCTTTTATAATATTAGTTAGGATTAGGATTTACTTTTTACATGTATATGTCCTTCTTCAAACGAGGTTTAAAGAGAGTTCTTCTTTCACGGTAGCCAGCGGCTTTGCTGTGTCCTAACATTGCTGAAGTCCATGAGCAGCGGTTACCACTTTCCATCAGGTACCATAAAAAAAAATAAAAAAACAATATTGAGGTGTCGTCTGTATGTATGTTGCAGGCTCACATCGCTTGGGTGTCTTACCTGTGCATAGCACTGGTGATACTGTTCGTGGTGATGTTCGCCGTGGGGCCCGGCTCCATACCCTGGTTCCTAGTCACTGGTAAGTTGACCTTAGTTATAATATTTATATTAGTTTAATAGTTTCTGCCATCGATCAAATATACCATAGATGCACGATCGTCGCTCGAAAAACGGCCCCAACAAAACTGTGCATAAATCAGTCGTATGCGCTATATTATGCACCTGTCCCACTCACTCTTGCGTGCGCTGCCCGTAAGCGAGAGCGAATCGACACCACTACTACGGTGGAGACCGTACCATATACTTAGTACGCTTGCGTATCGCGAGTAACACACTTAGGACTCTTTACATTGACGCGTTTTAACTAAACTATTACAAAATGTTTCTCAGTGGGCGTTCAATGGTTATTCCGGTTTATTTCCTGGATTGCATAATAAATGCAGACACTTATAAGTAAGTAGTACTGGTCAGTGCCACATATTGACGCGGTTTTTGTATGAGAATGTGCATCTAAGGTATATTTGATCGAAGGTTTCTGCCACCTTCTTAAAAAGTCTACTGCGGCTCTAGGAATGATTCCTGTGTCGCGAGGATCTTTACAAATATTCAGACAACGGACACAAAGAACAGAATCTGAAAATCATTTGCGAACCGTTGGCCTGCCACGCAGAGGTCTTGAGTTCGAACCCAAGGCGCGCATCTTATGAGTTATGTGCGTATTTAATAGTTAATTATCGCTCGCTTTAACGGTGAAGGAAAACATCGTGAGGAAACCTGCATGTCTGAGAGTTCTATACAATGTTCTGGAAGATATGTGAAGTCTGTCAACATGCACTGGGCCAGCGTGGTGGACTATAGGCTCACCCTTCTCACACTGAGAAGAGCCCGTGCCCAGCAGTGGGACAGTTTAGTACAGGGGTAACATTAAGATATTATTATTTATTTATTTTACCCAGTACATACATTATCTTCTTGAACGTCTAGGGGAAATACGGAAAACATTATTAAAAATTCATTGTGCAAACAATACACAAACGGTCAAATGTATGTCCGCTCGACAATTGACTCATTAACGAGTCAAGTGTGCAGCGGACATATGTTTGTCGTTTTTTTTTTATGACTCATTTTTGCGGACAGACGTATGTCCGCTCGACAGTTGACGGGCTATTAACCAAATACAATTTTATTCGAATCCAGAACTCTTCAACCAAGCGTCCCGCCCAGCGGCATCTTCAGTAGCGGTGACTGTCAACTGGACAGCGAACTTCATCGTTGGACTTAGCTTTTTACCACTCTCTGTAAGTATTTACCCATGTATGACCCGTCTAGCGGTAAATTGTTACCATACCTACAGATATTGGCATATCTAAGGTTATGGTCTACATAACCTTAGATATGCCAATATGGCCTCGGATATGGCCTCGATGGCGTAGTTGTAACCGACTGACACGCCTGAGGTCGCGGGTTCGATTCCCGTACAAGTCAAACATTTGTCTTGGTCTGAGTGTTTCTATGAATAATATAATGAATTGCCGTAAATCTTAGAGTTCAAAAAAATTGTATCACTTGACCTTGAGGTCAGAGGTCAAAGGTCATAGTCATTTCGGAGTATATCGACTATGCTGCGTCGAATGGCGTTGACCGCGAGTCTCTAGCTCTTACGGTTCTTGAGTCGAAAGTGGTATAACAGACAGACGGACAAAGCTGTATAAGAGTTTTTTCTAATTCTAAAAAGCATATATGTATGTTTATCCATTGTCTAATGCCCATAGTAAAAGCTCTGCTTAGTTTGTTTGCAAACATCGGACACAAAGACTGAGACTGCAAATGAATTAATGAATCACACAAATTTTTGTCCCGTATGGGATTCAAAGGAACCACACTCGGCGTAGCGCCAGCGGTAAACGACCACTATGCCATCCGAGCAGACAAAAATATTTATCTTTATTTAATACTATATTGTCACATAAAATCATATATAATGTAAATTGCATTATGTTCTCCTTAATTCTTATTTTTATTTCTTACTTTGTTATAGTAATTTAAGTTCTTTATATAAATATTGTCACAACTATTGATGAATGCTGGTTAATCTGTAATTGGCAAATGTTTCAGCCACCATACTTCCTTTGTTATCGTTGATGTGAATTTGTAAACATTTGCTGTTGATAAACCATAATAAATAAATAAATAAATAAATAAATACTAGTCGTATTGTGTGTTCAAGGTCTGACGAATTATTTCAACTAGCGGTCGCCTAGTGGTCGAAATTCGACCTTAACTGATTAAAATTTTAAGTTTGATCGTTATTAAGGTTTTATTGTCTACTAGCTGTTACCTGCGACTTCGTCCGCGTAGATTTTAACTAAAATGTGTTTGTCTCCGCGTAACCCTATTTTTGTCTAAAATCAAAGTAGTCTAAGTTACTCCTTATAACATCAGCTATCTGCCAGTGAAAGTCCCGTCAAAATCGGTTCAGCCGTTTCGGAGATTACCCGGAACAAACAGACAGACAGACAGACAAAAAATTTAAAAATAGATGTTTTCTTATACCTTATATACTTTCATATGCATTAGATAAAAAGCTGTTATTTTGACATTACAAACAGACACTTCAATTTTATTTATTTGTATAAGTAGATTATAAAGATTTGAGTTTGTTTGCTTGTAAGCGTTCTACTCAAAAACAACACAACCGATTTTAATAATTCTTTCATCATTAGAAAGATATATTATCACCGAGTAACATAGGCTAGATTTTATTTTTAAATCCTGTAATGGTTGTGTGGGATGTGTTATAAATAAATAAATAAATAAATAAATAAATAAAAAGTACTGTTTCTAACATAACATTTTACTTTTACGCGAGCGAAGTCGCGCAAATGCTAGTATAATGTACTAGCTGTGCCCGCGGTTTCACTCGCGTTTACGGTTACTGCGCCGCCCCCGTGGGTCGTAGCGTGATGTTATATAGTCTATAGCCTTCCTCGATAAATAGGCTATCCAACACTAAAATATTATTTCAATTCGAACCAGTAGTTCGTGAGATTAGCGCGTTCAAACAAACAAACTCTTCAGCTTTATAATCTATACTATATACTATAAATATTATAAAGCTGAAGAGTTTGTTTGTTTGTTTGTTTGCTTGAACGCGCTAATCTCAGGAACTACTGGTTCGATTTGAAAAATTCTTTTAGTGTTGGATAGCCTATTTATCGAGGAAGGCTATAGGTTATATAACATCACGCTACGACCAACGGGGGTGGCGCAGTAACGATAAACGCGGATGAAACCGCGGGAACATCTAGTATTAGTATAAAGTAAGTTTTTAATAAATAACATTATTTTTTTTATTCCACAGCTAATACTGGGGTCCAAAGTATTTTTAATATTTGCGGTTTTCCAAGTTATCTTCATACTTTTCATATTCTTCAAAGTGCCAGAGACGAAGAATAAAACCATAGAAGAAATTACCGCCATGTTCCGACAACAGATGTAAAGAAAAACTAATTTATTGTTACTAAAGCAGCTGGGTATAGTAGGGTAGTACCTGGGTACTACCCCACTCTACCCATACACGGTAGGAATGAAACTCTAGCAGATGTAGACATTTTTTGTACCTCTATCCAGTTAGAGTAGGGTAGTACCTGGGTACTACCTTAGACTACCTAGATACGGGAGATATGTAACTATAGCAGATGTGAAAATCTTTTTATCTAGGTAGAGTAGGGTAGTACCCAGATACTGGGGTACTACCTTACTCTACCCATATACGGTAGGAATGTAACTATAGCAACTGTAGAAAGCTTCCGTATCTGGGTGGAGTAGGGTAGTACCTAGGTACTACCTTAGTCTACCCAGATACGGTAGGAATGTAACTATAGCAGCTGTGGAAAGCTTCCGTATCTGGGTGGAATAGGGTAGTACCTGGGTACTACCTTATACTACCCAGATACGGTAGGAATGTAACTATAGCAGCTGTGGAAAGCTTCCGTATCTGGGTGGAGTAGGGTAGTACCTGGGTACTACCTTATACTACCCAGATACGGTAGGAATGTAACTATAGCAGCTGTGGAAAGCTTCCGTATCTGGGTGGAATAGGGTAGTACCTGGGTACTACCTTATACTACCCAGATACGGTAGGAATGTAACTATAGCAGCTGTGGAAAGCTTCCGTATCTGGGTGGAATAGGGTAGTACCTGGGTACTACCTTATACTACCCAGATACGGTAGGAATGTAACTATAGCAGCTGTGGAAAGCTTCCGTATCTGGGTGGAATAGGGTAGTACCTGGGTACTACCTTATACTACCCAGATACGGTAGGAATGTAACTATAGCGGATGTGGAAACCTTTTACATCTGGGTAGAGTAGGGTATGGGTACTACTGCTTTACCATGATACGATAATAGTATTGTATTTAATTACGCATGTAATTATTTTATACTTTTTGTGAAAACAGGTTTAAAATTTGTTGAAAAGTAAGGAATCAATGAATTTTTTAATTTCCTTATCTCAATAGATGGGTATGAGGGCGACACAACTAGTTAAACAGCTGGTTATCTCGCTCTCACCCACAATATATTGATGAATTGCAGGCTTGGGAGCGAGATAGCAGTCTTGGTATCTTGCTCCCACACCTGAAATGAAATAGCGTTGTCATTAAATTGACTATAGTTATGACAATAGATGTGCGAGCGATATAGCAAGCGGGGTAGCCTGCTATCTCGCTTGCACTCCTACACTTATATAGCGATATCATTTAATTATCTATATGTTTATGACAAAAGGTAGGAGTGTGAGCGAGATAACAAGCTACCCAGCTTACTATCTCTCTCCCGCGCCTGGAATTAAATAGCGATATTATTAAATTATCTACAGTACATGGTTATGACATTCAATGGAAGTGTAAGCAAGACAGTAAGCTATCGGATTTGCTATCTCGCTCGCACGCCAGCCATGAAATACCTATATCATTAAATTATCTTCATCACAATAGATGGAAAACAAAATAGGAAGCTACCCACCTTGCTATCTCACTCGCACTTACACACTTTATTAGTGTTTACATCACAATATGTATCTTGCATCCTTTATTTGTTACTTAAAAATTACGCTTACTGTCAGTTTTGAAAGTTATGTATGATTTGAAATTTTTTACTAGAATTAATAAAATTATTTGTATTTCAGACTTTGGGTAATGTATTTAATTTATTTTAATAAAAATAAATAATTTGACTATGATGTTCAGTAAAATATAATCTAATGTAATCTATTAAAAAACTGTGTAATTCTGTTAAAAGCATTTTTGCATCTTGGCCTGTTCAGAATGGCATAGTCATATTTTGAAGTTTTAGGATGTTTTATCACCCCAATATACAGGATGTCCGGTAATTAATGGATAACCTTGAAATGTCTTATAGTAGAACTGATGGCCGTTCAGACAAAAATATGAAAAAAGTCCATCCTAAGTACTACCTGAGATATGATTTCTTTTTAATTACCATATTTAACTTTCTTGTACACTACGCCCATAAATGAATGAATTCCATCGGTTTTTTGTTGTTTTATTATTAAACAATAATAAAACAACAAAAATCGACGTGAAATATCAGTATTCCTACTGTTGTGTTTCGTTCGGTGAGTGAGAGTACCGGAGGCCCAATCACCCCCTTTCCCCCTTCCCGCTCCCTTTCCTTCCCACTTCCTTTCCTAAAGGGTCGGCAACGCGCAAGTGATGCCTCTGGTGTTGCAGGCGTCCATAGGCTACGGTGACCACTTACCATCAGGTGGGCCGTATGCTTGTTTGCCACCTTAGTCGTATAAAAATATAAAAAAAACACTAATTATGCTAATAGATAGACAGTCAAAACTATGACTGACCATTAGTATCCATTAATTACCGGACACTCTGTATAAACTGTTCCACTGCTAGGCACGGGCCTCTTCTCAGTGTGAGAAGGGTTAGGCCATAGTCCACCACGCTGGCCCAGTGCTGGTAGCCATACTTCACATATCTCCGAGGATATTATGTAGAACTCTCAGACATGCAGATTTCCTCACGATGACCTCGATACCTCGTTCACCTGAATGGCTACGTCGCAAATAAATGTCATAAATGTAATTATATTTTATTTTATTTTAGTGGCAGCGATAGCCTAGTGGGAAACCGTAGGACTGCCAAGCAGAGGTCTCGAGTTCGATCCCAAGACACGCAACTATGACATTTCGAAGTTATGTGCGTATTCAACAGTTAATTATCGTTTGTTGTAACGGTGAAGGAAAACATCGTGAGGAAACCTGCATGTCTGAGAGTTCTACATAATGTCCTCGAAGATATGTGAAGTCTGCCAACCAGCACTGGGCCAGCGTGGTGGACTACCTAATCCTTCTCACGCTGAGAAGAGGCCCATGCCCAGCAGTGGGACAGTTTAATACAGAGCTGATATTATTAGAAAAAGTTTTTTACAAACTTCGATCAAATATACCATAGATGCACATTCTGATACAAAAACCGCGTCAATATGTGGCACTGACCAGTACTACTTACTTATAAGTGTCTGCATTTATTATGCAATCCAGGAAATAAACCGGAATAACCATTGAACGCCCACTGAGAAACATTTTGTAATAGTTTAGTTAAAACGCGTCAATGTAAAGCGTCCTAAGTGTGTTACTCGCGATACGCAAGCGTACTAAGTATATGGTACGGTCTCCACCGTAGTAGTGGTGTTGATTCGCTCTCGCTTACGGGCAGCGCACGCAAGAGTGAGTGGGACAGGTGCATAATATAGCGCATACGACTGATTTATGCACAGTTTTGTTGGGGCCGTTTTTCGAGCGACGATCGTGCGTGCATCTACCGTATATTTGATCGATGTTTACAAAACTCATTTAAATTTAACAATATCTCTTACATTTATTTTATTTAACTGGAATTTCTTTTCATTAATATTTTATGGGCGCTATGGTGCTCTTTAGGGGAAGGCTATTTCCAGCAGTAGACTATTATAGATGATGATGATGATGATGAATATTTTAAAATTATTGTTATTATTTAATTAGGTCTGTAATGTATCTTGAATCTCTGCTTACTCTATAAGGCAATTGTATGTGTTATTATATATTTATTTATAAGTTTAATTAAGCTTATATAATTAGGGGACCACTCATTATATTGACTCTATATAAAATACTAGATGAGCCCGCGGTTTCACCCGCGTTTATCGTTACTGCGCCGCCTCGTGGGTCGTAGCGTTATGTTATATAGCCTATAGCCGTACTATCAGGCGGAGTGTGGTCATTTTAAAAAGCAAAAAAAAAAAATAGCGTTCCTCAATAAATAGGTTATCCAACACTAAAATAATTTTTCAAAACGAACCAGTAGTTCCTGAGATTAGCGCGTTCAAACAAACAAACTCTTCAGCTTTATAATATTAGTATAGATTAATGTTTCTGTTAATTTTTTTCTGAACGACCTACAGTTCGACATTTCAAGGTTATCCATTAATTACCGGACACCTTGAGGCGCTCATAGCCAGTTGCACTCAGTGATCGGTAAACGATAAGCGAGGTTAAGCAACGTTGGGTGCGGTCAGTCTATAGATGGGTGACCGCTTAGTGGTATTTCATCTGAGCGTCTCCGTGCTTCGGAGGGCACGTCAAAGGTCAGTCCTGGTTGTTGTCAAATTGATAGCAGTCGTTAAGCCATGTCAGAGGCCTACGGGCGGCTTGAACAACTCTTGATAACAGGTTGAACACTACCACACAAAAAAAAAAAACATGAAGACCCTGTATAAGTGTAGATTGTAATGAAAGGACACATCCAAATAGACATAACCTCAACGTTAATTCAGATATAATATGGTTATAAATAATCATACATAGATACATAGATTCACGCCTGTTTCCCAGAGGGGTAGGCAGAGACTACGGATTTCCATTTGTTACGATCCTGACACACTTCTCTGGCTTCATTCACTTTCATCACATTCCTCATACACGCCTGTCGGCTCAAGGAGCTCTAAATCTGGCCTTTGTCCAGAGCGCCTCTGTTGAAATAACAATATTGTGGAAGCTGCCAGCTTCAGTGTTTCCCGAGCGCTATGATATATGTCCTTCTTCAAACGAGGTTTAAAGAGAGTTCTTCTTTCACGGTAGGCAGCGGCTTTGCTGTGTCCTGACATTGCTGACGTCATTTCCATCAGGTGGGCTGCTTGCTCGTCTACCACCAACGGCAATAAAAAAAAAATAAAAAAAAGTTTTGATTTTTGACGCATGTTAAATGTATGATTTAATAAAAAATTAAGTATGAGATTTTTAAATGTGATGTTAATTTGCTCCCTATAAGTAGAACTTAAAGTATGGTTGGTAAAATAAAGGTGCAAAATACCTACCTGATGCTTATCTAAGCTAATATTATAAAGCTGAAGAGTTTGTTTAGTTGAATGCGCTAATCTCAGGAACTACTGGTTCCAAAATTATTTTAGTGTTGGATAGCCCATTTATCGAGGAAGGCTATAGGCTATATAACATCACGGTACGACCAAAAGGAGCGAAGCATCAATGAAAAATATTACAAAAACGGTAAAATTCTCTTATGTGACGCAGACGAAGTTGCGCAGAACAGCTAGTAGGGTATATAGCCGTGAGTATGCTTGTATCGAACCCTGAACTTCGCGAGAGGTCGCAATCTTATGTCACATCACCAACGAAGTATCTTAAAAGCATGATGACAGGGTTAAAAATAGGTGATTCTAATCGTCTATTCACAGTTATTACTACTGGCTTCGTACTACTGAGGATAATTGGGAAAAATAAGCCCATCTATCGCCAGTGAGGATTAGTCTATCTTTTATATTAGCAAAAGATATTGTAAGTACATCTATTTATTGTTTTAAGAAAACAATAAAAATTCACTAAGATATAACGCATTAAAGTTCGAGAGAGGGAGCTTGTGACGTCACTCGTTTGTAAACTTTGTACCGACATGTGACGTAACACGAAATTTAAATGTGTTATATCCTCGTTGTTATTAGTTTGTGGGGCAAAAGGAAAAATACGTGTCCAATATTTTTTTAATGTGAAAACTTCTTTAGCGGCGTTGTGCACTTTTTCGTGATGTGTAAAAAATGTTAAACTCGCGTCAGGACACGTGACCTGATCGAAAATTCGTAAGACGGAGGGAGAATTGTCATGTTTATGTACGATATCGCAATAAATGTATATTTCAATATTTGACCACATAAATGATAATACTTTTATACTGATAATTAAAGCAATTCGTGCAAAATGATTCCCTAACCGTTCCAAAATATCAAAAATGCACAACGTTAATATTCAAGTTTTCACTTCTGCCGGCACTCCCGGAGTGCAACCCGTTGATTTTTTGCTTATCTAAAAGGTGGACTCCCTTTTTTTTAGTCACCATGCATATTAGGGTGCATCCCATCCACCCCGGTCGTCCCGCCCCGTTAACGGGACAGTTGGGAAAAATTGTTTCATCGACCCCGATAGTGCCGACCCCGTTGTTTAACGGGGTAGATGGGACAGATCAAGTAACATCTACTCCGGTGTCTTTTTTAACGGGGCGGGTAGCACAGATTGAGTAGCATATGCCCCGGCAGTGGGTAAAGTGGGAGAATAGAGTACCTCTACTTATTTTATATACCAAAAACATTAACTAAAAATATAAAAGTGTTTGTGTAATTAGTTTTTATTATTGGTAGTATTTGAAGCGAGGAGAATAGATTTTTATTGTATTGTCCAAAAAATAACTAATTATAAATATAAAAGTATGCAACCAAAAAAAATGACTTATCATTAGACTAAAATACACGCGAGCAAAGCTAGCGTAATAATAAAAAACAAAATAATTTAATTAGCAAACAATATACTCTCTTTGACTTGTTTGACGATCTTCGTCAATGATCAACTATCAACGTCTTTATGGCTAAAATACATTATACATACATCAATGCTAAAATATCAAAAACCAATAGGCGCTCATATTACTCAAACACTGTTTGAAACAGTAACGTTAAATTTTGTTCAACCAATAGAAAGCAAGTCAAATGCATTGTCCAGTGACGTCAGTCGGTGTTAAGCGTTATATTTTTAGTTAATGTTTTGGTATATAAAATAAGTAGGTACTCTGTTCTCCCACTTTACCCACTGCCGGGGCATATGCTACTCAATCTGTGCTACCCGCCCCGTTAAAAAAGACACCGGGGTAGATGATACTTGATCTGTCCCATCTACCCCGTTAAACAACGGGGTCGGCACTACCGGGGTCGATGAAACAATTTTTCCCAACTGTCCCGTTAACGGGGCGGGACGACCGGGGTGGATGGGATGCACCCGCATATTAGACTTAAATGTAAGATTATTAAGAATTTTAAATGTACTTAATTATTAATTAAATATTATACGTAAAGCTCTCAACATCACAAACGAAATATGAACAAAAATGTTATATTGTTTTTATATAATTTTTATACATTTTTAAGTAATATATATTTTTTTATATATTGAGTTGTTTTATTGTATTTGTACTTTTTTGTAAAAGTCTAGTCCGCTCTATGAACAACTCCTGTGTCGTGAAGGATTTTAAAACATTCGAACAACGGACACAAAGAACACATAGACTCGAAACAACCATTTGTGGATCACACAAAGGTTAGTTTTTTTTTATTATTGTATTGGAGGCCCCTTCCCGCCCTCCCCTTTCCTATCCAGAACAACGCGTGCTGGGCTCAGATGCCATCCTTACACGGTAGAGTCGATTAGAGCGCGTACCAACAAGTTTGGGTCCTCATACCTCTGCCGAACGACCAAGGCATGGAATTCTCTGCCAAGGCACGTGTTTCCTTCTTCCTTCAATCCTGGGTCCTTTAAGCGGGGCGCGAAAAAGCACCTTCTCAGGCCGTCAAAGTAGAGACCTTAACATCGCCTCGGCTGCTATGAGGGCGGTGTGGAGGCCACTGCACTTAGACCACACGACTGCTTATCATCAGGTGGAGTGTGGTCATATTGACGAGCACAAAAAAAAAAACGAGCAGGCGGATCGTCTGATGGTAAGCGATTACCGCCATCCATGGACACTCGCAACATCTGAGGTGCCACAAGTGCGTTGCCAGCGTTTTAAATTTGATCCGCCTGTCCAAGAGGAGGGGGTTCGGCCTCCGGTACCCTCACTGACTCGACGAAACACAACGCAAGCGCTATTTCACGCCGGTTTTCTGTGAGGCTGTGGTATCACTCCGGTGGAGCCGGCCCATTCGTGCCGAAGCGTGGCTCTCCCACGGCTTGTTTCGTGTGGGATTCGAACCTGCAACACTATTGGGTTCCTGTCAATAAATTTTCAGCAGCAACACGGAGTCTGAAACTTTGCCTGTTAGACGGTAATACTTACCATCCAAAATTTAAGTGCTATGCCCTCATCCATGTAGCAATTTCCATCTATATTTTTTTTTTTTTTTGCTCGTCAAAATGACCATACTCCACCTGATCCATTATACATTGCCAAATCCTTCAATCCTAACTAAATTATAAGTGCGAATGTGAGTTTGTTTGTTACTCTTGTACGCCTTAACTACTCGACCGATCATCTTGAAACTTTGCATACACGTTGTCAAGGTAACGGGTTTTAACGGTGAAGGAAAACATCGTGAGGAAACCTGCATGTCTGAGAATTCTACATAATGAAATTAAATGAAATAAAATTGAAATTAAATTTATTAAACACAAATAATAAGACACAGTAATTATTGAACACTGGTACCCAAGGTAAGATCTAACTTGTGTTATGGGTACCAGGCCCCACTTTCAGGTTTCTTAACAGTTTGGTCTTAATTTAGGTACGTACATTGATGTAATATATTCCCGAAGATATGTGAACTCCACCAACCCGCACTGGGCCAGCGTGGCAGATTATGATATCTCACACTGAGAAGAGGCCCGTGCCCAGCAGTGGGAGAATTTAATACAGGGCTGATATTATTATATAATTGGTACCTAAAACTGCGGGCTTTTACAGAGGGCACTGCAAAATATATCTATACTAGTTTTTGCTCGCGGCTTCGCTCGCGTTAATTTAAAATTTGACAATCAATTCGGGTTGTACTCTGCTTGTAATAATATAATTCATTTATGATTCGAAAGAGACGTGGCGCCATCTATTATCATAAGAACGTTATTATTGTTTTCCTCGGGAACAGTAATTTTTTTCGGGATAAAAGGTAGCCTATGTCCGTTTCTGTACCTACACCTGACAACGTATATGCAAAATTTCAGGATGATCGGTTCAGTGGTTTAGGCGTGAAAAGGTAACAAACAAACAAACTCATTTTCGCTTTTATAATATTACTTAGGAAGTTAGGATATATAGTTCAGATAAAACAGAGAGCATTTTAACACGTACACTGCGGGGCCAAATTCGACTTACTATTAAATGGTGCTATAAGAGGCCGAAAGACCCTTGATGTACCATTTCTCTACTGCGATGTAAGGCCTATCGACCTCCCACGATACTAGTTACTTAAAAAGCTAATATTTCGGCGAAAATCATAAAGTTTAAATTAAAACTATGTTCATGCTATTACAGAAGAGTCATTTTGTCTTATTTTGTGTTCGCCACAGGATATGACCACGGAAAACTGTAGAAAATGAGAAAATGTTTAGGAGGTGCATAGGCCTCTTACCGCATTGAATTAAAGATACAAAACATTATATGCTACTGATGTTAGTACAGGAAAATAAAATTATCGATTAAAAAACAAGTATCAGTACATGTAAATTGTATATTATGATAATCATAAAAACATTTATTTTTATTTCCTGTTGATGGCGTTTTGAACTTGGAGTTGTAGGTATATTATTTAGTATTTTGCAATACATAAAATATAGGTCCCATACTAGGGCTCATGTGAATATTAATTAGTACATACGTGCCTTTTCTTTATTTTAATTAATTTTACGGTGTTTGGGTGTCACGTCTAAGTTTTCTAGGCATCCAGTAGTTCTTGGGGCTGTAGCCAAAGTAGGTGGACAGAATTGTATATTCAGTAGCACTATTATTTTATTTTGGTCACTAGAAGATGGTTTCGTGAATTTTGCAACTGTTCTTTGATAAACACGTCGATATATTGGGATATAGAAAAGGACTCCTTTTCTATATCACTGTTATCTTAGGCAAATGCTAAGCTATTTTCCTGCAACGTTTGTTTTCACGAGACATCATCATCATCATCATCATGTCAGCCAAAAGACGTCCACTGCTGGACATAGGCCTCCCCCAAGGTTTTCCACACAGACCGGTCTTGGGCCACCCGCATCCAACCGCTTCCCGCGACCTTTACCAGGTCGTCGGTCCACCTTGTGGGAGGCCTACCCCTGCTGCGTGTTCTGGTGCGTGGCCGCCACTCTGGAACCCTTTTGCCCCAACGGCCATCGGTTCTGCGTGCTATGTGCCCTGCCCACTGCCACTTCATCTATGTCACGAGACATACTGTATTATAATTAAGCTTACACGACAATATTGATGCGTGCCTTTTATCATAGCGTACGCGCAACACTAGTTCATAGGTCAAAAATCATAGTTACAAACAAGTGCGGCAGGGGGTGGAAGCACCTCTCATACAATGAGAGGTCTATACACCCCGTGTCCGCACTGAAACATTTTTATTTTCTTACAGTGCGGAAAGGGGTCGATAGACCTCTCACGTATTTTCTTGATGTTAATAATTCTACATTAAGCCTACAATACAATGATATATTTATTTCTTTCATACACATAGAAATCTCTACAATACTAGCACCGCACCAGAGCGAAACAACGTCATTTTCGCCCGCACTGTGTGAGAGTACTCGCAAGAGGTCTTTAGACCCCTTAACGTAGTGAACGTGTTAATTCACCTAAGCTATATGAAGCATTGTTTGTTCTGAGCCTTCTTCAGAGGTTACTGAAAACACTTTGTGGGTCTGTGTGTCTATCTGTTAGTGACAAGCATAACTCCGAAACCACTGGATCGATTGACTTGGTGTGCAGACACCTTGGAGTCATACCTCGGTCGAGTTTGAATATGGGCCCTGTGAGTCAAAAGACCCTCGAGATATAGAGGTCATTTCTTTTCATTACTTTTACATTTAAGACGAAGAGTTTGAATCCTGGGTTTTTACACCCATCTCGTTATTAGGTATTATGTAGATTACATATCTATACAAATAAATAAAATTGAAGTGTCTGTTTGTAATGTCAAAATAACAGCCTTTTATCTAATGCATATGAAAGTATATAAGGAACCTATACGAAAACATCTATTTTTTAAATTTTTGTCTGCCTGTCTGTCTGTTTGTTCCGGGTTCGAACCTAGGAGCCCACTTTATAGTAGTTATTAACCTAACAAGGCATTTAGTCGGCCTTGATGGCGTAGTGGTTAGTGTAACCGACTGCCACGCCTGAGGTCGCGGGTTCGATTCCCGCACAAGTCAAACATTTGTGTGCATGAACATGGATGTTTGTCTTGGTCTGGTTGTTTCTATGTATAATATGTATGTATTTACATAAAAAAAGTATTAATATGTATGTGATAAACATACATATTAACTTTTTGTTTGTAAATAAGTATATATATATGTTTATCCATTGTCTAGTACCCATAGTACAAGCTCTGCTTAGTTTGGGCTAGATGGTGTTGTGTGTATGTGATAGATAGAATATTATTATTATATTATATTATTATTATTGCGCTTCGCATTATCTTGTCACACTGATAAGACCCGTGTCCGGCAGTGACACAGTATATTATTTCTACCTGATTTTTAAAAAGATCACTCCCGCCCTATATCTAATTCCTTAGTCGAGGGGGACTTTACAACCATTCAAAGAATAACCCGACTCGGAGCACTTTGTGGACCACACACAAATGTTTGTCCCGTGCGGGATTCGAACCTACAACGCATTGCGCAGTGATACTGGCGAGGCGACCACAGAAACCACTACGTCATCCGTGCAGTTCCAATATAAGCCAGCTGAGATTTTCACTTTTTTTTAAGTGAAAACTTCTTTAGCGGCGTTGTGCACTTTTTTGTGATGGGTAAAAAATGTTTAACTCGCGTCAGGACACGTGATCTGATCGAAAATTCGTAAGACGGAGGGAGAATTGTCATGTTTGTGTACTATAGCGCAATAAATGAATATTGTATTTTACCACATAAATGATAGTAGGTACTTTTATACTGATAATTAAAACAATTCGTGCAAAATTATTCCCTAACCATTCCAAAATATCAAAAATGCACAACGTTAATATTCAAGTTTTCACTTCTACCGTCACTCCCGGAGTGCGCCCCGTTGATTTTTTTTTAATTAGACAACTCTCGTTCTAGGAATAATTCCTGTGTCGCGGGGACTCAACAAACATTCAAACAACGGACACAAAGAACACACAGACTCTGAACAAATATTTCTGAAACACACAAAATATTATGGTCCCATGTGAGATTCAAACCCACAACACTCGGCGCTGTGACAATAGCGACGCGACAAGATATCCGTGCAATCGCAGTTTTAGCTAGCTGATTATTATTTTAGTATTACAATCTATACAATTAATAAATAAAATTGAAGTGTCTGTTTGTAATGTCAAAATAACAGCTTTTTATCTAATGCATATGAAAGTATATAAGGTACCTAATACGAAAACATCTATATACTTATTTAAAATTTTTGTCTGTCTGTCTGTTTGTTCCGGGTAATCTCCGAAACAGCTGAACCGATTTTGACGGGACTTTCACTGGCAGATAGCTGATGTCATAAGGAGTAACATAGGCTACTTTGATTTTAGAAAAAAATATGGTTTCGCGGAGACAAACACTTTTTAGTTAAAATCTACGCGGACGAAATCGCAGGTAACAGCTAGTTGTAAATGCAATCCATCTACTTATCCATTCAGTAATATACTAGCGAGCTACAATGTCAACCAATAAACAATTAAGAACACACCGCCTATAACTATTGATTGTGAGTGATTCATTTAACTAAAATGAATCACTCACAATCAATCATAATTACATAAATCGACACAACAATTTATTACCCGTAGCGCCATCTTTAATTCACCACAAGAAATATTAATCGCGAAATATAAATAATAAATTGATAACAATTATCTTCGTGTAACAGATCACCGAAATACGCATAATATATAATGATAACACGTGTTATCAATATTTATCACACCTATATATACTTCTAAAGTTATATTTTGTTGTGACGACATGACGTACAGCCATAATAATATAATATCCGGCCAGTCTTCTGACAGCTTGCTTGGCGCGCGTTCGTCGCTGTGTGTATTACCCGACCGATTTGAATATCAGTTGGCGCGTACTCTGTTCGTACGTTTCCCGCGCTCTTCCAATTTGGCCGTGTTATACTCGCAGTTTGTTTACTTTGCAATTTTCTAAAAAAGTTCCATTTGTTAATTGATACTTTTTGTGTGTGGTGTTGTGTTTTTTTATTGGATTTCTTACCTTTTTACTCTGTAAGTATATTTTTAATTTCTTTTAGTTTATTTAATTTTGAAAGTGAAAGGCTCACGCTTTCAAATAAAAATTCTGTAACATACTTGATTCGCGGATAGAGTCAATTAGATATGTTGTCCCGTTCTTTCTAATGGGGTTTTCCGCTACACTAGCGCCTTATCTCGTTTTGACAAGCGGCCATACTTGTTTGGCATTCCAATTGACATATTACGTGTGTTTTTTTGCGGGGGTCACTTTTTTACACACATAGATTATACATATTGCGTAGATAAACATAAGACTTATATAACTCTTCAATATCCTTGTATTATTAAGTATATTTGTATATGTTAATTAATATTCGATGCTATTTCTTCTGTAAGTAAAACATGTGACTGATTTGGGAAACGTGTATTTAGAATTTTTGATAACTAAATCAATTTTACAACGTTATATACCACGCCGTGTATCTTAGAAAGGGTAGGTAGACTACCTAATATGTACTTATTTCATTCGTATTCTAACAAACTATGTTAAAATAACTATTGCCTTTCATTAGATAGGTCGCCGATGATGTATTGTTACTAAGAATTTCCTCACAGGAAAACACTAACAGCTTGCTTGACACGATAGTCAAATTCGAGACCACGGTGCAACAGTTTAGACTTCTAGTTTGGGTTATTTGGTGCTATTGTTAGGGTCGCCAAGAGCAGCCATAGCTCAGTGGGGAGACCAACAGACTGCAATGCAGAGGGTCTCGGGTTCGAACCCACATCGCGCACCTCTGACTTTCGGAAATTATATGACTTTTCGAAATTATGTGCGTATTGATTGACAATTATCGCTTGCTCCGTGCCTCGGAGAGCACGTTAAGCCGTTGGTCCCGGCTGCCATGAACGTCTATGGCGGTCGTTATTGGGAGAGTGTCGACACAAAAGATCCCACTGGGTCGAAGTGTCGCCGGTCTGCACTGACTGGCCTCCACATAAGATAAGATATAGGGTTGCCAACCGTACTTTATAATAAAGTATTGTACGTTATTTGCGGAAAACGTACTTTATACTTTATTAAAAAAATAAAGTACCTACGTGAAAATACTTTATTTTACGTACATATATATGACTTTGACAAATAAAGTCGGTTTACCGACGATAGTTTAACGTGACAACGTCATATCAAAATTTCTTTCCCGTAACATTACAATGAGCGTAACGGGACAATGACCGTAACGGGACAATGACCGTAACAGGGCAATGATCGTAACGGGACAATGAGCGTAACGGGACAATGAGTCATACTTTTTCGTGCGTGCAGCCGGCGTCAATCGATTCATTAGACGTTGTCACGTCAAAAACAAAAATGGACGCCCCGCCAAATTTAATAAAAAAGTAAATTATTTATCTGCTTAATATTGCCATAGATTCTAAAGATTTAGTTGAGACGTTCCTTGAAATAAATATTTGTTAGATGTTGCTAGACAAACATGGTAACAATATATCAGAATAAATAATACTTTATTTCTAGATGATAAACTATCGGCTCCAGCGACGGATGACCATTTCAGAAAAAAATTCTCAAGCACATGTTGACCAGTTGAGTTTGTATCGCCTTAGAATCAGTAAACAAATGTAAAGTGTAAAAAAACTCAAACAAAGAAAGCGGCGTGTCACGGGTACGGGTACCAAGTGTTGGCCTGCTATGCGATTTTAACCTTAGGAGTGGTCATCCGTCGCTGGAGTCGATAGTACTTATTTTATTTCTTTACCTCAGTAAGTAAATATACTCTATTTCATCAAAATAAAGGTGGCAACCCTAACTATTATCGTGAAAATCTCACTCAGTAGTAGGTAGGGTTGCCAACCGTACTTTATAATAAAGTACTGTACGTTATTTTGGGTAAACGTACTTTATACCTCACTAGCTGACTGACGCAACTTCGTCTGCTTCACATAAGAGAACTTTTTACAACATTAATCATTTATACTCTGCTCCTATTGGTCGTAGCGTGATGTGATATAGCCTATAACCTTCCTCGATAAATGGGCTATCCAATACTGAAAGAATTTTTCAATTCGAACCAGTAGTTCCTGAGATTAGCGCGTTCAAACAAACAAACAAACAAACTCTTCAGCTTTATAATATTAGTATACTTAGATTAGGAAAATAAAGTACGTAAAAATACTTTATTTTACCTATGACAACATTTACAGTTTTTATTTAATTGTTTACTTGAAGCAACGCTATAAACATTCCCTAAATTGACTAAAAACAATTGTTTATCTAACTTAATCTATACTAATATTATAAAGTTAAATAGTTTGTTTGTTTAAACGCGCTAATCTCAGGAACTACTGGTTCGTATTGAAAAAATATTTTTTTGTTGCGTTTATGGTTACTGCGCCTCCCCCGTGGCTCGTAGCGTGATGTTATATAACCTATAGTCTTCCTCTATAAATAGGCTATCCACTAAAATAATTATTCAATTCAAACCAGTAATTCCCGAGATCATCGCGTTCAACCAAACAAATAAATAAACAATCTCTAGAGCTTTATAATATTAGTATAGATTAGCTACTCGTCCGGCTTCGCACGGGAAGTACAAAAACTTAACAAAACATAAATCTAAACCTTCCTCATGAATCACTCTGTCTATTGGAGAAAACCGCATGAAAATACGTTCAGTAGTTTGAGTTTATCGCGAACAGACGCAGCGGGGAACTTTGTTTTATAATAATATGTAGTATGAAAGTATGTACAAAAAAAATGAGTTGCACTCCGGCAGTGCCGGCAGAAGTGAAAACTTGAATATTAACGTTGTGCATTTTTGATATTTTGGAATGGTTAGGGAATAATTTTGCACGAATTGCTTTAATTATCAGTATAAAAGTACTATCATTTATGTGGTAAAATACAATATTCATTTATTGCGCTATCGTACACAAACATGACAATTCTCCCTCCGTCTTACGAATTTTCGATCAGGTCACGTGTCCTGACGAGAGTTTAACATTTTTTACCCATCACAAAAATGTGCACAACGCCGCTAAAGAAGTTTTCACTTCAATAAATTTTGTAGCTAATTTGAAGTTTACTATGAAAGAGATTTACCAATCAACAGTGACGAGTTAATTACAAGATATTTGTCAAATTAATACGAAATGGGTCACTAAGAAAATAAAAATGTCGGTGAATCTGTTTTTGAGAAATCATTGTAGCATACAAAATACGTGTCATAAATACAAACTTCACCATTTTTTACCGACTTCAAAATAAGGAGGAGGTATTCAATTAGTCTGTTTTTTTTATGTTTATTACATCGTTACTTTCGACTGGGTGAACTGATTTTGATGATTCTTTTTTTATTTGAAAGCTGGTGCTTCCCGTGCGGTCCTTTTTAATTTTGATCAAGATTTGATCATTCGTTTTCGAGTTATACTTAATAATGCGTATTTGGCTACATTGATGATGTTCTCATATTTGGCAAGGTTCACTAAAAACCAGGCAATAAAAAAAAATAACAAAAAAGAAATCTGACTTCAAATAAGAATATTCTAAAACTTAAAATGCACTAAAAAGTTAATAAATAATTGCATATTCTTGTGAATAATTAAATTATTGTTATTATTGGAGTCGGTGTCAGCCAAGGTAGGTTTGTAACTAATTAAACATGAGATGTCTTACTATAATCATAACATAACATTGGCATGCACAATTACATACATAGACGCAGCACGCGGCGCGGCCGGCTGACACCGACACCAAAAATAACAATAATTTAATTATTCACAAGAATATGCAATTATTTATTAACTTTTTAGTGCATTTTAAGTTTTAGAATATTCTTATCTGAAGTCGGTTTTCTTTTTTGTTAAAATTTTATTTTTGAAACCACTATCGCTACATAGGTATTATAAAACAAAGTCCCTCGCCGCGTCTGTCTGTCAGTTCGCGATAAACTCAAAAACTACTGAACGGATTTTCACTAGTAGACAGGAATATACAATAGAATTCATGAGGAAGGTTTAGGTGTATAATTTAAGGTTTTTTACTACCCGTGCGAAGCCGCGGCGGATCGCTAGTCAGTTAAGAGGACACACTGAAAAAATGCACTAGCTTTCATCGAATAGTATAGGACTATGAGAAGACCAATTAATCTAGAATTTTGATATAGGTAAATTGATGTCTTTAACTAGAATTTCCTAGCTCAAAAACACGATATTGTGATTTTGGCTCGATCATAATTATTTTCGAAAACACCTCTGAAAAATTACTATTTTTGAAATTACAAGGAAGTTACACTATCATTATGCTTAGGAATTACTCAAATATATTCGTAACATCAATATTAGTAATTTGCTAGCTCATTATTTCCATAACTAAAACCAATAATTTTTAATTTTAAGATTTTAACAATTTCTAAGCGCTCTCGATCATTGCGGGCGCATCGCAATTTTAGACTCTTTAACGATTGACATACAATGAGTGTCAATGAGTACGGGCGTCACGTTTCGCAGTGTCCCCTTAATATTATGACCTAGGTACAGGAAAACCACAATAAATCATTATTGTGTTGCCTTTGTATTTATTTTTAATGTTTACTGCAAGCAATAGTTACTTATGCATCATTTTGTGCAACTGATTATAGGTTGACCATATCGCACCCCCAGTGCAATAAAGTCCTAAGTAGATATTTTTTTCTTTTTTTATGGATTAGGGGGTAAACGAGCAGACGAATCCCCTGATGGTAAGCGATTACCGCCACCCATGGACACCTGCAACACCAGAGAAATTACAATTTTATCACGTTCATGATTTTTATTGCAGACTAGCTGTGCCCGAGGTTTCACCCGCCTTTATCGTTACTGCGCCGCCCCCGTGGGTCGTAGCGTGATGTTATATAGCCTATAGCCTTCCTCGATAAATAGGCTATCCCACCCTAAAATAATTTTCCAAATCGAACCAGCAGTTCCTGAGAATAGCGCGTTCGAGCAAACAAACAAACAAACTCTTCAGCTTTATAATATTAGTATAGATAATAATTATTGTGGTATTAAGTATAGTATACTTTGTTAATTTGCGCGTACGCAGCGATAATGTTTTATTACGTATCGGACTCTGGCAGACGCTTTTTTGACATTCATGACAGATGTAACTTAATATGATAATATACAATTCAACTTTTTAATAATTATGCTTAAAAAATATGCGTAAGCTGTTTTGCGTATATAATTAAAAAGTATATATGTATGTTTATCCACTGTCTAGTACTTATAGTACAAGCTCTGCTTAGTTTGGGCTAGATGGTGTTGTGTGTATGTGATAGAATATTATTATTATTAATTAGGACAAACAAAAGTATGCCATGTTATATTAGGTCTTGAAATGTTATGCAAATGGGGAATCGTCCGGATTTGTCCTGATTTATGTCTAGATTTTTTTTAAACAACTAATGTTGCAAACAAGCATACGGCCCACCTGGTGGTAAGTGGTCACCGTAGCCTATAGACGCCTGCGACACCAGAGGCATCACTTGCGCGTTGCCGACCCTTTAGGAAAGGAAGTGCGAAAGAGAAGGAGCGGGAAGGGGTAAGAGGGTGATTGATCCTCCGGTACTCTCACTCACCGATACACAAAAGCAGGTATACTGCTATTTCACGTCGATATTCTGCGAGAGGGTAGTCCTTTCCCGGTCGAGCCGGCCTATTCATGATGAAATCAGGGAGGCTCTACTACTCACAATTATTAGGTAAATTATTAGGTTTCCTTGTCCAATGGGTTAAAACCCTGTTATCTTATCTGATGTGGGGGCCAGTCAGTGCAGACCGGCGACACTTCGACCCAGTGGGATCTTTTGTGTCGACACTCTCCCAATGACGACTACCATAGATGTTCATGGCAACCGGGACCAACGGCTTAACGTGCTCTCCGAGGCACGAAGCAGGCGATAATTATCAATCAATACACACATAATTTCGAAAAGTCATATAATTTCCGAAAGTCAGAGGTGCGCGACGCGGGTTCGAACCCGAGACCCTCTGCATTGCAGTTTGTTGGTCTCCCCACTGAGCTATCGCTGCTCTAAGCAAAGGGTAAGACAGTGATTCTAGTATTTGGCCCCTAATACTACTGCCACTCCTAACTAATATTATCAATGCGGATGTGAGTTGTAAAGTCTCCCGTGGCACAGAAATTATTTAGGAACAATTATTGTTGAAGTAAAAACTTCTTTAGGCGCGTTGAGCTCTTCTTGGGTGAACAAAAATCATGGAACTCGCATCATCGTCACGCTTCCACGCTTTCCTAAAAAAAAAAACATATCTGAACCATTCCCGATTCCACATGAACACACACAAAAAATTTCATCAAAATCAGTCAAGACGTTTAAGAGGAGTTTAATTACATACACACGCACAGAAGATTTATATATACTAGCGGTCGCCTAGTGCTCGAAACTCGACCAAAGTTTGCCTGTAAGATATTGCTGATATATGTCATTATATATTGATATACGTAACCATAGTTACGCGCTTGGACTGCGTGTGTCAAATGCATGATTGTGTGCGTGTAGTGATTTTTCATTAATTGAATGTATTTCTAATACATATTTTATATAAATATTAGCATTCGTCACTTCTTCTCTGTACAAACTATAAGTGTGCGAAATTTCATACTCCTCCGTCCGCCCAATGTTCGTAAAAAGAGATCCAAAGTTTTCGCGTCACGTATTAATATATAGATAAAGATTTTGATGAATACTCTTTCCCCGGGTTTTATAATTTTCTACTGTTAAGTTTTCTGTCCGATCTTTTTATATTATCAGATGGTCAACCTATAAGTTACGCGTTAACGGAATTCCCATTATAAACTTAGTTATAATACTAAAACACATATTTACATACATACATACATAGATTTACGCCTGTTTCCCAGAGGGGTAGGCAGAGACTACGGATTTCCATTTGCTACGATCCTGACACACTTCTCTGGCTTCATTCACTTTCATCACATTCCTCATACACGCTCGTCGGTTCAAGGAGCTCTTAACCGGCCTTTGTCCAGAACGTCTCCGATCTGATCAAGAAACGTTCGACTAGGTATTCCCCATGCGACTGTTTCATTCACACTAGCCTTATAAACTTTCTTAGTTAGGGGTTAACAAGAATTCTAGTAATTTGAAAACTAAATTGCTAGTAACCTTTAAAAAACCTAACCTAACTAACCCACATTTACGCGAGCGGAGCCGCGGGCAAAATCTAGCATACAAATAAGATGTTACAGAAAGCAGACAACACAACAATCTTCTCAATAAGCCGAATAAGACCACGCCTTCCAATGACATGCTATATATATATCGCTACACATGTTGTCAGTGTGCGCATGCGCAAGGTCGCTCGAATATTTGCGTTAATACTATCGTCACAATTCTGTCAAGGTTTTGCGGAAATAAAGACAGTATGCTTATAATTCAGATCGCTATTTAACAACTATTAATAAATTATGCATTAAGTAAGAAGCAGTAGGATATTTGGTTAAGAGAAAATTCGGGTTAATTTTATTTCAAAAACCAAAAAAAAAACGATATAAATGTCGTAGCCTAAGTTACTCGTTATAACATCAGTTATCTGCCAGTAAAAATCAGTCCAGGCGTTTCAGAGATTAGCCGGAAGAAACAGACAGACAACAATTTAAAACATTATTTTTTTGTTATAAGTACCATATTATATAGATACTTTCATATGCATTTAGTGAATAGCTGTTATTTTGACATTACAAACAGACACTTCAATTTTATTTATTTACTAGCTTTTGAGCGCGGCTCCGCCCGCGTGGTACCTACATCAATAAAAAGTAGCCTATGTCCTTCCCCAGGTTTTAAACTATATCTGTACCAAATTCTATCTAAATCGGTTGAGTGATTTAGCCGTGAAAAGGTAACAGACAGACAGACAGAGTTACTTTTGAATTATAATATTAGTAAGGATATAGATGATATCTCAATTCTCATGCACTAGGTATAATTCCTGAAAAAAGCGACAGTATTCTTATGACTTAGTACTCTTTGAAAAGATTAATAAATATGTTTATTTTATTTAAGAAGAGAAAGAAAATTCGGTTTAGTTTTTATTTTAACGAGTGAGAAACGACAATGAACTGCCGTAAATCTTAGAGTTCGAAAGAATGGTTCAAATAATATGCAAAGGTCACGTGATACCATGTGACCTTGAGGTCAGAGGTCATGGTAATTTCGGAGGTATATCAACTATGCTGAGTCGAATGGCGTTGACCGCGAGTCTCTAGCTTTTACGGTTCTTGAGTTGAAAGTTGTATAACAGACAGACGGGCGGACGGACAAAACTGTTGTAAGTATAAGAGTTTTTTCACACTCTAAAAACGACATCTCTTACACTAGGAATAATAATAATAATAATAATATATTCTACCACATACACACAACACCATCTAGCCCAAACTAAGCAGAGCTCGTACTATGGGTACTGGACAATGGATAAACATACATATATACTTTTTTTTTGTATATACATACATATTATATATCGCGGGCGACTTGACAATCATTCAAACATTCAAACAACGGACAAAAAAAACACCCAGACTCTGAACAACCATTTATGAATCACAATTTTTGTCTCGTGTAGGGATCGAACCCACAACACTCGACGTAGCGGCAGTGACGAAGCGACCGCTAAAACCGTTGCGCTATCTGTGCAGTCAGTCATCAATTTAGTCCATACAAACGTATTCTCCCGGGATTATTCTGCACTAGTATTCCAGTGGCGAGACGACGAATGAGTGAACAGTTCTTTGTTTAAACTGTTATATTGCTAGCTGAGCTGTATTGTACTTTGGTTGTATGTAATTGTATACGTGTAATTGCTATTCTCTTGGAAACTGTGTGTAATTTTTAATGAAATATTAAACGTGAGGACCTGTAATTGGCTATCGAATACTTAATCAAATATTTTGTCAAACTAGGATAAGCTGTTGGACCTCCATAAATAAATAAATATAATAATAATATCAGCACTGTCCCACGGCTGGGCACGGGCCTCTTCTCACTGTGAGAAAGGTTAGGCCATAGTCCACCACGCCAGCCCAGTGCGTGTTGGCAGACTTGACATATCTTCGAGAACGTTATGCAGTACTTTTAGACATGTAGGTTTCCTCACGATGTTTTCCTTTACCGTAAAAGCGTTTCTTCTTCAGCAAGGAGGTTTATCCCTCTGCCAAAGTCTTAGGAGCGGTATTGGAGAAAATCTATAGTACTTTATATATTAAAAGCACAGGGTTAACTTATTTAATTGACATAATAATACATTCTTATTGTAATAATAAGAAAGTATACAGATCAACTAAAAGAAATATTGAGAGATATCGAGAACTGGAGGATGGATCGAGAAAGATAGAATTTGTTACACAGACAAGTGCATTTAGATCTTGGATTGGATCGATAGAATAATAATCCTAACTAATATTATAAAAAAAATGCGAATGTATGTTTGTTTCGCTTTCACACCTTAACTACTTGAGAGATCATCATGAAATTTCACACAGAAAAGGACATAGGGTACCTTTCATCCAAAAGAAAGTACTGTTTCCGAGGACAAGAAAATATTGACAAAATTTACATTGAAGCTAGTGAAGCCGCTAGCAAAAACTAGTATTTTATATTTTGTTATAGTTCTTGCAACTCACGAAGGAGAGCGGGCTTTACGTGTACATGCACAGTGCGGTAGTGTGCGTGTTTGACAGAGCGGTCTGTTGCGAGCGACACTTACACACACATACATAGCCCGCTCGCCTTTGTGAGTTGCAAGAACTTTATCTGTTCAATAACGTACATATAGAATCGACTGTATTTAGTCTGTAATTAGAAATATGTTTAGCAGTGTAATATGTGTGTGTGTTTATCGATGGCATAGTGGTTAGTGTAACCGGCTGTCACGCCTGAGGTCGCAGGTTCGATTCCCGCATAAGTCAAACATTTGTGTGCATGAACATGGATTGTATGTCTTGGTATTTTTTTTTATATTGACACGCGTAGTGATTGTAACGGACCTGATGGAAAGCCCAATTACAGTCCAGAGACAGTGACGACGAGGAGAAGATAGATGTCTTCTAGCCGTCGTCAGTGTCAAGCCGGTCTGGCCAGATGCTTCTTCACACTATGTTTGAAGGACTCAATGTCGTAGAAGGGAGGGAACACATGTGCCGGAAGACCATTCCAATGTTTAAAAACGAATTATATGTATGTGTATCCATTGTCTAGTACCTATAGTACAAGCTCTGCTTAGTTTGGGCTAGATGGTGTTGTGAGTATGTGATAGAATATTATTAATATTAGTGTCTTGTTTAAAACTTAATTACCTACTCAAATAATGATTGATGAATTAACATCTGGTTTAAGAGACTAATCAACGTGACAAAATTATACATATACTAGCGACTCGCCCCGACTTCGCACGGGTACAAAACCTTAACAAATTATACACCTAAACCTTCCTCATGAATCACTCCGTCTACTGGTGAAAACCGCATGAAAATCCGTTCAGTAGTTTTTGAGTTTATCGCGAACAGACAGACGACGCGAAGACGGGTAGCTTGTTTTATAATATTACTAGCTGTTCCAACTGACGTTGTCCTGTACACAAGAAAAAAAATTAAGATAAAATTATCCTATCTTTTAAGTTGGACCAAATTACACATAGTTACGAAGTTTGATCAAAATCGGTTCAGTAGTTTTAGAGTTTATCCCGAACATACATCGTGACACGAGATTTTTATATATTAAGATGTAGTGACTAATCAACAATATGACAATTATACATCATCATCATCTCAGCCGAAAGACGTCCACTGCTGGACATAGGCCTCCCCCAAGGTCTTCCACACAGACCGATCTTGGGCCATCCGCATCCAACCGCTTCCCGCGACCTTTACCAGGTCGTCGGTCCACCTTGTGGGGGGGCCTACCCCTGCTGCGTGTTCTAGTGCATGGCCGCCACTCTGGAACCTTTCTGCCCCAACGGCCATCGGTTCTGCGCACTATGTGCCCTACCCACTGCCACTTCATCTTGGCTATCCGGAGAACTACATCCGCAACTTTAGTTTTCCTGCGGATCTCCTCATTTCTGATTCGATCCCGCAGGGAAACCCCGAGCATAGCTCTCTCCATCGCCCTTTGCGTGACCTTGAGCCTTCTGACAAGGCCCATAGTGAGCGACCACGTCTCTGAGCCGTAAGTCATCACTGGCAACAAAATTATACATATGTACTAGCCGTCCCGACAGACGTAGTCATATATACACGAAAAACATAAATAAAAGAAAACTAAAATACTAAATCTAAGCCATTCTCGAATCCACTTGAACACACACAAAAAATTTCATCAAAATCGGTCCAGCCGTTTAGGAGTTTAATTACAAACACTCGCACAGAAGATTTATATATATAAAGATGTATATCATTATTATGTTTCAATGGTTTTATTCAGTCAGCCAATTTGTCTAAAGTTTATGTGTATTGAAAAGGAACGCAGATAAAAACAATTAATATATTATAACTACATTTTGCCCGCGGCTTCGGGCGCGTAAATATAGCGAGGTTTAGTCGGTAGGCCAGGCGAGATGACCTCCAGCCACCCTAAGCTTTGACCTGGGGGTGGTGGGCTTTGAAAGGCGGCGTGCGTGTTCCCACGCGCGCCTCCGTGTCGTGTCCGTCTCCCTTTAGAGGGGAACAGTAGGTATTTTAAATGTAAGTAGTACCTAAAGTGTAGGTCTCTTTGTGTAGTGGCCTGGCGTTTGCCGGGCCGAAACCTTGGCGGGGTCGCGATTAAATATCTCTTTGTGTAGTGGCCTAGCGTTTGCCGGGCCGAAACCTTGGCGGGGCCGCGATTGCATATCTCTTTGTGTAGTGGCCTGGCGTTTGCCGGGCCGAAATCTTGGCGGGGCCGCGATTGCATATCTCTTTGTGTAGTGGCCTGGCGTTTGCCGGGCCGAAACATTGGCGGGGTCGCGATTGCATATCTCTTTGTGTAGTTGCCTGGCGTTTGCCGGGCCGAAACATTGGCGGGGTCGCGATTAAATATCTCTTTGTGTAGTGGCCTGGCGTTTGCCGGGCCGAAACCTTGGCGGGGTCGCGATTAAATATCTCTTTATGTAGTGGCCTGGTGTTTGCCGGGCCGAAACCTTGGCGGAGTCGCGATTGGATATCTCTTTATGTAGTAGCTTGGCGTTTGCCGATCCGAAACCTTGGCGGGGTCGCGATTGCATGTGAAAGCGATTCGCGCGGCCCCGCCGATTGCAGTTATGTCGAGGAACACCGTGGTAGGTTTAGTCAGTATTACCGGGATGTCGCTCACCATCTTTCCCCGGTGAGCCCGACATAACCTCTACGTCACCCCGCGGAGAGGTATGCGGCACTGCATTCCCATGCGTAAAAAAGAAAAAAATCAATGGGTTGCACTCCGGGAGTGCCAGCAGAAGTGAAAACTAGAATATTAACGTTGTGCATTTTTGATATCTTGGAATGGTTAGGGAATAATTTTGCACGAATTGCTTTAATTATCAGTATAAAAGTACTATCATTTATGTGGTAAAATACAATATTCATTTATTGCGCTATCGTACACAAACATGACAATTCTCCCTCCGTCTTACGAATTTTCGATCAGGTCACGTGTCCTGACGCGAGTTTAACATTTTTTACCCATCACAAAAAAGTGCACAACGCCGCTAAAGAAGTTTTCACTTCAAAAAAGTTGATAGGCCAGGGACGTGCCTGGGTGAGTCCTGAGGTATGCCTCAACTCACTAACAGTACTTTTTTTCTGGATAAATGGTACCTGAAGTCCCATTCGTTACCCCTGAAAACGTGTATGCGAAATTCTATGACGATCGGTCGAGCAGTTAAGGCGTGAAAGCGTAACAAATAAACAAACTTACATTCACATTTAATTTTAAAATATTAGTTAGGATAGCTTTGTCCGCGACTTCGCTCGCGTAAAAGTAGGTTAGATTATGTTACTAACCGTATTTAAAAAAAAATATAGCCTATGTTACTCGGTGATAGTATCCTTACTAATATTATAAATGCGAAAGTAACTCTGTCTGTCTGTCTGTCTGTTACCTTTTCACGCTCAATCCGCTGAACCAATTTAGATGAAATTTGGAATGGAGATAGCCTGAGACCCTGGAAAGGACATAGGCTATATAACATCACGCTACGGCTCACGGGAGTGACGCAGTAACCACAAATACCACTAACGCGGGTGAGACCGCGGGCACAGCTAGTAGCTTTCTAAAGGAAAAATAAGTTTAGAATCTATTGTGTAGTTATTGAGATAAATCCTTACAAACAAACAAAAATCAAATCTTTCCTCTTTGTAATATTAGTATAGATAAGGGTATCAGTCCTATGTACATATAAACTATCTCTTCTCACTGTGAGTAGGGTTAGGCCATAGTCCACCACGCTGGCCTAGTGCGGGTTGGCAGACTTCACATATCTTCGAGAACATTATGTACAACGCTCAGTAGGCGAAACGTTCGTGGGTGAAAAGTAGTGGTGTGCCGTTTAATTAAAAATGTAGATCTGCAGATACGAATACGGATCATTGGCGTCAAGATCCGCGGATACGGATACGGATCTTACCTTTCTTACTCAATCGGTGTCGGTGCGGACCTTAAGATTTAAGTGATCTTATAACTTTCTATAATAAATGTTACAAAGATTTAAACTCAATTGATCTCATTATAAAGATATTTTAATTAATATTTTATAATAACTTCTTATACTATAGTAAGTGTTTAAACATAATATATTAGATAGTTGATTTAGTTCCTTTAAGTTACGTGCAGTGTTGTATCGTATGTTAACTCACTACGATAAATGTTGATGCCAAATATTTTATAGACATAGACCTATAATTATTGCATAAAACTTTTTAGAAATAAAAAATAGTTTGATTGAAATGTATTTTATTCCTACCTAATCACCTACCTACATACAGAATTGAATCTATGTATTAAAAATTAATAAAGTAAAAGATCCAACAAAAATGTAACGGATAGGGATACGGATACGGATCTTTTTTCTCCCGCGGATATCCGCGGATACGGAGATCCAGAACATGACTAGTGAATAGTCCTTTGGATGAAAAGTTAACAGTTTTAAGTTAATGTTGACCAACAGTAAATGGACCAATCGACAGTTGGTAAATGGTATATTATGTCTTTAAAGTTTATATAAATGGATGAAAAACATTTTAAAATAATCTTACATTGACTGATATTGTGTTACGTTTACACAAAGGTTATATTATATACATTGTAATTAAATCTATACTAATACTAGCTTTTGCCCGCGGCTTCGCTCGCGTTTATTTATAATTAGACAATTAATTCGGGTTGTACTCTGCTTGTAATAATATAATTCAATCATGATTCGAAAGACACGTGACGCCATCTCTATTATCATAAGAACGTTATTGTCGTTTTCCTCGGGAAAAGTAAATTTTTTCGGGATGAAAAGTAGCCTATGTCCGTTTCTGTACACCTGACTATGTATATGCAATATATCAGAATGATCGGTTCAGTGGTTTTGGCGTGAAAGGTAACAAACAAACAAACTCATTTTTGCTTTTATAATATTAGTTAGGATTAGGATTATAAAGCTGAAGAGTTTGTTTGTTTGTTTGTTTGAACGCGCTAATCTCAGGAACTACTGATTTGATTTAAGAAATTATTTTAGTGTTGGATAGCCTATTTATCGAGGAAGACTATAGGGCATCACGCTACGACCCACAGTGGCGGCGCAGTAATGATAAACGCGGGTGAAATCACGGGAACATCTAGTAAATAACAAATAAATATATAGCTAATGGGATTTCATCGGCATCGGGAACAGGATGGAAGTCGCCAGTAGTTAAAACTCCAGAGATAGGAATATACCTACTCACAATGCGTGCCGTACCTATCTAAAAGCACTGCCTTCTGCATCAAACTCTAAGTACTTAACGCGAGCCTCTTTGGATGGTGATCGAAGCTCTTGACTATTAGGCCATGAAATAATTTCGTCAAGTTTGTTTTTGACACATCGTTGATTGATTTTAATCTATAGAATCTCAGCGGCACACTGATGGCCACACAAAACGATTCTTAATTATATCTGGTATTCTAAAACTAGACAGTAAAGTATTCTTCTAGAAAAATATAATTACTAACTTCAAAACTATACCTTCAGGTAGAAACTTAAAATAAAAAGTAGACGATACAAAACTTTTGCTGAAGGGAAACACATTAACCAAAATGTCATCAAGGTATTTTTTTGAAGTGACAACTTCTTTAGCGGCGTTGTGCACTTTTTGTGATGGGTAAAAAATGTTAAACTCGCGTCAGGACACGTGACCTGATCGAAAATTCGTAAGACGGAGGGAGAATTGTCATGTTTGTGTACGATAGCGCAATAAATGAATATTGTATTTTACCACATAAATGATAGTATTTTTATACTGATAATAAGCAATTCGTGCAAAATTATTCCCTAACCATTCCAAAATATCAAAAATGCACAACGTTAATATTCAAGTTTTCACTTCTGCCGGCACTCCCGGAGTGCAACCTCTTTTTTTTATATTTTTGATTATTTCAAAAAGCGCTTATTGTATTTCGATAATATTTAGGTATATGTCTACCTCTGATACCTACCTCAATTCATAATTAGCGGAGTAATAGCATAATATGTTTAAGAATGGCATTGTGGGAATCTTAAATGAGTAACCTAAAATGTCTACGTCACAAGCTTTTATAAATTACTAGTTTTCACCCGCGGCTTCGCTCGCGTAAATGTAGGTTAGGTTAGGTTTGCAACAGTTTGCCGTCCCCTAGCCGGCGGATAGTGCATCAAGCATTTTTCCTGGGTACCAAAAAAAAACAAAAAAAAAAGGTTTGCAACAGTTCTTTTTTCTGGATGAAAGGTACCCTATGTCCTATTCTGTACCCCTGACAACGTGTATGCAAAATTTCATGTTGATCGGTTGAGTAGTTAGGCGTGAAAGCGTAACAAACAAACAAACAAACTCATTTTCGCATTTATAATATTAGTTAGGATTTGTATGGCGGATATCTTACGTCTTTATCCAATTTTTAACGTCAAGACATACCTGAGTAACGAGTAAGTATTTATTTTTATATCACTTGGTTTGTCTTAACTGTCAATTATACTATACTAGCTTTTGCCCGCGGCTTCGCTCGCGTTAATTTAGAATTTGACAATCAATTCGGGTTGTACTCTGCTTGTAATAATATAATTCAATCATGATTCGAAAAACACATGGCGCCATCTATTATAATAAGAACGTTTTTGTTGTTTTCCTCGGGCACAGTAATTTTTTTCTGGATGAAAGGTAGCATATGGCCTTTTCTGTACACTTGACAACGTATATGCAAAATTTCACGATGATCGGTTCAGTGGTTTAGGCGTGAAAAGGTAACAAACAAACAAACTCATTTTCGCTTTTATAATATTAGTTAGGATTAGGATTAGGATATGACTACCTCTGAACTATGACGTACCAAACTAAAAGAATCAATAAAATCAATTCATAATTAGCAGAGTAATAGCATAATAAACATTCAGTCTAGATGAGGATCTCGTCCTTTTTAACCAAAACTATGTAGTCGAAGTCATCCAAATACATACGTATTTAAACTACTGGTCAGATCTTGATCAAATTAAGTGGGACTACATGGAAAGCACCAGCTTTCAAATAAAAAAGATTCATCAATATCGGTTCACCGGTCGAGAGCAGCCCTACCGGCCATCTCACCACGTCTGACACACCGCCTGCTCAACCTACAAAGATCGGACCTTCGGACCATCGTGGCGATCCTAACAGGACACTGTCCCCTGAACAAACATCTGTACAACATCGGAGCAACAGACAGCCCCCTCTGTAGGGGATGTCTGACCGAAGAAGAATCTGCGACCCATGTAGTCCTGGAATGTGTGGGAGTAACAGCACAACGCAAGGAAATCCTCAACAACCCGGGGTCAGTCCGCGAGGCCTGCGAAGACCCCAGGAATCTTCTGTGCTTCTGGGCGGAGTTGGGGTGGCTATCTCCATAACCGGCCGACTCTCACGCATAATGGACCAAAGAGTTCAAATGCGGAAAAGGGAGTCCAATTACAATTACAAAAATCGGTTCACCTAGAAAATGTAACACACATAAAAAAATATAAAGTCGAATTGAGAACTTCCTCCTTTTTTGAAGTCAGTTAAAAAGCAGGAGGTTCTCAATTCGACTGATTGTTTTTTTTTGTAGTCGCTCAAAAAGCCAACGTAACTACTAAAAATATATTACAACGCCATCTGTAATTTACCTCTCGAACTAATACAAACCCGTGACTTCTCGACGGGCACGGCAATTTATTTGATAAACCGATAAGATATCAGGAAGAAAGATAACGTTATCTATGCGTATTGCTCTTATCATAGATAATGAATATCACCGTAGCTAAATACATACTATTTTTATAAGTATAGGTATCAATTTTTATCAGGCATCATGTATAAATCAGATTTTTAACTGATAATGACAACACGGAACACGCTAGCTCGTTAGTAGACGCGTCGCTTGTCATAATCTATACTAGAGGTTCCCATACTTTTTTTCTCATAGACCACATTCAAAATTTTGCTAGTTCCGGTGGACCCCCTGCAGCTACATTTCTACCATATTCCTTGACATTCGTATGTAGTTCATGCAATAAAAAAATTGGCTGACCTATATATTCTTTTTTTTAATTCTCGGGACTGAACCCTCCACGGTCGGCGGGCTGACCATATCTTTTTTTTAGTAATTCTCTACTGAAAAATCGGTAGATTCGAGACCACTGGTACTGAATATGGAATATGCAAGTTTTAACAAGTGACAGTCGCTGAGCTTCTTAAAATATTATCTGCCTACATTGATAGGTGAAGTCAAGCCAACATTTTAGTTCTTCACTATCGAAAGCAAATAAATTTTCGTGGACCCCCGCTTATGAATTGTGAACCCCCATTTTTTTGTCATGCCAACGTAGACCCCCGTCGAATCTCCCGTGGACCCCTGGGGGTCTACCTGGACCACTTTGAGAACTAAGGTTCTATACTAATATTATAAAGAAGGAAGATTTGTTTTTCTGTTTGTTTGTTTGTGAATTCACAACATTCTGCGCGATGGCAATGGCGAGGCGACCATTTAAGGCACTACGTCATCCGTGCAGTTTGCAAGATTTATTTTATAAGCATTTCTCATGGTCAGGTAGAGTCTATACTAATATTATAAAGCTGAAGAGTTTGTTTGTTTGAACGCGCTAATCTCAGGAACTACTGGTCCGAATCGAAAAATTCTTTTAGTGTTGGATAGCCCATTTATCGAGGAAGGTTATAGGCTATATAACATCACGCTACGACCCATAGAGGCGGCGCAGTAACTATAAACGCGGGTGAAACCGCGGGCACAGCTGTAAGACAATGACGGTTCTATGCTGCCACTGACAAGTAATTTGGTATCTTATCTTAAAATCAAGGTTAGCTTTGAATTAAATAATGAAACGCTTCATTATCTTGTGAGTTTGATACTATATTACTACGTACATGAGTTGTTATCATTGTCAAAATGTCTCGACATTAGTAAACTATGTCTGGAGCGCAAATTTTAGTATTTACTACGGTATTAACCGTAGGTAGCTTAGAGAGTTAGGGAACAGAGAGTGTGAGAGTGAGAGAGTTTTTTTGTACAACTAAAGTGGCAAACAAGCATACGGCCCACCTGATGGTAAGTGGTCACCGTAGCCTATGGACGCCTGCAACACCAGAGGCATCACTTGCGCGTTGCCGACTCTTTAGGAAAGGAAGTGGGAAGGGGGTGATTGAGCCTCCGGCACTCTCACTCACCAAACGAAAGACAACAGTAGGAATACTGGTATTTCACGTCTATATTTTGTGAGAGGTAGTCCTTCCTCAGTCGATCCGATTCATGCTGAAATCAGCGAGGCTCTACTACTCCAAACTTGTGTTTGCGCACACACTTGTGCACTATATTATCTTCTGCGCAGAGCTTATCCGAATTTCAGTCTCGTCTCAATCTTAACGATGGCTTAACCCATTCAATGCGGCGGACGCCGATCGGCGTCTTATTTTTTCATACTCAGATTCGGAGGACGCCGATCGGCGTCATGTATAGTTATTTTATATTTTACCCAAATTTAAAGATATTATATTAATAAAACAACAAATGTGATTGGAATTTACTAATGAAATGCCTGATATGAGTAGTTTTTAGATATTTTGGTTTTTTTTTATTTCATCAAGTGCGGCTGACGCCGATCAGCGTTTACGTTAAATATGAGTCGATTCTGGCTAGTGAAAGCAAAATTTGTTGTCGCATTGAATGGGTTAAGATTAAAACGAGACAAAAAATCTGATCAGACAACCTTATAGTATCCTAACCAATATTATAAATTCGAATGTGAGTTTGTATATATGTTTGTTTGTTTGTTCCACTTTCACAACTTAACTTCTCGACCCATCATTTATACTAATACTAACTTTTACCCGCGGCTTCGCCCGCGTTAATTTAGAATTTGACAATTCATTCGGGTCGTACTCTGCTTGTATAATAATATAATTAAATATTTATTCGAAAGACACGTGGCGCCATCTATTATCATAAGAACGTTATTGTTGTTTTCCTCGGGAACAGTAATTTTTTTCGGGATGAAAGGTAGCCCATGTCCGTTTCTGTACACCTGACAACGTCTATGCAAAATTTCAAAATTATCGGTTCAGTGGTTTAGGCTTGAAAAGGTAACAAGCAAACAAACTCATTTTCGCTTTTATAATATTAGTTGGGATTATAAAGCTAAAGAGTTTGTTTGTTTGTTTAAACGCGCTAATCTCAGGAACTACTGGAATTGAAAAATTATTTATCGAGGAAGGCTATAGGCTATATAACATACGCTACGAGCCTACGACCCATGGGGGCGGCGCAGTAATCATAAACGCGGGTGAAGCCGCGGGAACATCTAGTTATGAATACGCTTACACGTTATCAGAGGAACAGAACAGGGCATACGATACCTGTCATCCCGAAAAAAGTTTTATCGATATAAACGAAAAAACATTAAGTAACGCGAGCGAAGCTGCGGGCAAAATCTAGTAATATTATAAATGCGAATGTGAGTTTGTTTGTTACGCTTTCACGCCTTAAGTACTCGACCGAGCATCATGCAATTTCGCATACACGTTGTGAGGGGAACAGAAAAGGACATACCTTTCATCCAGAAAATTTACTCTTCCCGAGGGATAGGACTGACAAAACCTACATTTACGGTAGTAAGATTTAAATATTTATAATACTCGGCCTTTCTCTATGGCATTCTGATAGATAGCCAGTATACTCAGATATTTGAGAAGTTATACAATTAGCTGTAGCATCGATAGCTCAGTGGGGAGACCAACAGACTGCAATGCAGAGGGTCTCGGGTTCGAACCCACGTCGCGCACCTCTGACTTTTGGAAGTTATATGACTTTTCAAAATTATGTGCGTATTGATTGACAATTATCGCCTGCTCCTTGCCTCGGAGAGCACGTTAAGCCCGGTCCCGGCTGCCATAAACATCTATGGCAGTCGTTATTGGGAAGTCAGTGCCCTCTAATATCCTGACACTGGTCTAGCTTTAGAGTATCGTTGCAGAGGTCAGATGGCAGTCGCTCCGCGTAAAAACTGATATCCAGTCAAATCCTGTTAGACTAGAAAGCCGACCCCAAGTGACTTGGGAATAATAAAGGCTAGGAGAAGAAGAGACAATTAGCTATAATTGGATGACGAGCAATCGATGCTGATGAATAAGTTATGGTGACCTTACGATGCCTTGAATACGCAGCAGATCAATAATGTTATACCGTAACTAGTAATTCTTATTTCTAGTAGGTAGTTATTATAACTTGCTGCCTGAACCTGAAGTATTCCTTCTTTCTACCTATAATCTAATCTTCCATACTAATAAATAAAATATCATTTTTGAATCAAGGAGTTTTTTTCTTTAATTATTACTTTGATAATTTTTTCGTTTGACTTTACTGTTTTTGTCTTGAACAATAGATTTTTATATTTATTTATGGGTGGTCCCAGTTGCCGGAAGAAAAATATTGAAATTAAATGGATCCGGCAACTGGGACCGAGGTCCGAGTTATTGCGGTCCTAGTCGCCGGAATTCTCACATTGACTGATATTGTTTTACCTTTACGCGAATGCTATACATCTATACAAATAAATAAAATTGAACAGCTTTTTATCTAATGCATATGAAAGTATATAAGGTACCTATACAAAAACGTCAATTTTAAAAATGTTGTCTGTCTGTATGTCTGTTTGTTCCGGCTAATCTCCGAAACGGCTGAACCGATTTTTACGGGACTTTCACTGGCAGATAACTGATGTTATAAGGAGTAACTTAGGCTACTTTGATTTTAGAAAAAAAATAAGGTTCCGCGGAGACAAACACTTTTTAATTAAAATCTACGCGGACGAAGTCGCAGATAACAGCTAGTTTATAATAAAGACTAATTAATACAAGTGACAACTTTAGCTTTCTAATGGTGAAAAATTTTTGATTAGGTTGAGTAGTTTCGAGTTAGGTATATCCTTATAAACAAACAAACAATCCATCAAATCTTTCCTCTCTATAATTAATATAGATATACTTATATATACAACAAATCATTCACAATGATAACATGACACACTGACGTCTCAACAAATATAATTATATATCGAGTAGGTACTCGTTAATATCTTAACGTGCTCGCCACGTGCCTCTCGAATGTACATACAATACAAATAATATACAATCTATATATTAATACGTGAAGCAAAAACTTTGTACCCCTTTTTACGAAAATTGCGCGGACGGAGGAGTATGAGATTTGGCACAGCTAAAGTTTATATGGAGAAGGAGGGGCGAATCCTAATATTTATATAAAATATGCATTAGAAATATATTAAATTTATGGAAACACACTACACGCACACAACCATGCATTTGACACACGCAGTCGAAGCGCGTAACTATGGTTACATATATCAATATATAATGACATATATCAGCAATATCTTACAGGCAAACTTTGGTCGAATTTCGAGCACTAGGCGACCGCTAGTATTTCTTAATATCAGCTCTGTATATTGATCTCAATCCTAATATCCTTATCCTTATTACCCTTACTTAATATTATAAATTCGAAAGTAACTCTGTCTGTCTATCTGTCTGTCCGTCTGTTACCTGTTCCCGGCTAAACCACTCAACTGATTTAGATGAAATTTGGTACAGATATAGTCGAAAACCTGGGGAAGGACATAGGCTACTTTTTATTGATGTAGGTACCACGCGGGCGGGGCCGCGCGCAAAAGCTAGTCTTATATAAATATTAGGATTCGCCCCTCCTTCTCCGTATAAACTTTAACTGTGCCAAATTTCATACTCCTCCGTCCGCGCAATTTTCGTAAAAAGGGGTACAAAGATTTGCTTCACGTTTTAATATATAGATAATATCAGCCCTGTATTAAACTGTCCCACTGCTGGGTACGGGCCTCCTCTCAGTGTGAGGGTTAGCCCATAGTCCACTACGCTGGCTTAGTGCGTGTTGGCAGAGTTCACATATTATCTTCGTTAACATTATAGAGATCTTTTAAACATGCATGTTTTCTCACAATTTATTCCTTCACTGTTAAAGCGAGCAATAGTTAACTTATTTAATACGCACATAATAATCCTAATCCTAACTCCTAACTAATATTATAAAAGCGAAAATGAGTTTGTTTGTTTGTTTGTTACCTTTTCACGCCTAAACCACTGAACCGATCATCCTGAAATTTTGCATATACGTTGTCAAGTGTACAGAAACGGACATAGGCTATCTTTCATCCCGAAAAAAAAAACTGTTCCCGAGGAAAACAACAATAACGTTCTTATGATAATAGACGGCGCCACGTGTCTTTCGAATCATGATTGAATTATATTATTACAAGCAGAGTACAACCCGAATTGATTGTCAAATTCTAAATTAACGCGAGCGAAGCCGCGGCGAAAAGCTAGTAATAATAATAAATAATTTAATGCCAAAAAAAAATTGTGTATATTATACAGTAGACAAAAACCGTCCACACTAGGCTAGGCCTGTCTCGTGGAAGGTTTTACAAGCGAATTATAAATCGTTTAATAATAATAAATCGTTTATTTCATCACATACAGGGTTTTACATTAAATCATCTTGGACCCCCTTTTAAGCAATAATTTGCTTGTATTAGGGGGAACAGCTCTTCCTTTGACTCTAACATTAGTAAGTGAATGAAAATTTTAAAAAATATATTTGAAAAAGGCATGCAATTTTATTACTCTCTAAAAGTAAAAGTGCGCAAATGTATGTAATGTGAATGTGTGTGTGTGTGAATGTGTGTGTGTGAGTGTGTGTGTGTGCGTGTGTGTGTATTTGTTTTTCAGCCCTACGACAATGTCTTGGGATCGGAAGATCTGACTATGACGGAAGATCTTATATTTTGACTAACAAAATATAAGATTGGTACACAGTTTTAAGTACTTATAATCTAAGCAACATAACTATGTAAAGTCAGATGCGTGCCTCAGATTCGAACTGAAGACCTCTGCGTGGCAGTCCCACGGTCTCGCACTAGACTATCACATCACATACATGATACAATACACGTGTCATAAATTATAGTTCAGATCGCGATGCCATAGCTATTATTTTCGAACGGAGACACAAACTACAAAATTACAGATGGCCAGCGAATATATAAACGGGATAAAATATAATGATCATCAAAAATACTAATTGGTCAGCAAATATTGCACAGCATAACGAGCATCTATACGCCTCAAATCACTGCATTCCGTCTCGGAAGTGTTAGGTTATGTGAGGTTCCTTTTTTTAAACCCACCCAAAAATAGGAGCCCCGCGAGGCGGGGCTCCGTCGACTTAGTTTGATCTCTTTAAAGTTTGCTGGCCATGAGTTGCTGATCAATTAGCTATTTCTGCTCACAGATTATATTTTTCTGTCCACAAAAATACCAATACTATGCTAACCATTTAAATAAAACCCTATATAAACTGCCTCGTTGCATTGGTAGTGAACGCGACTGCTTTGCACATGGTCTTGGGTTCGATTTCTGCGTCGTACATATTTGTTTACTAAGGCCATTTTACACGATGCAAATTTCTCCAATCAAGTGTCATGCTATCCCTATTTTACCCGTCAAATTAGATAACACTTGCCATATGTAAGAGCTTAAAGACACGAATTTGCACGGATGGCGAAATGGTTGTGGGTTCGAATCCCACACGGGGCAAAACTTTGTATGTTCCACAAATGTTTGTTCCAAGTCTGGGTGCTCTTTGTGTCCGTTATTTAAATGTTTGTAAAGTCACCCGCGACACAGGGATTATACCTAGTGCGAGAGCTGTCATTTTAAAACAAGAAATTAGGCTTTAATTGGCGGAAGTAGAAGGAAAAAAAATGGATTATACATAGTCTCACATCCCTTTATCTTATCGTTGACATTAATTAATTGCTAGATTACGTATAAAAAAAAAACGGGTTGCACTCCGGGAGTGCCGGCAGAAGTGAAAACTTGAATATTAACGTTGTGCATTTTTGATATTTTGGAATGGTTAGGGTATAATTTTGCACGAATTGCTTTAATTATCAGTATAAAAGTACTATCATTTATGTGGTAAAATACAATATTCATTTATTGCGCTATCGTACACAAACATGACAATTCTCCCTCCGTCTTACGAATTTTCGATCAGGTAACGTGTACTGACGCGAGTTTAACATTTTTTACCCATCACAAAAAAGTGCACAACGCCGCTAAAGAAGTGTTCACTTTAATAAGGTGATGAACATCGCCTGACGCGTAAAAAGAAATCAGCAGCAAAATCAATATATATCAATCAAACCACTATTCAATGAAGCTTCGAATATATAACATTAGCTTTTACCTGCTGCTTCGCTTGGAAACAGTACTTTTTTGGATTAAAGACAATGTGTAAGCGAAACTGGTCGACAATTTAAGGCTTCATTCCCTCGTACCCTATGTCCTTTTCTGTACCTCTGACAACGTGTATACGAAATTACATGATGCTCGGTCGAGTAGTTAAGGCGTGAAAGCGTAACAAACAAACTCACATTCGCATTTATAATACAACTAGTTTTTGCCCGCGGCTTCGCTCGCGTTAATTTAGAATTTGACAATCGTTAATTCGGGTCGTACTCTGCTTGTAATAATATGATTCAATCATGATTCGAAAGACACGTGGCGCCATCTATTATCATAAGAACGTTATTGTTGTTTTCCTCGGGAACAGTAATTTTTTTCGGGATGAAAGGTTGCCTATGTCCGTTTTTGTACACCTGTCAAGGTATATGCAAAATTTCAGGATGATCGGTTCAGTGGTTTAGGCGTGAAAAAGTAACAAACAAACTAACTCATTTTCGCTTTTATAATATTAGTTAGGATTAGGAAGGATAATATTAATGTTTATTGATAGAAAAAAGGAGTATAATGTGTGGAACTTATTCTATGACTAAGTGTGCGTCCACATTGGCAGCCTAGCGTGGTTGCGACAACGGGCGCGAAGTATCAAACATATGAAACCGCCGTTTGCGTCCATAGTGTAGTGACTAAGGCGGGCGCCTAGTGCGACCGACCCGAGCGAGATAGCGCGCGTAGTTTTCAAACGTTCCTATCCGCGCGTTATGGCCACTCTACAGGCCTAGACAGCAAGCAACCTAATACGCGGGTGGCGGGGGTATCTAACTAGTTCAGTTTTGTCGCTCGGCGTATGCGCGTCTAAAATACTTTTTTTTGTAAAATGGCGGTTAATACTGAAGTATTCATAAGTGCTATTCATACAAATGAAAAAAAATCACCGTTTATTTATCTGTTTTTATTTATTTCGTGCACACCGTCTCTTGTGTCCAACACCTCCCATCTCAGGATCGGACTATCTAGTAAAAAAAATGCCAAATTCTCGTCCAATGGTTTGTAACACCTGAAATACGTCTTAGCCCGCAGGTCACTGTGGCCACCCGCTCGCGCCCGCCGTCGCGCCCGCCCCAGGCCCTAGTCACCGCGCATTCACTGTAGACGCACACTTAGAGTTGGCACAATAGTTACTAATACTGATTTCCAAACTAGACTATAGCCTGTATTTTGAAAAATACAATATAAATAATACGTGCAAGCTCTGGAATGAACTGCCAGCTTCGGTGTTTCCCGAGCGCTATGATATGTCCTTCTTCAAACTAGGTTTAAAGAGAGTTCTTCTTTCACGGTAGGCAGCGGCTTTGCTGTGTCCTGACATTGCTGAATAGTCCAGGCATATTAGGGGTTTCACCTCGGAATGAGAGATAGTCAGCTATAAACTTGTATAAACCTTTATTTTGACACCCTGAAACTTGTCTCAAAACCTACCTATCGTAGGGTGTCCGCGTCTACAGATATTCCAAGGTCAAAGGTAAAAAAATCGATGTTTTACACATTTATTGCAAATATCTCGTTTTCTATGGGTTTTACGCTATTTGTAATTACTATAAATATTGTAGAGGATTAAATTCTCTACAACTTTTGTTAAAACATTTTTTTTATATCTTGAACCATTTTCGAGATAGAGGGCAGAGCGCGCGTAGTGTTTTACTATTTAGAGTATCATTCGAGGTAAAACTGTAGTCCCGATTAAAAACACGCCGTATAAAGTTTACAAATTATTGATAAATATATAATTCTAAATAATTTGTATTTTTTATTAACTATTACATATATAGATTCACGCCTATTTCCTAGAGGGGTATGCAGAGACTACGGATTTCCATAACCATTACGTTATAATTCATATTTTTTTCAATAATTCAGTATCTATTCTTTAAATACTTACCTACACGTGTAATTACAAAGTTATTAAGGGAAATACTCTAATTATTTTTTAATTCTAATCTTATTTATACTAATTACTTCCTAACTCAATAAAAAGGAAATAATTAATTATTAATTAATGTTTTTATTGAATAAACCGTTTCATACATTTATGAACGCTGAAATTAAAAAATTTAAGGACTACAGCACAGAAGTCGTGTCACAGCCACTTATTGATACTCTTTAATGATACTCTAAATAGTAAAACACTGCGCGCGCTCTGCCCTCTATCTCGAAAATGGTTCAAGATATAAAAAAAAATGTTTTAACAAAAGTTGTAGAGAATTTAATCCTCTACAATATTTATAATAAATACAAATAGCATAAAACCCATAGGAAACGAGATATTTGCAATAAATGTGTAAAACATCGATTTTTTTACCTTTGACCTTGGAATATCTGTAGACGCGGACGCCCTACGATAAGTAGGTTTTGAGACAAGTTTTAGGGTGCCAAAATAAGGGTTTATACAAGTTTATAGCTGACTATCTCTCATTCCGAGATACTTGCCCTAATTTGACTAATATTCTTGGACTAGAAGTCCATAAGCAGCGGTTCCCACTTTCCATCAGGTCGGCCACTTGCACGTCTGCCACCAATGGCCGTAAAAAAAAAAAGTTTTATCCGTCAAAAGCTAGTCTTCTTCTTCTCCCTAGCCTTTATTATTCCCAAGTCACTTGGGGTCGGCTTTCTAGTATCCGGCAAAAGCAACTATTAACGTAAATATGTTGCTTGTATTGAACTCTCCATCTGTATTTGTCTATTTTGTGGCAAAAACTTCGTTGACGTAGGTAATGACTTACTATTTTACTGTCGGACGGTAATTGTTAATTATCTAAACGGCGTATAGCAGGAAACTATGACCATGTTTATTGATAACTAGCTGTTACCTGCGACTTCGTCCGCGTAGATTTTAACTAAAAAGTGTTTGTCGCCGCGGAACCCTATTTTTTTCTAAAATCAAAGTAGCCTAAGTTACTCCTTATAACATCAGCCAAGCAAAATCGGTTCAGCCGTTTCGGAGATTAGCCGGAACAGACAGACAGACAAAAATTTAAAAAATAGATGTTTTCGTATAGGTGCCTTATATACTTTCATAGGCATTAGATAAAAAGCTGTTATTTTGACATTGCAAACAGACACTTCAATTTTATTTATTTGTATAGATTAGCTGTTATATCGCATCGCCCGCGCGTAAATAATTGTTACGCGGTAGTAATTTTTCTTAAATAAAAGTAGCCTAAGTTACTCATCTTATAACATCAGTTATTTGCTAGTGAAAATGCTGTCGAAATCGGTCCATCCGTTTTAGAGATTAGCCGGAACAAACAGACAGACAGCCAAAAAAAATTGATTTTTTGTTGGAAGTACGTACTGTATATGCTTTCATATGCATTTAGAAGAGTTGTTATTTGGACATTACATACAGACACTTCAATTTTATTTATTTGTGTAGATAACATCTATGTATATGGTGGCCCAGTGCGGATTGGCAGACTTCACATATCTTCGAGAACATTATGTAGAACTCTCAGACATGCAGGTTTCCTCACGATGTTTTCCTTCACCGTTAAAGCAAGATTTAATAAGCATATAACTGAAAAGTCAGAGATGTGCCTTGGGTTCGCATTCAAGCCCTTAGCGTGGCAGTCCAACGGGTCATCTGTGGCTAGCTTTTCCCCAGATTCTTTGTTTATATTTAAAAGCTTTACTCTTGACGGTGGAATATACGCCATCTTTCTCGATTTTCGGCCAATACCTCGACCTCCTTTTAAGACACTAGATGTTGCCGCGGTTTCACCCGCGTTTATCGTCACTGCGCCGGCCCCGTGGGTCGTAGCGTGATGTTATATAGCCTATAGCCTTCCTCGATAAATAGGCTATCCAACACTAAAATAATTATTCAATCCGAACCAGTAGTTCCTGAGATTAACGCGTTCAAACAAACAAAGTCTTCAGCTTTATAATATTAGTATAGAAACCTTCGCCTTTTTTTTTTGGTCAGGGTCTGCTATTCCGGGTTTGCCCCTTTATCTCTTTTCTTCCATTATTCCTTCTAAGATGGTTGGACCATGTAAGACCATGCTCTTTCGAAGGCTAATTATTAAAAAGTCGTAGTTACACACACTAACACATTAGTTCGCTGGTTGTTAGTTTTAGTAGAAGGCATTTGTCATCACATCATCATCATTGAGTAGTAGAGCCTCGCTGATTTCAGCATTAATCGGCTCGACCAGGGAAGGACTACCCTCTCACAGAATATCGACGTGAAATAGCATTATTCCTACTGTTGAGTTTCGTTCGGTGAGTGAGAGTGCCGGAGACCTAATCTCCCCCTTTCCCCCATTCCCGCTCCTTCTTCTTCCCACTTCCTTTGCTAAAGGCTCGGCAACGCGCAAGTGATGCCTCTGGTGTTGCAGGCGTCCATAGGCTACGGTGACCACTTACCATCAGGTGGGCCGTATGCTTGTTTGCCAACATAGTTGCATAAAAAAAAATTACAAACATGCTCTGCCATCTTTGTTTGTAGGCTTTTCACATAATTTTGTTGTCTCAACTATGAGTGCTGTGTTAGCTCGTAAGTGGCGTACATATGTTAGATCTCATATATTAGAATCTAAATTTTTCACTAAATCTATACTAATATTATAAAGCTGAAGAGTTTGTTTGTTTGGTTGAACGTATGCTCGTCTGCCATTTTTTTAGTTGTATAAAAAAAGAAAGAAGAGACATGGCAATAACTACGACTTTTCAATAATTGACCTTCGAAGCAACATGGCCTGCCTTAATCCAAACATCACAAGGTGGAATGAATCCTTATGATGTTTTTCATAAAGTCGTCATATCTCTTCTTTGTCATATCTTTTCTCTTCTATTCTCTATTGTTGTCAAAATGTTGCGTTCTTCTTGGACAAGGGTCAGTACTTCCACGTTGCTTTTCTTTTCTGTCCAGTTGATTCTTTTCATGTCCCTCCAGAACCACATTTGGACTGCTCCCAGTCTTTCCCGGTCTTTCCCCAGATTACGTTTAAGTATATTGTACGGGTTATTTAGTTAGTGTACGGGTCACGAGTTCATTACCGTACATTACCAACGGTGCCGACGCAGCACCTACGTCCAATACTAACATGCGTCATAAAGTATTTCGCAACACCTTTTATATTAATAAGCTATTAACCAAGTAATAACGAGTACATTATTAACTTATATCTACAACACACTATCAAGGAAAGATAAGCCACCGTTGTTTACATTGTAATAATTTTAAACTAACTTAAGTATACAGTAAGATATACAGTGTCTAACTTTCGGCTTTCTTTCCTTTCGTACTCCATTACAACTCTACCAATACCATAAAGTGTAAAGTGTGAAGGCTAACTGGCCCGAACAGTTAGTAACTCCGCACACTATAATAAGATTTTGAAGTATGTAGTAGAGAAAAGAATTATAACGTAAATAATTTATTTAAATTATTAGTAGATAAGTTACAGTAAAAATAAGACTAATTCTTTCTCTTAATGCACTCGTAAAGTTTACTTATGTTCGGTTTACGTTCAACTGAGTCAATGTATTTTGTTGTATCGCTAATTTATAGTATGTAGCACACGATAAGTGCTGAGCGCGCAGCTACACGCGCTGTGCAACTTGTGGTGTGGGCAGCAATGTACGGTAGTGAGACCGTACATATATTTTAATATTTCAGTTTATAAAATTGATTAATAGATAAATGTTATAAAAACTGATTATCTTGTTGAAGAAACCAGTTCTTAATGATGATTACAATACAAAGTTCGATTCATCTATACTTATAAGATAAACAGGTAGGATTTGATTTTTTGTTAGCAAAGATTTAACTTGAACATGAAGAAACTATAATTTGTTTATATCTAATAGTATATAATTAGTGATATTATGATATTTCGTTAATAATTCATGTTTATATCTTTTTTTTTTCTTCGTTGTTCTTTTTGTTAATTATTTATGTTTAAATTTAATTACATATTTTAAGTTAATTATTATTAGCATCCGTGCAGTCACCAAAGGGATCTAGTTGAAAACCAGCGCAAGGCTTCCTTAGCCTTGCATATGCTGAACTAGGTCCCATTTGGCAAAATTTAATTATTTTATATTTAGCTTGTTTATATTTATTTCGGACTTCGGGCAGATGCTGGATGCGGCAAGCTGAACACAGGGCGCTATGGCGCTCTTTGGGGAGGGCTATGTCCAGCAGTGGACTATTTTAGCCTGATGATGATGATGATGATATTTATTTCTTTTTAATTTGTCAAATAAATTAATTTTCTTTCTTCTTCTTTCTTCAACCGTTTTTGAAGTGATAACTTCTTTAGGCGCGTTGAGTTTTTTTTTTTTGGTTTATGAAGAAGTGTTTATGTTCAAGGATTAAAGTTTTCACTTCTATCGGCAGTTCCCAAAGACTGCTCCAATTTTTTTTTATGCATTCACCATTAGAAATCTATATTATCAGCAAGTAACTTAGGCTATAATTTATTTATTAAGAGTACTTTTACTATCTTAACCTAACATTTTTTTATGCGAGCGAAGCCACGAGCAAAAGCTAGTAGAGTTTAAATAAACCATACCACGTAGACAAGTGTATTATAAAAACCAGAGGCAGATTTATGAACACGCTTTTATTAGCTTGGTATGTATCTTTGTATATATCTTTGAACGTGATTTTCATCCTTCTCAAACCGATGCGCTGACGCGGCGGATTGATGTGAAACTCTGCACACTTATCGAGGATCGATGACAATAACATAATTTAGAAAAAAAAATTAAAAAAAATTAAATAATTTTAATGTAAGAAAGCACCCCACGCTTTTTTACATTAAAATTATTAAATTATATTATTTTTTATATTTTAAAGCGTGTTTTTTAGTTTTTTAAACTAGCGACCCGCCGCGGCTTCGCACGCGTAGTACAAAACCTTAACAAATTATACACCTAAACCTTGCTCATGAATCACTCTGTCTATTGGTGAAAACCGCATGAAAATCCGTTTAGTAGTTTTTGAGGTTATCGTGACCAGGTACGGCGGGAGACTTTGTGTGACTATAAAAAGTTAGTTAATTAACCTGTATATAGCCTTGGCGAAATCTAAATGAAATGTGATTATAAGGGTGAGGTTATCTATATCTATACAAATAAATAAAATTGAAGTGTCTCTTTGTAATGTCAAAATAACAGCTTTTTATTTAATGCATATGAAACTATATAAGGTACCTATACGAAAACATCTATTTTTAAAATTTTAGTCTGTCTGTTTGTTCCGGCTAATCTCCAAAACGGCTGAACCGATTTTGACGTGACTTTCACTGGCAAATAGCGGTTATAAGGAGTAACTTGGGCTACTTTCATTTTAGAAAAAAAATTGTGTTCCGCGGCGACAAACACTTTTAGTTAAAATCTACGCGAACGAAGTCGCAGGTAACAACTAGTAGACAATAAAACCTTAATAACGATCAAACTTAAAATTTAAATCAGTTAAGGTCGAATTTCGACCACTAGGCGAACGCTAGTTGGAATAATTCGGCAAACCTTGAACACACAATACTCATTTTTTGCACAGTTGTGTTAATTCAAACTTAATGAATGTAATATTATGATTTGCGTTTTTTGCTAAACACTTATAGTCTAACTTGATATTGCCTGCGACTTCGCTCGCGTAGATGTTGGTTAGGTTATGATCTTATCTTATGTGGGGGTCAGTCAGTGCAGACCGGCGACACTTCGACCCAATGGGATCTTTTGTGTCGACACTCTCCCAATAACGACTGCCATAGACGTTCATGGCAGCCGGGACCGACGGCTTAACGTGCTCTCCGAGGCACCGAGCAGGCGATAGTTGTCAATCAATACGCACATAATATCGAAAAGTCATATAACTTCCGAAAGTCAGAGGTGCGCGACGTGGGTTCGAACCCGAGACCCTCTGCATTGCAGTCTGTTGGTCTCCCCACTGAGCTATCGCTGCTTGCTAATCTAAAAGACGGACGAAATGACCTCATGTTATTGTCGTTACCGTCATACAAGGATGTACCTATCTACATATGTAAATAAAAATCAATTGTCCCAGGTACCTTTGACGGAGCCCCACTTAAGAACGGCTCGACCGATTTGGTTGCTTTATTTGTTGTGTCTGTAACTGCCTCCGTGGCGCAACGGTAGTGAATGCGACTGCTGTGCATGAGGTCTCGGGTTCGAATCCCGGGTCGGGCCAACAAAAAGTTACTGAGTTTTTCTGTTAAGTAATCTCAATAGTAGTCTGGAGCGGTCCGACCGTTAGGGTCCCATTCCGGTACGCCCCCGGCCAGCACGCACCCACAGTGAAAAATTTGTCTGTGGGTGCGTGCCGAAACACAACAACAATCAAACTAAGCTTTATAATATTAGTATAGACTACATGTTTCCGCGGTTTCACCCGCGTTTATCGTTACTGCGCCACCCCCGTGGGTTGAATCGTGATGTTATATAGCCTATAGCCTTCCTCCATAAATAGGCTATCCAACACTAAAAGAATTTTTCAAATCGAACCAGTAGTTTGTTTATCTATACCTTCATGGCAATCTCGTAGCGTAAGCGGGTGACCAACATTTATTATATTAATATGTGCTGCTGGCAGAGCTGTCACTTTTAATTAATGTTTATTAAATATATACTTATCTATGTGTTCTCTTAAAAAATTTACATACCTATATATTAATACGTGAAGCAAAAACTTTGTACCCCTTTTTACGAAAATTGCGCGGACGGAGGAGTATGAAATTTGGCATAGTTAAAGTTTATATGGAGAAGGAGGGACGAATCCTAATATTTATATAAAATATGCATTACAAATACATTAAATGAATGAAAAAACACAACACGCACACAACCATGCATTTGACACACGCAGTCGAAGCGCGTAACTATGGTTACATATATCAATATATAATGACATATATCAGCAATATCTTACAGGCAAACTTTGGTCGAATTTCGAGCACTAGGCGACCGCTAGTTTACATAATATTTTGAAAGCTTTCGTGTTTTTAGAAATAAAGTATGTTTCTTTCTTTTTTTCTTTCTAGTTCCTGAGATTAGCGCGTTCAAATAAACAAACAAACAAACTGTTCAGCTTGATAATTTTAGTACCTATAGATTATATTTTTGTTTGAAGTGTGAATTGGTCGACATTGTTGTTAGATATCAATAAAATACACTGTGTAGGTTTGAAGATAATCAACTCTTTTAGAGATAATAAAGATGTGAGTAATTTGTCCGTTTAAATCCAAATTTGGTATTCTGTTACTTCAATGATAATATTGCAAAAACTGATAACCTTGACTTAAAGGTTCTTTCAAGTCAAAGTCAGTAGATGTATAAGTTATTTTTAGGACACCACAGTGTGTTGCCGCAGTAGGAATAATGGGTCCGGCCGTTAGGGCCCCATTCCGGTACGCCCCCGGCCGGCACGCACCCACATTGAAAAAATTGTTATTTCGCTACGCCCCCGGCCGAGACGGTCCCATTGTAAAACAACCGGAGAAGACACTTGAGCAAATACTGTCGAAACAAAAATGTTTTTGAATTTAAATATTTTTGTTTTGTGCTGTGTGTATATCATGTATTATCTTTAGAAATAGTAAGATTAGTTTTTAAGTATACTTTTTATAATATGTTTAAAAAATGCTAATTGTTTCGACAGTATTTGCTCAAGTGTGTTCTCCGGTTGTTTTACAATGGGACCGTAACGGCCGGGGGCGTAGCGGAATAACAAATTTTTAATGTGGGTGCGTGCCGGCCGGGGGCATACCGGAATGGGACCCTAACGGCCGGACCCGGAATTATCGCGGGTGACTTTACAAACATTCAAACAACGTACAAAAAGAAAGCCCAGACTGGAACAAACATTTGTGGATCACACAAATTTTTGCCCCGTGTAGGATTCGAACTCACAACCATTTCGCTATCCGTGCAAATTCGTGTCTTTAAGCTCATTTATATATGGCAAGTGTTGTGCTATCTTTATCTAATTTGACGGGTAAAATAGGGATAGCATGACACTTCATTGGAGAAATTTGCATCGTGTAAAATGGCCTTAGTAAACAAATATGTACGACGCAGAAATCGAACCCAAGACCATGTGCAAAGCAGTCGCGTTCACTACCAATGCAACGAGGCAGTTTATATAGGGTGTTATTTAAATGGTTAGGTTAGTATTGGTATTTTTGTGAGCAGAAAAATATAATCTGTGAGCAGAAATAGCTAATTGATCAGCAGCTCATGGCTAGCAAACTTTAAAGAGATCAAACTAAGTCGACGGAGCCCCGCGTAGCAGGGCTCCTATTTTTGGGTGGGTTTAAAAAAAGGAACCTAACATAACCTAACACTTCCGAGACGGAATGCAGTGATTTGAGGCGTATAGATGCTCGTTATGCTTTATGTTTATCTAATTTGACGGGTAAAACAGGGATAGCATGATACTTGATTCGAGAAATTTGCATCGTGTAAAAAGGTCTTCATATGGGGATCGAACTCACAACACTCGGCACGATGCAGTGGCGATGCTTATTTATGTTATTGAAAAACAAATCAACACAAATATTGTTAGCAAGTGGACAAATCATCATCATTTGGCGGCCTCGATGGCGTAGTGGTTAGTGTAACCGACTGTCACGCCTGAAGTCGCGAGTTCGATTCCCGCACAAGTCAAACATTTGTGTGCATGGACATGGATGTTTGTCTTGGCCTGGGTGTTTCTATGTATGATATGTATGTATTTACATAAAAAATGGGGCAGTCTTTGGGGACTGCCAATAGAACTTCAATCGTCGATCATAAACACTACCTTATAAAAAAAAATTTAGAAAGGGGCGGGTCGGATGCTAGTTCCTGATACTCGCTTGGGTGTTATTAAGGGGGTCAAAATTTCGTTATTTAATGCGTAGGACGCACCATTTTTGAGTTATTGTTAATAATCTGAAATAATTGAAATTAAACTACTATATACGGATTTTATCACGTTGTTTATTTGACACTTTATTACATAATTTAGAAACTGTTACACTACTATTACTATTAAACTTTACTAATTTTTCAGCTAATTAAATTATTGAAACTATTAAAGCTATTTATACTATTACTATACTATTATACTATTTATATTTATGTTTACACTTTCCCCGACGTTTCGGTTGCTTTTCAGCAGCCATGGTCACGGGGAGACTAAGATGGCAGTTGTCTCAATGTTCCAGTGTAGTTATTCCAAAGTACCCGAACATAATTTAATCATGGGTGTTTCTATTTACGCATTTATATTTGTTCTTCAGGATCCGAAGTGGTGATCTCGCAGTCAAGATGCTGGATGACGTGTTACCCACCATGCGGAGTCTCAGTCCAGATCTGGATGACATCGGACCCATCACCAAGAGAATCAATAACACTCTCGTAAGTGCACTACTTCTTTTGCTATATTACTGGTTTCGCTTTGTTCTTTTTTAATCATAAAAATGTTTATTTATTTCTCCACAAAGGTATTATGACAAGACATACAAACATTGTACTCTTAGAATTAAGATACACGGCCACTTTTAGGGGGCGGCAAAATTTCACAACAAATAATAATATCTTTATATATATACACTAGCTGTCCCGACACAGCTGTCCTGTAAATACGAAAAATATGTGGTGTCGTGGGACACCAGGTAGGAACGAAGTTCCTTCGGCTAATGTAGAATCGACACAAATTACAAAAAAAATCGTGCTCAATTCACTAAATAGAATAAAGAATATTCATTTATACCAATATATTTAAATGATTCCAAACATTTAAATATATTGGTCATTTAGTGATTTCTGATATCCTGGTATTATACACTACTCGCTTGTGTATGCGACTGTCGCGCCTGCGCACGTCTCATTTAACGGTTTTATTCCACGCACTTTTTTCCACGGATTTTTTCTTACGGTTTTACTATCACATTTTTTTCAGTTCGGTCGCGCAGCAAAATCCCTATCCCCTCCAAGCCTGCCGTAAGGAACTTCGTTCTAAAAAACAAATCTAAACCATTCTCGAATCCACGTGAACATACAAAAAATTTCATCGAATCAGTCCAGCCGATAAGGAGTAGTTTAATTTACAAACACACGCACAGAAGATCTTTATTATAAATATAAATAAATCTTCTGTGCGTGATTCGAGAATTACTATTTTAGATTTGGTTTGTTTTTCACTTTTTTTTCTTGTTTAGGTACAGGACAATCTCTGTCGGGACAGCTAGTTATCTTGTAAATATTTAAACCGTTTGATAACGAACGAGAAGAATGATGACTGTTCTTGTCGAAGAGTTCTTTAAAATTTCTGTAGATATATTATCTATATATTAATACGTGAAGCGAAAACTTTGGATCCCTTTTTACGAAAATTGGGCGGACGAAGGAGTATGAAATTTCGCACACTTATAGTTTATACAGAGAAGAAGTGACGAATGCTAATATTTTTTTTAAATATACGTTAGATTTACATTAAATTAATGAAAAAACACTACACGCACACAACCACTTCGACTACGTGTGTCAAATAGTTTTATTTATTAATTTAACTATGGTTACATAATATCATTATATATTGATATATTATATCAATATATAATGACATATATCAGCAATATCTTACAGGCAAACTGGTCGAATTTCGAGCACCAGGCGACCGCTAGTTAGTATAGATGTGTTTATGCGCTTCGACTGCGTGTGTCAAATGCATGGTTGTGTGCGTGTAGTGGTTTTTCATTAATTTAATGTATTTATTATACATACTTTATATAACTATTATCATTCGTCACTTCTTCTCTGTATAAACTATAAGTGTGCGAAATTTCATACTCCTCCGTCCGCCCAATTTTCGTAAAAAGGGATCCAAAGTTTTCGCTTCACGTATTAATATACAGATATTATAAAGCTGAAGAGTTTGTTTGTTTATTTGAACGCGCTAATCTCAGGAACTACGGTCCGATTTGAAAAATTATTTCAGTGTTAGATAGCCCATTTATCGAGGAAGTCTATAGGCTATATAACATCATGCTACGACCCACGGGGGCGGCGCAGTAATCATAAACGCGGGTGAAACCGCGGGCATATCTAGTAATGTATAACATTCGCGTAAACAAAAGACAATATTAGCGAACTAGTTAAAGTTTTACCACCAAGATAACATAGCATTACGTACACAATCATTATCGAAACAATTATGATAAAATTGCAATCAGTATTTTATCAGTTCACCTGTCCGTTTTTTTTGCTCTTATCTCGGAAACTACTCAACCAATTCGGTTGTGGTTCTAGCGATAAGGAGGCCCCCTTTCCCCCTTCCCGCTCCTTTTCCTTCCCACTATGAGCGCTATGATATGTCCTTCTTCAAACGAGGTTTAAAGAGAGTTCTTCTTTCACGGTAGGCAGCGGCTTTGCTGTGTCCTGACATTGCTGAAGTCCATGAGCAGCGGCTACCACTTCCCATCAGGTGGGCCACTTGATTGTCTGCTAACAATGGCAATAAAAAATTAAAAACAACTTCCTTTCCTAAAGGGTCGGCAACGCGCAAGTGATGCCTCTGGTGTTGCAGGCGTCCATAGGCTACGGTGACCACTTACCATCAGGTGGGCCGTATGTTTGTTTGCCATTTTAGATGTATAAAAAAAAATTGGGACTGTCTTTTGGGACTGCCGATAGAAGTGAAAACTTTAATCCTTGATCATAAACATTTTTATATAAACAAAAACAAAAAAGAAGGGCGGGTCTAATTCTTGACACTCTCTTAGGTGTTGTTATTAAGAGGGTCAAAATTTCGTTATTTTTTGCGTAGGACGCACCATTTCTGAGATATTGCTAATATTCTAAAATAATTCAAAATTGGAAAGCGTGCAAGTGTGACGATGACGAAGCGTGACGATGACGCGAGTTCTATGATTTTTGTTCACCCAAGAAGTGCTCAACGCGCTTAAATAAGTTTTCACTTCAAAAAGTATATTGAGCTACGATTGGGCTGGCTTTGAGCCTATATTACATTTAAATCGGCTGACGAATAAAGAAGATACTGACACAGCGGCAGTGAATACAACAGTTTTTCTTTTACTTTACTTTAAAAAGACAACTTCCGCTCTAGGAATAATCCCTGTGTCGCGGGGACTTTACAAACATTCAAACAACGGACACAAAGAACACACTGACTCGGAACTACTGTTTGTAGATCACACAAAGTTTTGTCCCGCGTGGGATTCGAACACACTACGCCATCGGTATAATATATATACAGAAAATATTTACTCTTCTCCCTAGCCTTTATTATTCCCAAGTCACTTGGGGTCGGCTTTCTAGTTTAACTTGATTTGACTAGATATCAGTTTTTACACGGAGCGACTGCCATCTGACCTCCGCAAGCCGAAGGCTAACGATACCGTAAGGCTAGACCTGTGTCAGGATATTAGAGGCACTGACTTCCCAATAACGACTGCCATAGATGTTCATGGCAGCCGGAACCGACGGCTTAACGTGCTCTCCGAGGCACGGAGCAGGCGATAATTGTCAATCAATACGCACATAATCTCGAAAAGTCATATAACTGCCGAAAGTCAGAGGTGCGCGACGTGAGTTCGAACCCGAGACCCTCTGCATTGCAGTCTGTTGGTCTCCCCACTGAGCTATCGATGCTCAGTTTATTATATTTACTAAAAGCCCTAAATAAACTAGATTTATTTTTATTGGACCCACGTTCGAAAACAGTTTTGATTAGCAGTACATATCTTATGACGTCACATGTTTGTAAATGTCTTCTGCCATTGCTTGCTGTCCAATGTTTATTTACAAACGTGTTACGTCACTTGACCACTCGATACTATATTGCCGAAGTAAGCGTTTTGAAAGTGTATTTCGTAATGATTACTTCTTTGATGAAATCTATACAAATAAAAAAATTAAAGTGTCTGTTTGTAATGTCAGTATAACAGCTTTTTACTAAATGCATATGAAAGTATATACGGTTCTTATAACAAATATAAATTTTAAAACTTTCGTCTATTTGTCTGTCCGTTTGTTCCGGCTAATCTCTGAAACGGCTTGACTGATTTTGACGGGAGTTTCACTGGCTGATAGCTGATGTTATAAGGAGTAACTAAGACTTTTAAGTTAGAAACAAATTAGAGTCCCGCGTAAAAAAATCTTTGGAGTCGCGGCTAACAGCTACTGAATATAATTTTTAAACTAAACATAGGATACATAGATTACTAAATAATGTGAGATAGTTTGAAGAAACTAGTCAAATATCCTCTTAACCAGGGGCAAAATATATTTCTTTGCCGGGACACAGCTCGGGTCCAGCCGTTAGGGTCCCATTCCGGTACGCCCCCGGCCGGCACGCACCCACCGTGAAAAATTTGTTATTCCGCTATGCCCCCGGCCGAGACGCTCCCATTGTAAAACAACCGGAGAAGACAAAATTTACATTAACGCGAACAAAGCCGCGCGCGCAAATTTAATAGACTACAAAAAAAATAAAAAAGTTGGTAACAAATAATATAAAAAATTAAAAATAATAATAATAAATAAATTATAAAGTACTTAATATAATATTATATAATAATTATAATCTTATATTATTTATAATTTAAAAAAAATATTAAATAATATATAATTTAATGTCTTCTGTTTACGCGAATGTTATTCATTGAAATTAAACTACTATATACGGATTTTATCGCGTTGTTTATTTGACACTTTATTTACAACATTTTGAAAAACTGTTACACTACTATAATCACTATTAAACTTTACTAATTTTTAAGCTAATTAAATTATTGAAACTATTAATAGTTTAGTAGTGTAACAGTTTCTAAATTATGTAATAAAGTGTCAAATAAACAACACAATAAAATCCGTATATACCTAGTAGTTTAATTTCAATATTTTTATCTTATTTGTATTAAGTACTAGCTGTTACCTGCGACTTCGTCCGCGTAGATTTTAACTAAAAAGTGTTTGTCGCCGCGGAACCCAACTATATTTCTCTGCCCAAGTTACTTAAATGGCGTAGTTTTTATTATGTAAAGCTAGATAATAGCATGGCTTACTCAAAAACAACATTTAATTATGCGTCGTTAGATTACACGCTGTCACAGAATGCGTAAGAAAAATAAAGATTCACAGCTCTTCCCCCGTAGGTGATAGCGTGATAATATGTAGCCTATATGTTGACCCGACCTGTTAGTAATATTCATGCAAAATTTGAAGTAAATCCATTCAGTACTTTTTGAGTTTAGCCCGGACATACATACAGACAAACAGACAAAAATTCTAAAAACTATATTTTTGGCTTCGATATCGATTGTAGATCACGCCTCAAGTATTCTTTTAAAAAAATATTAAATGTACAGTTTTGACTTGCCTACGATTTTATATTATGTGCTTGTTTGTAATCGCAGGCGCAATACAACATTGCAGTGCGCAAACTTTTTTATTAGTCACATTTCAAGTGTTTACCTACATATGTACCTTGATAAGTTACGTATTAGACGTAGGTATAAGGAAAATGTTGAGCGTAAATATTTAAGTGACCCGCTGGCGATTGTTGTTTAAACCTGATATTTAAAGAAAGAAAGAAAGAAAGAAAGAAAGGAAAAAATCTTTATTGCTTTACAGCTGGGCACAATGTATATAAAGATATAACAAAAATAATAATAAAATCAACGGGTTGCGCTCCCGGGAGTGCCGGCAGAAGTGAAAACTTGAAACGTTGTGCATTTTTGATATTTTGGAATGGTTAGGGCATAATTTTGCACGAATTGCTTTAATTATCAGTATAAAAGTACTATCATTTATGTGGTAAAATACAATATTCATTTATTGCGCTATCGTACACAAACATGACAATTCTCCCTCCGTCTTACAAATTTTCGATCAGGTCACGTGTCGTGACGCGAGTTTAACATTTTTTACCCATCACAAAAAAAGAATGATGAAGAATGCTCTGAAGAGTTATTCCACCTTATCCCGCCCTCCCCTTTCCTATCCAGAACAACGCGTGCTGGGCTCAGATGCCATCCTTACACGGTAGAGTCGATTAGAGCGCGTACCAACAAGTTTGGGTCCTCATACCTCTGCCGAACGACCAAGGCATGGAATTGTCTGCCAAGGCACGTGTTTCCTTCTTCCTTCAATCCTGGGTCCTTTAAGCGGGGCGTGAAAAAGCACCTTCTCAGGCCGTCCAAGTAGAGACCTCAACATCGCCTCGGCTACTATGAGGGCGGTGTGGAGGCCACTGCTCTTAGACCACACGACTGCTTACCATCAGGTGGAGTGTGGTCATTTTTGACGAGCACGATAATAAAAAATAAAAATTGCACAACGCCGCTAAAGAAGTTTTCACTTAAAAAAAGAAAGAAATAAAAAACAGTACCATAAAATATTCAGTTAACATCCTGACATGTGTCTCACAGCTGCAGCAATCAGGACTCCAGTTCAGCATTTGCCTGGGCTCAAGAACCAGGCACTGGTCTTCCACTGGAGCCTGTTACGGTGACGTACAGAAGTCAATAAGTATAACGATATCCTTACTAATTAATATTATAAATTCGAAAGTAAAATGGTAAAATGGTTAGAATAGGAAAAAATAAAGTATTTGGAAGAAAAAAAGTATATTTTAAATTTTTTCTGTTTTTATTTTCTTTTTAACTTATTTTTATGTGCTTTTAGCACATACTAACAATTATTTGCTATCTTAAAAATTTTCAAAGCTTGTTTGTCAATCAAAATTTAAATTTAAATAAATAAACAATTCGTTTTTAATTAAATTTATTGACGTTCTATGTCTTTCTTCTCGCCACTATTCATCACTGAAAAAAATAAGTAAAAGCATCACAGATATGCCAAAGTATAAAGTATAATTACCAAAAATAAAGTAGTATACGTTATTATAAAGTATGGTTGGCAACCCTACTCGTACTATAAGTGAAAAGCTTCATGTGCTCTCGACTTTACCTACAATTCATACTTTTCTCATTCTCCATATCAACTTGCCCCCCTTGGGCCATCGGCTGGCGACGCCCTTGAGTACCTACCGGCAGTCAACACATTAAAAATCAGTTAATTTAATCAATGTATATTAGCATACTGTATACAATGACACAGCGGTTAACACGTCGAGGGTCAAAAGGTCGCGGGTTTGAACGGTATCAGTGAATTTATAATTGTGAGTCTACAGTCTTGTCTTCTAGAAAAAATTATATTACGATATGTTGACTTGAAGTTGATTTTCAGCAGCCATGGTCTGCTGGTTTCAGCTGTGTGTGAACATGTGCAACAGGGGACCAACCACTACCTGAGATTTGACAAACCACAGATGCTCGCTAAAGAACACCGATTCCTACCAAGGATGCTTCGCGAGGCTATTGAAATCAAGAAACATCCTAATTTCAATAGAGAAGATGGTTGGAATGTACCACCAGCTTGGGATCCAGTAATTCAAATAGTCAAACCCAAGAAGAAGCAAATATATAATAATAGTTTCAATAATTTAATTAGCTTAAAAATTAGTAAAGTTTAATAGTAATAGGTAATAGTAGTGTAACAGTTTTCAAAATTTTGTAATAAAGTGTCAAATAAACAACGCGATAAAATCCGTATATAGTAGTTTAATTTCATTGAAGTTGATGTTGAGGATTATTATACCATCCTAATCCTAATCCTAACTAATATTATAAAAGCGAAAATGAGTTTGTTTGTTTGTTACCTTTTCACGTCTAAACCACTGAACCGATCATCCTGAAATTTTGCATATACGTTGTCAGGTGTACAGAAACGGACATAGGCTACCTTTCATCCCGAAAAAAATTACTATTCCCGAGGAAAACAATAATAACTTTCTTATGATAATAGATGGCGCCACGTGTCTTTCGAATCATGATTGAATTATATTATTACAAGCAGAGTACAACCCGAATTGATTGTCAAATTCTAAATTAACGCGAGCGAAGCCGCGGGCAAAAGCTAGTTATATCATATTTTGTTACTTTTCATTTTGTTTTATTTATAAGTGGTTAGGTTTGTTAATCTGTACTAATACTAGAGGTTCCCGCGGTTTCACCCGCGTTTATCGTTACTGCGCCGCCCCCGTGGGTCGTAGCGTGATGTTATATACCCTATAGCCTTCCTCGATAAATAGGCTATCCAACACTAATATAATTCTTCAAATCGAACCAGTAGTTCCTGAGATTAGCGCGTTCAAACAAATAAACAAACAAACTCTTCAGCTTTATAATATTAGTATACCTAGATTATAAAGCTGAAGAGTTTGTTTGTTTGAACGCGCTAATCTCAGGAACTACTGGGTCGAATTAAAAATTTATTTCAGTGTTGTATAGCCCATTTATCGAAGAAGGCTATAGGCTATATAACATCACGCTACGACCAAGAGGAGCAGAGCATAAATGAAAAATGTTGCAAAAACGGGGAAATTTCTCTTATATGAAGCAGACGAAGTTGCGCGAGTCAGCTAGTATGTATATAAAATCTCGTGTCACGGTGTTTATGGTTGCACTGCACCGAAACGGCTCGACCGATTTTTATGAATTTTTCTCGATTTATAATTAGGTACTTGTAGACTTACACTAATGTCTAGAAATTGACAAAATTTTGCGGGAGAATATCTTTGAGACGTCAAAGTACTTTGTTAAATGTTATGAAAACTTTTACAATCAAAATAACTTCAGTTCGCGATTTTATATATGGAAAATATAAGGTCCTTTGAAAAATATTGACTGAATTATTATTTTTTTTAGGTTCTGACCTCAATTTAAGTAATTTATATTACACTATTTGTCCCGACAGACCTTGTCCTGTACAAAAGAGAAAAAAAAAGAAAAAGAAATGAAGCATATCTAAATCATCCTCGAATCCACTTGAACACACACATAAAGTTTCATTCAAATCGGTCCAGCCGTTTAGGAGGAGTTCACTGTCAACACACGTACAGAAGAATTATGTATATACCTACATAAAGATGTTTTTATATACGAAATTAAACCCCGATTTACGCGACTTCGACTTACGCGGTTATCGCTCAGTCCCACCTATCACCTAAGTTCGGGGTATTACTGTATATTAAACAATATTGTGTTCATGCGTAGGTATATTTATTTTTATTTTATTTATTCAGGACAACAAACAATTGTACACTATGCTAAATCAAACGACTTATTACCAAAGTACTTAAATATATGCACAACCAACATCGTTGCCCGCAAAATTAATATTAGTACAAAAAAGATAGTGTTACATATATTAGTTCTGGCATGACAAAGCAATAATTAATTTATTACTTTATTACAAATAATATAATAATAATAATATTCTATCACATACACACAGCAGCATCTAGCCCAAACTAAGCAGAGCTTGTACTATGGGTACTAGACAATGGATAAACATAAATAATATATACTTTTTTTTGTAAATACGTACATATTATACATAGAGACACCCAACAAACATCCATGTTCATGCACACAAATGTTTGACTTGTGCGGGAATCGAACCCACGACCTCATGCGTGGCAGTCGGTTACACTAACCACAACGCCACAGAGGCCAACATCAACTATGATCATTAGCCATTTCGTTGAGTCTCTCAACCACGCATTTCTTGAATTGCCCAGGAGATAGTATAAACAAATCAATATCTGTGAAATATTTATTATAAAGTTTCAAAATGCGGCAAAGTGGTGCTCGCTCGCCCGCATTCGTTCTGCACATCCTTGGTGCAAAAAGGCCCCAGTTATGTGCAGCGCGTATACGATGGGAGCTTATTTGTATTTGATTCATTAGGTTATTACAGTAACATATTTGTCTTTGATATTGCAGTATATCAAAGACAAATATGTATTTAAACAAATATGTGAAGTGTAAATGTAGGAACTTAACACTGATTTGAATATCTTCAATAATGTGTGCTAATTACATGTCAATAAACACTTTTATCTTGAATCATAGGCAGTGGTCCGACCGCCAACGATGAACGAGAAACGAGTAGAACTAGAAACTATAAACGAGTTGACGATCAGCGGGAAGCGAGTGTGTAGTTTCGATAGTTTTGTCGCCGGGCTATAAGCGAGTGTGCAAGTGCGACGAGCGATTACTCGCGCCACTCGCCCGCGGTCGCTCAGTCCTGTGCAAACCTGCGCGCAGCGACGAGCGAGCATCGCTGAACGAGTATCGTTGAGCGAGTTTATTTTTGACAGCTCTTTGCGCTCAGCGACAAATCTAGTAAAGCGAGTCGTCGCCAGCAGTGTGAACAGTCAGAGAGCAACTTTTAATATATGCATCCCTTTCGTTTACACGGAATGTATATTATTTGTGCGTTTCTTGAAAGAGAAAATCGCCGATAGTTAGTCGTTTTCTCACCGGCGCGGCGGTCGGACTACTGCAATAATGAGTTAAACCCGTCCATGACTATGGCTCAGACTAATATTATTAATAAACCATTCCCGTGGAAACTTCGGCATAAAAAGTATATGAAAACATTCTTATATATAAAAGCAACATTGTGTAAAAATTTTAAGTCTATCTATCGACTAGTTTTAGAGTTTTGCTGACACAAACGTGTGGAAGCGAATTTTTTTGGCGCTTTCCCGCCTAAATGTTGACTTGCTAGCGCCACCTACCGAGTCCAATTGTGAATTTAAAACATCCAACAATTCACACAAATACATTTTTTTATCAAATTCGGTCTGACCGTGTTGAGGTTTTAAGTTATAAAAATGGATCTCCGATAAAGAATATATGACACAAAATTGCACATCAATAATATATTTATATAATATGTCTATGAACATAAGTCTTTTATTAGGTAGGTACTCAGTTATAATAATAATAAATCTTTATTTCAGAAAGAGGGCCTCTGCATGTTAGACCCATGTCTCCGTGTAATGCAACAAACAAAGGGCCGGGTTTTTCTAACGTATTAGGAAAATACCCGTGTAAGAGAAACAAATAATAATAATAAATGTTTATTTCAGAAATTTTGTTACCTATATTTTTTTTAAAGAGAACAAACAAATGTAATTTTCAATTACATAAACTTACATTGAAACTTAAATAACTTAAGCAGCTATTTGTAACCATTTTTCATACATGGAACTACTACACTACCTATCAGAAAAATCCTTAATTATCGTATTACTGCACGTCCCGGGCCATGAACCCAGCAATTCGGCTTCTTTGGATGGCATTAAACGTGTTCAGTCTTACCTTATGGTGCTAAGCCCATCAGGTGTCTGTAGATGAACACGAATGCCATCCAAACACCTCTTCGTATATCTAGTCCAGAGTTGGTACGTGTAGAAACTCCGACAGAATGTTTTAAACAAATGTGCTTTTGTTTCCGCATTTATCCTGTAGAAAGAAACCACAACGTTTAATGATATACATACATACTTACGAGTTATATATAGGTACAAAGATACAACTTGTATATTTACTAAGTAATATACTACTCGCCAAATCGAAACCACATGAGGTCAATAATTATTGTAAACAAAATAATCTGAGGAATGAGGATCGCGTCGTCACGAGTCAGTGACGAAAATATTGTGCAATCGTATGAAAGTTGCCGTAACGTCTTACTAGATGGCGGTAAACTAAATATTGTATGTTGATTTTTCTTTACATCGAAGACTGAGTAAATAAAGTTGTTTACTCTGTCTACGATATTTTTTATCTATAGAGTATATTTGTATGTGTTAAGGTTTGTCTTAATTATTTATTCGTCCTTGGTTTTACTCGATTATAATAGTTTTAGCTCGCCCTCTGACTGGCCTAGTGTAGTTGGTATCTAAGTGTTTTAGGGTTTCGCCCCGGTGATAGTGTTCTGACAGCTTCCACACATATATCTCTAATTCCTTTCTTTCTTATTTTCACTAGGATTGGCTTGTTAGTAAATAAAATGAAAAACATATATTTTACAATCATTTTTTATGTAAGTAAACTATTAATACAATAATAATATGCATTAAGTTACATATGGCTGTCTTCATTTTGGACATAAACTTTACACAATCAAAAAGTACAGTAGTATAAATTAAAAACTAAAAAGTATTACTATCTAAGATATTATAATAAAACGAAATCAGATAAGGTATAGAAGTTTTCTGAATCGGAAACTCGCATAACTTTGTTTGTTTATTCGAACATGACGCAGAAACCACTGATTTAATTTTGATGCGGTTATTGCAATTAGAGCCACATTTCGTCTAATTCTATTAAGTATGTGAATTATGTTACATCTGTTTTATCTGCGTAAATAAGGGCAAGAGAATTATAATAAAATGCAAACGGTTTTAATAATCCTAGCTAATATTATAAAAGCTAAAATGAGTTTGTTTGTTTGTTACCTTTTCACGCCTAAACCACTGAACCGATCATCCTGAAATTTTGCATATACGTTGTCAGGTGTACAAAAACGGACATAGGCTACCTTTCATCGCGAAAAAAATTACTGTTTCCGAGGAAAACAACAAAAACGTTCTTATGATAATAGATGGCGCCACGTTTTTTTCGAATCATGATTGAATTATATTATTACAAGCAGAGTAGAACCCGAATTGATTGTCAAATTCTAAATTAACGCGAGCGAAGCCGCGGGCAAAAACTACTACAATATACATCAATGCTATCTATAAACTGTTTTTACGCGTAGAAGCTTCTTTCATAACAAAAAGGCCTAGTTGTTTGATAGCCCTAAGTCATAAGCAGTGCCGGATTAACCACGTAGCAAGAGTAGCAATTGCTACGGGCCCCGCGCGAAAGGGGGCCCCGCATATTTAAGCCCACTCATCTCTGCCTGAGCGTTATTTTTTGAGTGAAACTTATTACTTAAGATGTGGTATATTGAATTTACTTGATGTCACAAAAACGTGAAATGTTACAACTTTTCCTACTAAGACAATCTACGTCAGACAATCGGTAACCGACTATTTTTCCTTGGCGTAAATAAAACACCGAATTTCATACGGTAAACGCATAAGTTCTACAAAAAGTCGCTCGTAAATGTGTAGAATTTCAGTCGGACCAATAATCAGCTCTACAAAAAGTCTGACGTATGCAAGCGCTCTTACCCGAAAGAATTTGCTACGGGCCCCGCGCTTACTTAATCCGGCACTGATCTTAAGCCATATTCAACCACGAAAAACAACATCATAATACCCCCTTAACACAGTCTGCTCAGTAGCCTACCTAGGAGAACAGTACCTACTCCACCTACCATTATTGTAGTTAATGTATACTGTCATCGTGTATAACAATAAGACTGTGTGTATAACTACAATGTAATCTCATTTTTTAAATATATAAAATTTAAAAAAAAATTGAAGTATTAAAAAATATATCAGCCCTGTATATGAACTGTCTCCCTGCTGGGCACGAGTCTCTTTTCATGCCGCGGCCACACATTAGTTATATTTGCACCAATGTAGCTTATTGCGGCCAATACTCCAATGTGTGGATTAGTCTTTGACACAATGTGAACATTGCGTCCAATCACTGTCCTGTATCCAACACCGACGCGTAAAGAGTCGGTTTTTTCAACAAGTTCAAAGGCGAGGGGAATGGAAGCGGAGTGCGCGCGGGCATCTTGGACAGAATGTCGCGCGCGCGCCACACATTGGTCATTTTAATCATCCACCATCTCCTTTACTTTCGTTGTTTTCTTGTACTATGCAAATAATAATTATATGTACCTAAACCATATGCGAAAGCCGCTAGTGCAAATAAGTTATCGTCCATAGTCCGCTCTGCATCAACTGAACAATAAGGTCCGCGCTTGTCTATTTCCAGTGTTTGGTGCAAAGTCGGTCTTGAAGCCAATGTGAGGTGCAGTAGTTTGATTCAATATTGGCCATTCCAAATTAGAGCCAAGCTTGGACGCAAAGTTGAATCAAATGTGTGGCCGCGGCATCAGGGTTAGGCCATAGTCCACCACGCTGGCCCAGTGCGGGTTGTCAGACTTCACATATCTTCGAGAACATTATGGAGAACTCTTAGACATGCAGGATTCTTTACAAAGGTTGCCTTCATCATTACAGCAAGCGATAATAAACTATTTTATACGCTCTTCGAACTCGAGACCTCGGCGTGGCTGTCCAACGTTCTACCACTATGCTATCGTCGCTTTAACAATAGCATAATACTCGCTTTTGCCCGCGTTTTCGCTCGCGTAAACGTAGGTTAGGTTATGTTACAGTAGCCTATGTTACTCGGTGATAATAATGACCTTTCCAATGATGAAAGAATTTTTAAAATCTTTGTTTAGTTTTTGAGTTCAATTCTTACCAACGAAAAATCAAATATTGCCTATTTATAATATGCTAGCGGTCGCCTAGTACTCGAAATTCGACCAACTGATATATATTATGTCATGTTATTATACTCGTATATTGATATATGTAACTATAGTTACGCGCTTCGACTGCGTGTGTCTAATGCATGGTTGTGTGCGTGTAGTGTTTTTTCATTAATTTAATCTATTTCTAATGCATATTTTATATAAATATTAGGATTCGTCCCTCCTTCTCCATATAAACTTTAACTCCGACCGCGCAATTTTCGTAAAAAGGGGTACAAAGTTTTTGCTTCACGTATTTATATAATAATATAGATATTATAGAAGTATAGATATTCTAAAACAGCGGTGATCCTATCAGTACCCTGTAACTATTAACAACAATTAATAAATATATCTCCCAAAATATAATTAACATTCCAACAATAGCAAACGCATAAGCAGGCGGACAATCCTCACGCTGCTTTTCCTTTTGAACGACAAATAGCATCGCACCGGCTAGCAAAGTAAACAGTATTTGAATAAATACAGCTATATAAAACGCCGAAATCATCCATGGAGTATTATTACACAACCCCACAAGAAAAACTGTAGCTAAAGTAATGATTACAAAAACGATAAAACCACTGAAATACAGTATATTCCTCACAAATAACCCGTCGTAGCACTCATCAGGGTTTTTTACAACGAATAATGCGCCCGTCACCATTAGCGGGAATAAATGCATTATGCCTATTAAATAGCAAGCTGTCTTTAATGGAATACAACAACAAAATTTACGTACTGTTATTGTCATGGTTTGTCTAAGGATAACACTTTACTCTTTGAAAGATACAATCGAAATGTCGGTGGATTCTTCTTTGACAGCTGCTGTCATTGGTACGTCACAGAGTATATTTTGTGGTGATGGAAGAGGTTCTTAGTTGTTTGAGTCTGCAGTTTACAAATTCAAATCTTTATTGCTTTACCACAATGTAGTAGGTATATATTTATAATAGTGATTCGCGGATATCTGCGGGGGAATAAAGGTCTGTATCCGTATCCGTTACATTTTTGACGGATCTTTTACTTTATTAATTTTTACATAGAGTCAATTGCCATTTTGTCGGCCTCGTTGGCGTAGTGGTTAGTGTAACCGACTGCCACGCCTGAGGTCGCGGGTTCGATTCCCGCACAAGTCAAACATTTGTGTGCATGAACATGGATGTTTGTCTTGGTCTGGGTGTTTCTATGTATGTATTTACAAAAAAATAAAGTATATATGTATGTTTATCCATTGTCTAGTACCCATAGTACAAGCTCTGCTTAGTTTGGGCTAGATGGTGTTGTGTGTATGTGATAGAATATTATTATTATTATTTTAATTCTATATGTAGATGATTAGGTAGCAATAAAATGCTATTATATTTCAATCAAACTATTTATTATTTTAAAAATAAAATATTTGTCATCAACATTTATCGTAGTGAGATAACATACGATACAATTCTGCACGTAATTTAAAGGAACTAAATCAACTATCTAATATATTATGTTTAAACACTTACTGTAATATAGGAAGTTAATATAAAATATTAATTAAAATATCTTTATAATGAGATCAATTGAATTTAGATCTTTGTAACATTTATTATAGAAAGTTATAAGATCACTTTATAACAAAACTTAAATCTTAAGGTCACGCGCACCGACATCAATTGAGTAAGAAAGTTAAAATCCGTATCCGTATCCGTATCTGCGGATCTACATTTTTAATTATCCGGCACATCCCTAATTTATAATTATAATATATTAATAAACACTAGCAGTCCTGACAGACGTAGTCCTGTACATACTAAAAAAAATATTAACAAAATTAAAATAAAACTATCCTATCTTTTAAGTTGGACCAAATTATAGATAGTTACGAAGTTTGATCAAAATCGGTTCTGTAGTTTCAGAGTTTATCCCGAATATACATCGTGACACGAGATTTTTGTAATATACTAGCATTTGCGCGCAGCCCCGCCCGCGTGGTACCTACATCTATAAAAAGTAGCCTATGTCCTTCCCCAGGTTTTAAACTATATCTGTACCAAATTCCATCTAAATCGGTTGAGTGATTTAGCCGTGAAAAGGTAACAGACAGACAGACAGATAGACAGACAGAGTTACTTTCGAAATTATAATATTAGTAAGGATAGTAAGGATTACTAGATATTCCCGCGTTTATCGTTTCTGCGCCGCCCTCGTAGATCGTAGCGTGATGTTATATAGCCTATAGCCTTCCCCGATAAATAGGCTATCCAACACTAAAATAATTATTGAAATCGAACCAGTAGTTCCTGAGATTAGCGCGTTCAAACAAACTAACAAAAAGTATTAAAGGATTTTCTGCCCGGCAATAATTCATGGTTCTTGAAGATCTTTATAATATAAGGAACCGTGCAAACCAATGGTGTGTTTAATTAAGCTTTTAATAATCGTTTAAGTAATATCATTACGCATCGTCTTCACGTGCAAATAAATTGTATAAATAAAAAATAACAATCGCAATAAATACTGAGCTACCAATTAATTACTCCAGTAGCTGCTAGATGGCGTTTCTCTTAATTTTTATAAATACAGAATGTCCCAGAAGATGTGAATCAAATTGTAACGGGAGATTCCATAAGTAAGGACCTTTCAATTGTGCTAAATAAAAAATAGCCTTGACGAAATTTAAATGAAATGTGATTATATGGGTAAAGATATAAATAATAAAACCTTAATTCACGATCATACTTAAAATTTAAATCAATTATGGTCGAATTTTGACCACTAGGCGACCGCTAGTATACATAAATAGGCAAACAAAGACCCATACCGATATCCGTGACTAAATACTTTTTTCTGTCTACCCTTCCGAGATAATAATTATTTATTTATTAAATACAGTGGTAAAACATAAATACAATCCGTAAAGTAATTAATATAGATAATGTAATATTGCTGCCTGTACCAGGGTAAACCTGTGCCACAGACATTTACTACTAGGAACTAAGTTATATACAACTGGCAGTAGAGCCTCGCTGATCTCAGCATGCATGGGCCGGCTCGACCGGGGAAGGACTACCCTCTCACAGAATATCGACGTGAAATACCAGTATTCCTAATGTTGTGTTTCGTTCCGTGAGTGAGAGTGCCGGAGATCCAACCACCCTCTTTTTTTTTTATACAACTAATTTAGCAAACAAGCATGCTGCCCACCTGATGGTAAGTGGTCACCGTAGCCTATGAACGCCTGTAACACCAGAGGCATCACTTGCGCGTTACCGACCCTTTAGGAAAGGACGTGGGAAGGAAAGGGAGCGGGATGGGATAAAGGGGGTGATTGGGCCTCCAGTACTCTCACTAACCGAACCTCTTTCTCCCTTCCCGCTCCTTGTCATTCCCACGTCCTTTCCTTAAGGGTCGGCAACGCGCAAGTGATGCCACTGGTGTTGCAGGCGGCCATAGGCTACGGTGATTACCATCAGGTGGGCTGTATGCTTGTTTGCACCATAGTTGTATAAAAAAAATATATATAATATGCTAGGCAAGGCTTGTGTTTATTCATGTACAACTTGGTCTGTTATATAATGGTTCACATGCTACAAACTAATTAAAAGCCACTAATTTATTACTTAATTAATTATGTAATGAAAGCAAGACATTCAGAACTGTAATTAATTTATACACATACAAAGGGGCTCTCTGCGTAAGTTAATAGTCAATTATAATTAGGTACTTACGTACCTATTATATGCGAACGGACGGAGTAAATGTCGTGTATTTATAATTACAGCGTAAAATTAAACTCCGTCGCAGTTAAAATATTGTTTCATGATATTATTATGCATGAAATATATTATTCTATACAAAAAACCCGTCAAAATTGAATAACCATACATTACATAGAGAAATATGTCTACAATGCCATCTAGTGTGAGTTGTTTAGCATTATGTGACGCACTATTTCAGCTTTTCCATAACAGATGGCGCTGTAAACAAAGTGATGTAATTTATTTGCGTAATTAAATAATTAAATATTCTGTTAAAAAATGTCTCCCCGTTCACTATTTATTTCATAATAAAACAATAGCTAAGTACAAAGCAACCTTTTGTAATCAGACAAATGTTATCTATTTCGCGATATCGTTTCTCTTTCTAATATATAGCTCCGTCCCTACCTAAACGTCTGCATGACGTGTGCTTTTCACGTTGTGTTCGATCGTGGCGAAGTCAGTCACAAAACGTTTCCGATGTCGTATGATCTTGTTATTTGATGTTATTTCGTCAATTAAACATTATAAATTACCTTTAATTTGTGTTTTAAAGTGATTATTGCTAACATAACTACATTATTAGTGCGAACTTTGTTATATATAAAGTGTATTTCGCGAGTGTTACGCTGTGATATTGTGGAACGCTAAAAAAACAGTATAACTCACTGTTTTCCAAGTGCTTTTACCTGTTTTCGTGGATTATCTTCCGTTATTAAAGGTAACGGAGCGAAACCAACCTTTGATACAGCAGTCTTTGCGAAGAAAATACTTTCATATAATTTTTAACCTAATCATAAACTTTTAGCGTTTTAGGTTACAATAAATTAACATTGGCAGAATAAATACAGTCATTTAGTACATGTGTTAAAAAAAAAACAAATCTAATTGTGCGGTTTGATCGTACGATAATTACCGCCAACCGCGGGTAGTATACTACTCTTATCAGAACTAAGCAATGAACTCACTATTTCTAGGTATTATATTAGCAAACAAAATTAAAGTAGTGGGTATATATATAAGCCACTATTCTACTTATTTTATCTAGACTCGTAAGATACTTATTTTTGTACAGATAGAACAGCAATGAACTTATGCAGGTATATTTGCTATGGCAAACTTTATGTGTAAACATAGGTACCTATATGTTTATTTTATTTTCTTGTCTTATATGAACTTTTAAAGGTCTATTGCTAAGCTATATATGAACTCATTGATTTATGGCCACATTTCTCATAGTGTGGAGTTCTTATTGACATATGAAATAAGCATTGAACTTTTCCAGGTACATTGCTCTGAACTTTTTATTTATTATTTTCACCATCTTATTGGCAGTTTATTTATTCCAATTGGATTGTTATTAGAAATATTTAATGAAGTTTTGATGTTGTCTATGACTAATTACAAGTATTAAATGATTTATATGTAGTATTTTAAGTAGTTGAGGTAGTAATGTCATTCAAAGTACTGCTTATTGATAATTCATATAAATTTCATTTAGGAATGAGATCACCAACTCTCATTTGTAATTTAATCTATATTTGTTATTCTCTTTAATTTAATGATACTCTGATTAAATCCATTATAGATTTAATTGCTTAAGAATTAAATAAATGATAAGTATCCTATTGTATTAGATTAAACATCTATAATACTTGCTGAGATTCTTATTATCTGTGGCATTTAAATAAAAACTTTTTCGAAACATAATTAATGATTTTAAAACTAAAATTCGATTATTTAATCACCAAATTAAGATGAACTGACTAAAATACTTACTTAGGTATTTTGACAGTTTTTTTTAAAACTGTCAAAACATTATTCTCATATAAACTACTATATGTGCCTGCGGTTTCACTCGCGTTAATGGTTACTGCGCCGCTCCCGTGGGTCGTAGCGTAATCTTATATAGCCTATAGCCTTCCTTGATAAATAGGCTATCCAACACTAATTTTTCTATTCGAACCAGTAGTTCCTGAGATTAACACATTCAACCAAACAAACAAACTCTTCAGCTTTATAATATTAGTATAGATGTGATCATTGAAAGTTATCTATTTAACTTATTGACAAGTATTTTAATAATTATACCATATATTTACATGTATTAAGAACTTGTAATGGTAAACAAAATTAAAATGTTGCTTCAGAAATAATAGTATTTATTATAAATAAAAAACAATATTTAGATTAATGACATAATTAAATAATCGGCCTCGATGGCATAGTGGTTAGTGTAACTGACTGCCACGCCTGAGGTCGCGGGTTCGATTCCCTCACAAGTCAAACATTCGTGTGCATGAACATGGATGTTTGTCTTGGTCTGGGTGTTTCTATGTATAATATGTATGTATTTACAAAAAAAGAAGCATATATGTATGTTTATCCATTGTCTAGTACCCATAGTACAAGCTCTGCTTAGTTTGGGCTAGATGGTGTTGTGTGTATGTGATAGAATATTATTATTATAATCAACATTAATACATAAATTATTTACAAGAAATATAAACTAAAGAGAAAAATTAAAACAGCAAAATTGAAAAGCGTCACAATATTCCTCCGCATTTATTACAAATAATTTATCCATAAATAGTTAGAAATAAGACAATGAAAAGCTTTGTCTGGCCCCGAGGGCTATGCACTTGCCAATAGATTACTTATTAACATAAATATTTGAAAATTATTTCCTTGTAATATTACATGTAACAATAGATTCCTTTGGTTTATTGCTTCCATGATATTGGTACTGCATAAGTTTACACTTGGTTTTTCAAGTAGTTGTAACTTGTACAGGTCCTTGCCACCAATATGTCCAATATTCATAACTTAGTGCTCACTAGTGCCGACTGCATGGCCAAAGAGTGTCGAAGAGAAATAGCATTATCGCTAAAAATTAATCCCCCTAATAATCTTTATTTTTATCGGTACGAACCATGGTGCCTAGTATTTCAAGCAATAATAGGTTCACAGTAACTGTTAACCATCATGGATTTGCCATGAGTATAAAAAAAATATTATGTTAGTATTAGTATACTGACTCAGCAATAGTGAAAGTAACTGCTCTGTGTGAGGTCTCAAGTTCAATTTATGGATCGGGCAAACTCATAAAACTAGTAATGTTTGTGTTAGTATGCTGACTCTGTAATTGTGACTACTGCACATGAAGTCCTGGGTTCACATTCCATGTTGGGCAAAGTGTTTTTGGAATACTAGAGTATTGAGTAATATTGAGTAGTAGAGCCTCGTTGATTTCAACATGAATGGCCCGGCTTGACCGGGGAAGGACTACCCTCTCACACGAGTATTCCTACTGTTGTGTTTCGTTCAGTGAGTGAAAGTGCCGGAGGCCCAATCACCCCCTTTCCCGCTCCTTCTCCTTCCCACTTCCTTTGCTAAAGGCTCGGCAACGCGCAAGTGCATGGCTCTGGTGTTGCAGGTGTCCATAGGCTACGGTGACCACTTACCATCAGGTGGGCCGTATGCTTGTTTGCTAACTTAGTTGCATAAAAAAAAATTACAAACATGCTCTGCCATCTTTGTTTGTAGGCTTTTCACATCATTTTGTTGTCTCAACTATGAGTGCTGTGTTAGCTCGTAAGTGGCGTACATATGTTAGATCTCATATATTAGAATCTAAATTTTTCACTAAATCTATACTAATATTATAAAGCTGAAGAGTTTGTTTGTTTGGTTGAACGCGCTAATATCAGAAACTACTTGTTCGAAATAAAAAAAATTCGAACAAGTAGTTTCTGCAAAAAAGCAGAGCGTGAATGTTGAAAATTCTTTTATGTGAAGCAGACGAAGTTGCGCGGGTCAGCTAGTTGTATCATGTACTAGCTGTTACTTGCGACTTCGTCCACGTAGATTTTAACTAAAAAGTGTTTGTCTTCGCGGAAACCTATTTTTTTTCTAAAATCTATGTAGCCTAAGTTACTCCTTATAACATCAGCTATCTGCCAGTGAAAGTCCCGTCAAAATCGGTTCAGCCGTTTCGGAGATTAGCCGGAACAAACAGACAGACAGACTAAAATTTTAAAATAGATGTTTTCGTTTATGTACCTTATATACTTTCATATGCATTAAATAAAAAGCTTTTATTTTGACATTACAAACAGACACTTCAATTTTATTTATTTGTATAGATTTTTTTGTCCTGTGTACAGGACGTCTGTCGGGACAGCTAGTCAATAAATAAAATTTCTTAGTAGGAACATGGGATCTGGCGCTATGCCCAGAAGACGATAGTCTCAATTTCTGTAACATTAGATCTTAGGCCTAGGCCGCACTACGGCTAAACCGCCGCGGTTTTTATCCGCGTAATTTTGTGAGTGATGAACTGGTACGCAGGCAACAGGAAAAGAAAACGAGGCAGACCACTCAGGTGATAGGTCGACGAAATTAAGGCAGTGGCGGGTGGTACAGCCCGATGCAAACTTAATGGCGGCTCGGAAGTTAGCTGCGAGTGCAGGTGTGCGCAGGTATAACTCACACACACACTAAATACAAGACGCGAAAGGCGAGTGCGGGTGAAAGTAAGGGCGCGCGGGGAGGTGCCCTGCCGCCCTGTGCCGCTACGTCCCGCTGACACCTAATATTTGGTTCTGCGCAATGACTCGTACGATGTTCAGAGCCGCCATTAAGTTTGCATCGGACTGTACTTCGACTTTACTAGCCAAAGAAAGAGAAAAGTGGAGTCAGTTGGTGGAGGCCTTTGCTATAATAAAGCACACAGATATTTCAACCAACGAAACAACTAATGAACCTAACCATTTGTGAAATATCTGACAGAAGGATTAGAATAATAAAAAAAAAAATTGTGAGTCAAGGGAACTAATGCAAGGGGCCGCACCAGCGGTTTTTTTCCGCGACTGATTTTGTGTGCGTTTTGGGCGGTTTAACGGTTTACCGCTTGCGGGAAAAAACCGTAGTGCGGCCTAGGCCTTAAATACGGATTTCTGAGTTTTTTGATTTTGACTGCACAGTGGGCGTAGTGGTTTAAGTGGTCACCTCGCCACTTCTACAAGCTGAGTGTTGCGGGTTCGAATCCTACATAGGACAAAAATTTGTGTGATCCACAAATGGTTGTGATCCACAAATGGTTGTGATCCACAAATGGTTGTGATCCACAAATGGTTGTGCTGAGTCTGGCTGTTCTTTGTGTCCGTTGTTTGAATGTTTGTAAGGTCACTTGTGACACAGTAAGTAATTATTCAGAGTGCGGGTCATCTCATTAACAATGGCGTATTAAGTGTGTTATAGATCCCTGCTAATACGGTTCCCAACTTTTTGTACGAGAAATGAAGTATACTAGATGTTCCCGCGGTTTCACCCGCGTTTATCAATACTGCACCGCCTCCGTGGGTCGTAGCGTGATGTTATATAGCCTATAGCCTTCCTCGATAAATAGGCTATCCAACACTAAAATAATTTTTCAAATCGAACCAGTAGTTCCTGAGATTAGCACGTTCAAACAAACAAACAAACTCTTCAGCTTTATAATATTAGTATAGATTAAGGTCGGAGAAATAAAATGAAGAGTATTTTAGAAAAGAAAACAGTATTTTATTTTTTTGACATTTCAAGATCATATTTTTTTGGAGTGTCTTGCCTAATTTAATATTTTATTATCATATTCGAAATATTCACAATCTTCTCCACAGTTTCAAATTTCATTATAGTTCGGAATACCAGCGGTCATGAAAACAATATTTTGTAAACTTTTTTTGATATAACAGTCAGAAGAATTAACGAGTGAAACTAGTATAATACTGTTTTTAACAGTATGTTTGATATGACACTACCTACTAACCTCTTCGGGAATATTGACGTCAGACTATGTATGTAATTCTATTAGTAATATCCCCTGTCCCAAAACTATTGTTGCATGTGCCCAGTCTAAGTCGACACTTGTGTTCCTTTGATATGACTGCTAACGGGAGTTCAGATATTTTTGGCACTTGTATGGGTTCAAAATCATGAGGATTTCTTTTTAAATTGGCTTCTTATGTTGTTTCTTGGAATGTTTTAAACTTATATTAATATCTATACTAATATTATAAAGCTGAAGAGTTCGTTTGTTTGTTTGAACGCGCTAATCTCAGGAACTACTGGTTCGATTTGAAAAATTATTTTAGTGGTGGGTAGCCTATTTATCGAGGAAGCCTATAGGTTATATAACATCACGCTACGACCCACGGGGGCGGGGCAGTAACGATAAACGCGGGTGAAACCGCGGGAACATCTAGTTGAAAAATATAAATATAGGTATTTCATTTAGGTTTTTTTATTTTTAGTTAAGAGACAACTAGGTTAGGGACTTATTACCTGTATTTCGGTGGACTTTAGAAACATTTTCTTCACTCGGAATAATATTTGAGGATCATGCAATTTTGTCTCGTGTATGTATCGAACCCGCACTATTCGCGGAGAGCAGTGACGAGGTGACCACTTAAACCACTACGCCATCCGTGCAGTTAAAAGTGCAAAGTGCAGTATGTTTGTATGTAGGGTTTAATCTATAGAAATGCAACACCAATTTTAAAAAATTTATTCATATATAAAAAGTTACGTAGGTAATGTACGCCTTAATAAATTTATATAAAAAAGAACTGACTGACGATGCCCTGCCTGAACTTTGACTTGCCTGCAGCGCCAGCTACCGAGTCAAAAATAATCTAAACCATTCAGGGATCCAATCAAACACACACGAAATAATACATCAAAATGGATTCAGTTGTTTAAAAGTTCAATGACATACACATACATAAAAATTAAGTATATAAGTACATATAGGTATATACATATACATAGGTATATAAAGATAATATAATTAATTATAAATTAAATGAAAGTACGAATTTTGACCAATGGGCGAACTGTGTGTTAAATATATTAACTCACAATACAGAGGTCACGGGTTCGATTGCCGCACAAGTCAAACATTTGTGTGGATAGACATGGATTTTTTCTTGGTCTGGGTGTTTCTATGTATATTATGTACGTATTTACAAAAAAGTATATAATAGGTATGTTTATCCATTGTCTAGTACCCATAGTACAAGCTCTGCTTAGTTTGGGCTAGATGGTGTTGTGTGTATGTGATAGAATATTTAATTTTAACTTTGCAAACATACCTACATAATAATATGTATACAAAATTATATACACACAATGATTAATTTAAATAGTTTTGTTTTTGCCTATATTGTGGAGCATTCAAATTCTAATATGTTGTTGCCATGCAAAGACGCTTATAATATATCTATATATTAATATGTGAAGCAAAAACTTTGGATCCCTTTTTACGAAAATTGGGCGGACGGAGGAGTATGAAATTTCGCACATTTATAGTTTATACAGAGAAGTGACGAATGCTAATATTTATATAAAATATGTATAATAAATACATTAAATTAATGAAAAAACACTACACGCACTCAACCATGCATTTGACACACGCAGTCGAAGCGCGTAACTATGGTTACATATATCAATATACGAGTATAATGACATGACATCTATACTAATATTATAAAGCTGAAGAGTTTGTTTGTTTGTTTACTTGAACGCGCTAATCTCAGGAACTACTGGCCCGATTTGAAAAATTCTTTCAGTGTTAGATAGCCCATTTATCGAGGAAGGCTATAGGCTATATGTATATCATCACCCTAAGATCAATAGGAGCGGAGCACCAATGAAGAATGTTTCAAAATCGGAGAGTATTTTTTCCTTTTGAGAGCTTCCGCTGCGTGCGCTGCGTAAACAGTTAAAGTTTCGCAAAAATCATGTATAACAGAATTGTTCCCCTTTAAAAGTTCTAAAAAAAAGTCCGCGACAGCATATGTCTATCTTTTAAGGTTGGCTCACTATAACCATTTTTATGCTAACGAAATTTGTTCTAAAATAATGCATTATTTGCGAAGGTATTTTTATAAACATGATATTAATCCTTATCCAAATAAATACGTTAATCATCACAAGTATTTAATTTAAAACAAAATTGCCCTTTACTTCATTCGATTTCAATGAATATCTTAGGAGATATAGCAGTTTTAAAATAACATCGCAGCAAAATAATTACCCATTACAGACATAGTACAAACGATGTTTCTCCTGGTTTATTCTGCGTGATTACTACTGGTTCGATTTGAAAAATTCTTTTAGTGTTGGATAGCCTATTTGTGGAGGAAGGCTATAGGCTATATAACATCACGCTACGACCCACGGGGGCAGCGCAGTAACGTTAAACGCGGGTGAAACCGCGGGAACATCTAGTAATATATATATCAGTTGGTCGAATTTCGAGCACTAGGCGACCGCTAGTTTAAATAGTTTTGTTTTTGCCTATATTGTGGGGCATTCAACTTTTAATATGTTGTTGCCATGCAAAGATACCTGTATTTTAATATTATAAAGCTGATGAGTTTGTTTGAACGCGCTAATCTCAGGAACTATTAGTTCGATTTAAAAAAATATTTTAGTGTTGGATAGCCTATTTACTGAGGAAGGTTATAGGCTACATAACGTCACGCTACGACCCATGGGGGCGGCTTAGTAATCATAAATGCGGGTGAAACCGCGGGCACATCTAGTGTACATATGATAACTAGCTGAGCTAGCTGACCCGCGCAACTTCGTCCGCTTCACATATAATTTTCGCGTTTTTGCAACATTTTTCATTACTGCTCCGCTCCTGTTGGTCGTAGCTTGATGTAATATAGCCTATAGCCTTCCTCGATAGATAGGCTATCCAACACTAAAATAGTTTTTTCATTTCGAACCAGTAGTTCCTGAGATTAGCGCGTTCAAACAAAAAAACTCTTCAGCTTTAATATTAGTATAGATTATTACGAAATAAAAATTTCAGCTATACTGTTCTTACGCATAGTGTTGTCCTTTTCCTGCGCAATGATCCATATCCCTTGCGTATTCTGCAACATTTTTACGCTGTATTTTTGCTGTTGTACTTGTGGTCCCGGGATTTAAAACAGGAAGTAGAATTGGTTCTTTACCAAATATACATTGTTTGCGTAACATTTAAATATTATGGTTTCTCAAACAGCCATTGTTTGAATTTGAACAGTTAGAAACAATTTGGAAGCTTTTGGTAGAATTGTTTTTGTTTGTATGGCTTCGTTTACTGTATAGTAAAAGAAAGAAAGAAAAGCAATTTATTAGACACAAAAAACACAACATATTAACATACAAACAAAAAGAAAATACAAAAAAATAAACAAAATAAAATAAACAAAATGTTGTGCAGTGTGTCCAAAAGGTTCTAGTTCAGCCTTTGCTGCGGATGACCGTATCGCTTTTTGTCAGCCGAAACCCAAGGGCTGCCCAGCTGGCACGGACGATTATTCGGCATACAGTTTATAAACATACTTAATAGATAGAGTAAATATAATATAACTAGCTTTTGCCCGCGGCTTCGCTCGCGTTAATTTAGGATTTGACAATCAATTCGGGTTGTACTCTGCTTGTAATAATATAATTCAATCATGATTCGAAAGAAACGTGGCGCCATCTATTATCATAAGAACGTTTTTGTCGTTTTCCTCGGGAACAGTAATTTTTGTCGGGATGAAAGGTAGCCTATGTTCGTTTCTGTACACTTGACAACGTATATGCAAAATTTCAGGATGATCGGTTCAGTGGTTTAGGCGTGAAAAGGTAACAAACAAACAAACTCATTTTCGCTTTTATAATATTAGTTAGGAAGTTAGGATGTACAATAGAACGTTGTTTGTTAACTGTTCCACTGTTGGGCACGGGCCGATTTTTAGCGTGGGCATAATAACACTTCGCTCGCGTCATTTTAAATTTAATATAATATAATATTCTATCACATACTCACAACACCATCTAGCCCAAACTAAGCAGAGCTTGTACTATGGGTACTAGACAATGGATAAACATACATATATACAGTTTCTTTTTGTAAATACATACATATTATACATAGAAACAACCAGATCGAGACAAACATCCATGTCCAAGCGCACAAATGTTTGACTTGTGCGGGAATTGAACCCGCAACCTAAGGCGTTGCAGTCGGTTGCACTAACTACTACGCCATGGTGACTTCTCTGGTGTTGCGGGTATGCATGGGCGGTGATAATCGCTTACCATCAGGCAATACGTCTGCACGTTTGCCTCCTAACCCATAAAAAAAGAAAAATCAACGGGTTGCACTCCGGGAGTGCCGGCAGAAGTGAAAACTTGAATATTAACGTTGTGCATTTTTGATATTTTGGAATGTTAGGGAATAATTTTGCACGAATTGCTTTAATTATCAGTATAAAAGTACTATCATTTATGTGGTAAAATACAATATTCATTTATATGCGCTATCATACACAAACATGACAATTCTCCCTCCGTCTTATGAATTTTCGATCAGGTCGCGTATCCTAATGCGAGTTTAACATTTTTTACCCATCACAAAAAAGTGCACAACGCCGCTAAAGAAGTTTTCACTTCAAAAACCTCTGCTTACCCCAAACAAGACGTGAGTCTACATTACACAGAATAAACATAGCATACTGCAGTGAATCTATAGAGTAAATAAAGTTTTTTATACTTTAATTTTTAATAGAACGTCCTTGTGTACACGCTCGGTCATGACAGGTCGTTTACCTCGTTGGTTGTTTGATGTAATACCCAAATATATTAGCATGTGAAAAATAGGTATCAACACCTATTGCGCCGTTTTAAAACTAAATCTATATATTAATACGTGAAGCATAATCTTTGTACCCTTTTTACGAAAATTGCGCGGACGGAGGAGAATGAAATTTGGCACAGTTAAAGTTTATATGGAGAAGGAGGGGCGAATCCTAATCCTAATTCCTTACTAATATTATAAATTCGAAAGTAACTCTGTCTGTCTATCTGTCTCTCTGTCTGTCTATCTGTCTCTCTGTCTGTCTGTCTGTTACCTTTTCACGGCTAAACCACTTAACCGATTTAGATGAAATTTGGTACAGATATAGTTTAAAACCTGGGGAAGGACATAGGCTACTTTTTATTGATGTAGGTACCACGCGGGCGGAGACGCGCGCAAAAGCTAGTATTTATATAAAATATGCATTACAAATACATTAAATTAATGAAAAAGCACTACACGCACACAACCATGCATTTGACACACGCAGTCGAAGCGCGTAACTATGGTTACATATATCAATATATAATGACATATATCAGCAATATCCTACAGGAAAACTTTGGTCGAATTTCGAGCACTAGGCGACCGCTAGTATTACTTAATATATGAAAAAATCTTTGGACATGTTTTTAAGAGGAAATTAGGACATCAAAACTTTGAAAGAGAAGTTTTCCGTGGCACAGAAGTAGTGAATGCGGACTGCTGTGCATGAGGTCTCTGGTTGGAATCCCGGGTTAGGCCAACAAAAAGTTATTGGGTTTTTCTGTAAAGTACCTAATCTCAATTTCAAGGAAGTTGGCGTTGATAGACACCCCTGTGTCTCTGATAGCACGTAAAGCCATTGATCCTGCACCTGATCGCTCCGGTCGTGTTGGATTATCCGTCCGATCAGATCATATGTATGTATATGTTACGCACACACTTGTGCACTATTATATCTCCTGCGCAGATGGCCAATCTCCGTTAAGACTGGCCGCCGTGACCTAAATTCGGTCTGGAGGACATTATTATTATTATACCTTTCGCGTAGGGACTAAATGAAATATCAATATGCAAGAATTAGAAAATATACCTACTAGATTTTGGCCGCGGCTTTGCTTGCGTTAATGTATATTTTGTCAATAAACTTTCTCCTCCATACATTTCCATCCTTCGGAAAAAGTACTTTTTTCTGGATAAAAGCTACTCTTTGTCCATTTCTTGACTCGACAGCATCTGTACGAAATTTCACGTCAAGTAGTTAAGGCATTAAAGCGAAAAAAACAAACTCACATTCGCATTTATAATATTAGTTAGGATATTAATACGTAAAGTAAACTGGATATATTTTTAAGAGGAAATGAGAAAATAGTTTTTTTTAAGAGAAGATTTTTGGCAGATAGCTGACGCACTGGATCCAAATGAAATATCAATGTGCAAGGTATTGAGTTATTAAGTTTGACGTACTAGACTAGAGGACATATCTCAATTTTTTCTTGGTAGAAATCGGAGTTAAAGCTAGCTTTACAAATCTGGTAGCAGGGTTAATGCCAAAAAACAGAAAAAAAGCTGGATACACTTTGTAACGTAACCGATATTTAAATGCAGACGTGCGAGCAAGATAGAGAGTTATCTCCACTACATCCCCACTTTTAATTATAGCCAAATTTAAAATATTAATTACTCCTTTATTTTATATCTAATTTTCATACTGTTTTCACAAAAAGATTTATTTTGTTTGCTATTTGCTCTTGCGCATAAAATCAAACATAACTACAATAATATCAGCCCTGTTAACTGTCCCACTGCTGGGCACGGTCCTGTTCTCTGTGTGAGAAGGCTTCGGCCATAGTCCACCATGCTGGCCCAGTGCTGGTTGGCAGACTTCACATATCTTCGAGAACATTATATAGAACTCTCAGACATATCGCTTTCTCCACGATGTTTTCCTTTATCGTTAAAGCGAGTGATACTTAAATATTATAATACGCCCATAACAACGAAATATCAGAGATGCGTGCCTTGCGTTTGAACTGGAGACCTCTGCGTAGTAGTACAGAGTAGTAGAGCCTCGCTGATTTTAGCATGAATAGGCCGGCTCGACTGGTGAAGGACTACCTCTCACAGAATATCGACGTGAAATAACAGTATTCCTACTGTTGTGTTTCGTTCGGTGAGTGAGAGTGCCGGAGGCCCAAACATCCTCTTTCCCCCTTCACGCTCCTTCTCCTTCCCACTTCCTTTCCTAAAGGGTCGGTAACGCGCAAGTGATGCCTCTGATGTCACAGGCGTCCATAGGCTACGGTGACCACTTACCATCAGGTGGGCCTTATGCTTGTTTGCCACCTTAGTTTTACAAAAAAAAAAGTACTCCAACGTTTTCCCACTAGGCTATCGCTGCTACTATCCTATTCTAAGTCGTGTGATGTTTTTACCTTAAGCTATAAAATCGGTACCTAAATAGTTTTATTGCGCGTCGTTTAGTAATATGGCGGCCATTTTAGTCGATTTTGGTAATGACGAATGGTGATTAATTTTTATTACTTATATTGTAACTGAGCCTTGAAGTTTGACCTAAGTTTATCACGTTTTTGGTTGCTGCTTAGTTAAAATACTACGCCATCCTTGCAGTCTGTTAATAAATATTATATTACTAACTATATCTACAGTTTAAATATAAATGATATGTTAATCTCTGAGTCTTCTTCGAAGAGGTTAATGAAAACACTTTGTGGGTCTGTGGGTCTGTCTGTTAGTGACAGGCATATCTCCGGAACCACTGGACCGATTCGCTTGTAACTTGGTGTGCAGATACCTTGCGGTCATATCTCGGTCCAGTCTGAATATGGGCCCTGTGGGTCAAAAGACTACCGAGATATGGGCGTCATTTCTTTTCATTACTTTTACATTTAAGACGAAGAGGTTGAATCCTGGGTTTTTACAACCATCTCGTTCATTATATTTATTCTCTTCTTCTCCCTAGTCTTTATTATTCCCAAGTCACTTGGGGTCGGCTTTCTAGTCTAACCGGATTTGACTGGATATCAGTTTTTACACGGAGCGACTGCCATCTGACCTCCGCAACCCAAAGGCTAACGATACCCTAAGGCTAGATCAATTCATTATATTTATTACTAGCTGACCCGCGCAACTTCGTCTGCTTCACATAAGAGAATTTTCCTAGTTTTTGCAATATTTTTCATTTATGCTCCGCTCCTATTGGTCGTAGCGTGATGTTATATAGCCTATAGCCTTCCTCTATAAATAGGCTATCCAACACTGAAATATTTTTCTAATTTTTACCCGTAGTTCCTTAGATTACCGCGTTCAACCAAACAAACAAAATGTGAGTGAAGTCGGCGCGTGAGCGCCCCCGTCTTTTTATAAATGCAGCGGATGGCCGTTTCGCGCGTTAAACAACAATCAACCGTATCGCCGTACCCATACTGGCGCGGCGAGATTTGGAAGTTTTATTTCATCTATATCTTGTGTGTTTATAAACCGATTCCTATATTTTTTTTTATAATATAAATATTAAAGTGTACTTTTTGAATATGGGAGTTTGATAAAGATATATCTATGTGAAATACAATATATTTATGTATTTTAATACACTTTGAAGAAATGCCTAACGATTAAACACGTTATTGTGGCTAATTTATAAAAGATAGATATATACTATTGAGGACTTTTTTGTAGATCTTTTGAAGACCATCATCTTTGTAATACATACTTTTGGTGTATGATCAACGTATGCGAGGATAAGAGCTCGAAAGCGCATTTTCGTCCGACTTGCTTCAAATTTATCGTCACTGCTCAGCTCCTATGTGTCTTAGCGTTATGTTATATAGCCTATAACCTGCCCAGGAGTATGGACTACAATCGTACCAAGTTTGGTTAAAATCCCTTCAGTAGTTTTTGACCCATGCGTGCACATACAGACAGACAGACAGACAGACAAAAAATTTACTGATTGCATTTTTGTCATCAGTATCGATCACCATTCATCCTCCAATATTAATTTTGAATATATATTCAATGTACAGAATTGACCTCTCTACAGTTTTATTATAAGTATAGATTATTACAATATTATTTATTTAAATACATAATTTATCAAGCGATTTCAAAAACTATCCCGTGTGGGAATCGAACCTACAACACTTGGCATACTGACATTTATTTATTCATTTATTCATTTATTAAGCAATACAAAACTTACAGTGGTGTCACCAAATCGTTTGCATGCATATGTTTACAAAAATTATATTATGTGTATTAATAAATTTAATTACAACATTAAACATTTCAAATAACATTAAACAAGGAGTATAACAATTGAGCTTACAGACCACTTAAACCACGGCACCATCTGCCCATTCAAACTAACTTTCTTATTCAATCTTTTGTCAAGATAATTAAGTCAACTAAACGCGTATCTAACTATTAACCTCAGAAAAAAGGTAAACTGACGTAAGGTGATTCACAAAATGGCGGCGGGTCAATGACCTTGGCATGCTTACGTCATGTTAAGCAAATAATCATGTACTGACTGTAATCGCTCGGTTTAGTATCATTGATATCTGATAATTATTTAAATCTTATACAAATGTGTGCATAGACAAGTATTTGTATATTTTAGGGGGTAGGCAGAGAAGTATTAACAGAATACCTCAGATTTATAAGTCCCATAAATAACCACTGACTCACTTAGAGAAATAGAAGTCATACTAGGCAGAGTCATAGGAAAAAAGTAAATATAGCGTCGTATAGTGAATCGTTCAGAAGGCCTGGGAAAAATGCCTGACCTTCGGAAGGTCATCTCTCGGTGGTGGTACCCCATCGGATCTTGGAAACGGTGCTATCTACGGGAGTCGTTCTCGAACAAAATCTTACTAAAACCCAGGGAACTTTTAGAGGGGACAAAAAAGAACATGGCTCCCATACAAAAAACATGGCCGCCATACAAACTTTAACCTCTAATATCTCCGAAACGGTTAGAGATAGGCGGGGTGTGTTCGAACAAATGTCATAGAGGTCGACGGGATCTTTCCAGAAAAGGCCATCTTCAAGGTCACAAGGCCATTTTCAAGGTCACCTAATTTTTGGTTTCGGGAGTTTTCAAGGTCCCTGAATCCGAATTTGTTATCAAGTCAAACGCGCAACCACGCGAAATACTAGTTAATATTATAAATTCGAAAGTAACTCTGTCTGTCTATCTGTCTGTCTGTCTGTTACCTTTTCACGGCTAAACAACTCAACCGTTTTAGATGAAATTTGGTACAGATATCATCTATACGAATATTATAAAGCTGAAGAGTTTGTTTGTTTGAACGCGCTAATCTCAGGAACTACTGATTCGAATTGAAAAATTATTTTAGTGTTGGATAGCCTATTTATCGAGGAAGGCTATAGGCTATATGACATCACGCTACGACCCACGGGGGTGGCACAGTAACATCTAGATATATCATCATCTATATAAATAAATGGTGTCCGGAGGTCAGTATGCAATGCACCGATTAGTCAGTAAGCCATATGTCCGGAAGCGAGTGCAAGGCGCTATATTTAGCATCACAGTATTAGGTATTACGCATGTTTGTACAAGCTTCCTTGTTACTTTTGCTCTTAACCTTTAGATGCATACAAAGACGCCTAAAGGGGGTAGGCTGAATTGTATAACATAATTTTTTTTTATGCTATAAATAGCTTTTGGCCGCGGCTTCGTTCGCGTTAATTTCGAATTTGACAATCAATTCGGGTTGTACTCTGCTTGTAATAATATAATTCAATCATGATTCGAAAGACACGTGGCGCCATCTATTATCATAAGAACGTTATTGTTGTTTTCGTCGGGAACAGTGATTTTTTTCGGGATGAAAGGTAGTTGATTATGACGGGACTTTCACTGGCAGATAGCTGATGTTATAAGGAGTATCTCAGACTACTTTGATTTTAGAAAAATAAATAGGGTTCCGCGGAGACAAACACTTTTTAGTTAAAATCTACGCGGACGAAGTCGCAGGTAACAGCTAGTAGTAAATATTTGTTAGATGTTACCAGCATTAACAAAAATACGGTAATATAAAGCCTGCTTTATATCACATCATCATATAACAAGATCTAAAAAATAAAGTATTATCTTTTAACCTGTTAAAAGATAATACTTTATTTTTTAGATCTTGTACAATAACAATACACATAATGGTTTCAAATAATAGTGGTTTAAATAAAAATAATAATAATATTCTACCACATACACCCAACATATCCCCCCATATCTGAAATATTGTGGTGAGAAAAATAAACATATTTTATTTTATTATTATTATAACACCATCTAGCCCAAACTAAGCAGAGCTTGTTCTATGGGTACTAGAAAATGGATAAACATACATATATACTTTTTTTTTGTAAATACATACTTATTATACATAGACAAACATCCATGTTCGTGCACACGAAATGTTTGACTTGTACGGGAATCGAACCCGCGACCTCAGGCACGGCAGTCGCTATTAAGCCAATACAGTCGGACAACATAATGTATTTGCCTCTCGGTCTTTAACCCGAACATATCCGAGCATTAGCGGTATACTTTTCTTTGTCTCAGGTCATTCCCTCTCCCTCCCACACTGAAGTTTGTGACATTGTACCATTATGAATCAACTAATTAAGGTGTGGGTTCAAATAATTTATATATTTGAGACAAACATCCTAATTACCGAAATAATAAATCAAGTTCATTGTATCGGTGGCGCCGTGGCAGTGTATGCGACTGCTTTGCGTGAAGTCTCGGGTTCGGTTCGTAAGTTGAGCAGTGGTTTTGGGTTTTTCAGCCAAGGGATTGTTAGTAGAAGCTCAGAGCCTCGCTGATTTCAGCATGAATGGGCCAGCTCGACCGGGGAAGGCCACCCTCTCACAGAATATCGAGGTGAAATACCAGTATTCCTTATGTTGTTTCGTTCGGTAAGTGAGATACCGCCTCCGATCTGATCGAGAAACGTTCGCCTAGGTTTTCCTCTTGCGACTGTTCCATTCACACTAGCCTTATAAACTTTCTTAGTCAGCCTTTCCTCGTCCATTCTTTCTACATGTCCAAACCAGCTTAATATATCCTTTTCTATTATTGTCACTATATCCACTTTCATGCCGCATCTCTCTCTAATCACACTTCCTTATTCTATCTTTCAGAGTCACACCACATACGTTGCATAATATACATGATATATAATATAATACGTAATAACTAAAAAAGTTTATAAGGCTAGTGTGATTGTGAATGGAACAGTCGCAAGAGGAAAACCTAGGCGAACGTTTCTCGATCAGATCGGAGGGGTTCTGGACAAAGGCCAGGTTAAGAGCTCCTTGAACCGACGGGCGTGTATGAGGAATGTGATGAAAGTGAATGAAGCCAGAGAAGTGTGTCAGGATCGTAGCAAATGGGAATGCGTAATCTCTGCCTACCTCTCTGGGAAACAGGCGTGAATCTATGTATGTATGTATAATACGTAATGGGTATTATAGCGATCACACATAATGTATACTTTTTAATGCTTGAGATTTCGACCAGCCTACACTGGCTGTGGTCACAAACTTACACTGATGCCTACTGCGTGATTATCTAACGGTTTCCCATTAGGCAATTTTTTTGTTACTTGATTGTAATATTTATCATTTCCCTAAATATTTCTTGTATAACTAGCCACGCTATATAAGAGAATGATTTTTATAGAAACGAGGATTGTAAATCATTTTGTCCTATGAGATGACCTCTCGGACGACAAAAGGAGACTTTTCTAGGTCAATTCAGTCTAGATAATGACTAGAGCGAAGGTAATGACTTATATTTAGAACCAAACAGACACAAAGGACGTTGTATATACATAACTTCACCAAAGGTGTATTATTATCAGCCCTGTATTAAACTGTCCCACTGCTGGGCACAGGACACTTCTCAGTGTGAGATGACCCTTAGTCCACCACGATGGCCCAGTGCGGATTGGCAGACTTCACATATCTTCGAGAACATTATGGAGAATTCTCACACATGCAGGTTTCCTCACGATGTTTTCCTTCACCGTTGAAGCGAGCGATAATTAACTATTAAATACGCACATAACTTCGAATAGTCAGTGAAAATTATCCTATGGTCTTTTCTGTACCCCTGACAATCTGCATGCGAAATTTTATGATGATCAGTCGAGTAGTTGAGGCCTGAAAGCGTTACGAACGAACTCACATTCGCATTTATTATATTAGTAAGGATATTCGGGGCATCTCTTTAAATAATTATAATTATTTGTCTCATGTGAAAAGCAAGGTTATAAGAGAGATGGAGATATCCTTGAATCATTCTAAAATTAATTCGAAATTTCAGGAAATTGTAGGTCGTCTGAAAATAACGGCCACGACCTCAGAATACATTGCACTTGTTTATTTAGATGACGTTTTATAGTGAGTTATAAAATGAAATTTCAGTTGACATACTATTCAAGTACCTACATCTAGTTTTCCGTCAAGGGAAGTAGAATATTGTCGTCCTCTTTATGTCTTAGGCAGCGTAGCCATACTACGTAACCCATTTTTTTAAAACCTTTAGCGCTCTCTTTTCGGTGACCCCCGTAGTATATGCCAAGACCCCACTTCCTCCAATTTTCACATCTATCTAAATAAAAAATAATGTTTGTATGTTTGTCCTCTATGCATACTTCAACCATCCATAAGATTGTGATGAAACTTTGGTAGGGTGTTTTGAAGACGTTTGCTATGGTTTCTGACCCATAAAATCTTTACAGACCAAACACTTCTTTACTTTGCGTGGCATTGCAACGCATGCCGGGTACAGTCATTTATAAAAATGGTTTTAAATCAATTTCTGCAAACAGAAAGTTAGAAAAAAGATTTGACTTGTAATTGTCGCCATATTTGAATATAGCTCGAAAAAACGCAAGATTACCTTACAAGGTATTGTTTACGTGACGAAAACCTAAGGTCCAGACGCCAGCTAAACTGGTGGTGCAAGAGATAACTGCCTTCGATCAGATGGGTCGTCTCGTCTCGTCTCGGCTCGTCCTAATTGGCTTTAAAAAGTTTTTGACCATACACACATTGTATGTGTGTATGATCAAACACATTTAACCTTTTAAGCGCTTGGCTAAATATCGATTGCCGTGCTCCTAGCGCCCGGCTACAAATCGATAAAATAATACCTACAATAATTAGGGAGGTGCAGAAATACAGAATTTTAAGTAAATGTTGAAAGCCATATCTCAAATTCAAACCATTATTCAATAATGGTTTTAGTTGTACCACGCAGTTAATAGAACGAAAATAAAACAAAAGTATCGTGCATGTTCTCTGTCGCAGAAATACGACACGGGCGGGAGAGGCACGGACATATGTGTCGCATAAATGCGACACAAGCGGTAAAAAGGTTAAATTAGCGTTTAAAAAATTTAAATAATATAAAAAGCAATTACTCTCAATTTCATAAAAAACACAAACAAAATTGACCATATTAAAAAAATCTATAAATACCCTCTGATATTCAAAAAAGAAATCGTTGCCAAAATTCCCATTTTCTCATAACAATTGCATATTATAATGTTTAACAACATTCGTTTTATATGTCGGAGAAATGGAACGCTGCCTCGTATTTAACCTTTGATTATAAATACACACGAAGAAACACAGGAATGTTTTGACTTATGTTTATGCATTACATACAAAGAAAATAAACGCCTTGGCTTTGTAGGAAACGGGAGACATAATTACCCATCAGATGACATGTTTTAGTATATTGTGGGTAGTTTTACCTTGCCCTGGTTGATTTAACCAGATGGGCCTTGGAATTTACGGTTATATTACGGTAAAAATAGCATTGCATTAATATTTACTTCTTAGTCATTCTAAGAAGTAAATCTATATAAAAGTAGGGAAACGCAAAACACTTCTGTATATTTTATCCTATTTGTCAAACAATTTCCTTTTCTTTACCAGCTATTGTCGAACCATTGTTAAAAAGGAGAAATATCTATACAAATAAATAAAATTGAAGTGTCTGTTTGTAATGTCAAAATAACAGCTTTTTATCTAATGTATATGAAAGTATATAAGGTACCTATACGAAACCATCCATTTTTAAAATTTTGTCTGTCTGTTTGTTCCGGCTAATCTCCGAAACGGCTGAACCGATTTTGACGGGACTTTCACTGGCAGAAAGCTGATGTTATAAGGATAGTAACTTAGGCTACTTTGATTTTAGAAAAAAAATAGGGTTCCGCAGAGATAAACACTTTTTAGTTAAAATCTACGCGGGGGAAGTCGGAGGTAACAGCTAGTTAGTATCTAAAGAGAAAATAACGGCGAGCGACTCAAAACGCGGCCATTTTATTTCGCTGTACCAAATACAGTCGTATTCTGAAGCACTTTAGGTTGAATTTAAATTGTTACTGAATTAGTCTCCTCGCCGCCACTCCGTCCGTCGGCGCTGACCCTAAGTCGTATATAATATAAATATAATATTCTACCACATACACACAACACCATCTAGCCCAAACTAAGCAGAGCTCGTACTATGGGTACTAGACAATGGATAAACATACATATATACTTCTTTTTTGTAAATACATACTTATTATACATAGAAACACGCAGACCAAGACAAACATCCATGTTCATGCACACAAATGTTTGACTTGTGCGGGAATTGATCCCGCGACCTCAGGCGTGGCAGTCGGTTACACTACCCAGTACGCCATCGAGGACGAGAGGACGACAAACATCCTTACTTCCTAACTGATATTATAAATGCGAATGTGAGTTTGTTTGTTATGCTTTCACGCATTAACTACTCGCCCGATCATCATGAAATGTGCATACACGTTGGCAGGGAATCAGAAAAGGACGTAGGGTACATTTCATCCAGAAAAAAGTACCGTTGACTGTTACTAACCTAATCTACATTTACTGCTTCAGTGTTTCCCGGGCGCTATGATATGAGATTCTTCAAACGAGGTTTAAAGAGAGTTCTTCTTTCACGGTAGGCAGCGGCTTTGCTGTGTCCTGACATTGCTGAAGTCCATAAGCAGCGCTTACTACTTTCCGCTCCTTGAACCGACGGGCGTGTATGAGGAATGTGATGAAAGTGAATGAAGCCAGAGAAGTGTGTCAGGATCGTAGCAAATGGAAATCCGTAGTCTCTGCCTACCCCTCTGGGAAACAGGCGTGAATCTATGTATGTATGTATTTACTACTTTCCATCAGGTGGGCCACTTGCTCGTCTTCCACCAAAGGTAATAAAAAAAGGCGAGCGAAGCCACGGGCAAAATCTAGTATTATAACATAGCAATAATTACAACCAAGCTTGTCCATAGAAGCGGCATTTCGACCACATTGACAGACTCACCATACAAGGGTGTGTAGCACTGGGCGTCCTTAACAAACTGATGCAATTGGTACAAGGTCCCGCGCAATGTACACGATATACAAGTTAATTCTCATTACTGTACGATGCGCTTCTATTAAATATAATCTTTACATCCTACTGGTATCATAAATGTGAAAATTTGTGATGTTTGAATGTTCTGACGCGTATACTGTTAGACGGATTTGGAAGTCAGTTAGGATGCGGCAAGAATTGGCTTGAACCAATGATATCCTAACTAATATTATAAATGCGAATGTCAGCTTGTTTGTTTGTTACGCATTCACACAGGCGAACAGACAAGGATATAGGGTACCTTTAATCTAGAAAAAAGTACTTTTACTAACATAACAAAATTTATGTATACTAGCGGTCGCCTAGTGCTCAAAATTCGACCAAAGTTAGCCTGTAAGATATTGCTGATATAAGTCATTATATATTGATACTAGCTGTTACCTGCGACTTCGTCCGCGTAGATTTTAACTAAAAAATGTTTGTCTCCGGAGAACCCTATTTTTTTTCTAAAATCAAAGTACCCTAAGGTACTCCTTATAACATCAGCTATCTGCCAGTGAAAGTCCCGTCAAAATCGGTTCAGCTGTTTCGGAGATTACCCGGAACAAACAGACAGACAGACAAAAATTTCAAAAATATATGTTTTTGCATATGTACCTTATATACTTTCATATGCATTAGATAAAAAGCTGTTATTTTGACATTACAAACAGAAACTTCAATTTTATTTATTTGTATAGATATGTAACCATAGTTACGGGCTTCGACTGCGTGTGTCAAATGCATTGTTGTGTGCGTGTAGTGTTTTTTCATTAATTTAATGTATTTCCAATGCATATTTTGTACAAATATTAGCATTCGCCCCTCCTTCTCCATATAAACTTTAACTGTGCCAAATTTCATACTCCTCCGTCCGCGCAATTTTCGTAAAAAGTGGTACAAAGTTTTTGCTTCACGTATTAATATATAGGTTTACGCGAGCGAAACCACGTATCGCGAAACCGATGTCTTTTTCTATTCCCGTGATGACGTGTATACGAAATTTCATGATACCCGGTCGAATAGCTAAAGCGTAAAAAACAAACTCACATTCGCATTTATAATATAAGCTATTATCAACTCTTTTCCATGACCATGAGCAGCGATAGCTCAGTGGGGAGAACAACAGACTGCAATACAGAGGGTCTCGTGTTCAAACCCACGTCGCGCACCTCTAACTTTCGAAAGTTATATGACTTAGAAATTATGTGCGTATTGATTGACAATTATCGCCTGCTCTGTGCCTCGGAGAGCACGTTAAGCCGTCGGTCCCGGCTGCTATGAACATCGGTGGCAGTCGTCATGGGAAGTCAGTGCCCTCTAATATCCTGACACTGGTCTAGCCTTAGGGTATCGTTAGCCTTCGGGTTGCGGAGGTCAGATGGCAGTCGCTCCGTGTAAAAAATGATATCCAGTCAAATCTGGTTAGACTAGAAAGCCCACCCCAAGTGATTTGGGAATAATAAAGGCTAGGGAGAAGAGACTCTTTTCCATGACCAGGTATCGAACTTGAGTCCTCAAACTCAAGCCGCAGTATCAGAGGTTAACAAAACCTTTGTTTACAATTTATGTAAAGGCTAGTGTTCACCCGCGGCTTCGCTCGCGTAAATGTAAGTTAGGTTAGGTTAGGTTTGCAACAGTTCTTTTTTCTGGATGAATGGTACCCTATGTCCTATTCTGTACCCCTGACAACGTGTATGCAAAATTTCATGTTGATCAGTTGAGTAGTTAAGGCGTGAAAGCGTAACAAACAAACAAATACATTTTCGCATTTATAATATTAGTTAGGATTCTTTACAAAAACGTGTTCTTTAAGTCACGTGTTTCAAAAACGTGCTGCCATTGTTATGATCAAACTGTAGACTTCACTGAAAACGACATAATAACAAATATGGGGTGAATACTGAATATGAGTGAGAGCTCCTGAAAAAAACACGCGTTAAGTACGAGTTAGAACCGCATAGTGTTGGTTCCGCTCGTGTTTTTGCGATAGCCTGGTGGGAGCCCGTTGCACTGCTACGCAGAGGTCTCGAGTTCGATCCTAAGGCGCGCATATAATAGCTTACCCGTTACTCAATCTGCAGGAGATACATAACAATAGATTTTTTATTGTGTCTATAAAATGACAGACGATGGGTATGTGGATATGGAAAGGTATTATTTTTAAAAGATTACTTGCAATTTGGGTTTCAATTTACTAGTAATAGCGGTCGCCTAGTGGTCAAAATTCGACCAAGATTCCTAAGCTTGCTAGTTTGTTTTCTTTATTACATATAAATAAGGTATAGGTAACCATAGTTACAAAGAATTGTACGACGTCAGACGAACAATGCCGAAATACTACGAACGCGATTCGACTGCGTGTGTCAAATGCATGGTTGTGTGCGTGTAGTGTTTTTTCATTAATTTAATGTATTTCTAATGCATATTTTATATAAATATTAGGATTCGCCCCATCTTCTCCATATAAACTGTAACTGTGCCAAATTTCATACTCCTCCGTCCGCGCAATTTTCGTAAATAGGGGTACAAAGTTTTTGCTTCACGTATTAATATATAGATAGGTTCTTGTTAACCCCTCCAGCTAAGCTAAAATGCTTGTGGTACGAGTGGGTTCACGTCAGTAGTGCCAAGGGTGGGGTTCGAACCCGCGACCTCTTGATCCCAAGTCCAATGCCAATGCCTTCAAACTTATGTGCCTATTAAATAGTTATTTATCGCTCGATTTAACGGTGTAAAAACATTCACGATGTTTTTACACCGATACAACCTGCATGTCTAATCTTCATAATGTTCTCTCAGATATGTGAAGTCTGTCAACGCACATTAGGTCAGCGTGGTGGACTAAGGCCTAACCATCTAAAACTGAGAAGAGGCCCGTGCCCACCACTGGGACAGTTTAATACAGTGCTGATATTATAAATGAAAGGCTGTCCACATTTCCTAAAAACTATTCTTATAATCAATCAACAGATTGATTATCCACCCATATAACTAAAACCAAGTGTGTTAACATTCATAAACATTACGAATTTGTTCGTCCGGACAAATTCACCTTTAAATGTTCTTGTACTTGAAGATTCAACGGTTTGTATTAAATATAGCCACACACACGTCTAGTTTTTATTTCTGACTAGCTTTTGCCCGCGGCTACCCTCAGGAAAGTACTGTGAAAGGTACCCTATGTCGTTTTCTGTTCCCCTGACGACGTGTATACGAAATTTCATGTTGATTGGTTGGGTTGTTAGGTGTGGAAGCGTAAAAAAAACTCACATTTGCATTTATAGTTTTGTTTTTTTTCTAGTAGTACATATTTTGGTATCGCCAGGAATCGAATCGGGGCTTTCACGATCGTTCACGTACTGAATCGGGACGAGGTAATTTATCCTTAAGTCATGTGTAACTAAACTTTACCCCAAAAGATTATTATTCAAACATACATATTAAAAAGAAAAAAGTTAGATATTTAAAAAACAAATTGTTTGCATCACATCTACAGCGTTGGCTGACTAACCTTGAACCATTGTCGGTCACACGCGAGAGAAAAAAACAACGCGATGACGTAAAATTTGGCGGAAGAGGCGCCATTTTACCGCTTCAGTCAATTGTATTTTTTCATTTTGCATTTGAATTGAATCGTTTTAGACTTGTTAGCTAACTGCGGATTATAGTAAATAGTTTATCTGTTGAAATATTTATGATAAACCTTACCTTACTTTTTTTTTTAAACTCGCCTTCTTTGGTGCAATTTCTGTGTCCCAAAAATGTCTAATAACGGACACAAAGAACACCTAAACTCGGAACGATTATTTGTGGAAGAGACTATTTTTTGTCTCGTATGGGTATCGAAAATACAACACTCGGTGTAGTGGCGATACGACCACTTAAAACATAACGCTATTCGTGCAGTAATAAATTATCTACCTACTACAATTTAAAGCGTCTTGAAAACCGCGATTGTCAGATTAGGGTTGCCACCTTATTTTTGAACGAATAGAGTACATTTACTATCTGAGGAAATATATGGACATGTTATGCGAAGAGATGATACGTATGTAGGTAAGCAAGTGATGAATATGAGGGTGGAGGGACGAAAAGGGAGAGGAAGGCCAAGGAAAAGATGGATGGACTGTGTGAGGATGAATATGAAAGGGAAAAGGGTAAATGATCACATGACGGGTGACAGGGAGGTATGGAAGCGAAGAACATACTGCGCCGACCCCACATTAATTGGAACCAGTGCAAGAGGATAGTTAAAAAAAAATTACATGATCTGAAAATAAAGTATTATTTATGGAACCTGCTCTTTTGTTACCGTATTTGTTGATGCTAATACATACATACATAGCTTCACGCCTGTTTCCCAGACGGGTAGGCAGAGACTACAGATTTCCATTTGCTACGATCCTGACACACTTCTCTGGCTTCATTCACTTTCATCACATTCCTCATACATGCCCGTCGGTTCAAGGAGCTCTTAACCTGACCTTTGTCCAGAACGCCTCCGATCTGATCGAGAAACGTTCGCCTAGGTTTTCCTCTTGCGACTGTTCCATTCACACTAGCCTTATAAACTTTCTTAGTCAGTCTTTCCTCGTCCATTCTTTCTACATGTCCAAACCAGCTTAACATACCCATTTCTATTCTTGTAACTATATCCACTTTCATGCCGCATCTCTCTCTAATCACACTATTTCTTATTCTATCTTTCAGAGTCACACCACATATGCTTCTCAACGCTCTCATTTCTACAGCATTTATTCTGCTCTCATGCTTCTTTTGCCATACCCAACTTTCACTTCCATACATAAGTGTGGGCACTAATAGTCCTCTATGAACAGCCAAACGTGCCTTTTCGGATACATTTCGACTGTTCATAAAAGCGCGTAGAGCTCCATTCACTTTGTTGCCAGCAATCGTTCTCCTTTCAATATCTCCGTCATGTTTACCATCCCTTGTAAACAAAGTACCCAAATATACAAACTCTTTCACTTGCTCCACTTTTTCTCCATCAATCATAATATTACACATCGTCACGCACTCTTCCTTTTCAAATACCATTACTTTCGTCTTGCTTACATTTATTTTCATTCCTTTACTCTCAAAAGCACCATGCATAATAGTTACCATCGCCTGCAACTCTTCCGCTGATGACGCAAGTATTACTTGGTCATCGGCATAAAGAAGACATTTGACAAGTAACTCATTCAACATGATGCTAATAATATCTAACAAATATTTATTATCAAGGAACGTCATAACCGTATCTTCACAATATGTCTATATTAAGATAGATAAACAAATGTATTTATCCAATTTAGGGAATCTCCATTGAGTTCCTTATAATATACAATTAATAAAACCTGTAAAAGTCTATTAAGGATAAATTTTATTTATGTACTTGGCTGTATATATGTTTGCCTGTGCCTCTTGAATTAGATTATATTTTTTTTGGCACTTGAGGTCGCTAGTGTTACGTTTAACTTACTTACCTGTATGCGTTTTCCGGTCTGTACATGTGCAAGTAATTAAATACCTAGTTATTTTGATAAGAAATCTGGTAAATTATTTCAAAACACAAATAAAATCGACATAGGTAAAATAAAGGATTTTCACGTAGGTACTTTATTTTCCTAATAAAGTATAAAGTACGTTTACCCGAAATAACGTACAATACTTTATTATAAAGAAGGGTTGGCAACCCTATGCCAGATATATTCTGGGAAGTTAGATACCACTGTGTTAGGAACTAGTGTAAGACAAAACACGCTATACTTAATACCTTTTCCTTTGCATCAATAAAGCACTATTGATACCCCTGGTAATAAAAGCTAACATAGTCCAGCAAGCAATAAGACACTTTACTAGTGTTAAAAAAACCGGTTCAATAATGACTATAATATATTTTTGGCGCCAAAATCATTTCTGTCACTCGCGCTATGGTTGTTTGTTTTTTTTCTGTCTACGACAATCTCATTCTGCCGGCGTACGTCATCTTGCTACGTTGTAGTATCGGCTTAGTTTACATTAGTACTATATCTATTTATTTAAAAATGACTAATGTCGATGTTGTTATTGGTCCATCGAAAGGTCGTGTGTACACCATGGACAAGCATTTTAGGTTATCGAGAGAATTTAACAATATTAGTACCAACCAGCTTTTGCCCGCGGCTCCGCTCGCGTAAAAGTAAGTTGAGTTATGTTAGAAACAGTACTTTTTTAAATAAAATATAACCTATGTTGAACCTCGGTGATAATAAAGCTTTCAAATGGCGAAAGAATTTTTAATATTGGTTGAATAGTTTTTGAGTTCAATCCTTACAAACAAACAAACAAAATATCTAATCTTTCCTTTTTATAATATTAGTATAGATAAAAATTAAACTGCTACTTAGTATCAAATTTTTTTTTTTAGAGCAGCGATAGCTCAGTGGCGAGACCAACAGACTGCAATTCAGAGGGTCTCGGGTTCGAACCCACGTCGCGCACCTCTGACTTTCGGAAGTTATATGACTTTTCGAAATTATGTGCGTATTGATTGACAATTATCGCCTGCTCCGTGCCTCGGAGAGCACGTTTAGCCGTCGGTCCCGGCTGCCATGAACGTCTATGGCAGTCGTTATTGGAAGAGTGTCGACACAAAAGATCCCACTGGGTCGAAGTGTCGCCGGTCTGCATAGACTGGCCCCCACATAAGATAAGATAAGATAGTATCTAATTTAAAAAAAATATTAATAGAATCGTGTCAGATTTTTCGGGGATTGATGAGATTTCCTGTGTCAAAATTGTTATTAGTAGAACGGTGCCTTGAATTACGTTCGGTAGATGGTACTATACTCGCCTCTTATTACGTGACATACATACATAGATTCACGCCTGTTTCCCCGAGGAGTAGGCTGAGACTACGGATTTCCATTTGCTACGATCCTGACACACTTCTCTGACTTCATTCACTTTCATCACATTCCTCATACACGCTCGCCGGTTTAAGGTGCTCTTAACCGGCCTTTGTCCAGAACGTCTCCGATCTGACCAAGAAACGTTCGCCTAAGTCTGCCTCTTGCGACTGTTCAATTCATTATATTTTATTACGTGGCACCTAAATAATAATTATGTATATATGTCATACATATCTACCTATATTCAGTACAATATAGGATGGATCTTATAACAGATGTCATCCGTAAAACGCTTATCAAATTCCATATTTCACGGTATAAAATGTCAAAACAATATCATACTTTATTGATAAAAGAGTACCAATAATGACGTTCCTTGCGTCCTCTTAATCGAACTACAAAGTACTAAGCAGGCTTGTTGAATACTAAATGTATATGTTAATACGTGAAGCGAAAACTTTGGATCCCTTTTTACGAAAATTGGGCGGACGGAGGAGTATGAAATTTCGCACACTTATAGTTTATACAGAGAAGAAGTGACGAATCCTAATATTTATATAAAATATGCATTAGAAATACATTAAATTAATGAAAAAACATTACACGCACACAACCATGCATTTGACACACGCAGTCGAAGTGCGTAACTGTGGTTACATATGTCAATATATATTGACATATATCAGCAATATCTTACAGGCAAACTTTGGTCGATTTCGAGCACTAGGCGACCGCTAGTTACAATAATTATACAAACGTCAATGAAAGTAACATTAATCGATAAATTAGAATCGAATATAATCGACATCGTCCCAGCCCTCGGTATAAGTGTCACAGGATTCAAGCTATACTTCACAGAGTATAAAACATTCGGAAATGCAATCAGAAAAAAAGAAAAAATAATCTGCTTTGTAGAATAGAAAAAAGAAAGAAAGTAAACGACTTTTATGCGCACTATGGTCCATGCCCATAGATAACCACGTCCTAGTTTTATTTCACCAGTTTCACCAAAATTAAATTAATTTATACAATGTTATAAGCCCTTGCGAAAATTAGAAAGTTCGCGAATAATCCGATAGAAAGTATTACGCATAAACGAAATGTTGCCGTTGAGAAATCGTGAAAGTGGATTGCGCGCGTAAAATTTGGCGCCATTTTTGCTGTCATATCTATATTGTTTATGATAACGAGTGAATACGCGGTAGGTTTAAGAGCACCTTGTACCGACGAGCGGGTATGAGGAATGTTATGAAAGTGAATGAAGCCAGAGAAGTGTGTCAGGATCGTAGCAAATGGAAATCCGTAGTCTCAGCCTACCCCTCTGGGAAACAGGCGTGAATCTATGTATGTATGTATTTTAATTCAAATGGCCGAATTGGGCAACGATACATGAACTACAATGCAGTCTTGCATAATTAGTAAGTACATACTTTAATTGTTTATACTAACGTTATCAGGAACTCTTTGTTTCTTTTATTACGACATAACGTATCGGAGTTTCAACGATTAATTATTCATGTAATGAACGCAGAAAGAAGAACGATTCTTTTTTAATCTGGACATGATTGCCTCTATTTAATCTATCTATATATTAATACGTGAAGCAAAAACTTTGTAGGTACCTGTTTTTACGAAAATTGCGCGGACGGAGGATTATGAAATTTGGCACAGTTAAAGTTTATATGCGGAAGGAGGGGCGAATTCTAATATTTATATAAAATATGCATTAGAAATACATTAATGAAAAAACACTACACGCACACAACCATGCATTCGACACACGCAGTCGAATCGCGTTCGTAGTATTTCGGCATTGTTCGTCTGACGTCGTACAATTTTTTGTAACTATGGTTACCTATACCTTATTTATATGTAATAAAGAAAACAAACTAGCAAGCTTAGGAATTTTGCTCGAATTTTGACCACTAGGCGACCGCTAGTATATATAAATCTTCTGTGCGTACTGCGTGTGTTTGTAATTAAACTCCTGCTAAACGGCTGGATCGATTTTGATGAAACTTTTTGTGTGTGTTCAAGTGGATTCGAGAATGGTTTAGATTTCGTTTTCATTTTATAATTGTTTTTTCCTGTGTACAGGACAACGTCGGTCGGGACAGCTAGTAACTATATAAATATTGTGTCACAGTATTTGTGGTCGCACTCCTCGGTTCTCAGAAACGGCTCAACCGATTTTTATGAATTTTTTGTATGTATATTTGGTATGACAATAGGTCTTGAAGTATATTTCATACCGCTAGGTGATTAGAGAGTCCCTATCGAATGAATTTATATGATAGAACAACGGTTTAACGGTCAGGTGGTAAAATATTATATCAGCCCTGTATGTAAACTGTCACACTGCTGGGCACGGGCCTCTTCTCAATGTGAGAAGGGTTAGACCATAGTCCACCACGTTGGTCCAATGCAGATTGGCAGACTTCACATATCGTCGTGAACATTATGTAGAACTCTCAGACATGCAGGTTTCATCACGATGTTTTCCTTACAGTTACTACCATTTCCTTGTCTGTAGTATATGAAGTAGCTAAGTATGTCCGAGAAAACCTCCATTTATATGAGCACTTAAATAGCACACGTCATAAAAACAAAATATGCATGAAACGCCATAAAAAGCTATATTTAATAAAAAATTTATGGGTATGGCATCTAAAATATACAATAAATTGCCAAAAAATATCCTAGAAATTAATGAACTAGAGGCATTCAAAAAACATATACATAAATATCTCAGTAGCAAATGTTACTATACAATTGATGACTATTTAAATGAAGGCAAATCCTAACAGATCCTATTTATTAACTCTGATCAAATTAATTACACATCAATATAATTTATAATTTATTATGTATTACATTATCAATAAAGGGCATTGAAATATTGACATTGTATAATTTATGTGACATTTTATAATTTGTATGACATTTTAATTTAAGTATTTTAAAGTTGATGATTATGTTTTTTGATTAATGAATTATTGTTCATAAGTAAATATTAATTTATTGTTAGTTGAAGTTATTATTATTATTATAAGAAATGTAAAATTTATTAGAATATTATTGTTTAAAGCTTAATTATGGTATCAAATTTGTACGCTTCAATGCAACACATAGACGGACATATTTATTGTAACATCCTATGTATTACCTATGTTTACAAATAAATATTTCTGATTTCTGATTTCTGACTAGCGGTCGCCTAGTGCTCGAAATTCGACCAAAGTTTGTCTGTAAGATATTGCTGATATATGTCATTATATATTGACATATGTAACCATAGTTACGCGCTTCGACTGCCTGTGTCAAATGCATGGTTGTGTGCGTGTAGTGTTTTTTCATTAATTAAATGTATTTCTAAAGCATATTTTAAAAAAATATTAGCATTCGTCACTTCTTCTCTGCATAAACTATAAGTGTGCGAAATTTCATACTCCTCCGTCCGCGCAATTTTCGTAAAAAGGGATCCAAAGTTTTCGCTTCACGTATTAATATATAGATACTGCTTTGCAACTTTGTTATTTTATAAACTTCTTAGCTCTCCTTCGGGAACAGGACTTTTTTCTGGGTAAAAGCTACCCTGTCTTTTCGTGGTCCCCTGACAACGTGTATGCGAGATTTCATAATAACCGATCAAGTAGTTTAGGCGTGAAAGTGTAACAAACAAACTCACATTTGCATTTATAATATTAATTAGTATTCTTCTCCCTAGCTTTTATTATTCCCAAGTCACTTGGGGTCGGCTTTCTAGTCTAACCGGATTTGACTGGATATCAGTTTTTAGGCGAAGCGACTGCCATCTGACTTCCGCAACCCGAAGGCTAACGATACCCTAAGCCTAGACCAGTGTCAGGATATTAATTAGTATTAAAGTTTTAATATAATATAATATTCTATCACATACACACACCACCATCTAGCCCAAACTAAGCAAAGCTTGTACTATGGGTACTAGACAATGGATACACATAAATATACACATTTTTTTTTGTAAATACATATTATACATAGAAACACCCAGACCAAGACAAACATCCATGTTCATGCACACAAATGTTTGACATGTGCGGAAGTCGAACCTGCGACCTCAAGCGAGGCAGTCGGTTACATTAACCACTACGCAATCGAGAAAATATTTTATAAGTAATATTTTTAACAATAAACTGGTATAAAATCCATATTCGCATTCGCGGAAACGTACTTAATACAATATTATGCGTGTTTAATCATAAGTTATTTTGGTGACCCAAGCCTTTATTTATTTATTTTAAGGCAACTACAGCTTTTTTAACACGCTTTTATTAGTTTCACTTCTATGTTTGTCTCTATGTAACCGACTCCTTTGAGCTCGATTTTGACCCACTTCAAACGGTCAGATTTCATTTAAACGTTGTAGACTTATCGAGGACCGATGACAATACAATAATAAAAAGAAAAAGATAGTTTAAAAAACTAAAAAAACACGCTTTATTATAAAAAACAAACTAAAAAGTAGAAAATAATTTTATAATTTTAATGTAACAAAGCGTGGGGTGCTTTAATGTAATAAAGCGTGTTTTTTTAGTTTTTTAAACTATTATTTACTAGTTTTCACCCGCGTCTTCGCTCGCGTAAATGTAGGTTAGGTTAGCAACAGTTCTTTTTTCTGGATGAAAGTTACCCTATGTCCTATTCTGTACCCCTGACAACGTGTATGCAAAATTTCATGTTGATCGGTTGAGTAGTTAAGGCGTGAAAGCGTAACAAACAAACAAACTCATTTTCGCATTTATAATATTAGTAAGGATAAGGATTTACACTGATACATTACAAATTTTCTTAAGACTAACTTTGAGTCAATTACAGAGTTCCACAACAATCAAATATGAGATACAAAATCTAAGTTCTAAGTCGAATCTAATCTAAGTTACACTAAGAGGTTTGTGGGGTGATTGATGACATATACCATGTGTTGATGGAATGTGACCGGAATATACATGAGAGACAAACGGTGTTTGCTGGAGGATTTGACGTTTGGGTAAAAAAAAAATAAAAAAAAATGTAATAGCATCTTAGCCTCACCGTTGTCAGAAGCGGCTAAAATGTTGTGCTGTGTGTTATTTATATTGGATCAGTAGTATAGTACAATAAGTATTTTTATGTAATGTAGTCAATACCCATAAGTCAATACAAATTAGTAAGAATTTTGTTATGGGGGCGACATTATCACTAAGTGACAAAGCTCCCTAAAACAAGCGAAATAAAAAAAGAAAAAAAAATGTTACACTAAGTTTTACGTAATAAGAGTACAAGTTGAAATTAAACTACCTACTATATACGGATTTTATCGCGTTGTTTATTTGACACTTTATTACAAAATTTTGAAAAACTGTTACACTACTATAATACTATTAAACTTTACTAATTTTTAAGCTAATTAAATTATTGAAACTATTAAAACTATTTATACTATTACTATACTATTATACTGTTTATATTTACGTTTACACTTTCCCCGACGTTTCGGTTGCTTTTCAGCAGCCATGGTCACGGGGAGACTTAAGATGGTATTTGTCTCAATGTTCCAGTGTAGTTATTTCAAAGTGCCCGAACATAATTTAATCATGGGTGTTTCTATTTACGCAGAATGAACTCAAAGTATCATGAAGTCTAGCTGTGGTTTGCTTCTTCTTGGGTTTGACTATTTGAATTACTGGATCCCAAGCTGGTGGTACATCCAACCATTTCAATAGCCTCGCGAAGCATCCTTGGTAGGAATCGGTGTTCTTTAGCGAGCATCTGTGGTTTGTCAAATCTCAGGTAGTGGTTGGTCCCCTGTTACACATGTTCACACACAGCAGACTTCAACGAGCTGCAACTTCTGCTGCTGAAAACCCAAGAAGAAGCAAACCACAGCTAGACTTCATGATACTTTGAGCTCATTCTGCGTAAATAGAAACACCCATGATTAAATTATGTTCGGGTACTTTGAAATAACTACACTGGAACATTGAGACAACTACCATCTTAGTCTCCCCGTGACCATGGCTGCTGAAAAACAACTGAAACGTCGGGGAAAGTGTAAACGTAAATATAAACAGTATAATAGTATAGTAATAGTATAAATAGTTTTAATAGTTTCAATAATTTAATTAGCTTAAAAATTAGTAAAGTTTAATAGTATTATAGTAGTGTAACAGTTTTTCAAAATTTTGTTATAAAGTGTCAAATAAACAACGCGATAAAATCCGTATATAGTAGTTTAATTTCAATGAATGACATTCGCGTAAACAGAAGACAATATTAAGAGTACAAGTATCAAAGAGACAAAAAAGTATCAGTAACAGGAGTTTACGATCAGCTCACAAATAATTTTTAGACAATCTATTTTTAGACAAAAAGGAGATATCAATTTCGCTGCATCTATTGTTGTAAGTTCGAAGTATCGCGCTACAATTCAGTTGCTGCCATAATTTGTGCGGCAAATTCTTTCTTCTGGGCTTATTCGAAACGCTAACGAAGTATCAGCTCTCTGGCGCTTAGACTTGTTTGGTAACAACTAACAAAGTACCAGGCCTCATACATAAACAGCTGATACACAGCTGACCGTGAAAACTTATCTTCTATATTAATAGACCGTCTAATTACTCCTTTGTTCTCCTTAACGTAATATAATTTTCACACATCGCAAAAAGTGTTTACAATATTTACACAGTAACCATAACACCAGGATACGCAATTTCTTTGTGAATGCATGGTTTCAGGGATATTGCTATTATGGTCGGTCAGTCGCCCGCATTTGGATGGCCGCCATGGCAGGGAAATGGCCTTTATGTCATCTCAATGACGTTAAAAACAAAAACAGGTTGAAACACTTGGATGTGCATACTTTTTCCTATTTCTGGCTGTACGAGTTACGATCTGTGCGCGTTTTTATAAGCTGTGCATTAAATTTTTTATTGGTTTTTTTATGGTCTGTAACAGGTCAAGTTCATTGGTGAAACTGGAGTTCTATTTTTGAAATGGCTGCTTGTGATTTCGGTTGTGGGAAATATGGCAGGAGCTTGAAAGCTACATTTTTGTACACAGATTCCTATCAACATATTATATTAATTTATTTAAGATTTTTGCAACTTAAGTATAAACTAGAGCATAGTCAAAGTTAATATAATACCTAATAATAATATTGTATCACATACACACAACACCATCTAGCCCAAACTAAGCAGAGCTTGTACTATAGGTACTAAACAATGGATAAACATACATAATTATACAGGGTGTGTCGTAAATAGTGGTCCAGAGTAAAGGAGTCGATACACTGTATTCTTATGTATCACATACCGAAATTTTAACCATTTTTTTTTATGCCCCTAAAGTCATATGATTTGCTGAAGATGAGTATTGAAATTGGAAACAGATTAATTTCTTTAAGTACCTTTGACTTTAAAACATAAAAAATGGTTTGGATATGATAGTACACATATTCAAGAGTAATAATAAAAAAACAGAATTAAAAAATATTGATATTTGTTGAAATGACAGCCAAATTCGTGAAGCAAGGTGCAGAAATTTGAAAAAAGAACTTTTATTTTTTGTTAGGACACCTTTAACTGAAAATGCTTAAAATTTCGGTATGTGATACATAAGAATACATTGTATCGACTCCTTTACTCTGGACCACTATTTACGACACACCCTGTATATTTTTTTTGTAAATACCCACATATTATACATAAAAACACCCAGACCAAGATAAACATCCATGTTCATGTACACAAATGTTTGACTTGTGCGGGAATCGAACCTGCGACCTCAGGCGTAGCAGTCGGTTACACTAACACTACGCCATCGAGGTCGCAATAAACAAATTGATGTAATCTAAATAGAAATACTTTATTATATCATTTATAATATTAGTCAGTATGACAGAGAAGCAGATTTATTGCCAAAAAATGTTAATGCATATTATGAGAAGAAACTTTCCACATACAATAATGCTTAAAATGGTGTCAAATATTCGTTACCCAGCGGTTTTTGGCGACGCATTTATTCAATGACATATTTTAATAGTCTCGTCTCGTTACTGTAAACTTTTGAATTTACAGAAAATCGTTTGCGTAGCAATAATATTTTGGCATAGTGGTTTAAGTAGTCGAGCAGCGATAGCTCAGTGGGGAGACCAACAGACTGCAAGGCAGAGGCTCTCGGGTTCGAACCCACGTCGCGCACCTCTGACTTTCGGAAGTTATATGACTTTTCGAAATTATGTGCGTATTGATTGACAATTATCGCCTGCTCCGTGCCTCGGAGAGCACGTTAAGCCGTCGGTCCCAGCTGCCATAAACATCTATGGCAGTCGTTATTGGGAAGTCAGTGCCCTCTTATATCCTGACACTGGTTTAGCTTTAGAGTATCGTTAGCCTTCGGGTTGCGGAGGTTAGATGGCAGTCGCTCCGTGTAGAAACTGATATCCAATTAAATCCGGTTAGACTAGAAAGCTGACTCCAGTGACTTGGGAATAATAAAGGCTAAGGAGAAGAAGAAGAAGAGTGGTTTAAGTAGTCGGGTCCCCATCCGTTCAACCACTGGACTTTACCACTGGTGGGTGGAGGGGTCATTCACGATAACCCTTCCACCCACTATGCAAGTGTGAATTTGTGTGATCCACAAATGGTTGTTCCGAGTGCAGACTCGGAACAACCATTTGTTGATCAAACAACGGACACAAAGAACACGCAGGTGTTCTTTGTGTCCGTTGTTTGAATGTTTGTAAAGTTTCTCGCGACACAGCAATTATTTCTAGTAAGAGAGTTGTCAATATAAAAAAAAAACAACGGGTTGCACTCCGGGAGTGCCGGCAGAAGTGAAAACTTGAATATTAACGTTGTGCATTTTTGATATTTTGCAATGGTTATTGAATCATTTTGCACGAATTGCTTTAATTATCAGTATATAAGTACTATCATGTATGTGGTAAAATACGATATTCATTTTTTGCGCTATCGTACACAAACATGACAATTCTCCCTCCGTCTTACGAATTTTCGATCAGGTCACGTGTCCTGACGCGAGTTTGACAATTCTCCCTCCGTCTTTCGAATTTTCGATCAGGTCACGTGTCCTGACGCGAGTTTAACATTTTTTACTCGTCACAAAAAAAGTGCACAACGCCGCTAAAGAAGTTTTCACTTCAAAAAGTTTTATTGTCTCCTGTTAAATTTGTGAATGTTGCATAAATATGCCGTATTGAATGCCAAACGACTTTATGATTGTTTTAGTGCGTTATATATACCTAAGTAATGCGCTGATCGCAATTGAGCCGATCCCAAAATGGCGCGAGACCTTAGCCGCTTGAGTCATGGCGTTCCCGCCATATTGAAGACGCCATATTAGGTTTTATTAATCCCTTTATATCTACTCAATCGCTTATTCTTTGTGTTTCAAGTTTATTTATATTTGATGTATACGTGTTTAGAGATTAGGCTGTGGTTATATTTCTTTCATTTTATTAATTATTAGATGTCCCCGCGGCTTCACCCGCGTTTATTGTTACTGCGCCGCCCCCGTGGGTCGTAGCGTGATGTTATATAGCCTATAGCCTTCCTCGATAAATAGGCTATCCAATACTAAAAGAATTTTTCAAATCGAACCAGTAGTTCCTGAAATTAGCGCGTTCAAACAAACAAACTCTTCAGCTTTATAATATTAGTATAGATAACTAGATGTTCCCGCGGTTTCACCCTCGTTTATCGTTACTGCGCCGCCCCAGTGGGTCGTAGCGTAATGTTATATAGCCTATAAATAGTCTTCCTCGATAAATAGGCTATCCAATACTAAAAGAATTTTTCAAATCGAACCAGTAGTTCCTGAAATTAGCGCGTTCAAACAAACAAACTCTTCAGCTTTATAATATTAGTATAGATAACTAGATGTTCCCGCGGTTTCACCCTCGTTTATCGTTACTGCGCCGCCCCAGTGGGTCGTAGCGTAATGTTATATAGCCTATAAATAGTCTTCCTCGATAAATAGGCTATCCAACACTAAAATAATTTTTCAAATCGAACCAGTAGTTTCTGAGATTAGCGCGTTCAAACAAACAAACAAACTCTTCAGCTTGATAATATTAGTATAGATTTATATAGATACATCATTATCACTACATAATTATTATATAACAAAATCACCCACCGCGTCTGTCTATTTACGATAAACTCAAAAACGACTGAACGGATTTTCATGCGGTTTTCACCAATAGACCGAGTGAATCATGAGGAAGATTTAGGTGTATAATTTGTTAAGGTTTTGCACCCATGCAAAGCCGGGGCGGGTTGCTAGAAGCATAATTATAAACTGTCCCACAGCTGGATATGGACCTCTTCTCTGTGTGAGAGGTGTTGCCATAGTCTATACCGCTGGTCCAATGGGGATTAACGGACTAGAAAGAAAGAAAGAAAGAAAAATAATTTATTAGACACAAAAACACAACATATTAACATAGAATCAAGAAGAAAATACGAAAAAATAAACAAAAATAAATAAAATGTTGTGCAGTGTGTCCAAATGGTTCCAGCTCAGCCTTTGCTGCGGATGACCGCAGCGCTGTATTTCAGCCGAAACTCAAGGACTAGCACGGACGATTATTCGGCATACAGTTTATAAACATACTTATTAATAGATAGAGTAAATATAATATAATGTATAATAGACAGGCAATTACATATATGTGTAGAACAGAAGATAATATTTTTAAAAAATGTATTAAAATTATATATAGATATACAATAAACATAAATATATCTAGAAACACAATATAAACAATTAAGTGCTGGATTTCTGTTAAGAGAAATATAACTACAGATGGATGTCTGAAATTCGGATGAATGGAGAACGCTTAGACATGCAGGTTTCCTCACGATCTTTTCCTTCACCGTTAAACCGAACGATAATACGGGACCTTGGAATCTTGGTGATAGAATTCGAGAGTTCTGCGTGGCAGGTCTCCCACCAGGCTATCGCTGCTTTTCAACTTATCTGCTTTTTCTAAATATAATATTAGTCCAATATAATTTTCAGTCGTAGAATAAAGATATGTAATGTCAATAATCTCGGCGTATCTAACCTTTAATAATACCCGATAATTCAAAGTCAATGTCTCTTTATGATAACAAAGTATTATCTATATATTAATACGTGAAGCAAAAACTTTGTACCGCTTTTTACGAAAATTGCGCGGATGGAGGTGTATGAAATTTGGCACAGTTAAAGTTTATATGAAGAAGGAGTGGAGCAAAAATGTATGGCCTATATTGGCATGTCCCTATGTTTTCCTTTTTTCATAAATTAATTATTAAAAGAGACATGAGCCTTCAAAAACCTCAAACATTGGCTCGAATTTCCGCTGTGTTCAAACATTCAGAAAACAAATTTGACTAGATTATATAAAAAAAGGAAATCATAGGAACACGGCCAAAGCCTTTCTTTAATTTTTAATGAAAAAAGTAGTTAAATCGGTCAAGTTTCGGAGAAGGAATCAGGGGACTACGAAACGTTGATTTTGTGTACTTTTAATAGTTATTTTCGGTCCAAGCTGCAGTTGTCTCTATCGCGCTCTGTGGGCACTGCGCGACAGCAATAGATTTTACAAATACCTATTTTCAATTCTCTCGCCCTTAGTGTGTGAAAGCGTAATAAACAAACTCACATTCGCATTTATAATATTAATTTAGATTTCTTGTACGATAAGTTGGCAACATGATTCTGTTTGACTGCACGGAGGGCGTTGTGGTTTAAATGTTCACCTCACCGCTGCGCCTCCGCGCCAAATGTTGTCGGTTCAAATCGAACCACAAATAGTTCCGAATTTGTGTGTCCTTTGTCTCCGTTGTTTGAATGTTTGTAAAGTCCCGACAGGAGTTATTTCTAGTGCGAGAGGTGTATTTTATTTCTCCAAGTCTTTGACGTAGATTGTGCGTAGTTGTGCGATTATTTAATACGGAATAATAAATCGTTGATGATAGATAAAACGTAGTAGCGATACATATGTGAGTCTTATCGGTAATGATTCATTTATATATTTGTATATTATCTACACAACACGTGTGGGAATATTATTTTTGTAAAGAGTCTATAATATATATTTTTTGCTCACCTTATTTGGTAAGGTCAAAGTCAAAAAGTATTTGTTTATTTAAGTCACAAAGTAACATTTTTGGACATGAAAGTTAGTCCGCAGCCGCGTTCACGATAAACTCAAAAACTACTGAACGGATTTTCATGCGGTTTTCACCAATAGACAGAATGATTAATGAGAATAAATTTTAAGTTTTAGAATATTCTTTATTGAAGTCGGTTTTCTTTTTGTTAAAATTTTGTTTATATAAGTCTACGATGGCATATGTCTATCTTTTAAGGATAGCTGCCTCCGTGGCGCAGCGGTAGTGAATGCGACTGCTGTGCATGAGATCTCGGGTTCGAATCCCGGGTCGGGCCAACAAAAAGTTATTGGGTTTTTCATTAAGAAACCTTAATAGCAGACCGGAGTTAGGAAGTTGGCGGTGTTAGACACCCCCGTGCCTCGGAAAGCACGTAAAGCCGTTGGTTCTGCGCCTGATCTCTCTCCGGTCGTGTCGGATTATCGTCCCATCGGATCATGAGAGTTAGGGAACAGAGAGTGCACTTGTGTTTGCGCACACACTTGTGCACTATAATATCTCTTGCTGTTCAAGCCGCCCGTAGGCCTCTGACATGGCTTAACGATTGCTGTCAATTTGGCAACAACCGGGACCGACTTTTGACGTGCCCTCCGAAGCACGGAGACGCTCAGATGAAATACCACTAAGCGGTCACCCATCTATAGACTGACCGCACCCAACGTTGCTTAACCTCGTAATCGTTTACCGATCAGTGAGTGCAACTGGTTATGTTATATCGTCATATCATTGCCACTAATACCGTTAACAGTTACAAGATGGAACTACTGATGTTTTTTTAATTACTACTTCCATTTTAAACGAATCTTAAAATAATAGAACTAATTTTAAATTTTGTTATCACTATAATACTTAATATCAGCCCTGTATTAATCTGACCCACTGCTGAGCACCGGCCTCTTCTCACTATGAGAAGGGTTAGGCCATAGTCCACCACGCTGGCCCAGTGCGGGTTGGCAGACTTCACATATCTTCAAGAACATTATGGAGAACTCTCAAACATGTAGGTTTCCTCTCGATGTTTTCCTTCACCGTTAAAGCAAGCGATAATTAACTATTTAATAAGCATATAACTTCGAAAAGTCAGAGATGCGCGCCTTGGGTTCGAACTCGAGGTCTTTGCGTGCCAGTACAACGGTTTCCCTAGTATCACTGCTATTCACTAGTTCCATAATTATTATTATTTTGGGCACTTGTGATATTTCGTGTATGAGGAATGTGATGAAAGTGAATGAAGCCAGAGAAGTTTGTCAGGATCGTAGCAAATGGAAATCCTTAGTCTCTGCCTACCCTTCTGGGAAACAGGCGTGAATGTATGTATGTAGAGCAGCGATAGCTCAGTGGGGACACCAACAGACTGCAATGCAGAGGGTCTCGGGTTCGAACTCACGTCACGCACCTCTGACTTTCGGAAGTTATATGACTTTTCGAAATTATGTGCGTATTGATTGACAATTATCGCCTGCTCCGTGCCTCGGAGAGCAGGTTAAGCCGTCGGTCCCGGCTGCCATGAACATCTATGGCTGTCGTTATTGGGAGAGTGTCAACACAAAAGATCCCACTGGGTCGAAGTGTTGCCGGTCTGCACTGACTGGCCACCACATAAGATAAGATAAGATGTATGTATGTATGTGATATTTTTTAATGGTGTAAAAACACTAGAGATAAAAAAACTTACTATTATTTATTTTAAAGATTACCAGCTATTTGTGTTACAAATACATATTATGCTTTCTTTCACTAACTCATGTCTAAACTTTCAGTTTTACTGGTGTGAAGTTAGGTTATGATATGAACTTAGCAACGTTTCACACGTTCCTTTGTCTATTTCTACGAGAGCAAAGAACAATAGCAGTAGTAAACTTGATTAATTGCTAATGTTAAATGCAATAACGCTTAAAACAGCGCCGAAATTATAACTTTCAGACGAGAATTCAGAGAAAAATAAATAAGATGTACATTAATTTATGATTCATTCGTCATTGTACGTGTGCACTCGATTTGGCAGTACGCACTTGACTGTAGGCGAGAGCGCGCGCGTTTCAGAACGGAACTCGTAAACAAAGGACTTTGTGTTTATCTATGCTCTGTGATGGTTTAAGCCTGATTTGTTTTACTTTATACGTGAAGGTAGATAAACGGAACAGTTTTTAAAAATCGAATCCTTAATTTGAATTTGGCGTTTTTTCAGTATCGGTGTTCTAAATTTGAAATTTAGTTGTTTTTATTGGATATGCAGTGTTCGGTTTTCGTATTCTAAATCTAAACGAATTTTCTTTTAAATTTTAATAGTGCAGTGTTCGAATTTCGAAATATAATATTCTTTTTGATTTTCAAAGGTGCAGTGTTCGAAATTTAAATCTAGTTATCTTTTTAATTTGGATTTGCAGTGTTGTTACCTTTGTTTACCTTCGCGACATATTAGTCGATTTTTAATTGTTTATTAATTGTAATGTTGGTAGTGTGTTTGTTTTTTATTGTTGTTATTTTCGTGATGGTAATTGGGAACAACATATTTTCAAAACGAGGTCTTGTTTTGGACATGAGAAAGTGGTGTTTAATTTTAAATTGTTTTTATTGAGATATTCTGATGAGGTATCAACTCACTGCCAATTAAGATGTGTCGGGTTGAATGTCGTGGTTATGCTTAAAATTGTTGATCTTGAGCATTGGAGAACGTCATATTAGTAAGAATGCGATCATATTCTTTTGTTTACTGTTCATATTGGAAAGATTTTAGTGCGTCAAAGATGTGAGGTTATTTTTATAATTCAATATAATAAATCAATGGTTTGCAATTATTTGGCCGTACGGATGACGCGGTGGTTTTCTTACTGTTTTTAATACGCCTAGTGTTGGGAATACGAGTCCCAGTTCGGTACAAATTTGCGAAGTGTTTAGGTAGTTATATATCGAGTCTCGCTGTGGGGTGGGTTGAAAAAGTCGCCTCAGAAAGTGTCTGCTATTGTAAATGCGCCGGTTCCGAAATATGTTAATAAGTTACAATCCTTTTTAGGGCTTGTTAACTATTACCGAAACTTTGTGCCGAACGCGTCATCCATTCTTAGTTCTCTATATAATCTACTTCAAAAAAATTCTAAATGGAAGTGGGATCAAAACCATAATACCATATAGGGTATTATCTTATTTGTAGATGCACCTAGTGTTTGGAATTCGAGTCCTAGTTCGGTAAAAAATTGCGTAGACTTCAGGTAGTTATATCAAGTCTCGGTGTGATTTATATTATACTAGCTGTTACCTGCGACTTCGTCCGCGTAGATTTTAACTAAAAAGTGTTTGTCGCCGCGGAACCCAACTATATTTCTTTGCCCAAGTTACTTAAATAGCGTAGTTTTTATAGTGTATAGCTAGATAATAGCATGGCTTACTCAAAAAACAACATTTAAATATGCGTCGTTAGATTACACACTGTCACAGAATGCGTAAGGAAAATAAAGATTCACAGCTCCTCCCCCGTAGGTGATAGCGTGATAATATGTAGCCTATATGTTGACCCGACCTGTTAGTAATATTCATGCAAAATTTGAAGTAAATCCATGCAGTACTTTTTGAGTTTAGCCCGGACATACATACAGACAAACAGACAAAAATTTTAAAAACTATATTTTTGGCTTTTAAAAAAATATTTAATGTACAGTTTTGACTTTCCTACGATTTTATTATATGTATAGATATTCTATCACATACACTACACCATCTAGCCCAAACTAAGCAGAGCTTGTACTATGGGTACTAGACAATGGATAAACATACATATATACTTTCCTACGATTTTATTATATATATAGATTATTTCCTATGCGGGATTTATTTAAAACTAGATGTGCCCGCGGTTTCACCCGCGTTTATCGTTACTGCGCCGCCCCCGTGGGCCATTATAAAGGTGAAGAGTTTGTTTGTTTGTTTGAACGCGCTAATCTCAGGAACTACTGGTTCGATTTGAAAAAATATTTTAGTGTTGGATAGCCTATTTATCGAGGAAGGCTATAGGCTACATAACATCACGCTACGACCCACGGGGGCGGCGCAGTAACGATAAACGCGGGTGAAACCGCGGGAACATCTAGTACTAGATATGCCCGCGGTTTCACCCGCGTTTATCGTTACTGCGCCGCCCCCGTGGGTCGTAGCGTGATGTTATGTAGCCTATAGCCTTCCTCGATAAATAGGCTATCCAACACTAAAAGAATTTTTCAAATCGAACCAGTAGTAATCACGCAGAATAAACCAGGAGAAACATCGTTTGTACTATGTCTGTAATGGGTAATTATTTTGCTGCGATGTTATTTTAAAACTGCTATATCTCCTAAGATATTCATTGAAATCGAATGATGTAAAGGGCAATTTTGTTTTAAATTAAATACTTGTGATGAATAACGTATTTATTTGGATAAGGATTAATATCATGTTTATAAAAATGCCTTCGCAAATAATGCATTATTTTAGAACAAATTTCGTTAGCATAAAAATGGTTATAGTGAGCCAACCTTAAAAGATAGACATATGCTGTGGCGGACTTTTTTTTAGAACTTTTAAAGGGGAACAATTCTGTCATACATGATTTTTGCGAAACTTTAACTGTTTACGCAGCGCACGCAGCGGAAGCTCTCAAAAGGAAAAAATACTCTCCGATTTTGAAACATTCTTCATTGGTGCTCCGCTCCTATTGATCTTAGCGTGATGATATATAGCCTATAGCCTTCCTCGATAAATAGGCTATCTAACACTGAAAGAATTTTTCAAATCGGACCAGTAGTTCCTGAGATTAGCGCGTTCAAGTAAACAAACAAACAAACAAACTCTTCAGCTTTATAATATTAGTATAGATTTAATACGTACACTTCGAAATGTGATACACTAGACTATCGCTTCTATATTAAAACGTATTTTCTAACTTACGCCAAAACGTATAGAATAACTTTTTTTTACGCTTTCTAGTCAGTTTAAATAAAATTTCTTTTACTAAGTCCTCTAAAGAGGTCAAGAAACTATTCTTAAATCATTATTCCGAGTTTTCAGTTGTATTTGGTAATGTTATTAATTTTATATGTATGCGTGTTACGATTTTGGACCTTAAGTTCATAGATTTAAAGTTGATATTGCCATGGCTATAGTTTCTCAGTAAGGTTAATGAAATTCGTTAGAAGCGAATATTGTGTCGCTTAGTATTCTGTCGACGGAGAATCTATATCTATATATTAATACGTGAAGCAAAAACTTTGTACCCCTATTTACGAAAATTGCGCGGACGGAGGAGTATGAAATTTGGCACAGTTAAAGTTTATATGGAGAAGGAGGGGCGAATCCTAATCCTAACTAATATTACTAGCGGTCGCCTAGTGCTCGAAATTTGACCAACTGATATATATTATGTCATGTCATTATACTCGTATATTGATATATGTAACCATAGTTACGCGCTTCGACTGCGTGTGTCAAATGCATGGTTGTGTGCGTGTAGTGTTTTTTCATTAATTTAATGTATTTATTATACATATTTTTTATAAATATTAGCATTCGTCACTTCTTCTCTGTATAAGTGTGCGACATTTCATACTCCTCCGTCCGCCCAATTTTCGTAATAAGGGATCCAAAGTTTTCGCTTCACGTATTAATATATAGATAAAAGCGAAAATGAGTTTGTTTGTTTGTTACCTTTTCACGCCTAAACCACTGAACCGATCATCCTGAAATTTTGCATATTACGTTGTCCGGTATACAGTAACAGACATAGGCTACCTTTCATCCCGAAAATAATTACTGTTCCCGAGGAAAACAACGAAAACGTTCTAATGATAAATAGATGGCGCCACGTGTCTTTCGAATCATGATTGAATTATATTATTACAAGCATATAAATTAACGCGAGCGAAGCCGCGGGCAAAAGCTAGTATTTATATAAAATATGCATTAGAAATACATTAAATTCTTTGTAACTATGGTTACCTATACCTTATTTATATGTTATAAAGAAAAAATGAAAACAAAGTAGCAAGCTTAGGAATTTTGGTCGAATTTTGACCACTAGGCGACCGCTAGTTTAATTAAATATGTAAACAATTATTTGTATTACGCGCAAATGTTTTCAATATCAATGTATTTGAATTGTAAATAATCTAGTTGAATTGTAAAACATAAAGTCGTCAACTTTATTGACAGCACATGTCAAACGTTAAAATTTTAATCAGGATAAATAATAAATTGTCTTGTGCTCCTTAAACATAGTAAAGATCATTCTTTATAATGTACTAGTGTGATCATACACATTGTTAAAAAGAAACAATAAATTATCTGAATATATTAAAATTAATCCCTGTTTCTCTTGGTCACGACATAGCTTGAGAACGGAGCAGCGATAGCTCATTGGGGAGACCAACAGACTGCAATGCAGAGGGTCTCGGGTTCGAACCCACGTCGCGCACCTCTGACTTTCGGAAGTTATATGACTTTTCGAAATTATGTGCGTATTGATTGACAAATATAGCCTGCTCCGTGCCTCGGAAAGCACGTTAAGCCGTTGGTCCCGGTTGCCATGATCATCTATGGCAGTCGTTATTGCGAGAGTATCGACACAAAAGGCCCCACTGGGTCGAAGTGTCGCCGGTCTGCACTGACTGGTCCCCACATAAGATACTATAACTTGAGAACGTCATTACCGATTTCAATCATCTTTTTTTTTCTAATACCTTTTAAAAGGTCCTTACGGAAAGAACAGTTACTTAAGATAATTTCGGAAAATTTAACGAGTATTTGAACCCTGCCAGTTTGACAGTTCGTCTAAGACATAACATCAGCTGTCGGGTCAGCTAGTATTACATAAAAATATATAATTTCTTTTTCTTTAACATCCATTGTCTATAGTTCGAAAGTTGAAGTTGGTAACATTATATGCGCTCTATAAAAAAAATCATATCTTTTCACATGTGACCGTTATGTATAGAAATTAACGGTATAAATAATTTCATTTTAATCCACACTAATATAAAAAACAATTATTACAATTTAAACAACGCTATACCTAATTTGTATGGTCAAGAACGCAGCACAAGTATAATTATGTACCCATGTATTCATTCGAATTTTATTTGAATACGAATATGCACATCGTTAATTTTAATGCAATGGGGGCAATCATTTGTGCTCACCAGTCGGCGCCACTAGCAAGTAAGGTTCTGTCAAACCTGTGACAGCTGCTGTCAAAACCCGTATTTGGCGGTAACAATTGACGGTTCCTACCGTTAAAGTTACTATAGAGTTTGACGTCTAGACCTTACTATCTACTAGCACCTCTAGCGGTTCAAGCGCGGTATATAGGTATAAGACTAGCTTTTGCTCGCAGCTTTGCTCGCGTAAAACTAGGTTAGGTTAGGTCTGTAACAGTACTTTTTTAAAAGTAAAATACAGCCAATGTTACTCCGTTATAATATAGCTTTCTAATGGTGTAAGAGTTTTTAAAATCAGTTGAAATGTTTTTGAGTTAAATCGTTACAAACAAACAAACATAAAATCTAATCTTACCTCTTTTTAATATTAGTATAGATATAGATAATGCGAGCCAGGTCGGACAATTAGAATTAATGATATAAATCAAACACACTACCAAATAAATGTATTCAATTAAAATGAAAATATATGCAAACAAATTCTCTCCAAGTAAAATTTTTCCTTATACGTAGTTTCTGAACTGTATTAAAAATTATATGAAAGACTGCTATACCAAGGTCGTCTTTACAGTGTAAACATTACGACGAACAGTGAAGTGGGCTGGCAGAGAGCCAAGTGTAAATTCAAACGGTGATATCAAAGAAAGTGAAAATGAGTACAAACGCGAAAATGCCCCTCAGACACTGCCCGAGCAAGTGACACTCCGTCAAAATGTCGGAGAAAAGAAGAAAGAAGATAGCACACGTTATTAAAATACCAAGGACTATTTAGCGAAATTTTAATAAAATACTTTCATTATTTGATCTCAAAGTGCTCAATTTTAAGTTATAACCATGATTTCTTTGAAGAAGCTGTATGGTGATGAGTTGCTCCGGCTCGCTCTAGTCCTAAGCCTCTTAAAGGTGGACCCCAACGACTATCTGGAGAGAGAGACCCAGCAGATGATAGCTGGCCTCCACATATCAAACGGCTCAGACTGGTCCCCAGAACAGGAACCCAGGACTTTGATAAGACCAAGATTTGTCCATCCAAAATCTTTGGACAACATCTTGATTAACTACGAACGCCAATTGTTCGAGGAGTTGAATTCCCTCGGTCGTTATGGTAATTCTTACTTAGAATATAATGACCGGATATGGAATAATAGGGCGCCGGTGCTTCATACATATTTAGTAAATAATGTGGCGACGGACACAGTATCGCCCGTGCTGGCTGCGCCGACGGTCGCTGAAAATGCCGAGGACTCGGTGTCAGCTGATGAGAATGTAGCCCAAGAAGTCAAAGTCGAAGAGGAAGAAGGAAGCAATGTGGAGGAAACCCAACCAGACGCTGTCGTCACTCTATCACCAGACTTCCTCAATAATCACACAGAAGCAGACATTTTTGCTGAGATAGCAACCAGATCTTTCGACGTTAGCGAGTTTCTGGTACAACCTTCAGAGATGCAGATCAAAACTGAAGAAGATGAGGAACCAGACTTTTCAGAGGTTCGCGTTAAAAAGGAGAAGGAGAACGAAGACTTATACAACGACAATGCTATCGACTTCATGCCGTACTTCAATGGTAAAACTGAAATGGATTTGGGTGAAACCAATTCCGTGTTCCAGCAAAATCTAGCCGATCTCCAAGAATACGATGATGAGACTAAAGAGTTGAAGAATGATCTGGATTATTTAGATGTGAAGCAGCAGCAGGAGAACCTGGAACAGTATCTGATGGAGAATACTCCGCTGGATACTGAGGTCTATGAGTTGGCGCCGATGTTTGAGGAAGAGTTAGTGTTGAATGTTAAACGGGAACGAGCTAGCACGAGTTTCACGGCCAGTTCTAGTGGTATTAGTGATATGGAGATGTCAAGTGATGGTGCTGATGTGAAGGTGGAGCCAGATGAAGGGCATCACACTGGTGATGAGCTGACGCAGGAGGTGAGTCTTAAATCAATAAATGTAGTATTAGCTATGATGTTTTGTCACATTTTTTACCAGGTGATGTCGAATTTGAACGAATGGAACAAAATATTGTGTAGCCGTATCGCTGTTTTAAAACGATTAATATAAAAAGAGGGTAGATGACGTCTAAAAATAATGGTTTGTATTGATCTGCTCGCTTGCGATTGTATTCTTACGTTTGAAATTTGAACGCCGCGGCGTTTGTTTTCGAAATTTGAACGACGCATCGTTGTTCGAAGTTCGAATTATGTTATTTACATAGCAGCATAGAGTTTTGTTTAATTGTTTTTATCTATGGTCAACGCGTCCTTTTTCCATGAGCTGTCGGGCTATGACAGTTTTATATATTTCTTTTGTTTACATGACATACGCCATTATTATGATTTAATGCTACTGCTGATTTCAGTGGCTGATTTTATTATTATTTTGGTTTTGAACGCAGGTAATTTTCAAATTAAAATTAAGTGATTTGAAAGTAAATCTAATTGCTCTCCCTTTATAATTACGCGAGTTTTTGTTATTATTAGGTTAACCGAAGTTTAATTTAAACGAAATATTTTTTTTGTATTTTTTGTTCATTGAAATTAAACTACTATATACGGATTTTATCGCGTTGTTTATTTTTCGTGTTCTTTGGTTTCTCGATATTTTTTTTACTTAAAATTTGACAAATCTTTCGTCTTCCTTAGCGTAAGCTTATATAAATAAAATATAGAAACCACGATAAACTCGGTTCAGCCACTCTGGACGTAAACATACACAAACACATACAAACCTAAGCATATATTAATTTTAAAAGTCAAAACTATTTATATTCTTTTCTTATAACTTATTTATGAGGCACGAAAAGGTAATTTAAATCGTTTACCAATATATTAGAATTAAACATGTACATTGTATATATGTATGTAAAGTCGAAATATACGGAAAACTGACCTCGTCCCCCGATCCTCACGGTTTCCCTCTCTGGGGCCTTTATTAATGGACTAACTCTTGCCCGCAGCTTCGCTCGCGTAAAAGTAGGTTAGGTTAGAAACAGTACTTTAAAAAAAACATATAGCCTATGTTAGTCGGTGATAATATATAAGTAGCTTTCTAATGACGAAAGAATTTTAAAATCGGTTGATTAGTTTTTTAGTTAAATGCTTACAAACAAACAAACACAAAAATACAAATCTACATACATACATAGATTCACGCCTGTTTCCCAGAGGGGTAGGCAGAGACTACGGATTTCCATTTGCTACGATCCGATCACACTTTTCTGGCTTCATTCACTTTCATCGCATTCCTCATACATGCTCGTCGGTTCAAGGAGCTCTTAACCTGGCCTTTGTCCAGAACGCCTCCGATCTGATCGAGAAACGTTCGCCTAGGGTTTCCTCTTGCGACTGTTCCATTCACACTAGCCTTATAAACTTTCTTAGTCAGTCTTTTCTCGTCCATTCTTTTTACATGCCCAAACCAGCTAAAAACTCAAATCTTTCTTCATTATATACGTGAAGCAAAAACTTTGTACCCCTTTTTAAGAAAATTGCGCGGACGGAGTAGTATGAAATTTGGCACAGTTAAAGTTTATATGGAGAAGGAGGGGCGAATCCTAATATCCGAATACTTGTATAAAATATGCATTAGAAATACGTTAAATTAATGAAAAAACACTACACGCACACAACCATGCATTTGACACACGCAGTCGAATCGCGTTTGTAGTATTTCGGCATTGTTCGTCTGACGTCATACAATCCTTTGTAACTATGGTTACCATAGTTACAAAGTTATTTATATTTAATAGAGAAAAACAGAAAACAAAGTAGCAATCTTTGGAATTTTGGTCGAATTTTGACCACTAGGCGACCGCTAGTTAGTATAGATAATTTTATATATGTATGTAAAATCAAACTTCACAGAAACCCAACCTCGTCTCCTGACTCTGAAGGCTTCCCCTTCTGGGACCTTTATTTATGGAGACGGCCTCGATGGCGTAGTCGTTAGTGTAACTGACTGTCACGCCTGAGGTCGCGGGTTCGATTCCCGCACAAGTCAAACATTTGTGTGCATGAACATTGATGTTTGTCTTGGTCTGGGTGTTTCTATGTATAATATGTATGTATTTACAAAAAAAGAAGTATATATGTTTGTTTATCCGTTGTCTAGTACCCATAGTACAAGCTCTGCTTAGTTTGGGCTAGATGGTGTTGTGTGTATGTGGTAGAATATTATATTATTATTCACTGCTTCTTATCAGACAGAATAAGTTTTCCATTTTTTATTGGACTATGACTATGAATAATTCCTGTGTCCCCCGACTTTACAAACATTCAAACAACGGACACAAAGAACACCGAGACTCGAAACAACAGTTTGTGGATCACACAAATTTGTTGTTCCGTGTGGGGATTGTTGATGAATTTTTGTTGAGTGTTGTGGGTGCAGAAATTTTTGTTGAGTGTTGTGGGTGCAGAAATTTTTGTTGAGTGTTGTGGGTGCAGAAATTTTTGTTGTGTTGTGGGTGCAGAAATTTTTGTTGAGTGTTGTGGGTGCAGAAATTTTTGTTGTGTTGTGGGTGCAGAAATTTTTGTTGAGTGTTGTGGGTGCAGAAATTTTTGTTGTGTTGTGGGTGCAGAAATTTTTGTTGAGTGTTGTGGGTGTAGAAATTTTTGTTGAGTGTTGTGGGTGCAGAAATTTTTGTTGTGTTGTGGGTGCAGAAATTTTTGTTGAGTGTTGTGGGTGTAGAAATTTTTGTTGAGTGTTGTGGATGCAGAAATTTGTGTGATCCACAAATGGTTGTCCCGAGTCTGTATGTTCTTTGTGTCCGTTGTCTGAATGTTTGTAAAGTTCCCCCGCGACACAGAAATTATTCCGAGTGCTGCAGTTGTCTTTAAAAAGAAACAATTTATTGAATCTGAAACTTTGCCCCATTACCGGCAATAGGGTATATTACATGAAATCTTTGTCCATAGCTGGTGTAATGAGGATTTAGTACCCATCTCTGCCTACCCCATCGGGGATATAGACGTGAGATTATTATCACTACATATCTAGATTCGATATAAAGTTTATAGACAGTTCCTATACAAAAGTTTCGAGATATCCTCGTTTTAATCATCTGCATCGCTATCATCCCCCACTACCCGGAAGTACCGTGACGGTTGGCTAAATATTCCGCAAATTTGCAAAACGGCTGAGTGGATACTAATACTACCTGTCCCGACAGACATTGTCTTGTACACAGGAAAAATATTTAAAAAAACCTAAATTTAAATCATTCTCGAATCCACTTGAACACACACAAAAATTTTCATAAAAATCGGTCCAGCCGTTTAGGAGGAGTTTAATTACAAACACACGCACAGAACATTTATATATATATATAAAGATTATAAAGCTGAAGAGTTTGTTAGTTTGGTTAAACACGCTAATCATAGGAACTATTGATTCGAATTGAAAATTCTTTTAGTTTTGGATAGCTCATTTATCGAGGAAGGCTATTAGGCTATATAACATCACGCTACGGCCAATAGGAGCGGTGCAGCAATTAAAAATGTTGCGAAAACGAGGCAAATTCTCTTATGTGACGCAGACGAAGTTGCGCGGGTCAGTTAGTCTATACTAATATTATAAAGCTGAAAAGTTTGTTAGTTTGGTTGATCGCGCTCATCTCAGGAACTACTGGTTCGATTTGCAAAATTATTTTAATGTTGGATAGCCTATTTATCGAGTAAGGCTATAGCCTATATAACATCACGCTACGACCCACGGGGGCGGCGCAGTAACCATAAACGCGAGTGAAACCGCAGGTACAGCTAATTATAAAATGAATTCCTCCGCTGTGTCTGTCGGTCTGCCGTCTGTTCGCGATAAACTCAAAAACTACTAAACGGATTTTCATGCGGTTTTCACCAATAGACAGAGTGAATCATGAAGAAAGTTTAGGTGTTTAATTTGTTTAGGTTTTGTACTACACATGCGAAGCCGGGGCAGATTGCTAGTAATAATATACCTATTCTAGATTAAGCATTTTAGTTAAGTCCGACTTTTCTGTTTAAATGAAAGCATTGTTAGCGGTCACTTTGACCATGACGTGGACTGATAACCCTACCTCGTGTAACCGTTCTCGATTATTCATATCGTTTTAAAATCGATATAATTCACATCACTAAGGTAACTGAGTCATCGATCACTTGGACAAGGCCAGACCTAACTGTGTCATGAAACAGCTGTTAGGTTTACCAAACATGCAATGGATATATTATATTGCATTGATTTTACTTGATGCAACACACAGATAGTCTATCTATCGTATTTAATACTAACTAGCGATCGCCTAGTGGTCGAAATTCGACCATAATTGAATTACATTTTAAGTTTGATAGTTATTATTTATTGTCTGAAACTATACCCTTATAATCACACTAGATATGCCCGCGGTTTCACTCGCGTTTATGGTTATTGCGCCGCCCCCGTGGGTCGTAGCGTGATGTTATATAGCCTATAGGCTTCCTCGATAAATAGGCTATCCAACACTAAAATAATTATTCAATTCGAACCAGTAGTTCCTGATATTAACGCGTTCAAACAAACAAATTCTTCAGCTTTATAATATTAGTATAGATTAGGATTCGCCCCTCCTTCTCCTTATAAACTTTAACTGAGCCAAATTTCATACTCCTCCGTCCGCGCAATTTTCGTACAAACGGGTACAAAGGTTTTGCTTCACGTATAATATATAGATAGTATTATCACGCTCTATATTATATTTTATTTTTCGTTTAAACAAGACAGACAAGACTAGCGCGGGAACTAGGAATAATTCCTGTGTCGCGGGGGACTTTACAAACATTCAAATAGACACAAAAAATACACAGACTCGGCAAAACCATTTGTGGACTGCATACATTTTTGTCCCGTGTAGGAATCGAACCCACAACACTCGGCGTGGCGGTAGTGGCGAGGCGATCACTTAAACCACTACGCCATCCGTGCAGTATCACTTGTTCTTGACTTGTTGGACGAAGGTACTCTCGGTCTTTTCCTCTCTCTCCTTCTGATATTGTTTCTGGAGCATCTATTCATGGTTAAAATCATTGCGTGCGAGTAAAGCCACAGTATACCCAGATATTTGAGAAGTTATACTATCAGCTATAGCAGCGATAGCTCAGTGGGGAGACCAACAGACTGCAATGCAGAGGGTCTCGGGATCGAACCCACGTCGCGCACCTCTGACTTTCGGAAGTTATTTGACTTTTCGAAATCATGTGCGTATTGATTGACAATTATCGCCTGCTCCGTGCCTCGGAAAGCACGTTAAGCCGTTGGTCCCGGCTGCCATGAACATCTACGGCAGTCGTTATTGGGAGAGTATCGACACAAAAGATCCCACTGGGTCGAAGTGTCGCCGGTCTACACTGACTGGCCCCCACATAAGATAAGATAAGATAAAGCCACAGGTCAAAACTAGTCGTTAAAACGTTCCCTGTCCGATGAACCACATATGGTACATAACAATTGAGTTTCTATTATGTCTATCACGGGACTGTGAATGGGTTATATATAAAATTTTACGTATTTCTTTATACTTTTTTTGTCGGCCTCGATGGCGTAGTGGTTAGTGTAACCGACTGCCTCGCCTGAGGTCGCGGGTTCGATTCCCGCACAAGTCAAACAATTGTGTGCATGAACATGGATGTTTGTCTTGGTTTGGGTGTTTCTATGTGCAATATGTATGTATTTAAAAAAAAAAGTACATATGTATGTTTATCCATTGTCTAGTACCCATAGTACAAGCTCTGCTTAATTTGGGCTAGATGGTGTTGTGTGTATGTGATAGAATATTATTATTATTATATTATCACGATATTTTATTCGTTAATATTCACTATGTTGTAAAGGCGAGGTCATTAACACCTAGAGGTGAATGAACTTTTATTGCCGAAACCGCAGTTCTCCTATAAACGTTTTTTCGGTTAAAACTAGTAAAATCCGAATAATATTATAAATGTGAATGTTCGTGATGGTGTGTAGATGTTTATTACGCATAAATTGCTGAACGAATTTGGATGTAATTCCTGGTTTAACACATATACCAGAAGGCGCCATAGGAACACTTGGGAAGAATTAGGTAGAATTGTTTAAATGGTCGGCTGGTCACATAAGTTTTATAGGTTTGACCCTCACACGGGACAAATACGTTTAAAGACCAAATTTGGTTGCTTTTTCGTATTTCCCACTGCCGGGCAAAAGCCTCTTCTTTGGACTTCCAAAACACTGTCTTATTCGAAATTCTCTACCAATCCCGTTCAAGGTTGTCCTGCTATCAATCTAAATCTTCTTTTTCTTTTTCTTGTGATTAGTGACCAACCTGTTGTCAAGAGTTGTTCAAGCACGTAGGCCTCTGCATGGCTTAACGACTGCTGTCAATTTGACAACAATCGGGACTGACTTTTTACGTGCCCTCCGAAGCACGGATATATCAATCTATCAATCTAAATAAAAAATCATAACTTTCTTTATTTTGAGTGCACTATTGGCGGACCAAACTTCAATAATTGTGAAAAAAAAAATTCGCTGAAAATCAGCGCTTTGTAGTGCTTACTCAGCATAATGCAGTGGCACTTGCAGCAATGCAAGTGCCACAGCATTAGCATTATGCTGAGCGCATGACCGTTGTTTTTGTGCCGTCAGGTGGGACGTGCATCTGCACATAAACATTTTAATTGTTTTTAAAACTTCTTTATACTTACATATTTTTATTTACTATACCCGAATTCTATAATAATAATAAATGATGATGCATGTCATGATGGTACAAAAATAAAAATCTTTCATTTCATTTAATTTTCATTTCATCATTTTCATTTCATTCCTGGGTATTCCTGGATGGGAGTCCCTCCCATCTACATTAGTAACTACAGCACAGGAATAATACCTAGTGCGGGAGTAGGAATTTAAAAACATAGAATTACTAAATTAATTGCGTATTACAATTACTTGTTGACAACAAGACTGAGATAAACAAGATATAAAGATATACAAGACATTCAGGGATAAAAATAATAATGAAACTTTATTTCTCTCATCACAAAGGTTCACGTACTATCGGCTCCAGCGACGGATGACCATTTCAGAAAAATTTTCGCTTGCACATGTTGACCAGTTGAGTTTGTATCGCCTTAGAATCAGTAAACAAATGTAAAGTGTAAAAAAACTCAAACAAAGAAAGGGGCGTGTCACGGGTACGGGTACCAAGTGTTGGCCTGCTATGCGATTTTAACCTTAGGAGTGGTCATCCGTCGCTGGAGTCGATAGTACATGTGCATCTTACAGTAGACAAAATAAATAGGTGATAATAAAGATCCTTTGTGAGAGACTGGAGTCCGTACTAGGGACTCTAGGGAGACCCCTGTGTGGCGGACCACCAGGCCCCCTCTCGGGACTCGTAGGTGTATTTGCCTGTTAAATAACATAGTGAGGTATAGACTTGTACATGACATTTAGGAGACTATTTAATGTATTAATTAAAACAAAGCAAAACTAGATAAAATATGATGAAAAATATGTATATATTTTTTCATTTTTATTATTTTGCTCTTCAAAATGACCACACTCCACCTGATGGTAAGCAGTCGTGTGGTCTAAGAGCAGTGGCCTCCACACCGCCCTCATAGCAGCCGAGGCGATGTTGAGGTCTCTACTTTGACGGCCTGAGAAGATGCTTTTTCACGCAAATATAAAAAAGAACCATAAGTGTTAATCAGGAACAAATGGTTTATCCGTATGCCAAGTTAAATCACGGAACAGTACTTTTTTCTGGATGAAAGGTAACTCTATATTCTTTTATGTACCCCTGACAACGTGTATACAAAATTTCATGATGATCTGTCGAGCAGTTAAGGCGTGAAAGTCTAATAAACAAACTCACATTCGCATTTATAATATTAGTTACGATAGACTTGTTCTAAACATAACATTTAAACTTAGCGGCATAGGTATCGAACCCCAGACGGTGGGGTCCCTAACCCCGTGCCAATGCTCCCTTGTTTCCTTATGTCTGGGACCCCTGAGGTCAACGCTCGTTTTAAGGGTACATTGAAGTTTTGGAGGTCACAAATGTTTTTGGCCTTTGAAATATTGGAAATCTATTTTAAAGGTGCCTCGATGACGCAGTAGTATTGAATGTGACTGTTGTGCTTGTGTGTGGTATAGGATTCGATACCCAGGTTGTGTAGTTAGTTTTTCTGTTAGGTATTGTGTCCGGTAGTAATATGCTTGCTCTTTATTATTTCTACATTCAGTCTGTTTGTTCGTGATAAACTCATAAACTGCTAGACGGATATTCATGCGGTTTTCACCAATAGACTGAGTGATTTATGAGGAAGGTTGTGTATAATTTGTTAAGGTAATAATGAGTTTGTTTGTTTATTTGAAATGAAATTTTGCATACATGTTGTTGGAAGTTGGATACATAAAAAGACCTATCAGACAGAAAAACAAGTTCTGTGTTCAAGCGAAGCTGTGGGCAAATAATAGTTAATTGGGCATCATCTACGTAAATTTACTCAATTAAAAATTGACATTAATTTTTATTTCCATACAATTGAACTGAGCTTCATGTTAGCCACAGTCAAAACCACATCCGAATTAGTTCAGTCGTTTTGGAGATAGGCGTACATCAACGAAAAACGAATTGATAATAAATAATAGTTTAAAAACTAAAAAACACGTTTTGGTTATGGGTTAAAAAAGGTAGAATTAATTTAATAATTTTAATATAAAAATAGCGAGAGCTTCTAAGATATTTTGATAACCCCCACCCCACGCATTTTACATTAAAATTATTAAATTATTTTCAACTTTTTTTAATAAAGCGTTTTTTTTTAGTTTTTTTAAACAATTTTTATATTCTAAATTATTGTATTGTCATCGGTCCACGATAAGTGTGCAAAGTTTCAAATCAATCCGTCGGTCGGTTTGAAAGGGGTTAAAATCACGTTCAATGATTCCGTTACATAGATACATACATACCAAGCTAATAAAAGTGTGTTTATCTATACTAATATTATAAAGTTTGTTTGTTTGTTTATTTGTTTGTTTGGTTGAACGCGCTAATCTCGGGAACTACTGGTTCGAATTGAAAAATTCTTTTGGTATTGGTTATATTTATCGAGGAAGGAATATTATAATTATAACATCACGCTATGAAACTTTCTTAGTTAGTCTTTTCTCGTCCATTATTTCTACATGCTCAAACCAGTTGTTCTATCCCGAAATAATAGACGTATTGATTATCACGTATAAGCAAAATATCAAAATAGCAACGTCAGAAAATATCTGACCATAGATGTTCCCTCGGTCTCACCCGTGTTTATCATTACTGCGCCGCCCCCGTGGGTCGTAGCGTGATGTCATATAGCCTATAGCCTTCCTGGATAATTAGGCTATCCAACAATAAAATAATTTTTCAAATCGAACCAGTAGTTCCTGAGATTAGCGCGTTCAAACAAACAAACAAACTCTTCAGTTTTATAATATTAGTATAGATTAAATACGTCTTATCTAGCGGATAGATATATTCTAACGTCTCGTTTGTATCGTATTATTGTTGTGTACACAATTACAGTTACACGTGTCTCTGAAAGCACTTTCAGTTTCGATACACACACGATTTTACAGCGTATTTGGCACCTTTTCAAAATTTCATGTAGTTTAGCCATATTTAGCGCGGGTATTTATATATTTAGGTCAGTGGCGTGATGTGAAAGTGGGGTCCCTAGATCGCGGAACATGGTTGGGGCCTCACTACGTTTTACATAATGGGGCCCCAACTAGTAGGAACTAGTACCTTTTTTGGGTAAAAGTTACCCTATATCCTTTTTAGTAAGTTTGCCTAAATTGGGAATCAAGTACTTTATTTATTACATTATGTCATATGGGGCCCCAACTTACTAGTTGGGGCCCCATATGACCCATAACTAAAAAGTACTTAAGTTTAGTCTACTGGCTACAGTACATTTTCCTGGATAAAAGTCTACCTATGTCCTTTTTAAGTTTCCTTAATTGGTAATCAAATTCGTTATCTATAGATGCATGTAGCGTTTGTATAAACAGCCATATTTTCTTGTGTAATGCTATTATTATAAATACGAATATGAGGTTGTTAAAAGGTATCCCATGTCCTTTTCTGTTGCCTTGACAACATGATCATCCTCTTGCCCTGGTCCCAATTTATTTGGGGTCGGCGCAGTATGTCCTTCGCTTCCATACTTCTCTGTCACCCGTCATCTGATCATGTACCCCTTTCCCTTTCATACCCATCCTCACACAGTCCATCCATTTTTTCCTTGGCCTTCCTCTCTCTTTTCGTCCCTCTACCCTCATATTCATCACTTGCTTACCGATATACGTATCATCTCTTCGCATAACATGTCCATACCAAGCCAAACGATTTCCTTTCACCTTCTCGTCTATGGGCACCACTTTCAGACTACCTCTTACGTGTGCATTCCTAATTCTGTCCATTCTCGTCACTTCACACATCCATCGTAACATTCTCATCTCTGCTACATGCAATCGTTTCTCATCCATCTTCTTAGTAGCCCAACACTCAGCTCCATATAGTACGACAGGCCGTATAACCGTCTTATACATGCGACCCTTTAATTTCAAAGGCAGTTTAGGATCGCATATTGTGCCCGAGATTTGTCGGCATTTCATCCATCCTGTGTTGATTCGTTGCCTTGACAACGAGTATGCGAAATTTCATGGTGATCGGTCAAGTAGTTAAGGAGTCAGTTTTTTTTTTTTTTGTTATACTGCTGAGGTGGCAAACAAGCATACGGCCCACCTGATGGTAAGTGGTCACCGTAGCCTATGGACGCCTGCAACACCAGAGGCATCACTTGCGCGTTGCCGAGCCTTTAGCAAAGGAAGTGGGAAAGAGAAGGAGCGGGAAGGGGGTAAGGGAGTGATTGGGCCTCCGGTACGGTGTAACAAAAGAACTGACTTTCGCATTTATAATATTTTTCAGGATGTTTTATACAGTTCCAGATTTAAGTATCTGGTATAAGCTGCCCGATTGCTGATTGGGGCCCAAATAAGAGATTTGCTTGGGCCCCGCTGTGGGATCTTGTCTTTTATGTAGGACCCAATTTATTTGCCATACGATTGGTTACTGGATGATTTGTATGGGTTTCCACCGCTTTAGTACGGAATATCAGATATGAAGATTATATGAGATCTGATTAAGGTTCATTTAATCTTACAAAAATTAAACTATAATATAATAAACTAGCTGTTACCTGCGACTTCGTCCGCGTAGATTTTAACTAAAAAGTGTTTGTCGCCGCGGAACCCAACTATATTTCTCTGCCCAAGTTACTTAAATGGCGTAGTTTTTATAGTGTAACGCTAGATAATAGCATGGCTTACTCAAAAACAACATTTAAATATGCGTCGTTAGATTACACGCTGTCACAGAATGCGTAAGAAAAATAAATATTCACAGCTCCTCCCCCGTAGGTGATAGCGTGATAATATGTAGCCTATATGTTGACCCGACCTGTTAGTAATATTCATGGAAAATTTGAAGTAAATCCATGCAGTACTTTTTGAGTTTAGCCCGGACATACATACAGACAAACAGACAATAATCCTAAAAACTATATTTTTGGTTTCGATATCGATTGTAGATCACGCCACAAGCATTCTTTTAAAAAAATATTCAATGTACAGTTTTGACTTTCCTACGATTTTATTATATGTATAGATAATAATATTCTATCACATACACACAACACCATCTAGCCCAAACTAAGCAGAGCTTGTACTATGGGTACTAGATAATGGATAAACATACATATTATACATAGAAACACCCAGACCAAGACAAACATCCATGTTCATGCACACAAATATTTGACTTGTACGGGAATCGAACCCGCGACCGCAGGCGTGGCAGTCGGTAAAACACTAACCACTACGCCATCGAGCCGTTCTATCTACCGCCACAAAAATGAAATAAAAATCTAAATACATACTTACATACATCATAGATTGACGCCTGTTTCCCAGAGAGGTAGGCAGAGATTATGGATTTCCATTTGCTACCATCCTGACATACTTCTCTGGCTTCTCTAAATACATTAAAATAAATACAAACGCTAATCTAAAAATATAAATTCAAATCTAGTCTAGTATGGTATCATAATTACATTTATCATCTATATATTAATACGTGAAGCAAAAACTTTGTACCCCTTTTTACGAAAATTGCGCCGACGGAGGAGTATGAAATTTGGCACAGTTAAAGTTTATATGGAGAAGGAGGGGCGAACCCTAATATTTTTATAAAATAAAATATGCATTATAAATACATTAAATTAATGAAAAAACACTACACGCACACAACCATGCATTTGACACACGCAGTCGAATCGCGTTCGTAGTATTTCGGCATTGTTCGTCTGACGTCGTACAATACCTTATTTATATGTAATAGAGAAAAACAGAAAACAATGTAGCAAGCTTAGGAATTTTGGTGGAAGTTTGACCACTAGGCGACCGCTAGTCATAATTAATTACCGTTATCATAATTATAAAGAGGAAAGATTTGATTTTTTGTGTGTCTGTTTATAAGTATTTAAATTTAAAACTACTCTACCGAATTTGATAATTCTTTCACCATTATATTATCACCGAGTATCATAGACTATATTTTATTTTTAAAAGAGTACTGCTACTAACTTAACCTAACCTACTTTTACACGAGCGAAGGCGCGGCCAAAAGCTAGTAATCAATTAAATACGTATTGCTACATCATTTCGTCATATTTTGTAAGTCTTTGTTGAGCGTAGGTACATAGCTGAGTCATCAAGGATATAATATATAATAATTATTGACCTACCTAAATTATTTAATGGCTGAACCAGATCTCTACGGTACAAAAGGATTTAAGAGGCAATCTTAAATCCTTTTGTAGCGTAGAGATTTTTTTTTTATACAACTAATGTGACAAACAAGCATACGACCCACCTGATGGTAAGTGGTCACCGTAGCCTATGGACGCCTGCAACACCAGAGGCATCACTTGCGCGTTGCCGACCCTTTAGGAAAGGACGTGGGAAGGAAAGGGAGCGGGATGGGGGAAAGGGGGTAATTGGGCCTCCGGTACTCTCACTCACCGAACGAAACACAACAGTAGGACTACTGCTATTCCACGTAGATATTCTGTGAGAGGGTAGTCCTTTCCCGGTCGAGCCGGCCCATTTATGCTGAAATCAGCGAGGCTCTACTACTCTCCTAAAAACCGGCAACATCCCGATTGCGCCACGGTAATACTATTATACAGTAACCTATCTTCATACAAACGGTCGGAACTCGAGTCATACCTACGCGCTCGGCGTCGGCATGCGCTCGGCACGCAACCAGCCGCAAATGCGCCGCAGTGACGAACGGACGGTGTGTTGTTTTTTAAACAGTAACCGCGCGATTTTTTTTACCAAAAATAAGTACAAGTATAACCTATTTAATATGACAAGTAGAATATATTGTGCTGTTTTTGGTTGCATGAATTCCTCAATAACGCACCCAGAGATAACTTTTTTTAGATTACCTGGAAACTCCGAAAGGTAAGACTATAAAATGATTATACTTACTAGTAGGTAGGTACGTAATTTAATTCTTTTTAAAGGATTTTCTTTCCTCCCGACAAAGAAATGCCTGGGCTAATATAAAGTGAATAAGTAAAGAAAAGTGATTGACACGAGTGAACAACATGCATTTTTATTGAGCACTTCCTATTCCATTCACAAAGTATTTTATTTGTTTAAATAAAATAAAAATATTTACAATCAAAAATAGATAGAAACTCAAAGTAGGCAGATTTAATTTAAATGCTGTAGGTGGGCAGCCCTATCGCATGTTTACGTACCGCGCGGCTGTAGGCATTTATTTCAAAGATACGGCCGAGTTACAATACTGTATATTTATGTACTGTGATTGCGCGCCACGATTGACTATTGTCCGCCACTATAATATACAATTACCCCCTGTATACAATGGCGATCGCCTGAAGTGGGCCACCATACGCCATTGTGTACTGGAGCCTTAACAAAAATTTTAACCACGGACACAAAGAACGTTAAGACTTGGAACAAAAATTTGTGAAATACACAAATTTTTGTCACGTGTAGGATTCGAACCTACGAGTAAAACACACGGCGCAAATGTGTAGCGAAGTACAGCCGAAATAGATCTCTGCTTACCCTTTTGGAATACAAGCGTGAGTGACGCATGTTGAATCAATGAGTCAGGGATCTGTTCCCGACGGATGCTAAAAATATATCCTAATATCTAGGGTTGTCAAAGATTTGAATCATGGATGTGCTTTCATCGCTCAAAAGTGTCCACACTAAGAAGAATGAGCTCATCTATACTAATATTATAAAGCTGAAGAGTTTGTTTGTTTATTTGAACGCGCTAATCTCAGGTACTACTAATTCAATTTGAAAAATTATTTTAGTGTTGAATAGCCTATTTATCGAAGAAGGCTATATAACATCACGCTACGACCCACGGGGGCGGCGCAGTAACGATAAACGCGGGTGAAACCGCGGGAACATCTAGTATTAGATGAAGAACGATAGTGTACAATGTTTAATATGAGTAATTGTGAAAATACTATCTCTACATATTGTAAAATAAAGTCCCCCGCCGCATCTGTCTGTCTGTTCGCGATAAACTCAAAAACGACTGAACGGATTTATATGCGGGTTTCTCTAATAGATAGTGACTCATGAGAAAGGTTTAGATGTATAATTTGTTTAGGTTTTTACTACCCAGGGCAAGTCGTTATTACATAATTAATACTATATTTTCAATTTGAAAAATTATTTTAATGTTGGATAGCCTATTTATGGAGGAAGGCTATATAACATCACGCTGCGAATAGTATTGTCTTCTGTTTACGCGAATGTTATTCATTGAAATTAAACTACTATATACATAACATAAATATACTATAAACATAAATATAAATAGTATAATATTATAGTAATAGTTTTAATAGTTTCAAATAATTTAATTAGCTTAAAAATTAATAAAGTTTAATAGTAATAGTAGTGTAACAGTTTTCAAAATTTTGTAATAAAGTGTCAAATAAACAACGCGATAAAATCCGTATATAGTAGTTTAATTTCAATCACGCTGCGACGCACGGGGGCGGCGCAGTGATCATAAACGCAAGTGAAACCGCGGGCACATCTAGTTAATAGTATATTTGTTATTTATAATTCAGATATCATGTTAGCATTGTGTTTCGATAACTTAACGAACAGCAAGATATTTAAGTGTAGTATCAAGCATCTATGATTTAAATGTTTCCGTGTGAGCAGAGCCACGGGCAGAAACTAGCTTTATTATTAATCTATTCTTTTTTGAGTATATTAACACGAGTTTCTTTGATATCCTTATATCGAATTGTCTCTATGACAACTTAACGTACAGAAAGATGACCAGATTTAAACGTAGTAAAGGGCATCCATTGTATAAATCTATGCGTGCGAGCAAAGCAACGGGCAGAAACTAATTCTGATTATATTAAATGTATTACTTTTTAAGTATATTAACACAACTTCCTTTAATATTCGCGATGTCGATGTAGTCGTTTTGCACACATAGAATGTATTTTCGTGCGAATCGTTGCCGTCTGAAAACGCAGGTGTCGTTTCGCACATTTTGTATTTTTAATAAAAAAAATATCAAAATACAGTCGTGCACATACACACTACTTTCAAGTGCATAATATAAATATTACTTATAATTATATTTTTTTTCATTTATTGGTATATACCTTGTTTTATTTAAAACTATCACCTTCGTGCGCGAATGTACAATACTTCTACTATTATTAGCATAAAAAAGAAAACGTGCGAAACAAAACCTGCGTTTTCAGACGGGCACGATTCGCACGAAAATATATTCCATGTGTGCGAAACGGCTACAAAAAAAATATTATTTTAAAAAGTGTCTTTTCGCACGATTCGTGCGAACAAATTCGTGCGAAACGACTACTAAGGCGAATTGTTTTGATGACAACTTAACATCTACATAAAAAAGTGTCCATATTAAAACGTAGTCGGTCGCATCTACATAATTATGTTTGAAGTCTGAGGGTTGTTATATGGAGCAAACGCTCTCTCTTCGTTACAACGCGTACGTATTGCGCACTGCGGGGGAGTAGCACTATTTCTGTTGGTTCGCACCTGACCTTGTCTCGCCTTGACCGCTACCGACCTTGTTTTGCAAAAAAAAGCGTACACTTTTTCCTCGAAATCACATGTTCTAGAACATTGTTAGACGACTCCTAACGCCATCTAGTGACGGTTTGCGTAACTATTTTTTTATTTGTTACGCCTTTGGTTTTATTGCTATTGTTTATTTATATCGTTGGTTAATAATGCTTTTTTGTGTACGCGTAAGCGATTTTTATTACTGATTTTGGTAGTTATTGCGCTAAGGCAATAATCATATTTTTTGCTTCAAGGTGTTATAAAATTACTGCTCGAAACTTCGAAAGTTTCACTTTATAAAGGTTTATGTTTAACTTATCACCAGATATAGTAAAATATAATAGTCAAAAATAGTAAATGATCACCAAAATTAAAACCGCATTTTAATACCAAAAATATTTATTTATTTATTTATAAGAGGGTACACAAACAGACTACAGTCTTAACATGGTAAGTAGTAATAATGAACATATTATATAAACCGGACAGTAATCCTAAAGTAGTGTACACAACATGACATATTAGAGCAGATTACTCATGCAAAACAAAAAGCATTATTAAAATTTTAATTTCGTTAGCGTAGGAAAAGCGAATTGCACAGCAAAGAGATCAAAATAAGTCGACGGAGCCCCGTTTGCGAGGCTCCTATTTTTGGGTGGGTTTAAGAAGAAACCTAACATAACCTAACCCTTCCGAGACGGAATGCAGTGATTTGAGGGGCGTATAGGTGCTCGTTATGATATATTTTAGTAAGCATATTTTGGTGTGCAATTACTATTTTTGGTGGTCATTATATTTAATCCCCTTTATAAATCCCCTTTATAAACTATGAATGATTTACTGGTTCTAAATTGTATCCCGAAAACCACGAAATTCAATAACAATTGTATCGCGATATGTATCCTAATTTTTAATAAGATTCCTAATTACTTTAAACTGTTTAATACAAAACAATTTGATATTCAGTTATACAAATGGCTAACTGAAAATAATTTCTACAGTCTAAAAGATTTTTTTGATTTTAAATTGTAATAGTTGCATAATTATATAACATTTGCATGCTATGTAACCGTGGCAAAAGATGTATGTGCTTTATTGAATTGTAAGATCATTGTGTACCGTGTTTTTTGGCAAATAAATATACTTTCGTATATATATCCCAGAAGAGGCAGGCAATGTTATTAATGTTATTATACACCTACATTTGACTTGCTGTTTTTGTATGTACGTACTTAATGGGAAGTAAGTGTATGTATTGCCATTTATCGGGCAAATTTTCTTAGTCCGTGTTGTTATTGCGATGTTTCTAACAATATATTCCTACTTGATCAGAGAACCGCAGCCTCACTCAGCTGCAAATATAAGCGCTAACTTAGATCATAATGCCATATACATGACTAATTTGTTTGTCTTCAAACTGAACCATAACATAAAAAACACATTTGCATAACTGTGGCTGTAATTATAATAAGAATTATATGAGTCATCTTGACTCTCCTTTAATTTTTGTTAAACTGTGGCATACTTATTACAGCGCCATCTATCGTCCAGTAGCAAAGGCTAACAAACGTTTTTAATAGTTACACGAATTTATAACAGATGGCGCTTACTAGCTTCGTTAATTTGTTACTAGATGGCGTGGTTTTATAAAGTATTCATGTTATGGCTAGATGTCGCTAGTAGGCTTTATAAGTTAGAACGTTAAATAGTAAATTGCTTTTGAAGGAAAGATGGAAGTGTTTTAAATCCCTAAGCCCGAAATTTAGCGCTCACTCTCTTGTTACTCCTGTTTTGATGGATTTTGGAATATATTTCACAAATAGTAATTAAATACACAGGTACTTTAGTCAGATCTGTTCTTATTTAAACAAACACAGAGGGTAGTTGAGTAGTCAAAACTATTTCGTCCGATTATAATACTTGTGAAAATAAGCTCTAAAACGTACTTCCTAACTCGAGAACAGGACAGAGGCGCCCAGACAATGCCTTTTCCATCATATCTAGACAAGGTTTTATTGATTCAATAACATTTTAAACAGAGTTATAAACAGCCTAGTGAGAAAAAGGTTTCTCACTAGACTGCCACGCAAAGACCTGGAGTTCGAACCCAAGGCGCGCATCTCTGACTTTTCGAAGTTATATGCGTATTAAATAGTTAACTATCGCTCGCTTTAACCGTGAAGGAAAACATCGTGAGGAAACCTGCATGTCTGAGAGTTCTACATAATGTTCTCGAAGATATGTGAAGTCTGCCAACCCGCACTAGGCCAGTGTGGTGGACTATGGCCTAACCCTTCTCACACTGAGAAAAGGCCCGTGCCCAGCAGTGGGACAGTTTATATGCAGGACTGATATTTTTAATATTATGGGATACTTAAGCGCATACTGGAATTAGGTACTCAACTATATAAAACCTGTATACCAAATAACTAATACCCACAAAAGTACAATAAATAAAAAAAAAAACTTTCATAATTAAACCTCCGATGCACAAAGCTCGATCAATTTATCCTGCTGTGCTCAAAGCGACCCCTACCGGTCATTTAAATTGGGCGGGAAAACGTTGAACCTATCCACAAACGAAATTAAACTCTTTCCGATTGATTTAAGACTTAATTTTGCTATCAAAGTTGTTGATACATTAGTATCAACGTTGTGTTAATAGAATATCGACTTTATGTTGTTGGCATAAGGTTGAATTTTCAATGGATGTGTTGTATTTTTTGTGATGCAGGTTTTCTTGATGGTCTGTGGTTATTAATTTCATATTGAGTCAATTAAGATGGCGGCGTTCTGAATTAGAATTTTTGTAATTATGTGAATATATATACACACACAACACACACACACTCACTTATAGATGGCGATTGACTAGCACTTATTAAATAATAATATCAGTGGTGTTTGTACTGTCCCACTGCTGGGCATTGACGGGCGTCTTCTCAGTGGGAGATTGGCTGTAGTTCATCATGCTGGCCCAGTGCTGATTAGCAGACTTCTCATATCTTTAAGAACATTATGTAGAACTGTCAGACCTGCAGGTTTCCTCACGATGTTTTCCTTCACCGAATTTTCATATACTTACGTGAGGAGAAAATTGCTGTACCTCTTTTAAGTTTAGTGCTTGGAGCAGTGTGAGTTTTGGCATAATTAAATATTATATGGCGAAAAACTATTAGATAAAAAATAATTACGGTCGAATTTCGACCATTGGGCGACCGCTAGTTAAATATTAAAAGGCAAAAAACCCTTTTTATAAACCGCAAAGTTCCAGGTAATAATAACCTCAGCGTTAACGCAAAAAAAGCAAGCGATTCTATGTTATCTGTGCATGTCATCTGTCCGGTACAAAATGGCGCATTACGAGTCAGCTATCGATGTATCGATCTATGTTTTTAAATCGATTAACATCGTTTCATTTGATCATGATTTTGTTTTTATATTCGTGTGTTTAGTTTTAGTATGATGCTTGGTTCTCGATAACAATTGTATTTTGTAGGTATCTATTCGATTTAATGAGTTTTCGACTATTTTGGTGCAAGCGATAGTGATTTTAATTTTATATGGATTATGCTTTTTCTAAGTACCCAATTAAGAGCCAGGGGTGGTACCAAGGGGGCACTTAAAAGCCTTCGAGTTAACTACATTTTGCCCGCGGCTTCGCCCGCGTAAATGTATGATAGGTTAAATTAGTATTAGTACTTCTTTCAAGATGAAAGATATCCTATGTCCTTTGTTCCCCTGATATTGTGTATGCGAAATTGCATGATGTTCAGTCGAGTAGTTAAGGCGCGAAAACGTAACAAACAAACTCACATTTGCATATATAATATTAGTTCGGATGTTTTATAAAGAATTGAATTTTAGAGACGAGAGTTGGAAAATGACTGACTCTGAAACGCCTCGCCTAATTTATTTTAAGAGAAAATACGGGCGTCAGACACTTAAAGCAATGTATTTTAACAGATGTATTGTTGTCTCGCTGGACACGAACGAAATATGAATGTGCAATAGAGACAACTATAGCTTGGACTGTTTTACATTACTGATTGTAACCTCTAAAATCGCCATTTCGTATCCTCCTATTTCTTTCCACGAAACTAACATGATTTTATTAATTTGTCGTAAGGAATACGACCTAATATTCAACGGATTTCTTAAGATTTTAATAATTTTTAAATTTTCGCTTTGCATGATATCTATCGACACTTCAAGTATGAAATGTAGTAAGCCAAAATACTACTTTCCATGAGAGTCAGAAAGCAAAAAGGCTGAGCTTTACTTTTTTGTTTATTTCTACTGGTTTTTTGTTTTGGTAAACATAGACTTTAGAAGTTTTTGTTCTATAATTATATTTTTACTACATTTGTGGCGAATTCAAGTATTATATACAGCATTATTTTAAAAATAAAAGTTTTATGCTGCGGTATTTTCTGGGTAGTAAAACCATTTTTTCACGAATATCATTATTTTAAAGACACAGGTCGATGCAGCTCGAAAAACTGAATAAGGTTACATCGATAACTAAATTTCGCAAAAATGACTTTTACAACATTTCATCCTCGAAGGGTCGATCTTTATATACTGGGTGTAAGGGACGGTATACCGAAAACTGAAATAGTAGATTCAGACCATTATTCTGAGTTAAAAATCGTTGGAATTTTTTTCAACAATCACAATTCCTTTTCTGCAATTTTTCATTTTTCTGTCACATTTTTCTACAATACAGCAATGTAATTAAATGGTCGTGATTTAAATAGATCAGCTGTTTTTATGCGCGCGGGACGCAGAGTTCATTCGTCGAGTGCGATGTATTGGTAGCAATCCATTGCGTACCGCGTAATAATGTTAATCTACATTATATTTAAATCTTGCGTTTTTTTATTAATAGAAGTTTGCGTCGTGATAAGTACTTATAGAATGACGTCTTGCTAAAGTTTTCCGTACGCCGTCCCTTACACCCAGTATATAAATGTTCTGTGCGTGTGTTTGTAATTAAACTCCTCCTAAACGGCTGGACCGATTTTGATGACATTTTTTGTGTGTTCAAGTGGATTCAAGAATGGTTAGATTTGTTTTTTTTTCTTTTGTGACCATCTCTGTCGGGACAGCTAGTATATGAATATAATACGAACGGTTATTAACGCGATCATGTATAATATTTACCTTATCAATGCTTGACGTGTCGACCAGATCACACCGGCCGTGGTCACAAGCTGGAAAACTTCTTATAAATTTTCTTTGCAGATCATATAACAACGAAATACGATGCCGCGGTATATTATTCCTCGTGGACTCTTGTTCACTCTTGTCAACTCTTGTTTTAATGTTCTCTTCTCTTTGTTAACAGGACATGGATCTGATCGAAGTGCTTTGGAAGCAAGATGTCGATATGGGGTTCTCTCTCGAAGACCCTGTGCAACCGGTAAGTGACCTTCATTTATTTTTATTGTTAGTGAATACATGGTATGACTGTCGGTATTCGGGTTCAATTCCTTGATGAAAATGATTGCAGTGAGCGTACTGGTTTAAGAGGTTGCCTCGCCACTACGCCGAGTGTTGTGGGTTCGAACCCCAAACCACACAAAATTGTGTAATTCGCTATTGATAGTTCCAAGTCGGGGTGTTTTTTGTGTCCGTTGTTTGAATGTTTGTAAAGTCCCCGCGACACAGGATATACCAGTGATTTAAAAAAAAAATAATATGAAAAATATCTTTATTGTCGTAGACATTTTAGAGAAAAAAAAAACAACGGGTTACACTCCGGGAGTGCCGGCAGAAGTGAAAACTTGAATATTAACGTTGTGCATTTTTGATATTTTGGAATGTTAGGGAATAATTTTGCACGAATTGCTTTAATTATCAGTATAAAAGTACTATCATTTATGTGGTAAAATACAATATTCATTTATTGCGCTATCGTACACAAACATGACAATTCTCCCTCTGTCTTACGAATTTTCGATCAGGTCACGTGTCCTGACGCGAGTTTAACATTTTATACCCATCACAAAAAAGTGCACAACGCCGCTAAAGAAGTTTTCACTTCAAAAGAATATCTAGCATGTCTCCTATATACAAGGTTATTCTTAGTAAAGTGAGAACCTCTCAGAGGGTGATTATACTTGTTATTATAAACATCTTTTGTTCTGAGCGATTGCCGAAATCGTGGGAAAACAGCTGTTCCATACAAAATTGGAGTTTGACCTCGACAATATGAATGGAACAGCTGATTTTTTTTCGCGATACCGTCGATGTCCCAGAACAAAAGTTGTTCATAATAACAAGTATAATTACCCCCTAAGAGGTTTACACTACTTCTTCTTTTCTTTTCGTGTGGTTAGTGGTCAACCTGTTATCAAGAGTTGTTCAAGCCGCCCGTAGGCCTCTGACATGGCTTAACGACTGCTGTCAATTTGACAATAACCGGGACCGACTTTATACGTGCCCTCCGAAGCACGGAGACGCTCAGATGAAATACCACTAAGCGGTCACCCATCTATAGACTGGCCGCACCCAACGTTGCTTAACCTCGCTAATCGTTTACCGATCAGTGAGTGCAACTGGCTATGAGCGCCTCTTTACACTACTTATACTAAGAATAAACTTGTATATCTTATCTTATCTTATGTGGGGGCCAGTCAGTGCAGACCGGCGACACTTCGACCCAGTGGGATCTTTTGTGTCGACACTCCCAATAACGACTGCCATAGATGTTCATGGCAACCGGGACCGACGGCTTAACGTGCTCTCCGAGGCACGGAGCAGGCGATAATTGTCAATCAATACGCACATAATTTCGAAAAGTCATATAACTTCCGAAAGTCAGAGGTGCGCGACGTGGGTTCGAACCCGAGACCCTCTGCATTGCAGTCTGTTGGTCTCCCCACTGAGCTATCGCTGCTCTAACCTTGTATATCTAAGAGTTCTAAGGCTAGTCAGTATTTCCTGATCTGGTCATACTGGTTTTTCCATTGCAAAGTTTGACAACTCCCCTACAGAAATTTGTCTAGTGAGGGACTTGTCTGTTTTAAGGTTAAAGCTTCGTTTTTCAAAATTTTCTGTCTTTGCAGGAGGGTCCAACCGCCACCAAGGTGCTTGGTGATGACATTGACCAAGAGTTGAAGCTTGCCGAAGAGAAACTGGTTAAGAAGAACGAGGAAAACGCTGAGATTGAGAAGGTGAAGGCTTCGCTTCTGGATCCTGAGATTAAAGAGGTGAGAATCTTCTTTATACATCTTCTACACATTGATATAGTTACTAGACTTTGCCACGGCCATTTTAAGGCGTGAAAACGTAACACAGTAACGAAAAAACTCACGTTCGCATTTAAAATATTAGTGAGTTGTATCCTAAGCATGTACCATCATACAGGAGACATGATCAAGACACGGGTCTACAGAGTTCCTCTCGTTAAAGTTAATACCAGATTTACACAACGTTTTTGTACCTATATGAAGGGGTACGTACGTATTACAATACCGAAATTTAAAAGACCGTATTTTAAAATACCTATGGAAGAAATCCCTAAAAATTAAACGCCGAATGATTGTTTGGCCGAAAGTTTTAAATCCCGAAAGTTCATTTGTCCGAAAGGTTAAAATCCCGAAGATCCATATCCCAAAGTTTAAAATCCGACTCGGAAGCGTTAGGTTGTGTTAGGTTCTCTTTTGTAAACCCACCCAGAAATAGGAGCCCCGCGAAGCGGGGCACCGTCCAAAACGTCCATTCGGGATTTCGTTCATTCAGGCATTTGGACATCGGTATTTTATGTTTCGATATGACGGCTATCGGCATTTAAAACTTTCGGTATTTTGAATTTCGGTGTTTTGGACGTCGGTACTTCAGTCATAGTTATTATGAAATTTCGGTATTGTAATACGTACCTATATGAAGCCCTTTGAATATAACAGAATTAACTAAAGGTTGTTATTTAAATGGTTAGCATAGTATTGGTATTTTTGTGCAGCAACTGATGGTCAGCAAACTTTAAAGCGATCAAACTAAGTCGACGGACGAGCTTCTATTTTTGGGTGGGTTTAAAAAAGGAACCTAACATAACCTAACACTTCCGAGACGGAATGCAGTGATTTGAGGCGTATAGATGCTCGTTATGCTGTGCAATATTTGCTGACCAATTAGTATTTTTGATGATCATTATATTTAATCCCTTAACTAAATATGTAGCCTAGCCAATATGTCAGTGCACGATGTTAAATTAACTGTACATGAAACATTACTTACCTGGACTTATGATGATACAGAGACCTTTATAAGACACTAGATGTGCCCGCGGCTTCACCCGCGTTTATCGTTACTGCGCCGCCCCCGTGGTTCGTAGCGTGATGTTATATAGCCTATAGCCTTCCTCGATAATTAGGCTATCCGACACTAAAATAACGATAACGTGTATGTGAAATTTCATGATGATTGGTCGAGCAGTTAAGGTGTGAAAGCGTAACAAACGAACTCACATTCGCATTTATACCTAGTAGTAGTTAGAATACATAAGTAGTTTCAACATAATGGTATAGTTGGCTACATAAGTATTTTAAACTATTGAGTGCAGCGGAACACCGGTGGCTAGACACGAGAGATATAAATCATGTTTGGTATTCTAACACTTGACAGACTGCCATTGAGTTATTTAATTATTAAAATAATATTGTCTTACGTTTAACCAAATATTATTGTTAACTAGCTTTTGCGCGCGGCTCGACCCACGTGGTACCTACCTACATCAATAAAAAGTAGCCTATATTCTTCCTCAGGTTTTAAATTATCTCTATTCCAAATTTCATCCATATCGGTAGAGTGGTTTAGCCGTGAAGAGATAACAGGCAGACAGACCGACATACAGGCAGACAGAGTTATTTTCGAATTTATAATATTAGTCAGGATTTAACACTTATACTATCTACTTAGATATTTATGTTGATCTTATAAAACACTATTAACAAGAAATTTGAAAATCAATTTGAAATTTAAGAAACTAATCAATAATAATATTCTACCACATACACACAACACCATCTAGCCCAAACTAAGCAGAGTTTGTACTGTGGGTTCTAGACAATGGATAAACATACATATTATATACAATTTTTTTGTAAATACTTAGAAACACCCAGACCAAGACAAACATCCATGTTCATGCACACAAATGTTTGACTTGTGCGGGAATCGAACCCGTGACCTCAGGCGTGGCAGTCGGTTACACTAACCACTACGCCATCGAGGCCGACAATATATTATTTTAACTTGAACATAGCTGATGTCTTTAACTATTTCATACGTATGCGATTCGATGAGAGAGCGCTATATTAAGGTGACCCTTCAGCGCTCAAAATGCTAAGTTTACATAAAACATTTTGGTTAACAGGATGACCCCTGGGCTGGACTATCTTACACCGTCGATACTGAAACAGGTAAGAACTTTTACTTCTAGAACATTCTAGCATTACCTTCTACGTCACAAATAAAATAGAATACAACACCACAGAATAAAATAGCATAGACGGGAATAGAATAGAAGACATTAGAATAGGAGAGAATAAAATTGAATTGAAGAGCATAGACTAGAATAAAAGAGCATAGAATATAATAGAAGAGGATAGAATATAATAGAAAAGCATAGAATAGAATAGCATAGACTAATATATTTTTACGTTTATGCGGGTGATACTTTGAAATTATACCATATAGGAATTTTATTGCGATTTTTATTTGAAAACACTTTTTATTACATGATTTTTGTACCTATTACATCACTACTGTTAAACTGTACTAAAATTTTAGGTATTTAAATTTTTAAAACTATTTTGATTTAAGTTAACATATTCTCCGACGTTTTGGTTGTTTTTCAGCAGCCGTGTTCACGGGGAGATTTCAATAGCTTAAATAATACCTATGAAGGTTCAAAAGTAGTAGTGTAATTATTTCAAATGTAAAGAAATAAAACGATTTTTGAAGTGAAAACTTCTTTAGCGGCGTTGTGCACTTTTTTTGTGATGGGTAAAAATGTTAAACTCGCGTCAGGACACGTGACCTGATCGAAAATTCGTAAGACGGAGGGAGAATTGTCATGTTTGTGTACGATAGCGCAATAAATGTGTATTGTATTTTACCACATAAATGATAGTATTTTACACTGATAATTAAAGCAATTCGTGCAAAATGATTCCCTAACCATTCCAAAATATCAAAAATGCACCGGCACTCCCAGAGTGCAACCCGTTGTTTTTAAATAAAAGCCACATTAAAGTCCGTATAATTTAATTTCAAGCATAGACTAGAATAGAACAGCATATACTAGAATAGAATAATATTTATTTTCATGGGAAAAACGAAGGGCTTCAAAGCTTAGGACTTGTTGTCAGTGTTACCAGTTTTATCAATATTGCCAATGTTTATTAAATAAGTATTGCTGTTTGAAAAAAAGGAGATATGAGGTAAGTGGATGTTTTTTTTATAACAATGTATTTTTTATTATCTACTTGTTACCTTTGTCTTCTGTACGTGTGTATATTATGCGGAAACAAACAGACTGCTGATTTTTTATATATGTATCTAGCTGACCCGCCAAACGTTGTTCAACCATATAAAATTATTTTTAGCGGTATGAAATATAGAAAGTTTATAAGGCTAGTGTGAATGGAACAGTCGCAAGAGGAAAACCTAGGCGAACGTTTCTCGACCAGATCGGAGGCGTTCTGGACAAAGGCCAGGTTAAGAGCTCCTTGAACCGACGGGCGTGTATGAGGAATGTGATGAAAGTGAATGAAGCCAGAGAAGTGTGTCAGGATCGTAGCAAATGGAAATCCGTAGTCTCTGCCTACGCCTCTGGGAAACAGGCGTGAATCTATGCATGTATGTAAATATAGAATAGAATAGAAATCTTTACATAGTATACTTTAAATAGTCAATTATCGCTCGCTTTAACGGTGAAGGAAAACATGGTGAGAAAACCTGCATGTCTGAGAGTTCTATACAATGTTCACGACGATATGTGAAGTCTGCCAACCCGCACTGGGCCAGCGTGGAGGACTAAGCCCTTCTCACAGTGAGAAGAGGCCAGTGCCCAGCAGTGGGACAGTTTAATACAGGACTGATATCTATATATTAATACGTGAAGCAAAAACTTTGTACCCGTTTTTACGGAAATTGCGCGGACGGAGGAGTATGAAATTTGGCACAGTTAAAGTTTATATGGAGAAGGAGGGGCGAATCCTAATATTTATATAAAATATGCATTAGAAATCATCGCTCAAATATACCATAGATGCACGATCGTCGCACGAAAAACGGCCCCAACAAAACTGTGCATAAATCAGTCGTATGCGCTATATTATGCAACTGTCCCACTCACTCTTGCGTGCGCTGCCCGTAAGCGTGAGCGCATCGTCACCACTACTACGGTGGAGACCGTACCATATACTTAGTACGCTTGCGTATCGCGAGTAACACACTTAGGACGCTTTACATTGATGCGTTTTAACTAAACTATTACAAAATGTTTCTCAGTGAGCGTTCAATGGTTATTCCGGTTTATTTCCTGGATTGCATAATAAATGCAGATACTTATAAGTAAGTAGTACTGGTCAGTGCCACATATTGACGCGGTTTTTGTATGAGAAAAACCGCGTCAATATGTGGCAATTAATGAAAAAACACTACACGCACACAACCATGCGTTTGACACACGCAGTCGAATCGCGTTCGTAGTATTTCGGCATTGTTCGTCTGACGTCGTACAATTCTTTGTAACTATGGTTACCTATACCTTATTTATATGTAGATAATAGAGAAAAACAGAAAACAAAGTAGCAAGCTTAGCAATTTTGGTCGAATTTTGACCACTAGGCGACCGCTAGTTATTATAAGTTTACCAGGTTAGTGAAGCTACATATATGTTAGTTGGCAGGCAAAGGGTTGAACCTATGAGAAGATACCCGCAAGCAACACATTTCCTACGAGTTTTGACGCGCGGATTCGCTCGTTTAAAAATAGTAAATAAAATATAGCCTACAAGCTTTTGCCCGCGGCTCTGCTCCGTAAAGTTAGGTAAGGTCAGGTTATGTTAGTAACAGCACTTTTTCCTGGATGAAAAGTACCCTATGCCCTATTATGTACCCCTGACAACATGTATACTAAATTTTATGAAAATCGGTCAAATAGTTAAGGTGTGAAAGCGTAACAAACAAACTAATAAACAAACTCACTTACGCATTTATAATATTAGTTAGGAAGTTAGGATAACTCGGTGATAAAATAGCTTTCTAATGGTGAAAGTATTTTCAAAATCGGTTGAGTAGTTTTTGAGTTAATTCCTTTCAAACAAAAAAAATTTCCTTTTTATTTATTTAAAAGGATCTCTAACAAGAAATACACATATATTGCAATTAAAAGCTAAGCACAAATATTGTATGTCTTATGTTTTCTTACTAATAAGAGATCACAGCATGCGACAAAAATAGTCGGTACATACATAAATGCAATTAAAATAAAAGTAAATTATTATAATACTAGATGTTTCCGCGGTTTGACCCGCGTTTATCGTTACTGCGCCGCCCCCGTGGGTCGTAGCGTGATGTTATATAGCCTATAGCCTTCCTCAATAAATAGGCTATCCAACAATAAAAGAATTTTTCAAATCGAACCAGTAGTAATCACGCAGAATAAACCAGGAGAAACATCGTTTGTATTATGTCTGTAATGGGTAATTATTTTGCTGCGATGTTATTTTAAAACTGCGATATCTCCTAAGATATTCATTGAAATCGAATGATGTAAAGGGCAATTTTTTTTAAAATTAAATACTTGTGATGAATAACGTATTTATTTGGATAAGGATTAATATCATGTTTATAATAATACCTTCGCAAATAATGCATTATTTTAGAACAAATTTGGTTAGCATAAAAATGGTTATAGTGAGCCAACCTTAAAAGATAGACATATGCTGTCGCGGACTTTTTTTTAGAACTTTTAAAGGGGAACAATTCTCTCATACATGATTTTTACGAAACTTTAACTGTTTACGCAGCGCACGCAGCGAAAGTTCTCAAAAGGAAAAAATACCCTCCGATTTTGAAACATTCTTCATTGGTGCTCAGCTCCTATTGATCTTAGCGTGATGATATATAGCCTATAGCCTTCCTCGATAAATGGGCTATCTAACACTGAAAGAATTTTTCAAATCGGACCAGTAGTTCCTGAGATTAGCGCGTTCAAGCAAACAAACAAACAAACAAACAAACCAACAAACAAACCAACAAACAAACAAACTCTTCAGCTTTATAATATTAGTATAGATAAAATCAGTAACTATGAAAAATTTTATAATACTAGTATAGTATTGTCTTCTGTTTACGCGAATGTTATTCATTGAAATTAAACTACTATATACGGATTTTATCGCGTTGTTTATTTTACACTACTATTGCTATTAAATTAACAAAGTTTAATAGTAATAGTAGTGTAACAGTTTTCAAAATTTTGTAACAAAGTGTCAAATAAACAACGCGATAAAATCCGTATATAGTAGTTTAATTTCAATACTAGTATAGATTACGACGGTTGCCTTTTTAAAATAGGTGAACAATACACACACGTGAAGCCGGGTTTATAAGCTAGTTCAATACAACATTCACATATACATAACAAAATACAAACAGATCTCCCCTACGTACAATGTCACCCTTGCTTAGGGGTAGATTTCACCCCTTAGGTATCGCTTGTATATAAGGGTGTATATGATATACTCAATTGTATTATTAGGGGGTGGGCAGAGAGGGTAGTTACTTGCGTAGAGTGGAAGACGAGATATGGAAATACTAACTTTTCCACGCGGTTTCACCCACTTTTATGATCACTGCTCTGCTCTCGTGGCTCGTAGCGTGATGTTATATAGCCTATAGCCTTCCTTGATAAATGGCTTATCTAACACTACAATAATTTTTCAATTGCAACCAGTAGTTCCTGAGATTAGCGCCTTCAACCAAACAAATTCTTCAGTTTTATTTTTTTTGTTTTTTGTTTATTGATTTTATTTTATTTTAATCTTAGCGATTTTAGGGAGTTATTCATGAGCGGCTGCCACCATTTTATATATGGCCAATGCTAGTTCCGAACCAGGTTTAAACAAAGCACATTGCATGATACCCACATCTAAGGCCTAGAACGCACTAGCGGCTGGCCGCGATGCGGCGTGCCGTTGCGGCAGGCCACACATCAATTTTAACATGAAACCGCATGATAACGTCGCACTGATTTGCGGCCAGCCGTCAACCGCTCCGGTTGTTCTGGTTTATTTTTTCGACAATTTATTCTACGTTAATATAAATAACTGCCGCAACTTCTTCGACGCCCATCATGTACCTACAATATTTCTAGAAGTACTGACGATTGTGGCAGACCGCAATAGAAACAAGACGATACGGTTATCCGGAATACGGCGTGTCGTTACGGCAGACCGTATATACTACGGCCTGCCGCAACGACAGGTCGCATCGCGGCCAGCCGCTAGTGCGTTCTAGGCCTAAAACATTTATATTGTACTGTCTCATGAGTAACTCTCTTTGGAAATGGTTATTTTTACACTCTGTTAATAAGTGTTGCATATCGTCAAAAACACCACATTCATCACAATTCGGTGAGTCAGTGATTTTCATTAAATATGCAAATTTTATTTATAATATAATTATATTGTATCACATACACACAACACCATCTAGCCCAAACTAAGCAGAGCTTGTACTATGGGTACTAGACAATGGATACACATACATATATACTTTTTTTTGTTGTAAATACATACATATTATACATAGAAACACCCAGACCAAGACAAACATCCATGTTCATGCACACAAATGTGGGAATCGAACCCGCGACCTCAGGCGTGGCAGTCGGTTACACTAACCACTACGCCATCGAGGCCGATAATATAATATATATATAATACTTAGTATAGATTTAATACATTTTGAATATCGCTAACCAACAGAGAAATATAATTTTAAACAAAAACGTATGTCTGTTGCGATATCCTAAAAAACTAAACCGATTTCGGTGAATATAAAGGTAGAAATAGCTGAGTCACAAGAGTAATGATGTAGCATCACGCTAGCTAGCTCGCAGGGGGCTGGCAGTGCCGTGGGGGATTGAAACAATAAAGATAGGAGGGTCGGCGGGCAAAAAATGTATATAGGAATGCTTTTGCGGTGAAATTATTGATTTTTGAAGTATAATAGTACTTATACATGAACGTTTTGATGGAGTTTGATTACTGGGTCGACCAGTTGTGAGATTACACTCAAGAGATTTTCAAAGATTACATATATTTAAATTGTGCTCAGCTTCAAAAATGCTTTTAAGTAAAGTAAAATGTCTATCCTGTGATGAATGTGAGTTTATTTGTTTGTCACGCTTTCACGCCTTAATTACTCGACCAATCATCATGAAATTTCGTATACGCGTTGTCAGAGGCACCTATCATCCAACTTGATGTCCTTTTTTAAATAAAATAAGTCTATGTTACTCAGTGATAATATAGCTTTCAAGTGGTGAAAGAATAATTAAAATCGGTTGAATAGTTTTTGAGTTACATCGTTACAAACAATTTAAAAATCTAATCTTTCCTCTTTATAAGTATAGACTAGCGACCCGCCCCGGCTTAGCACGTCTAGTACAAAACCTTAACAAACTATACATCTAAACCTTCTTCATGAATCACTCTGTCTATTGGTGAAAACCGCATGAAAATCTGTTCAGTAGTTTTTGAGTTTATCGCGGACAGGCAGACAGACGCGGTGGGGGACTTTGTTTTATTATTTGTAGAAATTTGTGCATAAGATGTCTTTTTTTTTTTACAACTAAGGTGGCATACAAGCATACGGCCCACCTGATGGTAAGTGGTCACCGTAGCCTATGGACGCCTGCAACACCAGAGGCATCACTTGCGCGTTGCCGACCCTTTAGGAAAGGACGTGGGAAGGAAAGGGAGCAGGTAGGGGGAAAGAGGATGATTGGGCCTTCGGCACTCTCACTCACCGAACGAAACACAGCAGTAGGAATACTGGTATTTCACGTCGATATTCTGTGAGAGGGTAGTCCTTCCCCGGTCGAGTCGACCCATTCATGCTGACATCAGCGAGGCTCTACTACTAAGTCGTACTAAAACACTACATCTCTCTGCCTACCCCACCGGAAAATCAGTAAAATTACTTGCCTTTTTAAAGTTAGATTGAACCTTATCATGGTAATATTGTTCCCATAATATTATTCATTGGTAATTCACAATTTCGTAGTTGAGATGAAAAAAGTTTTTGAATTCAAGATAGCCTTATAAAAAATGACGATTATCTACGAAATTTCGAAAAGGACATGTTTCCGAGTTTTAGGTTAGGGTTGTCGATATTACATTGTGCTCGCGGCTTCGCTCGCGAAAATATAGGATATGTCAATTTTCTATCATTCAAACAGTACTTTTTCCTGGATGAAAGGTATCCTATGTCCTTTTCTGTTCCCCTGACAACGTGTATCTGAAATTTAATGATGATCGGTCGAGTGGTTAAGGCGTGAAAGCGTAACAAACAAACTTACAATGGCATTTATAATATTACTAGCTTTTGCGCGCGGCTTCGCCCGCGTGGTATCTACATGAATAAATAGTAGCCTATGTTCATCCGCAGGTTTTAAATTATATTTGTACCAAATTTTATCTAAATCGGTTGAGTGGTTTAGCCGTGAAAAGGTAACAGACAGACATACAGACAGACAGATAGACAGACAGAGTTACTTTCGAATTTATAATATTAGTAAGGATAGTTAGAATTGTTACGCGAATGTTATTCATTAAAATTAAACTATTTTATACGGATTTTATCGTGTTGTTTATTCAACACTTTTATTATATTAGTAGATGTTCCCGCAGTTTCACCCGCGTTTATCGTTACTGCACCGCCCCTGTGGGTCGTAGCGTGATGTTATATAGCCTATAGCGTTCCTCGATAAATAGGCTATCCAACACTAAAATAATTTTTCAAATCGAACCAGTAGTTCCTGAGATTAGCGCGTTCAAACAAACAAACTCTTCAGAGATTTTGAAACGATTACACCATTACTGTTAAATTTTAATAGTAGCTATTTAAATTATTGAAACCATTAGATTTATGTTGACTTTTCCTGACTTTTCGGTTGGTTTTCAACAGCCATGTTCACGGGGAGACTAGACTATTCTAACTTCTTAAAATAATTTTATTAAGTGGCACACATCGAATTAATTTGAGTGCGAATCGACCCCGTCTGCAATAGTAAGTGGCGATACGAATATTTATAATAATATATCTGCCCTGTATTAAATTGTCCCACCGCTGGGCGGCTGTTTTGTTTTCTTATGCATTGATACTATAGGCGCCAACTGCTTGATTTATTATTCTTATACAGCTTATTAAACAATATAATATATTGTCCTGAATTATTGTCTAAAATTAATATCTCTGCTCCAAGTAGACTACCGCGCTCAGGTGTCTACAAGCTGCTCAATGTCCCTAGATACAGTACTAATATAGGTCTTAATTCACCTTTTACAAGAATAGCCAAATCATATAATAGTCTTCAGCGACTGGCAGATTTAGATATATTTGGTGACAACGTCTTTAGATTTAAGAAAAAAATCACTGTATACCTGGGTTCCAGGCTTCGATAATTATGATACCATATTAGACTAAGTATAATTTCCCATTTTTACTATAACTTTTCTATTTCTTCTTTCTTTTTAATTTCAATATAATTTTAATTTCAATATTATGTTAATGTATTTAGAGTTTTTTTACTTAGTTTTTGTGGCGAAAATTTTTATTTTTGTTAGATGTGGTTGCCTGTAAGTGTATGAGCACAAGGCATGTCTGTAAATTACTATTTAGAAGTAAGAAATGTGTATCATTTGTTGGCGATCCAAATAAACAAATTGATGTGTACCTATTAATAAATTATTGTTAGTAGGCCTGCGAGAATACCCGCGCTATAGTCTATACTGCAACAATAGCTGACGCAGTTGCCTAATTTGATCTCCATGTACCGTTTTCTGCGTAATTGTGTTTATTACTAGCTGTTACCTGCGACTTCGTCCGCGTAGATTTTAACTAAAAAGTGTTAGTCTCCGCGGAACCCTATTTCTTTTTCTAAAATCAATGTAGCCTAAGTTACTCCTTATAACATCAGCTATCTGCCATTGAAAGTCCCGTCAAAATTGATTTAGCCGTTTCGGAGATTAGCCAGAATAAACAGACAGACAAAAATTTTAAAAATTGATATTTTCGTATAGTTACCTTATATACTTTCATATGCATTAGATAAAAAGCTGTTATTTTGACATTACAAACAGACATTTCAATTTTATTTATTTGTATAATGTATAAATTGTTTTTTTAAATTATGTTTATATGGAGATTCAAATAAAACATTTTTCTTTCTTTCTTTCTATCTTTCTTTCTCAGTGTGAGAAGAATTAGACCATAGTCTACCACGCTGGCCCAGTGCGGGTTGGCAGACGTCACATATCTTCGAGAACTTTATGGAGAACTCGCAAACATGCAGGTTTTCTCATGACATTTTCCTTCACTGTTAAAACGAGTGATTATTAAGAAAGTAAAATATTAAATGTTCAAATACTCGCGCACGAAGGTGTTTATTAACGTCTGAGTCTTCTTCGAAGAGGTTAATGATAACAGTATGTGGATCTGTGTGTCTGTCTGTTAGTGACAGCCATAACTCCGGAACCACTGGACCGATTGACTTGTAACTTGGTGAGCAGATACGTATAACGTAGTGTAGGACGCCCCCCGACCAGGTGGGATGACGATCTGCGAAAGACTGCAGGCAGATGCTGGATGTGGCAAGCTGAAGACAGGGCGCTATGGCGCTCTTTGGGGGAGGGCTATGTCCAGCAGTGGACTATTATAGCCTGATGATGATGATGATGATGATGTGCAGATACCTTGGGGTCATACCTCGATCGAGTTTAAATATGGGGCCTGTGGGGCAAAAGACCCCCAAGATATAGGGTTCATTACTTTTACACTTAAGACAAAGAGGTTGAATCCTGGGTTTTTACACCCATCTCGTTTTAAATCGAAATTACATAATGTACAACATAATCTATACTAATATTATAAAGCTGAAGAGTTTGTTTGTTTGAACGCGCTAATTTCAGGAACTACTGGTTCGAATTGGAAATTCCTTTTGTGTTGGATAGCCTATTTATCGAGGAACGCTTTAGGCAATATAAAACATCACGCTACGACCCACGGGGTTGGCGCAGTAACCATAAACGCGGGTGAAACCGCGGGCACAGCTAGTTACATAATATACATCGAATTGAAACAACAATAATCCTTACTAATATTATAAATTCGAAAGTAACTCTGTCTGTCTATCTGTCTGTCTGTCTGTCTGTCTGTTACCTTTTCACGGCTAAACAACTCAACCGATTTAGATGAAATTTAGCACAGATATAGTTTAAAACCTGGGGAAGGACATAGACTACTTTTTATTGATGTAGGTACCACGCGGGCGGAGCCGCGCGCAAAAGCTAGTTCAAAATAAATTATTTTTGAAAGTGGCGTTTCGCACAATTCGTGCTTAATAAACCACTAGCGCCTAAAATTAAAGTTATGGTAGGTACCAGCCCTAATAATATCCTAATAACCGGCTGAGCCTACCAGTACACTTAGACCTTCCTCGCCCCGCGCCACAAACCAGGATAGGAATAAATAGGAACAATATAAGATTAAACGAGAGATCTCAATAAAATGGCTGCCGCACAGTGACAGCCGATTGAATATCCCAAGTATCGTTGGTTTTAGAGATCCGTGTATCAGTAACACTAGCGATCCGCCCCGGTTTCGCACGGCTAGTACCTACAAAACCTTAACAAGTTATACCAAAAACTTCCTCATGAATCACTCTGTCTATTGGTGAAAACCGCATGAAAATCCGTTCAGTAGTTTATCGTGAACAGACAAACAGACACGGCGGGGGATTTTGTTTTATAATATGTAATGATTATCTACTAGATTTTGCCCGCGGTTTCGCTCGCGTAAATGTAGGTTAAGTAAGTTTAATAACTGTTCCTTTTTCTGGATGAAAGGTGCCCTATGTCCTATTCAGTATCCCTGACGTGTTTGCGCAATTTCATGATGATCGGTCGAGTGGTTCAAGCGTGAAAACGTAACAAACAAACAAACTCACTTTCGCATTTATAATATTAGTTAGGATTTTCGAAACCTAAAAAGTTAACAAAAAAATACTCTACAGAACCCTACACTATCAAAACAGACCTACCTTCACCAATATCGTTCCAAATTCAAAATTTTCACCGAGTCACGATGTCGGCGTTGTTCTCTGATTAATACCTTTTTTCTCTTTCTTTATATTTTTTCTCTTTCTATATTTTTTTCTCTTTTCTTTCCGATTGCTTGTATTATGTGATATTTTTAAATCTCGTTTTGAGTTTGATATTTTTGTATTGTGCTTTTATACGAGTTGAAGAATTGTTAGAATGTGTTAATCAAATATATCCGTTGTTGAGGGTAGGCAGAGATCATGGGTGTGTAGTGGTAATTTTGTATCTAGTAAAGAGTATTGCAGGTTCGATTCTGTCTTAGTATAAATTGTGTGAGCTATTGTGGACTAGGTTTTCTTTGTCCTATATTTCACTCTAGCCACTGCCTGTGGTTTCGCTCGGGACCTGTACTTCATTTCTGGGTGGAAGATACAGAAAGGTAACTCGTAACAGAAAGGTCGACAAAAGAAATTAAAAAATCGGTTCACAAACAGGAGAAATTTTTACTGCAACAGTTTTGTATAGAGGCTTGTGATCCCTCAGAAATAATAGTTTCTCTGGATGAAGGGTAGGTACTTCTTCTCCTATCCGTTATTATTCCTAAGTCACTTGAGGTCGGCTTTCTAGTCTAACCGGATTTGACTGGATATCAGTTTTTACACGGAGCGGTTGCCACCTGACCTCCGCCACCCGAAGGCTAACGATACCCTAAAGCTAGACCAGTGTCAGGATATTAGAGGGCACTGACTTCCCAATAACGACTGCCATAGATGTTCATGGCAGCCGGGACAGACGGCTTAACGTGCTCTCCGAGGCACGGAGCAGGCGATAGTTGTCAATCAATACGCACATAAATTCGAAAAGTCATATAACTTCCGAAAGTCAGAGGTGCGCGACGTGGTTTCGAGCCCGAGACCCTCGGCATTGCAGTATGTTGGTCTCCCCACTGAGCTATCGCTGAACGATGAAAGGTAGGTACTCTAAGACTTTTTTTGTACCCCTGAGAACGAGTACGTGATATTTCATGATAATAGGTCGAGTAGTTAAAGCGTCAATGCATAACAAATAAACAATCATCATTTTCTTAAAAAAATCGTAATATCTTATTTTTACATTATGCCATATTAGTTCCTGTCGTAATCTGTTCTTTTATGCATATTACTTGTACAAAATAATTTCGATGTTTCACATCTGCCAGGCGTCCCGTGACGGCTCACAATTTTTAACTAACATAAATTACCCTACATTTCGCGAGTGAAACTACAGACAAAATCTAGTAATGAATAAAATATGAAAAACTATATTTTGCCCACGGCTTCGCTCGCCTATGTTTAGGATAGGTTAGTAATTTTTTTCTGGAAGAATGGTACCCTATGGACCCCTGACAAAGTGTATGCGACATTTCATGATGATCGATCGAGTAATTAAGGCGTGTAATCTTATCAAACAAACAAACTTACATTCGCATTTATAATTTTACTCTTTGCTCGTGTAGAAGGAAGTTAGGTTAGGATATGTTTATTTAAAAAAATAAAATATGGCCTATGTTACTCGGTGAATATGGCTTTCTAATGGTGAAAGAATTTTCAAAATCGGTTTAGTAGTTTTTAAGTTAAATCCTTACAAACAAACAAGCAATCAAATCAAATTTTCCCTCATTATAATATTAGTATAGATAGACGAAACATAGGGACATGGCAGTGATATACATAGATTAAGTATTAATTTCTTTCGCTCTACTGTCACACGCTGAGGAATATGTTTGTATGTCTTTACCGCTGCTTAATAACAAACAAACAAACTTAAATTTTTAATATTAGTTACGATATTGTCTTCTGTTTACGCGAATGTTATTCATTGAAATTAAACTACTATATACGGACAGAGACAACTGCCATCTTAGTCTCCCCGTGACCATGCCTGCTGAAAAGCAACTGAAACGTCGAGGAAAGTGTAAACATAAGTATAAATAGTATAATAGTATAGTAATAGTGTCAATAGTTTTAATAATTTAATTAGCTTTAAAATTAGTAAAGTTTAATAGTATTAGTAGTGTAACAGTTTTCAAAATTTTGTAATAAAGTGTCAAATAAACAACGCGATAAAATCCGTATATAGTAGTTTAATTTCAATTAGTTACGATAGGCAAAACCGGACATGGCACTGGATGTAGTAGCGCCTCGCTGATTTCGGCATAAATGTGCCGGCTCGACCGGGGAAGGACTACCCTCACAGAATATCCACGTGAAATACCAGTATTCCTTATGTTGTTTCGTTCGGTGAGTGAGAGTCGGAGGCCCAATTACCCTCTTTTCCGCTTCCCGCTCCTTCTCCTTTCCACTTGCTTTTTCTCTTCTTCCTTTCCTAAAGGGTCGGCAACGCGCAAGTGATGCCTCTGGTGTTGCAGGCGTCCATAGGCTACGGTGACCACTTACCATCAGGTGGGCCGTATGCTTGTATGCCACCTTAGATGTATGAAAAAAAAAAGATACATAGTACCTACTTAGATTAAGTTTTTTTGCTTTACCGACTCAGAAAAATACTTTTCTATGGAATTGACACTGCTTTCTCAATTCATAGTCCCGTCCAGCTGCCAGGAATGAAGTTATCACTATTCCCTATTCTTAAGTACACTATAAAGTATCGTTATATACAATACATATGCCTCTATTGTGTAGATATGATTAATGATAACGTCATACGTCTCAATTCTCTGGGGGTTAAATCATTAATTATAATTCTGTATAATATGTGTGTGCATGTGTGTCAAGCTGGGGAGAGACGCGGTTGTCAAAGATTTGAGGGTATTAAAAGTAACTAGCGGTCGCCTAGTGCTCGAAACTCGACCAAAGTTTGCCTGTAAGATATTGCTGATATATGTCATTATATATTGATATATGTAACCATAGTTACGCGCTTCGACTGCGTGTGTCAAATGCATGGTTGTGTGCGTTTAGTTTTTTTCATTAATTTAATGTATTTCTAATGCATATTTTATATAAATATTAGGATTCGCCCCTCCTTCTCCATATAAACTTTATCTGTGCCAAATTTCATACTCCTCCGTTCGCGCAATTTTCGTAAAAAAGGGTACAAAGTTTTTGCTTCACGTATTAATGTATAGATATTACGGAGTATAATAATTTTGATATGCAATGAACATTACGAGTTAATAGAACAGTACGAGGGTAAAACTATGTAAGTATGTAAATTATCAGCTCTGTATTAAATGTCCCACTGCTGGGCAAGGGCCTCTTCTCAGTATGAGAAGTATTAGGCCATAGTCCATCACGCTGGCCCAGTGCGGATTGCCAGACTTCACATATCTTTGAGAACTCTTAGAAATGCAGGTTTCCTCACGATGTTTTCCTTCACCGTTAAAGCAAGCGATAATTAATTATTTAATACGCATATAACTTCGAAGTCGAGAGATGCGCGCCTTGGGTTCGAACTAGAGACTTCTGCGTGGCAGTCTAACGTTCTCCCACTAGGCAATTGGTGCTATGTATGCATACATACATACATACATAGATTCACGCCTGTTTCCCAGAGGGGTAGGCAGAGACTACGGATTTCCATTTGCTACGATCCTGACACACTTGTCTGGCTTCATTCACTTTCATCACATTCCTCATACACGCCCGTCGGTTCAAGGTGCTTTTAACCTGGCCTTTGTCCAGAACGTATGTATGTATATGTAAATTTTGTTGAAAATAGCAGGGCCGATAAAAATGCTTGCACATGATGATAGTACGATTCATGACGGTAGTACTATTTTATGATTAGTCATCTAAATAGTGTAAGGACACTGAACTTGGAACGTCTGTAGTGAAGGTAAAAGTTCTAAGTAACTTTAATGTACTATCGACTTCAGCGACGGATGACCACTCCTAAGGTTAAAATCGCATAGCAGGCCAACACTTGGTACCCGTACCCGTGACACGCCCCTTTCTTTGTTTGAGTATTTTTACACTTTACATTTGTTTACTGATTCTAAGGCGATACAAACTCAACTGGTCAACATGTGCGAGCGAAATTTTTTCTGAAATGATCATCCGTCGCTGGAACCGATAGTACATACATATTAACATACTAGATGTGCCCGCGGTTTCACCCGCGTTTATCGTTACTGAACCGCGCCCGTGGGTCGTAGCGTGATGTTATATAGCCTATAGCCTGCCTCGATAAATAGGCTATCCAAAACTAAAAGATTTTTCAAATCCAACCAGTAGTTCCTGAGATTAGCGCGTTCAAACAAACAAACAAACTCTTCAGCTTTATAATATTAGTATAGATTTAGAAACTGTTACACTACTATCACTACACAAAGCTATCGATGGTTAGGGCTCCAGAGAAAGGAACCTCCGCACTATGCGCGCCGTGTCGAGCAATACTGCCTTCTGAATCGAGGACTTGACCCAGCTACTCAACGCGAGCCTCTTAAGATGGTGGTCGAGGCTCTTGGCGATTAATCCGTTTACCGAAACGACTATCGGTACAATTATTATTATTTGTTTCTTTTTCACGGGTATATTCCTAATACGTTAGGAAAATCCCCGGCCCTTTGGGAGGCTTACACGGAGACATGGGTCCAACGTGAAGAGGCCCTTCGAGAGTTTTAATCAAAGGTGGGATGGAACACCTACAGCGGCACTAGCCGCAGCAGGCGTAGGACTATTGCTAGGTTTGGATTCTAATATATGGGCTATGGGTATGGGTGTTTGATGGACTGGTATATTGTTAACTATGGATGATAAACAATCGAATGGACAGACGGTGACTCGCCAACTCACTAGATGGGCCCCCTGAATAGCCACGATAGGCATACAAGCCAGCAGCAGAGGGCAACACCGGTGCGAGCGGCTAGGGGTATTGAGCGGTGCGGCGCCGGTTTCAATATTACTAGCGGTCGCCTAGTGCTCGAAATTCGACCAAAGTTTGCCTGTAAGATATTGCTGACATATTATGTCATTATATATTGATATAAGTAACCATAGTTACGCGCTTCGACTGCATGTGTCAAATGCATGGTTGTGTGCGTGTAGTGTTTTTCATTAATTTAATGTATTTCTAATGCATATTTTAAAAAAATATTAGCATTCGTCACTTCTTCTCTGTATAAACTATAAGTGTGCGACATTTCATACTCCTCCGTCCGCCAAATTTTCGTAAAAAGGGATCCAAAGTTTTCGCTTCACGTATTAATATATAGATTATTATTTTCATTTTCATAATCATAATCATAATCATAATCATAACTTTATTTGCAAGAATATGGTCAAGTATACAGGGTGGTCGTTTTATAAAAATGTACAGCATATTCTGCCACATGTGGCGTGCAAAATACATAATAATATACAATAAATGTTTGTTATATTATTACATGTCTAATATTATAATAAAAAACAAAAAGAAAGAAAATAGCTGGTCCATTAAATTAACAATACATGGAAATGTCAAGTAATGCTTCATGCTTATGCCCATATACCTTGAAAATGTCATTTATTTTTCATTAACTATTTGTTGGCCAGACCCGGAGTTTTAACCAAAGACCTCGTGCACAGCAGTTGCATAACTACCGTTGTGCTTTAGAAGCAGTTAAATTTAATACTCATATAACTTTAAAAAGTCAAATTCAAATTCAAACTTTATTCATAAACAATTTTCACATTGTGTTTAAATGCATAGTTATAAAAAATTTAATACAGTGACATATTACAATTATTCCAATTCCATGACAATAAACATTACACATACACCATTAAACATATGTCAAGAGGATAGTCAGTGGTCTATAATTAAAATAATATAATAAAAATAAAAAAAGCACTTTGTAAAATAGCAATGTCAATAAAAATATAAAAATAGTAAAAATTTTAATTAATTGTAAGTAAAATAAAAATTATTGTAATAATAATAATAATAATTATTATTATTGTTTTTGCACTTCACGGTAAATACAGTTTTGCATGTCATCCAGAGGATATAAACACACTTCCAGCAGAAACGTCACATACATACGTGGCTTGGGATGGAACTCGAGACCTCTGCGAGGCAGTCCAACGGTTTCCATACTAGGCTATTGCATACCGACTAATTACAGCCCATGGTTTCGCCCGCGTAAACCCAATAAATAGCCTATATGTTAATCTAAGGGGAAGGTCTAGGCGAACGTTTCTTGATCAGATCGGAGGCGTTCTGGACAAAGGCCAAGTTAAGAGCTTCTTGAACCGACGGGCGTGTATGAGGAATGTGATGAAAGTGAATGAAGCCAGAGAAGTGTGTCAGGATCGTAGCAAATGGAAATCCGTAGGCTCTTTGAAATTAAACTACTATATACGGATTTTATCGCGGTGTTTATTTGACACTTTATTACAAAATTTTGAAACTGTTACACTACTATTATTATTAAACTTTACTAATTTTTAAGCTAATTAAATTATTGAAACTATTAAAACTATTTATACTATTATACTATTTATATTTGTGTTTACACTTTCCCCGACGTTTCGGTTGCCTTTCAGCAGCCATGGTCACGGAGAGACTAAGATGGAAGTTGTCTAAATGTTCCAGTGTAGTTATTTCAAAGTACCCGAACATAATTTAATTATGGGTGTTTCTATTTACGCAGAATGAGCTCAAAGTATCATGAATCCATAGTCTTTGCCCACCCCTCTGGGAAACAGGCGTGAATCTATGTATGTATGTTAATCTAGGATATGGTCTTTATGTGTGCTAAATAACATCCAAATTCGTTAAATGGTTTACACGTGATTGATTTATTAACATCCAAACAGTTTTACAAAATTTTACATGTATTCAACTACAATTATATAAGCAGCGATAGTCTAGTAGAAGATCGTTGGACTGCCACACACAGGTTTTAAGTTCGAACCCAAGACGCGCATCTCTGACTTGTCGAAGTTATGTGCGTATTAAATAGTTAATTATCGCTCGCTTTAACGGTGAAGGAAAACATCGTGAGGAAACCTACATGTCTAAGAGTTCGCCATAACGTTCTCGAAGATATGTGAAGTCTGCCAACCCACACTGGGCAAGCGTGGTAGACTATAGCCTAACCCTTCTCACACTGAGACGAGGCCCTTGCCCAACAGTGGGACAGTATAATAATACAGAGCTGATATTATTATATTTAGTAGGTAGCCAAAATAACTACACTACGTCAGCCTACAACCATACAATTCTATAACATCTACCGCACATAACAAAAACCTATTGTTTTTACCTAAACAATACTTACAGGCCAAATTCAAACTTATCTATTTTCCCTAAAGTCGAAATTCCTCTACGAAACACATGAACACATACGTCCTTTTTGTAGTAACAGTGGATTTATTGATTAGCAGCGCGCCAACCAATCAGAGGGCTTAGTTTAACAAGATGGCCGGTAGGGTAGCTCTCCCTTACGGAATATTACACATCTAATTTATTAGTCTTTGTTGGGCGCCGACATTAATCTTTTTCTTGCTTTTATTAATGGTGTACGTTTTATTTTAATGAAACTGGTCGACGCCATCTTGTGGCGAGGTATTCGTATTGATTTTTGGTTTTGTGGTCCTGCGACTATATCCCCGATGAAGTAGTCAGGGGTCGTAGGTATAGCATTTCAGTAGCCCAAAGTCAAAAATATTAGAGAGATTTTCGGTTGTAATAAATCTGACGACCTGATAAAAGTATTGCGGTGTTTTAATTATTGCTAGATTTTCTCGCAGCTTCGCTTGCGTCAATGTAGGTTAGTAATAGTATGTATGTACTCTTTTCTGGATGAATGGAACTCTATGTCGTATTTTGTTCCCCTGACGACCTGTATGCGAAATTTCATGATGATCGATCGAGTAGTTAAGGCGTGAAAGCGTAACACACAGACTCACATTTTCATTTATATAATATTAGTTAGGATTATTTAAACTAGCGGTCGCCTAGTGCTCGAAATTCGACTAAAGTTTGCCTGTAAGATATTGCTGATATATTATATCATTATATATTGATATATGTAACCATAGTTACGCGCTTCGACTGCGTGTGTCAAATGCATGGTTGTGTGCGTGTAGTGTTTTTTCATTAATTGAATGTATTCCTAATGCATATTTTAAAAAAATTTTAGCATTCGTCACTTCTTCTCTGTATAAACTATAAGTGTGCGAAATTTCATACTCCTCCGTCCTCCCAATTTTCATAAAAAGGGATCCAAAGTTTTCGCTTCACGTATTAATATATAGATACAGAATGGAAAAAAAGTAAAAGAAAAGTCGTCTTTAAAACGATACCTATATATACAACAGAAATGGAAAATTCTAACTATTCTTGACTAACTGTCATGATAATTTGAGCTCATTCTGCATAAATAGGCACAGCAATAATTAGATTATGTTTGGGTACTTCGATATAACTTTCTAAAACAATCACCATCTTATTCTCCCTGTAACTATGACTGCTGAAAAGCAACCAAAACATCGGGGCAACTTCAAATTTAAAATTATCTAAAAGCAATGTTTTAAATTAATCGGGATAAAATCAGAATAAAGTAGATTAATTTCAATACATAGTAGGCCAGCTTTTTCTCGCGGCTTCGCCCGCATAAAAATCGGTTACGTTACTAACAGTACGATTTAAAAAAATAAAATGTAGCCTATATTTCTCTGTGATAATATAGCTTACTAATGGTAAGAGATTTTTTAAAATCGGTTGTGTAGTTTTCCAGTTAAATCTTAACAAACCAATACGAGCAGCGATAGCTCAGTGGGGAGACCAGCAGACTGCAATGCAGAGGGTCTCGGGTTCGTACCCACGACGCGCACCTCTGACTTTCGGAAGTTATATGACTTTTCAAAATTATGTGCGTATTGATTGACAATAAATTATCGCCTGCTCCGTGCCTCGGAAAGCACGTTAAGCCGTCGGTCCCGGCTGCCATGAACATCTATGGCAGTCGTTATTGGGAGAGTGTCGACACAAAAGATCCCACTGGGTCGAAGTGTCGCCGGTCAGCACTGACTGGCATAAGACTGGACATAAGATAAGATAAGATAACAAACGAAAAATCTAATCTTTCCTCTTCATAATATTAATATAGAAAACTTTATTTAAAGCAAGCAGGCCGCTATTCCTTTGCACTCTCTTTAGCAATATTACACTTTCTACCTCAACTAAAATGTCCAAAACCACAACCTATAAAAGGCAATATAACTTTAAATTTACAACTTTTAAGATAATAATAGATACCATTAACACTTTGGTTCAAAGACAAAAGGTAAAGAAAAAAAGGGTTGACGTTTTTATGGTCAGCTAATAGAATTTCAGTAGCGCATAGACAAAAAAATATGTTGGCGAACCTTTTATGATTATTATTTGCTGGAAATTTGTTAAATTTTTGGTCAGAAAAATTTGACGGTCTGATGGCAGTGTCTTGATATAAGCGTCTTTGTGATTCAATATTTGTTTATAGATTTTCCCCGCGGTTTCGCTGGCCGTAAATCTAGGTTAGGTTAGATTTATAACAGCACTGTTTTCTGGATAAAACGTATCCTATGTTCTTTTCTGTACCCCTGAAAACGTGTATGCGCAATTTCATGATGAAAGATCGAGTAGGTATTTAATTATATGTTTGTGAAATTGTTTGTTTATCTTCGGAAACCACAAATAATTGATCAAATATCTTGTGGTATCGAAACCACATTAGGTACATCACGGTATGACGGCATCAGAGGCAAGTGTAACATTAGCCCGTTGTACCATACACCATACACTAAAAAAGGCGAAATCCAAAATAAAATAACAAAATATGTGGGACAGTCTTTGGGGACTGCCAATAGAAGTGAAAACTTTAATCCTTGATCATAAACACTTCTTTATAAACCAAAAATAATTCAAAAATCGAAAGCGTTCGGTGACGATGACGCGAGTTCCATGATTTTTGTTCACCCAAGCTCAACTCGCCTAAAGAAGTTTTCACTTCAATAATATCAGCCCTGTATTAAACTGTCCCACTGCTGGGCACGGGCTTCTTCTTAGTGTAAAAATGGTAAGGCCACAGTCCACCACGCTGGCCCAGCGCAGGTTGGCAGACTTCGCATATCTTTGAGAACATTATGGAAAATCTCAGACATGCAGGTTTCCTCACGATGTGTTCCTTCACCGTTAAAGCGAGCGATAATCAACTATTTAATACGCAGAGTCGAAAAGTCAGAGATAATAATAATAATTTATTTCCATACCAGATAAGACACAATGTACATAGATTCTTAAAAGGTACATACAGACTGGCAAATTAATAAGAAAATGTTGAAACTGCTGCTTCCCAAACTAGGTAATAACCTGTATTGTGGGAGTCAGTGTTCCTCCGAAGCATACATAGCACTTAAAATTTAGTTACAATACAGAATCTATATTAGAGATGCGCACCTATTTGACATTTAATACGCACGTAAATTGGAAAAGTCGCTGCACTTTAGGATCGGACTCGAGACCTCTGCGTGGCAGTCCAACGGTCTCCCTGCTAACGCTGTTGTCCAAAATCTCGACTCTTACACACACGATAAAGCCTTAAAAATTAAAAAGTAATATTATTAGAGTCTTGCCGGAAGTCGACTAGATGAGTCACGGTGACGATTGCAAGATGGCGTCGAGTCATTATATATCAGCTATTTTACACAATTTCTCTAACATACGCAAGCTTTGAGCTTGAAGTGATCGTCTACTACGAGTTTGGATAAGTAAGAGGCGTTTGTCAGTCTCTGGTTTAGTTATGATTTGTTTTGATTAAAAATCAACTGTCGGACTAGCTAATATTGTCTTACGTTAACGCGAATGTTATACATTGAAATAACGACACTTAGAACATTGAGACAACCACCATCTTAGTCTCGCCTTGAACATGGCTGCTGAAATGCAACCGAAACGTCGAGGAAAGTGTAAAATTAGATCTAAATAGTTTTATAATTCAAATAGCTTAAACAGTAGTAAACAGTAATTAATAAAAGTATTTAACAAGTTTAAAGTTTTAAAATTATGTAATAACTAGCTGTCCCGACAGATGTTGTCCTGTAAACACAAAAAATGAAATTAAAAAAAAAACATCTAAACCATTCTCGAATCCACAAAATACACAAAAAATTTCATCAAAATCGGTCCAGCCGTTTAGGAGGAGTTTAATTACAAACACACGCACAGAAGATTTATACATACTAGCGGTCGCCTAGTGGTCAAAATTCGACCAAAATTCCTAAGCTTGCTACTTTGTTTTCTGTTTATCTCTATTACATATAATAAATAAGGAAGGTAACCATAGTTACAAAGAATTGTACGACGTCAGACGAACAATGCCGAACTACTATGAACGCGATTCGACTGCGTGTGTCAAATGCATAGTTGTGTGTAGTGTTTTTCCATTAATTTAATGTATTTCTAATGCATATTTTATAAAAATATTAGGATTCGCCCCTCCTTCTCCATATAAGCTTTAACTGTGCCAAATTTCATACTCCTCCGTCCGCGCAATTTTCGTAAAAAGGGGTATAAAGTTTTTGCTTCACGTATTAATATATAGATATTGTTTTATAAAAAAATAATGCCGGTCCAGCTATCTCTACCAAGCTTGGATCTTGGGATGATTTTCAACTTCAAGTTTGGATTAGTACGCTGTAAATGTCGGTCGTCGCTGGTGTAGCGGACTATCGCTACGCCACGCATAGCTGTAGCATGCTTGAGGATTCGAATACCGTTTCGAGTCAACATTTTTTTATTTTGTTATTGGGATTTTCTGTTGGAGATCTCGGCACCACTTCACATGAGGACATGGTGTGGAGAGCTTTGTTGATGGATTACACGACTGCTTGCCATCACCTGGAGTGTAGGTATTTTGACAAGGAATCATAAAAATTCAGTATGAGCCCGGAGTTAGAAAGATAGCGGTGTTAACCAGTGCCTTGGAAAGCATATTAAGCCATTGGTTTGGCTCCTGATCTCTCTCCGGTCGTGTCGGATTACCAACACATCGGACTATGAGAGTGAGGGAACAGAGAGTGCTCTTGTGTTTGCGCACACATTTTATGTGCAGATGGCCAGTCTCGTTTTGAAGTAGTATAAACCGACTTCAAAAAAATTTGGTTTTGAATTCGACTGTTTTTTTCTTTGTATGTTTGTTATGCGATTACTCCGCCAATTGTGAATTGATTTTGATGATTCTTCTTTATTTTTTACTAGCTTATGCCCGCGGCTTCGCTCGCATTAATTTAGAATTTGACAATCAATTCGGGTTTTACTCTGCTTGTAATAATGTATAATAATATAATTCAACCATGATTCGAAAGACACGTGGTGCCATCTATTATCATAAGAACGTTATTATTGTTTTCCTCGGAAACAGTAATTTTTTTCGGGATGAAAGGTAGCCTATATCCGTTTCTGTACACCTGACAACGTATATGCAAAATTTTAGGATGATCGGTTCAGTGGTTTAGGCGTGTAAAAGGTAACAAACAAACTCATTTTCGCTTTTATAATATTAGTTAGGATAGGATAGGTTATCATACTTGCCATATATATTTTATCAAAATAGAAACTGTCAAGAAAATCAAAATATGTGTACATTGTCGGCCTCGATGGCGTAGTAGTTAGTGTAACTGACTGCCACGCCTGAGGTCGCGGGTTCGATTCCCGCACGAGTCAAACATTTGTGTGCATGAACATGGATGTTTGTCTTGGTCTGGGTGTTTCTATGTATAATGTGTATGCATTTACAAGAAAAAAAATTAGTATATATGTATGTTTATCCATTGTCTAGTACCCATAGTACAAGCTCTGCTTAGTTTGGGCTAGATGGTGTTGTGTGTATGTGGTAGAATATTATTATTATTATTGATGACGTTTTGTTTTTTTGTCGTGGTTCAGCAAAAGTTCTGTATTTTCTACTTGTTAGTTTAGTTTTTGTGTGCAGTCTTGAAGTCGGTTTTCGATTTTTATTACTAAAAATTGACCGTTTATTTTGCCTCGGTTGTTGTAAAACAGTACCGTTTGCCTATGTAGTGGTTACGAACACTTTCACCATCCCGTCATCGTGACAGTATGCCGCTGGCGCCAGTCATGACCGCTCAGCACTTTGACGGCTAACGGCAGCCATTGTGCCGGTCGATCCACTACGATACACATTTTTATCTCTTTGCTATTCAACTAGTCTGATCAACTTCGTCGCTGCACGTGTGTGAAGTCTCAAGTTCGATACCCAGGCGGGATAAAGTAATGATTATATTTATTATTAGCTGTTACCTGCGACTTCGTCCGCGTAGATTTGAACTAAAAAGTGTTTGTCTCCGCGGAGCCCTATTTTTTTTCTGAAATCAAAGTAGCCTAAGTTACTTATAACATCAGCTATCTGCCAGCGAAAGTCCCGTCAAAATTGGTTCAGCCGTTTCGAAAATTAGCCGGAACAAACAGACAGACAGACAAAAATTTTAAAAATAGATGTTGTCGTATAAGTACCTTATATACTTCCATATGCATTAGATAAAAAGCTGTTATTTTGACATTACAAACAGACACTTCAATTTTATATATTTGTATAGATTTTCTAGACAATATATTGACTGGTGTAGTCGTTTAAATGGCCGCCTCACCACGCTGAATGTTGTGGGTTCCAATCCCAAAGGGTACAAAAATGTATGTGGGATCACATGTCAAACAAGACACAAATAACACACAGACTCGTAACAACCATTTGTGGGTCACACAAAGTTTTGTCCCGCGTGGGATTCGAACCCACAGCACTCGGCGCAGCGCCAGTGACGAGGCGACCACTTAAACCACTACACCATTCAGGCAGTCGTCTCACCCTCAGCTTATATACTAGCGTGAAGTTTTAGTACATTACAACACACGGGAATCGAATCGTGGTGAACCGATAACTAATTTCTTGTCTGAGTGTTAGATCGTTGGTTAATTAGTTTTTTATACGGTTCGTGTATGTTACTCGCGTTATGCACGGTAGATTCGATGCCGGTTTAGTTAAAGATGTTCATTCAATCTAAACTAATATTATAAAGAGGAAAGATTTGATATTTGTTTGTGAGATTAGAACTCGAAAACTACTGAATCTATTTTAAAATTATTTTACCACTAGCTTTTGCCCGCGGCTTCGCTCGCGTTAATTTAGAATTTGACAATCAATTCGGGTTGTACTCTGCTTGTAATAATATAATTCAATCATGATTTGAAAGACACGTGGCGCCATCTATTATCATAGGAACGTTATTGTTGTTTTCCTCGGAAACAGTAATTTTTTTCGGGATGAAAGGTAGCCTATGTCCGTTTCTGTACACCTGACAAGGTAAATGCAAAATTTCAGAATGATCGGTTCAGTGGTTTAGGCGTGAAAAGGTAACAAACAAACTCATTTTCGCTTTTATAATATTAGTTATGATTAGCTGACCCGCCCAACTTCGTCTGCTTTACATAAGAGAATCTTCCCCGTTCTTGCAACATTTTTCATTGCTACTCCGCTCCTATTGGTCGTAGCGTGACGTTATATAACCTATAGCCTTCCTCGATAAATGGGCTATCCAACACTGAAATAATTTTTCAATACGAACCAGTAGTTCCTGATATTAGCGCGTTCAGCCAAACAAACAAACTCTTCAGCTTTATAATATTAGTATAGATTAGATGTTTCTCTTATGATTAGTCTCGGTTTCGAATCCCCGGTTGGGTGAGGTTGTTGGGTTTTTCTGTCTAGAAATTCTCAGTAGCAATACAGATTTTGAAATTGTATTTGGTAGACATGCATGCACGGACGAAACGTATGACAACATTATTAAGGGAATGTTAAACATGGAAATTGAACTACTTAGGTAGTGAATGCGACTGCTGTGCATGAGGTCTCGGGTTCGAATCCCGGGTTGGACCAACAAACAGTTATTGGGTTTTCAGTTAAAAAATCTCAATAGCAGCCCGGAGTTAGGAAGTTGGCGGTGTTAGACACCCCCGTGTGTTTGAAAGCAGGTTGCGCCGTTGGTTCTGCGCCTGATCACTCTCCGGTCGTGTCGGATTACCGTCCCATCGGATTATGAGAGTTACGGAACAGAGAGTGCACTTGTGTTTGCGCACACGCTTGTGCACTATAATATCTCCTGCGCAGATGGCCAGTCTCCGTTAAGACTGGCCGCCGTGGCCGAAATTCGGCCTGGAGGACATTATTGCCTTTTTGGAAATACACAATTATAACATAATTTTGTATTTCCAAAAAGGCAATAGTTTAAAAAACTATTAAACTACATCTATTAAATAGTTAATCGCTAGCTTTAACGGTGAAGGAAAATATCATGAGGTAACCTACATTGCCTCATTGGCATGTTTCTACAGGATATACCACGGGGAGTGCTCTGAAGAGTTAGTCCACCTTATCCCGCTCTCCCCTTTCCTATCCAGAACAACGCGTGCTGGGCTCAGATGCCATCCTTACACGGTAGAGTCGACTAGAGCGCGTACCAACAAGTTTGGGTCCTCATACCTCTGCCGAACGACCAAGGCATGGAATTCTCTGCCAAGGCACGTGTTTCCTTCTTCCTTCAATCCTGGGTCCTTCAAGCGGGGCGTGCAAAAGCACCTTCTCAGGCCATCAAAGTAGAGACCTCAACATCGCCTCGGCTGCTATGAGGGCGGTGTGGAGGCCAATGCTCTTAGACCACACGACTGCTTACCATTAGGTGGAGTGTGGTCATTTTGACGAGGAAAATAAATATCTGACAGTTCTACATAATGTTTTCGAAGATATGTGAAGTCTGCCAACCCGCACTGGGCCAGCGTGATGGACTATGGCCTAACCCTTCTCACAGTGAGAAGAGGCCCGTGCCCAGCAGTGAGGCAGTTTATTTACAGGGCCGCTGTTATTATTTTATTTTCATTACGATTACGTTATCTATACTAATATTATAAAGCTGAAGAGTTTGTTTGTTTGTTTGAACGCGTTAATCTCAGGAACTACTGGTTCGATTTGAAAAATTATTTTAATGTTGGATAGCTTATTTATCGAGTAAAGCTATAGGCTATATAACATCACGCTACGACACACGGAGGCGGCGCAGAAATCATAATCGCGGGTGAAACATATAAAAAGACTGACTACAAAAAATACGTGTATCTTTTTTGTCCTTCTCGTCAAGTTTTGCGAAGGTACTTTACATAGTGGTCGGTCCTTTTCCGCTCTACAATGGGATTATGTCAATCATATGTTCAAGTGGTTGGAAGATAACGTCACATCTTTAATAGGTCGCAAAGTGCAGTAATTAAGATAGAATGCAAGATTTTTTTGTTGCATTTTGGTGTCAGTTTTGGTTAAATATCCTGGATATTTAAAACGGTTTGTATCAACTACAAGCGACGCGCCCCGGCTTCGTACCAGTAAAAGTTAGTAGGTAATATTTGTAAATGTTCAAGCTATTTACAAAGCAAGCTTAAATCTAGGAAGTTTTAGCCTAAAAAGAGTCCTACTAAAACAATATTCTATAATAATCTATATATTAATACGTGAAGCAAAAACTTACGAAAATTGCGCGGACGGAGGAGTATGAGATTTGGCACAGTTAAAGTTTATATGGAGAAGGAGGAGCGAATGCTAATATTTATATAAAATATTCATTAGAAATACATTAAATTAATGAAAAAACTACACGCACACAACCATGCATTTGACACACGCAGTCGAAGCGCGTAACTATGGCTACATATGTCAATATATAATGACATATATCAGCAATATCTTACAGGCAAACTTTGGTCGAACTTCGAGCACTAGGCGACCGCTAGTTATTTGTAAATGTTCAAGCTATTTGCAAAGCAAGCTTAAATCTAGGAAGTTTTAGCCTAAAAAAGAGTCCTACTAAAACAATAACCAAAATTCTATATGGAATAAGTCACATCAAAATCGTTTGAGTTGTTTAGGAGTGCAAATGTGACAAACAAACAGAATTAGACAAGCATTTATTATAGGTATACTAGCGACTCGCTCCAACTTAGTAAAAAATGTGTATTAAAATATATAATAAATTACCAAATTTTATGAAAACTCTCCCCATAAATAAATTTATAACAGTTCTACGTGGTTGGCTCATGCAGATAAACCTTTACTCTGTTAAAGAATTTATGGAACATACGGCGTGATGGGTACCAAATTGACCTACTGATCAAATAGGAATTATAATATTAATATTCTATCACATACACACAACATCATCTAGCCCAAACTAAGCAGAGCTTGTACTATGGATACTAGACAATGGATAAACATACATATATACTTTTTTTTTTGTAAATACATACGTATTATACATAGAAATACCCAGACCAAGACAAACATCCATGTTCATGCACACAATGTTTGACTTGTGCGGGAATCGAACCCGCGACCTCAGGTGTGGCAGTCGGTTACACTAACCACTACGCCATCGAGGCCGACAATTATGACATTATTAATTTAAAATTAGTTATGATTGTTTGAAGAGACATACTTTGTGAACTCTATATAACATGTGCCTATATTTGCATGCTATTTGTAACGGCTAAACAGGCTTGTGCTAATTTATTATAGTATGACATCAATGCAATGTACCTTGTTTACAGCAAATAAAGATATTCTATTCTAAACCTTAACAAATTATACACCTAAACATTCCTGGTGGTACAATGAAATGGAAGATGGCTGGAATGTACCACCAGCTTGGGATCCACTAATTCAAATAGTCAAATCCAAGAAGAAGCAAACCACAGCTAGACTTCATGATACTTTCAGCTCATTCTGCGTAAATAGAAACACCAATGATTAAATTATGTTCGGGTACTTTGAAATAACTACACTGGTACATTGAGACAACTACCATCTTAGTCTTCCCGTGACCATGGCTGCTGGAAAGCAACCAAAACGTCGGGGAAAGTGTAAACATAAATATAAATAGTTTTAATAGTTTCAATAATTTCATTAGCTTAAAAATTAGTATAGTTTAATAGTAATAGTAGTGTAACAGTTTCTAAATTATGTAATAAAGTGTCAAATAAATGATAAGATAAAATTCGTATATAGTAGTTTAATTTCAATGAATAACATTCGCGTAGACATAAGACAATATTAGTTCGTTATAAATATTGAATGTGACGTCCTTAATAAGAGTATTGTATAAAAAGACTCGGTTACTAACACCGAAGTGTCTGTGAGAATAAATTACATACCTACCATAGAGCGTTGAACTCTTTTTTAATTATGTTTCTTATTTTGTTTATCGTGTAGGTATTGGCTAACTCAGTGTTAGGAGCAATGGTTTTTGAACGTTGAAAATCTAGTGCTAAAACTATTTTTTCTATAGGTACTTCTATACTAATATTATAAAAAGGAAAGATTTGATTTTTTGTATGTTTGTAAGGATTTTACTCAAAAACTACTGAACTGATTTCAAAAATTCTTTTACCATTAGAAAGCTATATTATCACCATGTAACATAGGCTATATTTTATAAAAAATAAGGACGTGCTAATATAACACAACCTACTTTTACTCAAGAAAAATATTGTTATAAGCCTATCCTTATCCTAACTAATATTATAAAAGCGAAAATGAGTTTGTTTGTTTGTTACCTTTTCACGCCTAAACCACTGAACCGATCATTCTGAAATTTTGCATATACATTGTTTTTGTGTGTGTATATATATATATATATATATATATATATTATATTATTGGGAGAGTTTAGATAGGTATATATACAGCTGATATTATTAATGCCTTTAAAAGAGGAATACAGATATTTCCATAAACGGGAGTACAGTTTACGATCAAGTGGTTTTGTCACATATAGCAGTAATAAAAAAAAATACGCGTGTCCTAGGGGCCTGTAATATGAAAGTATCCAATAAGAACATAATATATCAACATAAATAGATATATATGTCGAGTAAACCCGCGTTTCACGACAAGTCTTCACCCCAAAATAATCTCAAATATACCTAAAAGATTACATATATTGTAACTAAATATCCTGCCAAGAAAAAAGCAAGCGAAATCGACAATCCAACCGCAACAACTAACATGCACCCGTCCCTCTCTCTCATATGTTAAAAAGAGACGGGTGTATTCACTTGATGCGGCTTGTAGCTCCGCCTACGGGCGCAATAGGCAGACCGGTTGGTCGAGACAATATGAAAAAAAAAAGCTAGTTTGAGGCAAGGGACAAAAAGGCTTTACTGCCCCATTATTCGACTGAGGCTGCAAGGAGTGTGTCCTTTGCCTGATTTAAAAAGTGAAAATCATAGTGCATAAACTGCTAGGTCATGGACAATTGCAACTTTTTTTTTTAGTGTAGTGCAAAGAAGTATTGTTGTGTGTGTGTTATAATACTAAGAAAAGAAATTCCTAGGATAATTACTTTTCTAAGGTACGTTGTAGATATTAATAATTTACTAAATTGTTATAAATTGTGATATTTTTATGTAGGTTTGTTTTTAATAAGATGGCCGCCTAGAGATTCGTTTGATAGTGCTTTACCCCTCCCATTGTGAAAGAAAACTTATTACCGTTAACTCTAGAATATGTTATTACAATCTAACTACCTACCGAGAATGCGTCGTGTCATTAAAATAGTATATATTGCTAATTATAAATAACTGATAAACTATTTATTACGTTTTGACGGCGAAACTTCAACACCGATATTGAAGAATCTTGTTTTTAGTGATAGCTTCATCCTTAAGCCTGTGGAACTCTTCTTATACTGAGACGCGGCCCGTGCCCAGCAGTGGGACAGTTTAATACAGGCCTGATATTATTATATAATTGTAAGGTCTCCTTGATATAGGCTTGCTTATTAAGGAATGCAATGGAAACTTAGATTATGAAATTTAGCTCTCTGCAAAATGTATGCCGTAACACAGAGTGATACTGATGTTTTTAGTATTAAAATGTATTTTGTTGCACAAGCAAACGTAGCGCAGTGGTAGTGAATGCGACTGCTGTGCATGAGGTCTCGGGTTCGAATCCGGGGTCGGGCCAACAAAAAGTTATTGGGTTTTCAGTTAAAAAATCTCAATAGCAGCCTGTAGTTAGGAAGTTGGCGGTGTTAGACACCCCCGTGTGTCTGAAAGCTCGTAAAGCCTTTGGTCCTGCGCCTGATCTCTCTCCGGTCGTGTCGGATTACCGTCCCATCGGATCATGAGGGTTAGGGAACAGAGAGTGCACTTGTGTTTGCGCACACACTTGTGCACTATAATATCTCCTGCGCAGATGGCCAGTCTACGTTAAAATTGGCCGCCGTGACCGAAATTCGGTCTGGTGGACATTATTATTATTATAATTATTAAAACTTCTTTACTGTATGTTTAAAACCAAGAGTATAACGGAGCTAATTCTGTAATTTCTATGGTTACTAGTTCGTATTATAATTAGGTATACTAGCTGAACCGCGCAACTTCGTCTCCTTCACATAAGAGAACTTTACCGTTTTTGCAACATTTTTCATTACTGCTCCGCTACTATTGGTAGTAGCGTGATGTTATATAGCCTACAGCCTTCCTTGATAAATGGGCTATCCAACACTAAAAGAATTTTTCCATTCGAACCAGTAGTTCCTGAGATTAGCGCGTTCAAACAAACAAACTCTATATAATATTAAGTATAGATGGTCGCAACTGCTCGTGAATGACTCCCTAAAATTCTTAAGATAAATATATAACTTGGGTTATATTGTAAAAGGTTACGATGGAATTGGCATATCCGTTTGGGTAAAATTCCTAAAATCAATAATGAATAAAAAACACTAAATACCTATTTGTGCGCTCGGCTGGTACTTGTCCGCCGAAGCGACTAGCAATCATTCTTGTGTCGCGGAGATTAACAAACATTCAAACTTCTTCTCCCTAGCTTTTATTATTCCCAAGTCACTTGGGGTCGGCTTTCTAGTCTAACCGGATTTGACTGCATATCAGTTTTTACACGGAGCGACTGCCATCTGACCTCCGCTACCCGAGGGCTAACGATACCCTAAGACTAGACCAGTGTCAGGATATTAGAGGGCACTGACTTCCCAATAACGACTGCCATAGATGTTCATGGCAGCTGGGACCGACGGCTTAACGTGCTCTCTGAGGCACGGATAATGATAAATAAACATTCAAACAACGGACACAAAGTATACACAGACTCGTAACTACTATTTGTGGATCACACAAAATTTGTAATCGCAGTGGCGATAGGCTACGCCTTCCAATCAGTACGTAATTCTTGGTCCGTTGGTCCTGATCTCTCTCCGGTCGCGTCGGTGACGTTCTATCGGATCATGAGAGTTAGGGCAACGCGACCCGTGCAACACGTAAGTCTGGGTCTGTTGGTCCCGCGACTGGTCTTACTCCGCCCGTGTCGGTGACGTCCCATCGGATCATGAGTGAGAGTGCACTTGTTACGCACAAACTTATGCACTTTAACTTCTGTGCAGATGGCTAGCCTCCGTTAAATTGGCTGTTGTGATTGTAAATCTATCTAGAGGACTCGGATCAGGAAAATCAGGGAATAATGAGTGCACTTGATACGCACACACTTGTGCATTATAATATCTCTTGTGCAGATGGCTAGCCTCAGTTAAATTGGTCGTCGTGATTGGAACTCAATCTGGAGTATCTTATAATCCCGGGATGATGGATTTTCTACCAAGAAATTCTCAATAGAAGCCCGGAGTTAGGAAATTGGTAGTGGAGAGGTGATCTCTGAAACTGTTTCGTCATCCATGCAGTCATTTAGTACTATGGGGAGTACTCGAGGAATTGTTCGCACTGATTCCTGCGGCCTCTTTTAGCCATCGTTCTACGCGACAGCATTTTCATCCCCATCATTTATATGGTTGGCAGTCCAAAACCGTGCGATATTCCAGAAATTTTCTGCCTCGCACATTAAACCTGTGAAATGAACTGTCGGCTGCGGTATTTCCGGACCAATACGACCTTCAAGAAAAGAGCGTACCTACTCCTTTTTAAAAAGCCGGCAACGCACTTGTGACTCCTCTGGTGTTGCGGGTGACCATGGGCGGCCGTAATCGCTTACCATTAGGCGATCCGTCTGTTCGTATGCCTCTTATCCCATAAAAAAAAATGCGAGTTATACCGTCTGGGTATCCCTTGCCTTGGTTCCTGTATCCATGAAAGAAGTGGTTTTGGCTACTGACCGTTAGATTTTGTCATACTTTTCACTTGTTGCGCTCCACGGTTTCACCCGCGTAAATCCCGATGCCGTGAGAATATCGGGATAAGAAGTAGCCTACTAAGCCTACCTACATGCCAGGTTTCATCGCAATCGATTCAGTAGTTTTTGCGTGCAAGAGTGACAAACATCCATACATCCATCCTCACAAACTTTTAAATTTATGATCTATACTAATAATATAAAGCTGAAGAGTTTGTTTGTTCGAACGCGCTAATCTCAGGAACTACGGGTTCGATTTGGAAAATTCTTTTAGTGTTGGATAGCCTATTTATCGAAGAAGGCTGTAGGCTATATAACATCACGCTACGACCCACGGGGGCGGCGCAGTAACGATAAATGTAGGATTAAGTTACGTTTATCACCTAGGTACATATAGAATAAGCAATCATAGCTTGGTGGGACACCGTTGGACTGCCTAGCACATGTCTGAAATTCCATCCCAAGGCACCTCTGACTTCTTGAAGTTACGTCCGTAGGTAAATAGTTAATTATCGCTTGCTTTGACGATGAAGGAAAACATCGTGAGGAAACCTGCATGTCTGAGAGTTCTACATAATGTTCTCGAAGATATGTGAAGTCTGCCAACCCGCACTGGGCCAGCGTGGTGGACTATGGCCTAATCCTTCTCACACTGAGAAGAGGCCCGTGCCCAGCAGTGGGACAGTTTAATACAGGGCTGATATTATTACAATAGGTAAAGCGATTCGTTTCTTGAATATACGAGTAGATACCGGGTCTAATACTCTTAGGTACAGTAACCGTTTATTATTACGCTGGCCTACGCTTGTCCTAACTTCCTAACTAATATTATAAAAGCGAAAATGAGTTTGTTTGTTTGTTTGTTACCTTTTCACGCCTAAACCACTGAACCGATCATTCTGAAATTTTGCATATACATTGTCAGGTGTACAGAAACGGAAATAAGCTACCTTTCATCCCGAAAAAAAACTGTTCCCGAGGAAAACAACAATAACGTTCTTATGATAATAGATGGCGCTACGTGTCTTTCGACTCATGATTGAATTATATTATCACAAGCAGAGTACAACCCGAATTGATTGTCAAATTCTAAATTAACGCGAGCAAAGCCGCGGGCAAAAGCTAGTTTGTCTATATTGTAGTAAAAAACCTCTAAACTGCTGAGCAATTCACACTCTGTGTACTAAAATAAGAAAAAAAAATAATAAAAAGCTTGTGCTATTTTTAACATTTTCAAGTAAACTAGAGTTTAATAATAGGTAACTGTGAAATATCAGATTTAGGTTTCTGTTAACACTAGTTTTTGCTCGCAGCTTCGCTCGCGTAATAATAGGTTATGTTAGTCACAGTACCTACTTTAAAAATATAGGCTATGTTACTCGGTGATAAATGATAATACAGCTTTCTAAAGGTGAAACAATTTTAAAATCACTTCAGTAGTTTTGGAGCTAAATCTTTCCAAAAAAAGAAACAAAATATCAAATTTTTCTCTTTACCTATAATATTAGTATATATGTTTTTTTTTATACAATTAAGCTGGCAAACAAGCATAAGGCCCACCTGATGGTAAGTGGTGATCGTAGCCTATGGACGCCTGCGACACCAGAGGCATCACTTGCGCGTTGCCGACCCTTTAGGAAAGGACGTGGGAAGGCAAGGGAGCGGGATGGGGGAAAGGGGGTGATTGGGCCTCCGGTACTCTCACTCACCGAACGAAACACAACAGTAGGACTACTGCTATTCCACGTCGATATTCTGTGAGAGGGTAGTCCTTCCCCGGTCGAGCCGGCCCATTCATGCTGAAATCAGCGAGGCTCTACTACTCAAAAATGTTGAGTGTTTCAATTTATATTCTTTTATTATTATACACGTGCTTCGAAAAGCACGTAAAGCCGTTGGTCCTGATCTCTCTCCGGCCGTGTCGGATTGCCGTCCCATCGGATCATCAGAGTTAGGGAACAGAAAGTCCACTTGTGTTTGCGCACACACTTGTGCACTATAATATCTCCTGCGCAGATTGCCAGTCTCTGTTAAGATTAGTCGCCGTGACCGTAATTCGGTCTGGAGGACATTATAGTACAGGCATTAGTTTAAATCAATCAATTAGTCTTTTGTAGTCCACTGTTGGACAAAAGTCTACGCATACAATCTTATAACTTCACTACATATTATAAAACACTCCCCCGCCGCGTCTGTTCGCGATAAACTCAAAAACTACTAAACGGATTTTCACGCGGTTTTTACCAATAGTCAGAGTGATTTATGACGAAGGTTTAGGTGTATAATTTGTTAAGGTTTTGTACTACCCGTGCGAAGCTGGAGCGGGTAGCTAGTATAATATAATCTTTGAAATATTGAACCGAATCTAAAAAATAATTTCACTAATATTACTGCTAGACTAACATAACATAAATTGTGTGATGTATCACACGAACGGACACGGTAATACATTTAAACCAAGAATCATATTTAAGTAGGTAGGTATCAGCAAAAAAACTACTTATTCAAATAATTATTACCAAAACTGGCAACACTTGAAATACAGTTTTGGCAGTATAGATCTACGACTCATTTTAAACTAACGAATAGTGGTTTTATATAGTCATATAATATTTTCTAAAGTAATAATTTTAATTTCATTTTCTAACCATAAAGAACGAAATATCATTAAATTTCTCTATCCGAACACTAGTTTCAATTTCTAAATATGGCAGCGTAAATTCGGTGGAAATTACTGTGTTGCCATATATAGAGACGATTGGTAATTTGGTATTTTTTTAAATTCTAATTCGGTTCGAAGTACTGTAAATATTGCGACAAAAAATATGTGAATAAGGAATTAAAATAAATTGATACTTACTATATGATGAATTATTTGACTCTTTCTTATAGTCATAGATAGAAAGGGATGTAGAAGAATGTATTTATAAAGTACTAGCTTTTGTCCGTTGCTTCGCACGCGTAAATGTAGGTTATGTCAATTTTGTATGCCAGTACTTTTTCTGTATGAAAGGTATCCTATGTCTTTTTCTGTTCCCCTGATAACGTGTATACGAAATTTCATGATGCTCGGTCGAGTAGTTAAGGCGTGAAAGCGTAACAAACAAACTCACATTCGCATTATAAATGCCTGGATATCCCCAAAGAGTAAAAATCTTTTTGGTTTTCTGTAGGATTTAGCAGCTATGCAAGAATGCATGTAAAAAGAAAACTTTGCACGATGCTATCGCGTATCATGATCGCCATATTTTTTTTTATTTTATGTTTGTATACGGTAGCATTGTACTAGGCTGATCGATCAAATTTTGACATGGTACGCGTCAAAATATTTTTATTTGTTGATCTGGAATCGTTGAGCTTGCAATTGATCGGTCCCGAGAGGCTGCGATGAATTTTATTGAGTAGTTATTTTTTAAATGGTATCTAGGGGGGCACAATGATAATTTCGGTAAACGGCTGAGGTGTGAAAGCGTAACAAACAAACAAACAAACTCACATTCGCATTTATAATATTGGATAGGATTATTCTTTACTAGCTTTTTCCCGCGGCTTCGCTCCCGTTAATTTAGAATTTGACAATCAATTCGGGTTGTACTCTGCTTGTAATAATATAATTCAATCATGATTCGATAGACACGTGGCGCCATCTATTATCATAAGAACGTTATTGTTGTTTGCCTCAGGAACAGTAATTTTTGTAGTGAAAACTTCTTTAGCGGCGTTGTGCACTTTTTTGTGATGGGTAAAAAATGTTAAACTCGCGTCAGGACACGTGACCTGATCAAAAATTCGTAAGACGGAGGGAGAATTGTCATGTTTGTGTACGATAGCGCAATAAATGAATATTGTATTTTACCACATAAATGGTAGTACTTTTATACTGATAATTAAAGCAATTCCTGCAAAATTATTCCCTAACCATTCCAAAATATCAAAAGTGCACAACGTTAATATTCAAGTTTTCACTTCTGCCGGCACTCCCGGAGTGCAACCCGATGTTTTTATTTTTTTCGGAATGAAAAGTAGCCTATGTCCGTTTCTGTACACCTGACAACGTATATGCAAAATTTCAGAATGATTGGTTCAGTGGTTTAGGCGTGAAAAGGTAACAAACAAACAAACAAACTCACATTCGCATTTATAATATTAGTTAGGATTATTCTCTATACCAAACTTTAGTTATACGAAACCTACATTTTTCTTTCTAAAGACTGCTTCCGCACTAAGAATAATTCCTGTGTCGCGGGGACTTTACAAACATTCAGACAACGGACACAAAGAACATCTAGACTCGGAACAACCATTTGTGGATCACACACATTTTTGTACAACACTCAGCTTGGTCGCAATGAAACCTTTAACCTGATAATGTCAGACATAATCAAAAAGCTATTGTCCCTGGCCGCGGGTGTGCCGCTGCGATTCATGTTAATACTCAAACTTGATGTACTCCAATTAAGTCAAACGCATTCGACCCAAACACGAAATACAAAAAAAGGAGGCACGACTTTTAAATGAGAACGTCCCACTCTCGAAATTGAAAAGGTCTGAGGGCTTCAGAAAAAAATATGTTAGAGTTTAAAAAGCGGGTTTTTAGAATTGAAAATGTTGAAGTGTTTTGGTTTTGTGTGGATTCTCGTTGTGGTTTCCCGTGTGATGGTTTGTTGGTTAGGAGTTTAATGTAGGTTATAGTAGCTAGATTTTGCCCGCGGCATCGCCTGCGTAAATGTGGATTAGGTAAGGTTAATAACAGAACTTATTCTGAATGAAAGGTATCTGTTTCACCGCGAACTTGCATGCGAAATTTCTTGATAATCAGTCAAGTAGTAACGCGTGGAAGTGTAACAAACAAACAAACTCACATTTGCATTTATAATATTAGCTGCGCCCCGCGGTTTCAACCGCGTAAGTCCCGATGCCGTCTCCAAACCAAGTTATCCAGTTATCTACATACCAAGTTTCATCGCAATCGGTTCCCTAGTTTATGCGTGAAAGAGTAACAAACATCCATACATCCACCCTTACAATCTTCCACATTTATAACCTATACTAATATTATAAAGGTGAAGAGTTTGTTTGTTTGTTTGAACACGCTAATCTCAGCAACTACTAGTTCGATTTGAAAAATTATTTTAGTGTTGGATAGCCTGTTTATCGAGGAAGGCCATAAGCTATATAACATCACGCTACGACCCACAGGAGCGGCGTAGTAACGATAAACGCGGGTGAAACCGCGGGCACATCTAGTTTATAATATTCTTAGGATTAAGTTAGGATTGTCACCTACATTTATTTTTTTATATACCTAAACGTAAAACCTATAGAGTAGTAGAGCCTCGCTGATTTCAGCATGAATGGGGCCGGCTTCGACCGGGGAAGGACTACCCTCTCACAGAATATCGACGTGAAATAACAGTATACCTACTGTTGTGTTTCGTTCGGTGAGTGAGAGTGCCGGAGACCCAATCACCCTCTTACCCCTTTCCCGCTCCTTCTCCTTCCTTTCCTAAAGGAAGTAGGAAGAAGGCCGGCAACGCACTTGTAACTCCTCTCGTGTTGCAGGTCTCCATGGGTGGCGGTAATCGCTTACCATCAGACGATCCGTCTGCTCGTTTGCCCCCTAATCCATATAAAAAAAAAGGGTCGGCAACGCACAAGTGATGCCTCTGGTGTTGCAGGCGTCCATAGGCTACGGTGACCACTTACCATCAGGTGGGCCGTATGTTTGCTTGCCATCTTAATAGCATAAAAAAAAATATAATACATAACAAGTACTTCGGAAAGCGTATATAACATAGGTATATAAAGGTCTAAACTAAAAAGGGTGTGGACAGGGCCCCTCGGCAGGGGTCACGAGTTTACTAAGCATGAATGCTTCGACGACCCGCGGCGCAGCGGGAACAACAACGGTTTATCGTTAGATGCAGTCGGTTCGATACAAACCGGTTTTAGAACCATTATTTTCCTGTACCAATTAAGGTACTTTATTTTACTTGTCTAGTATATTTTAATTAATATTACAAAGCTGTGTATAATCTTTACTAATATTATAAAGCTGAAGAGTTTGTTTTTTTGTTTGAACGCGCTAATCTCAGGAACTACTGGTTCGAATTGAAAAATATTTTAGTGTTGGATAGCCCATTTATCGAGGAAGGCTATAGGCTATATAACATCACGCTACGACCAATAGGAGCGGAGCATCAATATAAAATGTTGCAAACGGGCAAAATTATCTTATGTGAAGCAGACGAAGTTGCGCGGGTCAGCTAATCCTAACTAAAATTATAAATGCGAGTGTGAGTTTGTTTGTTACGCTTTCACGCCTTAACTACTCGACCAATCATCATGAAATTTCGTATACACGTTGTCAGGGATACAGAAAATAACATAGGGTACCTTTCATCTAGAAAACAAGTACTGTTTCGAAACAGCGAATGCTATGCTAGTATTAAATACAAATAATTAAAATGGGGCACGGACCTTTTCTCAGTGTGAAAAGGGTAAGTCCACCACGCTGGCCCAGTGCGGGTTGGCAGACATCACATATCTTTGAGAACATTATGGAGAACGTTCAGAAATGCAGATCCCTCACGATGCTTTTCCTTCACCGTTACAGCGAGCAATACTTAACTATTTAATACACATATAACTTCGAATAGTCGCAGATGATTGGGATCGAACTTAAATTTATTATAACTAGCGGTCGCCTAGTGCTCGAAATTCGAGCAAAGTTTGCCTGTAAGATATTGCTGATATATTATGTCATTATATATTGATATATGTAACCATAGTTACGCGCTTCGACTGCGTGTGTCAAATGCATGGTTGTGTGCGTGTAGTGTTTTTTCATTATTTGAATGTATTTCTAATGCATATTTTATATAAATATTAGCATTCGCCCCTCCTTCTCCATATAAACTTTAACTGTGCCAAATTTCGTACTCTTCCGTCCGCGCAATTTTCGTAAAAAGGTGTACAAAGTTTTTGCTTCACGTATTAACTGTGGATCAAAATAGTCTGTTTAATATGACAAAAGAAATTGAGAATATTGTAAAACATTTTACCTTTAACCCCGTGAATAATACAAATATGAAAGTATGGATGGCAATCTATGTTTACTTATACTGTGACCTTATTTTGGTATAAAAGATACACGCTTTGATGTCAATATTTCTATTGAATTCAGTGTGGTAATATAGCAGCGATAGCCTAATGGGAAACCGTTGTACTGCCACACAGAAGTCTCGAGTTCGAACCCAAGGCGCGCATCTCTGACTTTTCGAAGTTATATGCGTATTAAATAATGAATTATCGCTTGCTTTAACGGTGAAGGAAAACATCGTGAGGAAACCTGCAAGTCTGAGATAGATACTTCACATATCTCGAAGATATGTGAAGTGTACCAACCCGCACTAGACCAGCGTGGTGGACTATGGCCTAACCCTTCTCACACTGAGAAGAGGCCCGTGCCCAGCAGTGGGACAGTTTAATACAGGACTGATATTATTATTATTATATTATATTATAAATATCGGTGTTTAGTTTCGTTAGTGTGACCGGTGTGACGTAGCTTCTTTTAGAATCTTCTTTTCATAAGCCTGTTAAGCTTGCTAGGCAAAGGCAAAGGCCTTCGAAGGAAGAACGGAAGGAGATTGTAGAGCCACTCTCCTGCCGTCTCCCCCATCCAAAGCTGCTAAAGATCAATCCTTTTTAAAGAGTCTAGTTGGCGTCTTGACGAGTCCATATTGTTGTACGTTTGGCCTATTTTAGTAAGTAATCCATTCAGGATTATTGTTGGTTTGCGGCTTATGCCTCACTCTTTTTCATGCCTAAACCACTGAACCGATCATCCTGAAATTTTGCATATACGTTGTCAGGTGTACAGAAACGGACATATGCTACCTTTCATCCCGAAAAAAATTATTGTTCCCGAGGAAAACAATAATAACGTTCTTATGATAATAGATGGCGCCACGTGTCTTTCGAATCATGATTGAATTATATAATTACAAGCAGAATACAACCTGATTTGATTGTCAAATTCTAAATTAACGCGAGCGAAGCCGCGGGCAATAGCTAGTTATTATTCTAAATTATCTCATGAACTTTCGCGTGTCGAAGGTGCGTATCTTAACAGCACATCCCATAACTATTCAGATCAAGATAACACTTTCAACGTATGTTCCCAAGCCTCGCTAAAACAATAGGAGTAATCTCACCATTATGTGTTTAGCCGTTTCGTAGTTACGTTGGTACATACAATCATATATACCTCCCATAAGTTGAGTGAAATTATTTTATACGTGAACCAACATAATTTTAGAATTTGTTAGTAGCTTGTGAGAGCAGCGATAGCTCAGTGGGGAGGCCAACAGACTGCAATGCAGAGGATCTCGGGTTCGAACCCACGTCGCGCACCTCTGACTTTCGGAAGTTATATGACTTTTCGAAATTATGTGCGTATTGATTGACAATTATGTGCGTATATTTTATAGATAAATGCTATCTGGAGGTGGTAGGACAAGCCCGTAGACATGCAAGTTTCCTCACGATGTTTTCCTTCACTGTTAAAGCGAGCGATAATTAACTATTATTTATTTCCGCGCAGTACTTGCTGGACGCTCTCGACAGGTTACAGCGGCGGGCTGTCCGTATCATCGGAGACCCAGAGGTCACGAGTTCACTGGAACCTCTGCAACTCCGTAGGGACATTGCCTCATTGGCATGTTTCTACAGAATATACCACGGGGAGTGCTCTGAAGAGTTATTCCACCTTATCCTGCCCTCCCCTTTCCTATCCAGAACAACGCGTGCTGGGCTCAGATGCCATCCTTACACGGTAGAGTCGACTAGAGCGCGTACCAACAAGTTAGTTACGACCGTTAGTCTTATTTATTAGGGATACTAGACTTTGCTTGCGGTTTCGGTCGCGTTTATCAAAATTTTGTCAATATCATAATATGCGTGGTATCACACAGCATGTTGAGCACATTGTCTGATCGGTGCAGATTCTGGGACGCTGGACACGACTGCACACGATGTAAACTCATACCTCTGCCGAACGACCAAGGCATGGAATTCTCTGCCAAGGCACGTGTTTCCTTCTTCCTTCGATCCTAGGTCCTTCAAGCGGGGCGTGAAAAAGCAACTTCTCAGGCCGTCAAAATAGAGACCTCAACATCGCCTCGGCTACTATGAGGGCGGTGTGGAGGCCACTGCTCTTAGACCACACGACTGCTTACCATCAGGTGGAATGTGGTCATTTAGACGAGCAAAATAAAAAAAATAAAAAAAAAACTTCGAAAAGTCAGAGATGCGCGCGCTTTGGGGTCGAACTCGAGGCCTCTGCGGTGCAGTCCAACGGTTTTCTCACTAGGCTAACGCTGCTTTGAGACTATATAATAATATTATGTATATAAAAATTGACGGTTGCCAATACTCTTTCAACGCATTTTTTCTGACAGATATCGACATTGCAATAAAGGTTTTTTTGTTCATAATTACGGAGATAATAATACGTCTGGTATATACTGACATCATCTCTCATCGCCATTTTATATAAACATATATACATAAGGAAAATATTCAATAAAATATATAAAGAAGTATCGAATCATAAGACCGCAATGGGAAACAAGCTAGCGTTGTCTCGCTCGCGCTCGCTCAACAATTTCAAATTAATTCACGATTGAAACAAAAACTGTGTGTGTGAGAAAGGGATGGATGGAGTTTAGTTGTTGCGTTTGTGAAGGAATGTCAGACCGGTTTTAGGTCGGGACCACATATTGGTTGTTTGAAGTTTAAATTGTAATTCTGTTTCGTTGATATAATGTTGTAGGTTTGTGTTGCATGTTTTAACTGCGAAACGGCTTGATCGGTTTTTGTGGGTTTTTCGGCTTTTAACACGGAGTAATTGTACATTTACCATAACAATGAATGTGTTTACAATTACTCCGTGTAAAAAACTTAAAATAATTAATATTTTCCCCTACATAATTACGTAAATTTACATGAAAAATGCAATAACGTAAGCTCGTGTTACGTGATTTTTAGATTATAACAGAAATCTATCCTATTTTACAGCTTAAACGAAACATAAATAGTTATATTACAATTTGTTCGTCCCAAATATGTAAGTTATTGGTTAAAGATACATATTTATCAAAAAAGCACTTCAAATCCTCCATACAATTTTACTATGGCGGCCGCGCGCCGATTTGGATATGCGCCGCGCGAGCTCTGTCATTATGTCTTACGCTCGGCGCAGTCTTAAAAACCTTTGAAGGCGATATTGAAGCATTAAACTCTCGCCTAAATTCGGTTCTAACTAGTCATAGGAACGAAGTCACGGACGAAATAAAGGTCCCTTTCAAGGCCTTTAACTCTCGTCTATATTCGGCCCTAGTCCATACGGACGAAGTCACAGGCCAAATCTACTCTATACTAATATTATAAAGAGAAAAGATTTTTTGTTTGTCTGTAAGGATGTAAAAATTCCTTCACCATTAGAAAGCTATATTATCACCGAGTAACATAGGCTATATACATATTTTTGAAGTGAAAACTTCTTCAGCGGCGTTGTGCACTTTTTTTGTGATGGGTAAAAAATGTTAAACTCGCGTCAGGACACGTGACCTGATCGAAAATTCGTAAGACGGAGGGCGAATTGTCATGTTTGTGTACGATAGCGCAATAAATGAATATTGTATTTTACCACATAAATGATAGTACTTTTATACTGATAATTAAAGCAATTCGTGAAAAATTATTTCCTAACCATTCCAAAATATCAAAAGTGCACAACGTTAATATTCAAGTTTTCACTTCTGCCGGCACTCCCGGAGTGCAACCCGTTGATTTTTTTAAAGTAGGTACTGGTACTAATATAATATGAATGAAGCCAGAGAAGTGTGTCAGGATTGTAGCAAATGGAAATCTGTAGTCTCAGCCTACTCCTCGGGGAAACAGGCGTGAATCTATGTATGTATATTACTAATATAACCTTACATACTTTTACGCGAGCGAAGCCGCGGGCAAAAGCTCTGTTAGATATACCTTTCGTTCCGAAAAAAATTATTGTTCCCGAGGAAAACAACAATAACGTTCTTATGATAATAGATGGCGCCACGTGTCTTTCGAATCATGATTGAATTATATTATTACAAGCAGAATACAACCCGAATTGATTGTCAAATTCTAAATTAACGCGAGCGAAGCCGCGGGCAAAAGCTAGTATTAGTATAGATTTGTAGTAAAGACCAAAGTCCACTACATAGAGGAACAAATACCATTTGAGTACAACCAATAGTGAAAGACAGCGGTAATTTATAACAATCGTGAACAATTTAGGCTTGTTAGCGGCCATCTTGGTTTTTAATAAGGATACGGTAATAGTTCTGGTTGACTAGTGGGGGATTGGCTGCCGTAGGGTCTAGGTTCGTTTCCACCGGAAATTGTGCACAATGAAAGTTTTCGTTATGTATACTGGGTGTAAGGGACGGCGTACCGAAAACTTTAGCAAGACGTCTTTCTATAATTACTTATCACGACGCAAAATTCAATTAATAAAAAAACACAAGATTTAAATGTTATGTAAATTAACATTACTACGCGGTACGCAATGGATTGCTACCAATGCATCGCACTCGACGAATGAACTCTGCGATCCGCGCGCATAAAGACAGCTGATCTATTTAAATCACGACCATTTAATTACATTGCTGTATTGTAGAAAAATGTGACAAACAGAAAAATGAAAAATTGCAGAAAAGGAATTGTGATTGTTGAAAAAAATTCCAACGATTTTTAACTCAGACTAATGGTATGAATCTACTATTTCAGTTTTCGGTACACCGTCCCTTACACCGAGTATATTAATACGGAAGCAAAAACTTTGTACCTCTTTTTACAAATGTTGCGTGACGGAGGAGTATGAAATTTGGCACAGTTAAAGTTTATATAGATATCGAATGGCGAATCCTAATATTTTTATAAACTATGCATTAGAAATACATTAAATTTAAAAAAAACACTATTCGCACACAACCATGCGTTTGACACACGCAGTCGAATCGCGTTCGTAGTATTTCGACATTGTTGCTCTGACGTCGTACAATTCTTTATAACTATGGTTCCTATACCTTATTTATATGTAAGAGAAAAACAGAAAACAAAGTAGCAAGTTTAGGAATTTTGGTCGAATTTTGACCTCTAGGCGACCGTTAGTCTTATTTATTAGGGATACTAGACTTTGCTTGCGGTTTCGGTCGCGTTTATCAAAATTTTGTCAATATCATAATATGCGTGGCATAACACAGCATGTTGAGCACATTGTCTGATCGGTGGAACAGTCAGATTCTGGGACGCTGGACACGACTGCACACGATGTAGACTCATACCTCTGCCGAACGATCAAGGCATGGAATTATCAGCTAAGGCACGTGTTTCCTTCTTCCTTTAATCCTGGGTCCTTTAAGCGGGGCGTGAAAAAGCACCTTATTAGGCCGCCAAAGTAGAGACCTCAACATCGCCTCAGCTGCTATGAGGACGGTGTGGAGGCCACTGTTCTTAGACCACATGATCGCTTACCATCAGGCGGAGTGTTGTCATTTTGACGAGAAATATAAAATAAATTGGGGTAATCTTTGGGGACTGCCGATAGTGAATACTTTAATCCTTGATCATAAACACTTCTTATAAAACAAAAAAATAAAATAAAAAACAAAGGGGTGGATGCTAGTTCCTGATATACCCTTACGGGATATTAAGGGGGCCAAACTTCCGTTATTTTTTGCGTAGTACGCACCATCTCTGAGATATTGTTAATATTAAAAAAAGAAAATAATAGCGTGGAAACGTGACGATGACGCGACTTCCATGATTTTTGATCACCCAAGAAGTGCTCAACGCGCCTAAAGAAGTTTACACTTCAAGAAGACCAAGAACCAGGGCTGTCACATCATATGACGTGTGAATTTGAACTGTCACTGATACTAGGTTAAGGATTTTGTTAATTCTGTTTACTAACACTATGGACCCTGGTCTGAATAATATAATAACAATAATATTCTACCACATACACACAACACCATCTAGCCCAAACTAAGCAGAGCTTGTACTGTGGGTACTAGACAATGGATAAACATACATATATAATTTTTTTTGTAAATACATACATATTATATATAGAAACACCCAGACCAAGACAAACATCAATGTTCATGCACACAAATGTTTGACTTGTGCGGGAATCGAACCCGCGACCTCAGGCGTGGCAGTCGGTTATACTAACCACTACGCCATTGAAGCCGAATAATAATATTCTATCACATACAACACCATCTAGCCCAAACTAAGCAGAGCTTGTACTATGGGTACTATACAATGGATAAACATACGTACATATACATAAAAAATACGGTTCCCGAAGGAAACATGACAGCCTCGATGGCGTAGTGGTTAGTGTAACCGACTGCCACGCCTGAGGTCGCGGGTTCGATTCCCGCACAAGTCAAACATTTGTGTGCATGAACATGGGTGTTTGTCTTGGTCTGGGTGTTTCTTTGTATAATATGTATGTATGTATTTACAAAAAATAAGAGTATATATGTATGTTTATCCATTGTCTAGTACCCATAGTACAAGCTCTGCTTAGTTTGGGCTAGATGGTGTTGTGTGTATGTGGTGGAATATTATTATTATTTGTTTCTCTTTCACGGGTATATTCCTAATACGTGAGGAAAATACCCGGCCCTTTGGGAGGCATACACGGAGACATGGGTCCAACGTGAACAGGCCCTTCGAGAGTTTTAATCAAAGGTGGGATGGAACACCGACAGCGGCACTAGCCGCAGCAGGCGTAGGACTATTGCTACGTATGGATTCTAATATATGGGCTATGGGTATGGGTGTTTGATGGACTGGTATATTGGTAACTATGGATGATAAAACGGCCTCTGCCCTGAATACTCTAATAGCATCAATCGAATGGACAGACGGTGACTCGCCAACTCACTAGATGGGCCCCCTGAATAGCCACGATAGGCATATAAGCCAGCAGCAGAGGGCAACACCGGTGCGAGCGGCTAGGGGTGTCGAGCGGTGCGGCGCCGGTTTCACCATCACGGGTCTCGGGAAAACGGAGACCCGCAGCGGGTTTCCCCGTAGTTATGCCCTTGAAAATGACACTTCCACCCCCAAGCATGTAGCTCTAGCGGCCCCCCTCTGACCGGCCGATCAAGGCAAGCCAGAGTTGAGAGTCCTACTGGCGCTCTTGAAGTTCCACCCCAGCCAACCAGTAACGGCAAACTGGGGACGAGGCCCTCACCGACTCTCTGAGGCATTCAGGACCGCAGTGTCGCCACTCACATTCAGCTCGCCACAAGCTGCCCTGCGGTTTGTGCGCTTTTATTTAACCTGGTGATACATTTTTTGTTTATATCATAAGGCGAAGGTGGTAGTTTAAAAGCTAGTATACTATGCCCTCCGGTATCGCGTTAGTCTCATGAGGAGTAAAACGACTGTCCCAGAGGGGTTATTATTATTATTATTATTATTATTATTATATATACTTCTTTATTTTTGTTGGTTACACTAACCACTACGCCATCGAGGCCGTCATATTTCCTTTGGGAACTGTATTTTTTTCTGGATGTAAGGTAGTGTATGTTAATTTCAGTTCTCCTGACAACGGGTATGCGAAATTTCATGATGCTCAGTCGAGTAGTTGAGGCGTGACAGCGTGACATATAAACAAACAAAATCACATTTTCATTTATTTTATTTATTATTAGTGAAAATTGATGTGAAACGCTTACTAAGTATATATATTTCATTTCTTTAAATATTTCTTTTAAGAGGAGGGCAGCAACTCACGCTCTAAGAATAATTCTTGTGTCGCGACTCAACAAACATACAAACAACGGACACGAAGAACACGCAGACTCAGAACAACCATTTGTGGATCACACAAATTTTTGTCCCGTGTGGGATTCGAACTCACAACACTCAGCGCGACGGCAGTGGCGAGAGGACCACTTGAACCGCTTCGCCATCCGTGCAGTCAAACGATATAAACCTTGATTGATCTAAACTAAGTATCGTTTTAGTTACTTATGTGCGCGATAGCTCAGTGGGGAGACGAACAGACTGCAATGCAGAGGGTCTCGGGTTCGAACCCACGTCGCGCACCTCTGACTTTCGGAAGTTATATGACTTTTCGAAATTATGTGCGTATTGATTTACAATTATCGCCTGCTCCGTGCCTCGGAGAGCACGTTAAGCCGTCGCTCGGTCCCGGCTGCCATGAACATTTATGGCAATCGTTATTGGGAAGTCAGTGCCCTCTAATATCCTGACACTGGTCTAGGTAGGGTATCGTTAGCGTTCGGGTTGCAGAGGTCAGATGGCAGTCGCTCCGTGTAAAAACTGATATCCAGTCAAATCCGGTTAGACTAGAAAGCCGACCCCAAGTGACTTGGGAATAATAAAGGCTAGGGAGAAGAAGAGAGATGTGAAAATGTTACATCGCAATATTCTCACGTAGATAAAAAATAATTACATTGAGATATTTTAGTTAAACAATAAAATTATATTATTATCTATAAACAGATCTAGGGAAAGTTTTGATGTTGATAGATTGTTTTCTTAGCCAAAATATATACAATTAGCTTTTAACGGTTTCACGTACGTTTATGATGACTGCTCCGCTCCGTGGGCTCGTAGCGTGATGTTATATAGCCTATGTTACTGACGGATAAAGTAGCTTTCTAATGGTGAAGGAATTTAAAAAATCGGTTCTGTAGTTTTTGAGATTATTCATTACAAACAAAAATAAAAGTCTTTGGTGTTGGGTGAATTCGTAATCGGTTGACTAGGAATAGGTACTTACAATATGAATAAAGAATTAATAATAAAAAAACAACGGGTTGCACTCCGGGAGTGCCGGCAGAAGTGAAAACTTGAATATTAACGTTGTGCATTTTTGATATTTTGGAACGGTTAGATTTTATACATAGAAACACCGAGACCAAGACAAACATCCATGTCCATGCACACAAATGTTTGACTTGTGCGGGAATCGAACTCGCAACCTGAGGTGTGGCAGTCGGTTACACTACGCCATCGAGTCGTCAAATATAAAACTCAGTTCTGTGTACGATATAAAAGTTACACAATTTTAGATCACAATGCGTAATGGTTGACCGCGACGATTAAAAATAACTATTGCATAATGTATTGTTGAAAAAACAACATCCACTAGTAACCTTGGCAATGACAGTTGCCCGCGCCGAAAGTGAATTGATCTATAGATCTATGATCTATGGATCATTGGCGTGTCGGTTGCGCGTATTGTCAATTACGCCGGGCCGTGCGAATTGTGATTGAATAAAAAAAAGAAACAGGAAAATGGATTGGTTTGTGTTTTGCGGAGATTTTGTTGTTTATTGAGTTGTCAAGGTCGCCGATTCGATTCTCTGCCCAGCAAAGTGTTATTTGGTTGTTCTATCCCTTAGCGCTGCGTAGAGATGTAGCCGCGCTATGCATCTTCTATTGCTTTTACTATGCGGAGTACTCCGAGGAATTGTTCGGACTGATGCCTGCCGCTTCTTTTCGCCATCGTCCTACGCGACAGAATTTCCATCCCCATCATTTAGATGGTTGGCAGTCCACAACTGTGCGTTTTTCTAGAAATTTTCTGCCTCGCACGACTAAACTTTGGAATGAACTGTCGCCTGCGGTATTTCCGGACCAATATGACCTTCAAACCTTCAAGAAAAGAGCTTACTACTTTTTAAAAGGCCGGCAACGCACTTGTAACTCTTCTGGTGTTGCGGGTGTCCATGGGCGGCGGTAATCGCTTACCATCAGGCGATCCGTCTGCTCGTTGGCCTCCTACACCATATAAAAAAAGAAAAAGGAATTCGGTGTCTCAAATGTGTCCCGTAGACGATAGGCACAGTGACGGACGTGTTCTGCTATGAGAATTCTTTTCCCGGGTCGGGAAAAATTTAATTGACTTTACCCCAATAACAGTTACACTTGACCGACCCGGGAATCAGACCCGAGACGTCGTACTCAACACTTGTTACCAGCGCTGTCAATGAATTTAACAAAAAAACTTATCCAACAAAAACCCGACTCGCACTTGACCAGTTTTTTACACAAATGACCGGAATACCCACGCACACCCATCTCTTAACAACCGTGGCACGATCCTGCCTAATAATGAACCGACGATCGGAAATAAAGGCCCCTGATTGGTCGCCCGTGAAGGTTGGAACATGGTTTCCAATATGGCGGCTATATAATTAAAACATGTGTTCTTTTTTCTCATAATTAAATACGCTTTGACCGTACTATTTAGGTAGGTATACTAAATTCTAAATTTATCTATTCCAGAAATCCCCACCGGCAAATGCCCACCAGTGGGGATGTACAAACATACAAACAGACAAAGACCATTCACAGCAATTTTCTTAAATTTTCATTATACAGTTATTAGATATATGTATATTATCTTATCTTATGTGGGGGCCAGTCAGTGCAGACCGGCGACACTTCAACCCAGTGGGATCTTTTGTGTCGACACTCTCCCAATAACGACTGCCATAGATTCACGGCAGCCGGGACCGACGGCTTAACGTGCTCTCCGAGGCACCGAGCAGGCGATAATTGTCAATCAATACGCACATAATTTCGAAAAGTCGTATGACTTCCTAAAGTCAGAGGTGCGCGACGTGAGTTCGAATCCGAGACCCTCTGCATTGCAGTCTGTTGGTCTCCCCACCCATATATGTATAATATCCTGATATTATAAATGTGATTGAGAGTTTCGTGAGAGTCGACCCATCATCATAAAATGGCGCATACACGTCAGAGTCAGAAATGGCCATAGGGTACCCTTTTACCCAGAAAAGTACTGTTGTAATCTCTAACCTTACCTATTTAAGCGAGCGAAGCCGCGGGCAAAATCTAATAATGCATAGTTCTACGGGATAGTTATATAGTTTATACAACACAGAAACGAGATCAGTTTACAACAATCCAAATTTTCTAAGAAAACTCTTCTTAAAGTCAGTTTGTTCGTCAATTATGATTTACAACTGAACCCTTTAGGCTACCGTGCATAATTATGCCGCGGTCGGTAATACCCTTTCATAGTTAAACAGATTATCACCGGCGCTCAAAGGGTTAGTTTTGTCGCCACTGACCAGAAGCGATGATTTATTGTCGCGGCGATTGTAAATTTTAAAATAATAGGCCGGTTTTTATTATATTCGCAAGGGTTTTTGGCCACAGGGGAATATTGTGGCTTTTGTAATACATTTGGTCAATAGTACCCGCATGGCGGCGAAATTTATTAGTAATTATATTTTTTACTAGCCGTTACCTGCGACTGCGTCCGCATAGATTTTAACTACAACGTGTTTGTCTCCGCGGAACCCAAATTTTTTTCTAAAATCAAAGTAGCCTATGTTACTCCTTATAACATCAGCTATCTGCCAGTGAAAGTCCCGTCAAAATCGGTTCAGCCGTTTCGGAGATTACCCGGAACAAACAGACAGAAAGATAGACAAAAATTTTAAACATAGATGTTTTCGTATAGGTACCTTATATACTTTCATATGCATTAGATAAAAAGCTGTTATTTTTACATTACAAACAGACACTTCAATTTTATTTATTTGTATAGATTGGTTTTATTTTATTTATTTTTGGTCTGAACTTTTTTTTAATTGTCTCTTGGGCGGGTTGCTAGTATTTAATATTATGATTGTCTCGTCAAGACAAGATGGAAAGATGTAGTGCTATACTGCCGTCATAAGGAAAAAAGACGTATCTAACATATTTTTTCGATATTAAGATATTTACCTATTTGCAATCAGTAAAAGAGACGCATCTTCCAGTATACGTAGATAAAAAAATATTTTCTTTGGTAGATGCGTCTTTTTTCCTTATGATGTCGAAGACAGCGAAGTGGAGGAAAAAAATAAAGAAAAATGACTCCATCACCATGTGAGATACATAGTTAGGAAGAGAGAGAGAGAGAGATTGTCTAGTTAACCATATATCTAACCAGAGAACAGAGATATTCGGAATTTTAAATTTAATATGTATGTTTTTCAAGACGAATTTCTTTCACCGCAGGTTGTTTTCTTGGCATTCTCTATTAAATACTCGCTTATTACATAGTTACCTAAATAACCATCCATCATATTAAACATTATGTTTTGCCTGTGAGACGGTTACATTTTTTAATTGAAATATAGCCTATGTTACTCTGTAATAATAAAGCCTTCTTATGGTGAAAGAATTTTTAAAATCGGTTAATTAGTTGTTGAGATCAATGCTTACAAACATCAAAATCAAATCTTTCCTCTGTATAATATTAGTATGACCGGTTTTCTACACATACATGTCTACACATTAAGAGTAGTAGAGCCTCGCTGATTTCAGCATGAATGGGCCGGCTCAACCGGGAGAGGACTACCCTCTTACAGAATATCGACGTGAAATACCAGTATTCCTACTGTTGTGTTTCGTTCGGTGAGTGAGAGTGCCGGAGGCCCAATCACCCTCTTGCCCCATCCCGCTCCTTTTCCTTCTCACTTCCTTTCCTAAAGGGTGGGCAAGTGATGCCTCTGGTGTCGCAGGCGTCCATAGGTGACCACTTACCATCACGTGGGCCGTATGCTTGTTAGCCTTAGATGTACAAAAAAAACACTGAAATTAGCCTGTTGTGACTGAAATCCTCTACTCTGAAATTGACATTTTGATTAAAATTTGATAGCTCCCTCGTTCATATGGTATATTACCATATTAAACATGACCAGATTTTTATTTTACACTGATTATCTTAATCGACAACCTCTTGCAATCTCTACTCAGATAAAATTGCACTTACATATTATCTTAAACGTCAATTCACACTTCCCAAAAAAAAAAAACTAACCGATCAAAAAAGAGTACTGACACATTTATGACTACTTCACAAAAAGAAATAACGGTATGACAGAAGCTTACGACCAACACAATATAGACTTAGACTAATCCCTTCATTGTGTGGGTCTTTTGGACCCCAAGTCAGTGGCGACAATATTTTTTGTCGCCGTCGCATCGAACGGGTTATTTTGGCTTTTGGGGGATTAGTTTGGATTATATTTAGGACTGTTATGGGCTTATTGGACCAATTAATTTTGAGTGGCTACTGGTTTTTATCCACCACTACATTTAATAACAAGCAGCGATAGAGTAGTGAGAGATCGTTGGACTGCCGCGCAGTCTCGAGTTCGATCCCAAGGCCTCTGACATTTCAAAGTTGTTGCGTACTAGATTGTGCCCGTGGCTTCGTTCGCGAAAATGTAGGCTATGTTAATAACAGTAATTATTCTTGGATGAAAGGTACCCTATGTCCAATTCTGTAACTCTGACAAAGTGTATGCGAAATTTCATTATGATCGGTTGGTTAGTTAAGGCGTGAAAGAGTAACAAACAAACAAACTCACATTCGCATTTATAATATTAGTTAGGACTAGCTGTTACCTGCGACTTCGTCCGCGTAGATTTTAACTACAAAGTGTTTGTCTGTGTTTGTCTCCGCGGAACCCTTTTTTTTTCTAAAATCAAAGTAGCCTAAGTTACTCCTTATAATATCAGCTATCTGCCAGTGAAAGTCCCGTCAAAATCGGTTCAGTTGTTTCGAAGATTAACCGGAACAAACAGACAGACAGACAAAAAAATTTAAAGCTGTTTTCGTATAGGTACCTTATATACTTTCATATGCATTAGATAAAAAGCTGTTATTTTGACATTACAAACAGACACTTCAATTTTATTTATTTGTATAGATGATAATGTGTGTAATTAATTAATCCTAACTTAATATTATAAATTCGAAAGTAACTCTGTCTGTCTGTCTGTTACCTTTTCACGGCTAAACCACTCAACCGATTTAGATGAAATTTGGTACAAATATAGTTTAAAACCTGGGAAAGGACATAGGCTACTTTTTATTGATGTAGGTACCACGCGGGCGGAGCCACGCGCAAAAGCTAATAATTTATATGGCAGAACAACGTATGCCGGGTCAGTTAGTATTAGTATAGATTTATTACATCGGCTAAGTTTTGAACCTATAGCTCATTAGTGTGTATTGTTTCCAGGCGAGTACGTGATCCAAGGTGAACTGCCCAGAGACCTGGTGACTGGCGAGGAGTCCAGGTTCGATCTTCTGGAGGAGGCTCTGCAGCTTGTGGAGCTTGGAGACGAGGCTGATACCAAGAATGAACCGACTGAGGTAAGAGGAACACTCGATATTGAAATTAGTACAAAGATTTAAATCAATCGAAAAAGTGTCCACACTAAAAAGAGTGAGCTCACATATATGGTAGAGAACGTCAGTGTTCAATTTTAAACTGCACGGATGGTGTAGTGGTTGAATTCGTCGTCTCGGCACTGCCACTGCGCCGAGTGTTGTGGGTTCGAATCCCATACGAGACAACAATTTGTGTGACCCACAAATGGTCGTTTCGGGTCTAGGTGTTCTATGTGTCCGTCGTTTGAATGTTTGTAAAGACGACACAGGACTTATACTGACCACGATAGAGGTCTTTAAAAAAGCCTGGCTTGCCTTGTTTTGAAACCTTTGATAGTCAACAGCAGCGATAGCCTAATGGAAGACCTTTGGACTGCTACGTAGAGGTCTGGCATCCGAATTCAAGGCACGTATCTCTGACTTTTCGAAATTATGTCCCGTGCCCAGCAGTGGGACAGTTAAATACAGGGCTGATAATATAGGAGGGTTATAGGTTACTTGTATGTAACGCTAATTTCGTTTGCAGGCGATAGAGGGCAGCAGTAGCGGCAGCAGTACCGGCGAGATGCTGCATCCGGCGATGCGGCACGTGCCGCATCATCCCTTGGCGCATTACCACAACCAGGTCAGTACCTACACCTAGTAAATTTACTACTGGTCTAGTACCTATATCTGCTACCAGGACTCGCCACTGTCCAAACCGGGACCAGTGACCTATTTTCAAGGACCTTACTCATAGTTTGTATCGTGCATCCTTTTTCTGTCATTTGACAATTCCTACTACCACGAGATTTGAAACAATTAAATCTGTATATTAATACGTGAAGCTAAAATGTTGTACCTCTTTTTACGAAAATTGCGCGGACGGAGGAGTATGAAATTTGGCACAGTTAAAGTTTATATGGAGAAGGAGGGGCAAATGCTAATATTTATATAAAATATGCATTAGAAATACATTAAATTAATGAAAAACCACTACACGCACACAACCATGCATTTGACACACGCAGTCGAAGCGCGTAACTATGGTTACATATATCAATATATGTATAATGACATTATATCAGCAATATCTTACAGGCAAACTTTGGTCGAATTTCGAGCACTAGGCGACCGCTAGTATAATTTTATTAGTAGATTTCTAATATTGCCGTCACAGGACGCCTGGTAGATGTGAAACATCGAAATTGTTTTGTACAAGTAATATGCATAAAGGAACAGATTACGACAGGAACTAATATGGCATAATCTATACTTATAATAAAACTGTAGAGAGGTCAATTCTGTACATTGAATATATATTCAAAATTAATATTGGAGGATGAATGGTGATCGATACTGATGACAAAAATGCAATCAGTAAATTTTTTGTCTGTCTGTCTGTATGTGCACGCATGGGTCAAAAACTACTGAAGGGATTTTAACCAAACTTGGTACGATTGTAGTCCATACTCCTGGGCAGGTTATAGGCTATATAACATAACGCTAAGACACATAGGAGCTGAGCAGTGACGATAAATTTGAAGCAAGTCGGACGAAAATGCGCATTCGAGCTCTTATCCTCGCATACGTTGATCATACACCAAAAGTATGTATTACAAAGATGATGGTCTTCAAAGATCTACAAAAAAGTCCTTAATAGTATATATCTATCTTTTATAAATTAGCCACAATAACGTGTTTAATCGTTAGGCATTTCTTCAAAGTGTATTAAAATACATAAATATATTGTATTTCACATAGATATATCTTTATCAAACTCCCATATTCAAAAAGTACACTTTAATATTTATATTATAAAAAAAAATATAGGAATCGGTTTATAAACACACAAGATATAGATGAAATAAAACTTCCAAATCTCGCCGCGCCAGTATGGGTACGGCTATACGGTTGATTGTTGTTTAACGCGCGAAACGGCCATCCGCTGCATTTATAAAAAGGCGGGGGCGCTCACGCGCCGACTTCACTCACATTTTGTTTGTTTGGTTGAACGCGGTAATCTAAGGAACTACGGGTAAAAATTAGAAAAATATTTCAGTGTTGGATAGCCTATTTATAGAGGAAGGCTATAGGCTATATAACATCACGCTACGACCAATAGGAGCGGAGCATAAATGAAAAATATTGCAAAAACTAGGAAAATTCTCTTATGTGAAGCAGACGAAGTTGCGCGGGTCAGCTAGTGTAAAATAAAATATTACGAATTTTTCCAGAAAATGATGATCGTTTATTTAAAAAACAGTTATTTTCATTAAATACAAAACACACACTATTACATATAGACTATATATATACTATCATATAGTGGCGAGGCGTCGCCACGGCATGCGTCGCCACGCCAGCAATCGGTTTTACGTGTGGCTATAGATGTTTCACATCAAAATCCAATAAGTTTATGTTGGCTATACTCGGCATTCGAACCCGAAACCTCATGCACAGTCATCAAACATTTTTCCTGATTTCCTATTTACTAGGCAAGCCTGTATCGAATTTGGTGTTTTCCATGGTCACCTCTCCTGAACCTGGCTACACAAATATTACAGCTGTGGGGCTACGCGTGGGACTAGACTCCAAAAAAACATGCCCTGTAAAACATGACCACAAATTTGGGTTACCTTAACCCCAAAATAAGCAAAAGTCGGTGGTACGCCGGCATCAAAGAAGGCTTGTTCTTGTAAACGTCGATGATAAATGAACATAGTGTCACAGGATCATTGTACCACACACGTAGTTGAGGGTTAACGTGTGGTGTAAGTTATAAGCTGACGAGGGACTATCCTAAGTGACACTTGTTGAAGTGAAACCCTCTTTAGGCGCGTTGAGCACTTCTTGGGTGAACAAAAATCATAGAACTCGCGTCATCGTCACGCTTCCACGCTTTCCATTTTTGAATTATTTTAGAATATATTATTACAAAAGTATCGATTTGAGATATCTAATTGTTTTTCTTTTGAATGCGAACTGTTTTGGTAATGTGTGTTTTTGTGTAAATAACCAATTGGTCTATAAATGTTTTTGTGTATATGATTGTACTTTTAATAATTTATTTAAGTAAGTACTCTCTTTTTAATAACGTGCGGCAATGAATGTTACCTATGTCTTTTTATTGTAAACATGTTCTCATGTAAGTGACTTTTGTCTTTATGAGAATAAATGTCTTTAAACCTTTATACTAGCGGTTGCCTAGTGCTTGAAATTCGACCAATAATATTGCTGATATATGTCATTATATATATGTAACCATAGTTACGCGCTTCGACTGCGTGTGTCAAAAACACGCTTTCCATTTTTGAATTATTTTTGGTTTATAAAGAAGTGTTTATGATCAAGGATTAAAGTTTTCACTTCTATCGACAGTCTCCAAAGACAGCCCCAATTTTTTTTTTAGTGCGGTATTTGTTACGGCTGGCACTACATTTTATAAAACAAAGTCCCTCGTCGCGTCTGTCTGTGTGTGTATGGTAGATTTTATAAAGCAGAGACACAGAACATCCAGATCTGTATTTATTTATTTATTTATTTATTTATTTATTCATAAAGAAACAATATAAGCTTACAGCAATACACCAACACGCTTACATGTTATGCTAATTTAAAACTAGGTTAAAAATGTATTTATTATACTAATTAAATAATAAGTAAACATAAATAAAACAATTAAATTAAAATTATAAACATATCAAATTAAACAATCAAACACATTATACATTATTTAAATACAATAATACTTTCTTTGTACATAATTATGCTCATATTATCAAAGAACATGTCTGTATCTGGATTCGCTCGTATTATATTATTTATGGACTCAATAGCCCTACCAGTCGGAGTACTGGCGGCGGAAGATACACGCCATGATGTAACAACTATTTGTCAATCTCACACATTTTTTTTTTCATTTATTTACTAGTTTTCACCCGAGCGAAGCCGCTCGGGTGAATGTAGGTTAGGTTAGGTTAGATATGCAACAGTTATTTTTTTCTGGATGAAAGGTACCCTATGTCCTATTCTGTACCCCTGACAACGTGTATGCAAAATTTCATGTTGATCGATTGAGTAGTTAAGGCGTGAATACGTAACATACAAACAAACAAACTCATTTTCGCATTTATAGTATTAGTTAAAGAAAGAAACGTATTTTTAAAGTAGGGTCAATAAATAGGCATTAATGAAAAAGTAACCCAAAGGCATCATGCAAAATTAGGAGATTAAATTATTATAGTACCCAATATTATGACAGAATAGTTTTAGAAGTAAAAATAAAATAAACAAACAATGACACAAGATATGGTTTTCAATAATATATACTAAGTAAATATAGCATAATCATGACACCAGTGCCATTTACCACATATTATCTGGTACCACGTAGGATCGAACTTAGCACTCGGTGCACTTAAACCGCTACCTGCTGTCACTTGGGTCACCCACCTGTCACAGTTAACCCAGACAGTGCCAGTTCAAATCACCATTAATCATTAAAACACAAAAAATACTAACACACAGACAAATTGTCTGACAATCTTTATTTAATTGTCTTTGGCTACTGAACGGTGTTTTATTTTAGATACTTAATGACTGTGTTTCCTGTAGTATATAAGCTAGCCAGTCGTGAGCTCCCCGGTTTGATATCTGGGCTAATTTTTTGTCAGAAACATTTGTTCTGCAAGTAGTTCCCTCAGTAGGGGAAGGTGAAACAATTTTTAAAAATTCATATAATATACATCAATATCTATACTAATATTATAAAGCTGAAGAGTTTGTTTGTTTGGTTGAACGCACTAATCTCAGGAACTACTGGTTCGAATTAAAAAATGCTTTTAGCGTTGGATAGCCTATTTATCGAGGAAGGCTATAGGCTATATAACATCACGCCACGACACACGGGGGCGGCGCAGTAATCATAAACGCGAGTGAAACCGCGGGGACATCTAGTTGAGAGATATAAGGGTTGGGTGCTAAAGAAGCCAATAATTACTTGCTATAGAATTTTTTAACAAACAAAAAATTTTTTTTTTATTTTACTAGAATCGAATCGAACGCGAGACTAAACAATCATCTGTGCAAAAGTCCAATAATCTATATACTCGTATATAAAAACGTCGGGGAAAGTGTAAACATAAATAGTATAATAGTATAGTAATAGTATAAATCGTTTTAATAGTTTTTGTTATTATAGTTAGAGCTCATTCTGCGTAAATAGAAACACCCATGATTAAATTATGTTCGGGTACTTTGAAATAACTACACTGGAACATTGAGACAACTGCCATCTTAGTCTCCCCGTGACCATGGCTGCTGGAAAGCAACCGAAACGTCGGGGAAAGTGTAAACATAAATATAAATAGTATAATTGTATAGTAATAGTATAAATAGTTTTAATAATTTCAATAATTTAATTAGCTTAAAAATTAGTAAAGTTTTATAGTAATAGTAGTGTAACAGTTTTCAAAATTTTGTAATAAAGTGTCAAATAAACAACGCGATAAAATCCGTATATAGTAGTTTAATTTCAATGTATAAAGCTCTTCCGTTACTGAGTGACTGACAGATAACGCACAGCCGAAGCTATTGGGCGCAAGAAGCTGAAATTTGGCATGTATGTTCCTTGGGTACTGTAGGGGTGCACTAAGAAGGGATTTCCCGAAATTCCCACGGGATTGGGAAGAAATGGATAAATAAAAAAACATGCGCGAGCGAAGCTGCGGGCATCCTCTAGTTACTAATATAAAATGTGAGTGTGTTTGTTTGTTACGCATTCACGCCTTAACTACTCGTCCGATCATCATTGTTTGTTGTCAGAGCATCAGAAAAGTACATAGGGTACCTTTCATCTAGAAGAAAAAAGTTATGTTCCCGAGCAAAACCGCGGGCAAAAGCTTTAAGCAATACTTAAAAATGTAATGATGAACATTCTTTAGTGATGTCCCCCGTCTGTCGGCATCGGATACCGATACCCAATCCAAAGATAACAATCGATTATTTTATAAACTATCATCGTTAAGCATGACTGCGGGTCGTGACTTCGAGTCCATTCGTGCCTTTTGTATTATTATTGAGGTCCATATAGAGTCCAAAAGGGGCATACTTGAATGTTAATACAAGACTAGTAGATGCCTGCGGTTTTACTAGCATGGTTGTTAAGATTGTTATTCTAGGATGGTGTTAGCTATTTATAAGTAAAAAGATTATGAAAATCAGTTACGGATGTTAGAACTTTGTGATATTATTGGTTAAAACTGACAAAATTCAAATTATTGCCGTATGTCGCAGGAGCTTTGGGCTAAAATCAGCACAGATTGGATCCCAGACGGTGCTAAACGCCAACGTGGTAGACCAAAACGTCGATGGCAAGACGAATTAATTAACTACAGGAAGGACAGGTGCAAACTAGCGCATAATAGGGATATGTGGAAAAGCGAGAGGGAGGCCTTTGCCCAGCAGTGGGACAATACAGGCTGAAAATAAAATAATAATAAATTCAAGCATACTGAAAAGGTAGAAATGAGGTAGCGATAGCTTGGTGGGAGACCGTCGAACTGCCACGCAGACGTGATAAGTTCGATCCCGAGGCACGCACTTTTGACTTTTCATTATGTGCGTAGTAAATAGTTAATTGTCGCTCGCTTCTACGGTCATAAGTCATAAGTTATTTATTTCTTAACAATATAGATTGTGTTGAAAATATTTGATACAAGAAATAATAATAAAATTAATAATGATTACAAACTACACAAAATTCAATAATAAACCACAATTTCAATAATAATTTAAATTTCGATAACAATTCGCAATATACATTTTGATATAATTAATTAATTTAATGGACGATGTCAACAGGTTATTAAATAACGTTATTATGTCTACTGTTTGTCATTAATAAACTCGTCAACACTATAATAGCCTTTCCCCAAAAAATATGTTTTAAGTTTATTTTTAAATAAATTTGCACTATAAATACATTTAAATTCTGTGGGCGGTGAAGGTATGATATTTGAGTTACTCTCGAATGAAACAAACGAATGCTGATAGCACACTGACTCTTTTATTATATTACAAGCTGACCTGCGCATCTTCGTCGTCATTTTTCATTGATGCTCCGCTCCTATTGGTCGTAGCGTGAAGTTATATAGCCTTCCTCGATAAATTGGCTATCCAACACTAAAATATTTTTCAATTCGAACCAGTAGTTCTTGAAATTAGCGCGTTCAATCAATCAAACAAACACTTCAATATTTTTAATATTAGTATATAGATTCACATACATATATAGGCTTACATACATCTACCTCCAAAAAGGAGAATATCGAGACATCAGCCCGCTCTGGGCCTAGGTTGAATTAAATTAGAATGCACAATGTCGGCCGATTAAAGTATACCTAAGTAAAACATGTACAAGATTAAGGATAATTATAATTTATTGTAGTATAATATTATTTTAGACTAATGACAACAATGTATACCCATGTATTATTATTATTACTAGCGGGCGCCTAGTGATCGAAATTCGACCAAAGTTTGCCTGTAAGATATTGCTGATATATTATGTCATTATATATTGATATATGTAACCATAGTTACCTGCTTCCACTGCGTGTGTCAAATGCATTTAATGTATTTCTAACGCATATTTTATAAAAATATTAGCATTCGTCACTCCATCTCCATGTACACTTTAACTGTGACAAATTCCATACTCCTTCGTTCGCGCAATTTTCGTAAAAAGGGGTAAAAAGTTTTTGCTTCACGTATTAATATATAGATTGAAAATTATTAAAGTATTAAAAATTATTATTGAATAAATTATTAAAATTATTATTGAATAAAATTTGAGTAATTATTTTGTCAAATTTTATATTGAACTAATATTATCGATCTGTCTGTCACCATGTTTGTTCAAGCGAGGAATGTTAACTGCAGGTAAACAGAGTCGTGTGAGCAACAATACAGTAGCTGGATTTAGGGCGATTTGTTTATCGACATAGTGTTGTACGCGATCTATCGATATCGGTATTATATGTGTATATAATTTTAATTTTAGTCGAAGTCGAATACAATTTGGATGGTGAAAATTTTTTTGATTTGTTTAATATTCATAGTTCATTTTTCGATTTTAAATATGATATACTTCGGATCTGACGTACATAATACAATTGTTATTAGATTGATTATAATCCCTGTATACAAACTGCCCTGCTGGGCACGGGCCTCTTCTCACTGTGTGAAGGGTCACGCCATAGTCTACCACGCTGGCCCAGTGTGGGTTGGCAGACCTTACATAAGGTCAAGAACTTTATAGCGAAATCTCACTCTTTTTTTCCACGGTTAAATCGAGCGATGATTAACTATTAAATACGCACATAATTTCGAAAAGTCAGACGTATAGGCCCACGAGTCCTCTCAACCAGCAGTATCCACAATTTATCATCCATTAAACAACGTACCAAGTATCTCGCAATCCCATCACTAAACCGAAAAATTGTATAGAAAAATTAATTCTGGTATTCGGTATGTTGACTTAGGCACAGCACTTGAGAGATATTGTTAGTTTTTTACAAATATGTTGGCAAAGGCGACGAGGTATGCAGCCTAGTGACGTCATCTGACATGCGTGGGAGGATTTACCTGTAATTCTGTTCATACCCATTGAAAAGAGGTCTTTTTAACTTGATACTAGCTTTTGACTTCAGCTTCGCTTTGAAAAGGTGCATTTTCCAGGATGACAGGTACCCTGTGTCCTTTTCTGTTGCCCTGACAACGTGTATGCAAAATTTCATGATGATCGCTCGAGTAGTTAAGGCGTGAAAGCGTAACAAACAAACTCACATTCGCATTTATAATATTAGTTAGGATATGCTGTATATAATAATGGTTTGCAGAAAGTATTGGTTAAAATGGTCATTTTACTATAGGCACTGCACCGAGTGTTGTGGGTTCGATACCCTCACGGGACAGGAATTAAAATTAAAATGGTTGTTCGGAGTCTGAGTGTACTTTTTGTAAAATTTAAAACATGTTTGTATAGACGACTCCGCCTGCATTTCCTTTCAACCCAAAGTATAACTAATATGTCATTTAAATTCACGACGGGATACGTATTAATGCAATATCGATCGGCTAAAGTACAATCGCGAATGATACAGCATTTTAAGAACGTTATTAAAGGGCCTATCGCGCGATCTGTCTGTTTGTCCGACCGACGCGTTACTTTGCAACTATTCAGTGACAGATTTAATATTGAAAAGGATATTTTATATGTGTTTGTTAATTGCTTTGATATGATGGTAAAGATTTTTCTGTATTGTAATATTGCGCTAGTAATTCTAGAGGAATAAGGCCCTTCGTACACAAGCCTACGCAAATCTTCGATACCCGACGATTTTGGTCTCTAAGCTACTACCGCAATACAAATTCATAGAGGTTCGTACACAGGCACGCGTCGCCGACATTTGTACCTGTGTACGAACCTCTATGAATTTGTATTGCGGTAGTCGCTTAGAGACCAAACTCGTCGGGTATCGAAGATTTGCGTAGGCTTGTGTACGAAGGGCCTTAGTCTGAGGTCTAAGACATGCGCGATTCTTTTATTAGTTACTAGCTGACCCGCGCAACTTCGTCTGCGTCACATAAGAGAGACAGTGGGTCGTAGGCACCTATAATACAATTTTAAAGGAGCTAAAACTTATCCACGAACCACATAAGAACCATTGAACAAAATTTTATAAATTTACCTACAGTGCTAATTTAAAATCATGCAGAATAAACCAGGAGAAACATCGTTTGTATGTCTGTAATGGGTAATTATTTTGCTGCGATGTTATTTTAAAACTGCGATATCTCCTAAGATATTCATTGAAATCGAATGATGTAAAGGGCAATTTTGTTTTAAATTAAATACTTGTGATGTATAACGTATTTATTTGTATAAGGATTAATATCATGTTTATTAAAACACTTTGGCAAATAATGTATATTTTAGAACAAATTTGGTTAGCATAAAAAAGGTTATAGTGAGCCAACCTTAAAAGATAAAGATATGCTGTCGCGGACTTTTTTTTAGAACTTTTAAAGGGGGAACAATTCTGTAATACGTGATTTTTGCGAAACTTTAACTGTTTACGCAGCGCACGCAGCGAAAGCTCCCAAAAGGAAAAAAGCCCTCCGATTTTGAAACATTCTTTATTGGTGCTCCGCTCCTATTGATCTTAGCGTGATGATATATAGTCTATAGCCTTTCTCGATAAATGGGCTATCTAACACTGATAGAATTTTTCAAATCGTACCAGTAGTTCCTGAGATTAGCGCGATTAAGCAAACTCTCAGCTTTATAATTGTTTGTCATCATTAGACAATACAAACATGTTTTCTTAGGCATACGCCGCGGGCCCCCCGGCCGGTACCGCCGCAACCGCTATGTCCCTGCATTTTAAATCTGTAATATCTTCGAAAATATTCATTTAAATTACATACTGTAAAGGGCCATATTGATCTATATTAAATGCACAATGTACTTAAGTTACTTAATTGGATAAGGATTAATGCTGTATTGCTTAAATCGCTTCGTAAATTAGCCATTATTTCTCGTAAAAAGTAAAGGATAAAAATTGGTTATTGTGGGTTATCTCTAGGAGATAGACATATACCATCGCGGACTTTTTTGTAGACCTTTTTAAGATGTACAATACTGTAGTACATTATTTTGATCTATCTCGTAGGGTTCAGGCAGCGTTTGCAATGTAAGCGGAAAAAAATGTGTTTATTTACGACATCACATTAGAAACCTCTAAAATTATCAGTGTTTATCTACTATATTATCCATGTATTATACATATAAACCTTCCTCTTGAATCACTCTATCAATTAAAAAAAAACAGCATCAAAATCAGTTGCGTAGTTTTAAAGATCTAAGCATACATAGGTACAGACAGACAGCGGGAAGCGACTTTGTTTTATACTATGTAGTGAAAGGGGAATGCCCACTACCTATAGTGACTTTGGCCACGAGTGTCCATATTTAAATGATAGTATGCAATGTCATTAAATGACTAATCAAGGAATTTAATTCAATAAAAGTTGGGATTATTGAGATAAAATATTTTTTATTTTACAGATGATGAGATTTTTATATAAATGTTTTTCACACTCGTCACACATCATCATTATTATCATACACAATTAAAAGATTGTCTACAAACTGAGCATTATCAAGGTTGATTGTATATATATATATATTATCTTATGTGGGGGCCAGTCAGTGTAGACCGGCGACACTTCGACCCAGGGGGATCTTTTGTGTCGACACTCTCCCAATAATGACTGCCATAGATGTTCATGGCAGCTGGGACCGACGGCTTAACGTGCTCTCCGAGGCACGGAGCAGGCGATAATTGTCAATCAATACGCACATAATTTCGAAAAGTCATATAAATTCCGGAAGTCAGAGGTGCGCGACGTGGGTTCGAACCCGGGACCCTCTGCATTGCAGTCTGTTGATCTCCCCACTGAGCTATCGCTGCTCAAGGTTGATTGTAAATAAAATAACAAAATCATAACGAAAGAAACACAATCACGCAAACCGAGTAAGCAAGGAGGCCGATTTGTATTATGACTGTTATGAGTTATGACAGTTGGTTTCGGTGTTGCAAGTTAAAAACAAAAAATCATAGATCAATATCTAATCGATATTATTATATTGCTTATTATCTACTTGTATAATAACATAAAGTAATATATTTGCTTTATTATTTGTGGATTATTAACATATAATAATACCACTATGCTATTTCTTTATCACTTCTTATATTTTTATTCAACAATATTAGTCTTTTTTTACGTTGAAATTGTAACGTGGCAGCACTGGTGATTATAACAAGACTTATTTCCGTTACAATACTTTTATTATATAGATTTTGCTATCTTCTTTCAGTAAATGAATAGTACGAAAAATTATTAGAAATTATAATACCCATATTTTTTTATCATTTACAAGAATAGAAAAGGGTATGTTACGCGGGTTTGGACATGTAGAAAGAATGGACGAGGAAAGACTGACTAAGAAAGTTTATAAGGCTAGTGTGAATGGAACAGTCGCAAGTGGAAAACCTAGGCGCACGTTTCTCGATCAGATCGGAGGCATTCTGGACAAAAGCCAGGTTAAGAGCTCCTTGAACCGACGGGCGTGTATGAGGAATGTGATGAAAGTGAATGAAGCCAGAGAAGTGTGTCAGGATCGTAACAAATGGAAATCCGTAGTCTCTGCCTACCCCTCTGGGAAACAGGCGTGAATCTATGTATGTATGTATGTACGTGTAACCTTGGGCGGCTAAAAATTACATGTTAGCCAAAATTGGGCATTACCCTTTAATTATTTTAATTATACTAGCAGTCACCTAGTGCTCGAAATTCGACCAAAGTTTGCCTGTAAGATATTGCTGATATATGTCATTATATATTGATATATGTAACCATAGTTACGCGCTTCGACTGCCTGTGTCAAATGCGTGGTTGTGTGCGTGTAGTGTTTTTTCATTAATTTAATGTATTTCTAATGCATATTTTATATAAATATTAGGATTCGCCCCTCCTTCTCCATATAAACTTTAACTGTGCCAAATTTCATACTCGTCCGTCCGCGCAATTTTCGTAAAAAGGGGTACAAAGTTTTTGCTTCACGTATTAATATATAGATTTATTAGCGCCTGGGTTTTTAGGTCATAATCAAAAGACTTTATTCCAAAACGACGGCGAACAATACCAAAGAAAGGACACAACTTAAGCTTCGCTATAGCAGAAGACATTAGTAATAATAATATCAGCTCTGTATTAAACTGTTCCACTGCTGGGCACGGGCGTCTTCTCAGTATGAGAAGGGTTAGACCATAGTCCACCACGCTGGCCTAGTGTCGGTTGGCAGACTTCACATATCTTGGAGAACATTATGGAGAACTCTCAGACATGCAGGTTTACTCACGATGTTTCCTTTACCGTTAAAGCGAGCGATAATTAATCATTAAATACGCGCATAACTTCGAAAAGTCAGAAATGCGCGCCTTTGGACTGAACTAGAGACCTCTGCATGGCAGTCAAACGGTCTCCCAATAGGCTTATTCGATCTTGGATACTTCGATTTAAAGTAAGTCTAAAAGTATAGTTACTTAAAATAAATCTAGATATAATTTTAGAAATGCACTATGACAAGCTTTATTTTAAATTAGAAGATCTGCGAAATTAATTAGACATTAAAATATATCATAGTTTCTCTCTTTATTTCGGGACTAGATGTTCCTGCGTTTACACCCGCGTTTATCGTTACTGCGCCGCTCCCATGGGTCGTAGCGTGATGTTATATAGCCTATAGCCTTCCTCGATAAATAGGCTATCCAAGAATTTTTCAAATCGAACGAGTAGTCCCGGAGATTAGCGCGTTCAAACAAACAAACAAACTCTTCAGCTTTATAATATTAGTGTAGATTAGAAGATATTCAAAATTAATTAGACATTAAAATATATTAGAGGTCATCGGTGCAAGTATTTTCTTTTTAAATATTATTCTACGTGTCGTTTTGTCTTGATTTCTAAGAAATGATCGGGTACATCACTATTATTTCAATAGGGTTGTCGGTAAATGTGAATATTATATAGCTATACTAATATTATAAAGCAGAAGAGTTTGTTTGTTTGGTTGAACGCGTTAATCTCAAAAACTGGTTCCAATTGAAAAATTCTTTTAGTGTTGGATAACCGAATATTTATCGAGGAAGGCTATATAACATCACGCTACGACTAATAGCAGCGGAGCATCAATGAAAAAGTTACAAAAACGGGTAAATTCTCTTATGTGACGTTGTGAGTTGCGCGGGTTAGCTAGTATTAGGTAGGTATAGATTACCAAAAGCTTTTTGTATTCATAGTTTTTATATATATTGTCAGTAATATGTTTGATGGCGGACTTTGAAACCAATTATAATGGAATCAAATACTTAAATGGATACATCCGGTTAGTATAAATTTAGTAAGTTTACTACGTATTTGTTAGTTTAATAGTTGGCGCAGTGGCTCGAGTGGTCACTTCGCCACTGCCAATAAGCCGAGTGTAGTGGATTCGATCCGAACTCGATAAATTAAGGTTCCCTATTTATTCGCATAAAATTATATGTCATAAGAAAGAGAAAAAAGAAAGAAATATATTTTATTTTGGTACAATAAAGAGCACACCCAAAACATGAAGAAATAAAATAAAATGAAAAATACAAAATAAAAATAGGTTGTCTGTAAAGTCGGTTTACGGACGATAGTTTAACAAAATTTCTTTCCCGTAACGTTACAATGAGCGTAACGGGACAATGAGTCATCCTTTTTCGTGCGTGCAGCCGGCGTTCATCGATTTATTAGACGTTGTCACGTCAAAAAGCAGAACAATACGTACGTAACTTAAAAAAATAAATAAACCAAATACTAATACTAACACTATAACTATTTAATTTCTGCTCACTGGCAACACCTCCCATGAATCAAGTCATAACTAGGTGTTCCCGCGGTTTCACCCGCGTTTATCGTTACTGCGCCGTCCCCGTGGGTCGTAGCGTGATGTTATATAGCCTATAGCCTTCCTCGATAAATAGGCTATCCAATACTAAAATAATTTTTAAAATCGAACCATTAGTTCCTGAGATTAGCGCGTTCAAACAAACAAACTCTTCAGCGTTATAATATCTATATATTAATACGTGAAGCAAAAACTATGTACCCGCTTTTACGAAAATTGCGCGAACGAAGGAGTATGAAATTTGGCACAGTTAAAGTTTATATGGAGAAGCAGTGACGAATCCTAATATTTATTTAAAATATGCATTAGAAATACATTACACGCACACAACCATGCATTTGACACACGCAGTCGAAGCGCGTAACTATGGTTACATATATCAATATATAATGACATATATCAGCAATATCTTACAGGCAAACTTTGGTCGAATTTCGAGCACTAGGCGACCGCTAGTTAGTATAAATTAGAAAATCTGCAAAATTAATTAGATATTATTCAGACTCGAAACAACCATTTGTGAATAAGACAAATCTTGCGGGGATTGAAATCACAACCCTCGTTGCAGAGGCACTGGTGAGGCGATCACTATCTTATCTTATCTTATGTGGGGGCCAGTCAGTGCAGACCGGCGACACTTCGACCCAGTGGGGTCTTGTGTGTCGACACTCTCCCAATAACGACTGCCATAGATGTTCATGGCAGCCGGGACCGACGGCTTAACGTGCTCTCCGAGGCATGGAGCAGGCGATAATTGTCGATCAATACGCACATAATTTCGAAAAGTTATATAACGTCCGAAAGTCAGAGGTGCGCGACGTGGGTTCGAACCCGAGACCCTCTGCATTGCAGTCTGTTGGTCTTCCCACTGAGCTATCGCTGCTCTGAGTCGATCACCAAAATCACTACGCCATTCGTGCAGTTTACCCTTTCTCTCTGTAACTCTCACGCAGTCTAGTTAATATAAACGGCTAGATTATGCCCGCGGTTTCGCTCGCGTAAACGTAGGTTTTGTCAATTTTCTATTCCTCGGGAACAGTACTCTTTTTCTAGATATAAGGTAACCTATCTCCTTTACTGTATCCCTGACAACGTGTATGTGAAATTTCATGATGATAGGTCAAGTAGTTAAGGAGTGAAAACGTAACAAACAAACTCACATTCGCATTTATAATATTAGTTAGGATTACTTTAAGTGTGCCATCCCTAGCTCTGATTTCATTAGAGTATTCGTACCGTTTGATCTCGCCGCTTGATCGCTATGTCGGTACTTCTATGACAGGGGACCGCACTGGTTGTGCAATTTGTAATGCCGCTGGTCTGTTGACGCATGTCTTTCAACTGTAAGGTCTTGGGTTTATTGCAGGGAGAGGTGTACTGCGCCCATATTTCACCACGGGTTTAGGTCCGGCTCTAGTGATTAATGCTAAACTAGGCTTGACATACAAACCTTTTTTTTTTGAAGTGGTAACTTCTTTAGTCAGTCGCGTTGAGCACTTCTTGGGTGAACAAAAATCATGTCTGTCAAACGGCGGAGGGTCGTGTTCCGCGCGCGCCTCTAAAGGAATGGGTACGATAAAAATGCGACGAGGCCCGCTACGATCAAGTGGTGGCCTAAATCTGCCAGGGCTGCAGGATGAATGCGCGAGAGATCCCTGCGCCCCGGCCACAGATTGTGAGAAGGAACACCGTGGTTAGGCGGTATTACCGGGACATGTCCATCTTTTCTGGGTGAGTCCTTCCTCACGTAAAAAAATTTGAGGCTGTCTTTGGGGACTGCCGAAGTGAAAACTTTAATCCTTGAGCATAAACACTTCTTTATAAAAAAAAAATAATTTGCAAGTCGGTTTCTTGATACTCTCTCAGGGGTTATTAAGGGGGGTCAAAATTTAGTTATTTTTTGCGTAGGACGCACCATTTCTTAGATGTTGTTAATATTCAAAAATGGAAAGCGTTCGGTGACGATGACGCGAGTTTCATGATTTTTTTTCACCCAAGAAGTGCTCAACGCGCCTAAAGAAGTGTTCACTTCAAAATACTAGTCTCTCAACCGATCTTCCCTTACATACCTACTCAAAAAGACCTCTCCAATCACACGAACTACCGAAAACTATTATCAGCCCGCAGATATCAATTAGCGGTTTACCAAACGGTCAACATAATGGCGACAACCTGTTGGGGGGTAGGCAGAAAAAATACGTACCTGTCCCAACATACTGCTGACGCATCATTTGTCAAAATAGTTTGTCAATAGAACCTTATGTACAAGATCCTTAACGTATGTTTATTGTTTAAAACTAGCTGTTTAACGCGACTTCGTCCGCGTGGAATTTAACAAAAAAAATCTAAAATAAAAGTAAGTTACTCCTTATAACATGTGCTATCTACCAGTGAATGTCCCGTCAAAATCGGTTCAGCCGTTTCGGAGTTTAGCCGGAACAAACAGACAGACAGACAGACAGACAAAAAAATTTAAAATAGATGTTTTCGTATATGTACCTTATATACTTTCATATGCATTAAATAAAAAGCTGTTATTTTGACATTACAAACAGACACTTCAATTTTATTTATCTATATATTAATACGTGAAGCGAAAACTTTGGATCCCTTTTTACAAAAATTGGGCGGACGGAGGAGTATGAAATGTCGCACACTTATACAGAGAAGAAGTGACGAATGCTAATATTTATATAAAATATGTATAATAAATACATTAAATTAATGAAAAAACACTACACGCACACAACCATGCATTTGACACACGCAGTCGAAGCGCGTAACTATGGTTACATATATCAATATACGAGTATAATGACATGACATAATATATATATCAGTTGGTCGAATTTCGAGCACTAGGCGACCGCTAGTTTGTATAGATACTAGTAGGTACATTGTTTTCTTATGACGGCAGTGTAGCTCCAGGGGTCGTTACCGACACGACCGGAGAGATCAGGCGCAGGACCACCGGCGACACGTGCGTTTACGACGGTACATAACTAACTTTCTAACTCCAGGCTGCTCTTAAGAATTTTCTTGCCAGAAAATCCCTTTAACTTTTTACTGCGCCGCGATTCGAACCCGAGACTTCATGCACAGCAGTCGCATCCACTACCGCTGCGTCACTGATGCATACATATAACAAAACTATATGAAAACAATTAGTCATTCTGTCCGTCACACTAGGCAGGTGGCCCGGCGTCACCTGTCGTTTTACATCCAAACACTATTTATCATTCCCTATAAACGAGCCGACATGCTATTTTGACTGCACGGATGGCGTAGTGGTTTAAGTGGTCGCGTCGCCACTGACGCTGCGCCGAGAGTTGTGGGTTCGAATCCCACACGGGACAAAACTTTGTGTGACCCACAAATGGTTGTTCCGAGTCTGCGTGTTCTTTGTGTCCGTTGTTTGAATGTTTGTAAAGTCCCCGCGACACAGGAATTATTCCTAGAGCGGGAGACGTCTTTTTAATATAAGAATAGGTACAAGATTATCCTCAATGGCGTAGTGGTTAGTGTAACCGACCACGCCTGAGGTCGCGAGTTCGATTCAAGTCAAACATTTGTGTGCATGGACCTTGATGTTTGTCTTGGTCTGGGTGTTTCTATGTATAATGTGTATGTATTTACAAAACAAAAAGTATTTATGTATGTTTATCCATTGTCTAGTACCCATAGTACAAGCTCTGCTTAGTTTGGGCTAGATGGTGTTGTGTGTATGTGGTAGAATATTATATTATTATTATTATTACATTATCCTATCCTAACTTCCTAATCTTAATCCTAACTAATATTATAAAAGCGAAAATAAATTTGTTTGTTTGTTACCTTTTCACGCCTAAACAACTGAACCGATCATCCTGAAATTTTGCATATATGTATGTACATTGTTCGGTGTTCAGGAACGGACATAGGCTACCTTTCATCCCGAAAAAAATTACTGTTCCCGAGGAAAACCACAATAACGTTCTTATGATAATAGATGGCGCCATGTGTCTTTCGAATCATAATTGAATTATATTATTACAAGCAGAGTACAACCCGAATTGATTGTCAAATTTTAAATTAACGTGAGCGAAACCGCAGTTTGCCTGCGGTTTCGCTCGCTAGTAATATATATGTGAATTTAATTATAGCAGTTTCAATAATACTACAGTAGGGCTTGTTTTAAACCTAGCCATGTTTTTCATGACTGACTTATAACTGAGCGAATGTCACAAAGTTACCATGACATTCCTATTGACGTCACAGCTTGTAATAAGTCTAGCAATAGACTATAATAATAGACAATTATAAACGCAACGTATAATTTTTTCTTCTTAACTGACGGCTCTATTATAGTTTCGTTCAAATAACGAGCTGGGCTGTATTCTGTGACATTTGTATATGCGATTAAAAACTAACTAGGATTTTAACTGAATCATACATACAGTCAAAAAGCGGACAGATCCGGAACAACATCTTAAATAATATTATAAATGTGTATGTGAGTTTGTTTGTTACGCTTTCACGCCTTAACTACTCGACCGATGATCATGAAATTCCGCATACAAGTTGTCAGGGGTACAGAAAAGGACGTAGGGTATCATTTATCCAGAAAAAAGTTCTAGAGGGATTTAAATTGATCGACAAAATATACTACAAAGCAAGCGAAGCCGCGGGCAAAATATCTAAACTATCTATACTAATATTATAAAGCTGAAGAGTTTGTTTTTTTGTTTGAATGCGCTAATCTCAGGAACTACTAGTTCGATTTGAAAAATTATTTTAGTGTTGGATAGCTCATTTATCGAGGAAGGCTATAGGCTATATAAGATCACGCTAAGACCCACGGGGGACGGCGCAGTAATGATAAACGCGGGTGAAACCGCGGGCACATCTAGTAAACACTAAAAAGATAACTTTCGCAGTAGGAATAATTCCTGTGTCGCGAGGGCAACAAACATTCAAACAACGGACACAAAAAACATACAGACTCGGGACAACCATTTGTGGGTCACACAAATGTTTGTCCGCAGTGGGAATCGAACCTACAACACCCGGGTGGTTGCAGAGGCGAGGCGATTGATCGTACATATTTTTCTCATGTGGTGCTCGAATCCATGATGAGTAGCAAGGCGACCGCTCAAACCATATTTGCCATTGAATGTCGAGGTCATGGGTTCAAGTCCTGTTCAACAAATATTTTTTCCTCATTTCTAATTTACATTCATGACACAACTTTTCAAAACAAATCTTATAATGCTAACCATATTATAAATGCGATTGTGAGTTTGTTTGTTAAGCTTTCACGCTGTAACTACTCGATCGATCATCATGAAATTTTGCGTACACGTTGGTAGGGAAATAGAATACGACATAGGGTACCTTTCATCCAGAAAAAAGATTACCAAAATGATATATTTGAATTTTTAAAGAATCCGGTACTAACCGACATTGCTCCCTTCCTGCCCCTTTTTAACCTTGTTATTTAAATAAAAGACAGAAATGGATACCAGGTGTCTTTCATCTCGAAATAGTAACTACTGTTACTAACATATCTTATCTTATCTTATGTGGGGGCCAATCAGTGCAGACCGGCGACACTTCGATCCAGTGGGATCTTTTGTGTCGACACTCGCCCAATAACGACTGCCATAGATGTTCATGGCAGCCGGGACCAAAGGCTTAACGTGCTCTCCGAGGCACGGAGCACGCGATAATTGTCAGTCAATACACACATAATTTCGAAAAGTCATATAACGTCCGAAAGTCAGAGGTGCGCGACGTGGGTTCGAACCCGAGACCCTCTGCATAGCAGTCGTTGGTCTCCCCACTGAGCTATCGCTGCTCTGTTACTGACATAAGTTAACCTACATTTACGCGATTGAAGCCGCGGACAAAACCGGGTGTCAAATATTTTTTAATGTACAGTTATTTTAACAATACATATATGTACGTATGTATATGTAAGTATGTGTGTATGTATGTACAAATGATAATAAAAATTCAATCAGACGTAATTACTTAACAGATGAAATAGGCACGGTGAAGAAGAAAGTTTTCAAATTGTGCCGTACCGTACAGTATCTGTGTTGTAGTTCTGTTTGAAATGCGACATTGTTGATAATGACTAGCTTTTATACTTAACTAGCTGACCCACGCAACTTTGTCTGCTTAAGAGAGATTTCCCCGTTTTTGCAACATTTTTCATTTATGCTCTGCTCCTATTGATTGTAGCGTGATGTTATATAGCCTATAACTTTCCTCGATAAATGGGCTATCCAACACTGAAAGGATTTTTCAATTCGAACCAGTAGTTCCTAAGATTAGCGCGTTCAAACAAACAAACTAACTCTTCAGCTTTAAAATATTAGTATAGATATAAAATCAGCCCTACTACTGGGCATGGGCCTCTCCTCAGTGTTTAGTAAGTCGATAGTCCACCACGCTGGCCGAATGAGGGTTGGCAGACTTCACATATCTTTGAGAACAGGTGTATGCAGGTTTCCTCACAATGTTTTTCTTCAACGTTAAAGCGAGCGATAATTAACAAATTAATACGCACATAACTTCGAAAAGTAAGGGTCAGCGTCGACGGACGGAGTGGCGGCGAAGAGTCTAATTCAGTAATAATTTAAATTCAACCTAAAGTGCTTCAGACAACATATATACATACTTTGGTACAACGAAATAAAATGACGGCGAGTGAAAATGACCGCGCTTTGACGCGGTCATTTTATTTCGTTGTACCAAATACAGTCGTATTCTGAAGCACTTTAGGTTGAATTTAAATTGTTACTGAATTAGTCTCTTCGCCGCCACTCCGTCCGTCGGCGCTGACCCTAAGAGGTCTTGGGATCGAACTCGAGACCTCTGCGTAGCAGTCCAATGGTTTCCCAGGCTATAGCTGCTTGTCAACGTATTCAATCGTTAATTATCTCTTGCTTTAACGGTAAAAGAAAATATCGTGAGAAAACTTGCATGTCCGAGAGTTCCCTATAATGTTCTCGAAGATATGTGAAGTCTGCCAACCCGAACTGGGCCAGCGTGGTGGACTATGGTCCAACCCTTCTCACACTGAGAAGAGGCCCGTGCCCAGCAGTGGGACAGTTTAATACAGAGCTGATATTATATATTATTATACTTAGTTATGTTCGAATGGCGTAGATACCGCCGCGTTAAGTGTTGTCCGTTTGAATCCTTTATGAGACAGATATTTTTGTGGTCCAAATATTATTTTTACTTAGTGTGTGTATTTCTTGTATATTAGTAAAGTATTGTGAAACAGACATTATTCCTAGTTCTCTTTTAAATGATAATGATAGCTGCTTACGCCTGGTGCAGTAGCCCGAATTATTTTTAAAATACTATCTCGTTGGTGTCAACACCCGTGTCACGGAAAAATTTCATACATACATTTCTGATGCCTGATTAGAAAGCTGAGTCATATCGACAGTGACTTCAGTTCCCCCGTCGGACAATGTTGTCGGATCCTTTATCAAGAATTTTTTTTGTAGTAAGCACGGCATTTAATACTATTCCCTGTAGGTAATAGGCACACCCCCATACGAACTAAACCATAGCTAGCAAAATAATAATAATAATAATGTTTATTTATTTTCTCTCACAAAGATATTTTTACAGATTCAACTTAACTATGTACAAATATAGTAGTAACACAAATCAATGTGAGAGACTGGTGTCTGAACTAGGAGACCTGTATGACAGAACACCAGCCTCTCCTAACTCTGGACTAGTGGGTGTACAGATTAATTTAGTTTAATGGTGAGAGTGAGTTAGTGCAAATGTCTGTGTGCGTGTATGTGTGTGTGTATAAGTGAGTGGGTGCACGCGTGTGTGTGTTTGCGCATGTCTGACTAAGTGTGTGTATTTGTGTGGCAGTGCGTGCATCTGTGCATTTCTAAATAATGAAACTATAGGCCTAAATGTGGGTCTGTAGCACTTCTGCCTACCCTCCCGGGGATATAGACATGAGACGTATGTAGCCGTATTAAACATTGTCCGAATGTCACACTTTAACTGCGACATAATGATGTATAATGCTCTTGCGTCTGCGCACTGAATAGGACCGTAATTGCCGCGCATGACCCCGCCGATCTATAGATCCGATCCATAGATCATTGATCGATAATAAGGATAGTATGCGCGCGCGCAACTATGAAAGTAGAAAGGTGCGCAAATATAAGTTTACTTTGTTAATGTAATGATAATTAATTTTTACATTTATGAGTTATAAAATTAAGATTTATATTGATTAAAATGAGAAAATTGCGTGGCGACAACGGTTAGTGCTTAAGCTTCGAGTAGGTAATACAAATCTGTTCCTGTACGGGACATAATATAATGCCAACAAAACATACTTGTAAAAATAACCAAGATTTGAGTAGATTTGAGTAGTAGAGCCTCGCTGATTTCAGCATGAATGGGCCGGCTTGACCGGGAAAGGACTGCCCTCTCACAGAATATTGACGTGGAATAGCAGTAGTCCTACTGTTGTGTTTCGTTCTGTGAGTGAGAGTACCGGAGGCCCAATCACCCCCTTTCTCCCATCCCGCTTCCTTTCGTTCCCACGTCCTTTCCTAAAGGGTCGGCAACGCGCAAGTAATGCCTCTGGTGTTGCAGGCGTTCACTTACCATCAGGTGGGCCGTACGCTTGTTTGTCACCTTACTGGTATAAAAAAAAAAGACCGCAACTCAGTTCTTCTACAGTCAAAAGTTGTGAGATCCATGTAATACCAAGTCGGTTAATTTATTCAGTCCCTACTTAAGGGACCTTCTGTCTTAAGTTATTTCGTAATTAGCTAACCTAACAACATCTTATAGAGACCATATCAATATTAAAAATCTTTTATGTTTTAAATAAATTATTTATACAGTTGGTGTATATAGAAAACGGGACCAAAATTGCAAAATATTTTAGTTTTTCCTTGATTTATACACTAAACAATAATCGTATTCTAAATTTGAAGCTTCTATGTCTGCTAGAAGTGCCTTAGAGTTTTGATGATCGGTCATAAAAACCGAGGATTCAACCTCTTCGTCTTAAATGTAAAAGTAATGAAAAGAAATGACACCTATATCTCGGGGGTATTTTGACCCACAGGGCCCATATTCAAACTCGACCGAGGTATGACCCCAAGGTGTCTGTACGCCAAGTTACAAGTCAATCAGTCCAGTGGTTCCGGAGTTATGCCTGTAACTAACAGACAGACACACAGACCCACATAGTGTTTTCATTAACTTCTTCGAAGGAGACTCAGAGGTTAATAATAAGGAAAGATTAGTTTGTTTGTTATCGATAAACTGTAAAACTATTGAACTGATTTTAATAATTCTTTCACCATCAGAAAGCTACTTTATCCGGAAGTAACATAGGCTATATAACATCACGCTACGAGCTACGGGAGTGGAGCAGCAATCATAAACGTGGGTGAAATCGTGGCTACTAGTCTATACTTAATATTATAAAGCTGAAGAGTTTGTTTGGTTGGGTACGCACTAATCTCAAGAACTACTGGTTCGAATTGAAAAATATCAACGGGTTGCACTCCGGGAGTGCCGGCAGAAGTGAAAACTTGAATATTAACGTTGTGCATTTTTGATATTTTGGAATGGTTAGGGAATAATTTTGCACGAATTGCTTTAATTATCAGTATAAAAGTACTATTATTTATGTGGTAAAATACAATATTAATTTATTGCGCTATCGTACACAAACATGACAATTCTCCCTCCGTCTTACGAATTTTCGATCAGGTCACGTGTCCTGACGCGAGATTAACATTTTTTATCCATCACAAAAAAGTGCACAACGCCGCTAAATAAGTTTTCACTTCAAAAATATTTTAGTGTTGGATAGCCCATTTATTGAGGAAGGCTATAAGCTGTATAACATCACGCTACGACCAATAGGAGCGGAGCATCAATGAAAAATGTTGCAAAAACGGGGAACATTCTCTTATGTGATGCAGGCGAAGTTGCGCGGGTCAGCTTGTTAGTTACATAGAAAGTGAGAAAAGCCATATAAATATTAAAACTAGCAACTAGATAATTTATTTTAATTTTATTCAAAATAAACACAATTACCGCCTTTGTTAAAAAACCGACAATTAGAGTTCACTCGTACAGAAATTTGGTTTTTGTCTTAATTATAAATGTATTCCCCAATTTGCATATGAATAAGATATAGATTAATTAAGACGTCCAACGAATCGCAATCAGCTAGGTCAAGCAACTTTGCCGAGGTTCATATTCAGATGGGTTACCGTTTGATTACGCGGAACTTCAGTAAACTTCCTAACTCAGTAATTTTGACGTTCATGAGTCGATGGGACATTTATTACAGTGTCATAGATGAGACAAGAGTTCAGGCGGATTGAATAATTCTGACTCTGAATTTGCTTTGCGTACAACTAGACTTCTAAGTCTAGGTGTATTTTGTGTCCGTTATTTGTAATGTAATGTTTGTGAAGTCAACCGCAAATATAGACTTTTGCAAATAATGGAAAAATAAAATCCTATCATCATAGTAAACAGCAAGTCAGAACATCTCTGGCGGATTGAACCATTCTATCTTTAATTAACTAGCACCTCCTCCATCCTTTTGTCTATACACAATAAACGCACTTTCTAAAACGCAATTAATTTCAAACATCGAACCGCATAGATCAATAGCAAATGATCCATGGCTCATTGATCTATGTTTTTGCTTCAAGTAATAGTATCGTCAGCGTTTGAAATATGGATCATGTTAATCGTATCATAATATGTTTTGTATTATACTTGCTATATCGTTTAAAGATAATTCAGATATTTTCGAGCAGCTAGAAATTTTCTAGCGATGCTTTTTTTACGTGGGCGCCCAGAAGCTTTTTTAAAGACCACTTTCCAAATAGTTAAAGTCCTGTATCGCGGGGGACTTTACACAACATTCAAACAAAGGATACAAAGAAGATACAGTCTCTGAACAACCATTTGTGGAACACACACATCTCTAACTCTCCTCTCGGTCTCTTCTCAGTGCGAGAAGGTATAGGCTGTAGTCCACCACGCTGACTCGGTGCGGGTAGACAGACTTTACATATCTTCGAGAACATTATGTAGAACTCTCAGACAAAAGTCGGCCTGGATGGCGTAGTGGTTGGTGTAACCGACTGCCACGCCTGAGGTCGCGGGTTCGATTCCCGCACAAGTCAAACATTTGTGTGCACGAACATTGATGTTTGTCTTGGTCTGGGTGTTTCTATGTATAATATGTATGTATCTACAAAAACAAAAGTATATATGTATGTTTATCCATTGTCTAGTACCCATAGTACAAGCTCTGCTTAGTTTGGGCTAGATGGTGTTGTGTGTATGTGGTAGAATATATAGTGGTAGAATATATGCAGGTTTCCTCACGATGTTTTCCTTCACCGTTAAAGCGAGTTGACTATTTAATACAGAAATAACTTTGAAAAGCCAGACTCGCTTTGTGATTGAACTCGAGACCTCTTCGTGGCAATCCAACGGTCCCTAGACCTGCTTTAAAAGACCTTGTTCGTCATTATTTACTCGTAAATACGCGATGTAACCGGTGTCGCGATAACACATGACCTTGTGACATGTCTACGGACATAATTTCGAAAAGCGTGGCAGTCAAATCGTCTGTCAGGCCAGCCAACTACCTTAACTTAAAATTATCACAATCAAAGCGATTCTGTAGTTCCTCTCAAGAAAAAAAACTGATTAGCATTGTCTATTTGGCATTCCTATTGTAATAAGTTTGATATAAAAAGGTTTAAATAATCATTCTTAGAATTGTCTGTGGTTAAATGTTTTTAATTAAAAACGTTGCTATTTTAAGCTTAGGTTTAATTGTCTAATTTTGAACGGATCTGATTCGTTTTTTTGCTATATAAGTAGCGATAGTTTAGTGGGGGATTGTTGGATTACCGCAATGGTCTTGAGTTCGACCACAAGGCACGCACTTCTTTTCGCACATAACACGTATTAAATCGTTAATTATCTGTCACTTTAATCTATACTAATATTATAAAGCTGAAGAGTTTGTTTGTTTGTTTGAACGCGTTAATCTTAGGAACTACTGGTTCGATTTGAAAAATTATTTTAGTGTTGGATAGCCTATTTATCGAGGAAGGCTATATTACATCACGCTACGACCCACGGGGGCGGCGCAGTAACGATAAACGCGGGTGAGACCGCGGGAACATCTAGTATACAATAATAATGTCCTCCAGACCGAATTTCGGTGCCGGCGGCCAATCTATAACGGAGACTGGACATCAACACAGGAGATATTATAGTGCATAAGTTTATGCGCAAACAAGTGCACTCTCTGTTCCCTAAATCTCAAGATCCGACGGACGGTAATCCGACACGACCGGAGAAAGATCAGGTGCAGGGCCAACGGCTTTACGTGCTTTCTGAGTCATAGGCGTGTCTAACACCGCCAACTTCCTAACTCCAGGCTGCTATAGAGATTTCTTATCAGAAAAACCCAATAACTTTTTGTTGGCCCGACCCGGGATTGGAACCAGAGACCTCACGCACAGCAGTCTCATTCACTACCGCTGCACCACGGAGGCAAATACAAACACAAAAAAATAAATAGCCAAATCGCACAGACTAAAAATTACTTGTTCCGAGTCTGTATGTCCTTTATGTCTGTTGTTTGAATGTTTACAGATTCCCCGCGACACAGGATATACAAAAAACCGGCCAAGTGCGAGTCGGACTCGCGCGCGAAGGGTTCCGTACCATAATCTATAAAAACGGCAAAAAAGTCACGTTTCTTGTATGGGAGCCCCCCTTAAATATTTGTTTTATTTTAATTTAATTATTTATTTTTAAAGTGTATATATAACTAAATATTCTGTGAATATTTCAAGCGTCTACCTGTTGCCGTTATCAATATCGAGCAAAAATTTGCAAAAACATCACGTTTGTTGTATAGGAGCCCACTTAAATATTTATTTTATTCTGTTTTTAGTATTTCTTATTATAGCGGCAACAGAAATACATCATCTGTGAAAATTTCAACTGTCTAACTATCACGGTTCATGAGATACAGCCTTGTGACAGACGGACAGCGGAGTCTTGATAATAGGGTCCCGTTTTACCCTTTGGGTACGGAACCCTATCTTATCTTATCTTATGTGGGGGCCAGTCAGTGCAGACCGGCGATACTTCGACCCAGTGGGATCTTTTGTGTCGACACTCTCCCAATTACTGCCATAGATGTTCATGGCAGCCGGGACCAACGGCTTAACGTGCTCTCCGAGGCACGGAGCAGGCGATAATTGTCAATCAATACGCACATAATTTCGAAAAGTCATATAACTTCCGAAAGTCAGAGGTGCGCGACGTGGGTTCGAACCCGAGACCCTCTGCATTGCAGTCTGTTGGTCTCCCCACTGAGCTGTCGCTGCTCTCAAACGTACGGCACCCTAAAAATTGGGGTAGATGTTTCGAAAAGGAATAAACAGTAAAACAAGTTAGCCCAATAACTAAATCCACGCTTACTTCCTCGGTTCATTACATCTAAGTCGCGTACGTAATAAAGTAGACAGCGAAAGTTAACTAGAAATCTTAACTGTGTAAACATCATAAAGTTAACGTTAACTTTATAGTTAACACCGTTAACTGGTGATCTTACGGTTAATACTAGGTTACTGGAATACCTAACTATATAATGTCACTGGTTTTATACGTTGAATAGGAAAATAGAACAGTTATATTCAGCAACTAACTGACCCGTCAGACGTTGTCCTTTTTTTTATACAACTAAGGTGGCAAACTAGCATACGGCCCACCTGATGGTAAGTGGTCACCGTAGCCTATAGACGCCTGCAACACCAGAGGCATCACTTGCGCGTTGCCGACCCTTTAGGAAAGGACGTGGGAACGAAAGGGAGCAGGATGGGGGAAAGAGGGTGATTGGGCCTCCGGTACTCTCACTCACCGAACGAAACAGCAGTAGGACTACTGCTATTCCACGTCAATATTCTGTGAGAGGGTAGTACTTCCCCGGTCGAGCCGGCGGCCCATTCATGCTGAAATCAGCGAGGCTCTACTTTGATCGTTGTTAAGGTTTTATTGTCTACTCGTATAAATATACCCTTATAGTCACATTTCATTTAGTCACCTACTACCGTGTCTACTACACATACATATGTAACCATAGTTACAAATAATTCTACGACATAAACCGAATAATGCCGAAATACTACGAACTCGATTCGACTGCGTGTGTCAAATGCATGGTTGTGTGCGTGTAGTGTTTATTCATTAATTTAATGTATTTCTAATGCATATTTTATATAAATGTTAGGATTCGCCCCTCCTTCTCCATATAAACTTTAACTGTGCCAAATTTCATACTCCTCCGTCCGCGCAATTTTCGTAAAAAGGGGTACAAAGATTTTGCTTCACGTATTAATATATAGATTCCTGTGTCGCGGGGACTTTACAAACATTCAAACAACGGACACAAAGAACACACAGACTCTGTACAAACATTTGTATGTCCCGAGTCTGGGAATCGAGCTCATATTACCCGGCGCTGCAATAGCGAGGCGACCTTTTAAACCACAACGCCATCCGTGCAAAGTTGTGTGTACTAAAAGTTAATATTTGGTGAGAAAATTATCATAATCCTAACTAACGTTATAAATTCGAATGTGAGTTTGCTTGTTACGCTTTCACGCCTTCCCTACTTGACTGATCATCATGAAATTTCGTATACACGTTGTCAGGGGTACAGAAAAGGACATAGGGTACCTTTCACCCAAAGCCTCGGGACTAGTGACCCATAATTAGAACCCGTGGCTTTCGTGTCGTGTCGTATTCATCATCACAGCACTACCAAAGAAGATGCGATCGGATCTGCTTCTTTTAAAAATATGTTATTCGTAACTTCCGTTAAAAGTTTATAAATTACAATCCGGATCTAAATTTAAACCGAATCTCGTACGTAATTCAAAAATCATTATTCCACAACAACGGCTACATATAGATCTATTTTTTAACGGTCAATTCGAAAATCGAAAGCGAAAACGCCGAATACTGCCGTATTAACACGAAGTGACACGATGAGTGCTTTTAAAATATGATTAATAGATGCGCCGGGGCACGGCGGCGGTTATTCCGTAATTAAGATTTTTAATCACTTTATAATTTTTATTGACAGTGGTAATTTTGAAGTTATATTGTTTCTTTTGGGGTGAACGGTTCTCTCATCACTGATTTGAGAGGTTATTAATTATCTTGTGATAAAAAAGGCTTTATAAGTCTTGTAACAGTGAAAGCTGCGTTCAAATTAATTTTGTGATATACATTGATGTTTCCTATTTGAAATGTCATCACTAGAATTGCAGTTTTTTGAAGTGGCATGGTTGTGTAAGTTATCTTGCCACTGGTGTGGGTTCGATCTCCGTACGGCACAAATTTGTGTGTAAAGTAAAATTAACTTCTCTTACAAAGAGCACCTAGACACGTATTGACTATTTGTGGATCACACATGTTTTTGTTCTGTATGTATTTTGGATCGGCAGCGATAGCTCAGTGGGGAGACCAACAGACTGCAATGCAGAGGGTCTCGGGTTCGAACCCACGTCGCGCACCTCTGACTTTCGGAAGTTATATAACTTTTCGAAATTATGTGCGTGTTGATTGACAATTATCACCTGCTCCGTGCCTCGGAGAGTATGTTAAGCCCTCGGTCTCGGCTGCTATGAACATCTATGGCAGTCGTTATTTGGAAGTCAGTGCCCTCTAATATCCTGACACTGGTCTAGCCTTAGGGTATCGTTAGCCTTCGGATGCGGAGGTCAGATGGCAGCCGCTCCGTATAAAAACTGCTATCCAGTCAAATACGATTAGACTAGAAAAGCTGACCCCAAGTGACTTGGGAATAATAAAGGCTAAGGAGAAGATTTCTTTTGGATCCATGACACTTGACGATCTGACAGTGGTGAAGCAGCTACTTAAACCATAGTGTCTTTTGTTTGAATGTTTATTAAGACTCATGATAGAGGGTATAGGCAGAGCCTTACCTGTTATGAGTTATGCTTCCAAAATGTGTCATCGGTCCATAAATTAAAAGTCGTGAGCTTGGAGTATCTTCAGGTACAATCTAAGTATTTTTTTTCGTTCTTTAAAAGACAATTCCGCACTAGGAATAATTCTGCCTTATGGGAAACCGTTGAACTGGCACGCAGAGGTCTCTAGTTCAATCCCAATCTCTGACATTTCGAAGTTATGTACGTATTAAACAGTTAATTATCGCTCGCTTTAACGGTGAAGCAAAACATCGTGAGGAAATTTAAAATATTCTCGAAGATACATAATATGTGAAGTCTGCCTACCCGTCCTGAGCCAGCGTAGTGGACTATGGCCTAACCCTTCTCACAGTGAGAAGAGGCCCGTGCCCAGCAGTGGGACAGTTTCATACAGAGCTATTATCCTAATCCTAATCCAAACTATCCTAACTTCCTAACTAATATTATAAAAGCGAAAATGAGTGTTTGTTTGTTACCTTTTCACGCCTAAACCACTGAACCGATCATCCCGAAATTTTGCATATACGTTGTCAGGTGTACAGAAACGGACATAGGCTACCTTTCATCCCGAAAAATTTACTGTTCCCGAGGAAAGCAACAATAACGTTCTTATGATAATAGATGGCGCCACGTGTCTTTCGAATCATGATTGAACTATGTTATTACAAGCTGAGTACAACCCGAATTGATGGTCAAATTTTAAGCTAACGCGAGCGAAGCAAAAGCTACTTATATTATAATTATCCAGTAATCGAATCCCTCACGCTGGTAACACGACCACCAATCATCCAGACAGTATTAAATGAACTAGTTTTGTAATGTAGGTACTTGATACCAATAATGTTAATTCTAGGTGGTACGTTAGTAACACTTCTAAGTACCGAATCTCGAACAGATGAAAGTATGTCTAAAAGCTCTCGTCGCGACTCACCGTTAGAAAATGACCAGACGAACGATTTCACACTCGCCTATTAGATGCTCAGCTTTTTAGGGTCCCTTACTGCTATGATATTCTATCACATACACACAGCACCATCTAGCCCAAACTAAGCAGAGCTTGTACTATGGGTACTAGACAATGGATAAACATACAAATATACTTTTTTTGCAAATACGTACATATTATACATATAAACACCCAGACCAAGACAAACATCCATGTTCATAGAAACAAATGTTTGATTTGTGTGGGAATCGAACCTACCGACCTCAGGCGTGGCAATCGGTTACATTAACCACTACGCCATCAAGCAGAAAGCACCACCTTTTTAAACTTTAACTATTCTACGAGATAATAATTAAAAGATTTGTTTCTCTCGCAAGGTACGACTTAGATAGATTCTTTATCCTGATTGATATTATAAATGCGAATGTGTTTGTTTGTTACGCTTTCACGCCTTAACTACTCGACCCATCATCATGAAATTTCGCATACACGTAGTCACGGGAACAGAAAAGGCCGTAGGGTACTTTTTATCCAGAAAACTGTACAGTTACTAATCTAACTTACATTTACGCGAGCGAAGCCGCGGGCAAAATCTAGTAATTTAAATGTATGTATTTGAGAAATCATACACATCAGGCGTTCTGGACAAAGGCCAGGTTAAGAGCACTTTGAACCGAGGGACGTGTATAAGTAATGTGATGAAAGTGAATGAAGCCAGAGAAGTGTGTCAGGATCGTAGCAAATGGAAATCCGTAGTCTCTGCCTACCCCTCTGGGCAACAGGCGTGAATCTATGTATGTACATATCATACTAGTATTAATAATACATAGAAAACTATTAATTTGTCTTTTGGGTTTTACGACCAAACAGCTGAAACGAACTTAACATAACTATCTATAGTATACAATATGGATAAAATTTAAGCCTTAATCCCACCATGAAAATAGCATAGAAATTTTGCACAAATAAATCTATACGGAACTCAATCACATGAACCGCTAACGCTTGCCTCTCCAAACGGCACATACAGTATAGTCCAAGCAGTAACTCCCGCGCACTGACGCGCACCGCGCGCATGCGCCGCCGCCATGTTGGTTCTAATGTCAAATTGACACTACGCGCTCCTCGAGACCAAGGAACAAACATGTGATGCCTTAACGTACCTGAATTTTTATAATCTGTGCAATATTACCACTAAAGTGGACAGTCTGAATTTCGTGCAATATTCAAATAATTTTAGTTTTATTTTTATAATTATTTGTAATTTTTTGTTTTTTTATTGTTGTTTTGTTTGTTCTCTAATGTTGTTATAATGGATATGTACGAGTATCAGGTAAGTTGTTTTTTACAGTTTTATCGGTTTTTTGTGGTGACGATTTTAAACAAAAAGTTTGGTTATTTAGGTACGTTCGTCTCAGTTTTAATAGAGCCTTCAGTGTCATATTTTCAATGTTGGTAGTGAAATTGTGTGGGTTTAATATTGCGCAAGGTTTTCGCGAAAGTTACATTTTATTATTTAGCAAAATTTTCGATATTTTGTCTTTATTGCATTAATTGCGGTTACATACAGATAGATAGCACAATTTTACCTTAATACCAGGTTCCTAATTTGGTCTCCATTTTGACTGTTGTGTATATGTTTATATTTTATTGTATTGTGTTAAATATTTTCCTTTCTTTCTTTCTAATAAGATATGAAATCTTTACATAAATTTGTGAAATAATATAAAAATATCTTCTATAAAAAACATTTCCCATTACGATTTAAACATCACTGCATATTATAAAACAAAGTTCCTCGCCGCGTCTGTTCGCGATAAACTCAAAAACTAATGAACGGATTTTCATGCGGTTCCCACCAAAAGACAGAGTGATTCATGAGGGAGGTTTAGGTTTATAATTAATTAAGGTTTTGTACTATCAATGCTGAGCCTGGGCGGGTCGCTAGTTTTAAATAATAATTATTTGACTTCGTACAGAAACTACGAAATTAGATGTAGGACATAAACGGAAGTTTCTTATTTAAATACCTAATATATAAATATATTTGAGAGTTGTACATGATAAATACATTTATTCGGCTTTTTCTTAAGAAAGCCTTCCCATTGAAAGTAATTCCTGTGTCGCGGGGACTCAACAAACATTCAAACAACGGACACAAAGAACACGCAGACTCGGGACAACCATTTGTGGATCACACACATTTTTGTCCCGTGTGGGAATCGAACCCACAACCCTCGTCGCAGTGGCGAGGCGACTACTTAAACCACTACGCCATCCGTGCAGACATAAATACATATATTCGAGAGTTGTGATACATGATAAATTAAAATGTAAGTACATTTGAAATAGTCAATAAAAAATCAACGGGTTGCACTCCGGGAGTGCCGGCAGAAGTGAAACCTTGAATATTAACGTTGTGCATTTTTGATATTTTGGAATGGTTAGGGGATAATTTTGCACGAATTGCTTTAATTATCAGTATAAAAGTACTATCATTTATGTGGTAAAATACAATATTTATTTATTGCGCTATCGTACACAAACATGACGATTCTCCCTCCGTCTTACGAATTTTCGATCAGGTCACGTGTCCTGACGGGAGTTTAACATTTTTTACCCATCGCAAAAAAGTGCACAACGCCGCTAAAGAAGTTTTCACTTCAAAAAATTGACCTCTCTTGAAATTGGTGCTTTCTTTTGAAGATTAACTAATCAGACCAAGGTACTGTAATATATCACGTCTATTTCATACTTAGAAAGAAAGAAAATGAAAGACCATTTTATGAGTTGTAACAGACATTTTCTGACAAGTCCAGACATTGAGAAACATCCTCAACATTTATTACTTAGAAGTAATTCTTGTTTGAATGTATGCCTGTAGAATAACGGCGCAATCAAAACTCAGACCATCGTATAGCTTTTTTCTGTAAGTGGTTAGTTCTAAAAGCTAGCTGACTGTTTTGCATCTTCACTAAATGATAAGTAACAGCAGTTCCTTTCAAATTATGAAATGACTAGTTTTTGCTCGTGGTTTCACTCGCGTAAAGTTAGGTTATATTAGTAACAGTATTTATTTATTTATTTATTTATTTATTTATTGTTCTTTGGGAAACAAACAGATGTTATATAACATAAAAGACAGTAATATACAAATAAAACATAATCCAGAAGAGTTTCCACACATTGCCTTTACATTCTGCTACAGATATTAAAATAGTATTAATTAAGAGACTATATTTTGTTAATAAAATGTAGCCTATATTACTCACTGATAATATAGCTTTCTTATGGTGAAATAATTTTTAAAGTCGGTTGAGTAGTTTTTGAGTTAAATCCTTTCAAACAAATCAAATCTTTCCACTTTATAATCTATACTAATATTATAAAGCTGAAGAGTTTGTTTGTTTCTTTGTTTGAACGCGCTAATCTCAGGAACTACTGGTCCGATTTAAACAATTATTTTAGTGTTGGATAGCCTGTTTATCGAGGAAGGCTATAGGCTATATAACATCACGCTACGACCCACGGAGGCGGCGCAGTAACGATAAACGCGGGTGAAACCGCGAGAACAGCTAGTATTACTATAATAATATTCTCCAGACCGAATTTTGACCACGGCGGCCAGGCCTAACGTAGACTGGCCATCTGCGCAGGAGATATTATAGTGCACAAGTGTGTGCGCAAACACAAGTGCACTCTCTGTTCCCTAACTCTCATGATCCGATGGGACGGTAATCCGACACGACCGGAGAGAGTTCAGACGCAGGACCAACGGCTTTACGTGCTTTCCGAGGCACGGGGGTGTTTAACACCGCCAAGTTCCTAACTCCGGGCTGCTATTGAGATTTCTTAACAGACAAACCCAATAACTGTTTGTTGGCCCGACCCGGGATTCGAACCCGAGACCTCATGCACAGCAGTTGCATTCACTACTGCTGCGTCACGAAGGCAGTAACTATAGATTAAGACGGAAAACAACATTTTTTACAATGTTTTCCTGTACATAGTCACGTGTTAACGAAATGGCGAGACGTGGAAAAAATGGCGGCTAAAGGCGTAATACCGTTTATTGCAATTTGTACTGTAGCGAATTGTATAAAAAACTAGCTGAGCCGCGCAACTTCGTCTGTTTCACATAAGAGAATTTTCCCTGTTTTTGCAACATTTCTCATTGATGCGCCGCTCCTATTGGTCGTAGCGTGATGTTATATAGCCTACTGCGACCCGCCCCGGATTCGCATGGGTAGTTGAGGATTATCGTCATATTTCAACAAATTTACACAAAACCTTAACAAATTATATACCTAAACCTTTCTCCTGTCTCACTCTGTCTATTGGTGAAACTGCATGAAAATCCGTCCAATAGTTTTTGAGTTTATCGCGAATATACGCGTCGGAAGAATTTATTTTATAACTAGATGTTCCCGCGGTTTCACTCGCGTTTATCATTACTGCGCCGCCCTCGTGGGTCGTAGCGTGATGTTATATAGCCTATACCCTTCCTCGATAAATGGGCTACCCAACACTAAAATAATATTTCAATTCGAACCAGTAGTTCCTGAGATTAGCGCGTTCAAACAAACAAACAAACGCTTCAGCTTTATAATATCTATATATTAATACGTGAAGCGAAAACTATGGATCCCTTTTTACGAAAATTGGGCGGACGGAGGAGTATGAAATTTCGCACACTTATAGTTTATTCAGAGAAGAAGTGACGAATCCTAATATTTACATAAAATATGCATTTGAAATAAATTAAATTAATGAAAAAACACTACACGCACACAACCATGCATTTGACACACGCAGTCGAAGCGCATAACTATGGTTACATATATCAATATATAATGACATATATCAGCAATATCTTACAGGCGAACTTTGGTCGAATTTCGAGCACTAGGCGACCGCTAGTTAGAATAAATATGTAGTGATGATATGTATGTAGGTAAGCAAGTGATGAATATGAGGGTAGAGGGATGAAAAGGGAGAGGAAAGCCAAGGGAAAGATGGATGAACTGTGTGAGGATGGATATGAAAGAGAAAGGGGTAAATGATCAGATGACGGGTGACAGAGAAGTATGGAAGCGAAGGACATACTGCGCCGACCCCACATAAATTGGGACCAGGGCAAGAGGATGATGATGATGTAGTGATGTTACTTCTTGATAAAGTAACGTTCTAATGCTGTAATTTTTGAAGTGAAAACTTCTTTAGGCGCGTGGAGCACTTCTTGGGTGAACAAAAATCATGGAACTCGTGTCATCGTCACCGAACGCTTTCCATTTTTGGTTTAGAAAGAAGTGTTTATGATCAATGATTAAAGTTTTCACTTCTATCGGCAGTCCCCAAAGACTGACCCAATTTTTTTTAAATGTTAGTATTTTAATAGTTGCCCTGTAACGTGACTCGAGAAAGGGCTATGAATTGCAAAAGGAATTATTCAAATCTGTCTATTAGTTCCAGAGATAAGCGCGTCCAAACTCAAACAAACAAACTATTTAGCTTTATTGTATTAGTACTAGCTTTCCCTCGTGAATAGTACTTTTTCTGGATGAAAGGTACCCTATCTCATTTTCTGTACCCCTGACAACGTGTATGCGGAATTTCGTGATCATCGGTCGAGTAGTTAAGGCGTAAAAGCGTAACAAACAAACTCACATTCGCATTTATAATATTAATTGGGATAGATAAAAAATAATATTATACAAATGAGCTTATTATTTTATATAAAAAGCAATGTGAATTAATCAAATTACTTAATAATATAATCTGATTAAATAACTAATGAGATTGGTTGCGCTTTTTGTGGTTGTTATTGAAAATTGCTTCTGTCTACCACTTAAAGGAAAAACAAGCGTAAGTCTATGGAGGCATAGATATTTTTACCATTAAAAACTGCAAAAAATATATGTCTGTATATTTATACTAACTAGCGGTCGCCTAGTGCTCGAAATTCGACTAAAGTTTGCCTGTAAGATATTGCTGATATATGTCATTATATATTGATATATGTAACCATAGTTACGCGCTTCGACTGCGTGTGTCAAATGCATGGTTGTGTGTGTGTAGTGTTTTTTCATTAATAGTGTTTGTCTCCGCGGAACCCTATTTTTTTTTTCTAAAATCTAAGATGCCTAAGTTACTCCTCATAACATCAGATATCTGCCAGTAAAAGTCTCGTCAAAATCGGTTCAGGTGTTTCGGAGATTAGCCGGAACAAACAGACAGACAAAAATTTTAAAAATGGATGTTTTGGTATAGGTCCCTTATATACTTTCATATGCATTAGGTAAAAACAACGGGTTGCACTCCGGGAGTGCCGGCACAAGTGAAAACTTGAATATTAACGTTGTGCATTTTTGATATTTTGGAATGGTTAGGGAATAATTTTGCACGAATTGCTTTAACTATCAGTATAAAAGTACTAACATTTATGTGGTAAAATACAATATTCATTTATTGCGCTATCGTACACAAACATGACAATTCTCCCTCCGTCTTACGAATTTTCGATCAGGTCACGTGTCCTGACGGGAGTTTAACATTTTTTACCCATCACAAAAAAAGTGCACAACGCCGCAAAAGAAGTTTTCACTTCAAAAAGCTGTTATTTTGACATTACAAACAGAATCTTCACTTTTATTTATTTGTATAGATTATATATTTGCCGCCCAGAAGCAGCTACGCTAACGGAATTGCCAGAGGCAGCCATTAGGTTCTCCTGCGTGGAAGTTGTCAGACAACTAAGACCATGGCTGGGGAAATGTAGGTTCATTTGCTTTTTGGTGCCCAGTTATAACCAAGGAGGCACATTCAAGGAAATCTCTAAACCAAACATCGAAACACCCGACTCCAGAATAGATCCCGAAATCGATCACAAAAGCAAACTTTTACCACGGAACTATAAACACTCTGTCTAAATCAGAGGTTCTCAGACTTTTTTTCTCATAAAGCAGTTTCAAAATTTAGCTGTTTCAAAACCACTGGTACTGAATATGGAATATGCAAGTTTTACAAGTAACAGTCGCTGAGCTTGTCGAACAGTCGGTGAAGTCAAGCCAACATTTTATTTCTTTACTATCGAAAGCAAATAAATTTTGGACGTCCGCTTACGAATTGTGCACTCCCATTTTTTTGTCACACCAACGTAGACCCCCGTCGAGTCTAGTGGACCCCTGGGGTCCACCTGGACCACTTTGGGAACTAATGGTCTAAATTAACTTTAAGTATATATAAACGACAATCACGTCTATATTTATGAACAGTACCGACAGACAGAGGGCCAATTTGTAATTTTTTATGCCATGCCGAAATTAACGGTGAGACACTGGTGTTATTTGGTCAAATTACACAGTAGCACGGCCGGGGATCGAACTTGAGACCTTGACATGACCGCGGCGGAATTATACGTTTGGCGTTAGTGTTCCGCGGTGTCTATTGTATGCTTAATTTGTGGCTTTTACTGTGTTATGACTAGTGTAAATTGAGCTCTGTGTATTATAGATGATGGTAGAAATGAGAGTTCAAGTTAGTTTGGTGAATCATATTTGGTATTTTTTTTATTTTATGTTACTGGCTGCACGGATGGCGTAGTGGTCTAAGTGGTCGTCTCGCCACTGACACTGCGACGAGTGTTGTGGGTTCGAATCCCACACGGGACAAAACTTTGTGTGATCTACAAATGGTTGTTCCGAGTCTGCGTGTTCTTTGTGTCCGTTGTCTGAATGTTTGTAAAGTCCCCCGCGACACAGGAATTATACCTAGTGCGGAAGTTGTCAATTTCTCACGAAAAAAATTATAACGTGTAAATAAAATTCTTAATAATATAATTAACTAGATTTTACCCGCGGCTTTGCTCGCTAAAATGTAGGTTAGGTCAGTAATAATAAAACACGGCAAGTAGCTTCAACAGACTGACTATAATTTATTTTTGAAAGATTGTTAATTACATACATCGAGATAAGATGGCGCCACATATTTTAAGCATTTCTATATTTATACCAATAAGTAACAGTATCTGCTTTCTGGATGAAAGGTACCCTGTGTCCTTTTCGGTACCCCTGATTACGTGAAAGCGAAATTTCATAATGATCGGTCGAGTAATTAAAGCGTGAAACCGTAGCAAACAAACTCACATTCGTATTAATAATATTAGTAGGTAACGATAATTTTCTGTCTTATGCAATTATATTTTAAAAGTGACACTGTCTTAGTGCGATATCAATCGCGACATCCCGGATTCGATTCTGTAACCATTTTTTCACAACTAATATTATAATTATGGCTCGCACCCGAGTTTCTCCTAACAAAAAATGCTCAAATCGTATGTAACCTGGTACCTTTCAAATGCATCTCTACATTTCGAACTCGTGATCCGATAATTATGAAACATATGCATCACACTTCATAACTTAGAAAGTACTTTGACTGATTTTGAAGGAGTCTGCCATGTTGATTTCGAAAATTACTCAAAAAACGCAAGTTTTTACGTCGACGGTTTTTGCGTCAACGCTTTTTGCGTTGAGTGTTACATGCACAACCTTTTGATTTAGAGTTTAAAATTATTTTGTTCTACATTCTAAGATCCGTTAGGCTGCCGATATATGAATTTAATATTAATTGCGCGTATTTGTGTGTAGAGAGATGTTTAAATTAATAGAAAAATTATATTAAAGTCGTTGTTAGTGGTCGTCCAGTCGTCGAAATTCGACCACAATATGTGTTATAGTATAACTAGATGTTCCCGCGTTTATCGTTACTGCGCCACCCCCGTGGGTCGTAACGTGGTGTTATATAGCCTATAGCCTTCCTCGATAAATAGGCTATCGAATACTAAAAGAATTTTTCAAATCGACTCAGTAGTTCCTGAGATTAGCGCGTTCAAACAAAAAAACTCTTCAGCTTTCTAATATTAGTATAGATATCAGCCCTGTAGTAAATTGTCCCAATACTGGGCACGGGTCTCTTCTCCGTCTGAGAAGGTATAGACCATAGTCCACCACGCTGGCCCAGTTCGGGTTGGCAGACTTCACATATCTGCAAGAACATTGTATAGAACTCTCAGACATGCAGGTTTCCTCACCATGTTTTCCTTCACTGTTAAAGCGAGCGATAATTAACTATTTAATACGCACATAACTTTGAAAAGCCCGACGCGCCTTGGGATCGAACTCGAGACCTCTTCGTGGCAGTCCAACGGTCCCTAGACCTGCTTTAAAAGACCTTGTTCGTCATTATTTACTCGTAAATACGCGATGTAACCGGTGTCGCGGTAACACATGACCTTGTACAGTCTCAAGGTGTGACTAAATGAGTGGATATCATAAGACGCTGTAATTTAACGCACGCGAGTGTGTACTCGGCTTAATTGCGCGCACGTGGCGTGTGCACCGACCTTAAGCCGCACTTCGAGAACTCAGGTGATACTCCGTAACATATGTCTAATTAATATTGTCTTACCAACTGACCCCACAGACGCTGTCCTGTCTTAGACGAACTGTCAAACTCACGAGGTTAAAATATTTGTCGGCCACTATGGCGTAGTGGTTAGTGTAACCGACTGCCACGCCTGAGGTCGCGGGTTCGATTCCCGCACAAGTCAAACATTTGTGTGCATGAACATGAATGTTTGTCTTGGTCTGGGTGTTTCTACGTATAATATGTATGTATTTACAAAAAAAAGTATATATGTAGGTATGTTTATCCATTGTCTAGTACCCATAGTACAAGCTTTGCTTAGTTTGGGCTAGATGGTGTAGTGTGTATGTGGTAGAATATTATTATTATTATTATTATTTATTAAGTTTTCCGAAATTATCTAATTTTCTGCGCAATTTTCTTAACTGTTCTTTCCGTAAGAACCTTCTAGAAAGTATTAGAAAACTTATATTATATATTCTACTAGCTGTTACCTGCGACTACGTCCGCGTAGATTTTAACTAAAAAGTGTTTGTTACCGCGGAACGCTATTTTTGTTCTAAAATCAAAGTAGCCTAAGTTACTCGTTATAACATCAGCTATCTGCCAGTGAAAGTCCCGTCAAAATCGGTTCAGCCGTTTCGTAGATTAGCCGGAACAAACAGACTGACAGTACCTTATATACTTTCATATGCATTCGATAAAAAGCTGTTGTTTTGACGTTACAAACAGACACTTCAATTTTATTTATTTGTATGAAAGGCTATATAAAAGGCTGATCGACACTTGCCGAGACTAGCGGACTGGTCTTTATTTTTGGAAAGAACAAGCATTGCAATTCAACTTGCCAATGCGGCCAGTCTTCTGGGCACACTACCAGTCGACTGTGATACGGAGGCATTCTATGACACCATATTTTTTTTTTTTTCTCCCATATCACAATTAAACACAAAAGTACAATGTTGCCAATAAAAGGTATTGGGAGACTGGTTTCCAAGCTAGGTAAAAACCTATCTACCTATTAGAGGGTTTCACTTATAGGTATTACTTCTAACTCTTTCATATTGATAATTATATTAAACTAGCTGACCGGACAGACATTGTCCTGTCTTAGACGAATTGTCAAACCCGCGAGGCTAAAATAGTCGTTTAGTTTTCTGAAATTATCTAATTGTCTGCGCATATTTCTGAACTTTTCTTTGTCTGTCAGTTAAATCGACCGATAGATGACTATTTAAAAAGTACTATCGACTCCAGCGACGGATGACCACTCCAAAGGTTAAAATCGCATAGCAGGCCAACACTTGGTATCCGTACCCGTGACACGCCCCTTTCTTTGTTTGAGTATTTTACACTTTACATTGTTTACTGATTCTAAGGCGATACAAACTCAACTGGTCAACATGTGCAAGCGAAAATTTTTCTGAAATGGTCATCCGTCGCTGGAGCCGATAGTACATAACTTGGAAAATCAGAGTTATCTAGGGATCAAACTGGAGACCTCTGCATGGTAGTTCAACGTTGTCCCACTACGCTATCTATATTTATTTTATTATTTTTGCGACGCACTAAACCATTTGTGGAACACGTATTAGTCAAAATTCTACCTGTTATTGTGTGGTTGTAAATAACAGACTGTTCGTATATATAATTATATAGACATTAGATCTAATTATATACTATTATGTACTTATGTATGTAGCAGAGACGAACGTACGAAAATGTTGTACAAAATTAGTAAGATATATGTTTGAACGTGCTGACCCGCGCAGCTTCATCTGCTTCACTTAAGAGAATTTTACCCGTTTTTGCAATATTTTTCATTGATACTCTGCTCCTTGGTCGTAGCGTGATGTTATATAGCGTATAGCTTTCCTTAATAAATGGCCTATCCTATAAGTAATAGATGTTGATACAGTAAACATGTTGCATGTGGTGTTTACCTATAATTAGTTGTGCAGTTAGATTTAAGACACAAAGACTTGTATGTTCCTATCTGTATTATATAATTATAATAATAATAATATTCTATCACATACACACAACACCATCTAGCCCAAACTAAGCAGAGCTTGTACTATGGGTACTAGACAATGGATACACATACATATATACTATTTTTTTTGTAAATACATACATATTATACATAGAAACGCCCAGACCAAGACAAACATCCATGTTCATGCACACAAATGTTTGACTTGCGCGGGAATCGAACCCGCGACCTCAGGCGTAGCAGTCGGTTACACTAACCACTACGCCATCGAGGTCGTCACAACTGTTGGTAAACCTTAATAAAATAAATAAATAAACACTATAATAAATTTTTATTCGAACCAGTAGTTCCTAAAATTAGCGCGTTCAAGCAAACAAACAAATTCTTCAACTTTATAATATTAGTATATAGATATGATCAACATGGTCACAGTACACAAGCTATAATTTACAAACTATCTGTATATAGTATTAAGTTGTTGTCTGTATATTAATACATGAAGCAAAAACTTGTATCCGTTTTGACAAAAATTGCGCGGACGGACGAGTATGAAATTTGGCACAGTTAAAGTTTATATGGAGAAGGAGGGGCGAATCCTAATATTTATATAAAATATGTTAGATGTTACTAGCATCAACAAAAATACGGTAACAAAAGAGCAGGTTACATAAATAATACTTTATTGTCAGATCATGTATTTTATTTTTGAAGTGAAAACTTCTTTAGCGGCGTTGTGCACTTTTTTCTTATGGGCAAAAAATTTTAAACTCGCGTCAGGACACGTGACCTGATCGAAAATTCTTAAGACGGAGGGAGAATTGTCATGTTTGTTTACGATAGCGCAATAAATGAATATTGTATTTTACCACATAAATGATAGTACTTTTATACTGATAATTAAAGCAATTCGTGCAAAATTATTCCCTAACCATTCCAAAATATCAAAAGTGCACAACGTTAATATTCAAGTTTTCACTTCTGCCGGCACTCCCGGAGTGCAACCCGTTGATTTTTTACCTCAGGTAGTAAATGTACTCTATATGTTCAAAATAAAAGTGGCAACCCTATGTGGATCACGCACATATTTGTTCTCAAACCCACAACACTCGCGCTGTGGCTAGCGAGGTGACTGCTGAAACCACATACATAACAAATTAAATAATTTATATTGTTTTGCGGCAACATATATTAAAGAACGTTAATGAGTTTTTAACCAATTTACAAATGGAGGATGTTACGTATTAAATATGTACTAAGTCATTAGTTCCCAAAGTGGTCCACGTGGACCCCCAGGGGTCCACGGGAGACTCGACGGGGGTCTACGTTGGTTGATAAAATATGGGGGTGCACAATTCGTAAGCGGGGGTCCACGAAAATTTATTTGCTTTCGATATTCCATGTTTTACGATTTTTCGGTAGAGAATTATAAAAAAAGGTCAGCCTGCCTTTTTTACTTGCATGAACTTGTTTAACTGCCTGTCCACCGGTACCAGCTGAATTTTGAAAGTGGTCTTTGAGAAAAAGGTTTGGGATCCTCTGAGTACAGAGGATCCCAAACTTTTTTCTCAAAGAAAATTTTAATTACATAAGTAATTTAAATTTTTGACTACTTAGTAAAGTAGTCAAAAATTTAAATTACTTATGTGCGATGAAGACATAAGTGTCCACACTAAAAAGATTGAGCTCACACATTAAATAAACGAACGTATTTTTTTTAGAGTTCCTAACATTTTAACATCTTTACTTTACTTTACATCTTACCTAATAATATAATCAATGTGAATGTGAGTTTGTTTGTTACGCTTTCACGCCTTAACTACTCGACCGAGCATCATGAAACTTCGCATACACGTTGTCAGTAGAACAGACAAGGACATAGGGTACCTTTCATCCAGAAAAAGTACCGTTATTTTTTAACATTGACTCATACCTCTGCGCGGAAAGGGGAGTGGAGAGGTTATGTCGAGCTCACCCGGGATAAGATGGAATGTCTCGGGTAATACCGACTAAACCTACCACGGTGCCAACTGGCTGCCTTGAGCGGTGGGTGGGTCGCTGGAACTAAAACTACATCAGCGACCCACGCACCGGTGCTCAACGTAGGCAAGAAATGTCTAAACTACATATACTATTACTATAATATTATACTATTTATATTTATGTTTACACTTTCCCCGACGTTTCGGTTGCTTTTCAGCAGCCATGGTCACGGGGAGACTAACATGGCAGTTCTCTCAATGTTCCAGTGTAGTTATTTCTTCAGTGTATTCAGTTCTACGTAATATAATTCTCTAAAGATTCTGTGTTTCTACGGGAAAATTCCTAACAGTAAAACACTTCAAGGGCGAAGTTAATAATCTTTATCTATATATTAATACGTGAAGCGACAACTTTGGATCCCTTTTTACGAAAATTGGGCGGACGGAGGAGTATGAAATTTCGCACATTTATAGTTTATACAGAGAAGAAGTGACGAATGCTAATATTTTTTTAAAAATGCTTTAGAAATACATTAAATTAATGAAAAAACACTACACGCACATAACCATGCATTTGACACACGCAGTCGAAGCGTGTAACTATGGTTACATATATCAATATATAATGACATTATATCAGCAATATCTTACAGGCAAACTTTGGTCGAATTTCGAGCACTAGGCGACCGCTAGTTTCTATAAAAATGTCTAAGTACTTCTTCGACATGTGAATTTATGACGGCCTCGATGGCGTAGTGGTTAGTGTAACCGACTGCCACTCCTGAGGTCGCGGGTTCGATCCCCGCACAAGTCAAACATTTGTGTGCATAGACATGGATGTTTGTCTTATCATGAAGTCTTTCTTTTTTGTTAAAATTTTTGTTTAGATTATAATAGATTTCTGCCAAGTAACGCCTCATTCAATTCAATATACTTCTTATTCTTATATCAGCTGCTGTGTGTATTTATTACATTAGTTCATAATACAATTTCAGAATTAAAAGTATACTTGCATAAGTTTAAGTACCGGTATTACCATACCAAAAAAAGGAAATGTCACTCTGGTATTTGTCGTATATTAAAAGTTGTGCTCTCGTTTACCATAGACTACTTGACATAGTATTTATACTGTTATACAAACTGCTTTCTTACACTGAAAACGTTTTTAACTGTTGTCTATGACTTGTCAAGTTTAGAAAACATTTGTATGTGCGGTTTTTTAGAAATATTATGGTTTCTTAAATATTATATAAGTGGTCTTAAATTTCTCCATTTTAAATAGTCTTTTGTTGCAATATTGTTTATCGACTATTACATTGTAATATTAACTGTATATTAACTGCCTCTGTGGCGCAGCGGTAGTAATGCGACTGCTGTGCATGAGGTCTCGGGTTCGAATCCTGGGTCGGGCTAACAAAACATTATTGGGGATTTCTGTTAAGAAATCTCAATAACAGCCCGGAGTTAGGAAGTTGGCGGTGTTAGACACCCCCGTGCCTCGGAAAGCACGTTGCGCCGTTGGTCCTGCGCCTGATCTCTTTCTCCGGTCGTGTCGGATTACCGTCCCATCCGATCATGAGAGTTAGGGAACAGAGAGTGCACTTGTGTTTGCGCACACGCTTGTGCACTATAATATCTCCCGCGCCGATGGCTAGTCTACGTTAAGAGGATACACTGAAAAAATGCACTAACTTTCATCGAATAGTATAGGACTATGAGAAGACCAATTAGTCTAGAATTTTGATATAGGTAAATTGATGTCTTTAACTAGAATTTCCTAGCTCATAAACACGATATTGTGATTTTGGCTCGATCATAATTATTTTCGAAAACACCACTGAAAATTACTATTTTTGAAATTACAAGCAAGTTACACTATCATTATGCTTAGGAATTACTCAAATATATTCGTAACATCAATATTAGTAATTTGCTAGCTCATTATTTCCATAACTAAAACTAATAATTTTTAAATAATATTTTAAGATTTTAACAAACAATTTCTAAGCGCTCTCGATCATTGCGGGCGCATCGCAATTTTAGACCTTATGACCGCTCTTTAAGGATTGATACACAATAAGTGTCAATGAGTACAGGCGTCACGTTTCGCAGTGTCCCCTTAAGTTTTCCCCTTTCTATAGCTGCAATTTTATGCCTAAATGCCAGCCACTGTGCATATGTAGGTATGTTCAGTCGCCTGTAATATTCCAAGGATACCTTAAGGTCTAAAATTCTGTGAACACTCGATATAGAATGAATATGAATGAACTAGATGTCGTTGTACATACATTCTAACATCACAACATACATCTATTCTAATAGAAAGCCTCAATAACTTTTCACGACTCGGCATACAAACCTTCTCGATCAGATCGGAGGCGTTCTGGACAAAAGCCAGGTTAAGAGCACCTTGACCCGACGGGCGTGTATGAGGAATGTGATGAAAGTGAATGAAGCCAGAGAAGTGTGCCAGGATCGTAGCAAATGGAAATCCGTAGTCTCTGCCTACCCCTCTGGGAAACAGGCGTGTATCTATGTATGAATGTATGTATGTATGCATACGAACCATAGACTATACGATCAACATCAAACATGACTGCAAACTAAAATACCAAAGAGGTTGTTAAACAAACGCAATCCGTACGATCTGTTAAAAAAGAAAAACATAGCAACCTCCCGCCAAATATTCAAAGCCGTAAACCAATAAAAAAAATAGAAACTATAACGTTTTCGAATTCTAATTGGAATTCAAATAAAGAACTGTTTAATTAAGCTACCGGTGCGCGTGCTGTCAAGTAAACATGACAAGCCGGACTGACGTGACTGCTTGTTGAACTCAAATCGAGTGTTTAGTCAATATTGACTTCGAATTTTCACCGCTTACGGGAAACGGTTTTTTTCTTAAATTAATCTAGTTTTATGGTATATGTAACTAAGTGTTTACATCACTACATATTATAAAACAAAGTCTTCCACCGCGTCTGTCTGTCTGTTCGCGATAAACTCAAAAACTGCTAAATGGATTTTCATGCGGTTTTCACCAGTATAGACAGTGATGCATGAGGTTTAGGTGTATAGGTTTGTTAAGGTTTTGTGTATTATACTTGGTTGAAATATGACGGTAATTGTTGAAAATGCCGGAAAACGTCAAGCCGTCTGGGAGTTTTCATCGAAAACGCTGTCTAATCCGCTTGAGATATAACAAAACATATCCGTGCGAAGCTGGGGCTCGCTAGTAATCTAATAATATCTGCCCTGTAAACTAACAGCCCCACTGCTGGGCAAGGCCTCTTCTCAGTATGAGAAAGCTAAGGCCATAGTCCACCACGCTGGCCTAATACGAGTTGAACTATATCTTCGACAACAGTATGTAGAACTCTCAGACATGCAAGTTTCCTCACGATGTTTTCCTTCACCGTTAAAGCGAGCGATAATTTACTATTTAATACGCATATAACTTTGAAAAGTATTTGCGTTTAGGATCGAACTCGAGACCTCTGCTTGGCAGTCCAACGGTTTCCCACTAGGCTATCGCTCCTTGATTAATACGTACTTTCAAATTCGCGTAGTAGAATATTAATCTTAGTAAGATTTAAAAAAATTAAGTTGCTTTCGCCAACGACAGCAATTTTGTTATTAATGTGATAATTTAAAATCACAGTTACATAAACATAGCCTTTTTTATTTGAACTATTCATGACTATTATTTGTCCGCGATTTCGTCCGCGTGGAATAGATACTATGAGCAGTATTTTAAATATTTTAGGATGTTTATTTTGCAAATAATACACATGCAGACTTCTGAAGGCATTTTTACTAATCACACATACACATGTTTCCAATAAATATACGTACAGTAAACATAGACAGATTTGTTTGGACTTCCGTACGAACTTTCATCTCCTATTTCATCCCTACACAGGTCCAAATTTCAAAAACCTGATTTTACAAATATTTATTGAAGTGAAATCTTCTTTAGCGGCGTTGTGCACTTTTTTTGTGATGGTTAAAAAATGTTAAACTCGCGTCAGGACACGTGACCTGATCGAAAATTCGTAAGACGGAGGGAGAATTGTCATGTTTGTGTACGATAGCGCAATAAATGAATATTGTATTTTACCACATAAATGATAGTACTTTTATACTGATAATTAAAGCAATTCGTGCAAAATTATTCCCTATCCATTCCAAAATATCAGAAATGCTCAACGTTAATATTCAAGTTTTCACTTCTGCCGGCACTCCCGGAGTGCAACCCGTTGATTTTTATTTCATCATTATCATCATCAGGCTATAATAGTCCACTGCTGGACATAGCCCTCCCCCAAAGAGCGCCATAGCGCCCTGTGAAGACAGGGCGCTATGGCGCTCTTGCATGGCAGGCAGATGCTGGATGCGGCAAGCTGAAGAGCTTGCCGCATCCAGCATCTGCCTGCAGTATTATCAATATTTATTTACTTCTTATCAAATACCTAAATACAAAGTTTCATGGTTTTATCTTCAATAATGACGAAATCCCGTACAAACATTCATCCATAATTTCAACCCATTTTTACAACAAAAGGTAACCTATGTCCTTTCCCAAGATCTACTCTATCTCTGTACCAAATTTCATTAAAATCGGTTTAGTGGTTTAGGCGTGAAAGCGTAATAGACAGACAGACAGTTACTATTGCATTTATAATAAGTAGGGATTAAATGTAAAGTCTTAAAGCTATTTTTTTGCTATATCAGCAATATATTATTATGATTGGTATGTTTATTAAAGACAAAAATATTGCTCGGTAGCGCAGTGAGTAAAATTGTCGGACGTTTTGGTATTGGAGTTCATGTCAAATATTTACATATTTACATGTTAAATATTGTGAAAGCTTTCGTGTTTTTTAGAAATAAAAATATGTTTACTTGCTTTCGTTCTTTCTTTCAAAAAATTCTCATTAGTATCACGGAGTTTGAAACTGTGCCCGATAGGTGGAACACTGCTCGGGTGGCGCAGTGGTCTAAGTGGTCGCCTCGCCGCTGCCTCTGCACCAAGTGTTGTGGGTTCGAATCCCACGCGGGACAAACATTTTTGTGATTACAAATGGTTGTTCAGAGTCTGCGTGTTCTTTGTGTCCGTTGTTTGAATGTTTGTAAAGTCCCCGCGACACAGGAATTATTTCTAGTGAGGAAGAAGTATAAAAAAAAAGATTACTGATTTTTTGGGGGAATGCTTTGACGCATACCTCTCCGCGGGGCGACGGTGAGGTTGTCGGGCTCACCGGGGAAAAGGTAATACCGACTACACCTCCCACGGTGTTCCACAACATAACCTTAGATAGATTAATACATACATACATACATAGATTCACGCTTGCTTCCCAGAGGGGTAGGCAGAGACTACAGATTTCCATTTGCTACGATCCTGACACACTTCTCTGGCTTCATTCACTTTCATCACATTCCTCATATACGCTCGTCGGTTCAAGGAGCTCTTAACCTGGCCTTTGTCCAGAACGCTTCCGATCTTATAGAAAAACGTTCGCCTAGGTTTTCCTCTTGCGACGGTTCCATTCACACTAGCCTTAAAAACTTTCTTAGTCAGTGTTTCCTCGTCCATTCTTTCTACATGTCCAAACCAGCTTAATATACCCTTTTCAGATAGATTAATATTACGTATTTAAGCAAACACATTACAACAAATTAACCTCCAGTTAAAAAATTTACAGCTAAAATTATAAGCACTTTTTTGCGATCAATTTGGCCAAACACTCATTAGTCGATATACGAGCGATCAATCAAACACATCAAATGTAATCATTTTTGCCAATTACCAAAAAGCTTGTAATCAACTTTTTTGTAATGTAATCATTAATTTTAAAAGTAATTTATGCAAAAAAATCTTGTAAAGTAACGATTTTGTTAATAATAATAATATCAGTCCTGTATTAAACTGTCCCACTGCTGGGCACGGGCCTCTTCGCACTGTGAGAAGGGTGAGCCTATAGTTCACCACGCTGGCCCAGTGCGGGTTGGCAGACTTCACATATCTTCGAGAACATTATGTAGAACTCTCAGACAAGCAGGTTTCCTCACGATGTTTTCCTTCACCGTTAAAGCGAGCGATAATTAACTATTAAATACGCACATAACTTTGTCGTCAGAGATGCACGCGTTAGGATCATCGATACATCTGCGTGGCAGTCCGGTCAGGGGAACAGAAAAGTTCATATTCACAGATTTCCTTTTCTAAAAGTTAGTTTTGAATCGGTTCAGTAGTTTTAGAGATAAAGTACCTACCAACAAACAAACAGACTGTAGTTAAAATCACGTAATTCCATGGAAATCCAACAGTTTTCTCGTACTCATATACCCGTTACTTGCGTACATATGTACGTATCGATGTTTTATTAGTTAAAGCAATATTGACAACGAAAGTCTGCCATGTTTGTTCAGAGATTTCGCGCCAAATGAACATCGTTTACCTTGTCTATGGTTTCCGTTTTGTTTGAATTTGAAATTATTTTTAACGATAATTGATTCGATTTTCGAATTCCTTTTTTTTTAAGTCGTTTTTGATACATATCTATATTAATATTATAAAGCTGAAGAGTTTGTTTGTTTGTTTGTTAGCTTGAACGCGCTAATCTCAGGAACTACAGGTCCGATTTGAACATTCTTTCAGTCTTAGAAAGCCCATTTATCGAGGAAGGCTATAGGCTATATATCATCACGCTAAGATCAATAGAAGCGGAGCACCAATGAAGAACGGCGGGTTTTTTTCCTTTTGAGAGCTTCCGCTGCGTGCGCTGCGTAAACAGTTAAAGTTTCGCAAAAATCATGTATGACAGAATTGTTCCCTTTAAAAGTCATAAAAAAAAAGTCCGCGACAGCATATTATGTCTATCTTTTAAGGTTGGCTCACTATAACCATTTTCATGCTAACCAAATTTGTTCTAAAATAATGCATTATGTGCAAAGGTGTTTTTATAAACATGATATTAATCCTTATCAAAATAAGTACGTTATTCATCACAAATATTTATTTTAAAATAAAGTTGCCCTTTACATCATTCCATTTCAATGAATATCTTAGGAGATATCGTAGTTTTAAAATAACATCGCAGCAAAATAATTACCCATTACAGACATACAAACGATGTTTCTCCTGGTTTATTCTGCGTGATTTTAAATTAGCACTGTAGGTATATTTATAAAATTTTGTTCAATGGTTCTTATGTGGTTCGTGGATTTAACAAAGAATGTTTCAGCTTCTTTAAAATTATATTATAGGTGCCTACAACCCACTCTCTCTCTTATGTGACGCAGGCGAAGTTGCGCGGGTCAGCTGTCTATACTAATATTATAAAGCTGAAGAGTTTGTTTGTTTGTTTGTTGATTTGAACGCGGTAATCTCAGGAACTAGTGGTTCGATTTGAGAAATTCTTTTACTGTTGGATAGCCTATTTATCAAGGAAGGCTATAGGCTATATAACATCACGCTACGACCCACGGGGGCGGCGCAGTAATGATAAACGCGGGTGAAACCGCGGGAACATCTAGTATATAATAAAACTATATACTAGATGTTCCCGCGGTTTCACCCGCGAATTGTCATGTTTGTGTATGATAGCGCAATAAATGAATATTTTATTTTACCACATAAATGATAGTACTTTTATACTGATAATTAAAGCAATTTATGCAAAATTATTCCCTAACCATTCCAAAATATCAAAAATGCACAACGTTAATATTCAAGTTTGTACTTCTGCCGGCACTCCCGGAGTGCAACCCGTTGAATTTCTTGATTTATTGATGGTATGTATTGTTGACAGTCATTGATGCGTTCCATGTCCGTGGAGCAGCGGTGGCAGGACCTGGCGTCGCTGTTGACCATCCCGCCACCCCCGCCGCCGGAACAGTACCAACACTACCATCACCATCACCATCAACACCCGCATCCACATAACATCACGTGAGTACTACATCGATTGTTCGATAAACTTTCGAATGATTTTCGATTGTTGGTTCGAGAATTTTTTACTATTAGCAGCCGCATAATATCACGTGAGTAGCACGTCGATTGTTTGGTAAATATTCGAATGGTTTTCGATTGTTGGTTCGAGAATTTTCGAGGATTCGAATGTCTAGTAATATAATAATAATTGGTATGTCATAACTTATAACTATTTATAAATTGTACAGTACGAATTATCTATATATTAATGCGTGAAGCGAAAACTTTGGATCCCTTTTTACGAAAATTGGGCGGACGGAGGAGTATGAAATTTCGCACACTTATAGTTTATACAGAGAAGAAGTGACGAATGCTAATATTTTTTTTAAATTATGCGTAAAAATACATTAAATTAATGAAAAAACACTACACACACAAAACCATGCATTTGACACACGCAGTCGAAGCGCGTAACTATGGTTACATATATCAATATATAATGACATATTTCAGCAATATCTTACAGGCAACCTTTGGTCGAATTTCGAGCACTAGGCGACCGCTAGTTCAAATAATTATCCATAGATGAGTCGGATGACGATTCGAATTAATTACAATGACATCCAAAAATTCATATCGGTACAACGTATGTTGTATAGTTTTAATTATTCGAGTAATTATCCATTGTCGATTCGAATGGGGAGTCGAATTATCAGAGATTTGAATAGTTACTAAAACAAACAGCTTAATGTCAAAGACTTTTATTGTCGGCCTCGATGGCGTAGTAGTTAGTGTAACCGACTGCCACGCCTGAGGTCGCGGGTTCGATTCCCGCACAAGTCAAACATGGATGTTTGTCTTGATCTAGGTGTTTCTATGTATAATATGTATGTATTTACAAATAAAAAAATTGGAGTAGTCTTTGAGGACTGCCGATAGAAGTGAAAACTTTAATCCTTGTATAAACCAAAAATAATTCAAAAATGAAAAGCTTTCGGTAACGATGACGTGAGTTCCATGATTTTTGTTCACTCAAGAAGTGCTCAACGCGCCTAAAGAAGTTTTCACTTCAAAAAGGTATATATGTTATCCATTGTCTAGAACCCATAGTACACGCGCTGATAAGTTTGGGTTAGATGGTGTTGTGTGTGTGATAGAATGTTATTATTACTTTTTAGCATCGATCAAATATACCATAGATGCACGATCTTAGCTCGAAAAACGGCCCCAACAAAAATGTGCATAAATCAGTCGTATGCGCTATATTATGCACCTGTCCCACTCACTCTTGAGTGCGCTGCCCGTAAGTGAGAGCGAAACGACACCACTACTACGGCGGAGACCGTACCATATACTTAGTACGCTTGCGTATCGCGAGTAACACACTTAGGACGCTTTACATTGACGCGTTTTAACTAAACTATTACAAAATGTTTCTCAGTGGGCGTTCAATGGTTATTCCGGTTTATTTCCTGGATTGCATAATAAATGCAGACACTTATAAGTAAGTAGTACTGGTCAGTGCCACATATTGACGCGGTTTTTGTATGAGAATGTGCATCTATGGTATATTTGATCGAAGCTTTTTAGTAATTATTGTCAAGCAAAATATTGGTATATAAGTTTATGTGACTTTGTATATAAAGGCCCTTGTCGATGGTGACTGTTAGTAAAGTCAACACACACGAACTTCGACTCCGTAATTTGTCGATCACACAAATCATTGTCCCACGTGAGGCGCTCATAGCCAGTTGCACTCACTGATCGGTAAACGATTAGCGAGGTTAAGCAACGTTGGGTGCGGTCAGTCTATAGATGGGTGACCGGTTACCACTAAGCGACAGACGATCATCGTGCCATTCGATGTGCTCAGCCAACACCTCATGGTCTTAGGCCTGGTCAAAGGTCGGGGTGGAGCTAGAAATTCAGTGAGTATACATTATATTAATTTTGAGGCGCTCATAGCCAGTTGCATTCACTGATCGGTAAACGATTAGCGAGGTTAAGCAACGTTGGGTGCGGTCAGTCTATAGATGGGTGACCGCTTAGCGGTATTTCATCTGAGCGTCTCCGTGCTTCGGAGGGCACGTAAAACGTCGGTTCCTGTTGTTGTCAAATTGACAGCAGTCGTTAAGCCATGTCAGAGGCCTACGGGCGGCTTGAACAACTCTTGACAACAGGTTGGCCACTAAACAAGCGAAAAAAAAAAAATTGTTTGTCTGTAATGTCGGTTTATGGACAATAGTTTAACGTGACAACGTCACGATCGTGCCTTTCGCTCGCTCGTATAGTGCTATCGCTCCGATCGTAACGTTACAATGCGCGTAACGTTACAATGAGCGTAACGGGACAATGAGTCATTCATTTTAGTGCGTGCAGCCGGTGTTCATCGATTTATTAGACGTTGTCACGTCAAAAAGAAGATTGTCCCACGTGGGATTTGAACCCATAATATTCATTGCATCGGCAGCGGCGAGATGACCGGTTGCCTATTGTACTATCCATGCAGACAATAATGTGTATTTGTAATGTTTGCAGGGCGCACGGCGCCGCTGGTGGCTATCCGCCGAATTATCACGCGACTCTGCCACCTCCAGTGCCTGAAAAACACCCGGACGCATACGGTAACTATCATTTATACATACATACATAGATTCACGCCTGTTTCCTAGAGGGGTAGGCAGTGACTAAGGATTTCCATTTGCTACGATCCTGACACACTTCTCTGGCTTCATTCACTTTCATCACATTCCTCATAGGTACACGCCCGTCGGTTCAAGGAGCTCTTAACCTAGCCTTTGTCCATTTGTCATTTATATACTTAACTAATTCTTACCAGCGAGTTCTTCCGAACTCGCTGGTAAGAATTCACCTGGAATGGTGAAATTAAAAAAAGAAGTCTAACAAAAATTGGAGCAGTCTTTGGGGACTGCCGATAGAAGTGAAAATTTTAATCCTTGATCATAAACATTTCTTTATAATTCAAAAATAATTTAAAAATGGAAAGCGTGGAAGCGTGACGATGACGCGAGTTCCATGATTTTTGTTCACCAAGAAGTGCTGAACGCGCCTAAAGAAGTTTTCATTTCAATAACTAATATAATAAATGTGAATGAGTTTATTGTGTGTTCACGCCTTAACTACTCGACCGATCATCATGAAATTTCGCAAGTAACACAATATCAGAGGCATAGAAAAACACATAGGGTGCCTTTCATCCAGAAAATAGTACTGTTATTGACCTCCTCCGTCTGTCGTATTCCTCATGTCTGAGGGTCGTGACTATGTGGCCGGAGTGAACGTTCCTGCACACGATGCCGTCACCGCGCCGTCGCCGCGCCGACGCCGCGCAATTACACTGCAGATACGAGTCGCGCGAAGCCCGCCACCGCGCCGCCTCCGCGCGCGTTCCCTCTGTTTGATTCATTCCATTACCGGCCGTTACGCACGTGCACGTTCGTACGCGGCCGGTAATGGAATAAATCAAACAGAGGGAACGCGCGCGGAGGCGGCGCGGCGGCGGCGCGGTGGCGGGCTTCGCGCGACTCGTATCTACAGTGTAATTGCGCGGCGTCGGCGCGGCGACGGCGCGGTGACGGCATCGTGTGCAGGAACGTTATCTCCGGCCACTCAGAGAGCATCGTAGATAGTGCATTCGAGTGTGGTGCGAATTTGGTCGGACCAACGCATCGGGCTGCGGCCCCTCGCTCTTTTTCCTTCCACTTTGCCAGTGACCACTAGTTTTTCGAGATTGTCTCCGTCTTTTCTAGCAAGGTGTCCGAAGTACTCAAGAATACGCTTGAGGCAGATGGTTGAGAGCCTTGTTTTAATTTTCAGCTTGGCAAGTATGGATGCGTTGGTACAGAATGCTGTCCATTTGATCCGTAGCATTTTCCTCCAACACCACATCTTACTGACCTAACCTACATTTAAGGCGTGATTCCATTAGGCAAGTTACCTGCATGCAAATTGAAAATTGCATACAATTTGTACAAACCTGCGTACAACAAACTTATATGGGGTAGTTTGAACTTGTACATATTTTTATTCAAGTGACCTGCAAATTGAACGCGCTATCGTTAGTTGCACGTGTCGAATTTCGAACGAGTGACGTGTACACACATGATATCTATCGCTGTACAAATTATCGAAACATAATGTCTGTTAGGAGGTCGCACGAGAAAATCATTTTATTGAGGAGCACGTCTTCCACCCATGATGGCCATCACTTTACTCAATTGTTGAAAATCTCCACTTGTATGCAAGTGAAACCTGTAATAATCTTGTATTACCCAAAATAAGAACTAACTATGGCCAAAATGCCATAACATTTGCGGGAGCACAACTGTATAACAAAATTCCCGATGACATTAAGAAAGCAAAGTCGTTAAGTGTCTTCAAAAGAAGGGTGCTTGAGCTTATTAATGACGACCATTCCATTTTGGCTTGATTTTTTATAGTTTGTATTTTTTTTTCTTTTAAAACATTCCAAGCGTTTAACTTGGCCCACCGCACAAATTATCCATAGTTGTGGGTATCACATAGTTATAATATTACCTTTTGTTTTTGTTTTGGTACCTACGTAATATAATATGTATTGTGTTAACGGACTGATTAGTGTAATGCATTTGTTTGTATTTTCTTATGTAAGCGACATGTAATTGTCTTTAATAAGAAATAAAGAAATATTGAACCGAACCTGTGTGCAATTTGCACACTCTCGAAAACATGTTTCCAATGCAAGCAATTTGTACGCAAATGTGACGTCATACTTGCATGCAAGAGTTGCCTAATGGAATCGCGCCTTTACGCGTGCAAAGCTGTAGGCAAAATTTAGTAGCAAATAAATTCTTTAACATAATAAAACGATGTTCTACACTAATGTCAATTTAAATTTAATTAACAGAATTTACTTTATTGTAACTAATTTTTTTGTTTGCCATTACAGCGGGGGCCGCGGCGCCGCTAGATGGCGCTTACAAGGTGGAGTCGGCTCAACACCCGCAGCAACATGATCCTCTCTACTACCAGGTACTTGTAACAGAATATCGAGTCTTCGCCGTTTTTAGAGTTCCTTTGTCTGTCCGTCCGTCTGTCTGTTATACAACTTTCAACTCAAGAACCGTAAGAGCTAGAGACTCGCGGTCCACGCCAAAGAATCCGACCGACGTTGACTGCCTGAACGAACCAACCAATTGTGAATCTAAACCATCCAGGGATCCACCCAAACACACCCTTAAAGTTTTATTAAAATCGGTACAGCTGTTTAGGGAGATTATGACTAACGCGAGCGAAGCCGCGGGCAAAATATAATATTTAATGAAATTTTGTATTTTCAGAACTCTACGGCGGAAATGGCGGCAGGACCAACCAATCAGGATGGGTTTCTGCAGTCCATTCTTAATGATGAAGACCTTCAGCTGATGGACATGGCCATGAACGAAGGTAGGCCATATTTATTAATACTAAGGCCATATACAGCAGCGTATAGAAAGGTGTGGTCATATTGTAGGACCGTAATCCTAACTAATATTATAAATGCGAAATGAGTTTGTTTGTTTGTTACGCTTGCACACCTTAACTACTCAACCGATCATGAAATTTTGCATACACGTTGTCAGGGGTACATAATAGGACATAGGGTACCTTTCATCCAGAATAAATAACTTGCTAACCTAACCTTAACCTAACCTACATTTACGCGAGCGAAGCCGCGGGTGAAAACTAGTATATATATATATACAAGGTTGATTAAACGCCTGCAACACCAGAGGCATCACTTGTGCGTTGCCGACCCTTTAGGAAAGGAAGTGGGAAGGAGAAGGAGCGGGATAGGGGAAAGGTGGTGATTGGGCCTCCGGCACTCTCACTCACCGAACGGAACAACAGTAGGAATACTGGTATTTCACGTCGATATTCTGTGAGAGGGTAGTCCTTCCCCGGTCGAGCCGGCCCATTCATGCTGAAATCAGCGAAGCTCTACTACTCTAAAGGTCATGCACCTTAAAACGACAAAAATGTAGGAGACGTTGCCCCTCTGATACTTAGTATACATTATTACAGTAGCCAACAATCACGCCAAAGTGAGTCTTAATCTTAGCGCAATAAGAATGAAAACACAAGCATAACATTAGTTTGTAACACAAACAAGGATGCAATAAATAAACCCGTGACAACAATGAAAGACAACAGATGTTTATAAAATACGGTGATTGCGTTTTTTTTTTTTAAATTGTACCTGCCATCGCAGGGTGTTGCGCAAATCTCCCCTAACATTGTTACTTAGGGACCTTAGGTAGGTAATTAGGTTGACGCAGCTGTTTTTTATTTTTTTTAAATAATCCATACACTAACTACATACAAACATACTATGTCTACTGGTGTTTGCGTATTAAATTGATTTAATTTGTTTGAAAAAGTGATTTTCTATTTTTATCTTTATCGAGTTTTAAACCGTTTCGAATTAACACTGAGCCCATATAGTTTACCTACTCTGTCTATTTTAATGTCCATGGATCATAGCAACCTTGTATATGAAAAATAACCCATGTTTCCTATCCGCAGATCAAGAAACTTATTTTAAATTTTATGACTGTTTCCTACATTTAATTTATTTATTATTTAATCATATAAACAAAATCATAACTATTAAAATTCCGCCATGTCATTTTCGGGTTCACAAGTCAACCGAGTCAGCTGTTAGTGATGTTTAAGAATCGACTAGAATTTGCTGATCGATAAATAGAAAATTCTGTATGACCACAGCGTTCTGTTACACGCTGTATAGCTCACATATATGTATACATAGTGATAGATAGCGTAGTGGGATGCCGTTGGAGTGTTACGCAGAGGTCTTGAGTTCGAACCCAAGGCGCGCATCTCTGACTTTTTGAAGTTATATGCGTATTAAATAATTAATTATTGCTCGCTTTGACGGTGAAGGAAAACATCGTGAGGAAACCTGCATGTCTGAAAGTTCTATATAATGTTCTCGAAGATATGTGAAGTCTGCCAACCAGCACTTGGACAGCGTGGTGGACTATGGCCTAATCCTTCTTATAATGAGGAGAGATCTATGCCCAGCATTGGACAGCTTATATACAGGGCTGATATTATATCACTACATATTATAAAACAAAGTATTTACCGCGTCTAACTGTTCGCAATAAATTTAAAATCTACTGAACTGATTTTCATGCGGTTTTACAACAATAGACAGTGATTCATGAGGAAGGTTTAGGTGTATAATTTGTTAAGGTTTTGTATTACCCAAGCGAAGCCGTGGCGAGTCGCTAGTTATTTTATATAATAACTAGCTTTTGCGCGCGGACCCGCCCGCGTGGTACCTACATAAATAAAAAGTAGCCTATGTCCTTCCCCAGGTTTTAAACTATATCTGTACCAAATTTCATCTAAATCGGTTAAATGGTTTAGCCGTGAAAAGGTAACAGACAGACAGAGTTACTTTCTAATTTATAGTATTACTAGCTGTGCCCGTGGTCTCACCCGCGTCAGTGGTATTTTTGGTTACTGCGACGCTCCCGTGAGCCGTAGCGTGATGTTATATAGCCTATGTCCTTCCCAGGGTCTGAGGCTATCTCCATTCCAAATTTCATCAAAATCGGTTCAGCGGATTGAGCGTGAAAGGGTAACAGACAGACAGACCGACAGACAGACGGACAGAGTTACTTTCGCATTTATAATATTAGTAAGGACAGAAAGGATAATGTCCTCCCAACCAAATTTCGGTCACAGCGGCCAATCTTAACAGAGACTGGCCATCTGCGCAGGAGATATTATAGTGCACAAGCGTGTGCGCAAACACAAGTGCACTCTCTGTCCCCTAACTCTCATGATCCGATGGGACGTCACCGACTTGACCAGAAAGAGATCAGGCGCAGGACCAACGGCTTTATGTGCTTTCCGAAGCACGGATTAGTGCATTCAACCAAACAAACAAAATCTTCAGCTTTATAATATTTATATATATAATTCTTCTGTACGTGTGTTGACAGTGGACTCCTCCTAAACGGCTGGACCGATTTGAATGAAACTTTTTGTGTGTGTTCAAGTGGATTCGAGGATGGTTTAGATATGCTTTTTTTTTTCTCTCTTTTGTATTGGACAAGGTCTGTCGGGACAGCTAGTATTAGTATAGATTTTTAGTTTATTGCTTCAGTTAAATAAATAATTACACATTCTTGAGATAACTTTGTAAAGTAAATAAAACGTAACAGATATTATCTTAACAAATACTAATTAATTATAATATGATTACTTTCTACGCAGTAAGGTATTTATATATTAATACGTGAAGCAAAAACTTTGTATCCCTTTTTACAAAAATTGCGCGGACGGAGGAGTATGAAATTTGGCACAGTTAAAGTTTATATGGAGAAGGAGGGGCGAATACTAATATTTATATAAAATATGCATTAGAAATACATTAAATTAATAAAAAACACTACACGCACACAACCATGCATTTGACACACGCAGTCGAAGCGCGTAACTATGGTTACATATATCAATATATACTGACATATATCAGCAATATCTTACAGGCAAACTTTGGTCGAATTTCGAGCACTAGGCGACCGCTAGTATAAAGTAAACTGCCTCCGTGGCGGTAGTGAATGCGTCTGCTGTAGGTACATGAAGTCTCGGGTTCGAATCCCGGGTCGGGCCAACAAAAAGTTATTGGGTTTGCCCGCAAAAAAATCTCAATAGCAGCCCGGAGTTAGGAAGTTGGCGGTGTTAGACTTGGGTATTATACTTTTTTTTTGTAAATACCTACCGGCAAAAATTATAGGCATTTTATTTTAATCGAAAAAATCGAGAGCTTAAAGTTGCATTATTCGAATTACATAAAAAAAAATATTTAAAAAAATATCTGTAGTACAAGGAAAAGACCGTCAACGAGAGTAAATTTTTTTGTTTTTTTTTTGATATCCTATAATTTAAAAAAATTTTTTTTGTAGCTATTATAACTTAGCCTGTTACCTGATTCCGGCTTATCGTCGACTTCTGGGACAACCTTACCAAATGTTTAGTTTGGCTTTCCAGAGGACATGACTTAAATATTATTACAATTATACTGGGTGTAAGAGACGGCGTACCGAAAACTTTAGCAAGACGTCTTTCTATAAGTACTTATCACGACGCAAACTTCAATTATTAAAAAAACGCAAGATTTAAATGTAATGTAGATTAACATTATTACGCGGTACGCAATGGATTGCTACCAATACATCGCACTCGACGAATGAACTCTGCGTTCCGCGCGCATAAAAACAGCTGATCTATTTAAACCGCGACCATTTAATTACATTGCTGTATTGTAGAAAAATGTGACAGTCAGAAAAATGAAAAATTGCAGAAAAGGAATTGTGATTGTTGAAAAAAATTCCAACGATTTTTAACTCAGAATAATGGTCTGAATCTACTATTTCAGTTTTCGGTACACCGTCCCTTACGCCCAGTATATACCTATATAATTGTAAAAACTGTATATGTCGTTTTTAATGTTCTAAGCCACATCGTAAAGTAATTCGAATAACGATGTAGTTACTGTAGGAATTAAATCCGAAGAATCTTCCTGGTAGCTTTTTTGAAGTGAAAACTTCTTTAGCGGCGTTGTGCACTTTTTGTGATGGGTAAAAAATGTTAAACTCACGTCAGGACACGTGACCTGATCGAAAATTCGTAAGACGGAGGGCGAATTGTCATGTTTGTGTACGATAGCGCAATAAATGAATATTGTATTTTACCACATAAATGATAGTACTTTTATACTGATAATTAAAGCAATTCGTGCAAAATTATTCCCTAATCATTTCGAAAATATCAAAAATGCACAACGTTAATATTCAAGTTTTCACTTCTACCGTCACTCCCGGAGTGCAACCCGTTGATTTTTATTTAAATTAGACAACTTCCGCACTAGGAATAATTCCTGTGTCGCGGGGACTTTACAAACATTCAAACAACGGACACAAAGAACACGCAGACTCTGAACGAGCATTTGAGTTTGAATATTTGTTAAGTCCCCAGCAACACAGGATTTATTCCTAATGCGGCAGTAGAGTATTTAATTTTTTAAATCTTTCATCACTACAAATTATGAAACTAAGTCCCCCGCCGTGTCTGTCTGTCTCTTCGCAATAAACTTAAAAAGTACTGAACGGATTTTCATGCGGTTTTCACCAATAGACGGAGCGATTCATGAGGAAGGTTTAGGTGTATAATTTGTTAAAGTTTTGTACTACCCGTGCGATGCCGGGACAGGTCGTTAGTTGATATAGTTGTTCACGATGCGCCAACGCAACATCCCGAGTATGACCGAAGAAAACCGATTGCAACCGAGCGTATAAACTGAATAGACAATAGTAATAACAAAATCAACAAGATAAAAATATTTGTATAATCACGTCTATATTAAAGTGTATGTAACAAAAGATATTACAATTGTTATTTAATTCTTGTCGTAAAGTGACGTTTGAGAACATCGTGAATTAATCTGTGGTTTAAAAAAATACGCTATATTTTGAGTGTTGCTGCAGTATTAAATTCTTTTTAAATAGTAACGCATCCTTAATTTCTTTTTTTGAAAATAATCGCGAGTGTTTTTTTGTCGAAAAATAATGATCCTGTCTTTGTTTCATTGACGTTATATATTATTTAAACATGGGAATCTACTCGTATGTGTACAGACTATTTGTAATGCCGTGCTATATCGTCAAGTGATTAAAAAACAAATAACTCTGTGCATATAAAAACTCAATTGAACTTTAAAAAACTGTGTGTGAATAAATTATCGGTCTGACGTTCCGTTCCCGCCAATTGTGATTTTGACAATTGTGACAGTTGTTTTTTTCTTCATTTTCCGAGTCGAAAAGGTCTACTCATGCCATTCTTCCAAAGAACTGTAAAAAGTCGAAAGGTGCATAGCGAATGCAGTTTGTGTATGTGCCGATTCTGTATGGCATTGAGGAGACAAAGAACGACTTGCGATTCTCTGATAAAAGTGTCTACGTCAGTGCTTAAAAGATATAACTTTTGTTTGTATTCGTTTAAATATAGACTGTTTTTCGATCCTTGATGGCTGTGCTAATGTTTGACTAAGATAATTATAACAATGATGGTATTTGTTTAAAGATCATGAGGATTTAATATTTACATGTATCTTATGTTACACGTCATGGAATTTCCGAACGAATATGCAAGATGGCGTCGATCTGATGATTGAAATTATCGGTCCGATTTTTGATTTATCATCGATAACGGTGAAATATTAATGAGATATATAGAGAAGGATAAGCCGGATATATATTTTATATCGGATCGATTATAATATATAGGATTGAGGAGATTTTCGATGATACAATATGGATTTGACAGTTGCGAGTTATTACCCGCCGCCATTTTATTCTATGGCGCCCTACCTGAGCCCAATAATCTATCCTATGGATTATTTGAATGGTTACTACAATTTTTATGATGGTAAGTCTATCTCGGTTAGATGAAAAAGTTTATTGCAGCCTTCTTACGTTAACTCATAGAAGTAAACAAAATGGACACTGATAGCTCCGAATTTCAAACAGCTGCGATCCTATTGTGTATTTTATTTTATACTAGCTGTTACCTGTGACTTCATCCGCGTAGATTTTAACTAAAAAGTGTTTGTTTCCGCGGTACCCTATTTTTTTCTAAAATCAAAGTAGCGTAAGTTACTCCTTATAACATCAGCTATCTGCCAGTGAAAGTCCCGTCAAAGTCGGTTCAGCCGTTTCGGAGATTAGCCGGCACAAACAGATAAAGAGACAAAAATTTAAAAATAGATGTTTTTGTATAGGTACCTTATATACTTTCATATGCATTAGATAAAAAGCTGTTATTTTGACATTACAAACAAACACTTCAATTTTATTTATTTGTATAGACTAGAGGTTGCCCGCAGCTTCGCTTGCGTAGATGTAGGATAGTAACAGCACTTTTACACTTTGCCAAACGTTTGGGTTGCTTTTTCGTCTTCTTATGACCATGACTGCTGAAAAGCCTTTACAGCGTAGTCCAATACGTACTTCTTCACCTCATTGATTGATCTCAATTCGCAAGAATTGTGTTTCTCTCCTCTACCACTCTTAGTCGATCTATAATTTATGATAGCATTAGGTTTTATCCACGGCTTAGAGCAGCGATAGCTCAGTGGGGAGACCAACAGACTGCAATGCAGAGTAGTTTTTATTGTACATAAAAAAACAGTTTTATTTTTCTTTGCAATTTTAAAATTTTAGTAAATAATAAGATTAAATAATTTTTAATTTTTTACTTTTTATACTACTAAGTTGGCAAACAAGCATACGGCTCGCCTGATGGTAAGTGGTTACCGTAGACTACAGACGCCTGCAACACCAGGGGCATCACTTGCGCATTGCTGACCCAATAGCTACAGGCCTTAATAATTAGCGCGACAGTTAATTTAAAAACCTCTAAAACTAAAAAGTTCTAGTCTGAAAAGAAAAATTCTGTGTATGGCCGGCTTTAAGCGAAATCCCTTTAAGTTCGCGTATCTGTAATATCTGTATGTGAGTTCTACGTTCGTGCGTTTTATCACCCGGTCCATCCTTATCTACATATTCTATAACAATGCGTCATTTAGGGTCAGTTCACACCGAAACGCGACGCGACGCGACGACACTCGAAGAGGCCAATGATTTAGCGCTGCGCCGCGCGCCGCCGCGAGAGGCGCAGTGCTACGTGGTGCAACGTATTCTGAATTCTCACAATGAAATGTGTATCTTTTCGTGTAGTAAATAAAGTATAGTTTGAGCCGCTTTATTAAAATGTGCACGCAGCGTCGCGTCTCGGTGTGAACTGACCCTTACGCGATACTTCTATCTAAAGATAAGCGATGATAAAGTAAATCATTTTACATACCCCTCGCCCCTCATTACACCCCTCCGATATTTTCTTTTAACGCAAGTCATCGTGAGTATCACTTATTTCTGCTAATCATTAATATTTTTATTGTTTTTACCTGACTGCTTTATTTTTTTCGTGGGTGTATGTATGTCTGCTTGGTTTTTAAGCTGTGTAGGCTAATCGGCTGGACCGATTTTGATGAATGAGGTGTCGTTGGATGCGTCTTAATAGCGGGTTTGATATAGTTTGGATTCGATTCGATTTAGGAACGAAAGGTATTGGGCCTGATAACAGTATCGTGATGTTTTATTTATTACTAAACGGCGTTGCTCGCGTAAATATAAATTGTTAGGTTATATTAGTAACAGTAGTTTTTGAAGTGAAAACTTCTTTAGGCGCGTTGAGCACTTCTTGGGTGAACAAAAATCATGGAACTCGCGTCATCGTCACCGAACGTTTTCCATTTATGAGTTATTTTAGAATATTAACAATATGGGTCAATTCAGATCAGGCGGAAAAATGCTCGAGCATTTTTCAAGTGGTATTAAATATCAAGCTTATTCCATTTCATCAAACTCGTTACTAAGCAACGTTTTCCTTATTCCTCCCACCTTTTAAACCTTGTTATTTTAATTCCATTACGTTTCGTGAACGTGACTCTCCGTGATAAGATAAAGAAATTTTAGGTAGCCCCCTCCTTCACCCCTGGCCTCATACCTACCTCCTCTAACGCCCGTTTATCACCAGTCATCGTGAGTGGCGAATATTTTTGCCACCAGTAATCTTTTTTAGAAGGTCATTAGCGATAGTATCTATTTGTTTATAGTATTAATATTGAAGTACATATACATACATAAGTACATATGTACCTCGGCGAGCACGTTAAGCCGTTGGTCCCGGCTGCCGTGACCATCTATGGCAGTCGTTATTGGGAAGTCAGTGCCCTCTGATATCCTGACACTGGTCTAGCCTTAGGGTATCGGGTTGCGGAGGTCACGTGGCAGTCGCTCCGTGTAAAAACTGATATCCAGTCAAATCCGGTTAGACTAAAATGCCGATCCTAAGTGACTTGGGAATAATAAAAGCTAGGGAGAAGAAGACATACATACGTACATAATAATAATAATAATATAATAATGTCCTCCAGACCGAATTTCGGTCACGGCAGCCAGTCTTAACGGAGACTGGCCATCTGCGCAGGAGATATTATAGTGCACAAGTGTGTGCGCAAACACAAGTGCACTCTCTGTTCCCTAACTCTCATGATCCGATCGGACGGTAATCCGACACGACCGGAGAGAGATCGGACGCAGGACCAGCGGCTTTTACGTGTTTTCCGAGGCACCGGGGTGTCTAACACCGCCAACTGCCTAATTCCGGGCTGCTATTGAGATTTCTTAACAGAAAAACCCAATAACTTTCTGTTGGCCCGACCCGGGATTCGAACCCGAGACCTCACGCACAGCAGTCGCATTCACTACCGCTGCGCCACGCCGCGCCGTAGTAGTCGCCGAGTGGTCGCCTGGCCAATGGAACAAAAATGTGTGTGATCCACAAATGGTTGTTCCGAGCCTGTGTGTTCTTTGTGTCCGTTGTCTGAATGTTTGTAAAGTCCCCGCGACACAGGAATTATTCCTAGTGCTGGAATTGTCTTTCTTACACAAAGAAAATAAAGAAATATCTAATAGTTTAAAAAACTAAAAACAACGCTTTATTAAAACAACCAAACTAAAAATAGAAAATTACGGCCTCGATGGCGTAGTAGTTGGTGTAACCGACTGCCATGCCTAAGGTCGCGGGTTCGATTCCCGCACAAGTCAAACATTTGTGTGCATGAACATGGCTGTTTGTCTTGGTCTAGTTGTTTCTATGTATAATATGTATGTATGTATTTACAAAAACAAAACTATATATGTATGTTTATCCATTGTCTAGTACCCATAGTACAAGCTCTGCTTAGTTTGGGCTAGATGGTGTTGTGTGTATGTGGTAGAATATTATTATTATTATTATATTATTTTATAATTTTCATGTAAAAAAGCGTGGGGTGGGGGTTGTCAAAATATCTTAGAAAGCACAATCTCAACCCTTTGATATATAACAAAACGCTGCATAATACCTATGAGGCAGCGTTTTTGATGAAATCTTTCATCTGACATCTGTTGGCATCTTTGACAATAATCGTCATATTTCAACCAATTTACACAACAAAATATACACCTAAACCTTTGTCATGAATCACTCCTGCCTATTGGTGAAAACTGTATGAAAATCCGTTTAGTAGTTTTTGAGTTTATCGCGCACTGACAGACTAATGCGGCGCGGGACTTTGTTTTATAATATATTAGATATTCCCGCGATTTCACCCGCGTTTATCGTTACTGCGCCGCCCCCGTGGGTCGTAGCGTGATGTTATATAACCTATAGCCGTCCTCGATAAATAGGCTATCCAACAATAAAAGAATTTTCAAATCGAACCAGTAATTCCTGAGATTAGCGCGTTCAAACAAACAAACAAACTTCAGCTTTATAATATTAGTAGAGATAGTGATATGACAAGGGGCGTGTCTATTAGCGAGCTATCGTGTTGTTTTTTCTTTTCTTTCTAGTTCAAGTGAGATTTTAAGATGAATCTGTTTCGTTTCAGGGATGTATACTATGCGGATGCTGGATGGAGCGAGCGCACATCACGCGCCTCATCACAATCACACGCATATGATGATCACAGGTATGATATCACACTTTGTTTTATCTAGACGAATGGCGTAGTGGTTTAAGTAGTCGCCTCGCCACTGCGAGAGCGCCGAGTGTTGTGGGTTCGAATCCCACACGGGACAAAAATTTGTGTGATCCACAAATGGTTGTTCCGAGTCTGCGTGTTCTTTGTGTCCGTTGTTTGAATAGAAAAGAATAGAATAGAATAGAATAGAATATCTTTATTTGCTGTAAACAAGGTACATTACATTGATGTCATACTATAATAAATTAGCACAAGCCTGTTTAGCCGTTACAAATAGCATGGAAATATAGGCACATGTTATATGGAGTTCACAAAGTATGTCTCTTCAAACAATCATAACTAATTTTAAATTAATAATGTCATAATTGTCGGCCTCGATGGCGTAGTGGTTAGTGTAACCGACTGCCACGCCTGAGGTCGCGGGTTCGATTCCCGCACAAGTCAAACATTGCGTGCATGAACATGGATGTTTGTCTTGGTCTGGGTATTTCTATGTATAATACGTATGTATTTACAAAAAAAGAAGTATATATGTATGTTTATCCATTGTCTAGTACCCATAGTACAAGCTCTGCTTAGTTTGGGCTAGATGGTATTGTGTGTATGTGATAGAATATTAATATTTTAATTCCTATTTGATCAGTAGGTCAATTTGGTACTCATCACGCCGTATGTTCCATAAATTCTTTAACAGAGTAAAGGTTTCTGCATGAGCCAACCTCTCAATGGTTGTTAAGTCATCTTCGACACAGGGATTAAACGTAGTGCGGAAGTTGTCTTTTTAAAATATAATCTTTATATATACACTGTCTCTTATAATACAGGTCCTATCCTAGTTTAAGAGACAGGGTTTCAAAATAATTGTATACAGATTTTTACTACAATGGATCTTCAAAACTGTTATGTAAATCCTTTTATTGTATATACATATATAATAAAACATCTTAGCATATATACAATGTGTTTGGTGAGTGGTGTCGGAGATTTTAATGGCATAATATATGGTCATTTATATCTACAATCCATGCTTCAGTATTATTTTTTATGTTACCTTGTTTTTGTAAAAAAGTTAAATAACAAAAAAATAACAGGAAATTTTTTTTAAATTTTCTGTTATCATATTTTTTTAAAAATTGAACTGAGGTAGATTCTAAAAATGTTTTATCATAAACATGTTAGCTATACTATGAGCTGTAAAACAAGACGTTTTTTATATTTTTGGACTATCACAAGCGACTATATCGCTAAATTACCACGTGTGTCCGTGATTAGATAACAAAATAAACATAATGGCCGCCATTTCGCCCAAGTAACATAAAAAATAATACTGAAGCATGGATTGTAGATATAAATGACAATATATTATGCCATTAAAATCTCCGACACCACTCACCAAACACATTGTATATATATAATAAATGTATATATGTATAATGTGAACCCATCTGTAACTTTTTGAATAAATAAATATTATTATTATTATTAAATTAAATATTATATAAACTAGCTGTCCCGACAGATGTTGTCCTGTACACACGAAAAAAAAATATTTAAATTATAATATAAAAAGATTTATACATATCAAGATCTTCTTCTGTGCGTGTATTTGTAATTAAACTCCTCCTAAACGGCTGGACCGATTTTTATGAAATTTTTTGTGTGTGTTCAACTGGATTCGAGAATGGTTTAGATTTGGTTTTTTCTTTTTTTTTCGTGTGTACAGGACAGCGTCTGTCGGGACAGCTGGTAAATAAATTAAAATGTAGTCTGTAAGCGACCTTTTGAAGAAACACTTCATCTCAGTTGAGTTTTAGTTTTTGCATGTTGTCTACCTTCCAGTGCTGGGCATGTTTGTAAATGGGATAGCACATGCTCTTTGATAATAGGCATGATGACTAATCAATGTGTAACATTAGCGTAAACATATTATGATGACAGGATTAAAAATAAGTGATTCTAATTAGTCCATCTTATAGATTAGCAAAAAATATTGGACACCTATTTTTTGTTTTAACAAAACAATAGAAATTTACTAAGATATACATACATAGATTCACGTCTGTTTCCCAGAGGGGTAGGCATAGACTACGGATTTACATTTGCTACGATCCTGACACACTTCTCTGGCTTCATTGACTTTCATCACATTCCTCATACACGCCCGTTGGTTCAAGGAGCTCTTAACCTGGCCTTTGACCAGAACGCCTCCGATCTGATCGAGAAACGTTCGCCTAGGTTTTCCTCTTGCGACTGTTCCAATCACACTTACATATTAGTATATGTATAGTACAAATTTTATAAGAGAGTGACGTCACAAGCCCCCACTCCCGAAATGCGTTATTAGATATAACGCAACGCACGTCTTAGTAGATATAACGCATTTCGGGAGTGGGGGCTTGTGACGTCACTCTCTTATAAAATTTGTACCGACAAGTGACCTAACACGAAATTTAAACGTGTTGTGTCTTAGTTGATATTAGTTTGTGGGCGAAAAGAAAAATTCGTGCCCAATATTTTTTGTTTAAGTTCTTGAACGTCTAGGGGAAATACGTAAAAGATAATTAAAAATTCATTGTGCAAACAATACACAAACGGACAAATGTATGTGCGCTCGACACTTGACTCATTAATGAGCCAAGTGTGCAGCGGACATACATTTGTCGTTTTTTTTTTTTGATGACTCATTTTTGCGGACAGCGTATGTCCGCTCGACAGTTGACGGGTTAAGTATCTAAAAGACGGACTAAAAACTTTATCGTCATGTTTATTAGCAATTATACATATGTTTATGAGTTTGTTTACCCTGTAAATATAACTATCTTATCTTATCTTATGTGAGGGCCAGTCAGTGCAAACCGGCGACACTTCGACCCAATGGGATATTTTGTGTCGACACTCTCCCAATAACGACTGCCATAGATGTTCATGGCAGCCGGGACCAACGGCTAACGTGCTCTCCGAGGCACGGAGCAGGCGATAATTGTCAATCAATACGCACATAATTTCGAAAAGTCATATAACTTCCGAAAGTCAGAGGTGCGCGACGTAGGTTCGAACCCGAGACCTTCTGCATTGCGGTCTGTTGGTCTCCCCACTGAGCTATCGCTGCTCAACATAAATATGCCTAAATAAATAAATAGATAAGTATCGAAGCCACGATCTCTCACAATCGCATTACGGCCAAGAGCGTAACCGACTGATAAAGTTATATATGAAGAGTTTGTCTGATCGAGTGATAGCCAGAGATATACATTGCTGACTCAACCCTATTACATCAATGAAAATTGTTTATCTTATCATTATTTATTAGGTTCAAATACAGCCGAGCACTGAAACAAACGGCATAGTCATTCTGACACTGTATTTGTGAATACTCATAATACGACTCATTTAGTTTAAGATCTCTTTTTAATCTTGTGTCCAATCTAGTCGTAGACTAATTCTATCATAGTTATTAAACAAATTTTGTGTACGCGTTTAATATCAACGACTGATACAGTCGCGAACTTAGACTATTGTTCCATCCGGGTAGTTTAATGTTACGACTAATCTAGTCACAGTCTGTTTTCGACAATTTTTTTTACCTGTGCGTGAGTGTATGGCTATGGTGCATATGGACAGATGGATACCCGCTTGGTGGTCGGGTGTGTATTTTGACTACACATACGCATCGCTATGGCATCATCGTTAGTATATTATTATGTTATGTTTTGAATTATTATTAAAGAGAGATGCGGCATGAAAGTGGATATAGTGACAAGAGTAGAAAAGGGTATGTTAAGCTGGTTTGGGCATGTAGAAAGAATGGACGAGAAAAGACTGACTAAGAAAGTTTATTAGGTTAGTGTGAATGGAACAGTCGCAAGAGGAAAACCTAGGCGAACGATTCTTGATCAGATCGGAGACATTCTGGACAAAGGCCAGGTTAAGAGTACCTTAAACCGGCGGGCGTGTATGAGGAATGTGATGAAAGTGAATGAAGCCAGAGAAGTGTGTCAGGATCGTAGCAAATGGAAATCCGTAGTCTCTGCCTACCCCTCTGCGAAACAGGCGTGAATCTATGTACGTATGTATGCATATAATAACTAGGTGAGCCGCGCAACTTCGTCTGCGTCACATATTTTTTTATTGATGCTCCGCGTCGTAGCTTGATGATATATAGCCTTCCACGATAAATAGGTTAGTTAACACTAAAATAGTTTTTCAAATCGAACCTGTAGTTCCTCAGATTAGCGCGTTTAACCAAACAAATAAACTCTTCAGCTTTATAATATTAGTATAGATTATATTTGTAGTCCTTTTACTATGTCAAGTCGACTACACGGACGGCGTAGTGGTTTAAGTGGTCGCCTCGCCACTGCCACAAGTGTTGTGGGTTCGAATCCCACACGGGACAATAATCTATGTATGCATGAAATATTCTTTTTACAATTTTTGTAGAAATTTTAAAATAGTTATATTGAAGATTTCTTTATCAGCTTATAATAATAATATATTCTATCACATACACACAACACCATTTAGCCTAAACTAAGCAGAGCTTGTACTATGGGTACTAGACAATGGATAAACATACTTATATACTTTATTTTTTGTAAATACATACATATTATACATAGAAACACCCAAGCCAAGACAAACATCCATGTTCATGCACACAAATGTTTGACTTGTGCGGGAATCGAACCCGCGACCTCAGGCGTGGCAGTCGGTTACACTAACCACAACGCCATCGATAGTTCTTATGATTGATAATAATTCAACTTTTAGTTGTCTTGTTTCTAAAAACCATCTAACATTATTTGATAGTGACTATGCAAGTAATGTATTTTATTCCTTAGCGTTTTGTTGTGTCCCACTGCTGGGCTTGGCCTTCCAAACCACTCTGGTTGAAGACATTCCCTGTCAGTCCCTTTCGATGATGACCAAGTCATCTCGCCATGACCGTTTAGGTCTGCCCCGTCGCTATCGACTGTATTTTGGCGCCCAATTGGTCATTATTGGTGCTCACCTCTCTGGATGCATGCGGCAGACCTGTCTGGCCCAGTCCAACTTTATTTTATTTTATTTTATTTGGCTCACCAACAATTGATTACACCCATACAATTACAAAAATACATATAAAGATCTTATGTTCTAGTGTAACAATCTATTACAGGCAAACACAACATGCTCAAAAAGTGTGATTAAACATAAATACAAAAGTTCTACAGATTACGAGAGAAACACATATACAAGTAAAATACTAACTGCTTATGTTTATTAGGTACAAACAAAAATAAAGTAAAGATAAACAATTAAAAAAAAAAAACAATACAAATAACAATACATTCAAAAAATAAGAAATGAAAGAAAAAAAAAGAAAAAAAAGAAAAGAATGAAAACAGCCTGGGCTCTTTATCTACATATTAATACGTGAAGCAGAAACTTTGTACCCCTTTTTACGAAAATTGCGCGGACGGAGGAGTATGAAATTTGGCACAGTTAAATTTTATATGGAGAAGGAGGGGCGAATCCTAATATTTATATAAAATATGCATTAGAAATACATTAAATTCATGGAAAAACACTACACGCACACAACCAAGCATTTGACACACGCAGTCGAATCGCGTTCGTAGTATTTCGGCATTGTTCGTCTGACGTCGTACAATTCTTTGTAACTATGGTTACCTTGTTTATATGTAATAGAGAAAAACAGAAAACAAAGTAGCAAGCTTAGGAATTTTGGTCGAATTTTGACCGCTAGGCGACCGCTTGTTTTTAATTATTTTATAAGAAATATCCAATCCAAAATACACTGATTATTTTTAATCAGTCAAAATCTTGCTGCAGCAATATGGAGTCGAGAGGTCAAGTGACGTAACACGTTTGTAAATAAACATTGGACAGCAAGCAATGACCGAAGATGTTTACAAACGTGTGACGTCATAATGAATCTAGCCAATCAGATCAGTTTAAGGTCACATGGCTCCAACTAAAAAGAAAATAAGCACTTTTTGCGTTTATTAAAATAAATATTTATTTATTTTTACCTATAAAATATTAAATATGTTAACAATGAATAAAGAGAATCTAAATAACAATTTTCCTCTACTGTGGATTGATCCTGGCACCTCACGAATACCAAGGCTGTCAGTAAAGAAATTTTCCTTAACGCATTATACTTTTGCCAGCAGAGCGTGACTCCGCCTCGGATAGCGCCGTGTCTTCGATGGGATCTGAACGTGTACCCTCACTCTCCGATGGTGAATGGTGCGATGGCAGCGATTCTGCGCAAGAGTTTCACAGGTAAGCCAGTTACGGCTTAATATTCTTTTTAATATTTTTTATTTCTTTTATACATAGTTTCTGAAAAGCAGTTTTTAAAAGGCGATCAGTCGCCTAACACAGTTGATATGCGTTTCATCAATAACAGCAGTATGAGATTGGCTGACTGAATTAGAAACAGATACTCAAATCCTTTTAAAGCGGAGCTCATATTTATTTAAAACGTGGTTTACCTAAAGCAGATCCACAAAAAATAAGTTGACAGACTATCAACCGCTGTGAATGGCTAAATGTAAAAGTAACAGCCAATCACTAGACATAGACAATCTATTTAAATTATAAAATCGATTTATATTTAACTAGCTTTTGCCCGCGGCTTCGCTCGCGTTAATTTAGAATTTGACAATCAATTCGGGTTGTACTCTGCTTGTAATAATATAATTTAATCATGATTCGAAAGAAACGTGGCGCCATCTATTATCATAAGAACGTTTTTGTTGTTTTCCTCGGGAACAGTAATTTTTTTCGGGATGAAAGGTAGCCAATGTACGTTTCTGTACACCTGACAACGTATATGCAAAATTTCAGGATGATCGGTTCTGTGGTTTAGGCGTGAAAGGGTAACAAACAAACAAACTCATTTTCGCTTTTATAATATTAGTTAGGATTATACACTTTCCCTGACGTTTCGTTTGCTTTTCAGCAGCCATATTCACGGGGAGACTAAGATGGTGGTGGTTGTCTCAATGTTCTAAAATGTGTTTTTTATGTATTTACCTATTTTCATCTTAAGCTATTTTCTTTTGTACTGTATCTGTGACAAATAAACGATTTTTCTTTCTTTCTTCCTCTTCTAGAAATTCGGGAAATCCTATCCTAACTAATATTATAAATGCGAAAATGAGTTTGTTTGTTTGTTACGCTTTCATGCCTTAACTACTGAACCAATCACCATCAAATTTCGCACAAACGTTATCGGGGGTACAGAAAAGGACACAACTTTCATCCCGAAAAAAAATACTGTTCCCGAGGAAAACAATAATAAAGTTCTTATGATAACAGATGGCGCCACCTGTCTTTCGAATCATGATTGAATTATATTATTACAAGCAGAGTACAACCCGAATTGATTGTCAAATTCTAAATTAACGCGAGTGAAGCCGCTGGCAAAAGTTAGTATGGTATAAATGTTCATGAGTGTTGTTTTCCACAGTTCCAAGTTCAGACCGTACGATGCGTCGTATGGTCGGGAGCGTGCGGCGCCCCATCAACCACAGAAGAAACACCACATGTTCGGCAAACGATGCTTCCAGGTAGATATTTACATACATAGTCATTATCTATCATTAATCTTTTGATCGTACAGTCATGTATACATGACAAACCATAATGTGTCCAGCACGCTACGGTCATGACTACATGACAGACTTTTTAACGCTAATAAATCTTCTATATACAAATAAATAAAATTGAAGTGTCTGTTTGTAATGTCAAAATAGCAGCTTTTTATCTAATGCATATGACAGTATATAAGGTACCTATACGAAAACATAAATTTTTAAATTTTTTGTCTGTCTGTCGTCTGTCTGTTTGTTCCGTGTAATCTCCGAAACGCCTGCACCGATTTTGACGGGACTTTCACTGGCGGATAGCTGATGTTATAAGGACTAACATAGGCTACTTAGATTTTAGAAAAAAATAGGGTTCCGCGGCAACAAACACTTTTTAGTTGTTTAGGTAACAGCTAGTCTTATATAAACTACTAGAGGATGCCCGCAGCTACGCCCGCACATGGTTTTTTTATTTATCCATTTCTTCCCAATCCCGTGGGAATTTCGGGAAATCCCTTCTTAGTGCACCCCTACAGTACCCAGGGAACATACATGTCAAATTTCAGCTTCGTGCGCCCAATAGCTTCGGCTGTGCGTTGTCTGTCAGTCACTCAGTAACGGAAGAGCTTTATATATAAAGATTGTTTTCTTATTTCTTACTAGCTTTTGCGCGCGGCTCCGCCCACGTGGTACCTACATCAATAAAAAGTAGCCTATGTCTTTCCCCAGGTTTTAAACTATATCTGTACCAAATTTCATCTAAATCGGTTGAGTGGTTTAGCCGTGAAAAGGTAACAGACAGACAGACGGACAGACAGATAGACAGACAGAGTTACTTTCGAATTTATAATATTAGTAACATCGACCAAATATACCATAGATGCACGATCGTCGCTCGAAAAACGGCCCCAACAAAACTGTGCATAAATCAGTCGTATGCGCTATATTATGCACCTGTCCCACTCACTCTTGCTTGCGCTGCCCGTAAGCGAGAGCGAATCGACACCACTACTACGGTGGAGACCATACCATATACTTAGTACGCTTGCGTATCGCGAGTAACACACTTAGGACGCTTTACATTGACGCGTTTTAACTAAACTATTACAAAATGTTTCTCAGTGGGCGTTCAATGGTTATTTCCTGGATTGCATAATAAATGCAGACACTTATAAGTAAGTAGTACTGGTCAGTGCCACATATTGACACGGTTTTTGTATGAGAATGTGCATCTATGGTATATTTGATCGAAGATTAGTAAGGATAGTAAGGATTTGTGTTGTTAATTATCTAGCTAGACTCTGAACTCCTTACTATTTATTTAATCCATGCGAGCATAAGATCGGGATCAAACTTAAGACCTATGCGTGGTAGTCCAACGGTTTCCTTTAGGCTACATAATAATTAATTATATTTAATTACAGGAGCAACCAGCAGCGCCCCCTATGGAGCCGGTACCACGTCCCGGAGTGGTCAAGTACGAATGTCCCGAACAGACTTACCATCACGACAGCATGCATATGCACAATGGTAAGCACATATGTCTTAACTATCCTTCGGGAAAACTACCTTTGCACTCGGTAGCCTATACCCCTGACAAAGTGTGTGCAAAAGTTCATAATGATCGGTCGAGTAGTTACAGCGTGATAGAGTTACAAACAAACTCACATTCGCATTTATAGTATTAGTTGGGTTATCAGCTAATAGTCTTCCAGACCGAAGACCAACCAGGAGACAATAGGACACAAGTGTGTGCGTAACAAGTGCACTCTCTGTTCCCTAACTCACATGATCCGATGGGATGTCACTCACACGACCAGAAAAATATCAGGCGCAGGACCAACGGCGCTATGTGGTTTCTGAGGCACGGGAGTATCTAACACCGCCAGCTTCCTAACTCGGAGTTGCCACTGCGAATTTTTTATCAGAAATACTTGACAATTCTTTGTTGGCCCGACCCGGGATTCTAACCTGAGACTTCATGCACAGTATACACTACTTCTGTACCATCGAGGTAGTTAGAAACATATTTTTGATACAAACGTGAGGCATAATACCATCGCTAGTTAGTGAAACATTTTTAGGTTTATTTATTAACTAGCTTTTGCCCGCGACTTCGCTCGCGTTAATTTAGAATTTGACAATCACTTCGGGTTGTACTCTGCTTATAATAATATAATTCAATCATGATTCGAAAGACACCTGGCGCCATCTACGAACGTTATTATTGTTTTCCTCGGGAACAGTATTTTTTTTTGGGATGAAAGGTGGCCTATGTCTGTTTCTGTACACCTGGCAACGTATATGCAAAATTTCAGGATGATCGGTTTAGTGGTTTAGGTGTGAAAAGGTAACAAACAAACAAACAAACTCATTTTCGCTTTTATAATATTAGTTAGGATGATTTGTTTAAAAACGTTTTCAATACACTCTATAAATTAACAAAATTGTCTATTACAGATGGAATATAATATTTGTTGTCTTTTCACTATGCACATTAGGCATCGAAACGTACTGTTCCAAATATTACATGGTCTCCTCAAAATTAACATAAATGTTCCTGAATATTTACATAAACGTTCCTCAAAATTGACAAATATTAGTCAAAATTGACATATGTGTTCGTCACAACTTACATACACGTTCATCAAAATTTACATATCTGTTCCTATTGAGGAACAGATATTGATCTATATAAATATTCCTAAAAACTGACATGAATGTTCCTTAAAACGTAAATAAATGTTCCTCAAAATAGATATAAAAGTTCCTCAAAATTGACATAAATGTTTCTCAAAATTGACATAAATGTTTCTCAAAATTGACATAAATGTTTCTCAAAATTGACATAAAACTTCCTCAAAATTGACATAAATGTTTCTCAAAATTGACATAAACATTCCTCAAAATTGACATAAATGTTCCTCTTGTCCTCAGAGTTCGGCCCTCGTCACCAACTAGCACCTCCTCACATGACGAGCCTGCAGCCAGCCTTGGATCTCAACACAGCTCACTCCAGCCATGCCCTGTTACAGGTAAATATACATACATTAATATGTACAATAGCGACGCGTAACTAAAGAAAATTGGACGCCTCGCCATTGCGCTGTGTTATGGGTTCGAATCCCACACGAGACAAAACTTTGTGTGATCCACAAATATGACGACTCGATGGCGTAGTGGTTAGTGTAACCGACTGCCACGCCTGAGGTCGCGGGTTCGATTCCCGCACAAGTCAAACATTTGTGTGCATGAACATGGATGTTTGTCTTGGTCTGGGTGTTTCTATGTATAATATGTATGTATTTACAAAAAAATAAGTATATATGTATGTTTATCCATTGTCTAGTACCCATAGTACAAGCTCTGCTTAGTTTGGGCTAGATGGTGTTGTGTGTATGTGGTAGAATATTATTATTATTATTATTTGCTCCGAGGTTGAGTTTTCTTTGTAAACTGTACTGCTAAACTACTAACGTTCGTAGTTCTCCGCGATACAGAAATAATAACAACATAACAAAAAAAAAGCAAACCAAAAGGGTTATGGTAAATATTGGTGAATCTAAAAGTTACGTGAAGCAATAAAATTTAACCTATTGTATCGCAGCGGCACACCGTTGACCAGAAAATAGATATTTAATTATTTTTGGCATTGCAAGACTTCACAAATTGATGAGTTTTGTTGACCAAAACTATGACTTCACAGTCTAAAGCCGTCTACAGTCCACTAAACCATAAATACATATGCTATTTATTTTTCAGAGCAACATCCCTTCCACCCCTCCCCGCTTCGCGTACGCCACCCCTGAACGCGTTCGACACAATCACACATACAGCGCGCCGCTAGCCGCCGCTGACCAGAGACCAGCCGCGGTCAGGGACAAAAGAGGTCAGTAAAAACAGCGCGTAACAGAAAGGTGTGGTCATATTATAGGACCATAATACATTGTGGTCCTATGGTATATTATTTTTTATTTTAGGGCACAAGTTTCCTTATATACATACATATCAGAAAACTTATGTCCAATAGGATTAAAAAAATAATTTCCACTAATTTTTGCCAGCGGTTTCGCTCGCAATGACGTCGATGTTGTCTGTAAACTTTTATCCCTCAGAAACAGGACTTTTTCCCTGGATGAAAGGTACCCTATGTCCTTTTCTGTTCCCCTGCCAACGTATATGCGAAATTTCATGATATTCATTCGAGTAGTTAAGGCGTGAAAGCGTAACAAACAAACTCACATTCGCATTCCACTGGTGGACTTAGGCCTCACCCAAGGTTTTCTACACAGTCCGGTCTTGAACGCCCGCATCCAACCGCTTACCGCGACTGACCACGTCGGTCCACCGTGTGAAGGCCTGCAGCGTCTTTCTGTAAAATAAACTGTCCCACAGCTGGGCACGGGCCTCTTCTCAGTGTGAGAAGGGTTAAGCCATAGTTCATCACGCTGGCCCAGTACGGGCAGACTTCACATATCTTCGAGAACATTATGTAGAACTCTCAGACATGCAGGTTTCCTCACGATGTTTTCCTTCACCGTTAAAGCGAGCGATAATTAACTATTTAATACGCACATAACTTCGGAAAGTCAAGAGATGCGCGCCTTGGAATCCGAGAACTCTGCGTGGAAGTCAAACAATCTAGGCTATCGCTGCTTATGTATCTATATATTAATACGTGAAGCGAAAACTTTGTATTCCTTTTTACGAAAATTGGGCGGACGGAGGAGTATGAACTTTTGCACACTTATAGTTTATACAGAGAAGAAGTGACGAATGCTAATATTTATATAAAATATGCATTAGAAATACATTAAATTAATGAAAAAACACTACACGCACACAACCATGCATTTGACACACGCAGTCGAAGCGCGTAACTATGGTTACATATATCAATATGTAATGACATTATATCAGCAATATCTTACAGGCAAACTTTGGTCGAATTTCGAGCACTAGGCGACCGCTAGTAATAATAATTTTTTGTTTGCAGTCCGACGGCTGACTGATGGGAGCATGTCAGACGGTGGTTCGTCTGCAACCAGCAGTGGACAGCATCTAACGCGGGATGAGAAGCGAGCCAAGGCGCTAGGTGTGTGTTAGTGACCTCATCAATTTATACTAGTTATATAATTTATAGTTATAAGGGCGGCGTTATATTGAAAAATACTATTTATTTCTCCGTAAAACATAGCTTGATAATTGGACGTACTTTCTGAAAAACGTTCCAACCCACACTCGGGTCAAAATCGAGTTATTATTAGCAAACTAGTCACGGGGTCACTATCTACTAGCTGGAACAATGTGGTAGCTCTACTATCACTCTAAATATGAAATCATGACTTAGTAGCCCAACCCACATGTATGAAGAAGCAATACGGGATTGAACTTCAATCACGACTATCTCAAAATGTTAATTTTGTGGGTTGGAATGTTTTTCAGAAAATACGTCCAATTATTTATTATAATATTTTTAATTACAATAATAATTATACCAACGGCACTGAGAATAGTAACACTCATATAATATCAGCCCTGTATTAAACTGTCCCACTGCTGGGCACGGGCCTCTTCTCAGTGTGAGAAGGGTTAGGCCATAGTCCACTACGCTGGCCTAGTGCGGGTTGGCAGACTTCACATATCTTCGAGAACATTATGTAGAACTCTCAGACATGCAGGTTTCCTCACGATGTTTTCCTTCATCGTCAAAGCAAGCGATAATTAACTATTTAATACGCACATAACTTCTAAAAGTCAGAGATGCGCGCCTTGGGTTCGAACTCGAGACCTCTGCGTGGCAGTCCAACGGTTTTCCACTAGGCTATCGATGCTTCTATTTTATAAAATAAAATAATATTATTTATTTATAGATATGACCATACCTGTTATTATACCTTCAAACGAGTACGTAGTGGATGTTACATCCATATTTCTTCAGACATATTTTAGGTCTTACGTTAATAGATGGCGAATCTATTACCATCTTTCAGCTCCGTGCGGCTACTGAAAATTTCCAATCTTTCTTTTTTATTTTCGTGTGGTTAGTGGCCAACCTGTTGTCAAGAGTTGTTCAAGCCGCCCGTAGGCCTCTGACATGGCTTAACGACTGCTGTCAATTTGACAACAACCGGGACCGACTTTTTACGTGCCCTCTGAAGCACGGAGACGCTCAGATGGAATACCACTAAGCGGTCACCCATCTATAGACTGACTGCACCCAACGTTGCTTAACCTCGCTAATCGTTTACCGACCAGTGAGTGCAACTGGCTATGAGCGCCTCGCTTTCCAATAGAAACATTATATAACTACTAGATTTTGCCCGCGGCTTCGTTTGCCTAAATGGAGCTTAGCTTATGTTAGTAATAGTATTTTTTCTGGATGAAAGGTACCCTATGTCCTTTTCCGTACCCCTGACAGCGTGTGTGTGAAATTACATGATGAACTGTCGAGAAGTTAAGGCGTGAAGGCGTAACAAACAAACAAACTGACATTCACATCCTAATTTATTTATTTATTTATGTATTAGGAAGACCAACAGCTTTGAAATACATAGTAGTGAAAATAAATATGCAAAAGAGAGCCAATGATAGGTCTCCACGACTAACTCTTAAATTAAACTAATATTATAAATGCGAATGTGAGTTTGTTTGTTACGCTTTCATGCCTTAACTACTTGATCCATCATCATGCAATTTCGAGTATACGTTGTCAGGGTGCAGAAAAGGACTTTCATCTAGAAAAACAGTATTGTTACTAATGTAATCAAACCTAAACTAAATTTGTATTATATTTATTTATTGTCGGCCTCGATGGCGTAGTGGTTAGTGTAACCGACTGCCACGCCTGAGGTCGCGGGTTCGATTCCCGCACAAGTCAAACATTTGTGTGCATGAACATGGATGTTTGTCTTGGTCTGGGTGTTTCTAAGTATAAAATGTATGTCTTACAAAAAAATAAGTATATATGTATGTTTATCCATTGTCTAGTACCCATAGTACAAGCTCTGCTTGCTCTGCCAATGCGCGGGCGCCCAGTTACGGAAGGCGGGTTCAAGTCCGACTTCTTTTGCACGCGGCACGCTGCAGTAGGCGGGCCTTTATGAGTTGTTTTGCACACGGCCTCTCTGACGTAGAATCGTATGATCTTGTGCTGTGTTGTAATGGATCACCTTACTTGCTGACTCGCCGTACTTCACTCGCCTACTCGCCACACTGTTGTGTGTATGTGGTAGAATATTAAAATATTATATTTACGCGAGCGAAGCCGCGGGTAGAATCTACTCTACAATATTAGTTAGTATATAACTTTGTTTATTCAATTTATAACAAGTCTTTCGTATGTTATACAGGTATACCGTTGGAAGTACAAGACATCATCAACTTGCCAATGGACGAGTTCAATGAGAGACTCTCCAAGCATGATCTGAGCGAAGCACAGCTGTCTCTCATCCGGGACATCCGGAGGCGAGGCAAGAATAAGGTAAGCACGTAAATCCGTTGGTCCTGCGCCTGATCTGTTTCCGGTCGTGACGGATTTTCGTTCATCGGATTATGAAAGTTCGGGTTTAGCCATTTGTGTTCCCGTACACACTTGTGCATTATAATATCGCCTGCTCAGATAGATTACAGCTAGAGATAGATAATTATATTAGACAAACTACAAATATACAAAAACTCCCAGTCTTCGAACAATCATTTGAGAATCATATTTTTTTGAAGTGAAAACTTCTTTAGCGGCGTTGTGCACTTTTTTGTGATGGGTAAAAAATGTTAAACTCGCGTCAGGACACGTGACCTGATCGAAAATTCGTAAGACGGAGGGAGAATTGTCATGTTTGTGTACGATAGCGCAATAAATGAATATTGTATTTTACCACATAAATGATAGTACTTTTATACTGATAATTAAAGCAATTCGTGCAAAATTATTTCCTAACCATTCCAAAATATCAAAAATGCACAACGTTAATATTCAAGTTTTCACTTCTGCCGGCACTCCCGGAGTGCAACCCGTTGATTATTTTTATTCCAATTTGAAAATGCAATATTCATCGCAAAAACATTATATTGTGACGAATATAGCATTTTAAATCATGAAGTAACTACTTAGACCATTGTTCCAGTCCTGCAGTTAGAAAGTTTACTCTAAACACCCAGACATGGCATACTCATTGATAAATCACATAATATTTTGTCCCCTGTGTGGGTCGAACACACGACTCACAGTGCACTGACAGTGCCGAGAGATAGTTGACCACTCCATATATAAAGTATATAAAAATCGATGTCCAATTAGCTTATTTAAATATAATATCATGATTAGAATTAGAATATTCAGGGTACGTAGTGCGAGAAATTTTTACGTTAACGCGATCGAAACGTTTACTGCGTTGGGCTCTCTGATTGGTTAAGAGTATGGAGCGGGCCAATCGGAGCGCTGAACGAATCAAAAACTCGCACTAGGCACTCCGGTCTCAAAAAGAGAATATACTTAATCATTATGGCGTTGTGTTGCACAGGTGGCTGCGCAAAATTGCCGCAAGCGCAAACTGGACCAGATTACTTCGCTGGCGGATGAAGTGCGCACGGTGCGCGACCGCAAGCTGCGCACACAGCGCGACCGCGCGGCGCTGCTCGCCGAGCGACAGCGCGTCAAGGAGCGCTTCGCCGCGCTCTACCGCCACGTGTTCCAGGTACTACTACTCCCTACCACCCTGCCACTCACTGCCCTACAACCTCCTCCTTACCGACCACTCCCTACTAGGGCAGGGAATAGATAGTTAGGTAAGGTCAGGCCACCCGAGCTCTACCCTACCACCCGAGCCCTACCCTACCACCCGAATCCTACCCTACCACCCTAACTCTACCCTACCACCCGAGCCCTACCCTACCACCCGAGCCCTACCCTACCACCCGAGCCCCACCCTACCACCCGAGCCCTACCCTACCACCCGAATCCTACCCTACCACCCTAACTCTACCCTACCACCCGAGCCCTACCCTACCACCCGAATCCTACCCTACCACCCTAACTCTACCCTACCACCCGAGCCCTACCCTACCACCCGAGCCCTACCCTACCACCCGAGCCCCACCCTACCACCCGAGCCCTACCCTACCACCCGAGCCCTACCCTACCACCCGAGCCCTACCCTACCACCAGAGCCCCCTACGCTACCACCCGAGCCCTACCCTACCACCCGAGCCCTACCCTACCACCAGAGCCCCCTACGCTACCACCCGAGCCCTACCCTACCACCCGAGCCCTACCCTACCACCCGAGCCCTACCCTACCACCAGAGCCCCCTACGCTACCACCAGAGCCCCCTACGCTACCACCCGATCCCTACCCTACCACTCTATCCCTCCTACCCAACCCTACCAACCAGACCCGGTACCAAACTAAATCCTATGAATTACAAAATAGCAATGATTGCCACCAGGCTGGTCCTCTTGATTTTGCCATAATTATCTCAATTGCATCTCATATAATTAAAGCTATGTAGATAGATTTTGCATGTGGCTTCGCTCGCGTATTTATGTAGGTTAGATTAGTAACAGTAGGTACAGTTTCCATTTTCCCTTGACAAAGTGTATGCGAAATTTCATGATGATCAGTCGAGTAATCAAGATATAACAAACAAATAATTTCCTTTCCGGATCCAGAGAAAACTGTTACTAACCTAACCTAACGTACATTTACGCGAGCGAAACCGCGGGCATAATCTAGTTTATAAAATACTAGCGATCCGCCCCGGCTTCGCAGGGGTAGTACAAAACCTTAACTAATTATACACCTAAACCGTCCTCATGAATCACTTTGTGCAAATCGCATGCTAATCCGTTCAGTAGTTTCTGAGTTTATCGCGAACAGACAGACAGATGCGGCGGGGGACTTTTGTCTATCTATACTAATATTATTAAAAGGAAAGATTACAATTTTGTGTGTTTGTAAGAATCTAACTCAATAAGTACTCAACCGATTTTAATAATTATTCTTTCACTATTAGAAAGGCATATTTTTCTATACTACTTAAGTGGCAAACAAGCATACGGCCCACCTGATGGTAAGTGGTCACCGTAGACTACAGACGCCTGCAACACCAGGGGCATCACTTGCACGTTGCCGTCCCTTTAACAAAGGAAGTGGGAAGAATAAGGAGCGGGAAGGGGGAAGAGGGTGATTGGGCCTCCGGCACTCTCACTCACCGAACGAAACACAACAGTAGGAATACTGGTATTTCACGTCGATATATTATCACCGAAGTACTGTTATGAACATACCCTGACCTACATTTATAAGAGAAAAGCCGCGAGCAAAAGCTAGCATTTTATAAACTGGATTTTGCCCGTGACTCGCGTGGCATGCTATATCCCAGACAACGTATATGCGAAATTTCATGATGATCGGTCGAGTAGTTAAGGCGTAAAGGCGAAACAAACAAACAAACTCACGTTTCCATTTATAATATAAAGTTAGTATTTGATGTTAATACCTGGCTTTGTTGACAGAACCTGCGCGACCCTGAAGGTAGACCAGTGTCATCCCAGCACTACTCGCTGCAGCAAGCGGCTGATGGAAACGTGGTCCTTGTCCCAAAGATGCCACAGCATCAAGGTATGACCCTGTAATCTTATCTTCTTATCTTATGTGGGGGCCAGTCAGTGCAGACCGGCGACACTTCGACCCAGTGGGATCTTTTGTGTCGACACTCTCCCAATAACGACTGCCATAGATGTTCATGGCAGCCGGGACCGACGGCTTAACGTGCTCTCCGAGGCACGGAGCAGGCGATAATTGTCAATCATTACGCAAATAATTTCGAAAAGTCATATAACTTCCGAAAGTCAGTGGTGCGCGACGTGGGTTCGAACCCGAGACCCTCTGCATTGAAGTCTGTTGGTCTCCCTACTGAGCTATCGCTGCTTTGACCTTTTAATAATATCAGCACTGAATAAACTGACAGAGCAGCGATAGCCTAGTGGGAGACCCTTGGACTGTCATGCAGAGGTCTTGAGTTGATCCCAAGGTGCACATCTCTTGCATTTCGATTTAACAGTAAAGGAAAACATCGTGAGGAAACCTGTATGTCAGAGATCTTCATAATGTTCTCGAAGATATGTGAAGTCTACCAACTCGCACTGGAGCAGCGTGGTGGACTATGGTCTAACCCTTCTCACACTAAGAGGCTAGTGTCCAGCAATCTGACAGTTTATATATAATAATAATACCAGCCCTGTATTAAACTGTCCCACTGCTGGGCAAGGCCTCTTCTCAGTATGGTAAGTCATAATACACCACGCTTGCCCATTACTGCAGACTTTACATATCTTCGAGAATATTATGGACAACTCTCAGACACACAGATTTCGTCATGTATTCCTTCAACTTTAAAGAGAGCAATTAATTAATACGTATATAACGCACTTGCTACGACTTCTTCTCCCTAGCCTTTATTATTCTCAAGTCACTTGGGGTCGGCTTTCTAGTCTAACCGGATTTGACTGGATATCAGTTTTTACACGGAGCGACTGCCATCTGACCTCCGCAACCCGAAGGCTAACGATACCCTAAGGCTAGACCAGTGTCAGGATATTAGAGGGCACTGACTTCCCAATAACGACTGCCATAGATGTTCATGGCAGCCGGGACCGACGGCTTAACGTGCTCTCCGAGGCACGGAGCAGGCGACTAACATACCCATTCTCTCATTTAACACCAATTCGGCTATTTATTAATTGTTATTTTTTTATTCCACAGATCATCCAATGAACCGCACATCTGATGATGACATGGACAGGAAAGCAAAACATTACGAGCAGTGACATTCGACCCCGCACGCCATGTTTCGGAGATGGTAGCACACAAACAAACGTACACACAAGACTACAACCGCAATAATATTTGTATACAATATTAAAATTTTAAAAACCTTCATAAAAATCACTTTTGCATAGACCAACTGTTTTTACACAATTTTGACAGCTGTCAAAATCGACTGACAGGTCAGAAATCACGAGACGACGGTCAATTTTGACAGCTGCCAACGAGTTTTGACACTGCTGTTGACGTTTTTACATTACACCCTATCGATAAGTGTTCTTGTGTCGTGTAGATTTTGACAGATACAAGTTTACGTTTTGACAGTTTGAGAAAGAATGTTACATTGTGAGACTGCACTTTTCATTTCTTTCACCCATCAAATGTATAATAATCCGCCTTTACCTAAAGTCGGTTAAAAGGGCCTCTATGACGTCACATATTGCCGCTATTGCTTATTTGAAAGGCCCTTAATAGTAGACGAAGGGCCAAAGCTGTCTGTTAGGGAAAACATTAAAAATATATGTTTGTGATACAAAATATATAATTCCATTTTTAACTTAGTTTCGATTAGTGATTTTAAAATTGTGTGTTTTAAATCGTATTATTTACAAGAAATATGTTTAAAATATACAGAATGATTGTTTATTTGTGTAATTCTTTTAAACTCAAATTTAATACTTAGTTTAATAGATGATAATCACTCATAATAAAATAGGGACTTATCTAAGTATTTTGGATTAAGCAAATTTAAACTCTGTTGCAATTACTTGACATGAGTATAATATCAGAATTTATAGTCACGCAAATAGAGTTCAAATTGCCTTACTTCCAAGTTTCGAGTTAAGTCGCTGTTTTATTAAGAGTGCGATACCTATTTTTATTATAAAAAATGGGTATTTTGATATCTAAGAAACAAACAAACATTTTTGGTTACAGTCTATTCAGTTTAGATGTCTGTAGTTTGAATGTAACACAATATCTATTAAAACAGTAAAATCCCTAATATAATAAGATTGTTTAAAATAATTCCATGATCAAATCATTCTGTATAATTTGTCCAGTGCTTTTTATATATATTTTTTATTTTCTACGCTCGTTGTCAATATGAAATTGTTATTATTATCAACTAAAATAATAACCACACATATGTTTTGTAAAAAATACGATAATTTTTTGATAAAAATACTAACTGATAATTTTTTGGGTCAACCAACGTAATTGTTTCCAAAACTTAAAAAAAAAAACAAAATATTTACCACAAACGACTGATATCATAAATACCATAGATTATATAAAAAAAAGAAAAAAAAACACTGATGTCTATGACATCGTAAAGTTGCAATAAGTAATTTTAGAAGTTTTGTAAAATATATTATTTTTTCCTCTTAAGCATTAAGTTTGTTTATTTATATTTTAATATTAGCACTGTACGATTTAAAGGACAGAACGAAGGGACGCCATCTTGTGTCGTGAATCAAATATTAAAATGTTAAACAAAAATATTTTTATGTGTCCGTTGTATTAATATTAGTAAAATCTCACGCGACACAGGGCCTATGCTTAACACTTTTATAAAAATAAGAGCGAAAGTTATTTTCTATGTTTAATATGTTAGGAAGATACCAAGTTAATCTTATCTACACTTATACAAAGAAAATATTTGTATTTTTGTGTATAATTAATAAACTCAATAACTACTGAACCGATTTTAATTATTGTTTTACTATTAGAAAGGTTCTTTATCCAGATGTAACATAGCCTATATAACATCACGCCACAAGCCACGGGAGCGGAGCAGTCATCACAAACGTACGTGAAACTGCGGGTAGTTTAAGAAACACGAGATGAGATTTTTGTGACGGATAAGTCTTTGAAGTCGTACAGTTATTAGTTTATAATCAAAGTAGTGGAGAAAATTTAAAGAAATTGATTTATCAGTAAACGTTTCTTTCTGTGTATATATCATGTAATATACAGTACAGATCCTTACTTACAACAATCCAATTATTTGCTTAACTCGGGATCAAACCCAAGATGTATCTTCAGCATTCCCGTTGTCACAGATGCCTTGATAAATGAATTTCCTTAAATAATATAGTGGTACATATGCACGTATAATTTTATTTCTATATATATTTATATATAACAGTTTTGAGAAAAAATTTAATAATATTTGTCAAATAAAAATAATAATTTAGTTACCATAAAAATATGCGATTATATCGACGTGTAAATCGTAAAATATCGTAACTTATTTTTAATGAACTCGATTTGGAACTTTACATATATATTTCTTGTCCAACCTATTTAAAGAAATCACTAAATTTCAAACTAAGCTTTCCTCAGTAAATTACAGTAAACGATATCCAAATTGGTTTATCCGTTATGGAGATAAGCGTGCACAAACGCACAGACAGTCAAAAAGCCTGTTACAATTTTAGTTTATGTTTTGAGCATTTAATACATGGCATACTGAGATACGGTGTTATACGATTCATGTGTCGATATAATAGAAAAACAATTAAAACTTTGATAAATATTATTAAAACTAGAAGTATATATTTTCTATACAAGTACAAAAAATCACCTTTCAAATTTATTGTATAAAAAAGTATACAGTGTATTCGTTTCGCTATGATTACACACACACACACACACACATACACACATACCATTTCATGTAAACCACCCATCATTTTCCAAACCTTAGCATGATGCATAACCTGTGTGTAATCACAGCGCTTATTCTATATGGTTGTTCAAAGATGATGTTGAAATTCGTATATAAATGTCCTTCATCTCTTTTTAATCAACCCTAAAAAAAGAGAGAGCACTAATTACCTACCTGACAATTCTAATGTACCATCCTTTTCATATGTTTGTTAGCTAGAGAGAGACACAATATAAGTACCAAACTCGCACCATTAATAATGATAATGCGAACTCAATCTTTTGAACAATTATATCAAATTAGTTAAGATTTATAATAATTGTAAATTTATGGTTTTTTCAAAGACAACAATTGCACTAATATTAATAAAAAACAAAAGGGATGCCTGTTTCAAAGGTGACAAAAATCATCCCCACTCACTGTAGATATAGACAATATAAAATTTAAAAAATAATCCCCAAAAAAATCTAACCTTGTTGTCTTTGAAAAGAAAACAAAAATAACTATGGTGCGTATTTTTTTTATAAAAACGTAGCGCATAGACTATCCGCTTTTTTAATTAAAAAATAATATTTATTCAAATAGGGCGAAGCGGTTAGTTGGCCTTTATTTATTTTTAATATTTAATTTGAACGCCTTTAAACCTACGCCTTTAAGTATTATAAATAGTAATGTTTTTTTTAATACTTTGGTAACCAATGTCTTATATATCGGACAGACATTTTTACTGAACGATTCAGACGCTTGAATGATTATATTATTATTTTTCGATTATATATGGTTCAGCTGACTCTATCGACTATATTGACAAATAAAATAAATATTAACAATTGATTTATAATCGCCGATAGGTCTTTATGAACCAAAAGATTCGGGAAATCGGTATGGAGGCCACTGCTCTTAGACCACACGACTGCTTACCATCAGGTGGAGTGTGGTCAGTTTGACTAGCAAAATAAAAATAAAAAGATAATTAAAACTGACTTGTTCTAATAAAATAATATATCTAAATTGAAATCAGATATTTACACGAACAAGACCGATAATTCCACCGGCAATATATACTCCTACAACTAACAAGTAAAAATTATCCGAAAGATAAATCGCATGTTGTCTCACTCATGCTAGATTAAAGAAGAGAGATGGCGAGACTTTTATCTTAAAGATAAATGCAATCTGGAGATTGTATTACAATCCCTAAGTCTTATTTAACAGACATATGTTTTTTAAAGTATTATATATCGGACATTGGTTTCTAAATGTACATTTTAAATAAACTTTCATCTTATATTTAAATTAGGTCGACGGGTTCTGCATTTAAATTAAGTAAATACTGAGCTATACGGACTATGGCTGTGGGATATATTTTTTAGCTGGCGGTACACGTACAATTGTTTATCTAGATTTAAATTTTTTGTCTCTATCTTTTTATAGTAATTAGAAACGGAAAACGCGATGTCTAGTTGATTAAGCTTGGATTTTGGAATGTTTGTTTTATATATTCGTTGTTGTTTTGCTGTTGGTATATTTTTGTAAAGTATACTACTAAATAAGAAAAAAATCGATGTTAGAATTGAATAAAATCGTAGTATTTTTGTGTTTTTATTATGATAGCAATATAATATAATATTTCAGCGAAATATTTAAAAAAATTATATTTCGTAAATATTGTAATTTTATTTACTATTTTATTCAATTCGAACGCCGTATAATATACGGCTGAAAATAATTCTAGAAAAACAATTGTATATTTTACCTAATAATGTATAGCTTTGGTCATTTCAAAAGATTTTCATTGTAACGCTTTGCCAGAATAATTAAGTAGATGTTCAGAAGGAATATTAAATAAAATATATATTACTAACTTTTGAACGCGGCTCCGCTCGCGTGATACATACATCAATAAAAAGTAGCCTATGCCCTTCCCCAGGTTTTAAACTGTATCTGTATCAAATTTCATCGAAATCGGTTGAGTGGCTTGGCCGTGAAAAAGTAATAGACAGACGAATTTATAAGGATTTATATTTATTTTGTATGTCTGGAATTTCTACATAATGATCTCGAAGATATCTGAAGTTCGGCCAACCCGCATTAAGCCAGCGTGGTGGACTATGGCCTACCCTTCTCACACAGAGGAGAGGCCCGTGCCCAGCAGTGGGACAGTTTAATACAGGGCTGATATATTATTTATTGAAAATCTAATATTTGTAACAATTCTTTAAACAAAATACATATCTAATTATGTTTTCTTATGTATATAATTAAGCTGAGAGACGCGATGGTCACAAGAGAGCTTACAACTATCTCAAAGTATTTTTATTGCATGCGCAGAAATTAGAACGCATTACGAGGTGTATATCGTTGTCTCGTTTTTGAGCATGCAATAAGTAGTAAGTTCTCCACTAATGATAGATTTTCTATTGCGCTGCAAACTGTTTGAATTGTAATATAAAATATATTTTATTTAATATTCCCAACACAGTTTAAAGATTTCCACAAAAAAAATATATGCAGTTTTTTTTATACTAAGATAATGTTTCGCTGGATAACATGCAAGATTGCGTTCATTGTGGCTTCTTGCATCGTCTTGCGTCAGATGCAAGAAATTGTAAATAGCAAGTTTTATTTGTTTACGCCAGAAAATCTGTTGTATATTAATTAGAATAGCGTATGTTTATTTTTAACGTTAGATTTAAGTTAAAATATAAGGTAACATAGATGTTTAAGAAATAATATAAAACAGTGAAATTTTATTTTGGTTTTTTATTTATTAACCTTTTAACCGCTTACGTCGGATTAATCCGACAAATAAATTCCTGTCCATTACGCCAGAGTCGTATAGTTTCGACCAGATACCACAGCTCGTTTAATCTGCTTTTTATTTAATTACGGTGTTTTTTATCAAAAAATGTTTATATTGTGTAAATGGATAATTAAGTAATCATTTACAATTTAATACACTTTAGTCTCATAATTAGAAGTCCTAAAATATGTATTTATTTTTGTAAGTATTTATTTTCGATTCACTGTGCCGGGCGCTGGGGGCACGACAACTGTTATGAAGTGGGCCGGTTAAAAGGTTAAACAGAGAGATAGCTTATACAGAGTTAATTGAAAAATGCTAATTACTGTTTACCAGTAAATTACTTACTAGCGGTCGCCTAGTGCTCGAAATTCGACCAACTGATATATATTATGTCATGTCATTATACTCGTATATTGATATATGTAACCATAGTTACGCGCTTCGACTGCGTGTGTCAAATGCGTGGTTGTGTGCGTGTAGTGTTTTTTTATTAATTTAATGTATTTCTAATGCATATTTTATATAAATATTAGCATTCATCACTTCTCTGTATAAACTATAAGTGTGCGAAATTTCATACTCCTCCGTCCGCCCAGTTTTCGTAAAAAGGGATCCAAAGTTTTCGCTTCACGTATTAATATATAGATACCTTAGTTAATAACTTTCGTTCTACCACTTTCTATAACATACTAGATTTTGCCTGCGGCTTCGCTCGCGTATATGTTAGGTTAGCAACAGAACTTTTTCTAGGTGAAAGGTACGCTGTAGAAAAACAGATTTTCCTGCCGTAATGTTTGAATTACCCTAAAACATTACTGCAGCAAAATCTGTTTTTCTCGTATAACTTTACAATAACTGAACAAATGTTGCTATTAGTGAACAAATTACTAAAAACTACGAATTAATTATTTGTTACTAGCTTTTGCCCGCAGCTTCGCTCGCGTTAATTTACAATTTGACAATCAATATTAAAAATAAATATGTAAGTGGGCTCCCATACAACAAACGTGATTTTTCTGCTCGTTTTTGCTCGATATTGATAACGGCAACAGGTAGACGGTATATTTACAGAATATTTAGTTTTATATTCACTTTGAAAATAAATAATTACATTAAAATAAAACAAATATTTAAGGGGGCTACCATACAACAGTGTTTTTTTTTTATAATGTTACGGAACCATTCGTGCGCGGATCAAACTCGCACTTGGCCGGTTTTTTAAAAGACAACACCCGCCCTATGGATGATTCCTGTGTCGCGGGGACTTTACAAACATTCAAACAACGGACACAAAGAGCACGCAGACTCGGAACAACCATTTGTGGAACATACAAATTCTTGTCCCGTGTAGGAATCGAACCCACAACATTCGGCGCAAGGCAGTGACGAGTCCTCCACTTAAACCACTACGTCATCAGTGCAGTCAGTACCTGATGGTAAGCGGCTATAAAAAAAAAATATCTTTATTTCGGACATTAATGTTGGTATGTACCTACATAAAAAAGTCCATAGATTGTTTAGTAATGGGTTAGTAACAGAATGTACTTATAGTCTATATTAGCTATGGTCTATGAAATCTTGCTTTGCCACACGTGTTTCCAATGCAAATCAAAAAGGCTCAGAAAAATGGTTCAGATTTCAAAGATGGCGCTTTTGTTATATTATTATGTCGCCCGTCACTGCCACTGTATCGATTCATTTGATGATCGCGTTTATCGACAGAAACCTCACCGTCAAGGTGACAAGACAAGCAATCCAAACTAATATTTTAAATGCGAATGTGAGTTTGTTTGTTACGCTTTCACGCCTTAACTACTCGACCGAGCATCATGAAATTTCGTATACACGTTGTCAGGGGAACAGAAAAGGACATAGAGTATCTATTATCCAGTATTCTTTTGTTCGAGCGAGCAAAGCCGCAGGCAGATAGTAACAATAAATCTGCCTGAAAGCCTGAATTACCGAACAGTCAAAAACAGTACCTAATTAATAGCAAATGACAAACTATGAGCAGATTATTCTAATATTAAGGTCCACCAGAATTTTGGTCACGGCGGCCAATCTTAACAGAGACTGGCCATCGGCACAAGAGATATTAAAGTGCACAACTATGTGCCCAAAAAAGAACGAGATGGGTGTAAAAACCCAGGATTCAACCTCTTCGTCTTAAATGTTAAAGTAATGAAAAGAAATGACCCCTATATCTCAAGGGTCTCTTGACCCACAGGGCCCATATTCAAACTCGACCGAGGTATGACCCCAAGGTGTATGCACACCAAGTTACAAGTCAATCGGTCCAGTGGTTCCGGAGTTATGCCTGTAACTAACAGACAGACACACAGACCCACATAGTGTTTTCATTAACCTCTGAAGAAAACTCTGAGATTAATAATGGTCTGTATCTATTATTGCAGTTTTCGTTACGTTGGCCCTTCTTTATACGCCAATGCATACTGGTTACGGTTTTAAATGGATCAGTTAGTGAGACTTACAGCTAGGCACGGCCCACAAGGTTGGCAGATTTCACATATCTTCTAGAAATAGATGCAGGTGCAGGCAAGCGATAAAAGTTAGGCGAAGGAAAACATCGTGAGGCATCACGATGTTTTCCTTCGCCTAACTTTTACCGCTTATATGTCCGTGCCTCTACCGTCCATGTCGTATTTCTGCGACAGAGAACACGCATGATTTTTTTGTTCTATTTTCGTCCTATTAGCTGCGTGGTACAAGGCTGATTAAAAATCAAAATATAAAAACTTTTTGACTTTTTTTTAATCGATACATCGATTGCACCTCCCTAATTATTGTAGGTATTATTTTATCGATTTGTAGCCGGGCGCTAGGTGCACGGCAAACGATATTTAGCTAAGCGCTTAAAAGGTTGTCATTCTTTCCTTTTCGGGGTCACAATTGCATGGAAAACCGATTCGCGTGAGCCCGCCGGCTCTGGTTATGTCGAGGAACACCGTGGTAGATTTAGTCGGTATTACCGGGATATCTTTCCCCAGGTGAGTCCGACATAACCTCTCCGTCTCCGATAGCCGGGGCTATGCGTGCCTTAGCATAGAACTGGAGACCTCTGCATGGCAGTCGAATGATCTCCCAATATACTGGTTGATACATCTATCATGCTTTATATTAAAGTAATTATTCAAATAAAACAGCAAGCTTTAATTATACAATTTATTAATACGAGTCTTATAGAGTCACACGCAAGTTCCGTAACGCAAGAGGCGTAACGATCCCCATACGCGAGGTCAAAGGTCGTTACGCCGGGCGAATGGGGTTAAAATTGGCGGTCAGACTTTCGTTAGCAAAAGAGTTCCAAATTAGAACATTGCGTTACGATAAAATTTTGTCTTGCGTCAAGAATCTTGCGTTGCTCCGCATATTAAATAATAATTAATAATAATGTCAAGAGTACATTTGTGCTTACAACTAACTTAAATATAATTACTATTGATACAAATTAGATAAAACATACTTTTGTTTAAATATAACGCCTCAAAATGGACGAGTAAACAAGAATCTGGAACGATTTCAGTTCAAATAATATTGTTTGAATATAAAATAATAATAATTGAAAGCACTGATGGCGTAATTATAATCTTGACATAATCCTAATAATTAATGATTAAAAATATTTGCTTACGTATTGGGTACTTAATTATTAATTTTTTTATTGTTAGCAATATATATTTAGATGCATATTTTTCGAATCAAAATTGTTTTTCGTACACCATAATTGGTAAAACATGTAGACCAAATCAAATAATGCAATGTAAAACATGTAATGTACGGCATCCTGAAAATCAAATAATGCAATGTAAAACATGTAATGTACGGCATCCTGAAAATGATTGTCAACAGGCCAGACTGTCCTATACAACGGCACTGGGTGGAAATAGCTATAGGTACACATACATAGAGCTCCCACAACGTAGCGTAGAGGTACCTACAGTGCTACCACACGGTGCCTAGAGGGCGGCCTTACTAACACTACTAATATAGACTATAAGTACATTATCTTGGTCTGGGTGTTTCTATGTATAATATGTATGTATTTACAAAAAAAAAAAAAAAGTATATATGTATAATTATCCATTGTCTAGTATCCATAGTACAAGCTCTGCTTAGTTTGGGCTAGATGGTGTTGTGTGTATGTGGTAGAATATTATATTATTATTATTCTGTTACTAACCCATTACTAAACAACCTATGGACTTTTTTATGTACTATCGACTCCAGCGACGGATGACCACTCCTAAGGTTTAAATCGCATAGCAGGCCAACACTTGGTACCCGGACCCGTGACACGCCCCTTTCTTTGTTTGAGTTTTTTTACACTTTACATTTGTTAACTGATTCTAAGGCGATACAAACTCAACTGGTCAAAATGTGCAAGCGAACATTTTTCTGAAATGGTCATCCGTCTCTGGAGCCGATAGTACATACCGACATTAATGTCCGAAATAAAGATATTTTATTTTTATTTATTATTATTATATTGAAGAAGACAGGGCGCTATGGCGCTCTTTGGGGGAGGGCTATGTCCAGCAGTGGACTATTATAGCCTGATGATGATGATGATTATTATATTGGTTTATGTGTTCGCCTCGCCACTGCGGCTGCGCTGAACGTTGTGGGTTCGAATTCTGTAAGGGACTAAATTTTGTGTGATTCTCATATAGTCGTTCAGAGTCTGGACATTTTGTGTCCGTTGTTTGAATGTTTGTTAAGTCACCCACGACACAGAAATAACATCTAATGCAGGAGATAATTTTCAAAAAACAGTATCCTAACTAATATTGTAAATGCGAATGTGAGTTTGTTACGCTTTCACGCCTTAACTACTCGACCTATCATCGTGAAATTTCGTTATAAGGGTACAGAAAAACATAGGGTACCTTTCCTTCTAGAAAACTACTGTTCCCGAGGTATAGCTACTAAAATATAAGACTATACGTCTAAACGTAAATGCGCATCCATTTTGCGCGTTATATTAATCTGAGTATATATTTTTTATATTTGTTATATTATCCTAACTTTACTGATTCTATTATATATATATGTAAAATGCATACAAAAAGAAATAATAATTATTTTTAAGCAAATACATTCATACATAGTTGTCTTATTGTTAAAGAGAGATAAAAATAATAATTGTATCGCTAAAGTGAGATAGGTAGAAATATTCTTTCGGTCATTTGCATTTTTTACTAATTAGTTCAAAATCAAAATTAAATTTATTTAAGTTAGGTTACAAGGTAACACTTATGAATGTCAAAGTTACACTAATTTTTTCTGTGAATTCACATTTACTGCCACGTCCAGCAAAGCAAGGGTGTAGGGCTCATGAGAAGAACGGGCAAGAAACTCATGGCCACTCATTTTAATCGCCAAGTTTACAATAAAATGTTGTTTACAAATCATAACTGTAAGGTGCTACAACCATTTGAATTACTCTTACTTAAAATCTATTTGGAAATAGTCTTATAAGTAAATTATACATTTTAATGAAATAACGCAAACATCTATACAAATAAATAAAATTGAAGTGTCTGTTTGTAATGTCAAAATAAAAGCTTTTTATCTAATGCATATGAAAGTATATAAGGTACCTGTACGAAAACATCTATTTTAAAATTTTTGTCTGTCTGTCTGTTTGTTGCGGCTAATCTCCGAAACGGCTGAACCGCTTTTGATGGGACTTTCACTGGCAGATACCTGATGTTATAAGGAGTAACTTAGGCTACTTTGAATTTAGAAAAAAATAGATTCCGCGGAGACAAACACTTTTTAGTTAAAATCTACGCGTACGAAGTCGCAGGTAACAGCTAGTCTTAAACTAATATTATAAATATTATATTTTATTATTAACCCTGCCTTATTCTTACTATTTGTTTCTCTATTACAAAAGTAATACATCGAAGGGCCGCGATCCATGGCGCCTTTTTAATCCTCCCGAAAGGCCGGATATTTATCATACATGAAATATTACAGCAATACCCGTAATAGAGTAACAAATAATACTAATAAACTATCGAAGGGCCTCTTCACATTAAACTTATGTCCTCTAATCCTTCCGAAGGGCCGGGTATATATAATGAGCATTCATTACAAGTGAATACTCAAGTCTATGTTTATGTGTAATGTATATGTTTATAATAATAGATGTTTTCTAGTCTAATGTATATGTTTTGAAATTAAATAACTTACGGATATTATCGCGTTGTTTATTTTCTTAAAACACTATTATCACATAGTTTTGAAACTTTAAACTACTAATGTTAAACACTTTTACTAGTTAACGTTTACTTCTATTTAATCAAGCAACTGGAACGTATGGAAAGTGTCAAATTAAATCTAAATATTTTTTATAATTTAAATAGTAGTAAATAGTAACTTAAGCCTTGGGGGAGGCCATTTCCAGTAGTGGACGTTTTGGCTGACATGATGATGATGATAAAACAGTAACTAATAAAAGTGTTTAATAAAAGTAGCTGAAAGTTTCAATATTATGTTATAATTGCACGGAGAGGCTGGTTATCTGTAATACAGGACCTCCTAGTACAGAGACCAGTCTCCCACACAGACCATACATTCACTGCTTTATTGTATGGACTGTTTGTTTAAAATGTCAAATATTATGTACTGTGTGAGAGAACAAATAAACAATTATTATAATAGTGTTTTAAGAGAATAAACAACGCGATTAAATCTGTATAAAGATGTTTTATTTCAATGTATAACATTCGTTCAAAAATAAGACAATATTATGTATATGTTTATAATAATAAATGTTTAGTCTAATGTACATATATGTTTATAATAATGTATGTTTTTCTAATGAATATGTTTATAATTAATGTTTGTTTGTCTAATGTATATGTTGGGGTGCATTAGGCGGAGGGAAACATCGCACATGCTCCACGCCAGCCCTTTCGTCTTCCGCCGCCAGGTGTCGCGCGAGTACGTAGAATATTTGACAGTTCAGCACTTGGAAGCGACGGATCCGGTCCACCATGCGTTTGAGGGCCTGGAAATATAATAATAATATATTAATAATAACATTCGACTTGATACTTTATGAGTATTCAGGGTAGACGCCGTTCTTCATCCATAGTTTCCATTATACCGGTCCATCAAACACCCATCAACATAGCCCATATACACTTCTTTCGTTTTTTTTTTCTTTTCCTGTGGTTGGTGGCCAACCTGTTGTCAAGAGTTGTTCAAGCACGTAGGCCTCTGACATGGCTTAACGACTACTATCAATTTGACAACAAGCGGGACCGACTATTTATGTGCCCTTCTAAGCATGGAGACGCTCTGATAAAATACCACAAAGCGGTCACCCATCTATAGACTGACCGCACCCAACGTTGCTTAACCTCGCTAATCGTTTACCGATCAGTGAGTGCAACTGGCTATGAGCGCCTATATGCTTATTAGAATCCATACGTAGCAATATTCCTACGCCTGCAGCGGCTAGTGCCGCTGTAGGTGTTCCATTACATCTTAGAACATTAAAACTCACGAAGGGCCTCTTCACGTTGGAAATATGTGTCGCATAAATGCGACACAAGCGGTAAAAGCTAAACACAAAAAATATACTTACAATCCCTTTAACCAGTTCATCCTTTCCATCAACTCTCTGGACCCTCAGGATATGGTAGCAGAAGTCCAGTGCTTCAAACCTTCTCTGCTGCCCCAGTAATGCGATGATAGTGCACCCAGCCCAGTGCAGACCTTCACCGAAGAGTTCCTCAACTGTGAACTGGGTATCTCCCACTGGGATACAGTATAGGAACTGGAGAGCAGACCATAACCTGGAAACAGGAAAATTATATGATTAAATATAAAGTATAATATGTATACTAATATTATAAAGCTAAAGAGTTTGTTTGGTTGGTTGAACGCGGTAATCTCAGGAACTACTGGTTCGAATTGAAAAATTATTTTAGTGTTGGATAGCCTATTTATCGAGGAAGGCTATAGGCTATATATCATCACGCTACGACCTACGGGGGCGGTGCAGTAACAATAAACGCGGGTGAAACCGTGGGCACATCTAATAGTAATATAAAGTCTGCCAATCCACACTGGGCCGGCATGGTGGACTATGGCCTAACCCTCACACTGAGACGAGGCCCGTGCCCAAAAGTGGGACAGTTTAATACAGGGCTGATATTATACAGTAATACTTCGACTTACGTTACCCCGACTTACACGAACCCAGAATTACGCGATTTTCGTTTTTTCCGTATAGAGTTGTGTGAACATCAATCGATTATCGATTATAGACTCACTACCCCCACACTATTGCTCAGAATTGAGGAAACTTGCCGAGAAAAAGCTTTCCGTCGTCAAACTACTATCTTAGATTTTATGAAGCTTCCAACATGATTCTTTTTTTTATTTTATATTAGAAAGCAAAGATTTTATTTAAAATATATATCTATTTTATTCCTTTTTTTTAGATTCCAGTATGAATCCTAATCCTAACTAATATCATAAAAGCGAAAATGAGTTTGTTTGTTTGTTTCCTTTTCACGCCTAAACCACTGAACCGATCATTCTGAAATTTTGCATATACGTTGTCAGGTGTACAGAAAAGGACATAGGCTACATTTCATCCCGAAAAAAAAATACTGTTCCCGAGGAAAACAACAATAACGTTTTTATGATAATAGATGGCGCCACGTGTCTTTCGAATCATGATTGAAATATATTATTACAAGCAGAGTACAACCCGAATTGATTGTCAAATTTTAAATTAACGCAAGCGAAGCCGTGGACAAAAGCTAGTTTAAAATATTTATATGTATTTAGACGCGGAATTATACCCTGACTTACGCGAATTCGACGAATTCGAAACGTGTAAGTTCGGGGTATTTATTACAGTATTTAAATCTAGTTACCTGTGGAACTCGTGGGTATCGTCAGTATGTAGGGGGGCATGATGGTGGGGCGCTGGTGGTGCCGGCCACTGCGGCGCCACGAGGCACGCGCGCAGGCGCCGCAGTACCACGGAGAATAGCGACAGGCCGCAGCACAGACGCTCGCGGGTCAACAAGTCCCCCTCACGGGACAACTGGCCTTGCTGCGGACAATACACAACACTTAGTATATTAACTTAATAACGTAAAAATTAATTAAAAATTCGTTGTGCAAACAATACACAAACGAACAAATGTATGTGCGCTCGACTTAAGAGTCGACAAACAAACGACAAATGTATGTCCGCTGCACACTTGACTCATTAAGATGAGTCAAGTGTGCAGCGGACATACATCTATCGTTTTTTTTTTTTTTGACTTATTTTTGCGGACAGCGTATGTGCTCAACAGTTGACGGGTTAAGGAACTGTCTAAACCAGCCATTTTATTGATATATTAGATGTTCCCGCAGTTTCACCCGTGTTTATCCGTACTGCGCCGCCCCCGTGGGCCGTAGCGTGATGTTATATAGCCTATAGCCTTCCTCGATAAATAAGCTATCCAACACTAAAAGAATTTTCCAAAGCGAACCAGTAGTTCCTGAGATTAGCGCGTTCAAGCAAACAAACAAACAAACTCTTCAGCTTTTAGTATAGATACTAGCTGTAACTAAAACTTCGCCCGCGTGAAAATGACAAAAAAGATATCTAAAATAAAACTAGTCTAAATTACTCCTTATAACATCAGCTATCTGCACAATGAAATTCCCTTCAAAATTGGTTTAGCCGTTTCAAAAATCAGCCGGAAAAACAGACCGACAGCTACTTTTTAAATTGGTTTTAGTTTGGTATAGTGCCGTATATAATTTCATATGCATTTAGTAAAAAGCTGTTATTTTGACATTACAAACGAACACTTCAATTTAATTTATTCACTCACCTTGGCAGTTCCATATTTGTCGACATTCTGCACGATCTGTAGGGCGGCGTATTTAGCTTCTAGACGCTTCTGCTTGGTCTCTGGCTTTTCACCCTCTATGTAGGAAAAATAGAAGGTTAATCTTTGACATTACATAATTAATAATAATAATAAACCCCTCTGAGACAGTCGTTATCTCCTCATGAGACTAACGCGATACCGGAGGGCATATTATACTAGCTTTTAAACTAACACCTTCGCCTTGTGATATAAACAAAACATGTATCACCAGGTTAAATAAAAGCGCACAAACCGCAGGGCAGCTTGTGGCGAGCTGAATGTGAGTGGCGATACTGTGGTCCTGAATGCCTCGGAGAGTCGGTGAGGACCTCGTCCCCAGTTTGCCGTTACTGGTTGGCTGGGGTGGAACTTCAAGAGCGCCGTAGGACTTTCAACTCTGGCTTGCCTTGGTCGGCCGGTCAGAGGTGGGCCGCTGAGCTACATGCTTGGGGGTGGAAGTGTCATTTTCAAGGGCATAACTACGGGGAAACCCGCTCCGGGTTTCCGTTTTCACGAGACCCATGATGGCGAAATCGGCGCCGCACCGCTCCACACCCCGAGCCGCTCGCACCGGTGTTGCCCTCTGCTGCTGGCTTGTATGCCTATCGTGGCTATTCAGGGGGCCCATCTAGTGAGTTGGCGAGTCACCGTCTGTCCATTCGATTGATGCTATTAGAGTATTCAGGGCAGACGCCGTTTTATCATCCATAGTTACCAATATACCAGTCCATCAAACACCCATACCCATAGCCCATATATTAGAATCCATACGTAGCAATAGTCCTACGCCTGCTGCGGCTAGTGCCGCTGTAGGTGTTCCATCCCACCTTTGATTAAAATTCTCGAAGGGCCTCTTCACGTTGGACCCATGTCTCCGTGTAAGCCTCCCAAAGGGCCGGGTATTTTCCTAACATATTAAGAATATACCCATGAAAGAGAAACAAATAATAATACATAATTTATTTCAACAAAAAGTTTTTACATTTACAGTGTCAGCCCTGATTCCCAAACTAGCGTGTGCTGTATGTTGGGAAACAGTCCTTCCCAAAAACAAATTATACAAAATTGTTACAATAAACAAGATACATAGATTAGTGCTGACTTAAAAACAATAAAAAAATTTTTTTTGTTTGTTTTCGAATGAATTTGGTAGTGGTAGCATATGTGTGCATTTGTGTGTGAGTGTGTGTGTGAGTGTGTGTGTGAGTATGTGCGTGCGCGCGAGTGAATCGTGAGAGTGCATTAAAAATATTTTTAAATAATAGTATAGTATATATAATATTATTTATTTAGCCTAGTGGGCAACCGTGGGCCTGCCACGCAGAGGTCTCGAGTTCGATCTCAAGGCGCAACTCTGACTTTTCGAAGTTATATGCGTATTAAATAGTTAATTATCGCTCGCTTTAACCGTGAAGGAAAACATCGTGAGGAAACCTGCATGTCTGAGAGATCTACATAATGTTCTCGAAGATATGTGAAGTCTGTCAAGTGCCAACCCGCACTAGGCCAGCGTGGTGGACTATGGCCTAACGCTTCTCATAGTGAGAAGAGACCCGTGCCCAGCTTTGGGACAGTTCATATACAGGGCTGATATTATTATTGCTTAGATGTGGGATACCTCTTTAATAGTCCTAATATTATACTGGGCGTAATGGACGGTGTACCGAAAACTGAAATAGTAGATTCAGACTATTATTCTGAGTTAAAAATCGGTGGAATTTTTTTCAACAATCGCATTTGCTTTTCTGCAATTTTTCATTTTTCTGACTGCGAATTATAATATAATAAAATGCCACATTTTTCTACAATACAGCAATGTAATTAAATGGTCGTGGTTTAAATAGATCAGCTGTTTTTATGCGCGCGGAACGCAGAGTTCATTCGTCGAGTGCGATGTATTGGTAGCAATCCATTGCGTACCGCGTAATAATGTTAATCTACATTACATTTTAATTTTGCGTTTTTTTATTAATTTAGTTTGCGTCGTGATAAGTAGGTACTTATAGAAAGATGTCTTGCAAAATTTTTCGGTACGCCGTCCCTTACACCCAGTATAAGAGTACGTACCTGCAGCGAAGGGTCTCGGTAGAATGTTCTGGAACGGCGCAGCGTGTAAAAGATCCGTAACTTCCTCTTGACTTAAAGCCTGGAAAATTACCAGTAAGGCAATAAATAAATCAGATTTTTAGAAAGAGCACTATAGGGTGACTACCGCAAATTGGTGACTAACACTTAAGACTGCTCCGAGCGTAAGACGCGGTTGGACTGAATGACAGAGCTCGATATTCAGATCGGCGCGCGGCCGCCATAGTAAAATTGTATGGAGGATTTGAAGTGCTTTTTTGATAAATATGTATCTTTATTGTCAACCAATAACTTAAATATTTGGGACGGACAAATTGTAATAGAACTATTTATGTTTCGTTTAAGCTGTGAAATAGGATAGATTTCTACTGTTATAATCTAACAATCACGTAACACGAGCTTACGTTTTTGCATTTTTCGTGCAAATTTGCTTAACTTTGTAGGCGAAAATATTAATTATTTAAAGCTTTTTACACGAAGTAATTGTATTGTAAACACATTCATTGTTATGGTAAATGTATATTTTATATTTGTATTAAACAAAAAGTGTTGATTTTATTCAACACTTTTTGTTTACCGTGACCGCCTGTGGCACATTATGCGCAGGCGCAGTCTTAATAATAGATTTTGACCGCGGCTAAGTTCTAAGTTAGATGAGTAACAGTAGTGTCTGAGTTTTGATGATGGGTCGAGTAGTTCAGGCGTGAAAGCGTAAAAAACAAATTTAGTTAGTTTATATACATTATTACTACTGATTATAAAATAGCTTATAAGAAAACGACAATAACAATTTTTTTTTTTAAATACGTGTCTGATATAATAGGCACCAGGTTTTTACAATCAAGTTGACTGCCAGCTATACTGCTAGCCAAGATAAGAAGTCTTACCTGTTCTATCAGCATACAGAAGAGTATGATATTGCCAAGCTCTCTGAACGCGTGGAACAACTCTGTCCTGGCATCTGGGTACTGGACGATGTCGGTCAACTGTGCGTGGTAGTATCCAAGGACACCTGCCAACAAAAACTATTTTGAGACCTCTGGGAACCTCTGAGAATCCTTTGATAATTAGAAAGCAAGACGAAAAAAATAACTTTATTTGACACATCTAAATGATGACAGAAAAATAAAATTACTAAAAAAAGCTAGAAAAATAAAAACAAAGAGTTACATCATAATAAAAAGTTTATCATTTCTGCTTACTGGCAACACCATTAGTCAAGCGGCAGATGCCGCTTGACTAATCGGAAAGCGATTGGAATCGGAAGCCTACATTCAAGGTCAAGGCCAGTATTGTCAGTGAGCAGCGATCGAAACATTAAACTATATAAATTATTTATAAAATAGATGTTCCCGCGGATTCACCCGCGTTTATCGTTACTGCGCCGCTCTAGTGGGTCCTAGCGTGATGTTATATAAAACATCAAACCTTCCTCGATAAATAGACTATCTAACACTAAAATAATTTTTCAAATCGAACCAGTAGTTCCTGAGATTAGCGTGTTCAAACATACACACTCTTCAGCTTTATAATATTAGTATAGATTAAGTCTAAAAATTTATGCGTAAGTGTGTGTCGATTCGGTGCCAAAATTTTTATATTTAAAGACACTCTAGGCGCCGGCGTCACTTATTTGGATTTCCTCTGTCGATCTATCTGCCCATCAGTCCATCAGTCCGTCGGTCTATCTCCTATCAGTCCAGCAGCTGCCCATCAGTCCATTAATTCATCGGTCCATCGGTCTATCAGGCCGTCGGTCTATCTGTTCGTCAGTCTATCAGTCCGTTGGTTTATCTGTCCGTCGATCCATCTAATCATCGGTCTATGAGTCCGTCGATCTATCAGTCCATCGGTCTATAAGTCCGTCGATCTATCTGCCTATCAGTAACATCAGTCCGTCGCGTCGGTCTATCTGCCAGTCGGTTTATTAGTCCGTCGGTCTATGGCTCAGTCGGTTTATTAGTTCGTCGATCTATTAGACCGTCAATCTATCAGTCCGTCGGTCTATCAATCCGTCGGTGTATGTGTTCGTTAGTCCATCTGTCCATCAGACCGTAGGTCTATCAGTCTGTCTGGTAGCCCAGCAATAGCCCAGCAGTGCAGTGCAGTAGTACATACCATTAGATCCGTAGTCATACCGCGGCAGCTTGCAGTGTCGCGGCATGGCTGCGGCGAGCGCGCGCGTGAACTGCGCGATGGTGCCGTGCAGCAGCCCCCGCGCCACGTCCAGCAGCTCCGACACCACCACGGCCACCCCCTGGTAGCCCAGCAGACGGACCAGCGCGTGTAAGTGCTGCGCGCCCACGAAACCTGCAAACATCACCAGCATTATATTCAAGTAGCCGACACAAAAGATTTATTTGCTATGTTTTCTTTTTAAAATACGTCTCCCGCGCTATGAATAATTCTTGAGTCGAAGGGACTTAACAAACATTCATACAAGAGACACAAAGACCATCCACAAACAACTATTTACGGATCACACAAAGTTTAGTACCGTGTGGGATTCAAAACAATAAAAAAAAAAATTGATTGTCTGTAAAGTCGGTTTACGGACGATAGTTTAACGTGACAAATTCATAACAAAATTTATTTCCCGTAACGTTACAATGAGCGTAACAGGACAATGAGTGTAACGGGACAATGAGTCATCATTTTTCGTGCGTGCAGCCGGCGTTCATCGATTTATTACACGTTGTCACGTCAAAACTAACATTACAATAACTGATGTCGTAAATAATAAGGGGCAATAAAAAGGACCGCCCGTTATTATTTACGACGTTAATTATTGATATGTTATTTTTGTTTTAGTAGTATAAAATTAGAATTGCCTCGGATGGTTAACATACGACTATCTGAAACCATCTCACGACAAAAACGGTACATTCATTTTTCCAAAAAAATAATTCTAATAAAAAAAATATGGTCAGGCTTATTCTATATCACCAGTAGAATTCGTGGTTGAAAGGAATTACACGATTTCAAAATCACCTTGTATAAACGTCAAAACCCTTAACGAAGCCGAAAAAACACGTATAACACACATCAGAGAATACATTTTCCCTTGTAATTTTACAAAAAAATATTTTAATTTTACAAACTATTATTATATGGGTAGTATTTAACTGCACAGCAAAAAAATACTAATTGCACAGCAAAATACGCTTACCAAAAATACTAATTGCACACCAAAATATATTTAAAGAGATCAAATTAAGTCGACCGAGCCCCGCTACGCGGGGCTCGTATTTTTGGGTGGGTTTAAGAAGGAACCTAACATAACCAAACCCTTCCGAGACGGATTGCAGTGATTTGAGGCGTATAGGTGCTCGTTATGATATATTTTAGTAAGCATATTTTGCTGCACAATTACTATTTTTGGTGGTCATTATATTTAATCGCTTATTATATTATTATAGTATACCGTTGTACTGCGCGTATTGTGCTGAGTATGCCAAGGACAGTTGCTTCGATCCCCACAGTAGCGCGTGGCCATATTGCTGCGCCTTCTCGCGGGAGACTCCTGCTGCGAACTGAATGCCTCGGCACTTCACGAACCTGGGAACAAACAAAATATTCTAGAATATGTTCGTGTAACGTCTAGATCACTGTATGGATAGTCAGTGTCGTATTAGACATATTTACGCCAGGTATGATTAGAATAAGAAGTCTTTATTTGCTATAAACAGGGTACATCTTCTCCCTAGCCTTTATTATTCCCAAGTCACTTGGGATCGGTACATAGATGTTATAAATTATTTACAATAGTACAAGCCCATTTAGCCATTTCAAATAGCATGCGAATGTAATAATATAGCCTATAGTAGTAGAGCCTCGCTGATTTCAGCATGAATGGGCCGGCTCGACCGGGGAAGGACTACCCTCTCACAGAATATCGACGTGAAATACCAGTATTCCTACTGTTGTGTTTCGTTCGGTGAGTGAGAGTGCCGGAGGCCCAATCACCCCTTTCCCCCACCCCGCTCCTTCTCCTTCCCACTTCCTTTCCTAAAGGGTCAGCAACGCGCTAGTGATGCCTCTGGTGTCGCAGGCGTCCATAGGCTACGGTGACCACTTACCATCAGGTGGGCCGTATGCTTGTTTGCCACCTTAGTTGTATTAAAAAAAAATGTCATCATATTAAACAACATATTAAATTTCACACTTACAATATCAATTATTATAAATCAAACTATATAAGGTCAGTTACAAATCAATTATAATAGGTATTTTCAAAATATTCTTGAAGCCTGTAAAAGGCTGAGAGCACGACCTCTGCATGAGCCACCAACGTAATTTTGTAGTAATTTGTTCTTGTTTGAATGTTTATAAAGTTCCGACACAGAAATTAATTAAAGAGCGTCTTCCAAAAAAAATATATTTTTATTGAGAGGTAGTTAGTTTATGGCGCCCGAGCAGCACAGGCCCGAGGGAGGGGCGTAGCGCCCCGCGCGCCCCCTCAGTGGAGGGGAGGGCTGTACCATCTGGTCCTCCTCCAAACAGCTGGGGCCCACCTAGCTTGGCGGGACAAGACCTGTCGGTGTCGCGGTGAATGCTACCGCGAATCCCTTGGCACCAATACTAGGTACTGGGTAACGTCGTCAGGGGTTTAGTGGGTATGGGGCCGGCCTCTCTGGCTCGAGTCCCACACACCCGCGCCTTGCCCGGGCGCGGACGGCGCGTAAACGCATTCCACTCACATAAAAAAAAAAGGTTAGGTGTAACAAAGCGTTATTTTCTTTAAGTGTAAAAACGTACATAGATTCACGTCTGTTTCCAGAGGGGTAGGCAGAGACTATGGATTTCCATTTGCTACGCTCCTGACACACTTCTCTGGCTTCATTCACTAAGTTTAAACATAGCCTGTATTACTCGGTAATGATACAGCTTTCTAAAGGTCAAAAAACTTATTTTTAAACCGTTTGCGTAATTTTTGTGTAAAACCCTTACAAAAAAACATACCTACAAACAAAAAATCAAATCTTTCCTCACGAATGTCATACTAGCATATAGACATTATTTAAAGTACAAACAATAGTGTACAATGACATGATCCCAAATAGCAGTACATACCTATCAGTGGCAGCATTATAGCAGTAGTTTGGCAGGAAATCAAAGTTCAGCTCCCAGAAGACATGCAGCGTGATCCGTCCGTATGGAGCCAGCACTCCATGGTCACTCTCTCGAAGTATCGCTTCGAAGTCATCCAGTGTGAGGTAGCGACTTAGCAGCTTATGGCATAGCCGGTTCACGGAGATTAGGCCTTCGAGTTCCTACAATAATAAAAATATAATATAGTAGATGTGCCCGCAGTTTCGCCCGCGTTTATGATTACTGCGCCGCCGCCGTGGGTCTTAGCGTGATGATATATAGCCTATAACCTTCCTTTATAAATAAGCTATCCAACAATAAAATAATTTTTCAAATCGAACCAGTAGTTCCTGAGATTAGCGCGTTCCAAACAAACAAACTCTTCAGCTTTATAATATTAGTAAAGATAATTTAAAGAAAATAGAGTTTTTATATTAACTAATGTTGACCCAGTGCTCGAAATTCGATCATAAGGGGACTGAGCATTTGAGAAACTCATATCGCACCCCCAGTGCAAAAAAGGCATAGATACAATTAGACTATTGCTACCAAAAATTAATAAATAAATACTTACGACTACACCAGTGATATCGCCGGCTTCGAACTTGGCTACCGCCGCATCCAACGCCCTGTGCATATCAGCGTTGATTCGTTGGGCCACCTGTGAAAAACACATTACATTATTTATCAAAACTAAATAACAGTGGAAAAGTACAGTTGCCTGTAATATTCCATGGATACCTTAAGGTCTAAAATCCTGTGAACACTAGAATTATAATGAATATGAATTAACTAGATTGCGTTGTTCTACAAATTACGGCATCGACATTATATTAGGTATCGATGGTACATTTCTAATCAAATGTAATTCTCGTACTCATTTTAGAAACTAGGTGAAATTTATAAGAAATTATGATTTCAACCGAAAAGACACTACTACAAACAGAATAGCGAGTCATCGAAAGTAACTATAAAATAAACTAATCACTATCCTTACTAATATTATAAATTCGAAAGTAACTCTGTCTGTCTATCTGTCTGTCTGTCTATTACTTTTTCACGGCTAAACCAATCAACCGATTTAGATGAAATTTGGTACAGATATAGTATAAAACTTGGGGAAGGACATACTTTTTATTGATGTAGGTACCACGCGGGCGGAGCCGCGCGCAAAAGCTAGTAAATTTATAAATTCATTTGTAAATCTTTGCTTCTTGTTTTACATACAGGTCTAACCTAGTTTAGGAAACAGAGGTTCATAAATTTAGTTCTATGCCTATCGACATAAATTTATTTTCTATAAATAACGTAAATGTTTGTTTTTCTCCACTTAGGCAAACGAGCAGACGGATCGCCTGATGGTAAGCCATTACCGCCGCCCATGGACACCCGCAACATCAGAGGAGTCACAAGTGCGTTGCCGGCCTTTTAGATTTGCCCTCCTCTCTCCCCGGCAAGGAGAGAGAGTTGGGCCTGCGTTACCCTCACTCATTCGATAAAACACAACGCAAGCGCTATTTCACGCCGGTTTTCTGTGAGGCCTGGTATCACTCCGGTCGAGCGGGCCCATTCGTGCCGAAACGTGATTAAATGGAGAAGGCACTGTACCCTGAAATTCAGGTTGCTACTTAGTCCAGAAACAGTACCACATTATGACATATACAGTAATATCTTGACTTACGCTACACTAAGCGTGGTATTTTGAGTACCCGTTCCCACCTGAGCGAGTTACGTAGTAAGGCTAATCTTTTTTATAATTTACGTGGGTAAAAGCAGCGATAGCTCAGTGGGGAGATCAACACACTGCAATGCAGAGGGTCTCGGGTTCGAACCCACGTAGCGCACCTCTGACTTTCGGAAGTTATATGACTTTTCGAAATTATGTGCGTATTGATTGACAATTATCGCCTGCTCCGTGCCTCGGAGAGCACGTTAAGCCGTCGGTCCCGGCTGCCATGAACATCTATGGCAGTCGTTATTGGGAGAGTGTCGACACAAAAGATCCCACTGGGTCGAAGTGTCGCCGGTCTGCACTGACTGGCCCCCACATAAGATAAGATACCTCGACTTACGCGGTTATCTCTCAGTCACACCTATCTCGTAAGTTCGGGGTATTACTGTATTGTATGGTACATTATTGGTTGCAAATCAATTTTATTATAACTAGCATGCTACATATGGTATATATGGTACATTACCAGCGCGCACAGGTCGACGTGCCTGCCCAGCAGTGCGACGTGCCGCTGGCGCAGCAGCGACGCGTAGCGCCCTGCGGCGCCGCCCGTGCTCGCGCCTCGAGCCGCGCACTCCGCGCGGTACCGCTTGTCCAGTAGCATGCTACAAACAAACAGAAATAACAATACAACATCAGCCCTGTATATTGTTAGGTGCTGGGTTCGACGGATAAGAATGTAAACAATATTACCGACGAAAACACGATTTATTCTAGCACACAATTACATTTAATACACAACAAACACTATACTACACTTTTCCACTGTAACTGCTTCAAACTCCGTAGTATTTTCGCTTCCGTTCGCTTCGATGAATACTTGATCGCTTACGATTGTAAACTGACTTGGCGGTGCGCGTGCGCTCTATTTATACGCGGTTAAAGTGTTGCCGGCGTTTTCTAAAAACGTCATAGTATGTAAACCCTACGAATATTCGAGAATGTGCCAGCGTTCTCTCTACTATCCTCGTACGAAGTTCCGAAAGATGTCAATAGATGGCGCTGTAATAAATTATAAGAGGAAACTGCCGAGTCTTCCACACAATGCCGAGAGATGGCACTGGGTGTAACAATATAAACTTTCCTAATGGCAAGAGTCTCTTCTCAGTGTGAGAAGGGTTAGTCCATATTTCACCACGCTGGTCCAGTGCGGGTTGGCAGACTTCACATATCAAATCAAACGACTCGACGCCTCGAACTACACATAACTATTTAATACGCATAACTTTAAAAGCAAGAGAGACGCGCCTAAGGATTGTACTCGAGCGTGCGTTTGGCAGCGTATTACGTCACGATATCAACATGGCTGCACACCGCACTGACGTCACTCTCATAGGACTTGGGAGAGCAAGCATTCGGCGCGAGAGAGAAGCAATCGGCGCGAGAGAGAAACAATCGGCGCAAGCGAGAGGTTATCAGCGCAGGAGGTAAGTAAACGGCGCAAGAGGGAGGCTATCAGCGCGGGAGGGAAGTAATCAGAGCGGAAGGGAGGTAATAGGCGCAGGAGGGAAGTAATCAGTGCGAGAGGGATGTTATCAGCGCGAGAGCGAAGTAATCGGCGCGAGAGGGAGGCTATTATAACGGATGCCTCGATGGCGTAGTGGTTAGTGTAACTGACTGCCACGCCTGAGGTCGCGGGTTCGATTCCCGCACAAATCAAACATTTGTGTGCATGAACATGGATGTTTGTCTTGGTCTGGGTGTTTCTATCTATACTAATATTATAAAGCTGAAGAGCTTGTTTGTTTGTTTGAACGCGCTTATCTCAAAAACTACTGGTCCGAATTGAAAATTCTTTTAGAGTTGGATAGCGTATTTATCGAGGAAGGCTATAGGCTATATAACATCACGCTACGACCCACGGGGGCGGCGCAGTAACGACAAACGCGGGTGATTTGGCTAGATGGTGTTGTGTGTATATGATAGAATATTATTGTTATTTAGACCAGTATTACTTTTTAGGCTAGAAATTTTAAGATATGCAGGGGTGGCAGTCGGTTACACTAACCACTATGCCATCGAAGCCGTTTTCGAACTTACCTAGAAGCAAGCTGTTTATAATGCGCGTAGACTTGCTCAGACAGCTTGTAGACAAACTGATCGAAGCACAAATTAACTTCTGCTTCCACTTCGTCATACAGGAACTGCTTCTTGAAGACCGTGAGCGCGTACTGGGCAGAATCGTTGTATAGATCCAAAGGATAAAGCACATATCTGAAAAGAAAAGGTATAGTTTAATAGATGACTAGCCTGCGGCATTGCTTGACAATAGTACTTTTTCTGGATGAAAGGTACACTATGACCTTTTTTTCATGCAACTAAGGTGGCACACAAGCATACGGCCCACCTGATGGTAAGTGGTCACCGTAGCCTATGGACGCTTGCGACACCAGAGGCATCACTTGCGCGTTGCTGACCCTTTGGGAAAGGAAGAAGAGAATAAGGAACTGGGAAGGAGAAGGAGTGGGAAGGAGGAAAGAGAGTGATTGGGTCTGCGGCACTCACCGAACGAAACACAACACCCCCCCTTCCTCTACGACTAGTCCAGTTATGATATAGCGTTCCGCCTACACCCAACCAACACGGTTATATTAGGCAGAGCCGCTGTACCTTCCAGCGCCCGAAAGCACCTTCCGGGACCAGTTATAGACAGGTCTTGTCCCCAAATCTCGACTCTCCACCCTATCCTCAGAGATTCGGTTCTCGTAAGCGAGCTACCTCGTGCCCAAGTGACACTACCTATTCTCCAGATAGGTACCGGAGCAATAAAGCCGCTCACCACTCGCAACTCCTAAGAGATGCTAACGAAAACGAAACACAACATAAGGAATACTGGTATTTCACGTCGATATTCTGTGTGAGGGTAGTCCTTCCCCGGTCGAGCCGGCCCATTCATGCTGAAATCAGCGAGGCTCTACTACTCATAAAACATTTTTGTAGAATTAGTCATTCTCATTGCCGGCACGAATGGCGAAGTGGTTTAAGTGGTCGCGTCTCCACAGCCACTGCGACGAGTGTTGTGGGTTCGAATCCCACACGGGACAAAAATTTGTGTGATCTGGGCAGGAGCACTGCACTCTCTATTCCCTAACTCTCATGATCCTATTGGACGGCTCCGACACGACCAGAGAAATTAGGTGTACAACCAAAAGCTTTACATGCTTTCCGAGGCACGAGGGTGTCTAATTTTATTTAATTTGATTGTAGTACCTCGCTGATTTCAGCATGAATGGGCCGGCTCGACCGGGGAAGGACTACCCTCTCACAGAATATCGACGTGAAATACCAGTATTCCTACTGTTGTGTTTCGTTTGGTGAGTAAGAGTGCCAGAGACCCAATCATCCTCTTTCCCCCTTCCCGCTCCTTCTCCTTCTCACATCTTTTCCTAAAGGGTCGGCAACGCGCAAGTGATGCCTCTGGTGTTGTAGGCGTCCATAGGCTACGGTGACCACTTACCATCAGGTGGGCCGTATGCTTGCTTGCCCACTTAATAAAATTAAAAAAATAAACCACCAACTTCCTAAGTCCGGCTGCTACTGAGATTTCTTAACAGAAACACCCAATAACTCTTATTGGCCCGAACCGGGATTCGAAACCGGACCTCATGCACAGCAGTCGCATTCACTACCGCTGCGCCACTAAGCACTACTGCCACCAGCACCAAGCCCATAACCCTAATAAGTAAAAAAACTCTGATGAAGCCTTACTCCATCATTACCCAACCCGGGATTCAAACCCGTCACCGTAGCACCAATACCCAACCCCACAACCAAAAAATCTGATAAATTTTTACTCCATCATGGCTGGTTCCTTGGTCCGCAGGATATGGTCTGTGAGGATCCAAGGCATGGACATCTCGATGGGGAACTGAATTCTCTTCTCCATGGTGATCAGATCGTTACATTCCTCGTTATGCTGGTGACGCACCATGCATTTCTGGTGAAGAAGATATATAACATATTAATATATTTATATATTACTAGACTAAACGTAGTTTGAGTAAAAATAGTTTGTGTTATGTTAGTAAAAGAGTTTTTTTTTTAAAGTCAAATTCAACAATCATTTATTCATTTAGGTCACAAAGTAACACTTATGAACGTCAAAATATATAGGTTAGTGAGTTTAATAAGTTACTGAAGCTACATTTAGGTCAGTTGCTAGGTTCAGGCAAAGGGAGAGAAGAAACCTACAGGAAACTCACGGCCACTCTTTTAAATCGGCAATTAAATATAATTTCAGTATTTTACAACTTATATCAACAAGGTGTTGCTACCATTATACCATATGCTACTGTCTTTAAAAATCAACGGGTTGCACTCCGGGAGTGCCATGTGCAATAAGTAAACGAAGTTGGTAAGTATGAGATATACCAGGTACATCGATAATAAGCGGTGTGCGAAAAAGCATTAAGCAAATGTCATGACATAATAATGTTACGATGCCCAGCAGTATTCATGATGCCCAACAGTGGGCATGAAGCCCAACAATGGATATGATGCCCAACAGTGGACATTATATTATTATTTAATATTCCTCAGACTTTTTAAAATAAACTATCGGGAAGGAAGGACACAGTACTATAAAACCGATTTTATCTATTTTGTATTCAATATTCTAGCTATTTTATATATTCAAACAACACACGAGTGGCATTAAAAAAATATTTGTTCATTTGTTTATTCGCGGACAATTCTTGGTTCAAAAGATAAACAACATCATAGACAATATAATACTATATAAGTAACAACGTGACGGTTCGGCTCGACACTCGCGATTGACAGCACTGCGAGGTTCGCTTAGGAGTCTCGTAGATGAGCGCGCCTGTGTGAGTGTGCCGTTTCGAACGTTTGTTCGTAGTTTCCATACTGCTTTAGCTTATATATTTACTGTGGTTCTATGTTATTTTTTGTAACTTTGCGGCAATCAGGTTTGAAATTTGCATATCAGTAAAAATAACTTAAAAAGTAACTTAGAACTATTTGCGATTTAATATTGTGAGGTGGTAAGTGCTTCCATCTATTACTATATTAGTCTAAACAAAAAGGAATGACATATAGAACCATGCAATATTCATAACTCATTTTCTTTTAAATGTAACATGGAATCTTGTAATATAGGACCAGCGATATGTTACTGGCTTTAAAAAACTAAAGATAATAACAATAATAAGTTAATAATATAATAGAGATTAAACGAGATGGGTGTAAAAACCCATGATTCAACCTCTTCGTCTTAAATGTATAATGAAAATAAATTACCCCTATATCTCGGAGGTCTTTTGACCCACAGGGCCCATATTCAAACTCGACCAAGGTATAACACCAAGGTGTGCACACTAAGTTACAAGTCAATCGGTCCAGTGTTTCCGGAGTTATGCCGGTCACTAACAGACAGACACACAGACCCACATAGTGTTTTCATTAACCTATTCGAAGACTCAGAGGTTAATAATTTGGGTTAAGTTATATTTTTCAATATAAATCTAAAATAGACACTAGAATGGCATGATGGCGCATACACTTACACTTTATGACAATGCAAAGGCAGTCCGTGACTAAATGCGGTTGTGGATTTGTATTTTTCAATAATAATCAAGATTAGAAGCAGGATACTTTAAATTCTAGATAGCCTATGTCACTCGGTTATAATACAACTTTATAAGGATGAAAGAATTTTAAAATAGGTTCTGTAGTTTTTGAGTTCAATCATTACAAACAAACAAAAAATCTAATCTTTCCTCTTCATAATATAAGTATAGATAGTATAGATTCTGGTTGAAAGGCACAAACGGCTAGACAACAAGTTAGACACCCTGTATACGCATAACTACGCTACATACAAAATAGAGAATTGTCGGAAAGGGACTGTGCATAGTGGTGTCGATGTAATGGTAAGGATAGAGCGTCGCGTCCCGTTCAGCGTGAATGAGACAAAATAACCAAAATATAACGCACTCTCTCGCACGATTCGCACCGTTCAACTTCTAATAATACAAAGTCCAAACAGTCTAGGTTGATGTGTCTCTGTGTGTGCCTTATGTCATTTTTTCTACTCTGAAAGTATCTCTCTAATGTTGCAAGTATTGTGAAAATCGGTCCAGTAGTTTGCGATATAATTAATTACAAACAAAAATACAAATCCGTCCTCTTAACAATGTTAGTGTCAAAAACTTACATTAACTTTCCTTCCCATGGTCATCTCCAAGTAAAATTCTCTGTACCACAACTGAGATAGATCGCAGCATTTTTGTAATGAATCTGTAAAAAAATTAAAACTATTAAAGAGAAGAAGAAAACAAATAGTTGTTCGGAGTCTGTATAATATAATAATATTCTACCACATACACACAACACCATCTAGCCCAAACTAAGCAGAGCTTGTAATATGGGTACTAGACAATGGATAAACATACATATATACTTTTTTTTTGTAAATACATACATATTATACATAGAAACACCCAGACCAAGACAAACATCCATGTCCATGCACACAATGTTTGACTTGTGCGGGAATCGAACCCGCGACCTCAGGCGCAGCAGTCGGTTACACTAACCACTACGCCATCGAGGCCGTCATGTATGTTTTTTGTGTTCGTTGTTTGAATGTTTGTAAAGTCCCCCGCGACACGGATTATTCCTAGTGCGGAACTTGTCTTTTTTTAATAAAAATCAATTGCTACATTTATGAAGGAGCATCACTTAAGAACAGCTCATCCGATTCGGCTGATTTTTTGTTTGTTGTGTTTGTAATTGTCAAGACAAGGTTTGTTTGAACGACAATTTGCGGTAAATAAGCGCGGGACATTTCGTAAATTTTATACAAGAATATATAGGCGTGTATGAGGAATGTGATGAAAGTGAATGAAGCCAGAGAAGTGTGTCAGGATCGTAGCAAATGGAAATCCGTAGTCTCTGCCTACCCATCTGGGAAACAGGCGTGAATCTATATATGTATGTATATAGATTCACGCCTGTTTCCCAGAGGGGTGGGTAGGCAGAGACTACGGATTTCCATTTGCTACGCTCCTGACACACTAATTCAATTTAAGTGGTATTATTATATGGAAAAATATTGATTGACGTTTTGATATTGAATTTAATTCCGTGAAATGTATTTTTGTATAGATTGACAGGACTACGACTGTCAGGTCAGCTAATAAAGAATAATAAAGTGATCTCACCAGAAAGGTTCAGGAGATACGCCCAGTAGAAGCTTTGCCGATGGAAAGTCTCAATCTGCTGCAGAGTTCCAGCATCCAGATCTTTGCGAAGCGTCCTTCTGCCACCAGATTTGTCAGAGATCAAGGCTTCCAACTGCGTTCTGACCATGTATAGCTGGGTGGATGAAGGGCCTGGAACAAAGGAGGTAGTCGTTAAAATTATATTATAATGTATGAATTCACTAGATATTCCCGCGGCTTTGCTCGCGTAAACGTAGGATAGATTTGCCCGCCTCCTCGCCCCTATATAGTGGGGTCACTGGTACAGAGTCGGGGGACTCTCTACCGGCTTACACGGCCCCACACGTCTAGGGAGTGGCCTTGGTGAGCAAGGCCACCCCTCCACAGGTGCTGAGGCCCGGTTACCATCAGCCGGGCCAACCACCGGGGCGGGATGGTGATTGCTAACGCGACCCCATCCCGCCCCACCCCGTCGGCGGAGGGACTGCTCACCCCAGGTTTTTGTGTGTATACCGACCCCCTTCAGGGGCGGAGAGTCTCACATAAAAGAGGGGGTATCCATAAAGGATTTTCCTGGGTCAAAAAAACAAAAAGGTAAGAGTAACGGGGCTTTTTTCTGGGTGAATGCTAAGGAAATTTCATGACGATCGATCGAGTAGTTAAAGCGTGAAAGAGTAAAATAAAAAAACAAACAAACTCACATTCACATTTATCTATGTATATATTAATACGTGAAGCGAAAACTTTGGATCCCTTTTTACGAAAATTGGGCGGACGGAGGAGTATGAAATTTCGCACACTTATAGTTTATACAGAGAAGAAGTGACGAATGCTAATATTTATATAAAATATGTACAATAAATACATTAAATTAATGACAAAACACTACACGCACACAACCATGCATTTGACACACGCAGTCTAAGCGCGTAACTATGGTTACATATATCAATATATAATGACATATCAGCAATATCTTACAGGCAAACTTTGGTCGAATTTCGAGCACTAGGCGACCGCTAGTATTAATTAAAATTCTAACCGTCTCACTAATAAAAACCTCGCTAAACACTATTTACTAACTAAGCAGAGCTTGTACTATGTGTATTAGACAATGGATAAACATACATATATACTTATTTTTTTTAGGTATTTATATATTATACATTCAATGTTTTTACTTAGTCACATAATTTTTGTTTACATGTGTGTATATGTTCATGCTCACACTTGCTTAATATTTTATTCTAAATACTCTTGTGATGATGAGCAGCAGATAGCACAGTGGGGAGACCAACAGAATGCAATGCAGACGGTCTTGGGTTCAAACCCACGTCGCGCACCTCTGACTTTCGGAAGTTATATGACTTTTCGAAATTATGTGCGTATTGATTGACAATTGCCTCGGAGAGCACGCTAAGCCGTCGGTCCCGGCTGCCATGAACATCTATGGCAGTGGTTATTGGGAGAGTGTCGACACAAAAGATCCCACTCGGTCAAAGTGTCGCTGGTCTGCACTGACTGGCCCCCACATAAGATAAGATAAGATAGGTACTTATATATTATCTATATTCATCGATCAAATATACCAAAGATGCACGATCGTCGCTCGAAAAACGGCCCTAACAAAACTGTGCATAAATCAGTCGTATGCGCTATATTATGCACCTGTCCCACTCACTCTTGCTTGCGCTGCCCGTAAGCGAGAGCGAATCGACACCACTACTACGGTGGAGACCGTACCATATACTTAGTATGCTTGCGTATCGCGAGTAACACACTTAGGACGCTTTACATTGACGCGTTTTAACTAAACTATTACAAAATGTTTATCAGTGGGCGTTCAATGGTTATTCCGGTTTATTTCCTGGATTGCATAATAAATGCAGACACTTATAAGTAAGTAGTACTGGTCAGTGCCACATATTGACTCGGTTTTTGTATGAGAATGTGCATCTATGGTATATTTGATCGAGGTACATATTACATATTAAATGTTTTTACTTAGTCACATAATCTTTAAAATACAATGTATATTGTTAAGAAATAAATGACTTGTGACTTACTCTAAGTGTAAGTGACTCACCCACATTCCTCCTGGGCACTTTGATGGTGAAGCTAGCTTCCCCATCCTTTTTCCCACGCAGTGCGGGGTCCTGCTGCGGCTCGCAACCGCGCGCCCAGTCACCACACGTCTCACGCACCGACACTATTATACTGGAGAAAGAGAAAGAGATTTAAGAAGAAGTCCAAGTCAAAAATCTTTATTTCCATAATGTGCAAACAATTCTTCGACATGTCAATTGACTATATATTTACATAATATTGTCTTCTGTTTACGCGAATGTTATTCATTGAAATTAAACTACTATATACGGATTTTATCGCGTTGTTTATTTGACACTTTATTACAATATTTAGACACTGTTACACTACTATTACTATTAAACGTCACGGGTCAAGGGCAGACCATGGCTGCTGGAAAGCAAGCGAAACGTCGGAGAAAGTGTAAACATAAAAATATAAATGTAGAAGGAAAACACCGATATATATATGGGAGAACTATATTAATTATGTAGTACAATTTTCTATACACACTACGCGCGGAAGTTAAATGTGTGCACTAGTTCTCAGAACTGTCCAGCGAGAGAGGCTGAAGCAGTCCGAGAGCGCAGCAAACACACTCTGAGCCGTAGGCGCGTGCGTCGGTCTTATATAGCGGCCGGCGCTTAACGGAGGGGCCAAGCTCCGCCCACTCGGTGACGTCTAACGCTGCGAAGTAGGGGCGCGGCGTGTGCGCTGCACGATGACGTTTAGTTGTTACATAAATAAATTTAATAGTTTCAATAATTTAATTAGCTTAAAAATTAGTAAAGTTTAATAGTAATAGTAGTGTAACAGTTTCTAAATTATGTAATAAAGTGTCAAATAAACAACGCGATAAAATCCGTATATAGTAGTTTAATTTCAATGACTATGTATTAATAATAAAGATTTAACATAAAAAAAGTTAAAGTGAACAATCTATTTAAATTTAAAAATACAACTCCAGCTCTAGGAATAATTCCTGTGTCGCGGGGACTTTACAAACATTCAGACAACGGACACAAAGAACATACAGACGCTGAACAACCATTTGTGGATCACACAATTTTTTGTCTCGCGTGGAATTCGAACCCACAACACTCGGCGCGTCGGCAGTAGCGAGGAATCCACTTAAACCACTACGCCATCCGTGCAGTCAGTCTTTTTAATTGTCACCTGGCCACTAACTGTATTTTAGAGTTCGAAAATCTCTTATACAACGGCTTTGTCCGTCCGTCTGTCTGTTATACAACTTTCAACTCGAGAACCGTAAGAGCTAGAGACTCGCGGTCAACGTCATTCGACTCAGCATAGTCGATATACCCCCGAAATAATAATAATAACTAGCGGTCGCCTAGTGCTCGAAATTCGACCAAAGTTTGCCTGTAAGATATTGCTGATATGTCATTATATATTGATATATGTAACCATAGTTACGCGCTTCGACTGCGTGTGTCAAATGCATGGTTGTGTGCGTGTAGTGTTTTTTCATTAATTTAATGTATTTCTAATGCATATTTTATATAAATATTAGCATTCGTCACTTCTTCTCTGTATAAACTATAAGTGTGCGAAATTTCATACTCCTCCGTCCGCCCAATTTTCGTAAAAAGGGATCCAAAGTTTTCGCTTCACGTATAAGATGCAGAAGGCAGTCCTCCTCGATACGGCACGCATAGTGAGGAGGTTCCTCTCTCTGGACCCCTAACCACCGGCAGCTTGGACCCTGTTCCCGATGCCGGTGGGGTACCATATATTTTATATTTTTAAATATATTTTTTATATATGTATATTTAAGAATGAAAAATATGTTGTAAAGATTCAAATAAAGATAATAATAATAATATTCTATCACATACACACAACACCATCTAGCCCAAACTAAGCAGAGCTTGTACTACGGGTACTAGACAATGGATAAACATACATATATACTTATTTTTTTTTTGTAAATACATACATATTATACATAGAAACACCCAGACCAAGACAAACATCCATGTCCATGCCCACAAATGTTTAACTTGTGCGGGAATCGAACCCGTGACCTCAGGCGTGGCAGTCAGTTAAATGACTATGACCTTTGACCTTCGACCTCAAGGTCACGTGATACCATTTTTTCGAACTCTAAGATTACAATTCATTACCGTTTCTCACTTGTTTCTATACTAATATTATAAAGACGAAAGAATTGTTTGTTTGTTTGTTGTAAGGATTTATACAAAATCTATTATAACTAAATATAGTTATAAGCCGTCCCGCTGATGGCCATTTTTTTTATTAATATGGGAAGGGTTTGCTCATCGTGATGGTCATTAGCATAAACAAAATATAGCCTATCTTACTCAGAGATAATAATTCCTGAGTAAGATAGGCTATATTTTGTTTCAAAGGGTACTGTTACTAACATATCTGCCTCCGTGGCGCAGCGGTAGTGAATGCGACTGCTGTGCGTCAGGTCTCGGTTCGAATCCTGGGTCGGGCCAACAAAAAGTTATTGGATTTTTCTGTTTAGACATCTCAATAGTAGCCCGGATTTAGGAAGTTGGCGGTGTTAGACACCCCCGTGCCTCGGAAAGCACGTAAAGCCGTTGGTTGTGCGCCTGATCTCGCTCCGGTGGTGTCGGATTACCGTCCCATCGGATCATGAGAGTTAGGGAATAGAGAGTGCACTTGTGTTTGCGCACACACTTGTGCACTATAATATCTGTCCTGTCTCCGTTAAGACTGGCCGCCGTGACCGAAATTCGGTCTGGAGGACATTATTATTATTACTAACATAACCAAATCTACTTTTACGCGAGTGAAACCGCGGGCAAAAGCTGCTTATAAGTAAATATAAAATATATTACCTGCGTATAAGATCCTTCTTATTCTTGATAGCTTTTCTTAGCGGTTCTCTTAAGATCAGTTGAACAAAGTCTTGCAGCTCAGCATATATGGAGCGCCTGGCTGCATCAGCGAACACCGTCTCCATACGAGCCATCAGTACTTGTAGACCCTTGATCATTGCGATCACTTCGATCATCGCAAACTTCTCTTCAGATGTGTAGTTATACCGAGTGGCCTAGAAGCAAAAATATTTGTGTCATTTATTTAGCTTTTGCCCGCGGCTTCGCTCGCGTTAATTTAGAATTTGACAATCAATTCGGGTTGTACTCTGCTTGTAATAATATAATTCAATCATGATTCGAAAGACACGTGGCGCTATCTATTATCATAAGAACGTTATTATTGTTTTCCTCGGGAACAGTAATTTTTTCGGGATGAAAGGTAGCCTATGTCCGTTTTTGTACACCTGACAACGTATATGATAAATTTTAGGATGATCGGTTTAGTGGTTTAGGCGTAAAAAGGTAACAAACAAACAAACTCATTTTCGCTTTTATAATATTAGTTAGGATTACAGAATCACAGGCTTCACCCAGTAGTTCTGTGGATATAGCAAGAGCCAAATGCGCCTGCGCACAGGAGCGTTCACTGGCCATTTTGGCACCAAAGACTTGCTGTGCAGATTGAGATTGACACACGATTCGATCTGCAGAGCCTGTGGTGAACAGGACGAGTCCATATCGCACCTACTGTGTGAATGCGACGCGTTGGCTGGACTGAGGATGGTTCTGATGGGATTGGCATATCCAAACCCTGAAGACTTCAGGCTTCTCCCTCTGAAGTGTACACTGCGGCTGATGCAGTACATTCATAAGGAGATAGCTAAGAGATAAATCTTGGGGCTGACACAAAAGATCCCACTGGGTCGAAGTGTCGCCGGTCTGTACTGACTGGCCCCCACAAACTAGATAAGGTAAGATATTTAGGATTAGATAGTCCCCTATGTCGTTTTCAGTATCCCTGACAACGTATATACGAAATTTCATAATTATCGGTCCAGTAGTTAAGGCGTGAATGCGTAACAAAGAAACTCACATTCGCATTTATATAAAACTAGATGTTCCCGCGGTTTCACCCGCGTTTATGATTACTGCGCCGCCCCTGTGGGTCGTAGCGTGATGTTATATTGCCTATAACCTTCCTTAATAAATAAAATATATAATATAATAATCATAATGTAAGTAATAATTCAGCAATATAAATTTAATTCATCATTATCATCATCATCATCAGGCTATAATAGTCCACTGCTGGACAAAGCCCTCCCCCAAAGAGCGCCATAGCGCCCTGTCTTCAGCTTGCCGCATCCAGCATCTGCCTTCAGTCTTTCGCAGATCGTCATCCCACCTGGTCGGAGGGCGTCCTACACTACGTTTGCCGAGTCGCGGTCTCCACTCAAGAACACGCTTACCCCAGCGGTTGTCTGTTCTTCGCGCGATATGGCCAGCCCACTGCCACTTCAGCTTGCTAATTCTCTGAGCTATGTCGATGACTTTGGTTCTCTGTCGGATGTATTCGTTACGAATCCTATCCTTCAGAGAAACTCCGAGCATAGCTCTCTCCATAGCTCGCTGTGCGACTTTGAACTGGTGAACCAACCCTACCGTGAGTGTCCATGTCTCCGTAAATTTAATTAATTAAGTATAATAAACATTAATTACACTACAATTAAAAACATGAAGTTTGATCTATCATGGTCAATAAAAATCAGCATCTCTCAACCCCATAACTCCTAAGCACCTCACGGGTCAAAAAGACCCCAACTCACCCTCTCATATTCCTCAGCGTCCGGTGGACACCGAGGATTGCTCGCATGGTCTGTAGGATGCAGTAGCTTCCAGGAACATAACTCGGTCAGTATTGAACACCAGGACGACAAGAGCTGGAGACCACGGAGACATAACTCCGTGACAGCTTTGTTCTCTGTATCCGAACCTGCTTCCTTGAAGGTTGTGGTCACCTAGAAGAGGAATAAGAGGGAGTCATTAGACTCTAGGCATAGCAGCGATAACCTAGTGGGAGTCTGCTGGACTGCCACGCAGAGATCTCGAGTTCCATTCCAAGGCGCGCATCTGAGCTATGTGTCACTAGCTGTTACCTGCGACTTCGTCCGCGTAGATTTTAACTAAAAAGTGTTTGTCGCCGCGGAACCCAACTATATTTCTCTGCCCAAGTTACTTAAATGGCGTAGTTTTTATAGTGTAAAGCTAGATAATAGAATGGCTTACTCAAAAACAACATTTAAATATGCGTCGTTAGATTACACGCTGTCACAGAATGCGTAAGAAAAATAAAGATTCACAGCTCCTCCCCCGTAGGTGATAGCGTGATAATATGTAGCCTATATGTTGACCCGGCCTGTTAGTAATATTCATGCAAAATTTGAAGTAAATCCATGCAGTACTTTTTGAGTTTAGCCCGGACATACATACAGACAAACAGACAAATGATGGTAAGTGGTCACCGTAGCCTATGGACGCCTGCAACACCAGAGGCATCACTTGCGCGTTGCCGACCCTTTAGCAAAGGAAGTGGGAAAGAGAAAGAGCGGGAAGGGGGAAATAAAGTGATTGGGCCTCCGGCACTCTCATTCACCAAACGAAACACGTTGATATTTTGTGAGAGGGTAGTCCTTCCCCGGTCGAGCCGGCCCTTCATGCTGAAATCAGCGAGGCTCTACTACTCAAAAGATATAAATATCCAATCAATATGCTTCCAGTAGAGGTTCAAGAGACTAACAATATGAGCTTCTAAAACAAACATATCTTGACTAATTTCGAATAAAAGGCAATCGATCTTTTGATTCTTGATTATAATCGATTTAAATCGAATCGAAGTACACACTCACTGTCCTAAAACCTCATACATTTAAAAATGATATGAGCTTCCACCACATCCAGACATTAACTACCAGCTCACCTCGTTGCTATATCTGGCCAGTTCAGATATATAGTTCTGGTGTTCCTCTCTGATCTGAGGCAGGTGGACCATCAGGTCAGCTTGGGGCGACGGCGGGTTCGGACTTGACGATAAAGGCCACCTGTAAGAAAGATTTAAAGATCTTGTTTTATTAAGGTACTTAGTATAATTTATCAATATGTAAAAAATACCCTATCAGATCGGCAAGGACCTCCTCTATACAAATAAATAAAATTGAAGTGTCTGTTTGTAATGTCAAAATAACAGCTTTTTATTTAATGCATATGAATGTATATAAGGTGCCTATACGAAAGAATCTATTTTTTTTATTTTTGTCTGTCTGTCTGTCTGTTTGTTCCGGCTAATCTCCGAAACGGCTGAACCGATTTTGACGGGACTTTCACTGGCAGATAGCTGATGTTATAACAAGTAACTTAGGCTACTTTGACTTTAGAAAGAAATAGGGTTCCGCGGAGACAAATACTTTTTAGTTAAATTCTACGCGGACAAAGTCGCAGGTAACAGCAAGTAAGAAAATAAAAAAATTACATGTGACATTCACAACCAACGGAAAAATTCTCGGCGTATATGCCAAGATTCTCGAGATATAAGACGAAAACAACAAACAAAAAACAAATCGGGCTTTATTAGCTAACAAACAATCGAGAGCGAAGCACAAAACCCTATTTACGACTATCTTATCTTATCTTGTGTGTGGGGGCCAGTCAGTACAGACCGGCGACACTTCAACCCAGTGGGATCTTTTGTGTCAGCCCCAAGATTCATCCCTTAGCTATCTCCTTATGAATGTACTGCATTAGCCGCAGTGTACACTTCAAAGGGAGGTCTGAAGTCTTCAGGGTTTGGATATGCCAATCCCATCAGACCCATCCTGAGTACAGCCAACGCGTCGCATTCACACAGTAGGTGCGATATGGACTCGTCCTGTTCACCACAGGCTCTGCAGATCGAATCGTGTGTCAATCTCAATCTGCACAGCAAGTCGTTGGTGCCAAAATGGCCAGTGAACGCTCCTGTGAGCAGGCGTATTTATTTACGACTAAGTCTGAGATTCTTAACGTACAAGGCGATATTCTCGATATTCTCGAACCGAGACCAAAAAAAAAATTGTAAAACATCATATTTAATTCTTCAGATAAATGTTATCTGATGTCTGAAAAATTGGCCCAAGTCCGAGATACTTAGCGTACAAGTCGATATTCTCGGCGTATATTCCAAAATTGTATGCGTATAAGCTGAGAACAGAAAGCAAAATTCAAATTGGGAAATATAAGCCAAGTAAGAAAATACGAAACAAAAACCGATATTTACGACTAAGTCCGAGACTCGTCCGTGTTAGAGACCGGAACTAATTCTTAGCGTACAAGCCAATATTCTCAGCGTATATGCCAAGGTTCTATGCGTATAAACCAAAACAGGGAGCAAATTGAAATTAAACTACTGCATGCGAATTTTATCACATCGTTTATTTTAAAAACACTATTATCTATACTAATATTATAAAGCTGAAGAGTTTGTTTGTTTGAACGCGCTAATCTCAGGAACTACTGGTTCGATTTGAAAAATTATTTTAGTGTTGGATAGCCTATTTATCGAGGAAGGCTATATAACATCACGCTACGATCCACGGGGGCGGCGCAATAACGATAAAAGCGGGTAAAACCGCGGGAACATCTAGTTTCTATATAGTATTATTGATATATATATATATTGAGATATACAAGGTTATTCTTAGTAAAGTGAAAACCTCTTAGGGGGTGATTATACTTGTTATTATGAACAACTTTTGTTCCGAGAGATTGCCGAAAACGCGAACAAAATATCAGCTGTTCCATACATTGAAATTAAACTACTATATACGGATTTTATCGCGTTGTTTATTTGACACTTTATTACAAAATTTTTAAAAACTGTTACACTACTATTACTATTAAACTTTACTAATTTTTAAGCTAATTAAATTATTGAAACTATTAAAACTATTTATACTATTACTATACTATTATACTATTTATATTTGTGTTTACACTTTCCCCGACGTTTCGGTTGCTTTTCAGCAGCCATGGTCACGGGGAGACTAAGATGGTACAACTACCATCTTAGTCTCCCCGTGAATTTTGTAATAAAGTGTCAAATAAACAACGCGATAAAATCCGTATATAGTAGTTTAATTTCAATGAATGACATTCGCGTAAACAGAAGACAATATTATGTTCCATACATTTTGCCGAGATCAAAGTACAATTTTGTATGGAACAGCTGATTTTTTTTCGCGATTGCCGCAATGTCCCAGAACAAAAGTAGTTTATAATAACAAGTCCAATCACCCCCTGAGAGGTTTTCACTTTACTAAGAATATCCTTGTATACTGGGTTGTAAGGGACGGCGTACCGAAAACTTTAGCAAGACGTCTTTCTATAGGTACTTATCTCGACGCAAACTTCAATTAATAAAAAAACGCAAAATTAAAATGTAATGTAGATTAACATTATTACGCGGTACGCAATGGATTGCTACCAATACATCGCACTCGACGAATGAACTCTGCGTTCCGCGCGCATAAAAACAGCTGATCTATTTAAACCGCGACCATTTAATTACATTGCTGTATTGTAGAAAAATGTGACAGTCAGAAAAATGAAAAATTGCAGAAAAGCAATAGTGATTGTTAAAAAAAATTCCAACGATTTTTAACTCAGAATAATGGTCTGGATCTACTATTTCAGTTTTCGGTACACCGTCCCTTACACCCAGTATATTATTATTATTATTGTTGAGAATTGATATTAAATTTCTAGGCACGATTTAAAGCCGAGAATAGTCGAAACTGAATAATATAATATATTTACTTGCTAGGATCGTAATGCTTCGACCTCTTGATGTAATTGAATGGTGCGATCTGCATATCACCAAACAGCGGGACCACTTCCAAATTCTGAAACAACAGTTCAACTAATTATTATCTATACAAAGGCGCTCATAGCCAGTTGCACTCACTGATCGGTATACGATTAGCGAGGTTAAGCAACGTTGGGTGCGGCCAGTCTATAGATGGGTGACCGCTTAGTGGTATTTCATCTGAGCGTCTCCGTGCTTCGGAGGGCACGTAAAAAGTCGGTCCCGGTTGTTGTCAAATTGACAGCAGTTGTTAAGCCATGTCAGAGGCCTACGGGCGGCTTGAACAACTCTTGACAACAGGTTGACCACTAACCACACGAAAAGAAAGAGAAGATCTATACAAATAAATAAAATTGGAGTGTCTGTTTGTAATGTCAAAATAACAGCTTTTTTTTCTAATGCATCATCATCATCATCATCATGTCAGCCAAAAGACGTCCACTGCTGGACATAGGCCTCCCCCAAGGTTTTCCACACAGACCGGTCTTGGGCCACCCGCATCCAACCGCTTCCCGCGACCTTTACCAGCTCGTCGGTATGAAAGTATATATGGTACCTATACGAAAACATCAGTTTTAAAATTTTTGTCTGTCTGTCTGTTTGTTCCGGCTAATCTCCGAAACGGCTGAACCGATGTTGACGGGACTTTCACTGGCAGCTGATGTTATAAGGAGTAACTTAGGCTATTTTGATTTTAGAAAAAAATAGGGTTCCGCGGAGACAAACACTTTTTAGTTAAAATCTACGCGGACGAAGTCGCAGGTAACGACTAGTAAACAATACGTAAAGAAGGACTTCAGCCTGCGACCTCGATAGGCACTGTTGTCGCTTTACAAATTGAGCTATTCTGTATAAACCAAGCTGTAAAAACTGCATCAAAATTTGTTCAGTACTTTTCATCACGCAACTTCGATTTTTTGAGGTTATGAGATAATTGAACAGTTAATAAAATTATCGCTCTCTTTAACGGTGAAGGAAAACATCGTGAGGAAACCTGCATGTCTGAGAGTTCTACATAATGTTCTCGAAGACATGTGAAGTCTGCCAACCCGCACTGGACCAACGTGATAAACTTACCTAACCCATCTTACAGTAAGAAGAGACCTATGTCCAGTAGTGAGACATTTTATGCAGGTCACATTTCTTATCTCATTTTTAGTAGCAGCCTAAGAATTTTCTTACTAAAACCCTATTATCGCTTTATCTGAACCTAGAATCACACCCATACCCAAACTGTCACAGGAACAGCTCTTTCTCTCTCTTCCTAGCTGTGGCGACTCCGCACAGATGAAGAAGTTCAGCCTACATCCAACAGATGGCGCTATATACAATACACGTTTAAAATGACGTTCAGCACAGATGAAGAAGTTCAGCCTACATCCAACAGATGGCGCTATATACAATACACGCTTAAAATGACGTTGCCTATACAATGCTGAATGGCACAAGTGGAGTTTACACAGCGACTAAGTATATATACAAGTTCCTGACATCGACAGTCGGGCCGCGACCCGCCAAGCACGATCACCCAGCCCGGTCGGAGGATCCTCATTTTGTGTTGGGGGCATCACACGTTCCTCCACACCAGCTATTTATCCCACATGGTGGTGGGGTCGGCCTTCTTTATTTTCTTCTTCCACTTCTCTGCCATCATCTTCAGAAGGATTGCATGCCTTCATGTCTCTGCGCAATACATCTGAGACAGCTATTTACTATTAATATATACATACATACCTTAAAGATCCTATCAATCCTGTCGAGCCGTATCTTTTTCTTCTGGTCCAGACGGTTAATGTTGCAAACCTCGGAGTCCATCAGAAACAGACCAAAACCCATCACCTGAAAAAAAAATTGTCATCATCATAACGTCCTCTAGACCGAATTTCGTTCACGGCAGCTGATTTTAACGGAGACACCAGGAGATATTATAGAGCACAAGTGTGTGCGTAACAAGTGCACTCCTTGTTCCCTCACTCTCATGATCCGATGGGTCGTCGCCGACACGACTGGAGAGAGATCAGGCGCAGGACCAACGGCTTTGCGTGCTTTTTCAGGGCGACATCGGAAACTTCCGAATAAGCTTTTGTATTTATTGATAGTAACAACAAATTCAACAACATCCTAACTAATATTATAAAAGCGAAAATGAGTTTGTTTGTTTGTTTGTTACCTTTTCACGCCTAAACCAATGAACCGATCGTCCTGAAATTTTGCATATACGTCGTCAGGTGTACAGAAACGGACATAGGCTACCTTTCATCTCGAAAAATGTTACTGTTCCCAAGGAAAACAACAATAATGTTCTTATGACAATAGATGGCGCCACATGTATGTCCGTTTCTGTACACCTGACAACGTATATGCAAAATTTCAGGATGATCGGTTCAGTGGTTTAGGAGTGAAAAGGTAACAAACAAACAAACTGATTTTCGCTTTTATAATATTAGTTAGGATAATGTTTTTAAATTATCAACAATTTTCGTTTCAAATTACTAGTATTCAGCTAAGCAAGAATGCTTGTGTTAGGAGTGGGTTCACAAGGAGTGGGGAACATTGACACAATAGATCCCACTGGGTCGAAGTGTCGCCGGTCTGTACTGACTGGCCCCCACACACAAGATAAGATAAGATAGGAGTGGATTCACGTCTGTAATGCAATGGGTGGGGTTCGAACCCGCGACCTCTCAATCACCAGTCCAATACCTAATCCATTGGGCTACCGTCGCTTCAATTAATAATTAATAATCAATTATTGTTACAATTAAAATGGATGAAGCTTATTTCCAACAGTAGGTGAATTTTTGTAACCAACGCCACATCCTCAAGACTTTACATCCTTAATTACTACAAAAACATCCTTAACCTTTTGACCGCCACGGACGTCCATTCACGTCAAATTAAACCGTGCTCACGACGCCTCCGAAAGCATGTCACGTCGAAAATACGACTATTTAACAGTTCAAAATAAACATAAAAAAATATGTTTGTTGTGTTCCTTCTACCTATTATTTAAAACTACATTAATCATCGCCTGGCGTAGGGGGCACGACGCTACTTTTATGCTGTGGCGGTCAAAAGGTTAAGACTGCGCCGAGCGTAAGACGCGGTTGGACTGAATGACAGAGCTCGATATTCAGATCGGCGCGCGGCCGCCATAGTATAATTGTATGGAGGATTTGAAGTGCTTTTTTGATCAATATGTATCTTTATTGTCAACCAATAACTTAAATATTTGGGACGGACAAATTGTAATATAACTATTTATGTTTCGTTTAAACTGTATAATAGAATAGATTTCTACTGTTATAATCTAAAACATTACTTCATACGAGCTTACGTTTTTGCATTTTTCGTGCAAATTTACGTAATTCTGTAGGCGAAAATGTTAATTATTGAAAGTTTTTAACACGGAGTAATTGTAAACACATTCATTGTTATGGTAAATGTATATTTTATATTTGTATTAAACAAAAAGTATTGATTTTATTCACTTAACTGTGACCGCCTGTTTTGGCACATTTCGCTCGGCGCAGTCTTAAGAGGTAAAGATGCATTTTAAATGAACAATAATAACTTACCTTAACAAGCATGTGTTTCTCCGAGGGTGTGAGGTACATCTTCGTCTCAAACATGTGAACGCATATATTCACGACATCAGCCAGTAACTCCTCGTAACCTGACAATAAAAAACTCCAGTTAAATTTAATGTTCGAGCACTTTAAAATGCAAATGAAATATTAGCTTTACAGACCGTTAGACTGCAACACAGAGATCTCGACTTCAATCCCAAGGCCTCATCTCTCACTTAATCATAATAATGAGCAGCGATAGCTCAGTGGGGAGACCAACAGACTGCAATGCAGAGGGTCTCGGGTTCGAACCCACGTCGCGCACCTCTGACTTTCGGAAGTTATATGACTTTTCGAAATTATGTGCGTATTGATTGACAATTATCGCCTGCTCCGTGCCTCGGAGAGCACGTTAAGCCGTCGGTCCCGGCTGCCATGAACATCTATGGCAGTCGTTATTGGGAGAGTGTCGACACAAAAGATCCCACTGGGTCGAAGTGTTGCTGGTCTGCACTGACTGGGGGGCCAGAAGGGCCATAAGATAATAATATAATAATATTCTATCACGTACACACAACACCATCTAGCCCAAACTAAGCAGAGCTTGTACTACGGGTACTAGACAATGGATAAACATACATATATACTAATTTTTTGTAAATAAATACATATTATACATAGAAACACCCAGACCAAGACAAACATCCATGTTCATGCACACAAATGTTTGACTTGTGCGGGAATCGAACCCGCGACCTCAGGCGTGGCAGTCGGTTACACTAACCACTACGCCATCGAGGCCGACTTTTCGAAGTTATGTGCGTATTAAATAGTTACGACGTAATAACGTAAGACAATATTAATATCCTTACCGTTAATTTTCTCGAGCGCATCCTTCACAGTGTCTCTGATCTTGTTCTGAGTGGCGAGGAACATGGACAGATTCTGTGACTCCTGGAGACTTTGACTGTCAGACATCACTTTGAGGAACTGCGCCGCTCTGCAGATAACAGGAAATACATCTATACTAATATTATAAAGCTGAAGAGTTTGTTTGTTTGCTTGAACGTGCTAATCTCAGGAACTACTGGTCCGATTTGAAAAATTCCTTCAGTGTTAGATAGCCTATTTATCGAGGAAGGCTATAGGCTATATAACATCACGCTACGACCCACGGGGGCGGCGCAGTAACGATAAACGTGGGTGAAACCGCGGGCACATCTAGTACTAATATATATATCTACAAGCAGCGATAGTCTAGTGGAAACCGTTGAACTGTCATGCAACTACATATGATTATCAATACAAGTTATTAACAACTAGCTTTTGCTCGCGGCTTCGCTCGCGTTAATTTAGAATTTGACAATCAATTCGGGTTGTACTCTGCTTGTAATAATATAATTCAATCATGATTCGAGAGACACGTGGCGCCATCTATTAAAGAACGTTATTGTTGTTTTCCTCGGGAACAGTAAATTTTTTCGGGATAAAAGGTAACCTATATCCGTTTCTGTACACCTGACTATGTATATGCAAAATTTCAGAATGGTCGGTTCAGTAGTTTAGGCGTGAAAAGGTAACAAACAAACTCATTTTCGCTTTTATAATATTAATTAGGATTAGGATAGGATATACATAATTATATAGTCTATTCTCGATATATTATTTATAATTTTTTGTTAAATTCCAAGCGGACAAAGTCGCGTGTAGCAGTTAGTTTACTATAATACAAGTGACAGTATTTTCCAACATACCTTCTATAAGTAGAGTAATCGTTTTTCACGGAACTCTTCATGTTCTTCAGCTCATCCAACACGGCGAACATGTTCACGAACTTGCCGAGAGTGAGCAAGTACGCTTCCGATACGAAGTCACGTCGCTTTTCTGCGTGACAGAGACGACGCACTTCGCCGCAGAAACGTTCGATCGCTTTGCGCTGAGAGTGATAGAGATTTTCTTTTTAAACCATAATGATATAATATTCTATCACATACACACAACACCATCTAGCTCAAACTAAGCAGAGCTTGTACTATGAGTACTAGACAATGGATAAACATACATAATATACTTTTTTTTTGTAAATACGTACATATTGTACATAGTAACACCCAGAACAAGACAAACATCCATGTTCATGCACACAAATGTTTGACTTGTGCGGGAATCGAACCCGCGACCTCAGGCGTGGCAGTTACACTAACCACTACGCCATCGAGGCCGATATGTCATCCGCCAAGAGTCGATATGTGTCATCTACAAATGGTCGTACCAAATGCTCGAAGTTAACTTCGACACAGGACTAACTTCATACTCAATATCTTTATTGCACTCCATATGTTATTCATATGTGTTACACAATTCAGTAACTCAGTAACTTAGTAAACTCACTAACCTATATACTTTGATGTTCATAAGTGTTACTTTGTGACCTAGATGAATAAATGATTTTTGACTTTGACTACCACAGTAGATACAATATGGGCCCTGTAGGGCACGGCAACGTAGAACAGAGGAGGATGCTGTTTTTATATATCACATAAATCTCTGTATAAATTAATTATTGCACTATTTGTTTCATATAATTTTAAATTGAATGTACTTAAAGTCAAAAATTATTCATTTAGGTCACAAAGTAACACTTATGATTTATGAACGTTAAAAATAAATAGAAACATACCTGGAAATACATGAACTGCAGTAGCTTATCCACTTCTGGAGCCAAGACCTGGACTGTCCTCTCGTATATGTGGACCCTGTCCGGCTGCTCGTTAGACCTGGGCTGAGGGATGGCACGGCTACAGCAGCGCCAGGTGTAGAGCATGACTGCGTGGGCGTTACCTTCTTCTAGAAGCTCGTTCTGTATCGATAATTTGGTTGTGTGTAAGAAGGGGAAGACAAAAGTGTGTAGGCGTTTTGGTAGCTATGAAGATTGTTATTTGATGTGTGGGTTTGTGTGTGTGTGTGTGTGTGTTTGATTGCGAGTGTATATGTTGTGGCTATGTATGGGGTGTGTGTGTGCGCGCGTGTGTGTGTGTGCGCGCGCGTGGGTGTTTGTGTGTGTGCGTGCATGTGTGTGTGTGTGTGTGTATGGGTGTGTGTGTGTGTGTGTGTGTGTGTGAGTGAGAAAGTATGTGTGTAGGTGTGTTCTGGTGTAGGTGTGACTGCAACACTGCATTCGAGAATCGAACTTCATTCCACAATATCGCTGTGAGTCAATTCATATGAACAGCTGAGTTGCTAACGCACCGCTCAGGTGACTAAGAGGAAACAGCAGGATCACGACCAATCGCACGACTGCTATAAGTCTGAATATTGCCATGCCAGCACGTATTTCGTCGCTGTGTTGTGGATTCGAACCTCACATGAACATACATTTGTGTAAGTCACATCTAGTTGCCAGAGTTGTTCTGGGAGGTTGAGACTGCTAGTTCTTTGTGCAATGGGTTTTAATATTTATAAAGTATCGCTATAAAATAAAATGAACGTAATACTTACGGCATGATATGAGATCTCGGGTTCGGATCCCGGGTCAACAAAATGTCATTGGGATTTTCTATTAAGAAATCTCAATAGCAGACCGGAGTTAGAAAGTTGGCTGTGTTAGATACCACGTGCCTCGGAAAATCTCTCGCCGAATCTCTCTCCGGTAGTGTCGGATTACCATCGGATCACGAGAGTAAGGGGACAGAGAGAGCACTTTTGTTTGCACACACACTTGTGCACTATTATATCTTCCGCGCGGCCAGTCTTCGTTAAGATTGGCCGCTGTGACCGAAAGTCGGCCTAGAGGATATAGTACCTCATGTTTTAAATACAGTTTCACTTTCTTTAAGTCTGACAAAATTAAATACTCCTTACCAGGTTGGCATGAACCGTCGCCTCTTCGATATACTTGGCGATACCGGTGACGAAGCCATTGCGGTCTTCAAAGTTCGTGTCAAAGTTGGCTTGATAGAGAATAGAACAGGGGGCCGCTTCGATACATGGTTGTTCATCTGTGGAAATAATGTTTATGTAAAGAGATATCCATACTAATATTATAAATAAGATTGTGAGTTAGTTTTGTATGCTTTCACGTCTTAACTACTCGATCTATCATCATGAAATTTCGCATCCACTTTGTCAGGGCTAAAAAAAGGTCAGACCGTTCATCCGGAAAAAAATTCTGATCATGAGGGATGGAAATTTATTTCCGAAATCTATATTAACGCAAGCGAAGCCGCGGGTAAAATCTAGTAGGGTGTAAAGAGATTTCGCTATTTAAATGTGCATGTCATTTCTCATTTATTTATAGGTGGAAACTTACTAACGTGTCGTGGCGTGTCGTGATCGTGACGCGCCAAAAGCATATCGGTTTCATACATTTAATATGGTTAGGGACATATCTGCATGTCGTGTCGTGTCGCGACGCGTCTTCACTAACTTAAGTGTAACATCAGCTATCTCACTAACGCCTAAGCTTTGATGTTCTACTTATTACTTTGTAACCTATATATTAACTTGAATCTCTCGCTCTGCCGCGCCGCTTGCTCGGTCGCGGCACTAAATTCTATAGAAAAATGAGATGTCTCCTCTCCTCTCCGCTTGATCCATCCACCGAAACGGAAACGAGATGTGGAAATTACGATATTTGATTGGTTAATTCAAAAGACATCTCCTCTTGTCTCCTCTCCTCTCCGCTTTGGCGGATACCGGGCCTAAAACTAACAGAAGTGGAAAACAAACCCAAAACTCTACATCATACACAATTGCCTAAAACAAATAAGTTATTATATCTTGTTTTTTAAGTAAATTATTTTAAATGTTTCTAGTCTATATAATTATAAAGCTGATTCTTAAAAATATACTTTACTTAGCTGATAATAATTGACCACCTTAATTTTAATTTACATACAAGACAAAAAATGTGATACACACACAAAAAGTTGTATCGAACCAGTGCTATGTTTGTGGCATCATCCAATTGCACTTCTTAAAATGTCACATGTGTAAAATAAATGATAAAATAATTTTAATTATTAAACTGTACTTTGAATGAACGGCGGCTTCACTCGAGTAAATATAGGTTAGATTAGTAAGCTTTTTGTTTTAGATGAAAGGACCCCTATGTCCATTTCTGTACCCTTGTCAACGTGTATGCAAAAATTTCATGATGATCAATCGAGTTGTTAAAGTATGATAGCGAAAACAAACAAACTCACATTCGCATTTATAATCTTAGTAAGTTAGTATTATCTATTGGTTATACATAAACATGTATTTTCATTGTTGTTAAGTGATAATTACACTGTTGTATTAGGTAATACACCTGTAATAATAGTTGTATGTAAATAAATAAAATTCCTCTTTTGTTTCATTTACTCTCATTACATTCTTTATGTTTGTATTCATTCTATATATAGTCAAGTTTGTTAATCTATCAGTTGTTGAAATGCCAGATAAAATTCAAAACCTATTGTGTCGAGCTGCCATTGTGCCTGCATAGACTTAATAGGTAAATATGTTTAAATTTCAAGCTTCAAATATAAAATATAAACAATACAGTCTTCCTTTTTTGTCATCTCTATTTAAGAATGAGTGTAGAGTAAAGCCAGGAATAATTTTATAAAGGTTTGTTTTGTTTAACAAATAATTAAGGAAATTTTATTGTATTTTTATTTGTGGTTGATACTTAACACTCGTTTGTACTGAGCCTGTTTTCCACGACACAAGGAAAACTAATGTGGAAAACAGTATAACAATCTTGTACCTAAAATAAGGCAGAAATAAATATCATTTTCATTTTCATTTTCAAATATGGACTACAGGTAAGGAAGTATTTATTTTCCTATCTTTTTATTTTTTTTAACGCTGGGGCCGGCGGAGGGGTTATGTCGGACTCGCCGGGATAAAAGAAAGAGATGTTGAAATAATAATGTACTTCCTGGAATACCGACTAAACCTACCACGGTGTTCCTCGACAAACCACTATCGGCGGGGCCGCGCGAATCACTTTCACATGCAGTCGTGACCCCGCCGAGGTTACGGCCCGCCGTATGAAACGGCAGGATTTATTTATTTTCCTACCTTCCTCTAACTGCCTTAATGGCACAGTGGTATATAGTAAATTCTTAGTAGGCAATTGTAATAAATTTCTTAGTACAGTACAGAGTCTGGAACTTTGCCCAGTAGATGTCATCTCCTATTACATGGGGCCTAATTAAAATAGTTGGTGAAATATGCGCATTATACTCTGCCTCTGCCTACCCCTTAGGAGAGACTTGTGAGACTATATACATATACAGTGTAAACTCTATATAACGACACTCCACTTGAGTGTCGTTATATACTGTGCATTCTTTGACGTTATAGAGAGTTGTTGTTAAATGGAGAGAAGAAAAATCAGTATTAGAAAAAGAAAAAGTTTATTTCAGACTTGTGTTAGTAATTAAAACAATTCTTATTTCAACGCTATTGCGTCAATCCATGACTCTTACTAACAACAGTCTACATGTGCAAGCAATCCCAATTTGTAAACAAAAGAACGGATTTCTTAGAAAGTTTGGTATGTATGATGCAGTCGAGTTTATTACGGGCTAGGATAATAAAGCAACAAAAGAACATACAACTGCACAGTTTTTACTAATTTTGACAACTTAAAAAGTACTTTTTACTATTTAATTGTTGTCGTTAATGATAGTGTGTGTAATTCTATATAGAGTGTATCATTGTTTGGAAGACAAGCTAAACCAACCAAAGCCGAGTGATTTCGACCCTTTAGGGAGTTTTTCGTTAAATCGAGTGACGTTACATGGAGTTTACACTGTATTTATTTTATGTTGAAATATATATTGTAGGGCACCTGATTATGTCACCATTTTAATGAACTCAGCTGTTCATTCTTTGTTTAAGGTACTCTTAACCTAGCCAATGTCCAGAATTCCTCTGATTTTCTTTTGATTTGAAAGGGCACCCCTTCCAAATATCCCATTCACATTTATTTGCCGGCCTCGGTGGCGTAGTGGTTAGTGTAACCAACTGCCACGCCTGAGGTCGCGGGTTCGATTCCCGCACAAGTCAAACATTTGTGTGCATGAACATGGATGTTTGTCTTGGTCTGGGTGTTTCTATGTATATGTATGTATTTACAAAAAAAAAAGTATATATGTATGTTTATCCATTGTCTAGTACCCATAGTACAAGCTCTGCTTAGTTTGGGCTAGATGGTGTTGTGTGTATGTGGTAGAATATTATTATTATTATTATTATCTAGTAAAGATTTCTGTACATTTTTATCGTCATAACCAAATATGAACAATTACTGAATATACTGGTTTGCTATCTGTCTCAATACGCTAATAGGATATCCGGAACAGCTGTATCTAATGAAGTAATGGACGTATCCGTAGAACAGTAACTCGCGACCCCACCTAACTTTTTATCAACAAATGATTCACAAATAAATATAAGAAAACGTGCTCACCCGGTAATGTGAGCTCGTCCAACACATCTACGTTGCTCAAAGCGTCAGATAACGACACTTTTTCACTTACAGACATGATTATTTACAACAAAACTACGAAATGTATGAAAATTGGTACACCACAGGAAGTCAGATTTTACACTAAAAAGTAAGCTTAATTTATATTCACTGTACGTTTTCAGAGTTTATATAAACTTTATTATTATTATACGTATGTATTTGATGATAATATGCGATATATAAATGAAAACACCGTATTATGATTCCCTAGCGCATCCAGCAGATAAGATGGCGTTTGACAGCAGTCAATTCGCAGTTTGACAGTTACAGCCAAATGGAATCTTAGTTGCTAAAGCTGAAAATGTGATAGAAATTGCCAGCCGACATTGTAGCCGTAGTCACTAAACCGTAATCGAAAAACTGATTAAAACGCAATTTTGCAAAATGCTATTGATCACTAACTGCTATAACACTTAATAGGTAGGTATCTACATTTATACACTGAGTTACATACTATAATGTTACTGATAATTAAAATTAAATATTATAAATGGAATTCATAAAATACACAAATCTATACTAATATTATAAAGCTGAAGAGTTTGTTTGTTTGTTTGTTTACCTGAACGCGGTAATCTCAGGAACTACTGGTCCGATTTGAAAAATTCTTTCAGTGTTAGATAGCCTATTTATCGAGGAAGGCTATAGGTTATATATCATCACGATAAGATCAATAGGAGCGGAACACCAATGAAGAATGTTTCAAAATCGGAGAGTATTTTTTCCTTTTGAGAGCTTCCGCTGCGTGCGCTGCGTAAACAGTTAAAGTTTCGCAAAAGTCATGTATGACAGAATTGTTTCCCTTTAAAAGTTCTAAAAAAAAGTCCGGGACAGCATATGTCTATCTTTTAAGGTCGGCTCACTATAACCATTTTTATGCTAACGAAATTTGTTCTAAAATAGTGCATTATTTGCGAAGGATTTTTATAAACATGATATTAATCCTTATCCAAATAAATACGTTATTCATCACAAGTATTTAATTTAAAACAAAATTGCCCTTCACATCATTCGATTTCAATGAATATCTTAGGAGATATAGCAGTTTTAAAATAACATCGCAGCAAAATAATTACCCATTACAGACATAGTACAAACGATGTTTCTCCTGGTTTATTCTGCGTGATTGCTACTGGTTCGATTTGAAAAATTCTTTTAGTGTTGGATAGCCTATTTATCGAGGACGGCTATAGGCTATATAACATCACGCTACGACCCACGGGGGCGGCGCAGTAACGGTAAACGCGGGTGAAACCGCGGGAACATCTAGTGTATTATATACGAAACTGATTTATAATAATAATTCAGACTGCTGCATGGCACAGCGGTAGTGAATGCGACTGCTGACAGGTTTCGGGTTTGAATCCAGGGTCAAACCAACAAAAAGTTTTTCTGTTAAGAAATCTCAATACCAGTCCGAAGTTTGGAAGGTGGCGGTGTTAGACACCCCATTGCCTCGGCAAACACGTGAAGTCGTTGATCCTGCGCCTAATCTCTCTCCGATCGTGTCGGATTGCTGTCCCGTCGAATCATGAGTTTGGGAACAAAGAGTGCACTAGTGTTTACGCACACACTTGTGCACTATAATAGCCAGTCTCCGTTGAGGCTGCCGTGATCGAAATTTGCCTTCGAGGACATTATTATTTACAATTCTGAAATTAATGTCAGTATGTGTAAAGCGATGTGCATCGTTACACTCGCATAATCACGAATTTATTCAAATAATTTTCGATACCTACTTTACACGGCCGGAAACGCACGAAACTATAGTGTCAATAAATTCGCATCTAAAGGGTGTTATCGGTTTTGTATTCACTAGGCGGCGCCGGCGCTAGCAAATAAGGTCTTGTGAATCCAATCAACTGCTGTCAAAAACCGTATTTGGCGGTAATAATTGTCGTTATATCTATCAAAGATATTAGCTCTAGAATATCCTTGATATCTATGGTTACTGTTGAAGTCAAAGATAGCGACGACTAGAGTTTGACGTCTTTACCTTAGTTCTAATCTTTGTTATGACCCCCAATCAGTGTTGCCAATTTAGCGACTTTGTCGCTAGAAGTGACGACTTTCGTTTAAGCCTCAGCGACAAAAAATAAGATTTGACGACAAAAATGTTTTAGCGACTTATCTGACGACTTTTGGAGTACAAATCAAAACAATTTTAGGGCTTGTTATAAATATATATTTTGTTAACTCGACACAGAGTTATACAGTGCCAAGAGATATATATGGAAAATTTTATGAAATCTCTACAGGCTGACCTTTCAATTCTCTGAACTGAACCTACCACGGTAGGCGAGGTGAGCTTTTTTTTAGTAATTCTATACCGAAAAATTGAAAAACCACAGCAGTATCAGTTTTAGCGACTTTTGATATTGAATCTAGCGACTTGAATTTATAGGAGCTAGCAACACTGCCCCCAATGAAGTATGAACACATTCTATACCTTTGTTCTATACTAACTAGCGGTCGCCTTGTGAGTTGTGGTCAAAATTCGAACAAAATTCCTAAGCTTGCTACTTTGTTTTCTGTTTTTCTCTATTACACATAAATAAGGTATGGTTACCTACCATAGTTCCAAAGAATTGTACGACGTCAGACAACCAATGTCGAATCTTTGGTCGAAATACTACGTGTAGTGTTTTTTCATTAATTTAATGTATTTCTAATGCATATTTTATAAAAATATTAGGATTCGCCCCTCCTTCTCCATACAAACTTTAACTGTGCCAAAGGTAATAGCTACTTTCGTATGTGTGAACCAATTGCTCAGTAAAAAATCTATTTACAAATAATTACAATTAATTAATTTAAAAATATTAGACAATACCTCGTTGCAGGAAATATTTCGGTAAAAAAGGACGCATAAATAAATATTTAAACTGATAACAATCCTAGGCACCGCCATTTTTCTTCTTTTGCGCTCCATTCTGGGTTACCATATAAATAAATGTGCATTTAATAAGATACTTGTTTTTCTTAACATGTTGTTCTTTATTACATAAATAAGGTATCGTTGTTATAATAAATATGTATATTATTCAATCAATGAAATGCTCATTTTCAGTCAATTATAAGTGACAATATTGCAATATTATGTATATCAAGAAAAGGCATATTTTAACAACTTGTTGCAGCTTTATTATCATACTAGATGTTCCCGCGTTTATCGTTACTGCGCCGCCCCCGTGGGTCGTAGCGTGATGTTATATATATTTTTCAAATCGAACCAGTAGTAATCACGCAGAATAAACCAGGAGAAACATCGTTTGTACTATGTCTGTAATGGGTAATTATTTTGCTACAATGTTATTTTAAAACTGCGAGATATTCATTGAAATCGAATGATGTAAAAGGCAATTTTGTTTTAAATTAAATACTTGCGATGAATAACGTATTTATTTGGATAAGGATTAATATCATGTTTATAATAATACCATCGCAAATAATACATTATTTTAGAACAAATTTGGTTAGCATAAAAATGGTTACAGTGAGCCAACCTTCAAAGATAGACATATGCTGTCGCGGACTTTTTTTTAGAACTTTTAAAGGGGTACAATTCTGTGATACATGATTTTTGCGAAACTTTAACTGTTTACGCAGCGCACGCAGCGGAAGCTCTCAAAAGGAAAAAATACCCTCCGATTTTGAAACATTCTTCATTGTTGCTCAGCTCCTATTGATCTTAGCGTGATGATATATAGCCTATAGCCTTCCTCGATAAATGGGCTATTTAACACTGAAAGAATTTTTCAAATCGGACCAGTAGTTCCTGAGATTAGGGCGTTCAAGCAAACAAACAAACAAACTCTTCAGCTTTATAATATTAGTATAGATTTAGTTTGTTTTGGGTATAAGATATTAAAAAAGCAATGCATTTATTACTATAATTAATGTCCACGCCGAGCCGAAGCACCCTAACAAACTGAGCAATTCCCTTTCATACTCCTCCGTCCTCGCAATTTTCGTAAAAAGGGCTAGGTACCTACAAAGTTTTTGCTTCACGATAGATATTATAAAGAGGAAAGATTTGATTTTTCGTTTGTAAGGATTTAACTTAAAATTACCCAACCAATTTAAAAAATTCTTCCGCCATTAGAAAGCTTTAATATCACCGACTAACATAGGCAATATTTTATTTTAAAAGTACTGGTTCTAACATAACCTGACCTACTTTTAAACGAGCGAAAGCTGTGGGCACAAGCCAGTCCATAAATAAAAGGCGTTCCGTTTCCTCAAGATATCTTTAATAGACTGGTAATATACACATATATACCTACCATGACACATTAACTGTACTCGTACATTTATATAATATAAACACTATAACTAGAGACTAAGTTCCACTTGTTAAAATATTACAACAAACTCAACACAACCAAATCAAAACCATACTTACATACAAATTACGTAGACACAGATCGCCGGCGCCGGGACAATATAACGCGCGGAAATCGATGCACTTACGCATTATGTGTGCATACTACGATTTAAATTCGTACATTACAATTCCTGAGTGCCTAGTGCGAGTTTCTTTTACGTTAACGCGATCAACACATTTATGACATTCGGCGCTCGGATTGGCCCGCTACAAGCTCTTAACCAATCAGAGAACCAGAACTCTAGATATAAGGATTAGTAAATAAGCTGTAGCATAAGGAAACTTGTATTAATAAAGAAAAGTAGTAATAAGGTAGGATTAGGAAAATAGCATGTAAGAAATGTAAATAATAAATAAAAAATGTAAACACCCAAACCCTTATTATCCCCCATGTATGAAAGGAATAGAATGAGAGTACGAGAGGCATAAGAGCGAGAACTGGAATGGTACTAGAGGACTGGAATGAGAGCGTGAATAGGTATAAATGATAAGCAATAACAGCCCTACTAGGGCAATGTAAATAGGAATAGGCAGAGTAGGAGGAACAGCTGCCCCTTCGATGGGCCAACTGCCTCTATTTGGTAACAGTAGGCTCTGTCTACGACAGAGGAGCTAGAAGAAAAAAAAAATAAAAAAACGATCAGAGCCAAACGCGGTAAACGTTTCGATCGCTTTAACGTAAAAACAACTCGCACTAAGCATCCTGGCTCCTGGCAGACGGCTCAACGCAAAAATTGTTAGTTCACAGTCAAACGCATTTCAACTCCTGTGATTTTTTATTTTTTTATTTTGCTCATCAAAATGACCACACTCCACCTGATGGTAAGCAGTCGTGTGGTCTAAGAGCAGTGACCTCCACATCGCCCCCACAGTAGCCGAGGCGATGTTGAGGTCTCTACTTTGACGGCCTGAGAAGATGCTTTTTCACGCCCCGCTTAAAGAACCCAGGATTGAAGGAAGAAGGAAACACGTGCCTTGGCAGAGAATTCCATGCCTTGGTCGTTCGGCAAAGGTATGACGACCCAAACTTTTTGGTACGCGCTGTAATCGACTACCAAAACGTGTATCGATTGGCTACTGATTTAGTAACAGCCAATCTAATCAGATGACATTAGTTAGATTTTGCCACTTAGTTGATTAGCTTTTCAGAAACCGTGAAAGTCTCACGACTGTACGCCCGTGTCTCCCAAGCAGTAGGTAGAGGTATATTCGCACCCACATATGGCTAGCTAAAACTTTCGGTCACATTTACGTGTGACCTTAAAGCTTTATGTACATAATTATACTCCTTTACCAAATAGCCACTGAGAATTTCCAAACGAAAACTCAACTATTCTCGAACTTATGCATAGCAGCCGCATTAAGACAATACCCAAAAATATTAATATATACCCTATATTGCAACCAATTTCGAAGCAGTATTCACAAAAATGTATTTTTTTAATGCTTTTTGCTCTTGCGTATAAATTTAACAGTCGAATACTCCATCATTTGAAATCGCAATCTTATATATCAATGTCGCAATCACTATGCGCTATAACGCGCTAGCGGTTAACCGCGGGGGCGGCTGGCCGCTTCTCCAGTTTAATATGCAACCGCTTGTGATTGTACGCACTTAACCGCCACAAAATCACAAGCGGTTGCATATTAAACTGGAGGGGCAACTGGCCGCGCGGTTGTCGCCCCCGCGGTTAAGTAGTGCGTTATAGCGCTATAGCACGTAAGCGTGAGTGCGTCTTCTCGTATTATATTGAACCGGTTATCTGTACCTATGTGTTCTGTGGCTTATAGCAATTACACACGACAACTTTTTTCAGCGATTCAGTCGCTATATAGTCGCCAATCTTTACACAACCGCACGAAACAGCAATACGTTTACAACGATTCAAATGCATGTTTTTATTTATTCGTAAGTGGAGCAATATTGACACATTCGCTCGGTCGATAAAAATCATATTTGCGACTAAAAAGTGAATGTCGCAATGCATTCGAACGTTTTACAAACGTGTATAAGAATCGCTACAAAATAAAGTCGTGTTTAACAGGCCTTAGATCTCAAGGACTTTCCCATGTAAAATCACAAAATTGCAAACAAATCTATAATATATTTTTCACTTTTCCCAATAATAAAAAATATCACATGGCGATAATATTAAGAGTCCCAATAATTTTGAAGTAAAAAGAATTAATATAATATTGCAAGTAATTTTAAACGATCAAAAGAAGTTACTTGTATACAACTTTTGCGTTACAGTTATAACAAAAAAGAAATATCGACACGAACTGATAATTTTTGTTACTGTAAAAAATCTCGCATACAAATAACTTGCATGTAATTCTGTATTAACTTGTCTCATGATATATTATGTACTGTGTTCATGCCAACTGTAACTTTTTGAAAAAGAAATATTATTATTATGTTACAGAAAATATATACTTGCAAGCAATTTGCATGTTACAAAAGAAAATCTCGCATGCAAGTAGTTTGCAAGTTACAGGAAAAATATCGCGTGCAAGTAATTTGCATGATACAGTGAAAAATCTCACTTGCAAGCAATTTGCATGTTACAGAAAAAATATCACTTACAACTACATTATTACAATATACATATAAACTGGTTTGTTAATGTTATGTGATAGTAATGTAATTATAATATGAACTTATTCACGTGTATTTATTATGCAACATAAAAATGTACTCATAGATATTATTAAAAAAAAACAAACGTAAAACAACAATCAATAAGATTTTTTGATACTTAGCCATAGTCATAGCCATCCATACATGACGTCACAAGAATTTCATGATTTTTGGATCCCACTCCGTCCCTATCACAGCTGGTTACATTTGTAAGACTCCACCCTCCCTAGTGTGGCGGCACATATTATGCAATTTTATATATAAAAATTAATAAATTAAAATAGCAGTTCTGTATTTAGTTTTATTTTCATTCTGTAATTCCCACTTTCCCTGCCCTTAGATTGCATATTAGATTTTTAAAATGTGCCGTCACGAAATTTAGGACACTTCCCAGCTCTTGTCACACAATGTCACACTTCGTCAACCCACTCACATGTACACGCCACACGGTAAGGGGAGGGCCCTTCCCCTTACCGTGTGACGGAATGAATGGCCGCAAATCGTAAAAATAAAATTTTCTTAACGATGTCGAGTCAGTTTAGCAGTAGATTGCAGTAGACCGATGAAAGGATGATTAAAAAATACTTCGTCAGCACTCAATCGACTCACATTAACTTTTCATACCAATCAGCATTTAAAAAGTAAACATTTTTTTTTAAAATCATATTTAACAAATTTATAAATGATCCAGTTAGATACAGGCAATGCTAAATTCCGAAATAGGAACTTCGTAAACTAACAACCATCAAATTAGTATATCTGTTATGTACTTATGTTTGAAATTAATATACATATAAGTAATACAGTCAGCAACACAAGTCGCTAAACATACAAAAAATTTGTTATAGAATTTTATCAATTAAAAATTAATATTATTATTTTGTATGTTCAAACTGTGTTTAAATCAACTCTCTTTTAACTAATAATGTCCTCCAGACCGAATTTCGGTCACGGCAGCCAGTCTTAACGGAGACTGGCCATCTGCGCGGGAGATATTATAGTGTACAAGTGTGTGCGCAAACATAAATGCACTCTCAGTTCCCTTAACTCTCATGATCCGATGGGACGGTAATCCGACACGACCGGAGAGAGATCAGGCGCAGGACCAACGGCTTTACGTGCTTTCCGAGGCACGTGGGTGTCTATTATTGCTGTAAACAACTGATATGTGTTATAATTTTGAAAGAACTTCGAAATCTCGCAAGTGTATATCTACTTATGTTGCTGATCGTACCAAGGTTTACTAAGGTAAATAACGCCATCTATAAAACAATAGTGGAACTAACATAACAACTCCGCGCGCGTCATCTGTTAGAGAATAACTGAGCTACTGTAGCGCCAACTATGAATAGTGCATAGTAGTGATTTGAGATAGTTCGACGTTTCTCGAAAATTCTAGAATAATCTATGCGATACAAAATGGCGCGGCGTTTTATTTGACAGTTGATTGTTTACAAAGATTTACATTTGATTTGTGTTAAGTAAAACCTTGTGCATTTACACCAAGAAAAACTCAACTTGAAAATAATTAAGATCCCCAATATTTTCTTACATATGGTAAAAAAGCAACAACAAAATATGTATTGTATGAATTCTCGTAAAACACTTATGTAACTGATATACCTTTCCTGCTTAACCCATTAGATGTACTTAGTTTACAACGAAAGACTGAACATAGAATCTTCCATGAGTTTTCACAGGTCGCGATGTAATTTAAAACACTTGCTATAAGTAACACTTGATATTAGTTCCCAAAGTGGTCCAGGGGTCCACGGGAGACTCGAGAGTGGTCTACGTTAGCATGAAAAAATAGGAGCCCACAATTTGTAAGCGGGGGTCAACAAAAAAAAAGATCATCTCGTAGAGATTTCATCAAATTTTTTAGAATATGCTAGAAATGTAGCTGCAGGGGGTATTTCGCGTCGGTTACTTACACACAATGGCCCAATTGTGGGACTAAGTGCGGATAACACACGTCCAACTAAACTAAACTAAACTGTAGCTGCAGGGGGTCCACCGGAACCAGCAAAATTTTGAAAGTGGTCTATGAGATAAAAGGTCTGGGAACCTTTGATATAAACAAAATAATTTCTAATATCTATACAATAAATAAAATTGAAGTGTCTGTTTGTAATGTCAAAATAACAGCTTTTTATCTAATGCATATGAAAGTATATAAGATACCTATAAGAAAACATCTATTTTTAAAATTTTTGTCTGTCTGTCTGTCTGTACGTTGTTCCGGCTAATCTCCGAAACGGCTAAACCGATTTTGACGGGACTCTCACTGGCAGATAGCTGATGTTATAAGGAGTAACATAGGCTACTTTGATTTTAGAAAAAAAAAGGTTCCGCGGCGACAAACGGTTTTTAGTTAAAATCTACGCGAACGAAGTCTCAGGTAACAGTTAGTTATTTAATAAATTACTACGAATACATGCTGTGTCGCAGGAGACTTAAAAACATTCAAACAATGGACAAAAAGAAAGCCCAGATTCGGTACAACTATTAGTAAATCATACAATTTTTGGTTCCGTGAAGGGAACAAAAAACTATGAACAGTGGCAATAGCTATAACACTATATTCCAAGAGGTGGATCTCTTCTGCTGTTCTAAGAAGTCTTTTAAAACACAAGTAATAAAGATATTGAAAGATAGGCAACTACGCCCAGTAGAGCCTCAGCATGCATGGGCCGGCTCGACCGGGGAAGGACTACCCTCTCACAGAATATCGACGTGAAATACCAGTATTCCTACTGTTGTGTTTCGTTCGGTGAGTGAGAGTACCGGAGGCCCAAGGCCTTTCCCCTATCCCGCTCCTTCTCCTTCCCACTTCCTTTCCTAAAGGGTCGGGAACGCGCAAGTGATGCCTCTGGTGTTGCAGGCGTCCATAGGCTACGGTGACCACTTACCATCAGGTGGGCCGTATGATTGATTGCCACCATAGTTGAATAAAAAAATAAAAATCTCTTGCTCTTCTTATATGTATAACTAAACTCACTAAGTTTGTATTATATTTCACGTTTACATAAGAGGTTGTAAGTAGTGACCTATTTATACGCTGAATTTGTATAAATTAACGCCAGGTTAAGAGCCCCTTGAACCGACGGGCGTGTATGAGGAATGTGATGAAAGTGAATGAAGCCAGAGAAGTGTGTCAGGATCGTAGCAAATGGAAATCCGTAGTCTCTGCCTACCCCTCTGGGAAACAGGCGTGAATCTATGTATGTATGTAAATTAAGTTATTTAGGGAAACCTTGTATTGGCCATATAAAATTGTACTATACTCGATTTGTTAAACAAACTGTATCGCTGTTGGTTTTCTTAATAAAAATAAATAAATAAATAGCGAGGCGACAACTAAAACCTCTACATCCTTGCATGCGTACGTGCGTGTCGAGAAAACATCCTTACTAATATTATAAATTCGAAAGTAACTCTGTCTGTCTGTCTATTACCTTTTCACGGCTAAACCACTCAACCGATTTAGATTAAATTTGGCACAGATATAGTTTAAGACCTGGGGAAGGACATAGGCTACTTTTTATTGATGCCTAAGGTACCATGCGGGCGGAGCCGCGCGCAAAAGCTAGTTTTCTATAAGCGCGTCTGGCGGAAACATCGATGAACTAATAAAACGTCTCTGCTACTATTTGAGGAAAATAAATAAATTGATAAACATTATAAATGCAATGAGAGGCCGTGAGTATCTTGCCTGTTTCTTCTCATGGGATTTTACTCCTCGAACAAGTATTTTAATGCAAAATTAATGTTACCTATTTATATAATTATTAAATTAACACGTCCAAGAAGATAAACATATTTATGAAAAAATCAGATGTTTGACTTTAAAAAGGGATTAAATATAATGACCACCAAAAATAGTAATTGAACACCAAAATATGCTTACTAAAATATATCATAACGAGCACCTATACGCCTCAAATCAGTTCATTCCGTCTCGGAAGAGTTGAGTTATGTTAGGTTCCTTTTTAAACTCACCCAAAAATAGGAGCCTCGCGAAGCGGGGCTCCGTCGGCTTATTTTGATCTCTTTGCTGTGCAATTAATATTTTTGGTATTAAAATGCGATTTTAATTTTGGTGATCATTTACTATTTTTGGTGATCATTTACTATTTTTGACTGTTATATTTTACTATATCTGGTGATAAGTTAAACATAAGCCATTTAAAAATAGCAATATCTTCGGAACGTATTAAGTTGCATCGAGATCTATGAAAACTCATGACAATCTCTCTGATTGGCCAGTTCAAACAACCAATCAGAAATTAACATTTCAAATATGCCTACTTATAACGTCTGAATACAACAGATGACATTTATGAATATTTACACATGAAGTGAATTAACATAAACATACATACACACATATACAACGTGTAACAGAAAGGTGCGGTCGGTACAAAGTTATTCTGAAGATTACTACATATTATAAAACAGTTATCAAAAAACCCAGCCATATCTGCCTCTCTTCGCGATAAATTCAAAAACTACTGACCGGATTTTCATGCGGTTTTCACCAATAGACAGAGTGATTTACGAGGAAGGATTAGGTGTATAATTTGTTAAGGTTTTGTGTAAATTGGTTGAAATATGAAGATAATTGTTGACAATGGCGGAAAAGTCAAACCGCCTAGGAGCTTTCATCAAAAATGCTGCGTAATCCCTTTGAGATATAACAAAACATACCTACTCATGCGAAGCCGGGGCGGGTCGCTTGTCCCTAAATAGACATCACACAGTACAATCATAAACAAAAAATTTATGCATAATTTCCAATAAGATGAACCGACGACCAGGTAAGGGTCGCGGGAAGCGGTTGGATGAGAGCGTCCCAAGAGACCGGTCTGTGTAAAAAATCTTGGGGGCCTATGTCCAGCCTTAGACGTCTTTCGGCTAAGATAATGATTATTCGTTCGTGTGCTTAACATGTTATGTGTACAATGACAGTCAAATAATCTTCTCCCTACCCTTTATTATTCCCAAGTAACTTGGGGTCGGCTTTCTAGTCTAACCGGATTTGACTGGATATCAGTTTTTATACGCTGCCAGGCTAAACCAGTGTCAGGATATTAGACGGCACTCACTGACTTCCCAATAACGACTGCCATTGATGTTCATGGCAGCCGGGACCGACGGCTTAACGTGCTCTCCGATCTCCGATTGACAGTCAAATAATATTCATAAATATTATAATATAAGTCATGTATTAGCCACTGTCGGGAACTGGCGTCTTAATGTGTAAGTTAGGCCATAGTCCCCCAAGCTAGCCGACTGGAAGACATCACATATCTTCGAGAATATTATAGAGAATTCTGAAACGTACAGGGTTTTCACGATAATTGTCCTTCACCGTCAAAACAAGCGATAATTTACTATTTAATATATATTTATACTATTAGCGATAATTTATAAGACTTTGCAAGCATTCATACAACAATTCTGAGATGGGCACAGCCCATTCGTTTACCGCACCTTTCTATCACTGTATATGTGTAAAATTCAAAACAAAATGTGTGTAAATAAAATCGTTCTTATTATAATAACTACGCTATGTTAAAAATATATACTTAAATCTAATATACATATGAATTATTATATATTAGCCTTTAATTTAAGGGCTAAAAATGTACAATAATAATTTACATCGAGAATTAAGCTATAGACCCACTGCGGCGAATGTTCGGCGTGCTAGCGAACAGCAACAAAAAAATAGGGTAGTTGGTTATTTCTTTGCTGTTTTAAGACTGAGAAAGAAGAAACAAGTCTGATCCTTTAAATACTTTGGGTTTTTACCCAAAACAATGTTTTAAAATATTTTATAGATATCGTCGTTCTAGATGTGACCCCACGTAACTAAATTTTTTTAGTAAAATGAGATTTTTATGCAGAAAGATCCGAAAAGTATTTCTGGTGTTACCTTGTAAATCTCCTTCTTTATTTTCGGTTCAAATTTGTAAAAAATTAAAAGATATTTAATATACTTTGTTAACAAAGCAGTTTTTTGTCTCTCCTGAAAAGTTGCTTAGTTTGCATATACGAGGGGTCACATCTAGAACGACGATATGCATATATGTACTTTCAATTATAGCTGATCGTCAAATATCGATTTCAAGTTCTGGATTAATATTCTCGGTAACAGAGAGTATTGTTGGTTAGTTGTTAGCATATGCATAGTTCTCCTGTGAACCAGGCAATTATATTATCTTTGTAGAAGTATAATAATGTATTTATTCAGCCATATTCGAAAGCGCAGGGAGCCAATGAGGCAGTGAAAAATTACATATTAAACTAATAAAACAAGTATAATATTCACAAAAGTATTCCTTTTTGAATTTGCACACAGTATCTAAAAGTATTTCTTTTTTATTTTGTAATCAGTACCTAAAAGTATTTCTTTTTTAATTTGTAATCAGTACTCAAAAGTATTGCCTTTTTAAATTTGCACGCTGTACTTAAAAATATTTATTTTAATTTGCAGGCTGTACCTAAAGTTATTTATTTATGAACTCGCAATGGGTCGACAGCATTATACTTATACTATACCGTAGCTAAAGTGACGTCATAATATTTCAAGAGCCATCCTTATCACACACCGAATCCACTTCAAAATTAGCTCTCGTAATAAATTCGAAACAATGTCGGAAGTAAAGTGGTTTATTGCTAATCGAGAAGACATCATATTATGCAATCTTGTACTAATGTTTGTATTATTTTAATCAGATTGTTATATGTCGGGTATTTATCAGGGTTAGCCTGAAACCCTGAATAAGCTATGACCAACATACAACCTTACATCCTAGGCTGGACACAAGACAATTCCGGGGGATATATATATGGGGTATTAGTATCTAGAGGCAATACACAGAAACTAATCTCTTTGTATTGGATTTTTTGTCATTTTTATTTATTAGAGAAGGAATATAGTATTAAAGCAGTAACTGAATGATTTTGAATAAGTTTGTTTTTACCAAAAGAGAAGCAAGGAAATTCTATACCTAATTGATGCTCAAAGCACTGAATGACATTTTCGTAATAACCCTCTCAAAACTGCCAATAAAAATATTATGACGACATTTTAAAATTCTATCGGTACTTCCTGCATAACCACTTTATAACCTAAATTAGTTAACGGTGAAAATTTATCCTGACCGTTCGGTGTGAAGCTTTCATACTCCGTTAACTCCACAATAGGTGCAGGTATTTCAAAGTCCACTGAGTTCATATAGTCATCATTGTCACCAATATTTAAGTCATCAAAGCCGTTCTGAGTGATCTCGTGGAGATTGTCAAAATGTATCTCCGGTCTAGCGTCTTCGAATGGCATTTCTGGGTGGCTGAGACGTATGCACCTGTGTGATTGCAGTAGTGATGGCCATACAAAGGTCTCTTCACAGACCTTGCATTGCAGGCTGTCATAGTCTGAGTGCTGTGTCTCAATGTGCCGGTTAAGGCAGTAGCCCGAGGAATAATATTTGCCGCAGGTCTGTAAATAAAAAGAAAAATGTTGCAAGTCTATCTATATATATAAAAATCTGGTGTCACGGTGTTTATGGTCGCACTCCTCCGAAACGACTCGACCAATTTTATGATTTTTTTATGTATATTTGGTAGGTATGAGAATAAGTCGTAAAGTATATTTCATACCAGTAGGTGATTAGGATGTCAACCTAACCTACATATACGCGAGCGAAGCTGTGGGCAAAAGCTAGTACATACACTGGACCGCAAAGAAAAAGGGTCGGTTAGAAAATCTTCAATATCTTCAAAAGTACCTGACCTAGCTTTATGAAATAAAGATTAAATTAAAGAATATTTAATGCCACATAAAATAATATATAAAACCTTTTTATTTATTTTTGATAATTGTATAAAAAACTGAAAATGTAAAATAATAGTCGTTTTTGAATTTAGTACCAAAAATTCAAATTAATCGTTTCGCGTTTGTGTTAGTTTTGCAATAAAAAGTTATAAATATGGTGTCTCTGCCTTATAAATTTTATTATTATGAAGTCATCATGTTGTTAACCCGTGAAAAATGTACCAGGATCCTGACAATGCTTGGAGATGGGAAAATACAGCGAGAACTGTTGGTGTGACTCTTTCTACAGTTCAGCGAGTACTCCAGCGTTTCCATGAAACTGGATCCAATTTTCGAATACCAGGAACAGGGCGAACAAGGTGCACGACGGCGCGGGACGATCGCTATATAGTGTCAATCATTTTGAGAACTTACGGCTGTTGAAGTAAAGAATCATCATTCACGAGCTGGAGGAAACAATCTGAGTACGGGTACAGTAAGGCGGCGTCTGGCTGAAGCAAATTTAAAGCCATTAAGATCTGCAAATGACCCAAAACTAGAAAGACACCACAGAAACTCAAGTTGAGTTGTGGTAGAGAACACGAGAATTGGACTCAGAATGACTGGTCAAGAGTTATGTTTTCAGACGAGTCTAGATTCTGTTTATAAAAGCACGAAGGGAGGAAAAGAGTGTACAGAAGACCGGGAGAGCGCTATAACCAAGCTTTTATAGAAGAAAAGTACCATACAGCGCAGGCTCTGTTCACGTGTGGGCTGGGATTTCTTCCAAAAGCCGCACTGAGCAAGTGGTGATAGAAAATGGAACTGTAACTGCAGAAAGATATGTCACTGAAATTCTGAATGCCTATGTTGGTCCATTTTTAGTGGACATGAGCGAGAATGCCGTTTTTATGCAAGAGAATGCCCGCCCACATACAGCTCAGATAGTGTTTGCCTATTTTCAAGAAGTCGGTATCACACACATGGAGTGGCCAGCACGCAGCCCCGACTTAAACCCCATTGAGCATGCATGGGACGAACTGGGACGACGTGTACGTCAGCCGAATCCGCCGCCAATCACGCTACGTGAAATGAAAGAAGCTCTAATAAAGGAATGACAGAATATTCCGCAGCATCGTGCATCGCGTCAAAAACCTAGCAGAAAGTATGCCAAATCGCATAACAGCAGTATTGCGAGCTCGCGGAGGCAACACAAAGTACTAAAATGCGTGAAAACGGCACATCTGTAACCGATCTACATTTACGAAAATACTGGAAAAACTACGCATCTTTATTTATTTTACATTTATTAAAAATAAAAAGCTTGAATTATTTTTTTTTATTTTCATTTAATCACATTAAAATATTCTTTAATTTAGTCTTTATTTTATAAAACTAGCTCGGGTAATTGTGACGCAAAGAAATAAAAGAAAATAATAACAAAATACAAAGCCCATTAATCAGAGGATTTCATGTAAAATCTATGATTCTGTACTAGGCTTGTAATACTACTATTTAAAATACACGATAAATTATTTATCCAATAGGTACAAGAAAATCAGAATGTGCCCCATAGATAACTAAGGGCTACTCTGTATTATGCGAGAGCTCAAACCTATCCAGCAAAATATGCATGGAAAACATACAGTTGTAAGTAGAGTATAGTAAGTTATATCCTTTGGATTTAATATACAAGAATTCAAGTGATGCCAAACCTGGGCCCTGACTATAACCCATATCAAAAAACTAGTAACTGGCCAAATGCAATGGAAAGAAGCATGCTAGGAAAGATACATTCAGACATAATAAGAACTGAAACCTTCAAAATGAAATAAAATCTAACGACATAGTAGTAACTATAAGGAAACAAATGGAGATGGAGAGGACATACAGCAAGAGGCAAAGAGAAATGGAGCTAGTCTTTTATGCACTGGTACCCAAGAGAAATAAAATGTAAGAGAGGCAGACCACATAAGAGGTGGTTAAATTAAATAAAAGAGGTAGCCTCCTGCTACCTTGGTTCTTGTACTAAAATAGCTTTGGACAGAAAATTGTAGAGATAACTTCACAACTTGGAGGCCTTTGCCTCCAATGGCACATGTGCCTCCGCAGTCCCTATAACTGCGGAGGCAGAAAATTAATCTAAGCCAACATAATACTTTTTAAGCTACCAAAGCATACGATTTCTTATCTGAATAAAAGGTTATTATTATCATTATTCAAATGATGGACACACTACATCTAATTGTAGATCACATGAAGGATCTCACCGGGTTTTAATGACATTAAAATAAAATGGAAGCTACTAGCTAGATCTACTTAAATATCACATTTTTTATAATTTTCCGACTGAAAACAAAAAGGTACCAACAATTATAAAACTCAAGTGTGGTTATTCTTGTTTCCACTAGGGTTTTTTAACCTATGCTTAACACAAGCACTAGCTAGGTCTCCACTGCAACGTCCATGCATTAGTTGCAGTTAGAATAACATAATAATATAATCAATACTAACCTGGCATTGGTGCTTAGAAATAATAGTCTTTTTGCTCTTAGGATCAACTATGGCTCTCTTTAACTCTCCAATGTTTATGTCAACACTCTTGACATCAACAAATTCAACGTAACGAGAAACATCTTTCTCTCCAATCTTAATTTTTTCTAATACAACTCTTGGTTTCATATACTCTGGTATTATGTCTCCATTCCTGTATGTCATCTTCATCTTCTTTTTCTCTAGCATTGTTTCCCGTATCTGAGAATTATCACTGGTCTTTAAAAAGTGCGTCCATTTATGCTGGAGCATTTTAGTTTCTGTATCAAACTTTTTCATGCATTGGTCACAAAAGTAATAATCTTTGTACCCGGTCATCGCTCTATTTGACAGATCTGGTAATAATTGTACGTGGTTCTCTATTAAGTCACGTTCAACTGAACTCTCATCACAGAAGTTACAGAGATATAGTCTCTCATTACCCAAATTACGCATTGCATACAAAGATGTTGGTCTACATTTAGAGTGTAGAAACGATATATGATGGGCAACACAACATTTACTTTGAAATTGGTCTTTGCACACATCACAGACGTGACATACACTAATATGTTCATAACTATGATCTTTTAAATCCATAAATTTAAAATATGACTCGTTACATGTCTTACATTTAAACACTTTTAAATTTCTACACACATTACGCTTGTGTTCGTTGTGTTTAATCTTATTCGGTAATAACAGTCCGCATACATCACAGTGTAGCTTAATATGTACTTTAAAGAATGTACGGTCAACAAATTTTTTATTGCAATAATTGCATATATAGCACTTACGTTTCTTATGATGTTGTTTGGTATGCAATTTTAATAGTTTGTATGCTTCAAAAATCTTAGGGCATTTCCGGCATTTGTGGTACTCCTTTACCTCATGAACAATTACATGATCAGAGAAGGATACTCGCTTCTGTGGCTTTGAATGTGGTTTATAGACTATCATATGTTTATTCTCTTGATGTTTCAACAACTTTCTTTCGCTAGGATACGTCTTCTCACATATTTTACACTTGATATTGGCCATGGTGCCGTTTTCACTGTCAGTTAGAGAATCTGTGGAGGTTTGGCGCTCCCGCCTTTCTTCGAAAGACTTTCGCACCCTCTCCAAGTCTTGCTTAACCAACTTCACTGAACATTTTTGAGTCAGCTGGGCCGAATGTATCGAGTTACCGCCCGCACTGTTATTTAGTATTCTTGAGTTGTTATTCTGTTTATTTACCGTATGTAAGTACGGTGTTATGTCATACCGCGGCAAAACAACGAGGGGCACTTTCTCGAATCCCCGAAATCCTTCCAGCGGAGGATTTTGTACACTTTCGATAGATTGTCGCCTCTCAAACACTGCCGATGTATTGTCGTTATCAACTTTCGCCTCTTTATTGACTCCATCGCTTGTGGACATCAGAGTTAATTAACGCGGGAAAATAAATAAATAAAAAGAAAAAATTAAAGATATTACTAAAAACGTCAACAACGCTACATGTCATGCTAGAACAAAGATGCATTGCAGCGGTGGCCAATCGCCATCATTCCTCAGCTGTCAATATTAATAACCGGTTGTTGCCGGAAATTATTCATTTTATATTATTATCATTGAAATGAAGTTATTTCTTATAAAAATATTAAGATAATCTTTACTATTAAATTATACGCACCCTTCATTAGAAAAATGTTTGGTCTTTAAATTACATATTTGAAACATTAAATTATTTAAAAACCGAAATTATTGAACGTTAGCTATTTGTATTCTGTGAAAGGTGCGATCAAATACATGAATATGAAACATGTAGTTCTGCTACCTAGAACATTTTCTTTAAATATAATTTTGTAGTTTCATAATATTGTCTGATTTTTCATTATAAAATCTTTTTTATTATTACCGCTGTACAAGTAAATTTCATTTGAAAGTTTAGCGACGAAAATACTATATTTATAAAATTCAGTTAATATATTTCAGAACGTACCTTTACAATATATCCACAAGATACAGTATTATACCAAAAAATATTTGCGCAATTATAGCTTTTACTCTAATATAATAAAGACTAAAATCGTTACAAAGGTATGAATTATATTACATAAGAGTATGCCTGTTTATCTAATTTGATTTTCTTATCCGGTACATAATGTACATATGTATGTACCTACTTCTATTGTGCTTGTGGTAGTTCTAACACGCAAAATAATCAATTCACGTGTATTTACGTAAACAAATTATTTTTAAACGGCCGCTGTGTGCGCTGTTACGCCGAAATGTTTCCGCCGACTCGTATACGGAGCTGTCTTCCAGTTATAAATCCGATGTTTAGACAAAGACTGCGGCCTCACAGGCCGTTCCGTCAGACGTCGACAATTCTTAATAATAATCAAACAAAGACTACTCAGCTACAGAAAAACAAATGGATGAATTTTAGATCTATAATTACTAGATGGGTACCGCTGGGAAGTGCTATTTATGTTGGATGGTGTTACATCCGTGCTAGTATTAACTATGAGGTGTCGAAAGTTGAAATTTTGTTCTACGAAATGTTTCCTTTCCGTGTTACCAGCCGTATCTGGGGACGATTAGCTGCTTGTGAACTACCTACCTCTCTAAGAAGCTTTGTGTACGGGACATATGTGAGAATGTTTAATGTGAATTTGGACGAGGCTGAAATTCCTGATCTGAAATACTATAAAAGTCTTTCAGCCTTCTTTACGCGGGCGTTAAAGGACGGTGTGAGGTATATTTCGCCAGCTCCGTGTGTTTCGCCGTGCGACGGGGTGGTATTAACCTGTGGGGCAGCAGATACAGATAAAATAGAGCAAGTTAAAGGTGTTACATATAGTTTGGAAGAATTCTTAGGAGAAAACAAGTGGTCTAAAAAGAAAGATGACAATTATTATGACTCCTTGCTGACCAACAAAGATAATGTTCTACACCAGTGTATTATATACTTAGCTCCAGGCGACTATCATCGGTTTCATTCTCCATGTGACTGGACGGCAACATTCCGAAGACATTTCTCTGGCAAGCTACTCTCTGTGAACCCCTGGCTTGCACGACTAATACCTGGACTTTTTACGATTAACGAACGAGCTGTTTATATCGGTGAATGGAAGCATGGCTTCTTCAGCATGACAGCAGTTGGAGCTACAAATGTTGGCTCTATAGAAATTTACAACGATCCAGAATTACGAACGAACACGAAAGGTAAAAGAAATAGAATTAATGAGGTGGAACTTGGACAGCTTCCATTGAAAAAGGGAGAGTTATTTGGGCAATTTAATATGGGTAGTACAATAATTTTGTTATTCGAGGCTCCTAAAGACTTCAAATTTGATATGAAGTCAGGAGACAAGGTATTGATGGGCCAGTCATTGTCTTTAGCGGCCAAAACACGCGCAAGATGACTGAATTTTGATGATTTAGTTCAAATAACCCGTGTAGGGTTATTAATTTATATGCTGTCAGTTTTGCTGTGAATACTTTGGATTTTGTACGCTTTTTAAGATTTTAGGGCAGTTAGTTCAGAGTCTTGCTGTAGATATAATTTTAAGAGGCTAAGCCATTGTGATCAACATAATATTGTCATAAATATATGTGTAAATTACGTACATTGAAATTAAACTACGTTGTACAGACTTTATTGTGGTTTATTTTGATCACATCTTGAAGATATTTACACCTTCCTTGATATTTGAGTTACGTTTTAGACCACAGAGACCACGGTCACTAAAAGCAAATGTAGCAAGCAGTTTAATTTCAATGTAAAGCATAATTAAATCAATACACTGCTATGCATAGGCTGGTCAAAATTGGGCATTTTCGGTTTGAGGCATACATATCCTCATAGACCAGGGATGGCGAACATTTATTGGAGACATTATTTATGGAAACCAATAATAATGAGGCTATAACAAGCCTTGGCTTAGTGCTATAATTGGACCGTGTTGTGCAGAAATTATCCAGGGGTTCTTTTTTAACTTATCTATAAGTATGAAGGTCTTTTGAATAAACATCAAGTAATGCAAAAATCTATATTCAATTCTTTATAAAACTATATGCAACATGATGTAGTAAGATAACAGTCACAAGAAAAATGAACTTGTGTTTCTAATCGGCATAAGTTTCATTTATGTTTTTGTTGATTGGATCATTTCTGCACAACACGGTCCAATTGACAAGAATAAAACAAAATGCTATCAACTTTAAACTCATTATTTGTAACTCTAAATTAGTACAATTATCATTTATTTTATTTATTTGAAACTAGCTTTTCGCTTCGCTCGCGTAAAAGAAGTAGGTTAGGTTATGTTAGACAGTCCTTTTTTTAAATAAAATGTAGCCTATGTTACTCGATGATATTATTGCTTTGTAAAGTAGAAAGAATTTTCACAATTGGTTAAGTAGTTTTAGTGTTAAATCTTTACAAATAAACAAACGAAAATCAATTTTTTCCTCTTTATAATGTTAGTATAGATTAGACTGCCGAAACTGTAGTTTTATAAGCATCTTTGGCGATTTCAAGTTTTAGTCAAGGCCATGATAAACTTACTTATTATCAACGTGACGGTAGGTATCGTGTATCAAGGTCATCGGTTCATTCCCCTTTGTATTTTTTTTCGTTTAGCGACATTTATGGCATCATCCATATAACAACATATCCACATAATTTGAGTTCGAAACTAACCTATCTGGAAAAGAAGGTGTGCGAATCGACACTATAGAAATATTGTTTTAAAAAGGTGTCATTTCGCACAATTCGTGCGACACGTCTAATAAGCTAATTTTATATTTGAAGCTATAGTAAGCATAGTACTTTTTCTGGATGAAAGGTACCCTATGTCTTTTTGTGTAACCCTAAAAACGTGTAGGCGAAATTTCATGATGATCGGTCGAATAGTTGAGGCGTAAAAGCGTAACAAACAAACTCACATTCGTATTTATATTATTAGTTAGGATTATGGATTACGTTTGGGTAGTTGTGATGTAAATGTAAATTCACAGGAAAAATTTACTGTAACTTTGACATTCATAAGTGTTACCTTGTAACCTAACTTGAATAAATTTATTTTTGATTTGATTTAGTAATTTTAATACTTGTGGTTCAAACTCGTCTATAATTTCAATATTATATTTCATTCTAGCTTTCCGTATTCTTTCTTTTCTATATGAACTGTAACTATTCCAAATCCTACACTTCTACGTGCGCGCAATCTATACTAATATTATAAAGCTGAAGAGTTTGTTTGTTTGAACGCGCTAATCTTAGGAACTACTGGTTCGAATTGAAAAATTATTACAGTGTTGGATAGCCCATTTATCGAGGAAGGTTATAGGCTATATAACATCACGCTACGACCCATGGGAGCGCCGCAGTAATCATTAACGCTGGTGAAACCGCGAGCACATCTAGTATGTTTCTAAAAGTGTTACGAAGTTTTATTCACTTATTAATTCATAGATTTTGCTCGATAACAATCCCGCATATTAAGGCGATTATCACACGGTACCGCGCACCGCCGCGGGGGTCGGTGGCGGTAAAGCGAAAGAGCACTGCTCGACCGCGCGGTCGGGCGGTGTACGTGTGTTAGGCACCAACGGATTTAGTAGAGGCCAATGCGACATGAAATCCGCTTCACCGCCTACCGCGGCGGTGCGCGGTGCCGTGTGTGAATCGCTTAATATTAAGGTTTTAAGTCAGCTAGTATTTTTTTGTCACGATCGAGAAACAGGCAGATGTCATTTCTCGCCGAGACTGAGACTTTACCAGATTTACAAATTAACTGCTTCTGAAATGCCTATTTTATACAAAGTGTCACCAAGCAATAATTTCATCACCGATAGCTGAAATATAAATTTTACCAGTGTGATGTCAAGAAAATACTGTCTTATCTATGAACGGCGATTACGGGTTCGATTTCCGGGCCAGATAAAATGTTAATCAGTTTTTCGGTCTAGAAATCGTCAGCACGGAGTTTCTAAACTCCGTAAACTGTGCTCAGTAAACGTCAATAGATGCACCCCGAGTGAGACTTAAAACATAACTCGCAAAATGTCGGTGTAACAAATCTCTGCCTTCTTAGGGGAAATACAGTCGTCTCGTGTTTGTTAGTTACGATGTCACACTCATTACAACGGGTGGAAGAGAAATAGAAAAGGATTAAATATAATGACCACCAAAAATAGTAATTGCACAGCAAAATATGCTTACTAAAATATATCATAACGAGCACCTATACACCTCAAATCACTGCATTCCGTCTCGGAAGGGTTAGGTTATGTTAGGTTCCTTCTTAAACCCACGCTTCGCGGGGCTCCTATTTTTGGGCGTCGACTTAGTTTGATCTCAAAGCAGCGATAGCTCAACAGACTGCAGTGCAGAGGGTCTCGCGTTTGAACCCACGTCGCGCACCTCTGACTTTCGGAAGGTATATGACTTCGAAATTATGTGCTCATTGATCGACAATTATCGCCTGCTCCGTGCCTCGGAAAGCACGTTAAGCCGTTGGTCCCGGCTGCCATGAACATCTATGGCAGTCGTTATTGGGAGAGTGTCGACACAAAAGATCCCACTGGGTCGAAGTGTCGCCGGTCTGCACTGACTGGCCCCCACATAAGATAAGATAGTTTGATGTCTATAAAATATTTTAGTAAGCATATTTTGGTGTACTATTAGCATTTTTGGTGGAACAAAGGCAAAAAATTGAGGAACAGTTAAAGACTATCTAAATAGAAATAGCTGAGTCGGCTTCCTCCCTTTTAAGTGGTACTTAGCTCGCGTACGATCAGCTATATTGTGTACCTCTATTTACCAGCGGATGGGATACGAGTCACCAAGTGCGCTCCACTTTAAACCTTATTTTACTAACCTTAACGCTTAAAACTGATTGTCTATCGGCTACGAATTGTAGTTTTCGGATATCTATACAAATAAATAAAATTGAAGTGTCTGTTTGTAATGTCAATATAACAGCTTTTTATCTAATGCATATGAAAGCATATAAGGTACCAATGCGAAATCATCTATAATCTCCGAAACGGCTGAACCGATTTTGACGGGACTTTCACTGGCAGATAGCTGATGTTATAAGGAGTAACATAGGCTACTTTGATTTTAGAAAAAAAAATAGGGTTTTTAGTTAAAATCTACGCGGACGAAGTCGCAGGTAACAGCTAGTCTATACTAATATTATAAAGCTGAAGACTTTGTTTGTTTGAACGCGTTAATCTCAGAAACTGGTTCGATTTGAAAAAATCTTTTAGTGTTGGATAGCCTATTTATCGAGGAAGGCTATAGGCTACATAACATCACGCTACGACCCACGGGGGCGTCGCATAACGATAAACGCGGGTGAAACCGCGGGAACATCTAGTTATAACATAAACATACGATAGATTAACTACTTAGAAATGGGTGTTATTTAAATGGTTAGCATAGTATTGGTATTTTAGTGAGCAGAAAAATATAATCTGTGAGCAGAAATAGCTAATTGATCAGCAACTCTTCGCGAGGCTCCTATTTTTGGGTAGGTTTAAAAAGGAACCTAACTAACCTAACCCTTCCGAGACGGAATGCAGTGATTTGAGGCGTATAGGTGCTCGTTATGATATATTTTAGTAAGCATATTTTGCTGCGCAATTAGTATTTTTGCTGATCATTATATTTAATCCCCTTAGAAATATACTTGGCAATATGTGGTTGTAAAACATTTCTGTGTTTAAGTGGTCGCCTCGGCGCTGCCACCGCGCCGAGTGTTGTGGGTTCGATTCCCACACGGGACAAAAATGTGTGTGACCCACAAATGGTTGTTCCGAGTCTGCGTGTTCTTTGTGTCCGTTGTTTGAATGTTTGTAAAGTCCCCGCGACACAGGAATTATTCCTAGTGCAGATGTTTTTTTTTTTAAATAATAAGAGTAAAGAATCGTATAGAAAGTATGTGTTATCTACTTGATTTTTTATCTATGAGTAGGCTTTTCTGTATAAGTGTTTATTGTTTGACTAGCTGTTACCTGCGACGTCGTCCGCGTAGATTTTAACTAAAAAGTGTTTGTCGCCGCGGAACCCAACTATATTTCTCTGCCCAAGTTACTTAAATGGCGTAGTTTTTATAGTGTAAAGCTAGACAATAGCATGGATTACTTAAAAACAACATTTAAATATGCGTCGTTAGATTACACGCTGTCACAGAATACGTAAGAAAAATAAAGATTCACAGATCCTCCCCCGTAGGTGATAGCGTGATAATATGTAGCCTATATGTAGACCCGACCTGTTAGTAATATTCATGCAAAATTTGAAGTAAATCCATGCAGTACTTTTTGAGTTTAGCCCGGACATACATACAGACAAACAGACAAAAATTCTAAAAACTATATGTTTGGCTTCGATATCGATTGTAGATCACGCCCCAAGTATTCTTTTAAAAAAATATTCAATGTACAGTTTTGTCTTTCCTACGATTTTATTATATTATGTATAGATAATAAACCATTGAATAAAATGACTTGAGTGTTGTCGACTTAGCGATCTACCAGAAGATATTATAATGCACAAGTATTCGTAAACACAAGTGCACTCTCTATTCCCTAACTCTCATGATCCGATGGGACGTCACCGACACGACCGGAGAGAGATCAGGTGTAGGACCAACGACATTACGTGCTTGCCGAGGCACGGGGTTTTATCACCGCCAACTTCCTAACTCCTAGTTGCTATTGACAATTTCTTGATCGATTATCATACATACATGAAGACAAAAGTATTATAATATTAGATACTAAGCTTTTGCTCGTGACTTCATACAACTGGAAATCTCGGGCGAACAAAAAGTTATTGAGTTTTTCAGTTAAGAAATCAATATCAATAAAATTGTAAGTGATCTATGTCTGTATATACATCGATCAGTATATAATACTACTTTATTATATGAATAGATGACTATGTACAATTGTTTATATAATAAGATTGTAATTGTGGCATCTTCAGTCAAGCCTAATATCTTGTATAGTTGATTAATTTGTGGTGTCAAATGTTAATCTATACTAATATTATAAAGCTGAAGAGTTTGTTTGTTTGAACGCGCTAATCTCAGTAACTACTGGTTCGAATTGAATAATTCTTTAAGTAATGGATAGCCTATTTATCGTAGAAGTCTATAGGCTATATAACATCACGCTACGGCCCACGGGGGCGGCGCAGTAACCATGAACGCGGGTGTAACCGCGGGCACATCTAGTTGATATAATCTGGACGTTATAACATCAACTGTTAAAAAATAGCTGCCTCGATGGCTCAGAATAGTAAATGTAGTTGCTGTGCATGAGTTCACAGATTCGACTCCAAGATCGGGCGAAGTGTTGTTCAGTTTTTCTGTCAATAAATGCTCGGGGACTGTGTCTCATAGACGATGAATAACTAGCGTCAAAAAACATGTGACCTAAATTAAACTACTATATACGGATTTTATCGCGTTGTTTATTTGACACTATTACAATTTTTTTTTAAAAACTGTTACACTACTATAATCACTATTAAACTTTACAAATTTTTAAGCTAATTAAATTATTAAAACTATTAAAACTATTTATACTATTATACTATTTAGATTTATTTTTACACTTTCCCCGACGTTTCGGTTGCTTTTCAGCAGCCATGGTCACGGGGAGACTAAGATGGTAGTTGTCTCAATGTTCCAGTGTAGTTATTTCAAAGTACCCGAACATAATTTAATCATGGGTGTTTCTATTTACGCAGAATGAGCTCAAAAAATTTTGTAATAGTGTCAAATAAACAACGCGATAAAATCCGTATATAGTAGTTTAATTTCAATGAATAACATTCGCGTAAACAGAAGACAATATTATGTGACCTAAAGTTTATTTAGCGAAATAGGTGCGTAAAACAACTGAATTACTGGCTTACCTCTCCAATCTAAAGTCGTTCATGTATGACGGTGATCTGCGTAGCGCAGTTATGTCCCCATTCACTACAACGGGTGGGAAAGAGATATAAATAGTAGACGGTATTTATATGAGTCAAGCAGATATTTTTGCAGAACCATTGCATGCTCTTACTACAAGCTATTTTTAAAATGTTACATATATCTTTTCGCGACTTTTTCCTGAGTGCAAAAAGCGTGGCGTTATAAGATTTGGAATATTTTATATTGTACTATCAACCTGCCCCGGCTTCGCACGGTTAGTACAAAACCTTAACAAATTATGCACCTAAACCTTCCTCATGAATCACTCTGTCTTTTGATGAAAACTGCATGACAATCTGTTCAGTAGTTTTTGAGTTTATTGCGAATAGACGCGGCGCGGGACTTTGATTTATAATATTACTAGCTGTCCCGCGCAACTTCGTCTGCTTCACATCAGATAATTATTGGCCGTTTATAAAAAAATAAAAACTATCCTATGTTTTAAGTTGGACCAAATTACAGATGGTTACGAAGTTTGATCAAAATCGGTTCAGTAGTTTAGGAGTCCATAGCGGACAAACAACGTGACACGTAATTTATATATATTAAGACGTAGTGATTTTTTCAAAAGAAGTGATAGACAAGTGACACAGGAGGCAGTTGGACTGCCACGCAGGAGTTTGATCTAAGGAACCTCTGAATTTTATAAGTTACTAGCTTTTGCCCGCGGCTTCGCTCGCGTTAATTTAGAATTTGACAATCAACTCGGGTTGTACTCTACTTGTAATAATATAATTCAATCATGATTCGAAAGACACGTGGCGCCATCTATTATCATAAGAACGTTATTACTGGGAACAAATTTTTTTTTTGGATGAATGGTAGCCTATGTCCGTTGCTGTACACCTGTCAACGTATATGCAAAATTTCAGGATGATCGGTTCAATGGTTTACGCGTGAAAAGGTAACAAACAAACTCATTTCGCTTTTATAATATTAGTTAGGATGTCCGTATTACCGATGTGAGGGTAGATCGAACGTCTAGTGCCCAGTTATGCCTCAAGCACATATATCGCATTTACTAACACTGTACTGCCGTGGCAGTCAGTGTTTAAGTTATTTCTTATTTTAATTGTAATTGAATACCCTACTCACCCTCAGTTTACATCGCTCGTTTTAACTTTGAAGGAAAATAATGTAAGACAATATACATGTCTGAGAGCTCTTTAATGTTTTTAAAGATAATATAAAAAAGTATATACATATGTATGTTTATCCATTGTCTAGTACCCATAGTACAAGCTCTGCTTAGTTTGGGCTAGATGGTGCTGTGTGTATGTGATAGAATATTATATATTACTAGCTGTCCCGATAGACGGTGTCCTGTACAAAAGAGAATAAAAAAAAATTAAAAAAGCATATCTAAACCATCCTCGAATCCACTTGAACACACACAAAAAGTTTCATTCAAATCGGTCCAGCCGTTTAGGAGGAGTTCACTGTCAACACACGTACAGAAGAATTATATATATAAAGATTATATAAAACATTTGCCAGATGTTCAAACAATATGAAATTCCTATAACATATTTATCATCACTTAAAATACTTTCAAAAGTGCTAAAGAATTTACCTATTGCATATATTTATAGACATCACTATATCACTACATAATATATAAAACAAAGTCCCCCGCCGCGAGTCTGTCTGTTCGCGATAAACTCAAAAACTACTGAACAGATTTTTATGCGGTTTTCACCAATAGACGGCGTGATTCATGAGGAAGGTTTAGGTGTATCATTTGTTAAGGTTTTGTACTACCCGTGCGAAGCCGGGGCGGGTCGCTAGTTTTTATAAGTTGTACAAGGCGTAGCCGAAATATTAACAAAAATTACGTTTTATACGAATACGAAATGATTGTAAATCATTATTCGGCGTCCGTGACTGCGAATAAAAATATATACGTTCAATAGTTATACGAATATAAAATGAGAATCATAACTAATAAATGCGAATGTATGTTTGTTTGTTACGCTTTCACGCCTTAACTACTCGACCGATCATCATGACATTTTGCATACACGTTGTCAGGGGTATAGACCTTTCATAAAGAAAAAAGGAACTGTTACTAAGCTCTTTTTTTTTTCGTGGGGGAATGCTTTGATGCATACCTCGCCGCGGAAAAGGTGAGCGGGGAGGTTTTCGGGCTCATCCGGGAAAAGATGGAATGTCTCGGGTAATACCGACTAAACCTACCGCGGTGTGCCAACTGGCTGCCTTGAGCGGTGGGTGGGTCGCTGGAACTGAAACTACATCAGCGACCCACCCAGCAGTGCCCGATGCAGGCGAAAATGCCTGCGGATAACCACTCCTGACCGTCCCGGCATGACAGAGGCTGTCGCACCGACTCAATGGCTTGCGGACGGGAGATCCCCGTTCTACCGTCCGCAGCCTTCACTATGGCGGCAGCAGGCGCGCATCCGCGCGTCTGCGCCGCTCGGTCCGCCGGCGGCGGCTCGGATCCGCAAGAATATTTTCCTCACGGATCCGCTCCGCCGCCTCCTTCCGCAAGATAACGTCCTCGCAGAAGGATGCGACCGCTATCCGGTTCCTCTCGCTATCGACCATGGCTTTGATCACGGCCGGCAGCGAGAGGTCGATACCCACAACGTCGAAGAGTTCACGGCACTACACCGCCCAAGCAGAACATGCCTCTAGCGTGTGCTGCGATGTGTCCTCAGTACACTCGCAGTGGTGGCAGATGGGACTCGGTTCCCTCCTTGCGACCGCGTGCAGGTACGTGCCAAAGCAACCGTGCCCTGACAATACCTGCACTAGTCGGAAGGAAAGAGTCCCATGCTAACTGTTACTAATATAATAATAATATTCTATCACATACACACAACACCATCTAGCACAAACTAAGCAGAGCTTGTACTATGGGTACTAGACAATGGATAAACATACATATATACTTTTTGAAGTGAAAACTTTTTTAGGCGCGTTGAGCACTTCTTGGATGAACAAAAATCATAGAAGTCGCGTCATCGTCATGCTTCAAAGCTTTCCATTTTTAAATTTTTTTAGAATATTAACAATATCTTAGATATGGTGCGTCCTACGCAAAAAATAACGAAATTTTGACCCCCTCAATAATCCCTATTAGAGTATTAGGAATCCGACCCGTCCCTTTTTTTTATGAAGAAGTGTTTATGATCACGGATTAGTTTTCACTTCTATCGGCAGTTCCTAAAGACTGCCCCAATTTTTTTTTATTTTGTAAATCCATACATAGTATACATAGAAACACCCAGACCAAGACAAACATCCATGTTCATGCAGACAAATGTTTGACTTGTGCGGGAATTGAACCCTCGACCTCAGTCTACTAACCTAACCTCGCCTACATTTACGCGAGCTAACCCGTGGGCTAAATTTGGTACATATGATAAATATAATAATACGCCTCTCCAAACGAAACTGCCCAAAGATGAAGCAAAGATCTAAAAAAATCGCTCAGCATATAAATGTAACTATGTTTTATGTTAATAAAATATATTGCCTCTTATTACTAAGTAAACTAATTTCACACAACCCTTTTGGGTACATCACTATTTTAAAACTGTATGGACATTGTTCATAAATGGGTATTTTTGAAATTGGGTACTAAAATGTTAGTAGGTTTACAAAACCATCTAAGTGTATATAAATAAGTATTTTATGTACTACACATTTGAAGTAAGTGTTTTTGAAATTGGGTATTAACTTTTTAGTAATACCCATATTCAAATATATGTTTGAGTGAGTACCCAATTCGTTGCAGTGTTGTACCTATTTGAAAACGGGTAGTTACTTATGGGTATGACTATTGATAGTTTAGTCTGTAATTGATAAACGTTTATAGATTTATAATAGAGTCTAAAGCGAACAACTAAACTATTTGTTGTGTATATTGTATAAATATTGAATTGACTGCAATGTCGTAAAAGTCATTTCAAAATGTAGTTTTTTTATGCAATCATTGTGCGATAATATAAGAAAAAGCTGTTTTAAAATAATATAATTTGTTGCTAAAAGATGTTTTTTTGCAAGGGGATAGTCATTTGATGACAACAATACTTTAAGTATCCATGTTTGATTTCCGTGTGGAACAAAAATGTGTAATTATGACTAAAATCATGATTATGTATGTATGATGTAAGTGTATAATTAAATTGTAATGGTATCGGTATAGTGTTGTTGGATATTTTTATATGTGGGTAGTTTTAATAAATTTACAAGCACCCTCGCGTGCAACACGTCCGATCGCCACGGTGTCTGTGAGAATAATGGCGAGTTCGGACGGCTCGCAGACGACCTGTGACGTGATAATAACGTTAATTTAAATCACATTAAGTCTTCTTCTAACCCAGTGACTTAAAATACGAGTTTAACGGATATCAGCATCACCGAATTATTAGTCCCTAAATATTTTTTGATGTTTGGGCGACGCGAGTTTGTTACTTCACATATTATAGTCTAGTCAACAAGTGCTTTTATGTTCAACTTTTTTCAGCAGTCTCGGAAAATATAAAGACGTAGATGATTTTTGAAAAATTCAAGTTCCGCTTGCAAAAATTGCAAAAGTTATAAACAATTAACTAAAAAAGGAGGTTTAGTTTTTTGCAAATATCTCAAAATCTAATTGAGATTTTTCAAATGTAAAAAAAGATTCAAAAAGAGTAGGAAATTTCCTAAAAAAGAGGAGAAATTTTAGTTAATTGTTTATAACTTTTGCAAGCGGAAATGGAGCTTTTTCAAAAATCTTCTACATGCCATTCCGAATCGAATGACAACTCGTTCATATTTTTCCGAGACTGCTGAAAAAAGTTGGCCAAAAAGCACTTGTTGACTAGACTATTACTGTCCGTAGGCTACAGTAATCGCTTACCATTTAGCAGCCATATGCTTGTGCCTTCTTAGTAGTAACTATAAAAAAAACTCCTCCTGTTACATAAGACATACATATAGCAACTGCAACATTCTTCTGCTAATCCTTCTGGAAATATTTGCTTTAACTCCCACCATATAGTTCAAGCAAGCCCTGTGTCGTGAAATAGTTTACAAACACAGTTAATTGACATAAGGTACACCCAGACTTAGAACAATTATAATTTTAGACTGGTAAATGCCTCAAGTGGTATTAAAAGTCATAACACACAAAGCAGTGCCGCCAATGAGCCGACCGCTTCCCCGCTTCGCTAATTGCGCAGTCAACGATCACAAATGACATCATGCTCAGAACAGTAATTCACATAATTATTGTCCTGTGTGGGATTCAAACCCACCACATACAGCCGCGACGAGGTGGCCTTTGCCTCGACACCATCCGTGCAGGTAATAACAACCTTCATATTATTACCTGTAGCCAGGTAAAAAGAGGTTTTAACCTACTTTCAGTTCAACTGTAGTCTATTAACTCATTATTTATTTACCCTGATAACATCGACCGTTATCGAAGTACCCTACTTCGAACATGAAAAAAACGTGTATACAAAAGTCCGCGAAATAGTGTTACTCGTTTATAACCTAACTTTATTATTATTTTAGACTTTCGATGTGGCAGAAAGTTATTTAAAGTGTAGCAAGATTTGTGTTTCTAGGACTAGCAATTTGGATTAGAAAATTATTATAGTATTCTTGTTGAGCCTTCCATCTAAGCTTGCTGCTTGATATTGTGTTGTGTAGAAGTGGGTATACCTCGGTAGTGTATTGAGTGGGATTTGACGCACCATCTGCACGGATACCGTAGTGCTGCTGCAGCGAGTATTGTGGGTTCAAATCTCCTACGGGACAAAACTTGGTGTGATGCATAAATGTTTGTCTTTGGATTTTCTTTTAAAATAAGAAAAAGAAGTCGATAAGTGATCCAAATGTTTGTGACGCTGTGCTATTTTCCACGATAATTGTCGTTAAATCTGACAACACTATGTTGATAGGAGTGTTTTACCGGTAAATATAGGCTCCATTTTCTTTGTACAAGGACCTCAATATACAATTTACTAGCTAAACCCAGCTACGATTCTTTTTCGTTTATAACTCTGTCATATATGTTCCAATGCCTGTTACTGTGGAAATATCTGGATAAAATGTATATATAAACATACTTATATAAATATGCTGTTGTGGAAAAAATTCAAGATAATCGACTACTTTTTGAGTTTTGCCGAAAAAAACATACAAACGCTGAATTTTATTTAGAAAGATAGATAGAAACATTAGTTTCAATGTTATTGGAAGCAAATATTGTACTCACTGAACCAGGATTGTCACTATAGTACACATCTTCAAAATAATCAATCAACGCTAAATCCGAATGCTTTGTAACAGTCACAAAGTAACGAGTATTAAGTATTTGAATAACTTGAACAGTATATACATGTATATTAAGAATTATATAATAAATATAATAATCCAACACTCAAACTAAAGTTTCTTGGATAGCAGTGCCGTCATCTCTCGGCTGTTATGTAGCGTCATGTTAAATGACGGCAATAAAACGTCGTATATCTAATACAAGATTCCAAAAACGCCAGATCAACGTCATTATAGAACAGCTGTCTATTACAATTACAAAACGTTACTTATCTACATATGTCACATCTTTATATATGTACATAAATCTTTTGTGCGTGTGTTTGTAATTAAACTCCTCCTAAACGGCTGGACTGATTTTGATGAAATTTTTTGTGTGTTCAAGTGGATTCGAGAATGGTTCAAATTTCTTTTTTTTTCGTGTGTACAGGACAATGTCTGTCGGGACAGCTAGTATACTTTAAAATTGCAAAATGTTCAGCTGAGCTTAAATGACGTCGGCGTGGCGGCTCTGTAATCTCAGTCTAATATAAATGAGACGTCGCAGTTATCTAGAGAGCGTTGTTTAACACGTGATTTAACACTTATATTTTGTCTAAATCTATATCGTATATCCACGCAACTGATATGACAGCTGCTAAATAACGGCACCGATATTCTAGGAAACTAAGAGAGCTTTAATTTCGAATTGTAAAAAATCTGGCACGGATCTAAAGGTAGAGAGAGGGTTTGAAGCATGTTGGAGACTGAAGTATGGAGACTCGATAATAAAAATGGTATAAGAATGACTAGCATTTTATACGTAAATTTAAAATCAATGTTAGGCTCAAATACGTTTTTAACCTTATTATGTAAGCATCTCGGCCCTTGTAGCCACCGGATCTGAAAGCGCACGCAGTATGATTGCAAATTTTCACCAGTTAAAGTGATTATATTCGGGGTTGGGGTGAGATAAAGATAAACGAGGATAGAAGAAAATAATAACAATCGGTATATTTAAAGTCCACAATAAAATTATTAAGCATAAATTAAAGAATGAGGATGAATGAAAATTATGAAAGGAGATTTGAGTCACGCGCGCGATATGACGGCTAACGATGAACTACTTCATTATTGCTGTGTAATAAAATAAATTATTTAAAATACACACGTGTTGTACGGTTATTGACCCGTACTGATTAAAGTCTTTAAAAAAAGCTCCGCGATCATATATTAGGTGGAATTTAAAAATTATTATGACTTGTAACTTGGACCACTCGACTGGTAATCTCACTTTTATTTTTATAGCGAACTCGCAACCACACGCCCGGACTATTTATTTCTAAATACCTGCATCGGGTTTTTATTCATGTAAATTAACTTTAAAATCTATTATGTTGTTGTGACATGTATGTGTTTTATTGAGGCATAAAGATCTTTAAACTGAATTGCAAAGCGATAGATTATGTTGTGGTTAGCTAGTGACAGCAACGAAGCTCAATCTCTCAATGTAAGATTTAATCAACAAACAAAAAACTTAGAAATTAATGTAAGTACGTATTTGGTTTTATGTGGGGAGAATAAATATGATTCTAATGATTATCCCTGAGATCCGTGCCTGATGAAAATCCATGAGGGTATTTTGGTTCGTGCTCACAGCAGTATGTTAGGTTTTAGATCCAAATTCTGGGTCTGTCAGCTACCACTGTTTAGAGAACGGGCCTCCCTGAAAAACAACTGGCATTAGGGGCCATTCATTTATTACGTAAGATGATTTAGGGGGGGAGGGGGGTCGACCATGTCTTATTTTTCTTACAAGGGGGTGAGAGGGAGTCTTGATAGTTCTTATGTAAGATCACAAATATACGCAAAGTTAAGATTTGAAAAAGCGTGGGCGCGAGTGCCGAGGTGAGCTCGGATGCGTATAGATAAACTATTTCCATGGCAACGTACTCGCGCTACTGAACTAGACTAAACTAAACTAAACAAACGTATATTCATTTTTCCTTTAAATTCTTACGTAATAAATATTAAACAGGCGGGGAGGGATCGGCCTATTCTTATTTTTCTTATTTAGGGGAGGGGGGGATCAAGAACTAGTAAAAATCGTCTTACGTAATAAATGAATGGCCCCTTACGAATATGATATGCCTTTTTACAAGCTTTTATTTAACTTGCAATATTGGATTGAATTAGGCATTACTTGGCGGAAATCTATTATAACAACGTTATTAAAAAGAAAAGAACACGCACCCGGATTGCCCTCGCACGAAGAGTGTTTTGAGAATTCGTTGCCAAACGGTCCTAAAACGTAGCTGACGTCATACAGCGTTCGGTATTGTCAACCTAAAGCTAGTAATTGAATATTATAACCTTTTTGTTTTGTTTTCTTTAATCTTTTTTTTCTCTATGTATTCTTCTGTGTCTGTAAATATAACATTATAAGTTAACATGTAATGTGGGAAGGAACTGTCTCCTGTGATATAGTTTAATAACTTAGTTCAGGGGACAGTGCTTCTATGTAAAAGTGTTATTGATGGTTACAATAAAGATTATATAATTTTGATTTCTTATACAATTTGTCTTGTAAATGATCGTCATGTGTTTGAAACGTGTTAATTTCGCTTCTGAGTTCAGCCTGAACAAGCTTAGTGTATGTGACGAAATAAAAATTGTGTACAATTTGATATGTAAAATGAAGAAAGAAATAATAAAAATATAAAATGTCTTCTGTGTTTTTTTACCTTCAATGCAAATAATTTTGAACCGAGAGTAGCCGGAGTGATATTTTTCAAGGTATGTAGGAATACATTAATAGTAATATCAGCCCTGTATAAAAGCTTGCCCTACCGCTGGATACGGACCTCTTGCAATAGGTATGTAAATGGAGTATATAGTCCACCTACTTGCCCAGTGCGGTTTGGTAGATATTTCATAATAATATCTTCGAGAATATTATGGAGAACTCCCAGACATGCAGGTTTCCTCGTAATATTTATTACTAGATGTTCCCACGGTTTCAACCGCGTTTATCGTTACTGAGCTGCCCCCGTGTGTCGTAGCGTAATGTTATCCAACACTAAAATAATTATTCAAATCGAACCAGTAGTTTCTGAGATAAGCGCGTTCAAACAAACAAACAAACTCTTTAGTTTTATAATATCTATATATTAATACGTGAAGCGAAAACTTTGGATCCCTTTTTTACGAAAATTGGGCGGACGGAGGAGTATGAAATTTCGCACACTTATAGTTTATACAGAGAAGAAGTGACGAAAGCTAATATTTTTAAAAAATATGCTTTAGAAATACATTAAATTAATGAAAAAACACTACACGCACACAACCACGCATTTGACACACGCAGTCGAAGCGCGTAACTATGGTTACATATATCAATATATAATGACATATAACAGCAATATCTTACAGGCAAACTTTGGTCGAATTTCGAGCACTAGGCGACCGCTAGTTAGTATAGATTAGTCAGGATACTATAATCCAGAATATTTTTAAGTCGACGAAGTCCTTGTTAGTAGCCGACGGTAACAACTTACCATTAGGCGGTATGTACATACGTTTGTTTGCTACCATGTCTACAGAACGTCTTATCCACCTCTCGCCATCTCAGGTCATCACGCTCTGTTTCTAATACTTACCATACAACAACACCTTACATAATATTATATTCGCGAAATATAGAGACCTACTTTCACAGTTGCGACTCGGTCGTGGAATACAATCTGTGTCAGTATGCGATATATATGAACATACCTATGTAAGTATTATCTAAGTTATAATAATCTAGCAAAACTCGGTCAAGTTTCGTCGTGGGTCAGTTTGATAATAACCCCTAGATGACTCTATGTTTGATCAGTGATCACACACAAGAGAAAATAGCAATCAAAGATGCCTTTTTTAAGTGAAAACTTCTTTAGCGGCGTTGTACACTTTTTTGTGATGGGTAAAAAATGTTAAACTCGCGTCAGGACACGTGACCTGATCGAAAATTCGTAATACGGAGGGAGAATTGTCAAACTCGCGTCAGGACACGTGACCTGATCGAAAATTCGTAAGACGGAGGGAGAATTGTCATGTTTGTGTACGATAGCGCAATAAATGAATATTGTATTTTACCACATAAATGATAGTACTTTTATACTGATAATTAAAGCAATTCGTTCAAAATTATTCCCTAACCATTCCAAAATATCAAAACTATTGTGCATTTTTGATATTTTGGAATGGTTAGGGAATAATTTGTTCCCGCGGTTTCACCCACGTTTATCGTTACTGCGCCGCCCCTCTGGATCGTAGCGTGATGTTATATAGCCTATAGCCTTCCGCGATAGATAGGCTATCCAACACGAAAATAATTTTTCAAATCGAACCAGTAGTTCCTGAGATTAGCGCGTTCAAACAAACAAACAAACAAACTCTTTAGCTTTATAATATTAGTATATGTAGATTAAACCTACCCCGCAATATTATTTATAATATCGATGCCCCTAGATGTTTCCTGTCAACTTATAATTGGGAACCTTGCTGCTCTCACACAAACTCTTCCTCTCTTTAAACTTCCCATCATATTTCCGCACGTGACATTTACATGAAAAGCGCATATTTTCAGTTCGCTTTCAGATAATTATATGTCATTTATCTCGAGTTTATATTACTTCATTTAATATACAGATACGGCGACCCGCGTTTGTCTGATAACCTGTTATCACATCATACGACATTTGATAATTTACTCGCAAAACGTGTTTTTATTGCCTATCTATTTTCGACTATAATGCGGTTATTGACCTTTGTTATAGAGTGAGATAGCGAGTACTCGAATAGTGTGTACCTACTTGTCTACTAGTTCCTTAGATTAAACTAATAGTTAAAAAGAGTATTATTAAATTTATCTTCTCCCTAGTCAGTTGAGGACACCTTTCTAGTCTAACCGGATTTGACTGGATATCAGTTTTTAAACGGAGCGACTGCCATCTGACCTCCGCAAACCGAAGGCTAACAATACCCTAAGGCTAGACCAGTGTCAGGATATTAGAGGGCACTGACTTCCCAATGACGACTGCCGTAGATGTTCATGGCAGCCGGGACCGACGGTTTAACGTGCTCTCCGAGGCACGGAGCAGGCGATAATAAAATTGTCAATCAATACGCACATAATTTCGAAAAGTCATATAACTTCCGCAAGTTAGAGGTGCGCGACGTGGGTTCGAACCCGAGACCGTCTGCATTGCAGTCTGTTGGTCTCCCCACTGCGCTATCGCTGCTGTTTTATTATTATTATTAAATTTATAGTACACTAAATTTTGCCCGCGGCTTTGCTTCCGCAATTGTAGGTTAGGTTAGTACCGGTAGGTACGTTTTCTGGATGATAGATGTACCCTAAGTCCTTTTCTGTTCCCCTGACAACGTGTATGCGAAATTTCATGATGCTCAGTTGAGTAGTTAAGGCGTGAAAGCGTAACAAACAATTTCACATTCGCATTTATAATATTAGTTAGGATTGTAAATATTGTGTTTATATAATATCTAGTAATTATGTAATGTACCTACTTATTAAAATGGTTAGCTTGTAAGTTGTGTAAGAAAGTTGTTGTGCCCAAACAAGGTTTGTTTATTTTAAAAACAGCAAAATTGAAGTAGTCGACATTTTTCAACTGTTATCGTTATTTATTGAAGTAGTCGACATTTTTCAACTGTTATCGTTATTTATTGAAGTAGTCGACATTTTTCAACTGTTATCGTTATTTATTGAAGTAGTCGACATTTTTCAACTGTTATCGTTATTTATTGAAGTAGTCGACATTTTTCAACTGTTATCGTTATTTATTGAAGTAGTCGACATTTTTCAACTGTTATCGTTATTTTTATAGCTTGACGCTGGAGGACACACTGCGTTCGGCGTAGGTTGGTACTCAAATGGGTAATGTCGGTTAAATTGGGTTAAATCCCATCGGATCATGAGAGTTACGGAACAGAGAGTGCACTTGTAACGCACATCTTATATCTTATGTGGGGGCCAGTCAGTGCAGACCGGCGACACTTCGACCCAGTGGGATCTTTTGTGTCGACACTCTCCCAATAACGACTGCCATAGATGTTCATGGCAGCCGGGACCGACGGCTTAACGTGCTCTCCGAAGCACGGAGCAGGCGATAATTGTCAATCAATACGCACATAATTTCGAAAAGTCATATAACCTCCGAAAGTCAGAGGTGCGCGACGTGGGTGCGAACCCGAGACCCTCTGCATTGCAGTCTGTTGGTCTCCCCACTGAGCTATCGCTGCTCTGTAACGCACATACTTGTGCACTATACCTAATAATTATCTCGTGCGCAGATGACCAGTCTCTGTTAAGATTGGCTGCCGTGACTGAAATTCGCTTTGGAGGATATTATATACTTCGTTTTTAAAACGTATATAAATTAATCTTTATTAATTATTCAATTTATTGATTTGTAATATTTATTGCGTTGGCAGACATATTGTAATTAGGTACACGTGCCATAGACACACAACAGATTGCACAAAGATAAGTCATAACAACTTCTCATTAACTTAATGTTTGTTTAATTGACCATTACAATACAATAATAATATAACTAAGATAATAATGATACTTAATAGTACTCGTGTCTTTTAATAGTTACACGTAGTATTATATAAAACTAGCTGTTACCTGCGACTTCGTCCGCGTAGATTTTAACTAAAAAGTTTTTGTCGCCGCGGAACCCAACTATATTTCTCTGCCCAAGTTACTTAAATGGCGTAATTTTTATAGTGTAAAGCTAGATAATAGAATGGCTTACTCAAAAACAACATTTCAATATGCGTCGTTAGATTACACGCCGTCACAGAATGCGTAAGAAAAATAAAGATTCACAGCTCCTCCCCCGTAGGTGATAGCGTGATAATATGTAGCTTATATGTTGACCCGACCTGTTAGTAATATTCATGCAAAATTTGAAGTAAATCCATGCAGTACTTTTTGAGTTTAGCCCGGACATACATACAGACAAACAGACAAAAATTCTAAAAACTATATTTTTGGCTTCGATATCGATTGTAGATCACGCCCCTAGTATTCTTTTAAAAAAATATTCAATGTACAGTTTTGACTTTCCTACGATTTTATTATATGTATAGATATAGGTAGATACTGGCTTTTGCTCGCGGCTTCGTTTGCGTAAACGTAAGTTAGTTTTTTTTTAATATACACATGCATTCCACACACATTATTTTATTCATTACTAGCTTTTGCCCGCGGCTTCGCTCGCGTTAATTTAGAATTTGACAATCAATTCGGGTTGTACTCTGCTTGTAATAATATAATTCAATCATGATTCGAAAGACACGTGGCGCCATCTATTATCATAAGAACGTTATTGTTGTTTTCCCCGGGAACAGTATTTTTTCGGCATGAAAGGTAGCCTATGTCCATTTCTGTACACCTGACAACGTATATGCAAAATTTCAGGATGATCGGTTCAGCGGTTTAGGCGTGAAAAGGTAACAAACAAACTCATTTTCACTTTTATAATATTAGTTAGGATTAGGATATAATATCAGTCCTGTATTAAACTGTCCCACTGCTGGGCACGGGCCTCTTCTTAGTATGATAAGGGTAAGGCCATAGTCCACCACGCTGGCTCAATGCGGATTGGCAGATTTCACATATCTACGAAAACATTATGCGATTTCCGCTGTCTAATATCTATATATTAATACGTGAAGCAAAAACTTTGTACCTCTTTTGGCGAAAATTGCGCGGACGGAGGAGTATGAAATTTGACACAATTAACGTTTATATGGAGAAGGAGGGACGAATCCTAATATTTATATAAAATATGCATTAGAAATACATTAAATTAATGAAAAAACACTACACGCACACAACCATGCATTTGACACACGCAGTCGAATCGCGTAACTATGGTTACATATATCAATATATAATGACATATATCAGCAATATCTTACAGGCAAACCTTGATCGAATTTCGAACACTAGGCGACCGCTAGTTATACTAAGTAGGTATGTCAATCACGTGTTGATTTATTAATCAAACTAATAAGTACCTATTGATTAAGATAATAATATCTAATTATTATCTTAAGTATATCATTAGGTATTAGTATTTATAAGATCGATATCTATACAAATAAATAAAATTGAAGTGTCTGTTTGTAATGTCAAAATAACAGCTTTTTATCTAATGCATATGAAAGTATATAAAGTAACTATACGAAAACATCTATTTTTTAAATTTTGTCTGTCTGTCTGTTTGTTCCGGCTGATCTCCGAAACGGCTGAACCGATTTTAACGGAACTTTCAATGGCAGATAGCTGATGTTATCTAGACACACGGCAGCGTGTCAAGCCAAGTTCAAGCAAAGGAACTGGCTAGCCAGCGACGAGTGTAATATTACACGAACCACTTGGTGCCACTTTTGACCCTTCTATAACTCAAAACCTCTTTAACGTAAACACATAAAACTACGTGTGTTTAATTATATCCATAAGGACATCTAGAAGCCTAAATTTCATGAAGCTAGCTCAAACGGTTATAAAGATATGAAGGTCAAAAAGTCGTAAATTTTAGCACTGACTGACTGACTGACATATAGTACCTAAATCTAACCTACTTCCAGATGACCTAGAAGGATGAAATTTGGAATCCACCTCGATAATTGTGTGTAAGCGAAGGAAAAAAACTAAAATAAAAAAAGTAAAAAAAAAGGGGGGACTGCATAAAAAAAAAAAAAATTTTAGCGTTGGAACCGTTACGATCAGATATTTGGAACTATCCCAATATATGTATTACTAGCTGACCCGCGCAACTTCGTTTGCTTCACATAAGAGAATTTTCCTAGTTTTTGCAATATTTTTCATTTATGCTCCGCTCCTATTGGTCGTAGCGTGATGTTATATAGCCTATAGCTTTCCTCTATAAATGGGCTATCCAACACTGATATATTTTTCTAATTTTTACCCGTAGTTCCTTAGATTACCGCGTTCAACCAAACAAACAAAATGTGAGTGAAGTCGGCGCGTGAGCGCCCCCGCCTTTTTATAAATGCAGCGGATGGCCGTTTCGCGCGTTAAACAACAATCAACCGTATAGCCGTACCCATACTGGCGCGGCGAGATTTGGAAGTTTTATTTCATCTATATCTTGTGTGTTTATAAACCGATTCCTATATATTTTTTTTATAATATAAATATTAAAGTGTACTTTTTGAATATAGGAGTTCGATAAAGATATATCTATGTGAAATACAATATATTTATGTATTTTAATACACATTGAAGAAATGCCTAACGATTAAACACGTTATTGTGGCTAAATTATAAAAGATAGATATATACTATTGAGGACTTTTTTGTAGATCTTTTGAAGACCATCATCTTTGTAATACATACTTTTGGTGTATGATCAACGTATGCGAGAATAAGAGCTCGAAAGCGCATTTTCGTCCGACTTGCTTCAAATTTATCGTCACTGCTCAGCTCCTATGTGTCTTAGCGTTATGTTATATAGCCTATAACCTGCCCAGGAGTATGGACTACAATCGTACCAAGTTTGGTTAAAATCCCTTCAGTAGTTTTTGACCTATGCGTGCACATACAGACAGACAGACAGACAGACAAAAAATTTATTGATTGCATTTTTGTCATCAGTATCGATCACCATTCATCCTCCAATATTAATTTTGAATATATATTCAATGTACAGAATTGACCTCTCTACAGTTTTATTATAAGTATAGATTATATTTGCTATATAACAGAAATATAAAAATAAAGTAAAGTCAAAAAATAAGTGGTGTCCCCAAACGAAAAACTTGTAATACGCGCTAAACAACCGGCCAACGGTGTGTCGTCGGCAACGCGCGGCACCACATAATTATACACAGAACAGAAGTAAATCTACATAAAAGCGCTCCCGAGCAGTTAGTCCCGATTTAGTTATTTATTGTTTTATTAATTAAGGCACAAGATGGTTCTATAGTAGAATATAACCGCCTGAGATCGTTATATCGCCCGGACTTGGCTAATTTAAGCATAAACAGGAAGCGTATTAAAAAGGTAGCAGATAATGAATGGGCAATGCTCTCTATTATCTCTAACATTCAAGAGAATGTAGACAATAGCATAAAAAAGAAAACCATGCAGCGGAAACGCAAGAAAAACCATTAAATCTCAATACCTGCCTAGTTTACAAAAAGTAATGATATCCCACCAAAAACATAAATGTAAAAAAGGAGAGCCAAGTTCAATACAAAAATTATGCTTGGCTGTGGGCTTCGCCGCAAAAAGAATGGAGATCTAAATGAGTGCCAAGTTGTATGCAAAATCCAAATATGTATTTATAGGAACAAAATAACATTATGAACAAGTATTAAACTCTATTTCTTTGCTTTATTGGATACCTATAACAATTGCTGTTATTTAAAAATGTGAGATCTTGAAGTGGTTAGATTTGACTTGGCCAGTTTTTATCAGAATAAAAAAATGTTGAATAAATTATAAAATGACTGATGTAATGAAAATCGGCGCGCGGCCGCCATAGTAAAATTGTATGGAGGATTTGAAGTGCTTTTTTGATAAATATGTTTCTTTATTGTCAACCAATAACTTAAATATTTAGGACGGACAAATTGTAATATAACTATTTATGTTTCGTTTAAGCTGTAAAATAGGATAGATTTCTATTGTTATAATCTAAAAATCACGTAACACAAGCTTACGTTTTTGCATTTTTCGTGCAAATTTACGTAATTTTGTAGGCGAAAATATTAATTATTGAAAGTTTTTAACACGGAGTAATTGTAAACACATTCATTGTTATGGTAAATGTATATTTTATATTTGTACTAGTTTTCACCCGCGGCTTCGCTCGCGTAAATGTAGGTTAGGTTAGGTTTGGTTAGCAACAGTTATTGTTTTCTGGATGAAAGGTACCCTATATCCTATTCTGTACCCCTGACAACGTGTATGCAAAATTTCATGTTAATCGGTTGAGTAGTTAAGGCGTGAAAGCATAACAAACAAACAAACTCACTTTCGCATTTATAATATTAGTAAGGATTAAACAAGAAGTGTTGATTTTATTCACTTAACTGTGACCGCCTGTTTTGGCACATTTCACTCGGCGCAGTCATAAGTCATTTAAAGGTAAAAACAGTTTGAAAATAAAACTCAAATTAACATGTGCACATTTATTTTTACCAACGCACTCTGGGACGATACTCTGCACTAACAGCTACTCGCTTGATGGTCTCATAGCCCAGGATGATGGAGAATGAGAAACAGGCCGACTGGACCAGTCTGGCTGACAGACCTTTGAGGTACAGGCCTACGAGACCCTCCTCGGCCCATAAGGATTTGAAGACTTCTCGCATTGTCCCTACGCCTTCCACCTGAAAAGAAAGATGATAAGTTATTGCATTGCTGGTTTTGTGGATTTCAGGTTTTCAGTTTGATACCCGAGTGGAAGTATGTTTTTAAGTGAAAACTTCTTTAGGCGCGTTGAGCAATTCTTGGGTGAACAAAAGATCAACGGGTGATCTTCTAGCGTTCGTCACGCACCTCTGGGGTGAGGCTATGGACAAGCACGGCGAGTCTTTGGCTATCGGCCTTGACATAGCCAAAGCTTTCGACAGAGTTTGGCACCGGTCTCTTTTTTCCAAGCTTCCGGCCTATGGCTTGCCCCCTCAACTGTGCACCTGGATTGCTAGTTTCCTGCAGAAGCGTCGTATTCGGGTCCTTTGCGACGGTCGTGCTTCCAAATTTATGCAGGTCAATGCAGGAGTGCCTCAGGGGTCTGTCTTGTCCCCTACGCTTTTTTTTCTGCATATCAATGATATGTTGAATCTCGGCAACATACATTGTTATGCGGACGACAGTACCGTGCATGGGCGATATCTCGGACATCCTGGGGCCAAACAGGCTGAGGTTGAGGGGAAAAAGCAGAATCTTGTCTTTGAACTTAACCAGACCTTGGACCGCATCTATGAATGGGGTGCCAAGAACTTGGTGGAGTTCAACGCCAAGAAGACCCAGGCATGCGCGTTCTCAACAAAAAGGTCTCCGTTCCTTCCCCTCCCTTCTCTGAAGAGCACTCCACTGGTAATACGTGACAGCCTCTCCATCTTAGGTATGGATCTTTGCCGCTCCCTTAATCCCAAAACCTACATCGAGAGCGTCATTAAGCAAGCTTCGCGAAAACTCGGAGTTCTGAACAGGGTGAGGCGGTTCTTCACGCCTGGGCAACTGTGCCTATTGTATAAGGCACAAGTGCGCCCTTGCGTGGAGTACTGTTCTCATCTTTGGGATGGCTCCGCGCAGTACTTGCTGGACGCTCTCGACCGGTTACAGCGGCGGGCTGTCCCTATTATCGGAGATCCAGAGGTCACGAGTTCACTGGAACCTCTGCAACTCCGTAGGGACATTGCCTCATTGGCATGTTTCTACAGAATATACCACGGGGAGTGCTCTGAAGAGTTATTCCACCTTATCCCACCCTCCCCTTTCCTATCCAGAACAACGCGTGCTGGGCTCAGATGCCATCCTTACACGGTAGAGTCGATTAGAGCGCGTACCAACAAGTTTGGGTCCTCATACATCTGCCGAACGACCAAGGCATGGAATTCTCTGCCACGGCACGTGTTTCCTTCTTCCTTCAATCCTGGGTCCTTTAAGCGGGGCGTGAAAAAGCATCTTCTCAGGCCGTCAAAGTAGAGACCTCAACATCGCCTCGGCTACTATGGGGGCGGTGTGGAGGCCACTGCTCTTAGACCACACGACTGCTTACCATCAGGTGGAGTGTGGTCATTTTGACGAGCACAATAAAAAAAATAAAAAAGTCATGGAACTCGCGTCATCGTCACGCTTCCACGTTTTATTATTTTTTTTAGAATATCAATATCTCAGAAATGGTGGGTCCTACGCAAAAAATTACGAAATTTTGACCTCCTTAATAAACTCGATGAGAGGATTTTTTTTTTGTTTTTTAGGAAGTGTTTATGATCAAGGATTAAAGTTCTCACTTCTATCGGCAGTCCCCATAGACTGCCCCAAATTTTCTTTTAATAATTTTATTTCTTTATAGGTTTGCGTTTGACCGCGATCTCACCTGCAGTCGACGATGGAGCACGCTTGCCTAGAAGATACCTATTCACTCGCGACTTGAAGACAGACACCCAGATTGTATTCATCGCATTAGCTCAGTGTCCAAATTTACTCCAAAAATTAGTGTTTCTGTTACCTGAAGTCTTGCTCTGACGATGTCCAGTGGGTTTGTAAGGAAGGTCGTGGTGAAGCCGCCGAGGGTACCAGCCACACATTGAATCACCAACGTCGACATCCAGGCTGGCGTGATCTTCATCAACTCATCTGCAAATAAACATAGCATATATAACACCGGCTATAGCAGCGATAGCTCAGTGGGTCTCGGGTTCGAACCCACGTCGTGCATCCCTCACTTTCGGAAGTTATATGACTTTTCGAAATGATGTGCGTATTGATTGACAATTATCGCCTGCTCCGTGCCTCGGAGAGCACGTTAAGCTGTCGGTCCCGGCTGCCATGAACATCTATGGCAGTCGTTATTGGGAAGTCAGTGCCCTCTGATATCCTGACACTGGTCTAGCCTTAGGGTATCGTTAGCCTTCGGGTTGCGGAGGTCCGATGGCAGTCGCTCCGTGTAAAAACTGATACCCAGTCAAATCCGGTTAGACTAGAAAGCCGACCCCAAGTGACTTAGGAATAATAAAAGCTAGGGAGAAGAAAACCTGTTGTGCCCGCGGTTTCACTCGCATTTATCGTTACTGCTCCGCCTCCGTGGGTCGTAGCGTGGTGTTATATAGCCTATAACCTTCCTCTATAAATAAGCTATCCAACACTAAAGTAATTTTTCAATTCGAACATTTCGAACCAGTAGTTCCTGAGATTAGCGCGTTCAAACAAACAAACAACCTTCACCTTTATAATATTAGTATAGACTAGTATAAAACCTTAACAAATTATACACGTAAACCTTCCTCATGAATCACTCTGTCTATTGGTGAAAATCCGTTCAGTAGTTTTTGAGTTTATCGCGAACAGACAGACAGACGCGGCGGGGGACTTTGTTTTATAATAAATAGTGATTTCTTTCACAATTTTTTTGTGTATTATTTGTTGGTTGACCCTAAATTAATAAATTTTAATAAGGACCTAAGTGTTTACGTACCTTGATAAGCGGTGTACAGAGCCCACCAAAGCGCTGAGTTGGGTACATACGCGGCCAGGCTGGCGGTGTACCCTCGATAGTACCCCAAGGGTCCGTGTAGCTGATAGACCCTGACTGCCACCTCTCGCGCCAGGGCAGCCTTAGACAACCGCTTGTCTAAATCTAAGCCTAAAGGATTCATTTGCTGCAAGTAATAAAAAATATAAAATAAATAAGTATCCATATATTAATACGTGAAGCAAAAACTTTGTACCCCTTTTTACGAAAATTGTGCGGACGGAGGAGTATGAAATTTGGCACAGTTAAAGTTTATATGGAGAAGGAGGGGCGAATCCTAATATTTATATAAAACTAGCTGTCCCGACAGACGCTGTCCTGTACAAAAGAGAAAAATAAAAGCATATCTAAACCATCCTCGAATCCACTTGAACACACACAAAAAGTTTCATTCAAATCGGTCCAGCCGTTTAGGAGGAGTTCACTGTCCACACACGTACAGAAGAATTATATATATAAAGATATGCATTAGAAATACATTAAATTAATGAAAAACCACTACACGCACACAACCATGCATTTGACACACACAGTCGAAGCGTGTAACTATGGTTACATATATCAATATATAATGACATATATCAGCAACTAGATGTTCCCGCGGTTTCACCCGCGTTTATCGTTACTGCGCCGCCCCCGTGGGTCGTAGCGTGATGTTATATAGCCTATAGCCTTCCTCGATAAATAGGCTATCCAACACTAAAAGAATTTTCAAATCGAACCAGTAGTAATCACGCAGAATAAACCACGAGAAACATCGTTTGTACTATGTCTGTAATGGGTAATTATTTTGCTGCGATGTTATTTTAAAACTGCTATATCTCCTAAGATATTCATTGAAATCGAATGATGTGAAGGGCAATTTTGTTTTAAATTAAATACTTGTGATGAATAATGTATTTATTTGGATAAGGATTAATATCATGTTTATAAAAATACCTTCGCAAATAATGCATTATTTTAGAACAAATTTCGTTAGCATAAAAATGGTTATAGTGAGCCAACCTTAAAAGATAGACATATGCTGTCGCGGACTTTTTTTTAGAACTTTTATAGGGGAACAATTCTGTCATACATGATTTTTGCGAAACTTTAACTGTTTACGCAGCGCACGCAGCGGAAGCTCTCAAAAGGAAAAAATACTCTCCGATTTTGAAACATTCTTCATTGGTGCTCCGCTCCTATTGATCTTAGCGTGATGATATATAGCCTATAGCCTTCCACGATAAATGGGCTATCTAACATTGAAAGAATTTTTCAAATCGGGCCAGTAGTTCCTGAGATTAGCGCGTTCAAGTAAACAAACAAACAAACAAACTCTTCAGCTTTATAATATTAGTATAGATATCTTACAGGCAAACTTTGGTTGAATTTCGAGCACTAGGCGACTGCTAGTTTAAATGATTGGGCGGAGAGGAACCCGCCACACACCCTCAGATTGCTCACCACAACTAATGCAATAGAAAAAGTTTGGCAGTACCGAAGTTATCTGGTCAGGGAGGGACGCAGAAGCAACGGCTTCACGTGCTTGCCGAGGCCAGGGGTCTTCGATCAACAATAGCAACTAGATATCGGGTCACGTACAAAATCAAAGCTAAATGCTGTCCGAGTCCGCGTGACAATACGTATACAGCTACATTTGTTTACTAACAAACGGAGTAAAAAGTTTTAAAACACTTTTAAGTTCAACCTAATTACAACCATGGCACCTAGTAATAAAGTCACAAATCTACAAAATATTATCTAATACTTACGATCATTCGTTACATACAACAACATTTAGGGTGAAATCAACCTTAAGCGGCAACAAATAAAGTACTTTTGTCCGTTATTGTCTTGAGAGCTACATCGTTTTGTTTCGTTTATTTTTGTTATAAAAGTTTGTGCGTGTGATGGCGAGCCTTGGCCAAGCATTTGAAGCGGTGGTTTAAAATCGGTAATTTTGTTCAAATTTTGATATTATTTGTTAGTTTAAAGTTTAAAACATAAATTATTCTTCATATAATTACCGAAAGTAAGATACTCCGGCCGTTAAATTGCTTCTTCGGGCATTATTTTTGCAACTTTTGAATACACACTGCGGCATTGTGGGACGTGTTTACATTGGCTGAGTTGCAAGCGAACTAAACAAAATAAGAGCTCACGTCTCAAGTGCGCTGTTATTTACCGAGACTTGTTTTTTGCGCCGACCCGATATCTAGTTGCTATTGTTGATAGAAGCAAGGGGTCTATCTTGAGAATTTATTGTCAAGAAAACCAAAAACAAATTGTTGTATTCCATAAATAGACAAAGACATAACAGTTCAGTACATTTTTCTCCTCTGTTTGTAAACCGGTTTTTACTTATTTATGAGCTTTTGACGATATATATATATTGAAATAAATAATAAATTATTATGGAGGTAAAGAGTTTGTTTGTTTGGTTGGTTGAACACACTAATCTCAGGAACTTCTGGTTCGAATTGAAAAATCATTTTAGTGTTGAATAGCCCATTTATCGAGGAAGGCTATAGGCTATATAGCATTACGATACGACCAATAGGAGCGGAGTATCAATGAAAAATGTTGCAAGAACGGGGAAAATTATCTTATGTGACGCAGACGAAGTTGCGAGGGTCAGCTAGTCAAAATATATTTTTGAAAATAGTTGTACCAATAACACCGCCTGGGAATCGAATCCGAGACTGCGATGCGCGAGCCAAGCAGTCTACTAAATACGAAGTTTATAAATTGCAGTATAATCTGCCTGTCTATGACTTACGTGACCCCATTGACCCGAGTGACCCCACTGAGTCACATGACCACATTTACCCAAGTAATTCTATACATTCATACCATTTGTTTGGAGTCCAGTATCTTGACACATGTAACCCCATTGACCTGCGTGACCCCATTGAGCCACATGGCTCCTTCATTATTTCAAGTAAGGCCCTACATGTTATGTAGTTATAGAGTCCAAAATTTTGACTCATGCGCCCCCAATGATGTATATGACCGCATTGACCCCACATGACCCATCGACACAATTAATCCCTTATACAGTCCAGTTATCTGCAATCCAATATCTTGACTCACGTGACCCCACTAAGGCAAATGACACTGTTGGCCCACGTGACCCCTACAATATATCTCAAAATTAGTATCTTCTTTTCGTGTGGTTAGTGGCCAACCTGTTGTCAAGAGTTGTTCAAGCCGCCCGTAGGCCTTTGACATGGCTTAACGACTGCTGTCAATTTGACAGCAACCGGGACCGACTTTTTACGTGCCCTCCGAAGCACGGAGACGCTCAGATAAAATACCACTAACCGGTCACCCATCTATATACTGACCGCACCTAACGTTGCTTAACCTCGCTAATCGTTTACCGATCAGTGAATGCAACTGGCTATGAGCGCCACAAAATTAATGTAATGTATACTCACTGAATTTCTAGCTCCACCCCGACCTTTGACCAGGCCTAAGACCATGAGGTGTTGGCTGAGCACATCGAATGGCACGATGATCGTCTGTCCCACTATAGAGGCACATCCACCTCCAATGAACGACTGGAACGAGACAAAAAATACACATCACTTAAACCTTGATGTCTGAAAGAGATAAAAAACTAATATTGCTTATTGCTTGAGTGTTTTATGAGTGGTAAGTATTTTAATGGGTGCAGCTCCTTATCGAAAAGACTTGTGACAAAAATTCTAAAAGCCATATTTTTGGCTTCGATATCGATTGTAGATCACGCCTCAAGTATTCTTTTAAAAAATATTCAATGTACCGAATACGTAAGGCTTAATTTAATTGTATTAGGCATACATAAAACTTGTAATTAGTAAGTTGTAAAATATATCTACAATACTGTAAACTTGGCGATTGAAATGAGTGGCCGTGAGTTTCTAGAAAATTCCTATCATAGGTTCTATGTCCTTGCTTTACTGAACATGGCACCAAGTAAAAGTAAATACACTTTAATAAGTGTAAATTTAAAGTAAATAATTCGCTGGTCCAATATTACAAGGTCCAATGTAACATTTTTGAAGAAAATTGTTATGTATATTGCATGGTTCTATATTTTTTTTAATAATAATAATATAATATTCTACCACATACACACAACGCCATCTAGCCCAAACTAAGCAGAGCTTGTACTATGGGTACTAGAAAATGGATAAACATACATATATATATATACTTTCTTTTTGTAAATACATACATATTATACACAGAAGCACTCAGACCAAGACAAACATCCATGTTCATGCACACAAATGTTTGACTTGTGCGGGAATCGAACCCGCGACCTCAGGCGTGGCAGTCGGTTACACTAACCACTAGGCCATCGAGGCCGACGTCATATGTCATTATTTTTTGTTTAGACTAATATAGTAATAGATGGAAGCACTTACCACCTCACAATATTAAATCGCAAATAGTTCTAAGTTACTTTTTAAGTTATTTTTACTGATATGCAAATTTCAAGCCTCATTGCCCAAAAGTAAAAAAAAATAACGTAGAACCTTGTAATAGTGAGCCAGCGAATTGTTACTTTGTGGCCTACATGAATTTAAGTATTTTTGATTTTGAGAAGGCAAGATTAATAATGATTCCAGCCGTGTATTAAAATGTTCCTATTGCCAGGCACGGGCCTTTGCTCAGAGAGATAAGATTTAGGCCATTTAGGCCATAGTCCACCACATTGGTCCAGTGCAGACTTTACATATTTTCGAGAACGTTAGATATACAGGGTGATTTTGAAATCGTGTAATTCCTTTTAACCACGCTTTCTACTGGTGGTTTAAAATAACCCTGACCATATTATTTTAATAGAATTATTTTTTTGGAAATACTAATGTTCCGTTTTCTTTTCAAGAAATGGTTTCAGATAGTCATATGTTAACCACCCGAGGCAATTTTAATTTTTTACTAATTAAAAAAAATAACATAACAATAATTAATATCGTAAATAATAACGGGCGGTCCTTTTTATTGGCCCTTATTATTGACGACATCAGTTATTGTTATGTTATTTTTTTTAATTAGTAAAATATTGCGCGATCGCAGGCATGTGATTTTTGGCATAGTTACAGTATTTATGGAGAAGTTGTTAGTACATTACCTTTATTTTTGGGCTGACGTCGTATTTTCCTAATTCATGTCGCACTCCCTCGTATGTTGAGATATAGAATATGCCTGAGATTATCTGAAACTGTACAAATATTTATCGTTAATAAACTCATTTAGAAACTTCTACATGACCCTAAAGTCTATTTTAACATTAAAGTTTTAAGTCTCGTTTCCTATTCTCCGAAACAAGTCGTTTTAGCTACGGACATTTTTAATAGAAAATGCGTCAAAAATGATCTGTTCGTAGGTAAAACGACTTGTTTCTGAGTATCGATACCGGGCCTAACTGGATGATGTTCGCCGTGAAATACTGTCTTCCACTAAATTATATATTTTTAATATATTGTAATAATAACTAATTGATTATTTTTTTTAAATAATAATTAAGATTCACCAGGTCTAGATCAGTGGACTTCACAAAAGTTATACCTAGCAATTAATAGTCTGGACAGGAAGAAGCCTCTATATAATCCGGATACCCCCTCGACATACATCTTTATGATTAGGTACACTTATCATACCCTGGAACGCTTTACTTTTCAACAAGTCCACAATGACCAACACAACCCCCAACTTCACAAAACACGTTTAATACTTACAATAGACAGCCAAATCTTTATATAACCCGGAGATACCTTGTAAAAATAACTATTCAAATGACGGTACTTATGCCCCGAATGTACTTCTATTCTACATAGTTTCAATCATCGCGAAATCAGAAGCTTCTATGTCCCAAGAACCCCCAGGCAATGAATACTTGCAAGGCCTCAATGATACCCCAACTTCACAAAACACGTTTAATCCGGCAATATTTACACTTGACAGCCAGGTACCTCTACATAACCCCGAGTTTCCATCCTAGGCATATATCTAGGTAGTAGCACTAATGAGCCTCGTCCCTCCCCTGAACAGTTTACTATACATACTACAAGGTCTCAATGATCCCCAACTTCACAAAAATAATTTAACCCTGTAATACTTACACTAGACAGGCAGAAGCCTCTATATAACCGGGAAAGCCAATCATGAGCATATATTTGGATGATATTACTTATGACCCCAACGCTTTACTATGCTGCATGACCTCAGTGACCCCCAATAATTGATATGAACATCTTACAAAATATTACAAATATGTGTTTGCCCACATGAGCCCTAAAATCTTTACTATACTACAAGGCCTTAATGACCCTCAACTTCACAAAGCACGTTTAACAGAAGAATACTTACAATAGACAGCCAAAAGTATTTATATAACTCCTAAATACCTTCATTAGCATATTTATGGGTGATAACACTCATGACACCTTGAAAACATTACTATACAGCAAGGCCTCAATGACCCCCAACTTCACAAAGAACGTTAAGGACAACAATACTTACACTAGACGGCCAGAAATCTCTATATAACCCGAAGACCCCTTCGCAAATATTTATCTGGGTGATAGCGCTCATAACCCTCAACTGCTTTACTTTTTAACATGTCCTCAATGACTCCCAAATTCACAAAAAACGTTTACCCTCCAATATTTACACTAGGCAGCCAGAAGCCTCTGTATAACCGGAGATACACTCATGAACATATATGTTGGTGATATAAAGAACTTTAAGCACAATATTACTTACACTAAGCAGCCAAAAGCCTCTTTATAATCTGGACACACCTTCGTAGACTTATATATAGGTGGTGGCACTCATGACCCCAAAACGCTTTACTACATGACCTCATTGACCTCCCCCTAATAATTGACACGAGTTGAACACTTAGAAGCCTATTTATGAACCCAATTTATGATTGTAGACAATATCTGGGTGATAGCTAGCTAGGCCTTAATGACCCCCAACTTCACAAAGATTAACCCTGCAATACTTACACTAGACAGCCAAAAGCCTCTATATAACCCAGAGACCCCCTCATGGGCGTATATCTTGGTGATGGCATCAGTGACCCCCTTGTAAGCTTCTTTCCTACGTTGCACTTGTATTTGTGTCTTCACTAACGTTAGGGGGTATAAGGCGCATCTTACTGTAACAAAATAATTAAAAACATTCATTAAAGTTATATAATAACCTGTTGAATGGCAGCGGCACACGGGCGGACACAATAGATTTTAATTTCACGAATGGCGTAGTGGTTTAAGTGGTCGCCTCGCCACTGCCATTGCGCCGAGTATTGTGGGTTCGAATCCGATACGGGACAAAACTTTGTGTGATCCACAAATGGTCGTTACGAGTCTGGGTTTTTCTTGTTTGAATGTTTGTTTAGTGACACAGGACTAATACCTCGTGCGGGAGTCGTCTTTTTAAAAAGCAAACCAATAAAGTATAACAGGCTTTCTAAGGCTTACAGGTTAATGTGTAAAAAAAGCGGAATTGATCTAGTAATAGAGACCAATTACGCTTTTCTTTTTACCAACAACAAGTCGATTGTTTTATGGTAAGCTGTTACTGTAGCCTATGTTTGCTTGCAATAATAATAATAATAATGTCCTGCAGACCGAATTTCGGTCACGGCGCCCAATCTTAACCGTCTGGTGACTACCGTCCCATCAGATCATGAGATTGAGGAAACAGAGAATGCACTTGTTACACACATACTTATGCACTACTAGATGTTCCCGCGGTTTCACCCGCGTTTATCGTTACTGCGCCGCCTCCGTTGGTCGTAGCGTGATTTTATATAGCCTATAGCCTTCCTTGATAAATAGGCTATACAACACTAAAATAATTTTTCAAATCGAGCCAGTGGTTCCTGAGATTAGCGCGTTCAAACAAACAAACTCTTCAGCTTTATAATATTAGTATAGATAATATCTCCTGCGTAGTTGGCCAGTTTCCGTTAAGATTGGCTGCCGTGACCGAAATTCTGTCAACAAAGATTGTAACGCCATCTCTTGCAGAACAACTTAAACCTATAATTAAATCGCAGGAGTTGTCGAAACAAAGACACAGATGGCGTCATTAACTGTTGCTATAGTACTGAGCCAAATAATTTAGAGAACATCAGTTCTTGCCGCGGCATGTTTGCCGTCTGACCTCCACAAAGCAAAGGTAATAAGATGTTCCAAATTTAGACTAGATCTCAGAATAAGCGAGGTCGATGTATGAATGGCGTGTTAACTGATCTGTATATATAGTTATACTGTGTGTCTAGATACACAGTACGATAATTGTCTCAACTATTAAATTATAATAATACCTAGCAGTCGCCTAGTGCTCGAAATTCGACCAAAGTTTGCCTGTAAGATATTGCTAATATATGTCATTATATATTGATATGTGTAACCATAGTTACGCGCTTAGACTGAGTGTGTCAAATGCATGCTTGTGTGCGTGTAGTGTTTTTTCAATAATTTAATGTATTTCTAATGCATATTTTATATAAATATTAGGATTCGCCCCTCCCTCTCCATATAAACTTTAACTGTGCCAAATTTCATACTCCTCCGTCCGCGCAATTTTCATAAAAAGGGGTACAAAGTTTTTGCTTCACGTATTAATATATAGATAACAATATATTTTATCACATCCACACAACACCATCTAGCCCAAACTGAGCAGAGCTTGTACTACGGGTGCTAGACAATGGATAAACATACATATGTATATACTTATTTTTTGTAAATATATACATACTAGCTTTTGCCCGCGGCTTCGCTCGCGTTAATTTAGAATTTGACAACAAATTGTACTCTGCTTCTAATAATATAATTCAATCATGATTCGAAAGACTCGTGGCGCCATCTATTATCATAAGAACGTTATTATTGTTTTCTTCGGAAACAGTAATTTTTTTCGGGATGAAAGGTAGCCTATGTCCATTTTTGTACACCTGTCAACGTATATGCAAAATTTCAGGATGATCGGTTCAGTGGTTTAGGCGTGAAAAGGTAACAAACAAACTCATTTTCGCTTTTATAATATTAGTAAGGATTAGGACTAATTAGGATTATACATAGAAACACCTAGACCAAGACAAACATGTTTGACTTAAGCGGGAATCGAACCCGGGACCTCAGGCGTGGCAGTCGGTTACAGTAACCACTACGCCATCGAGGCGTTGAATTATTCAATTTATAATGTTAAGAAGTTAGAATACATATTCATTTACCATTTTTTTTAATGACAAGCAATAATTCCTGTGTCGCGGTGGACTTTACGAACATTCAAACAACGGACACAAAGATCACAGACCAGAAAGAATTTTAGTGAATCCACGTGTCGGGATTGAACCCACAACGCTTGACGTAGAGGCAGTGGTGATATGATCACTTAAACCACTACGTTTTCCGTGCTGTCGAAAAAGTTTTGTTTTGTATTTTATTTTGGGCTCCCAATTGCTCTAATATAAGGTGTTTCAAATTTATCAAATTCTTTATGGGACTGCAACTACGCATGCGTCACATTTTTCATTGATGCTCCGCTCCTATTGGTCGTAGCGTGATGTTATACAGCTTATAGCCTTCCTCGATAAATGGGCTATCCAACACTAAAATTATTTTTCGATTCGAACCGGTAGTTCCTAAGATTAGCCCGTTCAACCAAAGAAACAAACTCTTCAGCTTTATAATATTAGTATAGAAAATAACGACTTAGCTATTAAAATAATTATCCTTACTATATATAATATTATAAATGCGAAAGTAACTCTGTCTGTCTGTCTGTTACCTTTTCACGGTCAATCCGCAGAACTGATTTTGATGAAATTTGTAATGGAGATAACCTGAGACCCTGGGAAGGACATAAGCTATATAACATCACGCTACGGCTCACGGTAGCGGCGCAGTAACCGAAATACCACTGACGCGGGTGAGACCGCGGGCTCAGCTAGTATCTTATAAAAGTACAAATAAGGAAAATCGAATATTTAACTATGCCTAATAATATTTCAATTAAAGAATAAAAGTCGCGCTGATAAGTACGGTTTGTTTAAGATTGCTAAATGTCAATAAGAACTTACGCACACAACGTCTGTTCGCTTCGACATCCAAATTATATATGAAGATCGCGCCTTTTGTTTTTTGAAGTGAAAACTTCTTTAGCGGCGTTGTGCACTTTTTTGTGATGGGTAAAAAATGTTAAACTCGCGTCAGGACTCGTGACCTGATCGAAAATTCGTAAGACGGAGGGATAATTGTCATGTTTGTGTACGATAGCGCAATAAATGAATATTGTATTTTACCACATAAATGATAGTACTTTTATACTGATAATTAAAGCAATTCGTTCAAAATGATTCCCTAACCATTCCAAAATATCAAAAATGCACAACGTTAATATTCAAGTTTTCACGTCTGCCGGCACTCCCGGAGTGCAAACATTTCTTTTTGTGTGTTTTTGTTTTTGGCCTCAGGTGGCCTTTACAATTTTAAGAAAAGAGGGCTCGTAGTGAGGATGTCTTGCATAGCAGCGGTTAAATTGCGATTTTGTATCAGTTTTTTATCGTGTATCCTTTTTCTGTCATTGTCATTAACAGGGTAAAACAAGAAGCAAAGAATTACAAATTTATAAATTGATAGTGGGTAGTTTATTGTATAGATTAGTGATGTAACGAATGTTCGCATTCGCATTCGCGAATATTCGCATATATTTTGCCATTCGCATTCGTATTCGCAAGAAATGATGCGAATGTTTGGCGAATGTATTTGACAAACTAAAAGGAAATTATATATAGAATGGATGGATATGGAATGATAATACAACTGACAAGAATTATAATTTTTATTTACTTATAATATTTGAATAACAAATTATTATGAAACGGTCTTGACGTAGTCAACTAAATTAGTAAACTCAGTAGTTAGACAGTTCTCTCTTGTTCTTGTTAGTCTAATTAAAATATAATCAAAATCACAAATAAACAAAAAATATAACTTCGATGATTACTTTAAAAATATCTAATTCCACATAACTACATATTTTGTAAAAAAAAGAATTTGAGAGGTTTAATCAAATCTATACTTATAATAAAACTTCAGAGAGGTCAATTCTGTACATTGAATATATATTCAAAATTAATATTGGAGGATGAATGGTGATCGATACTGATGACAAAAATGCAATCAGTACATTTTTTGTCTGTCTGTCTGTCTGTATATGCACGCGTGGGTCAAAAACTACTAAAGGGATTTTAACCAAACTTGGTACGATTGTAGTCCATACTCCTGGGCAGGTTATAGGCTATATAACATAACGCTAAGACACATAGGAGCTGAGCAGTGACGATAAATTTGAAGCAAGTCGGATGAAAATGCGCTTTCGAGCTCTTATCCTCGCATACGTTGATCATACACTAAAAGTATGTATTACAAAGATGATGGTCTTCAAAAGATCTACAAAAAAGTCCTTAATAGTATATATCTATCTTTTATAAAGTAGCCACGATAACGTGTTTAATCGTTAGGCATTTCTTCAAAGTGTATTAAAATACATAAATATATTGTATTTCACATAGATATATCTTTATCAAACTCCCATATTCAAAAAGTACACTTTAATATTTATTTAATAAAAAAAGAATTATAGAAATCGGTTAATAAACACAAGATATAGATGAAATAAAACTTCCAAATCTCGCCGCGCCAGTATGGGTACGGTTGATTTTTGTTTAACGCGCGAAACGACCATCCGCTGCATCTATAAAAAGGCGGGGGCGCTCACGCGCCGACTTCACGGGTTGGGAGCCTTCTGCGCTCACCCACAGTCCGCGTAAAGTTGTAAAGGCCAACTGAGGAGGGAGGCCAACAATTAGCACACAAGAAAAAAAAAAAACGCGCCGACTTCACTCACATTGTCACTCTTAATGCGAACGGACGTGGTTCTTATTGAATCTTCTCGGAATAAGCGCACTTTAGATTTAAAAAATACGTAGTGTTTAGATATAAGTTTACAGTAGGTATTAGATAATAATATAATTAGTTTGTTTAGTGTTTTTGTTTGTTTCTCCTTCTTTTCTTTATATATATAGTTGTTAAGTTAAACGTTGTAAAGTTAAATATAAATTTCAATTAAGTAAGTATACATTTTTTGTTTTTGTGTTTTATCTTATTAGGTTATTTTTATTCCGTAGATATATATTTTTCTTTTTGTGTATTTATCTTATTAGGTTCTTTTTATTCTACCTACGATGCCACCTAAAAAACGGTCTTCCTTATCTCGAAATTCGAGAAATACCGAAAGAATGAGAGATGCGCGTTCTCAAGAATCGTCAGAGGAAAGAGCGCATCATTTAAACTCTATGAGAGTTAATAAAACATCTGTTTACGGCGACCTTTCAGAACTATTTGAAAGGGACAATAATTGGTTATGCGAAAGATCCATTTTAACCCCTCGCAATGACCAAGCATCTGATATAAATAGCAATATATTGTCAAATATACACAAGGCGAGACTAAGATATACTTTTCTATAAACAGGATGCTTGATCAACAAGAAGCCACGAACTATCCGATAGAATTTTTAAACTCTTTAAATATGCCCGGACTTCCATCTCATGAAATCCATTTATTTTTAATTTTAAATCCGATTATTCTACTCCGAAATTTAAGACCACCACAACTATGCAACGGAACCCGACTAAAAGTCATACAATTACAACAAAACATAATAGAGGCTCAAATTCTAACAGGTTGCTGTGCCGGCGAAATTGTTTTTATTCCCAGAATTCCCATTATACCAAATAATTTTCCATTTCAGTTTAAAAGTACGCAATACCCAGTAACGGTATGTTATGCAATGACAATTAATAAAGCTCAGGGTCAGGCTTCCCGCGTTGCTGGAGTAGATCTTAGACTCAGTTGTTTTTCACATGGGCAGTTGTACGTCGCTCTTTCCCGGGTCAGTAGTTCCAGAAATCTTTATGCATACGTACCATTTTATGTTAGAAACGAAGCAAAACAAAAATTACGGTCTTAAATAGATTTTTAAAAGGCAGCGTCATATATATCTATTAAATTGTAGTTTAATAGTCTATAGTTTAAAGAAAAACATTGTTGTAAAAGGAGATCCACGCGGACGAAGTCGCGGGCACAGCTAGTTAGGTAATAATAATATCTAGGTCTAATAAGTCTTGTTACAATTTATTGTGTAAGGTTTGTACTTATTTGGCAGATATAATATTAAGAAACTAACCCCAAATCATGACGAATATTTTCAAATAAACTTCATGTGACTTGCTTCATTCATTCAACTTACAACGGTTAACCTCGACCATGTTCGGTTTAAACATGGCTGATACGAAATGTCAAACCTGTATGATATTTTGCGCGCGCTTTATTTGAAATTCAACATTCGCATACGCAAATATTGGAGATGAATATTCGCATTCGCATTCGCGAATGTGAAAATTCTAACATTCATTACATCACTAGTATAGATACTTTCGATGACTCGCTATTCTGTTCGATAAAACATTATGTATTCGGCAATCTATATATTAATACGTGAAGCGAAAACTTTGGATCCCTTTTTAGGAAAATTGGGCGGACGGAGGAGTATGAAATTTCGCACACTTATAGTTTATACAGAGAAAAAGTGACGAATGCTAATTTTTTTTTTTAAATTATGCGTAAAAATACATTATTTTCAATAAATAACACGTTACACACACAACCATGCATTTGACACACGCAGTGGAAGCGCGTAACTATGGTTACACATATCAATATATAATGACATTTTATATCAAAACCGACCGCTAGTACTAATAAAACAACGCCATCTAGTTTCATTCATATTCATTCTAATTCGAGTGTTCACAGGATTTTGGATCTTACGGTATCCATACACTATTACAGGTGACTGAAAATAATTATGTATACACATACATAATTACACCTTCTATCGGATTTGTAATGGCCAAGACTGCTAAGCATGAGATTTCAATTTCTGGACTAGGCCAGTTTTTATATTGGTTATGATTTTAACTAGGTTAATATATTTATCGGTAGATGCAAAAATGATAAGTATCAAGGACAAGCGTCTCTTTTGTAAATGTGTTATCGCATTAGATAATGCAAAACTTACGGTAAAAAGGTATTTTAATAGCGCTGATATCTATATTAATATTATAAAGCTTAAGAGTGTGTTTGTTTGGCTGAACGCGCTAATCTCAGGAACAACTGATTCGAATTGAAAATTAGTGTTGGATAGCCTATTTATCGAGGAAGGCTATAGGCTATATAACATCACGCTACGATCAATAGGAGCGGAGAATCAATGACAAATGTTACAAAAATGAAAAATGAAGCAGACGAAGTTGCGCGGATCAGCTAGTTTAAAATAAAAACGTTAGCAACAGCACGCCGCCATTTAGAAAGGTTGCCAACGCTAAATATTCTTGGTGTTGCAAGCATTTACAGGCTACAAAAAAATATAACCACCTTAAAAAAATATATGTTTTTTAAAAGGCGGCTCCCGCACTTAGAATAATCCCTGTGTCACGGGAGACTTTACAAACATTCAAACAACGGACACAAAGAATACGCAGACTCGGAACAACCATTTGTGGGTCACACAAAATTTGGTCCCGTGTGGGATTCGAACCCACAACCGTCGGCGTAGTAGCAGTGGCGAGGCGACCACTTTAACCACAACGTCATATGTGCAGTCATACAGACTGATGCTACTCTCTTGAAATAGTTTAAATAATAATTTATATCACTCACCTGTGAAACTGCTAAGCGTGTACAGCGGGAAAAACTTGCTTTTGTCCATCATCCCCCATTCTATGGTGGTGATGAGCTGTGGTGGAGGTGTCTCAACCATGGTAGCAGCCATCACACCCGAATCTAACAATATTCGCCGTCTCACTCCCTCTACTGAGTCCCATGCATTCAATATCATCTATCTCTACCACTCTATAAACTATATACACTCTTTGGTTAACATTTAACGGTTTCTATATTCAAAACAATAAAAATAATTCTATCTGACAGTTTCAAAAACCGTTAAAATATGTCCTTTTTTATTTGTATTTAGAATACAGATTTAAAAATGGAATTCAACTAAAGTCGTAGTAAAATGTCAACGAAAAATAAATTGTATTTATTGTAATATTTAAAGATTTATAATATTATCTTATTATTAATTTCACTATTAGTTGCTATATAGAGACTAGATCTCTACTTTAGCTATTTTTTGTTCCTATCCCTTTTTTATTTTTTGATTAAGTTCTTTTTTTATAGTCAGTGGTGTGACTAAGTTATGCTATTTGCGTCCAAATTTGTGTTTGTTGACCTATTTATAGGTTCTTCCATGATTTTTTATTGGTTTTCGTCAAGTGACAGCACTAAATTCCTGTGAACAAACAAAAAAATATACCTTTAATAGTGTATTGGATCGAACTAACCCATTCAATGCGGCGGACGCCGATCGGCGTATTATGTTTTCATACTCAGATTTGGAGAATGCCGATCGGCGTAATGTATACCTAGTTGTTTTATATTTTACCCAAATTTAAAGATATCTATACTAATATTATAAAGCTGAAGAGTTTGTTTGTTTGCTTGAACGCGCTAATCTCAGGAAATACTGGTTCGATTTGAAAAATTCTTTCAGTGTTAGATAGCCCATTTATCGAGGAAGGCGAGGAAGGCTTTATATCATCACGCTAAGATCAATAGAAGCGGAACACCAATAAAGAATGTTTCCAAATCGGAGGGTGTTTTTTCCTTTTGAGAGCTTCCGCTGCGTGCGCTGCGTAAACAGCTTTAAAGTTTCGCAAAAATCATGTATGAGAGAATTGTTCACCTTAAAAAGTTCTAAAAAAAGTCCGCGACAGCATATGTCTATCTTTTAAGGTTGGCTCATTATAACCTTTTTTATGCTAACCAAATTTGCGAATTTAAAATAATGCATTATTTGCGAAGGTATTTTTATAAACATGATATTAATCCTTATCCAAATAAATACGTTATTCATCACAAGTATTTAATTTAAAACAAAATTGCCCTTTACATCATTCGATTTCAATGAATATCTTATAGATATCGCAGTTTTAAAATAACATCGCAGCAAAATAATTACCCATTACAGACATACAAACGATGTTTCTCCTGGTTTATTCTGCGTGATTTTAAATTAGCACTGCAGGTATATTTATAAAATTTTGTTCAATGGTTCTTATGTGGTTCGTGGATTTAACAAAGAAAGTTTCAGCTCCTTTAAAATTGTATTATAGGTGCCTACGACCCACTCTCTCTCTTATGTGACGCAGACGAAGTTGCGCGGGTCAGCTATCTATACTAATATTATAAAGCTGAAGAGTTTGTTTGTTTGTTGGTTTGAACGCGCTAATCTCAGGAACTACCAGTTCGATTTGAAAAATTATTTTAGTGTTGGATAGCCTATTTATCGAGGAAGGCTATAGGCTATATAACATCACGCTACGACCCACAGGGGCGGCGCAGTAACGATAAACGCGGGTGAAACCGCGGGCACATCTAGTTATATTAATAAAACAACAAATGTGTTTGGAATTTACTAATGAAATGCCTGATATGAGTAGTTTTTAGATATTTTGGTTCAATAAATGTTGAGTTTTCTTACTCTGGTGCGGAAAACGCCAACCGGCGTGTTCCAGGGATTGACAACTATTGATTTATAAAATGTCGTATTACCATAAGTAGTCTGTGATAAACATTAGTTATGTTTTGTTTATAATTATCAATGTACTGTTATATTCATTGTTCATCTTTATTCACAATTAATTGCAGTTTTCAAATTGTAAAAAGCTTTTCAAAGCATGTGTATATACTTGCTTTTATTAATATGCGACTATATGTGTTTATTTTTCTAACTTCCTTTATTACAACACGAAACGACGAACTGTTTAAATTACACATAATGATTTTTTCAACTATAGTCAATGTTCGCCGCTAAATATAATAAATAATCATTGTTTGTCTTGGTCTGGGTGTTTCTATGTATAATATGTAGGTATTTACAAAAAAAAGTATATATGTATGTTTATCCATAGTCTAGTACCATAGTACAAGCTCTGCTTAGTTTGGGCTAGATGGTGTTGCGTGTATGTGATAGGATATTATTATTATGTAATCTTTATTTAAATCTTTACAACATATTTTTCATTCTTAAATATACATATATAAAAAATACATTTAAAAATATAAAATATATGGTACCCCACCGGTATCGGGAACAGGGTCCAAGCTGCCGGCGGTTAGGGGTCCAGAGAGAGGAACCTCCTCACTATGCGTGCCGTATCGAGGAGGACTGCCTTCTGCATCTTATTATTATTATTATTATTTCGGGTACAATTAAGGTGGCAAACAAGCATACTGCCCACCTGATGGTAAGTGGTCACCGTAGCCTATGGACGCCTGCAACACCAGAGGCATCACTTGCGCGTTGCTGACCCTTTAGGAAAGGAAGTGGGAAGAAGGAGCGGGAAGGGGGAAAGTGGGTGATTGGGCCTCCGGCACTCTCACTCACCGAACGAAACACAAGTTTTAATATTTTAATGTTTGGTATATTGTTTGATTTTTTAATTTTATTTTTTTGTTATTTTAACTTATTAACGCTATAATATGGTGCGTGGTGTGACACCTTAAAATGTTGTGCATTTATTCTTATTACTGTGTACATTTTTAATGTATGTATAAGCACTAATGTAACAACTATTGGTCGTCCAAATAAATAAATAAATAAAATAAACAGTAGGAATACTGGTATTTCACGTCGATATTCTGTGAGAGGGTAGTCCTTCCCCGGTCGAGCCGGCTCATTCATGCTGAAATCAGCGAGGCTCTACTAAAGTATATTTCATACAGCTAGATGATTAGGGTGTCAACCTTACCTACATGTACGCGAGCGAAACCGCGGGCAAAAGCTAAGTATCTTAGTAAATTTCTATTGATTTGTTAGAACAAAAAATAGGTGTCCAATATTTTTTGCTAATCTATAAGATGGACTAATCAGAATCACTTATTTTTACCCTGTCATCATATATATTACACTAGCTGTTATCTGCGACTTCGTCCGCGTAGATTTTAACTAAAAAGTGTTTGTCTCCGCGGAATCTTATTTTTTTTCTATAATTAAAGTAGCCTATGTTACTCCTTATAACATCAGCTATCTGCCAGTGAAAGTCCCGTCAAAATCGGTTCAGCCGTTTCAGAGATTAGCCGGAACAAACAGACAGACAGACAGACAAAAATTTTAAAAATATATGTTTTAGTATAGGTACCTTATATACTTTCATGTGCATTAGATAAATAGCTGTTATTTTGACATTACAAACAGACACTTCAATTTTATTTATTTGTACAGATGTATAGATTTAGACAGGGCGCTATGGCGCTCTCTGGGGGAGGGCTATGTCCAGCAGTGGACTATTATAGCCTGATGATGATGATGATGATGATAGATTTATAATCCACCATCTTTTTTAGATATTACATCGTAGTTAAATATTACGTTGACAAACTCTTTTCACGGTCAACTTCATAGATAAGCCTCTAATATCGATAAAAACTATTTTATCTATAACAAATTGTCACACCAGCGTTTGCTTTAGTTAATTTATGACGAAGAGATAAGGTCCAAGAATAGTTCTTTGAAGTACCCTCTCTCATCTTCCTAACTAATATTATGAATGCGAATGTCGACAACCGCTGGGGTAAGCGTGTTCTTGAGTGGAGACCGCGACTCGGCAAACGTAGTGTAGGACGCCCTCCGACCAGGTGGGATGACGATCTGCGAAAGACTGCAGGCAGATGCTGGATGCGGCAAGCTGAAGGCAGGGCGCTATGGCGCTCTTTGGGGGAGGGCTATGTCCAGCAGACTATTATAGCCTGATGATGATGATGATTATGATGAATGTCAGTTTGTTTGTTACCCTTTCAGGCCTAACTTCACAAACGATCATCATGAAATTGCGCATACCCTTTGTTAGGCCTACAGAAAAGGACTTATTTTTTTCTCAAAAAGTAAGTTGTTCCCGAGAAATATATATTTTTTGACAGAATCTACAATATGAATGCGAAGCCACGAGCGAAACCCAGTCTTACTATAATCGTTAAAGTTCGTGAAGATTTGGTTTAGGCGCAAAACGCCCCATTCGCAAAAAGTTCCACGGTGAAAAATCGTCCCATTTGCAGAACGTCCCATTCGCATAATGTCCTATTCGCAAAACGTCCCATTCGCAAAACATCCCATTCGCACAATGTCCCATTCGCAAAACGTCCCATTCGCAAATTGTTCCATGTATACCAGCTGGTGGAAAACAAATAAAAAACTATTATTTTTATATATAATTGTGGTTTAGGCACAAAACGCCCCATTCGCAAAAAGTTCCACGGTGAAAAAACGTCCCATTCGCATAATTTGTTACTCAATAACGTGTAAATCACTGTACTGTACTATTGTAGGTCTCGCGTGGGCGAATCCGTGAACTGAAACTTGTTAAGATATAAAGTAAACCTAATGGATCACTTCATTTACTGTTAAAACACATATCTGGTTTAATTTACTAGGTTATGTCCTTTTCTGTAAACTAAGTCTACGCTAGATTTCATTATTATCGGTCGAGTAGTTAAGGCGTGAAAGTGGATCAAACAAAAAGTCACATTAAGATTTAAAATATTAATAAATCAAAATCAAAAATAAATTTATTCAAGTTAGGTTACAAGGTAACACTTATGAATGTCAAATTTACACTAATTTTTTCTGTGAATTCACATTTACTGCCACATTCAGCAAAGCAAGGGTGTAGTGCTCATGAGAAGAACGGGCAAGTAACTCAATAAGTATTATTCCTTACTAGCTTTGCTCGCGGTCTCACCCGCGTCAGTGGTATTTGTGGTTACTGCGCCGCTCCTGTGAGCCGTAGCGTGATTTACATAATATTGTCTTCTGGTTACGCGAATCTTATTCATTGAAATTAAACTACTATATACGGATTTTATCGCGTTGTTTATTTGACACTTTATTACAAAAATTTGAAAAACTGTTACACTACTATTACTATTAAACTTTACTAATGTTTAAGCTAATTAAATTATTGATACTATTAAAACTATTTCTACTATTATACTATTTATATTTATGTTTACACTTTCCCCGACGTTTCGGTTGCTTTTCAGCAGCCATGGTCACGGGGAGATCAAACGGGGGGATTCAATAATTTAATTAGCTTAAAAATTAGTAAAGTTTAATAGTAATAGTAGTGTAACAGTTTTTCAAATTATTGTAATTAAGTGTCAAATAAACAACGCGATAAAATCCGTATATAGTAGTTTAATTTCCGTAGCGTGATGTTATATAGCCTATGTCCTTCCCAGGGTCTCAGGCTATCTCCATTCCAAATTTCATCTAAATCGGTTTAGCGGTTTGAGCGTGAAAAGGTAACAGACAGACAGACAGAGTTAGTTTCGCGTTTATAATATTAAAATAATATATTATAGTAAGGAAGTAAGGAATCACTAGCATTTGCCCGTGGCTTCGCTTGAGAACAATACTTTTTCTGGATGAAAGGTACCCTATGTCTTATTCTGTATCCCAGACAAGGTGTACGCGAAATTGCCGTGAATATATGATTGTGTATGTAAAATAACTAAGCATTGTTTTCACAAACATTAATAATTTAAGTGCAAAAGCGCATTAACTACGAAAATTAATGTTTTTTTGAATTATGACATTAACAAGGATTTTTATCATGCATTTATTTTTCTTTTTGTATTCAATCGAGATGACTGATACGGATGGCGTAGTGGTTTAAGTGTTTGCCTCACCGCTACCACTGCGCCCGAGTGTTGTGGGTTCGAATCCCACACGGGACAAAATTTTGTGTGATCCACAAATGGATAAGCAGCGATAGCCTAGTGGGAAACCGTTGGAGTGCCCCGCAGAGGTCTCGAGTTCGACCAAAGGCGCGCATTCCGTGAAGGAAAACATCGTGAGGAAACCTGCATGTCTGAGAGTTCTCCAATATGTTCTCAAAAACATGTGTAGTCTGCCGACCCGCACTGGGCCAGCATGATGGACTATGGCCTAACCCTTTTCACACTGAGAAGAAGCCCGTACCCAGCAGTGGGCCAGTTTAATACAGGGCTGTTATTATTACATACAAACGAGCTGACGAATATACCAGATACCTGATAATACCAGGAATGTCATTTGAACATTGCTGACATGCTTTAAACATTTAACGAAAAGTTATTAACAGATCTCTCGCTGTCACGTTTGGCTCGAACGAAATATCAAATATCGAAAAGAATACAATCTAAAACTTCTACATTAAGATTGATGGAAACAACTAAAAAAAATAACACATATGCCTTTCAAAACTAGTAGAAGGTCTCGTTGTCAAATGTCGACGAATGCGCATAAGGTCTCGGGTTCGATTCCCGAGTTGGACAAAGCGTTATTTGGGCTTTCTGTAAAGCCTTAGTTCCCAAAGTGGTTCAGGTGGACCACCAGGGGTCCACGGGAGACTCGACGGAGGTCTACGTTGGCGTGACAACGAAATGGGGGTTCACAATTCGTAAGCGGGATCCACGAACGTTATTTGCTTCCGATAGTGAAGAACTAAAATGTTGGCTTGACTTCACCACACCTACCAATGTAGGCAGGTACTATTTTGAGAATTTCTAAAAAAAGAAAAAAATTGGGGCAGTCTTTGGTGACTGCCGATAGAAGTGAAAACTTTAATCCTTGATCATAAACAAAAAAAAAAAAGGGGCGGGCCGGATTCCTGATACTCTTTTGGTGGTTATTAAGGGGGTCAAAATTTCGTTATTTTTTGCGTAGTACGCACCATTTCTGAGATATTGTTAATATTCTAAAATAATTCAAAAATGGAAAGCGTGGAAGCGTGACGATGACGCGAGTTCTATGATTTTTGTTCATCCAAGAAGTGCTCAACGCGCCTAAAGAAGTTTTCACTTCAAAAATGGTCAGACCGCCTATGTGATGAATGCCAAGGAATATGGTAGAAATGTAGCTGGAGAGGGTCCAGGGAACTAAATTTTGAAAGTGGTCTATGAGAAAAGAAGTCTGAGAACCTCAAAGGAATTCTGAGTAACGTACCGAGTTCGTTAGACAGCTACAGGTTCGGCCCAGTGACCTAAACTCATAGTTACCGAAATGTAGTGCAATACTCTTATGGCAACCCCTTCAGGGATCTATCTTCGACGAACTGTCAAACTCGCAAGGTTAAAATAATTATCCAATTATCTGCTCAATTTTCTTAACTTTTCTTTCCGTAAGAACCTTCTACAAAGTATTAGAAAAAGCGGTCGCCATACCGTTGCCGCCGTGCTGAGTAATGTGGGTTCGAATTCTAAATGAGACATTTATTTGTGTGATCCGATTATCGTTCTAATGTTTTAACCAGGTTACACCGGCCTCGTCGAAACGTCAAGCATATAAAAGGTAGATAATTAGATTTATTTTTAAGATCATATTTGTTGAAGTGAAAACTTCTTTAGCGGCGTTGTGCACTTTTTTGTGATGGGTAAAAATGTTAAACTCGCGTCAGGACACGTGACCTGATCGAAAATTCGTAAGACGGAGGGAGAATTGTGAAACTCGCGTCAGGACACGTGACCTGATCGAAAATTCATAAGACTGAGGGAGAATTGTCATGTTTGTGTATGATAGCGCAATAAATGAATATTGTATTTTACCACAAAAATGATAGTACTTTTATACTGATAATTAAAGCAATTCGTGCAAAATTATTCCAAAATATCAAAAATGCACAATGTTAATATTCAAGTTTTCACTTCTGCCGGCACTCCCGAAGTACAACCTGTTAATTTCTTTATTAGTTTTATCACTTTGCTAAGAAATTTCCAGTAGTATTATGTAGTTTGGAACTGTGTCTGGTGAACAGCAATAAATTTATCACCTATTACATCAGACCTGAAATCATAGCTGGCATAATATTGGTGCAATACACTTTTGCCAACCCCTGTGGGTTATATTGGTATGAGATATTATATGAATGTTTTCAGAATTAACCGATTGAGTAACAGCGGCATTCCAGCAGCATGCATTCGCAGCCAGACACAATAGGTTTTTAATTATATGTTATTCTACGACTTCATTGTTTAATTGTGTTTGCCAACAATCAATAAATGATTTATTAAGATTAGACTCCAGAAATAATTTCTATGTCACTAGTGGTCTGACAGATACAAAGCACACCCAGATTCTGTAAAACTACTTGTAGATGTATGTGCTAATAAAATTAAAATTAATTGTCAGCATTCCTAAGGTAAATAATCGACATATAACTTATACATTTCACTATATATCTATACTAATATTATAAAGCTGAAGAGTTTGTTTGTTTGTTTGTTTGCTTGAACGCGCTAATCTCAGGAACTACTGGTCCGATTCGAAAAAATCTTTCAGTGTTAGATAGCCCATTTATCGAGGAAGGCTATAGGCTATATATCATCACGCTAAGAACAATAGGAGCGGAGCACCATTGAAGAATGTTTCAAAATCGGAGGGTATTTTTTCCTTTTGAGAGCTTCCGCTGCGTGTGCTGCGTAAACAGTTAAAGTTTCGCAAAAATCATGTATGACAGAATTGTTCCTCTTTAAAAGTTCTAAAAAAAAGTCCGCAACAGCATATGTCTATCTTTTAAGGTTGGCTCACTATAACCATTTTTATGGTTCTAAAATAATGCATTATTTGCGAAGGTATTTTTAAAAACATGATATTAATCCTTATCCAAATAAATACGTTATTCATCACAAGTATTTAATTTAAAACAAAATTGCCCTTTACATCATTCGATTTCAATGAATATCTTATGAGATATCGCAGTTTTAAAATAACATCGCAGCAAAATAATTAGGTACCCATTACAGACATAGTACAAACGATGTTTCTCCTGGTTTATTCTGCGTGATTACTACTGGTTCGATTTGAAAAATTATTTTAGTGTTGGATAGCCTATTTATCGAGGAAGGTTATAGGCTATATAACATCACGCTACGACCCACGGGGGCGGCGCAGTAACGATAAACGCGGGTGAAACCGTGGGAACATCTAGTATAAAATAATTTAAGTACACAACAAAAAAAGACCATAAATACAATAAGTTCAGAAATAAAAAGAATATTTCACTGATGACCATAAAAAATAAAAATATATATAAGTAACCAATTTGATTAGTTTATGCTAGTCAAAGGACATAAGACCGTACTTCCTAATTCATGAATGACTATTAAATCGTACTACAAAGATTTTTCTTTAGACAACGTGAAAAGAATAATCGATATTCACTTGCAAACCGTTTATTTAAAAAACAAGCGTTTTCAAAGCCATTTACAATATTCAAAGGCCGTTTATTGTCGTCTTATCAATGTTAAGAACAAGGTAAGATGCTAATTCAATAAAATTGAATAACATGTAAATCGTATAACACTTACGCTATCGCATTCTCGTAATCCATTGCAGGTGCACGTCCAGGATTCACTTAATTATCTTGTTGATAACTAAAATCTATATTAAAAAACGTTTTATGTAATAATTCGCTCAATTTAGATAATTACACCATGGAAAAATATGCCTTCAGTAATGTCAGCTGATACGTCGTCCATGATGGCTCACAGAGTATACAAATTATAATTTGGAATTTGGATACTAATCTTTTTGCAATTCTATGTTTTTATATTTAAATATTTTCAGATCGGTGCAAACAAAAGCAAACTCATAAATGCCTGTTATATGAATAATAATTCGTTATATTTATTTATAATATCTGTGAATTATATTGTTTCTCTGTCTACGATTGCTGCCCAGACGCTGAAAGAAATGCTAAAGATAGTTACTACACCATATCATTGAAACACAACGCACTTCAACTTTTCAATAAACTTTTATTGTGTGCTGTCATTTGTCAATTCAGTTTCAAATTCTCTAACTTTTTATTCTTTTATTTTAACTTAATTATTTTAGAAATATAGCAAAATGGTAATCATCAGTTGTTTTAGTGTGTATATATTAATGTTTCTACTTATTAATAACCAATTGTGTTGTTACAGGCGCGTTATTTCAAAGAACAGGATATTGATGGTAAGTATCTTATCTGATCAGAAATGTTCTTTTTTTGATAATATGAAATATATCTTATAGTCTATATGATTCAACACAGACTGCTTATAAAAGCTTAATTGGATAATTTATGCCTTCTAGCCTAAGAGACAATAATAGGCGAACAATTATTAAATTGTTTACATTAAAAGTAGCTCAAATAACAGTACATCACCTACATTTTTTTATTATTCTGGTTAGTGGATCTATTACCTCGTCAACTAGTCAACTGTCTGTGGATGCTAATGTCCAGTATTTGAATCTCTTGAATTTGTTTGGATATAATTAGAATTGCCTGTCAGTATTTTTGCAGTATGCAAATCAAAATATTTTTTATTCATCTAGGTCAAAAAGTAATACTTATGAATGTCAAGGTTACAGCAACTAAATTGCTTTGAATTTATATTTATCTGTTGCCCTCAGCTGTATCAGTATTACCCAACATTACTCATTCATACAGTAATTTTGTGGTTTTGTGTGCCTTATAAATTGTTACTTGTGTTAATAATGAATTATTTATCTTTATTGCCTCTTAAACTATAGAAATATATTTATATATAATAATAAGTTTCTAGGCACAAATAAAAATAGAAATGGTAAGTTTAACATAGCAGAAAAGCATGCACACACACACACACACTTAGACCCATGTATGCAGCATATTATGGAGCAAGACTGACTATAATCTGTTCAATGTCCCATTGTGGAATAATGTATTCAGTTGACTACATATGTCTACCTTATTATAACTCTTACAATTATAATGATAGATCTACATATAAATAATAATAATAATAAATTTATTTGCATATAATGTATAATACAAAAGATGACAAAAAAACAAAGAGCACAAAACACATTTTGCCATATTACAATAGCATGCAAATGTTGAATGAATACAATTTATAGAATAATAATTCAAGGTTTCATTTACACAATTTTAAAGATTTATTAACACAATGTATTTCTAAAATAATAAGACTACTTATAATAATATAAATATGTAATAAGACTTACCAGAGACAAATTTTTTTGGAAATTCATAAACAGATTAAGAACTTTCTTCAATCAGCCATTTTTTTTATAAAACATCAATATGAACACTAAATCTTCACTTGACTCATTCATTACATACATACACTCATAGACTTCCGCACATTAGGATCAGAATCCAGAATAAATGCGGAATATGAAACACATTATTATTATGTGGGACTGTCTCTATTGAGAGAGAACCTATTGCGGTCCACACAGCATGTTTATTACATACTGCAACTGTGAATTACCTGTTAGAAAACAATATACCTGGCCCAGGAATCAAATCTGTGACTACAAAATCAATAAAATAAGCTGCAACTTCACTACATGTTATTAAACATATTCCCAAATATCTTAGGAGATATTGCAAAGTAAAAACAAATACACGCGAAAATAAATTTAAGTGCAGATCTCACATCGATGACGGCACTCGCTTGATGCAACAAGCTGATGCAACATTGATACTCTGGTACCCATGTGAAGCCAGGGAATGGGGCTAGTATGGCATAGTAAAAATATTACCGATTTTTTGAGTAGTAATCAACTTCAAATCTTGGAATGCCAATTGAGTCTGGTCACCAGTGTACTGTTGTCAAGATGCATTACTTTTGTTTCTCTTTACTTGACAGAGTTCCGTGAATGCTTTTACCTGTTTGCCCGGTCAGGACAGATCACATCGTTGGATGAGCTCACTGTGGTGATGAGATCTTTGGGCATGAGCCCCACCATACAGGAACTGGCTGGTAATTATTATTTGTTTCTCTTTCTTAGGTAAACTAGCACATTAGGAAACTACCCGGATCTTTAGGAGGCTTACACAGCAATAATGTGCAGAGACCCTCATAAGTATATGATCTACTCTTGTAGTTTATTAAGCTCATGCATGTGTGTATTGTGAGTCACAAAAAAATTCGACTATGTCTTTAAGTCACAATTTGTGACTTAAATACATAGTCGTTTTTTTTTTTTTATGCGACTATGTTGGCAAACATTCATACGGGCTACGGCCCACCTGATGGTAAGTGGTCAGCGTAGCCTATGGACGCCTGCAACACCAGAGGCATCACTTGCGCGTTGCCGACCCTTTAGGAAAGGAAGTGGGAAGGAGAAGGAGCGGGAAGGGGGCAAGAGAGTGATTGGGCCTCCAGCACTCTCACTCACCAAACGAAACACAACAGTAGGAATACTGCTATTTCACGTCGATATTCTGTGCGAGGGTAGTCTTTCCCCGGTCGAGCCGGCCCATTCGTGCTGAAACCAGCGAGGCTCTACTACTCATAAAAGCCTACATATTTTTATAGCTATATTAGCTATTGAGTGCTATAAAAACATTTTCAGAAAGTTACTAACTTATACCCGCATCTTTGCTCCTGATTTTTGAGATAAATTGACTATGTGATCTCTTCCATTTACTTATAAAGTATCTTGATGCAAAAACCTATTGAACCATTATCTGAAAGAAACATAAACTAAACGTCCTTTCGCATTTATAATATTAGTAAAGAGTCATAATATTAGTTTGAGAGCAGCGATAGCTCAGTGGGGAGACCAACAGACTGCAATGCAGAGGGTCTCGGGTTCGAGCCCACGTCGCGCACCTCTGACTTTCGGAAGTTATATGACTTTTCGAAATTATGTGCGTATTGATTGTCACAATTATCGCCTGCTCCGTGCCTCGGAGAGCACGTTAAGCCGTCGGTCCCGGCTGCCATGAACATCTATGGCAGTCGTTATTGGGAGAGTGTCGACACAAAAGATCTCACTGGGTCGAAGTGTCGCCGGTCTGCACTGACTGGCCCCTACATAAGATAAGATAAGATAAAGAGTCATAATAATGTCCTTCAGACCGAATTTCGGTCACGGCGGTGCAGGAGATATTGTATTGCGCAAGTGTGTACGCAAATACAAGTGCACCCTCTGTTCCGTAACTCAATTGATCCGATAGGATGGCAATCCGACACGACCGGAGGAAGATCAGGCGCAGGACAGCTTTATAATATTACTAGATGTTCCCGTGGTTTCACCCGCGTTAATATTATATTAGTAGATATAGATTACTAGTAATTTTGATTTCAAACTACTAGTAAGTGCTCTTGTAAAGTTGAACTTGTGACCTCCTTGTGACAATGGAATGGATGCGCATTGTAGTGCAATATAGTAAACTATACTATCTAATATTACAAAGCTAAAGAGTTCGTTTGTTTGTTTGGTTGAACGCGCTATTCTCAGGAACTACTGGTTCGATTTGAAAATTATTTTAGTGTTGGATAGCCTATTTATCGAGGAAGGCTGTAGGCTATATAACATCACGCTACGATACCGGGGGCAGCGCAGTAACGATAAACGCGGGTGAAACTGCGGGAACATCTAGTTTATTATAAAGCTGAAGAGTTTGTTTGTTTGTTTGAACGCGCTAATCTCAGGAACTACTGGTTCTAATTGAAAAAATCTTTTAGTGTTGGTTAGCCCAATAGGCTATATAACATCACGCTACGACCAATAGGAGCGGAGCATCAACGAAAAGTGTTGCAAAAACAGGGAAAATTCTCTTATGTGACGCAGACGAAGTTGCGCGGGTCAGCTTGTTTCTGTTCTATAAGATGTTGTGTAGTCACAGTTTGAGATGGACTTTACTGACAATAAATATTAATTCTAAATATATTTGAACTTTCAGGTTACTTGAAAGGAAAAGGCGGGAAGATGTCATTCGCAGATTTTTTGGAGGTTATGCACATTCACTCGCGTGCTGAAAACCTACCCAATGAGGTAAGATTTATTTATGGTAAGCTTATCATTGCTTTCTACAACAGAGGTATCACTCTTATACTGAATAAAGGCGTATCAAGTTTTTGCTTCACGTATTAATATATAGATTACTAGCTGTTACCTGCGACTTCGTCCGCGTAGATTTTAACTAAAAAGTGTTTGTCTCCGCGGAACCCTATATTTTTTCTAAAATCAAAGTAGCCTAAGTTACTCTTTATAACATCACCTATCTGCCAGTGAAAGTCCCGTCAAAATCGTTTCAGCCGTTTCGGAGATTAGCCGGAACAAACAAACAGACAGACAGACAAACATTTTAAAAATAGATGTTTTCGTATAGGTACCTTATATACTTTCATATACATTAGATAAAAAGCTGTTATTTTGACATTACAAACAGACACTTCAATTTTATTTATTTGTATAGATTATTTATTTTCCATCTTTGTTGTAAAAAAAATCTTGCAGGTAGTGAATGCATTCAAAGCTGGCGACAACGAGAAGAACGGAGTGATCCCAGCGAGGCAGCTCAGGAATCTTCTGCAGAACTGGGGTGAAGGATTGTCAGCAAGAGAGGTAACTCTCATGGCATTACAGATTAAAGATGTAAAGGATGTCCGGAATGGGATAAGAATGCTTTTGTACATCCTTTATATGACGGTTAAGGATGTATAAATAGAGCCTTATACCCAATCCCGACATCCTTTTGATATTATTGTATAAGGATGTAACTAATGAATGATGAATGACTGCCTCGATTGCGTAGTGAATGTGACTGCTATACATGAGGTCTCGGGTTCGAATCTTGGTGCGGGCCAACAAAAATGGCTGGTCTCGAGCAATTTGTTGTCGTCTATCTCAGTCGCCAAGTAGATTTGTGTGACAAATGTAGAGCGAAATATCCTTTCCTGTTCCCCCTTTCTTTTGGTAGGCAGCGTCATGGCTATGGCACTATTTTTTTAATGCAACCCCTTCGCCATGATTTAAATTCTGTGTCGAATGAGTATTTACAAACATTCAAACAATAATAATTTAATAATAATAATAATATTCACATACACACAACATTATCTAGCCCAAACTAAGCAGAGCTTGTACTATGGGTACTAGACAATGGATAAACATACATTTATACTTTTTTTTTTGTAAATACATACATATTATACATAGAAACACCCAGACCAAGACAAACATCCATGTTCATGCACATAAATGTTTGACTTGTGCGGGAATCGAACCCGCGACCTCAGGCGTGGCAGTCGGTTACACTAACCACTACGCCATCGAGGCCGTTAATAGACTTTATGGATCACACAAAGTTTTGTCCCGTGTGGGATTCGAACCCAACACTCGGTGCAGTGGCGGCGACGAGGCGAGATTATAAAAATGATATATGGGGAACTGACTAGGTAATTCTCCATCAGGTGGACAACATATTCAGGGAAGCCAACGTGGGGAATAACTCTACAGTACGTTACGAAGACTTCGTGAAGATCGCTTGTGCACCCGTTCCAGATTATTATTAATCATATAATTTTAATTTTAAAACGAGCAGGCGTTTTGTGAGGCAACCCCGGGTATTTGAGACACCTATCACTACACTGAATACTACCTTCAATAGTCCATTTACACGTATGGCAAGATTGTATAATGCGAAATCCAACGTATCTGACAATGACATTGATGTCTTCTCTATGAATTTTTTATCATTCAGACACTTTCTACTCAGTAATGCTTTATAATCTTGTGTAATGAAATTTTTTTTTTATACTTTTTTTGATTTGTGGTTTATGTAATGTTTAGAGTCACTGTTATATTTTCACCGTAAACAAGTATCTACCTACTCTTTCATATTATAATGCAATTGAAATAAAAAAATATATAATTATTATTATTATTTATTTATTGTAATAAATAAATAAATAAATGTCATGCATGCCTGTGATTTGTTTAATTACTCTGACAATGTTAAATTAAGAATGTCTCAACTACAAAACATTGTAATTATACAGTTGGTATGCATAAATTATAAATAACTTGTGACTCCTCTGGTGTTGCGGGTGTCCATGGGTGGCGGTGATTGCTTACCATGAGGCGATCCGTCTGCTCGTTTGCCCCATAATTTATAAAAAAAAAATAACATATTATAACTATAACGGAACGAATAAATACTTATTTCTAGGACTTACTATGATACTATATCTGTCCAGTATATAATGTTGTTCTTGTATTGTCTTACTGTTAGATTTTTTGGAGTATTCCGCTTTAGGCACCCAAGCTATTCCACTTTCAGCACCAATAGGTATTTTATTCGACATTCGGCACCAAGCAAAAATACCTATTGGTGCTGAAAGTGGAATAGCTTAGGTGCCGAAAAAATTGGTGCCGAAAGCGGAATACTCCCATTATTCAATAATGGTTTTAGTTGTATCACGCAGTTAATAAAACAAAAGGGGTATGCCGCTTTCGGCACCTAAGCTATTCCACTTTCAGCACCAATAGGTATTTTGTTCGACATTCGGCACCAAGCAGAAATACCTATTGGTGCTGAAAGTGGAATAGCTTAGGTGCCGAAAGCGGAATACTCCAAACAAGTATCGTGCATGTTCTCTGTCGCAAAAATCTACGATCTACATATACATATGTATATGTATAGCACCCGTAGATGTAGTAGGTACTCGTGAATAATTAATGCCGAAAATGGCATGATAGATCCGATGATTGTATGATTTGGCATACATAGGGGCGTATTATACATTGTACTTATGCAGCTACGTTTCACTATATTAGAGCTGGTTAAAGAACACGGGCGGTAGAGGCACGGACATATGTGTCACATAAATGCGACACAAACGGTAAAAAAGTTAATACCTACATAGTGTTTGTGATTTTATGCTAATATGGATAAAATAACAGTTCACATAATATAAATTGGGATGAGTTCAGCTACATAATTAACAACACAAGTAAGAATAACAATATATTTTTATAATAATACTAGCTGTTACCTGCGACTTCGTCCGCGTAGATTTTAACTAAAAAGTGTTTGTCGCCGCGGAACCCAACTATATTTCTCTGCCCAAGTTACTTAAATGGCGTAGTTATTATAGTGTAAAGCTAGATAATAGCATGGCTTATTCAAAAACAACATTTAATATGCGTCGTTAGATTACACGCTGTCACAGAATGCGTAAGAAAAATAAAGATTCACAGCTCCTCCCCCGTAGGTGATAACGTGATAATATGTAGCCTATATGTTGACCCGACCTGTTAGTAATATTCATGCAAAATTTGAAGTAAATCCATGCAGTACTTTTTGAGTTTAGCCCGGACATACAAACAGACAAAAATTCTAAAAACTATATTTTTGGCTTCGATATCGATTGTAGATCACGCACCAAGTATTCTTTTAAAAAAATATTCAATGTACAGTTTTGACTTTCGTACGATTTTATTATATGTATATAGATTTCTACCACATACACACAACACCATCTAGCCCAAACTAAGCAGAGCTTGTACTATGGGTACTAGACAATTGATAAACATACATATATACTTTTTTTTTGTTTTATAAATACATAAAACATATTATACCTATATAGAAACACCCAGACCAAGACAAACATCATCATATTCATGCACATAAATGTTTGACTTGTGCGGGAATCGAACCCGCGACCTCAGGCGTGACAGTCGGTTACATTAACCACTACGCCATTGAGGCCGATTTGATGTTAGTAACACAAGTATCTTATCTTATCTTATGTGTGGGGGCCAGTCAGTGCAGACTGGCGACACTTCGACCCAGTGGGATCTTTTGTGTCGGCCCCAAGATTTAACCCTTAGCTATCTCCCTATGAATGTACTGCATAAGCCGCAGTGTACAATTCAGAGGGAGAAGCCTGAAGTCTTCAGGGCTTGGATATGCCACCCCCATCAGACCCGTCCTCAGTCCAGCCAACGCGTCGCATTCACACAATAGGTGCGATATAGACTCGTCCTGTTCACCACAGGCCCTGCAGATCAAATTGTGTGCCAATCTCAATCTGCACAGGAAGTCGTTGGTGCCAAAATGGCCAGTGAACGCTCCTGTGAGCAGGCGCATTTGGCTCTTGCTATATCCACAGAACTTCCGGGTGAAGCCTGTGGCTCCGTTTGCAATGAACTTCTTGGAGTGTTCCAGACCCTTAAGGGCCATCCACTCCAACCTGTGTTTGTCATTGCCATGTGCATTCAAAGCTGCCTTGACGGTGCTCTCAGAGAGTCCCACGAATGGCTCGGAGCCCACAAACAGCTGCTCCGAGCCCTTTCTGGCCAACTCATCAGCCTCCTCATTGCCCTGCACCCCTGCATGTCCCGGAACCCAGACCAGTCTGACTGTGTTCTTCCTGCCTAGTTTGTTGAGGATCTTAACACAGTTCAGGACCAACCAAGTAACACAAGTAACCAAGAAAAACAATATCTTTTTATAAGATTTAATATTCTGTGATGTAGTCGTAACCGTGGTGTGCTGGACACATTTTGCTTTGTCATGTTTACATGATTGTGGCGGTCAAAAGGTTAAGCTACCAGCAGATACTGTCACTTACTAAAAACAGTTGATCATTAACGTAGTGATGGCAATTTTCAATTATGTCTGGAATTGCAACAATTGACAGGTCAACAGTTTTACTTATAAATCGTACTCAAATATCTATGACATATTATTTGTGTGCATGGATGTTTGTCTTGGTCTGGGTGTTTCTATGTATAATATGTATGTATTTACAAAAAAAAAGTAAATATGTATGTTTATCCATTGTCTAGTACCCATATTACAAGCTCTGCTTAGTTTGGGCTAGATGGTGTTGTGTGTATGTGGTAGAATATTATTATTATTATTATTATAGCTTAGTATGAATCAGTGGGTGATCAGAATCATCCATAACCATTACTCAACGTTGAGTGTTGAATAATGGTAAAATCATAGCGGCGGGCTTGAGATTTTTTTTAAAGTGAAAACTTCTTTAGGCGCTTTGAGCACTTCTTGGGTGAACAAAAATCATGGAACTCGCGTCATCGTCACCGAACACTTTCCATTTTCAATTATTTTTGGTTTATAAAGAAGTGTTTATAGTCAAGGATTAAAGTTTTCACTTCTATCGGCAGTCCCCAAAGACTGCCACAAATTTATTTTCATGGGTCTTATGCAAACGAGCCGACGGATCGCCTGATGGTAAGGTATTACCTGCCGCCCATGGACCCACGCAACACCAGAGGAGTTGCAAGTGCGTTGACAGCCTTTTAAAAAGGAGTACGCTCTTTTCTTAAAGGTTTGTAGGTCGCATTAGCCTGGAAATATCGCAGCCCTCATTCCAGTTTTGTTGCGTGAGTTGATCAAAGATTTGAGACGTATTCAGTTGAGAGGCAGCTAAGTATTAGTTAGCGGTATTATTTATAAGTAAGGCTGTATGAAATTTAAAGGTAGTGTATCTTTACCGACTGCCATAGGCGACCATGATGATTATGAGAACAAGCAAGTGCGACTTTTTTATAGACTTTGTGTAATTTATACTTTCCAGTAATAAAATTATTTATATTTAATTTAATAAATGATGACTTCCCAATTTGTATTCTTAACACGCTTTTATTAGTTTCACTTGTATGTTTGTCTATGTAATCGACTCCTTTGAGCTCGATTTTGACTTCACCACTTCAAACAGTCAGATTTCATTTAAACGTTGTAGACTTATCGAGGACCGATGACAATACAATAATTTAAAAAAATATTAAAAATAAATAATAGTTTAAAAAAAAAACAAAAAAACACACGCTTTATTAAAAAAAAGAAACTAAAAAGTAGAAAATAATTTAATAATTTTAATGTAAAAAAGCGTGGGGTGCTTTCTAAGATATTTTAATAACCTCCACCCCACGCTTTTTTACATTAAAATTATTAAATTATTTTCTACTTTTTAGTTGTATGTGCTGTTGGTCTTTCAAAGATAAATAAATAAATAAATGGTAGCCCAATTTGATATAGATATAATCATTAAATTAAATCAGATATACTTACTTGTATATTTATCGCCGTCCAATTATATCAATGCATATATACTTAATTAATACACAACTTATTGTAATTTTATATTTATTTAAATTGTTTGATAAATAAAACGAAAGATATATTTTTTCAAAATGGTGTAATTATTCAAAATGTAACAATCCTATATTGATATGGCACTCGTGATTGTGGTCCTTCTAATATTAAAGTTAGTTAAAATCACTGTAGGAAAATATTCTTTATATACGACGACTAGCTGTTACCTGCGACTTCGTCCGCGTAGATTTTACCTAAAAAGTGTTTGTCTCCGCGGAACCCCATTTTTTTCTAAAATCAAAGTAGCCTAAGTTACTCCTTATAACATCAGCTATCTGCCAGTGAAAGTCCCGTCAAAATCGGTTCAGCCGTTTCGGAGATTATCCGGAACAAACAGACAGACAGACAGACAAAAATTTTAAAAATAGATATTTTCGTTTAGTACCTTATATACTTTTATATGCATTAAATAAAAAGCTGTTATTTTGACATTACAAACAGACACTTCAATTTTATTTATTTGTATAGATTGGGGTTCGAATCCCGTTCAATAATAAATCTGCATTTTAAACGACAATGCCTGCATTATTACAAACATTTTAACAACTGACACAAAGATCACTTATGGCCAGTTTCACAACTATCAAGGAAAAGTTATCCGAAAGATTAATCGCATGCTGTTTCACTCTTGTTAGGTTAAAGAAGAGAGATGACGGGACTTTTATCTGTCTCTATACAGATAAGTGTCATTTGGAGGTGGTGGGATAGGCCCATACTCGCTTGCTATCTTTAGGGATCCATTTTGTTGCAAGTTTGGCTTATTTGTATTTTGGGATTCGATGGATATATCTAGCCCAGTAGGTACCTACTATTCCCTTTTCTTAAAGACAACTTCCGCAGTAGGAATAATTACTGTGGTTATTCCCAGTTGCCCCCACTATCAACGCCACCACTGGTGACAAATGGGATTTCTTTCCATAAAATGTTCCATAAAATCCCATTTGTCACCCTTGGTGGCGTTGATAGTGGGGGCAACTGGGAATAACCCATTACTGTGTTGCAGTGGACTTTACGAATATTTAAACCAGAGGTTCCCAGACTTTTTTCTCATAGACCACTTTAAAAATTTAGCCGGTTCCGGTGGACCACTGCAGCTAAATAAGTTCATGCAAGTAAAAAATTTGATCAAATCTCTACGGACCGACTCATTTTTCAACCTACTACGGTAGGCTGGCTAACCTATTTTTTTTTTATTAGTTCAATTTTTTTTTATAAATTATTTAAAATTAAAAAAACATGGAATATGCAAGGTTTTCAGGTAACAGTCGCTGAGCTTGTGTCGGTGAAGTCAAGCCAACATTTTAGTTCTTCACTATCGAAAGCAAATAAATTTTCGTGGACCCCCGCTTACGAATTGTGCTCCCCCATTTTTTTGTCATGCCAACGTAGACCCCCGTCGAGTCTCCCGTGGACCCCTAGGGGTCTACCTGGACCACTTTGGGAACTAATGATTTAAACAGTTATCATAAAGAACACGCAGACTCGGAGCAACTATATGTGGAACATAATTGTTTGTCCTGTGTGGGAATCGAACCCACAACCATTGGCGCAGTGTCAGTGAGGCGACCACTTAAACCAGTACATCATCAATGCTATCTATGTACACTCTTCTGTATGCTGATAGAACAGGTAAGACTTTTACTAACCTCTGAGTCTTCTTCAGAGGTTAATGAAAACACTATGTGAGTCTGTGTGTCTGTCTGTTAGTGACAGGCATAACTCCGGAACCACTGGACCGATTGACCTGTAACTTGGTGTGCAGATATCTTATAGATAGTTTGGAGGATATAGATACGGATTGCAGTCAAAGATGCGTGCCTAGGAATCGAACTGGAGACCCCTACGTGGTAACCCAACGGTGTCCCTATAGGATATCAATAGTAATTCTAAAATAAATAAATGATTAGTATAATACTAGCTTTTGCGCGCGGCTCCGCCCGCGTGGTACCTACATCAATAAAAAGTATCCTATGTCCTTCACCAGCTTTTAAACTATATCTGTACCAAATTTCATCTAAATCGGGTGTGTGGTTTAGCTGTGAAAATGTAACAGACAGACAGACAGATAGACAGTTACTTTCGAACTTATAATATTAGTAAGGATTAACCTATTAATTGATCTGATACCAATGGTACTGTATATAAACATATTTTCCCACAGTCATTATTGAATTACAATTAATATATTCTAATCACTACTAAAAGCACATTGTTTTTGAGCTTATTTTAGAGAGCAAACTTGCAATATGGAGGTATCTGTTTTACTTTATTTTTTTAATTTATTCATTACAATTTTTACATTGTGTTGAATATTGAAAACTAATTATGTAACTTAAATAATATATTATGTCACTTAGTTAAAATGTCACATGTGTAAAATAAATAAAACCATTTTAATTGGCACATGTAAAAATTATATATACTTAATTGTAATAATATTTCATTTATATCATGAAAATAATCATCATTATTATAATCAAATATTATTATTAACTACAGTTTATCAATTATTATCTATTTAGTGTAACTCACGCAATACAACTGTCATAAAATTAAATTACTTTATACGGATTTTATCGTGATATTTGAAAAGCGATAAAAGCCGTAAGAAGTAGATTAATTTTAATGTTTAACATTCGCGTAAATATGAGACAATATTATAATGATTGCCTGTTTTACATACATTTGTATAAGTGTATTATCTATATAATACTTATTGAGTAGGTTTATCAAACACACCTACCTCTTATTTTTTATTATATGTTAAAAAAAAAACCTCCGTACTAGGGAGACTTTACAAACATTCAAACAACGGACACAGTACATTCAGACTCGTCACAACCATTTGTGGATCACACAAAGTTATGTCCCGTGTCTAGAGAATACAATCCCGAGCATGTTTTTCAATCAAAAATCCCGGGATCCCGGGATTAGACTATGACATAGTGTAATAACCACATTATGGTTTCTAATTGGTCTCAAATGAGTAAAAAACTTGAGTAATTTCTTAAAATGTTTGTAATATCGTTGCACAACACAAATCACAATATAGTAAGAAAAGGAAATATGTAGATAATACAAAAAAAAACTATAGTTTTGCAAGAAATCAAAAAGACAACACAAAAAACTATGTAGAATTTTGAAAATACAATCGCAGAAATATCAAAGCATCCAATGTTTGACTTCCAAGCCTGCTTCGTAGTTTATTGCCAACATAAGCAGCAGCTGAAAACGCTCGCTCAGGTTCTATGCTGGTTGGAGGAATAGACAATAGATACTTATATGCTATTTCTAAGTGATATCCACGAACTCCTCCATTTTCGAACAGGCTCATTTCACGTCTAATACTATTTGCCAACCCCGATTCATTTTGTACTTGTACTTCAGGATCTAGGGATCTCATACTCTTATCAATTTTTAGCTGTAATTTTTTTTTTTATGTCAATTGGGGTTGGGAGGTTTCTGGCCTTAGCTCATCATCTGTTTGTGATCCTGACCTTTCTTCTTCTGTGTCATCTCGGCTATTAAGTCTTTTAAATATTTTGTCGTTATGCAATGGCCCAATCATCCCCCTTTCCCCCATCCCGCTCCTCCTTTCCACGTCCTTTCCTAAAGGGTCGGCAACGCGCAAGTGATGCCTCTGGTGCTGCAGGCGTCCATAGGCTACGGTGACCACTTACCATCAAGTGGGCCGTATGCTTGTTTGCCACCTTAGTTGTATATAAAAAATTAAAAAATACTATTAATATAATCTAGGCAAGGTTATTGTCAAGGCGCAACGGACTACGGAATGCAAACTAGACCTGTTTGTGGCAATCTTGAAAATCCCGAGATTAGCCAAGTACAGTCCCGGGATTTTCGAGGCCAGAAAACGGCCGGGATCCCGGGATTGTATTCTCTAACCGTGTCCCCACACTCGAACTCACAAGTCACAACACTCGGCACAATGGCAGTGACGAGGCAACCACTTAAACCACTACGTCATCCGTGCAGTCATCGTCGTCCTGACAGAGATATAAACAATTATAACAATAATATAAATAATTATAACAATAATATAACTAATTTTGCCGGCCTCGGTGGCGTAGTGGTTAGTGTAACCGACTGCCACGCCTGAGGTCGCGGGTTCGATTCCCGCGCAAGTCAAACATTTGTGTGCATGAACATGGATGTTTGTCTTGGTCTGGGTGTTTCTATGTATAATATGTATGTATTTACAAAAAGAAAGTATATATGTATGTTTATCCATTGTCTAGTACCCATAGTACAAGCTCTGCTTAGTTTGGGCTAGATGGTGTTGTGTGTATGTGGTAGAATATTATTATATATTATTATAATTATAACAATAATACAAACAAATACCACCATATTACATTAATAATAAAATATAAGTACTTATAATAATAGACTAGTATATCACTCCTAACAACAAACGTGAGGCAAAATATAAACAAATTATATATTCTATTTTTATATTGCTTTGATATTACTTGTATACACATTATACAGATAAAATGTTTGAGAAGAAATTCAGTTAAATAAATGATTAAGTATATTACTATTCATTGAAATTAAACTACTATATACGGATTTTATCGCGTTGTTTATTTGACACTGTTACAAAATTTTTTGAAAAACTGTTACACTACTATAATCACTATTAAACTGTACAATTTTTTTTTTTTTTAAACTTTGAAAAAAAAAAAAAAACTTTTTTTTTTAAATTTGTAAAGTTTAATAGTGATTATAGTAGTGTAACAGTTTTTCAAAAAATTTTGTAACAGTGTCAAATAAACAACGCGATAAAATCCGTATATAGTAGTTTAATTTCAATGAATAACATTCGCGTAAACAGAAGACAATATTATATATTACTATTATTATAAAAAAATGGCCTCTAATTCTGCACAAACATCCACAATCTCACTCAGACAGATTTCACCCCAATCGCACACATCATTCTCTATCTCACTTCCATATAGAAGCGAGACTGGGACGGCGAATCGCTCCAAAGCTCGGGCGAATAGAGTTCTGTAGGATGAATGCGCGAGCGATGCATTTCAAGTGCACTTCGACTGCAAATTTGCAGTTTGAATGCAGTTAGTACGAATGTAATGAAACAGCAAATCAGCCGTGCAGCCCGATTGCAGTCGGTGTGCAGTTGGCGTGCAGTTCCACCGACTGTTCTTTCTACGTGCAGTTCAAATGCAGTTGAACCAACTGCATTAAGAGTGCTATAAAACTTCATGGTACCAATGTTAGTATTCGAAGAAATACAGAGCAGTGATATAGTTCTATTTGAACTGCACGTCGACCTTGCAGCTAGCTCTCAGTCAAACTGCACACGACTGCAATCGGGCTGCACGGTTATAGGTCGTACTAACTGCATTCAAACTGCAAATTTGCAATGCAGTTGAAATGCAGTCCGTCTGTCTAGAGCCATAGATTGTGAAAAGGAACACCGTGGTAGGTTTAGTCGGTATTATCGGGATGTCGTCATCTTTCCCCGAGTGAGACCGACATATGACTCCGCCCGCCCCCGCGGAGGGGCAGGCGTTAATGCATTCACCCGCGTAAAAAACGGCGAATAGTTGTGCTATTTTGTGTTTTTTTATTGAATTAAGTTCTTATTTACACTAATATTATAAATGAAAAATTTTGGTATTTTTGTAATGAATTACGTCAAGAACATCTGGACCGATTATAAAAATTCTTTGACCATTAGAAAGATTCTTTATCCAGAAGTAAAAGCTACACTAGGTTTTGTGCCGCCGCTTTGCTCGCGTAAGAGTAGATTAGGTTACGTTAATAACAGTACTTCTTTTTTGTAAAATAAAATATAGCCTATGTTACTCGGTGATACTGATAATATAGCTTTCTAATAGTGAAAGAATTTTTAAAATTAATAGTTTTTGAGTTAAAACCTTACAAAAAAACAAACAAAAAATCTTATCTTTCCTCTTCATAATATTAGTATATATAAAAAATGTCACGCTACGAGCCACGAGACCCGAACATTAATTATAAACGTGGGTGGAACCACAGGGGATAGCTAGTATGATATCCCATCGTCTGTCATTTTATAGACACAATAAAAAGTCTATAGTTATGTATCTCCTGGAGATTGAGTAACGGGTAATAAAAATTTTACTAGTGTATTTCATCTGTATATTGTATATACCAAGCTTCTGCAGAGATATGCTTTAATTGACTATTGTTGTATATTGTATGTAATATATAAAATTATATACTTTTATATATTGGCACTGTTATGTAGAGGTATATGTTGCTAATTATTAAAATACTACGGGAATTAATTGAGTTTAAAACTGATATTACTTGAACAAAACTTTTAGAGTAGTAGAGCCTCGCTGATTTAAGCACGAATGGGCCCACTCGACCGGTAAAGGACTACCCTCTCACAGAATATCGACGTGAAATACCAGTATTCCTACTGTTGTGTTTCGTTCGGTGAGTGAGAGTGCCGGAGGCTCAATCACCCTCTTTCCCCCTTCCCGCTCCTTCTCCTTCCCACTTCTTTTCCTAAAGGGTCGGCAACGCGCAAGCGATGCCTCTGGTATTGCAGGCGTCCATAGGCTACGGTGACCACTTACCATCAGGTGGGCCGTATGCTTGTTTGCCATCTTAGAAGTATAAAAAAAAATGTAAGTTTGCCATCATCTCTGCCGAAAGACGTCCACTGCTGGACATAGACCTCAAGGTTTTCCACACAGATCGGTCTTGAGCCACCCAACCGCATTCCGCGACCCTTACCAGGTCTTCGAAGTCCTTGTGGAAGTCTACTGCTGCGTCTAAGTATCCAGTACTTGGCTAAAAATCGAACTAAGAAACAAGGGCTTCCAAAACAGGAGATTTTTTAAAAATTTAACAAGTTAACGCATGTTGAACTGGTGTGATTTGCCAACTGAATTAGCAAAGCACATCGTGCGTATATGTATGTAGTATATCCGGCGCAGGCAATTTGTATGATTCCGCGTTTTACAAACGGCGTCGTCCGTTTAAAAACGCTCGCTGTTTTAAAATATGCCGAAGGCAAAATGTAAATTACCTTGTCACTTTATAATATGCCACAACATTTGATAGACAATTCAACAGCATAACGAGCACCTATACGCCTGAAATCACTGCATTCCATCTCGGAAGGGTTAGGTTATGTTAGGTTCTTTCTGAAACCCACGCAAAAGTAGGAGCCCCGCGAAGCGGGCCTTCGTCGATGATCACCCTACTATAACAATCAGCGAGCGTTTTTAAACGGACAACGGCGATTTTAAAACGCGGAATCATACAAATTGCCTGCTACAGATATACTACATACATATACACACGAAGTGCTTTACTAATTTAAAACGCGGAATCGTCACGACGCTGTTTGTAAAACGCGGAATCATACAAATTACCTGCGACAGATATACTACATACATATACACACGAAGTGCTTTACTAATTTAAAACGCGGAATCGTCACGACGCTGTTTGTAAAACGCGGAATCATACAAATTGCCTGCGACAGATATACTACATACATATACACACGAAGTGCTTTACTAATTTAAAACGCGGAATCAAACAAATTGCCTGCGACAGATATACTACATACATATACACACGAAGTGCTTTACTAATTTAAAACGCGGAATCGTCACGACGCTGTTTGTAAAACGCGGAATCATACAAATTGCCTGCGACAGATATACTACATACATATACACACGAAGTGCTTTACTAATTTAAAACGCGGAATCGTCACGACGCTGTTTGTAAAACGCGGAATCATACAAATTGCCTGCGACAGATATACTACATACATATACACACGAAGTGCTTTACTAATTTAAAACGCGGAATCGTCACGACGCTGTTTGTAAAACGCGGAATCATACAAATTGCCTGCGACAGATATACTACATACATATACACACGAAGTGCTTTACTAATTTAAAACGCGGAATCGTCACGACGCTGTTTGTAAAACGCGGAATCATACAAATTGCCTGTGACAGATATACTACATACATATACACACGAAGTGCTTTACTAATTTAAAACGCAGAATCGTCACGACGCTGTTTGTAAAACGCGGCATCGTACAAATTGCCTGCGACAGATATACTACATACATATACACACGAAGTGCTTTACTAATTTAAAACGCGGAATCGTCACGACGCTGTTTGTAAAACGCGGAATCATACAAATTGCCTGCGACAGATATACTACATACATATACACACGAAGTGCTTTACTAATTTAAAACGCGGAATCGTCACGACGCTGTTTGTAAAACGCGGAATCATACAAATTGCCTGCGACAGATATACTACATACATATACACACGAAGTGCTTTACTAATTTAAAACGCAGAATCGTCACGACGCTGTTTGTAAAACGCGGCATCGTACAAATTGCCTGCGACATATCTACCATGTACCTCTGGCGCTGGTCTGATTGTCTGGTCGACCGATGCACGAAGGTAGAATGGAAAAAAGACCCATCTTTAAGCAAGTAAGTACAAGCCAGCGATTGTCAAGCAATATCAGCCCAACTTTTAGTTAAAAGCGATCAGTGCGTTTTTAAAGCGGTTGGTACATTAAAATACTCTTATATAATATATTATATTCAAGCTTTTTATTTGGTTTACCGGGACAAACCCGTAAGGAAACGAATAGGTTGATATAGCTGCCAGCCAGGTACCATACAAATGTTCCATCAATATTAAGGAAACGTACCCATACTTCGTGACCCGTTCAGAGGATAGGAGGCTGTCTTCAACATACTACACTTGGTCACTGGAGCGGAAGGTAGGTTTTTGTTACGTAGGCAATGGTGCCAATTCTGTTGTCACAAAATTCTCTAAACTTAACTAAAAATCACAAAAATTTTTTTAGTCCTGTTACTTTTAACGATTTCAGAATACGAAATGTTATTTGAGAGGACTAAACTAAATTTTAGTGATTTTTAGTTAAGCTTAGAGAATTTTGCGACAGTAGAATTGGCACCAATATCTTCTAGGAAAATCATGAGCTTTGTGTTTGCAAAGCGGTTCATATAGTATGGGTAAGTTGCCTAAGCTTCGTTCACATCTACAGACATCGTAGTGGCAGACACGAAACAGCACAGACAAGAATATTATTACATACATTTTTGTTGTCTTTTTTTCCGGACCTTTTACGAACAGCTGATGTCAGTTCCATCGTATTTCCATCGAACATATTCCTAAACACATACATACATTTTCTAAGGGCGTATTTACATATACCGAGCATGATCGGATTGTGACAATGGACCGTCACTGTCCGTTAGAAAGTTTTGTCTATGCCAGCACGTGTCTGCCTTTTGTACGTGACGTGTCGGCCCCGTTACGTGCTGGACACACTATGGTAGATGCGAATGAAGCTTTAGACCTCATCCTATTAGAATGCGATTATCGCGCGAATTTGATGCGGTTATTACACATTATTATTACTCTAATAAGAATCGTGGAAAAATTGGAGGCGAGGATCTCAAGATCGGTCTGCGTGGAAAGCTTTAGGGAGGCCAACGTCATCAGTCGATGATGACGACACTGACATACAAGAACCGGATCTCTGAGGTTAGGGTAGAGAGTCGAGATTTGGGGACAAGACTTGTCTATAACTGGTCCCGGAAGGTGCTCTCGGGCACTGGAAGGTACCGCGGCTCCCACTGTTTTAAACTAGCGGTTGGTGTATGGGAACGCTATATCATAAACTGGACTAGTCGTAGAGAGGGGATGATGATGATGACACATACACGCGATAGTAAGCATCAGGTGTTCGAGTAGTATGCTCGCATCATTGTAAGCGGCAGTAGCCCATTTGTAGATCAGACAAATTTAACCCATGGGTATCAAACCCAAAACCCTCAGCGTACAAGCAGCGGCAAGGTGACTACTCAAACTATTACGCTATCTTTGCTCGAATGTCTTAACATTGACTATGTTAACACATTCGAATTTAAATCGATCGCGAATTCGTATGAACATTTGCGCGAATATTCGATGTTCGCATAATCACATTCTATTAAGACAACGCGTACGGCTTTCTGTATCTATGTAATCTGTGACGTAGCTTTTCAATATGGTAAGCTCGGATATTGGGCTTTTAAAGGTGCTGATAGACTTGAGCATTTACTTGTAACAGAACATCGATCCTTTGTTTTTAAATTGTCGAACTGAACAACGAACAGAACCAAGCATAGAGACAAACATCGCTACGAACATTTTCACGATCATTCTAGCGGATAGAGTGTCCGCTAGAATGATCGTGAAAATGTTCGTCAATGCTCGTCAAAAAAATATTCTTCACAAAGATGTCAAATTCTTGAAGATAGATTCTTGTCGAAGATGTCAAGCTCGAAGCAAATTTATTGTCCTTTCGCTAGAATGCTCGCTAAAACTCTCCCATTTATTTTCCTGTAATGTAACATTCGCTAGAGTGTTCATTACAAGTGATTGCTCAAGTCTATTAGCACCATAAGATACCTGGTCGAATGTGTGAGCTTTTTTAATAATCATTCATGCTGCGACAAACGCTCAAACAAACACGATCTCTTATATCTAATGAGATTATTCTATTAGTAATTAGTATAACAATTTAGATACTTGGTGCATTACGTCATCACCGTATTCTAAAGTGGGATGAGAGGCTATCGATAGATTCGATCGAGATTTCGGACTTGCTTCTCTCGACTAAAAATCGTCTCGAGTACTTTGATCTTGGTTCTGGCTTAAGACACTGAAATTTAGCCGGGACAGGCTTTACGTGTTGTTTACTATCGATGTTTGACCTTAAAAACTAATATCAATATCGATAGTACTATAGATACTATAGTTGTTTTTAAAGTCACGATAGTATCAATAGTTCTTCCATCGGCGCAGCAACACTAATAACAGATCACCCGGTACCGAAATTAAAATTCAAAAATAATATTTAAATTTTCAATTGATATGGAGCTTTCCTTTCCAAAAAGAATAAAATATTTTGTCGTATCTCATCTATTATAGATGTCCGAGTCACGACGAGTCCGAGTCGTATCAAGAGGTTAAAAGGAAAGCAGAAGACAAAGATATGTATGGTGATCGCTCTACTGACAAGAGATATGATTTTAAATCAAAGAAAAAGATTGCAATGCATTCTTCACTATATGATCTTAACTCTCTTTGACTTTGTATCCAACGTCGTCATAATCGGGTAATGCACCAAGCACCTGAATTATGTTCTATAACCGTCATTGGGTCCTTAATAAGAGTTTGATAGCGTAAGTAAAAGATATTCTACAGTAATTACTAGTAAAATAACTACGTTCAGTCATTTCCAACCCAGTGTATAAAGTAAGGGATTTTTGACCGAGAGATTGTTGGTTTGCGTCCTACTTACTCATTACACATGGGATCTTACCTCTCACGTCTCATGGTGGAGGAGAGAGTGGCTAAACGCATATTTTATTCGGAACTACCGAAAGGCAAACGAAAGCCGGGTGGCTAATTTCTACGCTACAAAGATGTGCATAAACGCCATATGAAAACATGTGATATTGAGCCCTCAAAATGGGAAACGCTAGCCGCCACCCGCTCTGACTGGAGAGCTTAGTTAAAACCAAGGTTTTTTAATTTGAGGAGTGACGTCGGCCCGAGCTTGACTCTAGACGCGACGAACTGAAAGCCCGACCACTTGTAGCGATCAGTTACAACGGACATTCTTTCACAATATTGGCTACAGCAGTCAATTGAAGACACATCAACGACAACTTTCTCCACGGAGATGAAGCAGCCGCCGTTACCGAAATCGGTCGGGAGGTATCATCATCATCACCCATTGTTCTACCGTCTAGAACTTCTTACACAAGCATTCTAGCTTAGGTGGAGGAATTGACAAGAATACTAATAATTCGAAAGCATCATTATTTGATGTGAAACTTGGACACTGACACAAAAAGAGGAGAATCGACTCTTGATAACCGAGAGAAAGATCTTACAGAAGATTTTAGGTCCCTGTGCAGAGACCCGATGAAAGCTGACGGATCTGTAAGAATACCGAAATACAAGATCTGGTAACGGTCCCAAATATAATCGGGGAAATGAAAGCGCACCGACTTCACTGTCTTCGTCACGTTGAAAGAATAGGAGAGGATCGTGAAGTTAAAAGAGCCTATTTGGGCAGACAGACAGTGAATTTGGCAAGATTTCACGTCGCGCTCTTCAGTGACAATTGCGAGCGATGTCTTTTTTCGTATGACATGCAATGAGATTGTCAGTCCGGTCGCTATCTGTTTGTCTGCCTAACTTCTCTTTTGTTATCACTTCGTTTTAAATATTGATTCTCCAATTTAAATATGATTTGTGACTTTTGCTCGCAGCTTTGTTCGCGTTTACCTAGATTTTATCAATAAATTTCTATCTTTCGAGAACAGTACTTTTTTTGAATGAAAGGCATGTCTGTAGCCCTGACAACGTGTATGCGACATTTCATTATGATCGGTGGAGAAGTTAAAGCGTGTAAGGGTAACAAACAAAATCACATTCGTACTTATAATATTAGTCAGAATTATAATGTGATCAATACACACGTAAGGGTCAGCGCCGACGGACGGAGTGGGGGCGAAGAGATTAATTCAGTAACAATTTAAATTCAACCTAAAGTGCTTCAGAATACGACTGTCTTCGGTACAACGAAATAAAATGACGGCGTGCGACTCAAAGCGCGGACATTTTATTTCGTTGTATTAAATACAGTCGTATTCTGAAGCACTTTAGGTTGAATTTAAATTGTTACTGAATTAATTTCTTTGCCGCCACTCCGTCCGTCGGCGCTGACCCTAACTTGACAGTTCTCAGTTACTGTCGATAAAGCACTTCCCTTCAAAGCAAGTCTGTCAAAAGTCTACATGTGTATACATATAATTCACGCACACTATTTCGCGAATGCCTCTTAGTGTGTATTTGCCATTTATCGATTCGATTGACGCATAGGTCAAGACTTAACACAAGTATAGCTTGAGGTATTAAGATATAAATACACTGGGATGACTGAACGTCGCTATTTAACTTTTAAGTACTATGATTCACTAATATCCAAATATTTATTCCAAATAGATTTATGGCTTGCTATTACCACATAAGAAAGTTGTGACACAAATTAATGTATGTTTAATTTTTGTTTAATTCTTTAATTTGTTTTTAAGCTATTATGTTAAATTCTATGGGCGAATGCCCGAAATAAACGATTATTATTATTATATAGTACTGGATGATCGGTGCTTTACACCGTGGTGAAATAAACGCACACAAGCGAACCTACGTTCAGTGGTCTAGGATCAACATTGCTCAATATTGTTCTGCCATCATAAGAAAAAAAGACGTATCCACCAGTATATTTATATTTAACGTAAAATTACTGACAGATGCGTCTTTTTTACTGATTCCAAATACGTAAATAATTCATATTTGGAAGAAAAAGAAATATAAGTACGTCTCTACTGCTCGGTATTTTTTGGAATAAAGAAACCGGATATCAGTGATAATATTAAATAATATCAAACAGTGAGCTCTAGCGATATGCCGAAGTGCACAGGAATAATTTAAAAAGTTTTTAAAATAGATCCGAAGAGTTTCTAGAAATGTCTTTGTATTTTAGATAATTTTAACAATTCAACGAGATTCATCAAAATTTTGTATCTTCAAATTCCACAACCGACAAATAGTACGGTTTTCATAAAACTGGTATTTAAATACCTGTTCTACGAAAACCGGAATTACGCAATATTATAATAACCGAATTAAAGATATAAATAATACCGCATACAGTCTATCAATACCACAAAATCTATTCTATTGATCAGTATTTTTATAAATACAGCTCAGTCAGCACTCTTCACTTATTATCGGTATTGAACATCACCAAGATTAAGATACCGATCTTAATCTTGGTGATGTTCAATACCGATTATAAGTAACGACTTAGTTCAATTCATGTTTAGAATTGAGGCAAAAGTAATTCGTAAAATACTGATTACAGCTTGTCAATATAAAACCCGGTTTTTGTAACACATACCAACACAAAAATAATAATAGGCATGATGACAGGGTTAAAAATAAGTGATTCTAATTAGGCCATATTCTAGATTATAAAAATATATTGGACACCTATGTTTTGTTTTAACAAAACAATTAAAATTTACTAAGATATAACGCATTAAAATTCGAGAGAGGAGGCTTGTGACGTCACGCTTTTGTAAAATTTCTACCTACAAGTGACGGTACACGAAATTTAAACGCGTTGTATTATCGTTGTTATTAGTTGTCGGAGAAAAGAAAAATACATGTCCAATATTTATTTGCTAATCTAAAAGACAGAGTACTAAAGATTTTTTGTCATCATGCCTGCATTAGCAACGGTCAATCAAATTACTTGACATGTTTAATTTTGACACATCATCACCGCCTTCCAGAAATCGGTATCGTGACCGTTTTAATTCTGTCAAATTTCTTCCTAAATCATATTAAAACGTAACTGTCAAAATTACCCAAAAAAACCATCTTATTCTATAGGACATTTTGTTACTTACACACAAAGGGCACTATGCTACACAGCCGAGTTTTTTTTGATGTAGCGACACTATCAGACGTGTTTATTCTTCATTGAGTTGCCAGTTTTCCGCCGCCGGAAGTTGCCCATTTGCCGCAGTATCTGCGTGTTCTCATCTTCGACTTCGCGGTCCATACCGGAAGTGCCCGGTATTTGGCCGAACAGTTTTAATTTTGTTGGTAAGTATATTAGTCCTAGTAACGTTATTACTGAAAAACAAAATTATAATTAATAAGATGACCGCCTTTTTAGACCCGTAAAATAAATTTGCGATTATGTAATCGCGAATAATAAAATAAAATTATTATATTAATAATAAAATTTTACGTGAATATATAAAGTTTTGAACTTACTATTTAAAACGCAGGGGAACACGACGTAGAAGTTCAGGTCTGTCGAGTGAAAATAAAATGCTTCACTGAAGTACAATATTATCGTCAACGTTAGAGACCAATATCCCATCGAGACCACTCTGAAAACAAATAAAATACGTTATATATCAACATCTCCCACTGATAAGAGATCCGTGCCCAGCAGTGGGACAGTTTAACACAGGGCTCATATTATATATACTACCTTTTCCTAAATACAGACCCAGCTAAGGAAGGCGAGCGTATCTTAGCCAAACACGCTTAGCTCACGAATGTATGGAAATTTTGTTGTGTGTATGATTTACTGAAGGCGCGAATTCGGCTGGACTCGATAAACATTAGTGAGATTTTAAATTGATTTTCCATATCCAAAAATGATAGTTCCTAATCTTTTTCAGCAGTAATAGCTGAATGAAATTTATTTAAATCACATTTTATTACTATAGAACTATAATTAGACATTTGTCGTACATAAAATACTGTCACAAATTTATTTAATGCTGACTATACATCGTTGACACAACAACGAACGCAAGAGAACGTGCATTGTCTAATGGCGAAACTAACGAATTTAACCATAAAAACCACTCGCCATCATTAACCTACCTTTGTTTTGGCTGCAGGTAACCAGCATTAGTAGTATAACATATTATTGACTACGGATAATTATTTGATTCTCTGTATAAATAATTCCTGAATCTTAAAGGGATAATACAAACATCGGAGACATCGCTACGATCGTATCTATCCGAAACTTCGGGCCGAACGAAAAACCTACAAAGAGGTTTCTTCTGCTTTGATTCTTTCAAAATTAAATCACTCCGTTGTTCGGACTACTATATGAAACTGCTTCGAACGAATGTTTGAAACACTTTACTAAGTTAAAGAAGAAATTGAAAGCAAATTTCAAAATAAATGTGTTTTACGATACGAACAGTCGCGTCGGCCTGAAACTTTTGCATCTACGTTTCATGGTAGGTTAGATTCGGGACAACCATTTGGGGATCACACTCATTCTTGTCTCGTTCGTGATTTGAACACGCAACACTTGGCGTAGTGGTATCGTGATTTGAACACGCAACACTTGGCGTAGTGGTATCGTGATTTGAACACGCAACACTTGGCGTAGTGGTATCGCCATTACCACTACGCCAAGTGTTGCGTGCCACTTCAACCTGTTGGAAGCTGGAAAGTAAGTAGAGTCTAAGACCATATGAAGTTTTAAAGGACACTCACGGTCTATAATGTATGTACAGAGTACAATGTATGAGTGCTAAAGCTTTTAACACTGAATACATGCCCAGCATCCGGGATATCGTGAAGTCACCTGAAAACAATGTTACAAGAATTTATCAACTATGCATTGATTGAAATTAAACTACTAACCTAACTTCCTAACTAATATTATAAAAGCGAAAATGGGTTTGTTTGTTTGTTACCTTTTCACGCTTAAACCACTGAACCGCTCATCCTGAAATTTTGCATATACTTATTTTTATTAATTTTACGTTACGTTATATCCATACGTTGATAGGTGTACAGAAACGGACATAGGCTACCTTTCATCCCGAAAAAAATTACTGTTACCGAAGAAAACAACAAAAACGTTCTTATGATAATAGATGGCGCCACGTGTCTTTCAAATCATGATTGAATTATATTATTACAAGCTGAGTACAACCCGAATTGATGGTCAAATTCTAAATTAACGCGAGCGAAGCCCCGGGCAAAATCTAGTAGGTATACTATATTCGGGTACTTTGAAATAACTACAATGGAACATTGAGACAACTACCATCTTGGTCTCCCCGTGACCATGGCTGCTGAAAAGCAACCGAAACGTCGGGGAAAGTGTAAACATAAATATAAATAGTATAGTGATAGTATAAATAGTTTTAATAGTTTCAATAATTTAATTAGCTTAAAAATGAGTAAAGTTTAATAGTAATAGTAGTGTAACAGTTTCTAAATTTTGTAATAAAGTGTCAAATAAACAACGCGACAAAATCCGTATATAGTAGTTTAATTTCAATGAATAACATTCGCGTAAACAGACGACAATTATAACTATGCATTGAGGCAATAATTTGTTTATTTCTTCTTATCAGCTAGTATATATATTTACATATAACTAGATGTTCCCGCGGTTTCACTCGCGGTTATTGTTACTGCGCCGCCCCCGTGGGTCGTAGAATGATGTTATATAGCCTATAGCCTTCCTCGATAAATAGGCTATCCAACACAACAACTTTATATTATTAGTATAGATTATAATTTTGCCCGCGGCTTTGCTCGCCTAAGTGTACGTTGTATATATGGTATATTAGAAAATCAGACTCATAATATTCAACACACTGTGAAGAGCACATGTTTCAAATAAAATAATAACTCCCAATGGGCCGGGTATTATTCTAATGTAATATACTAGAAAAATACCTGTGTTAAGAGAAACATAACCGCTTACCACCGATAGCTTGGACACAGCTCGCAATTCAGGTGAGTTTTCATAGATTTTATATTTTAAATGTTTTTTTTTATAATTATACAGTATGTAAGTATAAAAAACTCTGTCTGATCCATTAAGGGCTTGTTTCTCTCTTAAAAACATGCTACGAAAAATAATAAAAAAATCTATATCATCGTAAAACGTCTTCATAATATTTTTAAGTACAGCATTTTTACCCTTAAATTACTGAAATTTCGCACAGTCTAGCAACACTCCACTAAACTTGACAAGGATGCGGAGCGTTGGCGTACTTTTGGCGGCATTTTTCTAAGGCGTAGATATGTAGGCGCGGCATCGGCGAACCTTTATGATCTTTAATGATACCTAGGTAATCATAATAAGTTGTCGGTGTTGCCATGGGTAATCAATCTATTAAGTAACATATTATACTTACTAATATTATAAATTCGAAAGTAACTCTGTCTGTCTATCTATCTGTCTGTCTGTCTATCTGTCTGTCTGTCTGTCTGTTACTTTTTCACGGCTAAACCACTCAACCGATTTAGATGAAATTTGGTACAGATATAGTTTAAAACCTGGGGAAGGAGATAGACTACTTTTTGTTCAAGTAGGTGGGTATCACGCGGGCGGAGCCGCGCGCAAAAGCTAGTAATATTATAAATTCGAAAGTAACTCTGTCTATCTGTCTGTCTGTTACCTTTTCACGGCTAAACCACTCAAGTGATTTAGTTTAAATTTGGCACAGATATTGTTTAAAACCTGAGGAAGGACATAGGCTACTTTTTATTGATGTAGGTACCGCGCGGGGGGTGCCGCGCGCAAAAGCTAGTTTTAAATAAATTAAATTGCCTGTGGTAATTTTTTTGATTGATTTTTATAAAAGGATGTCACTTACATACTTATAATAAGCTACTTTATAACACCTTTAAGGATCGGACAGGGTTTATTATACACACTGCATATTTAAAAACATAACTTATTGATAAATTAATTATAGAGAATAATAAAGTTTATTTGCAACCATCATGTATCATACAATATACATCATAATGTGGCACCGTTTCCTGGACTAACTAACAACCTGAGTTCTAAGGAACAGTGTCTTCTCCATATCTTAGTTCTAAGACACACATTTATGTTATTTATAGAAAAAAATGTTATTAAGGTCGGCATAGAAGTAAATTTATGGACCTCTGACTCCTAAACTAGGGTAGACCTGTATCTTAGGTAGCAGAAAGATAGTCTACTATATATGCAATCTAAAGTCTAAGTAACAATCTACTACTTGAACTTAATTCCTATGCTTATTACTACTTATTTACTTCAGGTGATATTCTTGCTTATACTTCAGGTTTTGTACGCTTCAATGCAAGACATAGATGGACATATTCATATGTTTACAAATAAAGATTTCTGATTTCTTATGGTTACACTAATTTTAAAATTGAAATTAAACTACTTTATATGAATTTTATACATACACTAGAGCTGTCCCGACAGACGTTGTCCAGTATACACGAAAAAAAATATAAAAAGCCAAATCTAAACCATTCTCGAATCCACTTGAACACACACAAAAAGTTTCATCAAATGCGGTCCAGCCGTTTAGGAGGAGTTCAGTGACATACACACGTACACTAGAATTATATATATAAAGATAGATTTACGCCTGTTTCCCAGAGGGATAGGCAAAGACTAAGGATTTACATTTGCTACAATACTGACACACTTCTCTGGCTTCATTCACTTTCATCACATTCCTCATACAGACTCACTGGTTTATAACATTGTTTATTAACAAAAATTGTTTAGATTTAAATTTACACTGACCCCGAGTTTTTGGTTGCTTTTCAGAAGCCATGTTCACAGGACACAGACAATTTAAATACTTATAATTGGTTTTAATTATTTTAAATAGGGTAATTATGCTGGTTTGGACATGTAGTAAGAATGGACGAGGAAAGGCTGACTAAGAAAGTTTATAAGGCTAGTGTGAATGGAACAGTCGCAAGAGGAAAACCTAGGCGAATGTTTCTCGATCAGATCGGAGGGGTTCTGGACAAAGGCCAGGTTAAGAGCTCCTTGAACCGACGGGTGTGTATGAGGAATGTGATGAAAGTGAATGAAGCCAGAGAAGTGTGTCAGGATCGTAGCAAATGGAAATGCGTAATCTCTGCCTACCCCTCTGGGAAACAGGCGTGAATCTATGTATATACGTATGTAAATAGGTAAAATAGCATTAAAGGTCCAGTAGTAGTGTAATAAACAACACAATAAAATCTGTATAAAGTAGTTTAATTTCAATATTTCAGGGCGTTCTCAATAATTGTATGGAGACCAAACTAGGCAATGAAGGCACCAATATACACGCTGTTTAGGTCAGTCCTAAGCATAGCTGATGAATAGTGAGGCTGATACACCACATGTGTGTCCTAATTTAGTCAATAATAGCTGATGGAAGAACATACATAACTTTTTACTGCTTCACAACAAACACATGTGAGCAATATTAGGCTCATTTCTAGATATCTTTAATTTTAATGTTATTTTTTTAACTCAGTGATTACTTGTAAAGTCTGGTACTTACCATCTAAATGCTCGCTATCCCCATTATTGTTTAAAAATGACCTCCCTTCTATATATGAGCGACCAGCGGTCCCCAAATCCATAAAAGCGACGAACGCAATCCAACCGCGAAATGCGTACAACACTTTATTTTGCACAGCCATAATAAATAATATATAAAACTATTAAACACACACCAGTTCCGGTATCCACTTTCGACCTAAATAGAGCACTAATTATAGATTTAAAAGTTACAAAAGATTTATAGTATCATCAGCTGTTTATTAATTAATTTAATTTAATTTAATTAGCTAAGCGTGGTGACTTATTTTTAAACAATCGCGTGTTTGTTACAGCGTGCTTCGCATTGCGGTATTTTACCTGCATTATAGTTTTTCATATACATTTTATAAATAGGTTTCAAAATAACTTAGCACAGGTGTTTCGCGCAGAATCGGTTTCTGTCAACTGTCTGTCAATAATGTATTGACAGGTTAGTGTACAGTGTTGCCGAGATTATGCGTTTTCTACCAAAATTGTTATGGGACCCGCCCATGTTGCACACAGACCTAACCAAAAAGGTAACAACAATCTACCTAAGTAAATATATTTGCCATACTACACTTACTTCATCAAGCAAGACGAATTAGAAGCTTCTGCACTGATAAAAATTACTAACGTCCTGAATGTAATCCTATGATTCGTAGTAGGAAGTTCAATATAAATACAGGTAGTTTAAATCAAATAATTTTATACTATGTCCGTGATACCATTGCCTAACACAATATTATTTTAGATGTTTGTATTAGGTATTAGTTTTAGAATTTTATGTGAAACTTATGTAAAATTTTTATTATTATTACTTAAAAGCACCAACTTAAGTTTTTGCTAAATGTCTACATAATTATTTTTTTATGTTATTTATTTCATCACTTGGTCAGAATCCTGTGAATGCGTTTGAATCCTCCCTTTTTATAAGTTATGTGAAAAATTAAGAGAGTAGTTTTCTTAATTTTAGTTAAAATATTACCGAAATTCTTAAATTGAAATTGAGCAGATTGCCTCATTTTGAAATGCAATACATTCTTATATACAGAATAAGATACAAGTTATCGCTTGGTATATGCCTGAATTTCATGATTTAACGAGAACAATTAAACATTAACCGCATTATTATTTTGTATCCCAATGTAAAATCTCATTTATTATGCTCTCTACGCTCACTGTTGAATAGACTATGTAGTGATATTTAACATTTAATCACAATATAGTTTATCCATTTAAGGACTACATGCCACAAACATTTACATAAATACACAAAACTTATAAAATCCCTGTATTATTATTATTTAACTAGTTGACTTCATTACTCAGTCAATATATTGATAAAACTGATTTAATATAGATGCTAATTTTGTGACATATATTTCACTTTAGAGTCCAATTAGTCGTACAAAACTCGAAAAATTAAATAGGTTCACTCTATCCGAAAATTGCCATACAAAATAATGTCACGTTATCCGCTCGAAGCTGGTCACAAAATACCTAAATATATCGTCGCCATATTGGTATTGTCAAAAACTTCGGGATATATCGGTGCCGATGAAAAAATGGTTTCAAGTCTTTTAATTAACGAGTTTATAGTTTTCAAGTGATCTAGAAGGACCAGCGGTGACTTTAGATGTTACGTTTGTCGTATGAGTTGTGTTATTCGGTTCTTAAATGATGTTTTCCATGGAGAAATGTTTGGGCCGTAGTGGTAATGGAACGGCGGAGGGTGCTGATCTTTTCGCCGGCGGTGGCGAAGGGTTGGGCAAAGAGGGAGTGGCTTCGGACGAAGTGGCTTCAGCAGTGGCAGCCGTGTCGGACGAGATCGGTGACATTCTGAAAGATGAGCTAGGGGACGCGGATCGGGCGGACCGGATCGGCGCGGAACTGGCTGATCTGAGCGCAGAGCTCGGTCTTCTAGCCGGCCTGGCTGACGGCGAGCCCCAGCAAGACTTTCCGTCACTCTTCGAAATAGCTGTGAGTACCTAATATGGCTGACATTTCTGTCTCTTTCATCTGTGTGTTTTTAGATGCGATTTCGTGAGACTCTCGTGTGCTTACTTCGTGAATATCACTTCCAAGTGTCATTGAACTTCGTAGTACCTAATATGTAGGGTATATAAGTACACTATGTGTTATATACTCACAAATATATAGCATAAATGTTCTATACACTTATTGATTAGTTATTAATTGTTTGCAAAAACCTGTTTTTACAAACCTTGTGATGTTTTAATTCAAAAATTCTTTGACTTCTCAACTGTGGTAGAGATTACTTTATATACTTAGATCAATGTAATGTTGTTTAGAACATACATTTGTATAATAGCCAATCCTCAGGTGGTTTTTTAATATATATTAGTACTTTTTTGTTATGTTCAAAGACTTGTGAGCAAGGCATGTATGTTTGGCAGACAAGTATAGACTTTTGTCCAGCAGTTAAATAATATAGGCTGATTATAATAATGAAATTAACTCCAATTAGAATTATAACATATAAGACATAAAGAAAATTTTGATTATATACTCATTGTTGTATACATTGATAAAAATGATGTCAATTCAAGATTTTGCCTTTGTTATGTGTGATATCTGTGTTCTGTAATACTATGAGTGGTATCAGTAAGATAAACAGACTCATGTAGCGCTGAACTCGGAAAATAAGGCAGGTCTCTGAGTTTCCACTTGGTATGACTTTGGCATATCTCTTATTACATAGAGAACATCTTCTCAAGGGATACCACAACACACTCCTAAACTGTTAAGTCAGTCTCAAAGTGTGATAAAGGCTTCAGTACTGTACTGCTTTAGGAAGACACTCAACAAACTATTTGATACTGAAGATACACACACATTAGCTTACTAAGCAGCTAGTGTGTTTATCAATATGACAATATTGTCACACTCAATTAATAAAAAAAAAACAAAGCACACAACATCTTTGGTAGCCCTTTTTTTATGTGTGGAAATATGCCTGTATTTCCCTATTGTAATAGTGTAGTATCTGTCTACTTCTCCATCCTAGTATCTTTACAATCATCAGTTCCACATATTGATTTAGGGCAGTTTCAATATCTATACTAATGTTATAAAGCTGAAAAAATTGTTTGTTTGGTTGAATGTGCTAATCTCAGGAACTACTGATTTGAATTGAAATTTTTTTATTGTTCGAAAGCTTATTTATCGAGAAAGGCTATATAACCTCACGGTATGAGGCGGGGTAGTAATCATAAACGGGGGTGAAACCGTGGGCACATCTAGTTTTTTATATTTCTATGAACTTCTCAACCAATTCAGTTACCAAAAATACAAAAAAGCTATTCAAACCAAAGAAGACTATCATAACAAAATTTATGTTTTAAATGTTCTGGTTAAGCTCGGATGCCTGCATCCTAGCTTTGGTTGAAAGGTTAACCATATTGAGACAATGATAACAGCATTGTGTCTGGATGTTGGTGTCCATAAACTGATAGACAAATTAGCATCTTTTTAGATGCCATAGGTATTCTTCATAACAAACTATGCAATGGTATATATCGGCACCAATATTTTGCACTGTGTTGTAGGTCAATCCATCAGATCAAATAATAAAGTGTCAAAGTCAAAAATAACTTATTAATATAGGTCACAAAGTAACATTGATTAATGTCAAAGAGATTAGTTGCAAGGTTCAGGCATAAGGTCTTTGAGAAGATATCTGTAAGAAACTCAAAGCCACTCTTAAAGTGTTCCACAACTTACGTAGAAAATATAAATCGTTTCACAGAAGTCTTAACAAACATTCAGTCTTAACATTCATTCATTATAAACAACTACTATGAGATCTTAGTCTGGGTGTGCTTTGTGTCCATGGTGTAAATGCTTATCAAGTTATCTGTGATACATAAAAGAAGCTTAATGTAAACTTGTTTCTAAAAAACAAAAAGCAGAAATTCTGGCATCAATTGAACTAAAACTCTGAATGACATACAGCATTTGTGCGGCTAATATGTGACTCTTCCATATTACAGACTTATGTGAAGTTATGTGTCATATACATAATAATACAATAATAATCTCGTGCTTGGCTGACATGTAAAATGTCATCTACATGCAACGCTTGCGGTAAGAATATTTCAAGCCCGTACCTTATGGAGTGCATTCAATGCAATTATCAATATGATATTGATTGCTTGAACATTAAAACTGCTAGCTTAGAAAAACAAACCGGTGCATACAAGAAGCACTGGATATGTCCTACTTGTTTATGCTCCAAGCCGAAGAGTGTGGACTCGTCTGCACCATTAAACCCTCTAAATCAGTCCTCCTCATCTACAAACATTAATATGACATGCGGTAGCCGAGGCAAACCAGCAACGTGCCCAATAGATACCAAAGTCGTGTCAGATATGTCAGATATCCTTAAGGAGATCAGGTTGCTGAGACAAGATTTACTGGATGTGCAAGCTCAATTGACTACTGTATCATCCACGCTTACTGAGAAAATTCACGAGTATGAGCTTCGATTAAATACTAAAGATATCGAAATAACTTGCCTGAAATCTTCGTTAATGGAACTCCAACAAACAGTTAGTATGCACGGACAATGCAACCTGCGCAACGAACTTCAAATCATAGGCGTCCCTGAACAACCCGATGAGAACTTAACTCACGTTATACTCGTTACCTCCAAGAAACTGGGAGTTGATTTACAAGCTTCGGACATTGATCAAGTACATCGTGTCTGTTCGAAACAAAAATGCCGCTGGCCCACAAAAAAACTACATGCCAATAGTTGTAAAATTGTCCCGAAAAGCCAAACGTGACGAGTTGCTGTCTGGGGCTTCACAAAGACGCGGGCTCATCACTAGCGACATCGATGGTACGTCTTCTTTGCTTTACTTTAACGAAAGGCTGACCACAGCGAATAGGAAGTTATTTGGGGCGACAAGACGCAGAGCCAATCAACATAACTTTCGTTATTGTTGGGTGCGTTACGGACAAATATACGTTCGTAAAGTATCTAACACGAAAGATATTAAATGTCCAGCTATCGCCGTTCGTTCCAGAGACGACATTGCAAAACATATCGGTCCTGCTGTCAATGATTCCAATCTTGATACATTTCGCACCATGTCTACCAACACCTAAAGGATCACACTTATCGTATTTCTATTGCATTTTTATAGCTATCGGTGTTGTCTATACTCAGCCTTTTCATGAGACATATTTGTTACAATTGTTGAATGGTATTTTTCTTACATATAACTGTAACAAAATTTTAAAGCATATGTATAATTCTAAATGGATTTTCCATTTCATCTATCCGGCGATATATTTGTTACGATTATTAAATGATTTTATTCGCACATATTACAAATTCCACGGCATTTTAAAGCGCATATATTTTTGTAAATGTACGCTCAGTTCTATTTATCTTGTTTCAATCTGTTTCAATAATTTAATTTCAAGAGTAATACTATTATGGCTGCTGTAGATTTTATAGAAGATATCGATAACTCACTTAATCCAATCTGCCCCAGGATAGAGATTATTGAGCATTGTAATAGTTTGGTGTCTAAATATGATTTTAAAATTCTAAGTCTTAATATTAGAACTTTGGTCACTATAAAAAGATCTAGTGTAGAGTTTGACGTTATTCTACTAACTGAATGTTGGATAGGCTATGATGCAGTAATTCTTGTAATAGATGGCTACCTAAAATTCAGTTCAACTAAATTCATAAATGAATCAGGAGGAGTAGTCGTTTATGTAAGGGATTGCTGGACTCCGGTTGTACATAATTATGTGAACCAAATCTCCTTGACGCAAATCACTTGCTAGTACATATTCCCGGTTATATCACTTTATTGGGTATGTATAGATCCCCTTCTTTTAGGTTTACTGATAATTTCTTAAACTCTCTTGAAATTGTAACAAATAGCATGACTAAAAGTCCCTGTTACATAATAGCTGGTGATATTAACGTAAATATAAATAACCCTGAATCATGTTCGGAATACTTAAGTCTAATGGCACACTTAGGTTACCGAGCTATTATTGACAAGCCGACGAGAGGTGACGCGTGTCTTGATCATGTCTTAACCAAAACGAATTTCGTACTAGAATCGCTTATATGTGCTTCTTCAATCACAGATCATGATCTAGTTATAACAGGCCTAAACACTAAAGGTTCGAAACATCAGACACGTCCAAATAGACTGCAGTACAGGGTTGATCTTGAGCAAATTGAATCGAAGTTAAAAGATACTAACTGGCAATTAGTATATAATAAATCAAACTCATCTGAGGTCACACAAGAGTTCATGAACACATTATCCTCTATAATAGATAGTGATAAAAATTAGCCGTTCAAAAGTAACTATCAAGGCCCTGGATGACGCCAGGTCTTTTAAGATGCTCTGTACAAAAAGATAAATTACATTTAAAGGTGGGAAAATATCCATATGACCCAATAAAATTACTTATATATGTATAAGAGAAATCGAAATTTTTATCAAGATCTTTTACGAAAAGTAAAAACGCAATACCATAAACACGAAATAGAACAGAATTCAAACAATACACATAATCTGTGGAGTGCCATCAAAAAGATAACACACTCTATTCCTGCTAAAACTGATGCACAGCTACTCTGTAGTGCGAAAACCTCTCCAGTTGACTCATTAGACTATTGTAATGATTTCTTTATAAATACTGGACATCGTATAACTAATCGTATCTTAAATCAATTAAATTATACTGAAACGTCATTAGCTTCCAAAATAAAAATTCCTACTTCACCATCAAATTCTTTATTCCTCCATCCAACCACGGCAGCTGAAGTTCAAGGTCTTATTCTTCAGTTAAACATTAATAGCACTCCGGGGTTAGATAGGATAACCAATCGTCAGTTGAAAACAATTAGAAATTGGTTTCTAATCATCTTCTAATTTTATGAGCAACCCAAATCATCGAACCGTTAGCATATATTTTTAACCTATCGTTTTCAACCGGCGAGTTCCCTGATATATGGAAAATAGCTACTGTTATTCCAATACACAAAATGGGTCGTACAGATAACCCAAACAACTACAGGCCTATATCGCTTTTGAGCGTTTGGTAAAATGCTTGAAAAATTGTAAATAAGCAACTGGTGCCGTTTTTAGAATCACAGAAATTACTTTCCAATCACCAATTTGGTTTTGGTCGAGGCAAGTCAACGGAAGAGGCAGTCGTGCTGCTGACTGATACTGTTAGTAAGCATCTTGTGGCTTTGTGTGTTTGTAAGGGCTTGTCTGGGAATATTTTTGAACTTGGAAAAGGCCTTTGACACGGTATCAACGCCCATCTTGTTGAGGAAATTGGAACTAATTGGCATAAGAGGATTAGCTCTGAAACATTTCCAAAGTTATCTCACAGTAAACAGTGTGTAAAGGCCGGTAATTTTAATGAGCAACCCACAGAATGTCTCCTTTGGAATACCTCAAGGTAGCATACTTGGACCGACACTTTTTCTAGTTTATTTAAACGATCTGTCATCAATCTACCACCTAGAAAAAGCTAAAATTATTAATTATGCAGATGACACAGTCATCTTATTTAATGAAATATCATGGACGAAAGTGTTTGAGGTGGCACAGGACACTTTTAATAGTGTGGTAAATTCGTTAAACACGAATCTCTTATCCCTTAATGCCACTAAAGTAAACGTAACGTAAATTTCATTTCATTTCATAATGTGCTTTCACAAAACAGCTGTTTCAGTTCCAAATCCGGGTTTAGAAATCGTAGCGCATTCATGCACCGCTGTTGTTGGTGTGGATACTCCCTCAGCTTGTCAGTGTGTGCGTATAAGCAAAAAAGCTCTGTTAAATATCTGAGCGTTGTAATAGATGAGAAACTGACCTTTAAGGAGTACATTGTGGCCACATTTGCTAGAGTTAGAAAAATTATACACATAATGAAACTACTAAGGGATGTGGCCCCTATGAGCTTTCTAAAGATTTTGTACATTACTCTCTGTGAATCAATATTAACTTATTGCATTGCAGCCTGTGGAGTTTCTGCTAAATCTCATCTAATCAGTCTGGAAAGAGCCCAACATGCTGTGCTAAAAGTTATGATTGGAAAGCCTTTTCATTTTCCAACTACACTGTTGTATAATGAAACCCAGCTACTGAGTATTAGAAAACTCTATATCTTGAAAATCACACTTATAACCCATAAGCTAGTACTCAATTCTAAAGACTGAAGACATGATCAGGAGATGGGTTTACAAACTGCCTATGCCTAAGATAAATACTACCTTTGCCAGGCGTTTCTGTTACTTTGTGAAGCCATACATCTACAACAAAATAAATAAAATCTGCCATATACCCAAAGTATCACTGCACAAACCTAAATTACTGATATGTATGAAATTATTGACCTGGACATACGACAACACTGAGAATTTCTTATAAACTCTAATTTGATATTTAATGTCAAAATTTATTTTGTATGTATAAACCTGCATAACTGTTATTGTATTATAATTTTTGCCATATCATCTAACGTGTATTGCATGTTGTATTTAAAAAGAAACCATTTGTAAATTGCGCACTGATCATCTGTAATGTTACAACTTTTATTTCACTGTTCAAATATTGTTATTAATTACAAATAAGTCATTAGTATTTAAAAGTCTTCCTACATGACAGGCTGAGCCTAATGTAGAAAGCTTTGTTAATTCCGAAAACAATAACAGGTTCTTTATTTTATATGTACCGTCTGTCTGATTATGAACTTGTATTAATTGTAAGAACTTGTTGTATAATTGAATGAAAGTTATTATTATACTTTTTATTTAAATCTTTACAATACATTTTTCATTTTAAAATATACATATATAAAAAATACATTTAAAAATATACGGCATCGGGAACAGGGTCCAAGCTGCCGGTGGTTAGGATTCCACAGATAGGAACCTCATCACAATGAGTGCCGTATCTAATAGCGTAATCTCTTATTATTATTAATAATATCAGCCCTGTATAACTGTACCACTGCTGGGCACTGGCCTCTTTTCAGTATGGGAAGGGTTAGGCCATAGTCCACCACGCTGGCCCAGTGCGGGTTGGTAGACTTCACAAATCTTCAAGAACATTATGGAGAACTCTCAGACATGCAGATTTTCTCATGATGTGTAGTTACCGTTAAAGCAAGCGATAATTAACTATTTAATATGCATATAACTTCGGAAAGTCAGAGATGCGCGCCTCGGGATCGAACTCCGAGACCTCGGCGTGGCAATCTAACGGTCTCCCACTAAGCTAGCACATAATACATACATACATCTTAATATAGACATATATGAGACATCATACTTGTGCATTGTGAGAAACACATAAATGGTATATCCATTGTTAAAATTAATTATCAAAGTCTTTGTCCATTAGTAAAATGTGTGGTTTACTATTTTCAATGATTCCATCTTGAAGAGAGTGAATTGAAGACTATAAGTTTATTCAATTTTGAAATTGGACTACTTTATATGGATTTTATCATGTTAAAATCAGTATAAAGTATTTTAATTTCAATGTATAACATTCACGTAAATAATAATAATAATAATATTCTATCACATACACACAACACCATCTAGCCCAAACTAAGCAGAGCTTGTACTATGGGTACTAGACAATGGATAAACATACATATTAAATACTTTTTTTTTTGTAAATACATACATATTATACATAGAATCACCCAGACCAAGACAAACGTCTATGTTCATGCACACAAATGTTTGACTTGTGCGGGAATCGAACCCGCGATCTCAGGCGTAGCAGTCGGTTACGCTGACCACTACGCCATCGAGGCCGCCAAATATATAAAAATAATAAATAAATAATACAAATGTAAGACAATATTGACTAGATTTGACAAGTATATAAACAGAAACATCCAAATGGGAAAATGCTTTGTTTTTGAGTAACTTATAATTTGATGCAGGGGGAACTGCAGGATACTGATGCTAGTGCAATGTTAAAATCATTTTCATCTATCATTGTCATTCATAAATACATACATAGTCAAAGTCAAAAATCATTTATTTATTTAGCAAACTTATGCACAACAAATTTATGTTTTATTTTTTAATTTTTTATACCACTAAGTTGGCAAACAAGCATACGGCCCACTTGATGGTAAGTAGTCACCGTAGCCTATGGACGCTTGCAACACCAGAGGCATCACATGCGCGTTGCCGACTCTTTAGGAAAGGAAGTGGGAAGGAGAAGGAGCGGGAAGGGGGAAAGAGGGTGATTGGGCCTCTGGCACTCTCACTCACCAAACAAAACACAACAAACAGTAGGAATACTGCTATTTCACGTCGATATTCTGTGAGAGGGTAGTACTTCCCCAGTCAAGCCGGCCCATTCATGAAGTCATTCTCATTTCTAAATCACTGAATAGGTAGTCAAATGTAAGCACTTGGTTTATGTTAAAAAGGAAATAAATACTTTATTTAACTAAAAACACAAGTTGAGTACAGTCTTGTTGAGCAGTTGATAAAAGAATGACTTAATGCTAGGATACATTGGTTTATATGTGGTTAAATCTTATACATGTGTGCTGTCCGTGTAAGATGCCATGGGCTGCTTCTTTACTTGGTTCAAATGACAGGATCAATTAACTTAGTATTTCGTCGAGCAGCGATAGCTCAGTGGGGAGACCAATAGACTGCAATGCAGAGGGTCTCGGGTTCGAACCCACGTCGCGCACCTCTGACTTTCGGAAGTTATATGACTTTTCGAAATTATGTGCGTATTGATTGACAATTATCGCCTGCTCCGTGCCTCGGAGAGCACGTTAAGCCGTTGGTCCCGGCTGCCATGAACATCTATGGCAGTCGTTATTAGGAGAGTGTGGACACAAATGTTGCCGGTGTGCACTGACTGGACCCTACATAAGATAAGATAGTATTTCGTCACCTTTAAGTTTATGGTCATTATTAATGTTATGGTTTACTTAGAGTTAAGATCAAGTACTGTTGCTTAGTGCGGTGACATGATGCGTTCATAGCTTACTCATGGGAACGTCGGAACGCATAACCAGCTAGAATCAAAGTCAAAGTCAAAAATCATTTATTCATTTAGGTCACAAAGTAACACTTATGAACGTCAAAATATATAGGTTAGTGAGTTTACTAAGGTACTGAAGCTACATTTAAGTTAGTTGCTGGGTTCAGGCATAGACATAATATATGTGTATTACTACCTATATTCAACCAATAATTAATTTAGATTTCATAATAATAAATAATAATATTCTACTACATACACACACCATCTAGCCCAAACTAAGTAGAGCTTGTACTATGAGTACTAGACAATGGATAAACATACATATATACTTTTTTCTTGTAAATACATACATATTATACATAGAAACACCCAACATCCATGTTCATGCACACAAATGTTTGACTTGTGCGGGAATCGAACCCGCGACCTCAGGCGTGGCAGTCGGTTACACTAACCACTACGCCATCGAGGCCGTCATAATATCTATCACCATCTACTGGATACAAATCTAGACTCCATGCTTCTAATAACCATTTCTTTACAAAATTCCCAAATAACACTTGGGACTTTGTATATCTGTGATACGAGAATAATCATTCAGTTATACCATCTCAGGTCTAGGAAAAAATACTGTAGGTAAGTGATGTTGCTCATCACATCACATTATGTTTTAGTTCATACAAACGTCTTGCCCGTTGTTTGCTAACATTCTTACACAGTGTAAAAAATACATGAGGCTGTCTATCAGTAGGCTATTGTTGACATCAATATGGGGAAATGTTTCTTAAGGACTATGTCCAGAAAGACACTGACATTGTTCAGTATTTGTTAGTTCCTTTAGTTGTTTTATCTAGGAAATCTGTAATATAGCAGTTTAGAAACCATACTTTTGTGACTGACTTCCAATGATTGCTAACACTTCTGCAGTATAAAAACTCATAAGACAGTGTTTCAATAAGCCTGTTAAAGCCTACATGAGGGTTTTATACAGGCTGGTAAAGCCAATTCAACTATATATTTGTTGGCCAAGTCTGTCATTATGCTATGCTATGTGGCTTAGGTCCTTTCTAGTAGATTGTAGTAATTTGTGCAACAGATGTTGGTTCACATTACATGTTTTTCCTTTGTACACTTAGTTCATTTTTTATGTCTTTAGTATAGACTTAAAGTGTAAATTATTTATTCATTTAGGTCACCAACTAACACAGTATTCTTTCTGAGTTTACCACTGGAGGCCGAAATTCGTTTGACCGTTTAACACAAGACCGAAAGAACTATTGGTCATTCTTTAGTTGATCGACTAAACAATTAACCAAAAGAGATTTGGTCGAACGAACCATTGATATTTTTACATTTGATCGAGTGAACGTTTGGTCGAAAACATTGCAAACATTGCTATCGTTTGTCAAATCGACCCAAGACCGAAAAACATTGGTTGGATTAAAAATATTGTATTATATTATGAATATTTTAATAGTAATATTATTATTTACCTATTCACTGTACATAGGAAAAGCTTTTTTAAAGACAACTCCCGCTCTCTGTATAATGACTGTGTCGCTGGGGACTTTACAATCATCCAAACAACAGACACAGAACAACCATTTGCGTTCACACAAAGTTTTGTCCAGTGTCATTATCATCATCATTTCAGCCTATTGCAGTCCACTGCTGGACATAAGCCTCCCCCAGGGTGCGCCACAAGGCCCGATCTGTGTGGGATTCGAGAATATGGTTTCCAAATTTTTGTACCGTGTGGGGATCGAGCCCACAATACTCAGCGCCAGTTGCAATGGCGAGTCGACACCATAAACTAATAACGTCATTTAGTCAGGGACAAAAAAAATCTTTATTAAGGCTGGGTTTCTGATATAAAATTAGGTATTTTTATCTCGCACAATGCACAGCTCTTAAGCGTGCATATTCAATTAACCTCAAAAGTGGCTACTGATGAGTTAAAAGGAGAACATTTCCAAATATCTCCTATATTTATTGAAATCTCGCCAACATTTAAGTGAAACATTTTTCTGTCATTGCCAAGGTAATGCACCTTGTCAGAGTAAAAATTAAAATGTTTAAAATGTATTTGCGTGTCGCGTAGGTTTCGTTGCATATGTTGAGTGCGTTCGTGAGGTCGCGGGTTTGAGTTCTAAGTCGGGCAAAGTGATGTTGCATTATTCAGTTAGTTAGAGCATCGAGTCTGCAAATGTGCTTTGTACGCCAACAGACTTCCTTTGAATATAAGTTACCTTTTTCCTTAGGAAAATAATTATTAAATACGGTGTCTAGGAGTGTGGTTCGTAGATAGAGACAGGCTTGCTAGACTTCGGGTTCGACAGTTGCGTCGGGCAGGGTAACAAGGAGACCACCTTAAACACTGCAATTACCTAACAAAAATAGATGGCGGTATACTCAATTTCACAACAACATACAACTTGACATCGCTCCTGAATCGCGCTATCGAAGTTTGCATTAGGAGTTACCAACATCAATAGATTGTTTAATACCTGCATAGAGACAACAAAAAATCCTATCCTATGGAGAAAGTCTAAAATTATCGCCGTTCTAAAAGCCGGGAAAACCACACATGATGCAAAGAACTTCCGCCCAATTTCTCTCCTGTGTCATACTTTCAAACTCCTAGAGAGAATGTTTCTTAATCGTCAAAGTAAAATTGATTCCTGTGCAGGCCGGCTTCAGACCAGGAAAGTCATGTTCCAGTCAAGTTTTAAACTTGACTTAATATATAGATAACGGATTTGAGGCTGGAGAAGTTACAGGAGTCGTTTTGTAGATCTGTCAGCAGCATATGACACCGTCAACATACGGATATTACTTTGGAAGGTGGAGAGCATAACTGGTGACACCAAATTCGTCTATATCTTTAGCGAGCTTCTGCATAATCGACATTTTGAAGTGCATATGTTGTCAGATAAGAGTAGGTGGCACTGTCAAAAAAACGGGTTACCGGCAGGGCAGTGTGTTCGCCCCTACTCTTTTCAATATTTATACAAACGACCAACCACCGTTTTCGAGCACAAAACAATTCGTTTATGTAGATGACTTAGCGCTCGCAACTCGGGCCAAGACTTGAGCAGACAGAGGCAAACCTATGGTTGATAGGTTTGTGTTGCACTGAAGAATCTCGGTGATTATTACGACGAAAACAGCCTAAAACCAAATCCGCCGAAAACGTAGTCATGTGCATTCCATCTACGCAATAAATTTGCGAATCGGGCTCTCAATATTTCCTGGCAAGGCATTCTCATTGCTCACTTAAGCCACCCAAAGTACTTGAGCATCATTTTAAACCGAACTTTGACCTTTAAAGTCAACTGTAAAAATATTAAACAAAAGGTTACCACTCGAAATAACTTACTTCAACGCCTAACATCTTCAAATCTCTTTAACGCACCACAGGACTAGCGTTATGCTTCTCTGCGGGCGAATATGCGTGCCCCGTGTGGCATCGATCGGCCCATGCCAAAAAAGTGGATACAGCTCTCAATGAAACGTGCCGGAAAATAACAGAATGTTTGAAGCCGACTCCGGTAAAGATGCTGTATCCATTAGCAGGTATTGCCCCTCCAGCTGTCAGCAGAGAAGTAGCCGCTGCAATCGAAAAATGGAAACAGGAAACTGATCGAAGACACCCAGTATATGGCCAGATTCCAGCTACCAAACGGCTAAAAAGCCGTAACAGTTTCCTCCACGCCGTACCTGCAAGTGTCAATGATGCTCCTGAGATCAGAGTTAACCTGTAGTGCGAAAAATTCTCACTGCCTACCTTTATCACACCGGTTGAAAAGTTAACTCCGGAAGCCCAACTGCTTTGGCCAACCATGGCAGGCACTCAACAAATTTCGTACCCAGGTTGGCCGATGTAAAGACAATCTGTCAAAGTGGGTTATATAGACACAAGTGCGAATGCATGTGACTGCGGCGTATCACCACAGACATTGTCTGTGGTCATCTGCTGTCGTGCCCCGTGAGCCCAGAATCGTGCACACTGGATGACCTGTAACAGGCTAAACCAAATGCAATCCGCGTTGCCGAAATCTGGTCCAAAATTGTATAAAATGTATTGCCATCGACACGATAAGTAAGTAACATCAATATCTTGCCTTCAGTACTTTAGGCACGATTACACAGCCTGGTGCGATGATCTCCTCATTCTGTTAAAATAATATCACTCCTCATGCCTCCCTAACACCTGCGGAGATCAGTCCTGAGGTGCTCATAGCCAGTTGCTCGGTAAACGATTAGCGAGGTTAAGCATGGAGGTGCGATCATCTGAGCGTTTCCGTGCTTCGAAGATCACGTAAAAAGTCGGTCCCGGTTGTTGTCAAATTGACAGTAGTCGTTAAGCCATGTCAGAGGCCTACGGGCGGCTTGAACAACTCTTGACAACAGGTTGGCCACTAACCACACGAAAGGAAGAAGACTGTCCCACTGCTGGGTACGGGCCTCTTCTCAGTGTAAGAGCGGTTAGGCTATAGTCCACCACGCCGGCACAGTGCGGGTTGGCAGACTTCACATATCTTTGAAAATATTATGAAGAACTGTCTAACCTGCAGGTTTACTCACGAACTTTTTAAGCGAGCGATCATTACCTATTTAATTTTAATATCTATACTTTGAAAAGTTAGAGTTGCGTTGCATGGGATCGTATAAGAGGCCTCTCCGATCGTCTACTCCTCTCTCTAGTAGTCCAACGGGCTCACACTAGGCTATCGATGCTTACATTAGGATATAGAAATGTAAGATTATTATTTGTGTTAATGTATTCTAGGAAATACGGGATGGTTAACAATATAATTAATTATGTTAATTATATGTGTATACAGTCATATTGTGTTATAAATAGAATTGTAAGTAGGTTTTAAACTTTGTATTACACGGTACACCTAAAACAATTTACCATTTAGGTAATAAAATACTTTATACGAATTTTATCGCATGTTATCCTAAAGTCTCAATTGATTTTAAATTTTTTGATATACATACTTGAACCGTATTAGTTATACTTTCTTTGTCACGTGGGACTTAACGTACATTTAAACAACGGACACAAAAAACAACCAGACTCGAAACAGAAATGTTTTTTTTTTAATTTGTTTGTTTTTAATTTGACCTCGGTGGCGCAGTGGTAAGTGTAACCGACTGCCACGCCTGAGGTCGCGGGTTCGATTCGAACAAGTCAAACGTTTGTGTGCGTGAACATGCATGTTTCTCTTGGTCTGGGTGTTTCTATATATAATATGTATGTATCTACAAAAACAAAAGTATATATGTATGTTTATCCATTGTCTAGTACCCATAGTACAAGCTCTGCTTAGTTTGGGCTAGATATGTTGTGTGTATGTGATAGAATATTATTATTATCATATTATTATGAACGATTAATGAATCACACAAATTATTGTCCCGTGGATCGAATACAACGTTCAGTAAAGTGGCAGTAGCGAGGCAACCTCTACATAATCCGTGCAGTAATTTATTCGATCCCCACCCTGCACAAAAAATTGTACATACATACATAGATTCACGCCTGTTTCCCAGAGGGGAAGGCAGAGACTACGGATTTCCATTTGCTACGATCCTGACACATTTCTCTGGCTTCATTCACTTTCATCACATTCCTCATACACGCCCGTCGGTTCAAGGAGCTCTTAACCTGGCCTTTGTCCAGAACGCCTCCGATCTGATCGAGAAACGTTCGCCTAGGTTTTCCTCTTGCGTCTGTTCCATTCACACTAGCCTTATAAACTTTCTTAGTCAGTCTTTCCTCGTACATTCTTTCTACATGTCCAAACCAGCTTAACATACCCTTTTCTATTCTTGTAACTATATCCACTTTCATGCCGCATCTCTCTCTAATCACACTATTCCTTATTCTAAATTGTTTGATCCACAAATAGTTGTTCTGGTTTTCTTTGTGTCGAGGAGTTGTAGACTGCTGGGTGGGTCGTTGAGGTAGTAATTTTTGCCAGCAGCCCATCCACGGCAGCAAGCGTGCACACCGTAGGGTTTTAGTCCGTAGGCCTGAAATACGGGAGAGCCGGACATAACCCTCTCACCACCCCTTGTGGCGAGAGGATATGCATCAGGCGCATTTCCTCACGTAAAAAAATATGTTTCTTTGTGTCAGTTGTTTTAACCGATACAGGATCTATTCCTAGCGAGGCAATCATCTTTTAAAAAGGAGAACTAATGTCCTATACGGAGATCGAATCCACAAATCTGTTGGGAGAGGCGCCACTGACGCGTGCTGTTCACACTCTAAACCTTATAGCTAAGGAAACAGACATATTCTGTTGTGCTCTGAGTGAATTCACAAAGGTAGCATTATTTGTAATTTGTTACAGTAAGTAATTAGTAAAAATATAATAGTACATATTTATATATATATATAAGATAGCTACACTATTGTATTAGGCTAGTCCTGTAATGATAGTTGTATTGAGTAAACAAATAAATAAAAAAAAAAAAAAAAAAAAACAGCACAGCGACTACTTAAACCATTAGGTCACTCATGCAATCATGTTCACAGCCGCGTAGTAACTCACGGGACCACACTTAGTGTGATCCACAAACGTTTGTTCTGAGGCTGCTGTTCTTTGTGTTCGTTGTTTGACTATTTGTGAAGTTCCTCGAGATACAGGAACTATACCCAGTGCAAGAGTTGTCCTTATAAGAAAAATCTGTGCTGTGCATCTTCTATCGCTTTTACTATGGCGAGTGCTCCGAGGAATTGTTCGGACTGATCCCTGCCGCCTCTTTTCGCCATCGTCCTACGCGACAGAATTTCCATCCCCATCATTTAGATAGTTGGCAGTCCACAACTGTGCGTTTTTCCAGAAATTTTCTGCCTCGCACGACTAAACTGTGGAATGAACTGTCGCCTGCGGTATTTCCGGACCAATACGACCTACAAACCTTCATGAAAAGAGCGTACTCCTTTTTAAAAGGCCGGCAACGCATTTGTAACTCCTCTGGTGTTGCGGGTGTCTATAGGTGGCGGTAATCGCTTACCATCAGGCGATCCGTCTGCTCGTTTGCCTCCTATATCATAAAAAAATAAAACTAAGTGATATCCTGCACAGGGTAGTCTCCGTAATTTTTTTTTTATTTTTTATTTATTTATTTCCATCATGCAACTGTCCTTACAGGTACACCCAATTCGACAGTGCGCTACATAAGGTATCACCTTATTCTAAACTAGCTGACCCGCGCAACTTCGTCTGCTTCACATAAGAGAATTTTCCTTGTTTTTGCAATATTTTTCATTTATGCTCCGCTCCTATTGGTCGTAGCGTGATGTTATATAGCCTATAGCCTTCCTCTATAAATGGGCTATCCAACACTGAAATATTTTTCTAATTTTTACCCGTAGTTCCCTTAGATTACCGCGTTCAACCAAACAAACAAAATGTGAGTGAAGTCGGCGCGTGAGCGCCCCCGCCTTTTTATAAATGCAGCGGATGGCCGTTTCGCGCGTTAAACAACAATCAACCGTATAGCCGTACCCATACTGGCGCGGCGAGATTTGGAAGTTTTATTTCATCTATATCTTGTGTGTTTATAAACCGATTCCTATATATTTTTTTTATAATATAAATATTAAAGTGTACTTTTTGAATATGGGAGTTTGATAAAGATATATCTATGTGAAATACAATATATTTATGTATTTTAATACACTTTGAAGAAATGCCTAACGATTAAACACGTTATTGTGGCTAATTTATAAAAGATAGATATATACTATTAAGGACTTTTTTGTAGATCTTTTGAAGACCATCATCTTTGTAATACATACTTTTGGTGTATGATCAACGTATGCGAGGATAAGAGCTCGAAAGCGCATTTTCGTCCGACTTGCTTCAAATTTATCGTCACTGCTCAGCTCCTATGTGTCTTAGCGTTATGTTATATAGCCTATAACCTGCCCAGGAGTATGGACTAGAATCGTACCAAGTTTGGTTAAAATCCCTTCAGTAGTTTTTGACCCATGCGTGCACATACAGACAGACAGACAGACAAAAAATTTACTGATTGCATTTTTGTCATCAGTATCGATCACCATTCATCCTCCAATATTAATTTTGAATATATATTCAATGTACAGAATTGACCTCTCTACAGTTTTATTATAAGTATAGATATAAACATAAAACTACTCATACACACACATATAACTAATATATACATAAAAACTACTATTATATAAAAATACACACAAATAAACACAAGATTTAGATACAGTACTACATATTTAAAAACAATCTTAAAAATGATTATTTATTTAATTAATTATCACAATACGTTACAACATATAACATAACCTTTGCCAATTCACCCAAATTATGCGTAAATATATCACTGCGGCGGTGAACTTCATACAGTCTGGTTGTAAAGTGAATGTGTTGTCAAACAGATGGGTCACCGCGGCTCAGGGAGTGGATCATCTTCGTCATCCTGGTCCGGTGGGCGGGGCGGGCGCCCGAGGCGACATTCGAGACCCCAGCGCGCGCCCCGACGACGACCCATCGCTAAAGGCAAAGAGGTGAGCAGAATTACATGTTACTTAACGTTTGCCCAGGTCTTCCCCATGCGACTGTACCATTCATACTACCTTTATAAACTTTCTTAGTCAGTCCGTGCTTCGGAGGGCACGTAAAAAGTCGGTCCCGGTTGCTGTCAAATTGACAGCAGTCGTTAAGCCATGTCAGAGACCTACGGGCGGCCTGAACAACTCTTGACAACAGGTTGGCCACTAACCACACGAAAAGAAGAAGAAGTATTTTCTCTTCTATTCTTTCTACAACACATTCTTCAGGTTTATAATATTAGTATAGACTAGCTGTTACCTGCGACTTCGTCCGCGTAGATTTTAACTAAAAAGTGTTTGTCTCTGCAGAACCCTATTTTTTTCTAAAATAAAAGTAGCCTATGTTACTCCTTATAACATCAGCTATCTGCCAGTGAAAGTCCCGTCAAAATCGGTTCAGCCGTTTCGGAGATAAACCGGAACAAACAGACAGATAGACAGACAAAAATTTTAAAAATAGATGTTTTCGTACAGGTATCTTATATACTTTCATATGCATTAGATAAAAAGCTGTTATTTTGACATTACAAACAGACACTTCAATTTTATTTATTTGTATAGATTATATTTTGAGCTACTTTTCGCCCTCCATAACTAAGAAACTAATAGGCCTACATACTTGTAATCCTAACTAATATTATAAAATTAAATGCGAATGTGAGTTTGTTAAATAGTCGACCGATCAATATGACATTGACGCCAAGGGTTGATGGTGCTGCCGACAAAAGAACCATGGTCTAAGGCAATGGTCTGACCGCCAACGATGAACGAGAAACGAGTAGAACTAGAAACTATAAACGAGTTGACGATCAGCGGGAAGCGAGTGTGTAGTTTCGATAGTTTTGTCGCCGGGCTATAAGCGAGTGTGCAAGTGCGACGGGCGATTACTCGCGCCACTCGCCCGCGGTCGCTCAGTCCTGTGCAAACCTGCGCGCGGCGACGAGCGAGCATCGCTGAACGAGTATCGCCGAGCGAGTTTATTTTTGAAAGCTCTTGTCGCTCAGCGACAAAACTAGTAAAGCGAGTCGTCGCCGGCAGTGTGAACAGTAAGCGAGCAACTTTTAATATATGCATCTCTTTCGTTTACACGGAATGTATATTAATTGTGCGTTTCTTGAGAGAGAAAATCGCCGATAGTTAGTCGTTTTCTCGCCGGCGGTCGGACCACTGCATAAATGGGCGCCAATTTCAATTATTGCACTTTCTTAAATGATAACTAGCAACAAACCAAATTTATCCTAACTTCCTAACTAATATTATAAAAGCGAAAATGAGTTTGTATGTTTGTTACCTTTTCACGCCTAAACCACTGAACCGATCATCCTGAAATTTTGCATATACGTTGTCAGGTGTACAGAAACGGACATAGGCTACCTTTTATCACAAAAAAATTACTGTTCCCGAGGAAAACAACAATAACGTTCTTATGATAATAGATGGCGCCACGTGTCTTTCGAATCATGATTGTATATTATTACAAGCAGAGTACGACCCGAATTGATTGTCAAATTCTAAATTAACGCGAGCAAAGCCGCGAGCAAAAGCTAGTAATTATATAAAAAAGCTACCTAGGGGTAGTACTGTTCAGTAGGGGGAATAGTACTTTTTTCTGGATGAAATAGAAGTTTTCTTTTTCTTTTTTTTTATGCAACTAAAGTGGCAAACAAGCATACGGCCCACCTGATGGTTAGTGTTCACCGTAGCCTATGGACGCCTGCGACATCAGAGGCATCACTTGCGCGTTGCCGACCCTTTAGGAAAGGAAGTGGGAAGGAGAAGGAGCGGGAAGAGGGTAAGGGAGTGATAGGGCCTCTGGTACTCTCACTCACCGAACGAAATACAACAGAAGGAATACTGCTATTTCACGTCATTTCTTATATATAAATTTAAAATATTATTTTCATCTTTTTTTTGCAACCAATTTTGTTTGCACAAAGAGAATTCCTTTGATTGTTATTTGCTGTTGTATGTAAAATAATATCTTCTTCTCCCTAGCCTTTATTATTCCGAAGTCACTTGGAGTCGGCTTTTCTAGTCTAACCGGATTTGATTGAATATCAGTTTTTACACGGAGCGACTGCTATCTGACCTCCGCAACCCGAAGGCTAACGATACCCTAAGGCTAGACCAGTGTCAGGATATTATAGGGCACTGACTTCCCAATAACGACCGCCGTAGATGTTCATGGCAGCCGGGATCGACGGCTTAACGTGCTCTCCGAGGCACGGAGCAGGCGATAATTGTCAATCAAACGCACATAATTTCGAAAATCATATAACTTCCGAAAGTCAGAGGTGCGCGACGTGGGTTCGAACCCGAGACCCTCTGCATTGCAGTCTGTTGGTCTCCCCACTGAGCTATCGCTTATACGACAATATAGGAAATACAATACAATAAGTATACAGGCTCAAATCAACTACTATATTCACTTGTGTTTGCGCATGCTTGTGAGTTATATTTCCTGCGTAGTCACCGTTTAGATATACCGCTGTGTCTGAAAACTCAAGAGAACATTTATAATTTACCAATGCGTTTAAAGCAATGTTTGATTCGGCAGATGTCGCGTCGGCGCAGCGCGGCGGCGCGTCGCGCGGTGTGCATGCGCGTGCGTCGCGTCGAGGTGGTCTCAGACGCTTCCGACGTCGGCGCAGACTCCGACAGCGATGACCAGTGGACGGAGTTGGACGACGCTTGTGAGTATACTGCTGGGCAAAAACCCCCACTCTTGCGTCGGTTAGGTTAGCCATAGTTCCTGCTTGGGCGCTGTGAACTCGTGGACGTAATTGGTGATGACCTCTCGCTGACGGCCGTGATTAAAGCCATGGCTCGACATCGAGAGGAAAGAGGTGTTCGCATCTTTCTGCGAAGACATGATCTCGCAGGAGGCGGCGTAGCAGATCCATGAGGAAAGTATCCTTGCGGATCCGAACCGCCTCCGGCCAACCGGGCGCCGCATTAAGTCACCATAGTAAAGGCCGCAGGTGAGAGATCGGGGGATCTTCCGCACGCAAGGCATTGTCGGAGCGACGACCTCTGTGGTGCGTCGCCCAGGAATCGTCGCCCGCAGACCTTCCCTGTCTGCATTGGGCGCTGCTTGGTGATTGCTGATGTAGTTTCAGTTCCAGGGACCCACCCACCATACAAAGCAGCAAGTTGGCATGCCGCGGTAGTTTTATTCGGTAGGCCCGAAGTCTCTCGAGAGCCCGACATAATCCTCTTGCCTTCCTCTGTGGCGAGAGGGTATGCATCAGAAGCATTTTTCCACGTAGAAAAATTAAAAATGTTAGCCATACTACGTGACCCGTTCTGAAGGAACGTGGTCACGTAGTATGGCTAACAAAATATCACGCTTGGTGACAGGGTCGGGGGATTTAATAAAAGCGAATAAGAATAATAATGTCCTCCAGACCGTATTTCGGCCACGGCGGGGCCAGTCTTAACGGAGACTAGCCATCTGTACACAAGTGCACTCTCTGTTCCCTAATTCTCATGATCCGATGGGTCGGTAACCCGACACGACCGGCGAGAGATCAGGCACAGGACCAACGGCTTTACGTGCTTTCCGAGGCACCGGGGTGTCTAACACCGCCAATTTCCTAACTCCGGGCTGCTATTGAGATTTCTTAACAGAAAAACCCAATAACTTTTTGTTGGCCCGATCCGGGTTCGAACCCAAGACCTCACGCACAGCAGTCGCATTCACTACCGCTGCGCCACGGAGGCAGACAAAGGCAGAAAAAAGCCAATACTAAGCTATCCTAAATATTTTATTTTTATTTTTAAATAGACAACTCCCTGATAATAAAGTATACCCAGATTCAAAACAACTATTTGTGGATAGACTATCCAATCCAAACCTTATCGGTATCCCTGGTATGAGAAAAGTAAAATAGGTAGAAGGTCTATAGTTACTGCTTTAAAATTCGATCTGGTCATATTCCACTGAACAAATTTGGGTTTCTTATGAAAAAAGTACCGTCTCCAAATTGTTCAGAATGTGGTATTATAGAGGACGTACATCATGCCATGGTAGAATGTGTCCGGAATGAGGCTCTCAGGGTGTCTTTATTTAGCAACATAATAGAAAAATCTTATAATGTCGGTGTTTGCAACAGCATACTGTCTCAACCAGACTCTGAGGCTGCCCAAATATTGTATAAATTAGCGAACTGTATTTTAAAATCTAGGCGTTAAGTGAATAATAATTGTAATGTAGTAATACGAGAACGACATGGTCGCTTTTTTGTGAACCAAGTTCTTTAAAACTAAAGATTTAAAAAAAAAACTATTTGTGGATCACACAAATCACCTAGTGTTGTGGATTCGGTCACCAGACAAAAAGTCTGGTGACCGAACCCACAACACTAGGCGATTCATACGTCACAACCATTACACCACCCGTTAGCTATGCGTAATCCGGCTCTGGGTTCTAAGCCTCCCGCGACACCGGATTTATACGCCTACTGCCGGCTTTGTCTATTTAAAAAGCTATCTCTGTAACTGAAACTACCTTTCAGTCCGAACAATTCCTCGGAGCACTCGCCATAGTAAAAGCGATAGAAGATGCACAGCACAGATTTTTCTTATAAGGACAACTCTTGCACTGGGTATAGTTCCTGTATCTCGAGGAACTTCACAAATAGTCAAACAACGGACACAAAGAACAGCAGCCTCAGAACAAACGTTTGAGGATCACACACAGTTTTGTCCCGTGAGTTACTACGCGGCTGTGAACATGATTGCATGAGTGACCTAATGGTTTAAGTAGTCACTGTGCTGTGTGTTGTGGGTTCGATCTCCGTATAGGACAACAGTTCTCCTTTTTAAAAGATGATTGCCTCGCTAGGAATAGATCCTGTATCGGTTAAAACAACGGACACAAAGAAACATTTCTTTTTTACGTGAGGAAATGCGCCTGATGCATATCCTCTCGCCACAAGGGTAGGTGAGTGAGAGGGTTATGTCCGGCTCTCCCGTATTTCAGGCCTACGGACTAAAACCCTACGGTGTGCACGCTTGCTGCCGTGGATGGGCTGCTGGCAAAAATTACTACCTCAACGACCCACCCAGCAGTCTACAACTCCTCGACACAAAGAAAACCAGAACAACTATTTGTGGATCAAACAATTTAGAATAAGGAATAGTGTGATTAGAGAGAGATGCGGCATGAAAGTGGATATAGTGACAAGAATAGAAAAGGGTATGTTAAGCTGGTTTGGACATGTAGAAAGAATGGACGAGGAAAGACTGACTAAGAAAGTTTATAAGACTAGTGTGAATGGAACTGTCGCAAGAGGAGGGTCTTATCATCATCAAACGGTGAATAAAAACATCGTGAAGAAACCTGCATGTCTAAGAGTTTCTACATAATGTTCTTTAACATATGTGAAGTCTGCCAACTCGTACTGGGCCAGCGTGGTGGCCTATGGCCTAACCCTACTCACATTGAGAAGACCCCGTGCCCAGCAGTGGGACAGTTTAATACAGGGCTGATATTATTACTTATTTAAGGAAAACCTAGGCGAACGTTTCTCGATCAGATCGGAGGCGTTCTGGACAAAGGCCAGGTTAAGAGCTCCTTGAACCGACGGGCGTGTATGAGGAATGTGATGAAAGTGAATGAAGCCAGAGAAGTGTGTCAGGATCGTAGCAAAATGGAAATCCGTAGTCTCTGCCTACCCCTCTGGGAAATAGGCGTGAATCTATGTATGTACTCTGTAACCTCAAGTGTAATATCTTTGTTGTCAGCAGGTTCTTCAGATAGTTCATCGATGAAGGAGGCCGCGGCAGTGCCTGACATGGACTGCAATGGATACCAACACAAAGCTTCGGTGAGGATACTCTGCTTCTAGAACCTTCAAATTATAAGTCCTCCTATGTAGTTAGGTTATACATATGTGGCCATTTCGCATAGACGAAGAAGTTCCGACTACATCTAATCTAACAGATGGCGCTGGACACAATAAGCGCTTAAATCATGTTTCTCATACAATTCTGCATCGCACAAGTAAAAGTTTCATAGCGACCAAGTATATGTAGATATATACAAGTTCCCGATCATCGGGCCGCGGCCCGCCAGGCACGATCACACAGACTGGTCGAAGGATCCTCCCTTTGTGTTGGAGGGACATCATGCCACGTTCCTCGACACATACATTATAATAATAATAATGTCCTCCAGACCAAATTTCGGTCACGGCGGTCAGTCTTAACGGAGACTGGCCATCTGCGCAGGAGATATTATAGTGCACAAGTGTGTGCGTAACAAGTGCACTCTCTGTTCCCTCACTCTCATGAACCAATGGCTCGTCACCGACACGACCGGAGTGAGATCGGCGGCTTTATGTGCTTACATCCTAACTAATATTATAAATGCGAAAATGAGTTTGTTTGTTTGTTTGTTACGCCTTAACTACTCAACCGATCAACATGAAATTTTGCATACACGTTGGCAGGGGTACTGAATAGGACATAGGGTATCTTTCATCCAGAAAAAATAACTGTTGCAAACCTAACCTAACCTACATTTACGCGAGCAAAGCCGCGGGTGAAAACTAGTACATAATAAAGGTTTAAATATGAAGTTGGCGCTTTGTATAAAGAAAATCGGTAACGTTGTCCTTTTCATACTATTTCATAAATATTTTTTGAATGGTCAATGCGACTTCAAATGTTTATGTCTAGTTGCTTGTATCTATACCGCTGTAGCTTGTCTTAACCCATTCAATGCGGCAACAAATTTTGCTTTCACTAGCCAGAATCGGCTCATATTTAACGTAAACGCCAATCGGCGTCAGCAGCACTTGATGAAATAAAAAAAAACAAAAATATCTAAAAACTACTCATATCAGGCATTTCATTAGTAAATTCCAAACACATTGCCGTGAAAAAGCACCTTCTCAGGCCGTCAATGTAGAGACCTCAACATCACCTCGGCTGCTATGAGGGCGGTGTGGAGGCCTCTGCTCTTAGACCACACGACTGCTTACCATCAGGTGGAGTGTGGTCATTTTGACGAGCAAAATAAAAAAGAAAAAAGCAGGCAAAAAACAAAAAGGTAATTCTAAATGTAAATCTGTTGTTGGCAGGCCGAAGCACCAGCTATGGGTCAGTTTCTGCTGCCGTTGTTGAGTGCCGACGCGCCTACTCCGGATCCTGAGCACTTTCTCATCAGACACGAGGATATACTGCAGGTGAGACCATGAAATATATTATGGCCAAAATAGTTACCATAAGGCTAGACCACTGTCAGGATATTAGAGGCCACTGACTTCCCAATAACGACTGCCATAGATGTTCATGGCAGCCAAGACCGACGGCTTAACGTGCTCTCCGAGGCACGGAGCAGGCGATAATTGTCAATCAATACGCACATCATTTCGAAAAGTCATATAACTTTCGAAAGTCAGAGGTGCGCGACATGGGTTCGAACCCGAGACCCTCTGCATTGCAGTCTGTTGGTCTCTCCGCTGAGCTATCGCTGCTCTAATTGTCATCATCATCATTCATCATTTCAGCCTATTGCAGTCCACTGCTGGACCTAAGCCTCCCCCAGGGTGCGCCACAAGGCCCGATCTCCCGTTTTCGCCATCCAGTCACCTCCAGCCACCTTTTTCAGGTCATCGGTCCATCTGGCCGGAGGGCGTCCTACACTACGCTTGCCGAGTCTCGCAAGCTCGCTTGCTCTAATTGTATTGTGTGCAAATAAATAATCTTTTGTTTCTTTCTTTCTTTGTTACAGCTCCTGGCGTCAGCCGAGGAGAGCGTACGGGACGATATACCTTTAGAGGACGACACTCCGTTAGAACAGACTGACATGTGAGTTCTATATATCTTTATATATATAATTCTTCTGTACGTGTGTTGACAGTGAACTCCTCCTAAACGGCTGGACCGATTTGAATGAATTTTTTTGTGTGTGTTCAAGTGGATTCGAGGATGGTTTAGATATGCTTTTTTATTTTTTTTCCAATTTACAGGACAACGTCTGTCGGGACAGCTAGTTATGTATATAATATCAGCTCTGTAATAAACTGTCCCACTGCTGGGCACGGGCCTCTTCTCAGTGTGAGAAGGGTTAGGCCATAGTCCACCACGCTGGCCCAATGCGGGTTGGCAGACTTCACATATCTTCGAGAACATTATGTAGAAGTCAGACATCTTTCACCTGGTATTAACAAATTATTTTTTATGTATTTTGTCAGGTTATCGAGTAGCGAAATGATAGACTACGAGGATACTCCCGTCTCTCCCGAGGAAGAGGCCGCACTCTTACATTATGTCTGCGGTGAGACAAACAGATCTTATCTATGGTTCTTTAGCCTCATTTATATTAATATCTTCAGCAATAAAAGTGCCTAAATTAAAAAAGAAAACCTTCATTTCTAAATGATGCCCGTTTTTGTGTGGTCAGTGTGAGAGACAAATAAAAAATTATATATGAAAGTATACTTGGACATTTTCGGACATATTTGGACATTGCCGGACATATTTGGACATTGTCGGACAAATTTGGACATTAGCAGTCTTTAGAGTCATTATCTACAGTTAATTTCACCCTATTAAACGAGAAAGCTCTCTAAACAAAAAAAAATTTTAAGCCCTAGCTTTATTTGATTTTCCTCTTCGGACGCCATTATATGATCATACTTCGGTATGGTCATCTATACTAATATTATAAAGCTGAAGAGTTTGTTTGATTGAACGCGCTAATCTCAGGCACTACTGGTCCGAATTGAAAAATTCTTTAAGTGTTGGATAGCTCAATTATCGAGGAAGGCTATAGGCTATATAACATCACGCTACGACCCACGGGGGCGGCGCAGTAATCATAAACGCGTGTGAAACCGCGGGCACATCTAGTATAATATACACTTCATACTACGGTATACTACGCTAAGATACATAGTACGGTATTTTCATGCTGTATGTTATACGCGGTGTTATATACGTGTGTTTTCGTGCACAGAGGCGGAGCGCTCGCCGAGCGAGGGCGAAGCCCCCCAGTTCGCGCCGGTGCAGGAGTGGCTGCTCGGGGTGTTCCACTCGTGGTGCGAGATCAGCGCACTCATGTTCACTCTCATTGGGACCAACATGTGAGTATACAGCCTAGACAAAATTATTGATGTCTGAATTAAGACACGTCATTCCTAACTAATATTGACATTTTTATATGATTGACGGAGGTGTTGACATTTGGGTCAAAGGTTACGATTTTCAAATTTCAAATCAAATCATTTATTTCGGGTTGCATAGGCCCATAGATAAATACCTTAACCTAAATTTACATATTATAAAATTTTCTACCACATACACACAACGCCATCTAGCCCAAACTAAGCAGAGCTTGTACTATGGGTACTAGACAATGGATAAACATACATATATACCTTTTTTGTTTTATAAATACATACATATTATACCTACATAGAAACACCCAGACCAAGACAAACATCCATATTAATGCACACAAATGTTTGACTTGTGCGGGGGAATCGAAGCCGCGACCTCAGGAGTGTCAGCCAGTTACATTAACCACTACGCCATCGAGGCCGATTTGATGTTAAATACACCTTAATACTATGTTAGTTAAACTTCACTTCGCACACTTAATACTAGTGCGCTCGGCTGGTACTTGTCCGCGGAAGCGACGGAATACCACGTCTTGCGGCCAGAAGCTTTCGTCCAACACCTTGTGCAGGTAGCAGTCGGGTAAACAACTCGACGATTACTAAATTAAGGTCTAGTTCACTAATCGATTACAATTTCAGTTTAAATTCAAGATACCTTTAAGAGGTCGGCGTCGGTAAATAATTTATTTATCTACTATAGATAAATTTAAGAGGTCGGCGTCGGTAAATAATTTATTTATCTACTATAGATAAATTTAAGAGGTCGGCGTCGGTAAATAATTTATTTATCTACTATAGATAAATTTAAGAGGTCGGCGTCGGTAAATAATTTATTTATCTACTATAGATAAATTTAAGAGGTCGGCGTCGGTAAATAATTTATTTATCTACTATAGATAAATTTAAGAGGTCGGCGTCGGTAAATAATTTATTTATCTACTATAGATAAATTTAAGAGGTCGGCGTCGGTAAATAATTTATTTATCTACTATAGATAAATTTAAGAGGTCGGCGTCGGTAAATAATTTATTTATCTACTATAGATAAATTTAAGAGGTCGGCGTCGGTAAATAATTTATTTATCTACTATAGATAAATTTAAGAGGTCGGCGTCGGTAAATAATTTATTTATCTACTATAGATAAATTTAAGAGGTCGGCGTCGGTAAATAATTTATTTATCTACTATAGATAAATTTAAGAGGTCGGCGTCGGTAAATAATTTATTTATCTACTATAGATAAATTTAAGAGGTCGGCGTCGGTAAATAATTTATTTATCTACTATAGATAAATTTAAATACTGCTACTCCTTAGTTATTAAGCGTCGTCCGTAAATACTTAGTCTCAGAATGAATCCTCTAACTGAAGCCTTAGACCATTTAAGTTATAATAATAATAACATAAGATGCTATTAGAGTATTCAGGGCAGACGCCGTTTTATCATCCATAGTTACCAATGTACCAGTCCAAACACCCATACACATAGCCCATATATTAGAATCCATACGTAGCGATAGTCCTACGCCTGCTGCGGCTAGTGCCGCTGTAGGTGTTCCATCCCACCTTTGATTAAAACTCTCGAAGGGCCTCTTGTGCCCATGTCTCCGTGCAAGCCTCCCAAAGGGCCGGGTATTTTCCTAACGTATTAGGAATATACCCTTGAAAGAGAAACATATAATAATAATATTCTATCACATACACAACACCATCTAGCCCAAACTAAGCAGAGCTCGTACTATGGGTACTAGACAATGGATAAACATACATATATACTTTTTTTTTTTGTAAATACATACGTATTATACATAGAAACACCCAGACCAAGACAAACATCCATGTCCATGCGCACAAACGTTTGACTTGTACGGGAATCGAACCTGTGACCTCAGGCGTGGCAGTCGGTTACAATAACCACTACGCTATTCGCGGAAACGTAAGACAATATTACTTTACTTTGTTTTGTTTCCAGGAGCGTGGAGATGGTGACGGATGAGTGGGTGTACCGCGCTCGGTTCGGCTGCCACTGCCGCCTATGTCTGTGTCTCGCGAACAACGCCGAACCCCTCGCCGCTTTCATCAGAGATGTGGTCTGGGCACTCGCGCATTGTAAGTATATCTTAATATATATAAATGGGTAGTATTTAACTGCACAGCAAAAAAATACTAATTGCGCAGCAAAAAAAGCTAATTGATCAGCAACTCTTGGCCAGCAAACTTTAAAGAGATCAAACTAAGTCGACGGACTATTTTTGGGTGGGTTTAAAAAAGCGAACCTAACATAACCTAACACTTCCGAGACGGAATGCAGTGATTTGAGGCGTATAGCTGCTCGTTATGCTGTGCAATATTTGCTGACCAATTAGTATTTTTGCTGATCATTATATTTAATCCCTATATAAATTACGTGTCACGTTGTTTGTCCGCTATGGACTCCTAAACTACTGAACCGATTTTGATCAAACTTTGTAACCATCTGTAATTTGCTCCAAATTAAAAGATAGGATAGTTTTTTGCTTTTTATACGGTCAAAAATTATCTAATGTGAAGCAGACGAGGTTGCGCGGGACAGCTAGTTTTCTTAATATACATATATAAATTACGTGTCACGTTGTTTGTCCGCTATGGACTCCTAAACTACTGAACCGATTTTGATCAAACTTCGTAACCATCTGTAATTTGGTCCAATTTAAAAGATAGGATAGTTTTTTTCTTTTTAAACGGGCAAAAATGATCTAATGTGTTTTTTTTTAAACGGGCAGAAATTATCTAATGTGAAGCAGACGAAATTGCGCGGGACAACTAATAGCTTATAGTTTTTACCGTCATATCTTGCAGATCTCTCACTTGTAGATAAGGATTACAATCCAGCGGCATTTTCAGTCTAGCTGAATTTATACTCTGTCAAAGTAAATCCAGCTAGATCCATTATGAATCGATTTTCGGAGGAATGATATGTTTTGTATTCTAGAAATTTTACACCGGCAAGGCAGTACAGTCAACGTCGTAATTAGATTTAAGTGTTACAAGAGCAATCCTTCAGATAAATAATAAATTCTCAAAATCATGTTATCAAAGTGGATGTCTCGCTCCCAATCTTCTGATATAAGTATTCTACACTTATTGATAACTAGCTTTTGCCCGCAGCTTCGCTCGCGTTAATTTGGAATTTGACAATCAATTCGGGTTTTACTCTGCTTGTAATAATATAATTCAATCATGATTCGAAAGACACGTGGCGCCATCTGTTATGATAAGAACGTTATTGTTGTTTTCCTCGGAAACAGTAATTTTTTTTGGGATGAAAGTAAACACTACGAATATTCGACAATGTGCCAGCGTTCTCTCTACTCTTCTCGTACAAAGTTCCGTAAGATGTCAATAGATGGCGCTGTAATAATTAATAAGAGGGAACTGCCGAGTCTTCCACACAATGCCGAGAGATGGCACTGGGTGTAACAATACGCAACTTCGAAATGTCAGAACTCGAGGCCTCTGCGAGGCAGTCCTACGGAGGGAGACGGTGGTACTACTTCGCAGTAGTTATATAGCAGTTCAGTTAGCGAGTCTGACATGGTATCTCCCCGGCAGGCGGCAGTACGGTGGGCGCGGCGGCGCGTGTGGTGCGGGCGCTGCGGGCGCGCGGCGCCGGCCCGCACGGGCCCGCGCAGCACGAGCACCTCCAGCACTGGGACCTGGCACGGCTGCGGCGAGCGCTGCAGCCACATCAAGGTGAGTGTGCCACGATACTGTCCGGCAGGCGGCGGCGCACACGTTATATAACGTCAACTTGTTTATATAGCCCTCAAACACCCATGTGTTCAGATTTCAAAACTTTTGAACGGCGACCTATGCCGAACACGATGTGTCCTCCTGCGCCAAGCTATATCTATACTAGTTGAAAAATGTTGGCTATTTAAATTTTGCTATTTTTAAAAGAAACAAAGGCCCCTATCTAAATATTAATACGTGAAGCAAAAACTTTTTACCCCTTTTTACGAAAATTGCGCGGGCGGAGGAGTATGAAATTTGGCACAGTTAAAGTTTATATGGAGAAGGAGGGGCGAATCCTAATATTTATTAGAAATATGCATTAGAAATACATTAAATTAATGAAAAAACACTACACGCACGCAACCATGCATTGGACACACGCAGTCGAAACTCGAAACTATGGTTACATATGTCAATATATTTTGACATATATCAGCAATATCTTACAGGCAAACATTGGTCGAATTTCGAGCACTAGGCGACCGCTAGTTGAAATAAAAATGTAAAAGAATAGCTTTAAGCAATAGTAAAATTACGCATAAAATAAAACACTTTATGTATTTATTTTATTAAATGTTACGATTAGACATTGTCTTCTAAAAAAGACTTGGCGTGGAGGACACGGAACCGTTTGTCGTCTATACAAGACAGTGGCGCTTAAATGGTTAAGAAGGTACTGTTTCAACATGGTAACTTAGTGGACACATAATAATAATGTCCTCCAGACCGAATTTCGGTCACGACGGCGAATCGTACCGGATATATTATAGTGCTCAAATATGTGCGCTAACACAAGTGCACTCTCTGTTCCCTAATTTACCAAATCAATGACCAAAACCGGTTTGAAAATTAACCGGTTTCCGAGCCCTGGTTCAAAGTCAAAGTCAAAAATAATTTATTCACTTAGGTCACAAAGTAACACATATGAACGTCACAGGGGTTAGTGCGTTTGTTACATTTACTGAATTTACATTTATGTTAGTTGCAAGGTTCAGGCAAAAGGTTGAGCCTATGAGAAGATACCTGCAAGAAACTCGAGGCCACTCTTTTAAAATCCATCAAATTATAATTTCAGTATTTTACAACTTATTTATGTACCAGGTGAGAATACGAATAAGCATTCATTTATTTGTTTCAACATGGTATACATTGAATGTAAGATATTATTACAAATAGTGTTTAGTTCGTACATGTTCAGCCTCATACAGTGGCGTATAAAAGGAGAGATAATGCTACGAGCCATTACGAGAACTTTGTCGGAAAATTCTTAGTTCATAAGTGTGACATCATGGTAAATGTTAAATTGTATATCTTAGGAAACAATATTAAATAATGAGAATTAAAATCAGATAATAATAATAAAAACAAGAGATTATGTCAACATTAATAAAATTGCAGTCTTTTCGCTAATAAATTTCAAATTACATGTCCAGTAGTGTTTATCTTATCTTATGTGGGTGCCAGTCAGTGCAGACCGGCGACACTTCGACCCAGTGTGATCTTTTGTGTCGATACTCTCCCAATAACGACTGCCATAGATGTTCATGGCAGCCGGGACCGACGGCTTAACGTGCTTTCCGAGGCACGGAGCAGGCGATAATTGTCAATCAATACGCACATAATTTCGAAAAGTCATATAATTTCCGAAAGTCAGAGGTGCGCGACGTGGGTTCGAACCCGAGACCCTCTGCATTGTAGTCTGTTGGTCTCCCCACTGAGCTATCGCTGCTCGTCCAGTAGTGTTGCAGTCATTATGCCATATGTCACTGTCCATAAAAAACTAAATTCTAAAAATAAAGGATATGTTAATAACATTAGGTAAGAAGCATTTCAGGTTTGAAATCAATTGTCTTCCACTAGGCTATCGCTGCTATAGTATCCAGTACAGGTTGTCTATATAAATATCTAATTATTAATTAATTTTTCAGCGGGTGCAGCGATAATTCACGAACAGTTATGCAAGCTAGCGCAACAGAATGAAACGGCTGAGCAAATAGTGAACAAGATATGTCTTTGTAGACAGTTCGATAAGCCTATGGAGAAAGAGTGAGTCTAATAGTACTATTATTCTATACATAATTACTACGACAGAATATCGACGTGAAATAGCAGTATTCCTACTGTTGTGTTTCGTTCGGTAAGTGAGAATGCTGGAGGCTCAATCACCCTCTTTACCCCCTTCCCACTTCCTTTTTCTCTTCTTCCTTTAACAAAGGGTCGGCAACGCGCAAATGATGCCTCTGGTGTTTCAGGCGTCCACAGGCTGCGGTGACCACTTACCATCAGGTGGGCCGTATACTTGTTTGCCACCTTAGTTGTATAAAAAAGCAATGATTGCTCTAATTTGGAACATTTAGGGCCTGTTCCACCACCTCCAAATAGCATTTATCCATAAGATAAAAGTCCCGCCATCTCTCTTCTTTAACCTAACAAGAGTGAGACACCATACGATTTATCTTTCGGATAAATTTTACTTCATAGTGGTGAAACTGGCCGTAAAACACAATATCTAACTATGTATTTACCTATGTTTACAAGTAAATATATGATTGTTTAATGTCATTGTTATACAGATACGCTGTGGAGAGGTTCTGCAAAATATTGGAGAACTTCAAGGCGGCTTCTACGATCACATTTAAGGTATGTCTTCTTCATTTATTGTGTATCTATTATCCGTTCTTATCCTAATGTTACGTGCTGGTTTCGAGGGATAAGAATTTAAACAATATTACCGACTGAAACACGTTTTATGCTAACACACAATTAAATTTAAAACAACACACATTATATGACTATACTACACTTTTCCATTGTAACTGCTTCCAACTCTGTGATATCGTCGCTTCTGTTCGCTTCGATGAATACGTGACCGCTTACGGTTTTAAACTGCCTTGGCAGTGCCCGTGCTCTGTCTTATATACGCGATTCAAGCGATTTTGGAATTTTCTAGAAGCTCCATACCAGGTATGAAACAGTACGAAGATTCGAGAAAGTTCTAGTACTGACAAGCCACGTAGTTCAGTAAGACGTCAATAGATGGCGCTGTATTAAATTTTAAGGAAGGCCGGGCGTTTCCTCGCAGTGCCGAGGGATGGCATTGGGTGTAACAGTAATATGCATCAATATTTTAAACAATACTAAGGTCAATAAGTTAGGATAAAGCACGTAAACAAAAAGTATGTAAAGTTTAATTTCAGTATTTAGTACTTTGATTTTACATGATACTTAATTTTGACTGCGATTTTTGTCAATAAATATCTATCCCTCAAGAAGGTCCTTTTCTGTAACTCTGACTAGGTGTATGCAAAATTTCATAACGAACGGTTAAGAACAATAACTTTTACACTTTCGTGTTCCATTATATATATATAATATGTAACGGGTATAAACGCGATCGTGCATAATGTTTGCCTTTTTTTAGGCTTGATGTTTCGACCAGGTTACACCCGCCGTGTTCACAAGCTGACTTAGTCAGTCAGCTTGTGACTACGGCCGGTCGGCGTTCAAGTTGTTCACACGCTCAAGGAACGCGCACGCCCAATGTAGGGTCAGCTTCTAAAGCCTCCCTACTTAGCGTTTTTAGTTACAAGAGAATGTACAGTCGGGTATGTGGTCAGGTGGAGATGATCCCGGTGGGTGGCGGCGGCACGGGTCCGCGCTGGAGTTGGATGACGGGCGCCCGCGCGCGCCTGGCGCGCTACCTGCGGCCGCACCAGCGCGCCAGCACGCGCGCGCGCCTTGGGGACATGGCCGCCAGGACCACGCCGCACGATCGTGAGTACAGGCTCGTGTTCTTAGGTGGAGATGATCTCAGTGGGTGGCGGCGGCACGGCTCCGCGCTGGAGTTCGCAGTACGCAATGGATTGTTAACAATACAACGCACGGCGCTTGCGGGGAATAACCTCTCCGCTCCGCGCGCATAAACAGCTGATTTCTTTAAATCACGACGATTTAATTACTTTGCTGTATTTTAGTAAAATGTGGTATTCTTTTTTTTTTAATGGATAATTTGTACTATTTTTTTATTTTAATTTATGTGTGTTTATGTGATTCACAGTCTAAAAATTGAAAAATTGTAGAAGTATGATTGTATTTTTGCTGAAGAAAATTCCAACATATTCTTAGTCAGAATAACGGTCTAAATATACTATTTCAGTTTTGGGTACGCTGTCTCTCACACCCAGTATTATCGTATGTTTCAGTAAGCGCTTGGTCCGGTTACAAGCATAGGTGCGACTGTCTAACGCCGCGGACGTTGTGCGCTCAGCAAAGGAAACAACTCCTCAGGTAAGTATATAGTGTCAACTAATAGCATTAGTTGTTCCTGTATATTCTCACTTTATTCTAGTTAGTTACTAGTTACATAATATGGTTCTTCAACATGATATCTGACTAAACAGCGGTTAAAATAAAAAATGTTTATTTATTTCATAAAGTCACACTTATGAACGTCAAAGTCATACTTATGAACGTCGAAGTGACACTTGTGAACGTCAAAGCTACATATATGAACGTCAAAATTACACTTATGAACGTCAAAGATACACTTATGATCATCAAAGTCACATTTATGAATGGTGCACTTATGAACGTCAAAGTGACACTTATGAACTTCATAGTGACACAAAGTTACACCTACTAATGTCAAAGTTAACTATATGAATGTCAAAGTCACACTTCTGAACGTCAAAGTTACACTTAGGAATGTTAAAGTTACACTTCAAATGTGTATTTATATTTACCCGTTGCCATGATCAACAAAGCGAGGGTGTAGAACCAGAGAGATGGACTGGCTAGGTGTATTCATAGGTCATAAAGTAACACTTATGAACGTCAAAGTTAGACTTGAAATGTGTATTTACATTTCCCCGTTGTCATGTTCAACAAAGCAAGGGTTTAGTATCACCGAGGTTTGCTAGAAATTAAGTGTTATCGAACTCTTAAAACGAGTTAAGAATGTAACATCTGTTCCATTTAAGTTATTTGAAACACAAAGATGGCGTAGTGGTTTAAGTGATAGCCTCGTCAATGCTACTATGCCGAGTTTTGTGGTTCGATCTCCACACGTGACAACAAATTTAAGTCGTGTGTTCTTTGTGTCCGTTAGTTGGAAAGTCACGACACAGGAAATATTACTAACTAGATTTTGCCCGCGTAAATCAAAATTAGTTTACTAATAGTAATTTTCAGATGTAAGGTACCCTGTGTCCTTTTCAGTACCCCTGACAACGTGTGTGCGAAATTTCATGATGATCGGTTAAGACGTTTAGTTTTAAATTAAAGATAATTTGGCTCAGATTTGTCGTCATGTTTGAATATAGGTTGAAAAAGCGCGAGATTTCCCTAAAGGACATTGACTACGTGTCGAAAACCTAAGCCCCCCCCTTTCCCCCCTGTGACTAAGCGTGGTATTTTGAATACCCGTTCCCACCTGAGCGAGTTACGTAGTAAGGCTAATCTTTTTTATAGTTTACGTGGGTAAAAGCAGCGATAGCTCAGTGGGGAGACCAACAGACTGCAATGCTGAGGTTCTCGGGTTCGAACCCACGTCGCGCACCTCTGACTTTCGGAAGTTATATGACTTTTGAAAATTATGTGCGTATTGATTGACAATTATCTGCTCCGTGCCTCGGAGAGCACGTTAAACCGTCGGTCCCGGCTGCCATGAACATCTATGGCAGTCGTTATTAGGAAGTCAGTGCCCTCTAATATCCTGACACTGGTCTAGCCTTAGGGTATCGTTAGCCTTCGGGTTGCGTAGATCAGATGGCAGTCGCTCCGTGTAAAAACTGATATCCAGTCAAATACGGTTAGACTAGAAAGCCGACCCCATGTGACTTGGGAGGCTAGGGAGAAGACGTGGGAAAATTCTCCTGATGCATAGCCCCTCGCCACAATGGGAGGCCAGAACCACAACGGTGTGGCTCCTCGCTGCTTTGTATGGTGGATGGGTCACTGGAACTGAAACTGAAAAGGGTGGGTACGTTCTCTAAGCTAGAATGCTTGTGATAGGACTGGGTGCACGACGGTAGTGCATTAAATGAGAATCGAAGCCACGACCTCTCGGCCTCAAGTCGTTTCAGTTACATTTTTCATAATGTTTGTGTTCATTTCAGAATTTCATTCTTCGGCATGATGCAGGCTGTGAATGAGTTTAACGGTGCGAAGCCTGGGACTGCGGCTGACGGAGATAAGGTATATAACTTAGTACATAATAGTAATTATATAATAATATCAGCCCTGTATTTATACTGTCCCACTGCTGGGCACTGGCCGTCTCAGTGTACATATGGGTATACGTCCATCACGCTGGTCCACTGCGGGTTGGCAGCCTTCACATATCGTCGAGAATATTATGTGGAACTCTCAGGCCTCTTGTAGACATTCGGTTTTCCACCAGACGACGGAACTTCAATAAACGGATATCCTTGTATACATATATTTTTTTACGGGATGGATGTTAGCTTCGAGTGCCGTCTTTATGCGCTAGTTTTGAACTGGTTGTCATAGAGATTACACGTGTGATAATGTCGAGTATTAAGAAAAAATAAACTTATATTTGGCCTACTATTTGTACAAGAAGAAACAAAAAGAAATGTCTGACAACCTTTCAAACTCTTCATTTAACGCAATACGAACTTCCCTCCAAGCGGCAAAAGACGATTGTCTATTTTTATAGCACTCTTGGGTTTTGTCCCACAGTACAGGTTTATTTTCAACCAAATTTATTAACAATTCCATGTCAATATTATCCATTTTAATTAAATAGACGGCACTCACTTGACTGAAAAAGGGCAATATGTCCGGTAGCGTCGACACACCAATACACTGGCATAGGTGACCGCTCTTTCTTATGCCGGACCGGTGTCCGTCGCGCCGAGTGGAGGCGACGGTGCATCCGGCGTAATTTGTTCGCCGGATCTGTGTCCGATGCATGTGCACAGATTCATTATAAACCATACACCACCGCGAATCTGGCGAAAAAAAACGATCCGTTGTCCAGTGCAAAAAAATGGACGTATACAAGCGGCCTCAGACATGTAGGTTTCCTCACGATTCCTTCACCGTTAAAGCCAGGGTCCACGAGCTGTCAACATTTATTTCGTCCTAGATTTTGCCCGCGGCTTCGCCCGCGTAAATGTAGTTTAGGTTAGGTTTGTAATAGTACTTTCTTCTGGATGAAAGGCATCCTATCTATACTAATATTATAAAGCTGAAGAGTTTGTTTGTTTGTTTGAACGGGCTAATCTCAGGAACTACTGGTTCCATTTGAAAAATTATTTTAGTGTCGGATAGCCTATTTATCGAGGAAGGCTATAGGCTATATAACATCACGCTACGAGCCACAGAGGCGGTGCAGTAACGATAAACGTCTAGTGTCAAATAAACATTGCAACATTAACTAATCACATTTCATGATGATTGGTCGAGGAGTTAAGACGAGAAAGCATAACAAGCAAACATTCACTTTAACATTTATATACAGGGCTGATATTATAGTATTATATTGTTTGTAGTTCTGAACTTGAATTAATTGCCTACAGCCTTCCAACGAGGCTGAACCTGAAGCCAGCAGAGAACTGCAGCAGGGCGATGGTACTGGCGCCAAGTAAGTGTAACTCTTTACACGATGAAATAATAAATGCAAAGTGTTAATGCGAGTATGTATAATAATAATAATGATGGTGAAACCGGCGCCGCACCGCTCGACACCCCGAGCCGCTCGCACCGATGTTGCCCTCTGCTGCTGGCTTGTATGCCTATCGTGGCTATTCAGGAGGCCCATCTAGTGAGTGGACGAGTCACGGTCTGTCCATTCGATTGATGCTATTAGAGTATTCAGGGCAGACGCCGTTTTATCATCCATAGTTACCAATATACCAGTCCAAACACCCATACCCATAGCCCATATATTAGAATCCATACGTAGCGATAGTCCTACGCCTGCTGCGGCTAGTGCCGCTGTAGGTGTTCCATCCCACCTTTGATTAAAACTCTCGAAGGGCCTCTTCACGTTGGACCCATGTCTCCGTGTAAGCCTCACAAAGGGCCGGGGATTTTCCTAACGTATTAGGAATATACCCGTGATAGAGAAACAAATAATAATAATATTCTATCACATACACACAACACCATCTAGCCTAAACTAAGCAGAGCTTGTACTATGGGTACTAGACAATGGATAAAGATACATACTTTATTTTGTTTTTGTTTATACATACATATTATACATAGAAACACCCAGACCAAGACCATGTTCATGCACATAAATGTTTGATTTGTGCGGGAATCGAACCTGCGACCTCATGCGTGGCAGTCGGTTACACTAATCACTACGCCATCGAGGCCGACATATGTAACCTTGTTATATATTCTTGTACTGACAACAAGTTTAAGACTCAACACTTGTTATCACAATATCGAACAAATAAACTATCTTTCTACTCAATCGTCAGGTAACTTTTATCTATACTAATATTATAAAGCTGAAGAGTTTGTTTGTTTCTTTGTTTGAACGTGCTAATCTTAGGAACTACTGATCGATTTGAAAAAATCTTTTAGTGTCGGATAGCCTATTTATCGAGGAAGGCTATAGGCTATATAACATCACGCTACGAACCACGGAGGCCGCGCAGTAACGATAAACGCGGGTGACATCGCGGGAACATCTATCTAAGGAATAAAATGGCAGTTCCACATAGTGTCTATACAAAAGCTGTCAAAATGTCAAACATGTTCTTCAAATAATGGATATCTGACGATTGAAAAATCGGCCCCTAAACTATTACGGTAAAACAAACAGTAAACAAAAAGAAAATGGGGCAGTCTTTGGGCACTGCCGATAGAAGTGAAAACTTTAATCCTTGATCATAAACACTTCTTTATAAACCAAAAATAATTGAAAATGGAAAGCGTTCGGTGCCGATGACGCGAGTTCCATGATTTTTGTTCACCCAAGAAGTGCTCAGCTTTCACTTAACAAAAAAAGAATGGGGCGGGTCGGGTGCTAGTTCCTGATACTCTCTTACGGGTTGTTAAGGGGGTCAGAATTTCGTTATTTTTTGCGTAGGACGCACCATTTCTGAGATATTGTTAATATTCTAAATAAATTTGTTCACCCAAGAAGTGCTCACCGCGCCTAAAGAAGTTTTCACTTCAAAAACGATAGCGTAGGTGCTTAACGAACCCCTTTTTATTTTTTATCCTGGGGTTATGTTTTGATGCTTTCCTTTCCACGGGAAAAGAGTGAGCGGAGAAGTTATGTCGGGCTCACCTGGGGAAAGATGGAAGGTGCAGAGTAATACCGACTAAACCGATCACGGTGTGCCAACTCGCTGCCTTGAACGGTAGGTGGATCGCTGGAACTGAACCCCAAGACCGAACCCCTACAATAAATTTACAAAATTATGTGTACGTTAGTGGTTTTGATTGGCAGGGTAATAACTAATCTGTTTGTGTTAGACCGCCGGAGGAGCCAGCGTTGAGCGGTGAGAGCGCTGACAGTGCGACTGGCGACAGTGCGTCTGGCGACAGCGGAGACAGCGCAGACAGTGCCGAGTCGCCGCGCCAGCCGCCGGCCAAGGACAACAGCGACTCTAACCCCACCATCGACCTGGACGACTGTGAGTACACACACATTTCATTCTAGGGTTGGCTTAGGACCGCATTCCGGTCACAGCATAACTGCTGTGACCAGAATGCAGTTAAAAAGTTACAATATTTTATTTTTATACAATAATAAAATATAGTAAGTTTTTCAAAAAAGCATAGATTTTTGTATATACGTACATTCAAAATTTTAAGGATTCAGTTACGATTTCGTTGCACAGGGGTCAGCTGTTTGATTGTAATTTTAATTGTAATATAATAAGTATGCTTTAACCTGGAAAATAGCTATTTGTGAGTGACATATAATTTTCTGTTCCCCTGAAAACGTGCATGCGTAATTTCATGATGATCGGTCGAGTAGTTAAGGTGTGAAAGCGTAACAAACAAACTCACACTCGCATTTTTAATATTAGTTAGGATATTGACAATGAATTAATTTAGTTTAGTGAGACCTGGCTGCAACACTTCTACCCCTTTCTACATTCGTGAATGTAAGAGACTGTCAGTATTTTTTGCTAAAACCTTCCCGTTGTCCACAGTATCAGATTCAGACGCGGGATCAGGTACGGCGTCTCTAGGCCTGTCCACATCCTCATCGCTAGACTCTGCATCAGAGCTGCTATTAGCAGCTGCGGCTGCGGTGGAGTCTGGTGGGTCTGAGGGCGAAGCGGCACCGGGCGAACTGTGCAGGACTGTCAGACACCTCATGCGGTCCATAGCGTCTATAGAGAGGCTCATGGATAGAGTGCTGAAACATTGTGATGAGTGGCCAGCGCCTCCTACGAGAAATGATCATGAAGCTAGGTAAGAATTGACTTAGTATTAGTGACTAATGAAAATTTAGCTTTTGTAGACTCTGTAAGTTTGACGTTCATATGTGTTACTTTGTGACACAGATGAATAAATTATAACTTCTGTGAAGTTACTAATTATTACGAGTTTATAATTGTTATTTGTGATGTAGATTAAATTTTTAACTGTAGTTAACAAACTAATAACTAAACTTAGATTTTTCATAAATGATACTTTGTTATGTAAGTGAATAAATAATAACTTCAGTAAACACATTTACCATTAAATTCTAACTTTCATAAATGTTACTTTGCGAGTTTACAAATTTGTTTAGTAAATTTATTAAAATAATACATTTGCTAGAGTTACGTTTTTGAAGTAGATAACTTCAGCAAATACACTAATACTACTTTAACGTTTATGACTGTTACTTTGTAACTTAGACCAATGAATTATAACTCCAGTAAGCACGCTAATTAAGTAACTTTGATCTTCACAAATGTTACTTTGTGTCGTAGATGAATGAATTATGACTTAACTAAGCACACTTATCACTAAACTTTGCTATGCTTCAGTATTACTTTGTGCCGTAAAATTATAATTTCAATAAATATACTAATGACTAAACTTTGACTCTCATAAGAGTTACTTTGTGACGTAGATGAAAAAAATTAATTGCATAAACACTCTAATCGATTAATGTTGATGATCAAAAGTATAACTTTTTGGCGCAAGTAGATGAAATAAATACTTTTTGACTTGGCTTTGAATTTTATATAATGATGTACTTTGTCAACAGGAAACGCGTCGACATGGGCCTGTCCGAGGTGGACCGGAAGCTAATGGCGATGTACCGCCGGTTGCCGGAAGTGCATCGTAGGCAGCTGCAAGTTTATAGGAAACAAAAGAAATTATCCACCGTGAGTATTGTGTGTTTATTGTAGTATCGAGTGGGTGTGTGCAAATGTATTATATTATATATTCATAAAAATTAACATTATACATTAATTAATTCATAAAAACGAAAAAGCATATTAAATTCTAAATTAAATTTGATATTAAATAAACACTATTATTACATGCAGGTACAGTCACGAGCATAAATATATTACTATGGGCACATCGCCAATTATATTTGTCCCAAGAACGAGCAAAATAATATCTGTCTGCACGAACGCAGCACAAGCATCTGATCATTCATAGGCATCATATTAAAGTGACAACTTCCCAAAGCAAAAATATGTGACGAATATCAGTTCCAAAATATTGCGATACCTCTTGGAGTGTTGTTTACTAATTCTGTGTTTCTGTCAGCATTTGCATCGATTCCTCAGTAACGAGCATAAATATATGACGATAAATAAATGGCAAAATATCTGACATAATACTATCTTCCATTTTATCTTTCATATTATTTTTGAGTTTGTAAAATTATTTTATTTTGGATAGATTTTGGTACTCTACTTATATACCTATCGACAAATTAAAAATCAAAATTCAATTATGCGTCAAATGAAAAAATAATCTTCCCACAAAAATATAATAATTTATTTTGATATATAATATAATGAAAGTGAATGAAGCCAGAGAAGTGTGTCAGGATCGTAGCAAATGGAAATCCGTAGTCTCTGCCTACCCCTCTGGGAAACAGGCGTGAATCTATGTATGTATGTATGTATAATATAATATAATATAAAATAAAATAATTATACTGTACAACAAATTACCAGATGAAATAAGAAACACTAAAACCCTAGCATTGTATAAAAAACTTTTACAGGATTTTGTCACAAAAAATTATTAATTTATCATCTCTTACCTTAACGTAACTCAGACTGTATTTTATAGAACACACTAAAATTATATAGAATCTCAATATAAGTGAACTGTACCTGTTCTTTTTAAGAATAAATGAAACTTTAACCCAAGCGTTCTGTTGGCGCTTATGCACCTATGCGGTGCATTTGGCGCGTAAGGAGTTAATAGAAGTTTACGTCGAGATAAGTACCTATAGAAAGACGTCTTGCTAAAGTTTTCAGTACGTCGTCCGTTACCAGTATATTATGTAATTTGTACAAGATACTAATGTAATTTTCTTGGATTAATAAAACTTAATTCATATAACCGTGAGAGCGAGTGCTACAAGATGATGCGCTTGCCGCAGGTGTGCATGCAGCTGGTGGGGGGCCGCGCGCCAGCGCCGCCGCCGCCCGGCTCGCCGCCGCCCGCCGCGCCGCCGCAGCCCTGCCGCGCGCTGTGCCCCGAGTATCACCTGCAGAGGTTCAAAGAGGTAACTGTCCATTCACACACTCACACTACGTGACGCGCTTACGGCAGGTGTGCATGCAGCAGCACTACACACCACGTGACGAGTGTGCTGCAGAAGTTCATAGAGGTATAGGAATTGTCTAGCCTAAGCGAACAGTTCACTCTCCGGGGCGGGAATACCGCACAATACATTCGCTGACAACGCTTTTTCCTACGTACACATTAATATACAGTGCCCCTACATTACGTGACGTGCGTGCCGCAGAGGTTCAAAGAGGTAACTGATGACTCACACTACGTGATGCGTGTGCCGCAACAGTGCATGCAGCAGGGTGCCTAGTGCGAGTTGTTTTTACATTAACGCGATCAAAACGTTTACTGCATTTGGCTCTCTGATTGGTTAAGAGCTCGGAGCGGGCCAATCGGAGCGCTGAACGTTATGTGCGGGTGCCACGTTACTTTCACGCAGGTGGTCATTGAGTCGTGCGAGTGCACTGGCGTACTCGCTACACTACGTGACGTGTATGCTGACGAGTGTGCCGCAGAGGTTCAAAGGGATATCTGACGACTCATACATGACCTGTAAGTCAACGCGACCTTCACATATTTTCTACGCTTAACAAATGGATTAACAAGCATACGGATATAAGCACGGATGACGCAACGGGTAAGCGATCGCCTTATTGGTATTGTCGCGTTGTTGTCGTTTCGATTCCTATACGGCCTTACGACTGATTAAACGTAGGTACTTGGTACGTGCACCTGTGTATGTAACTGCTGAGTCTACCAACGCGAGCTTCGCGTTTTATTTAATTTTCTGCACTATCAGGTAGACTAGCAAGTATAAACACAAATGGTGCACCAGGTAACTGGTGATCTTCGTTCCCGCCGCTCTGTTGTGGTTTCGACTCCCACACAAAACCTGTCAATTATTGAAATGCGCGACAAAATTGTGTTTAAACCCTTATGTGTCGCCGCCACTCAATAGATAAATTGTAACTGGTACAACAAACTTCGTTTGCGCGATCCAGGATTCTAGTATAAGTTGTTGGAGTAGCGTGTAATTATGTATAGCGCCATCTATTGGCGCATTTTTGGAGTGGCAAGCCACATTTGCACACATAGATATTGACTGCACGGATGGCGTGGGTTAAGTGGTCGTGGTTTGAGTGAGAGTAGTACTTCTATGGTCCAGCCTGAAGCCAAGATAAGTAATTAAAATTTCTTTAACAATTCCTTTTTTTTACAGGTTCGGCGTAAAGTGATGCATATGCGGGACCAACAGCTTTACTACCATAGACTCAGAATGTGGCTCGAAGACCAACTTCGACAGGAACGAGAAAGGTGATATTCTCCTAGTTATTTTTTTGTAATCCTGTTTTCTAGCTATCTGTCCGCCCGGGTTTTACTAACGTTTATGATTGCTACTTCGCTCCCATGGCTCGTAGCGTGATGTTATATAGCATATATCTTCCTCAATAATTGGAGCATCAAAAGCAATTGATTTTCAAATCCAACCGGATATTGCAAAGATCAGTGTTCAACAAAAACAAAAAACAGTCTTTTAAGGCTTAAGACATTTATTTTTCACAAAAGATTTACAAATCACTTACAGAGAAGATACATTATAATTAAATATACATTAAGCCGATTGGCGTAGCGAGTAGGTACCTAATTATGATAGTTCACTAAAACTTATTTGCTAATTACGTGTCAATAAGTAATAATTATTAGAAACAGGGTAGTACAAAAATTTTCCTACCAAAGCTAAGCAGTGCATCGTCGCTTCGTTCGAAAGTGAGTGAGTGTGGCGAGTTGTTTGTTAAGGCCTATGACACATAAACTGTTTCATTTTGTTAAAAATAATTTATTGTGTTGGTAGTTATTGTTTGTATGTTTATCTTTGCAAAGTAGTATTTATTTGTTTAGTATATTATACTGGGTGTAAGGGACGGTGTACCGAAAATTGAAATAGTAGATTCAGACCATTATTCTGAGTTAAAAATCGTTGGAATTTTTTTCAACAATCACAATTTCTTTTCTGCAATTTTTAATTTTTCTGCCTGTCACATTTTTCTACAATACAGCAATGTAATTAAATGGTCGTGATTTAAATAGATCAGCTGTTTTTATGCGCGCGGAACGCAGACTTCATTCGTCGAGTGCGTTGTATTGGTAGCAATCCATTGCGTACCGCGTAATAATGTTAATCTACATAACATTTTAATCTTGCGTTTTTTTATTAATTGAAGTTTGCGTCGCAATAAGTACTTATAGAAAGACGTCTTGCTAAAGTTTTCGGTACGCCGTCCCTTACACCCAGTATACTTAGGCGTTAATTCCTTCGTTATATTTTGCAGTAATTAATTTAATTTGTCTTTGATAATACAAGTATGGCGCTCTTTGGGGGAGGGCTATGTCCAGCAGTGGACTATCATAGCCTGATGATGATGATGAATACAAGTATCATGTAAACACTAGATACGTATATCTACCATCACAAACCAAGTCAACTAAATAAACATTTAGATAGTACATGAATATATATTTAATTAAATTATTTTTATTAGTGCCCACACTTATGTATGGAAGTGAAAGTTGGGTATGGCAAAAGAAGCATGAGAGCAGAATAAATGCTGTAGAAATGAGAGCGTTGAGAAGCATATGTGGTGTGACTCTGAAAGATAGAATAAGAAATAGTGTGATTAGAGAGAGATGCGGCATGAAAGTGGATATAGTTACAAGAATAGAAAAGGGTATGTTAAGCTGGTTTGGACATGTAGAAAGAATGGACGAGGAAAGACTGACTAAGAAAGTTTATAAGGCTAGTGTGAATGGAACAGTCGCAAGAGGAAAACCTAGGCGAACGTTTCTCGATCAGATCGCAGGCGTTCTGGACAAAGGCCAGGTTAAGAGCTCCTTGAACCGACGGGCGTGTATGAGGAATGTGATGAAAGTGAGTGAAGCCAGAGAAGTGTGTCAGGATCGTAGCAAATGGAAATCCGTAGTCTCTGCCTACCCCTCTGGGAAACAGGCGTGAATCTATGTATGTATGTATATAAATTATTTTTGGTAGAATAATTTGTTGTATTACATGTGTGTATAATAATTATATTAAGCTATATTTTTGCACACCTATAATTATTTTCTATATACATATATAAGTAAATATAATGTATTATTTATATTGCATGCGTATTTCATATAATTATTTAGCTTAGTGGTATGTAATTATTATCATGAAAAATCCTTTAGAAAGTGTTTTTTTAATATTTTCTTAAATGTGGACAGGGATTTTGCATCTTATATATTTAGGTAATTTGTTGTAGTGTTGCGCTCCCTCATAAAGGATACTCCTTTTTCCATAGTTTGTTCTATGTATTCTCAAACATAGTTTATTAGCCTGTCGTGTCACACGCTTATGGTAATCTATCTTTTTTGTGAATGTTATTTGAGAATGAGTATCTTTAGTGAGTATTTTTCTAATAAAAATGCATGTGTTATATTTATACGTTTGGGTTAGATTAAATAATTTTGTTTCTTTATATATTTGAATAGTAGGTGTTAAATAGTGATATTGGAATAATATTTTTATGATTTTATTTTGTGTTACTTGTAGTTTCTACAAGTTTGATTTAGTAGCTGACTGCTTTTGACTGTTTTATCATATTACTAAAGATAATATTATAAGAGGGTATCTGATAATATTCTTATTGTTTTCAAATTGTTACGTTACCCATAATCTAAAATCAAAAATTTATTTTGTTATTCTACTGAATAACATGTACCTGAACTACATACATAAATTAATCTGGACTTGAACTTGTATATTATAAAAAAATTGGTTGACTGTGAAGTCGGTTTACGGACGATAGTTCAACGTGACAACGTCATAACGTGCCTTTCGCTAGCTCGTGTAGCGCTCTCGCTCCGATCGTAACGGGACAATGGGCGTAACGGGACAATGAGAGTAACGGGACAATGAGTCATTCTTTTTCGTGCGTGCAGCCGGCGTTCATCGATTTATTAGACGTTGTCACGTCAGAAAATAAAATATTTGTCTTTCAAATTTGGTGACAGAGGTAATTGTCAGATGACGCACGATTCTAATACCGCTATTGTATTGCCATGCCCATTCCTCTTTTAGAATATTAATAAGACATTTATTTTGCAACCAATTTAAATGATGTTTACTCAAAAAAGTTATAAATGCTATCTATTATATTTCAAATGTAGCGAACTACCCTATTTTAAGCCTTTATAAACATGTTTGGGTATTACTCAATCGCTTAACGAACTTCCTAACACACGATCATTCCCCACAGCTTACCAGAAAGCAACGTAACGCTAATCGAAGACCTACCCCGCCGCAAACGTCGGACCGCCAGCCCTAAAGTGCCCCGGCTAACCACAGCGCCTAAACGGAAACTCAAACCCGTATCACCTTCAATCAGCAAACCTCACAAGATACTACAAATGCTTAAACATAAAGCACCAGCACAAACCACCCAACTATTAACCGAAGATATTAAAGCCGATGAAGAATTAACTAAGTCAGAAGCCGAACCGCCCGAAGCGTTTCCTTTAGAAAGAGAAGACAATGTTAGCGATACGGAGACTATAGTAGGTGAAAAAGAGACGGTGGATTTATGCAAGGAAATGAAGGAATGCCTCGCTAAGTTCTCCAATTTCGCTCTGAACAGCGATCCACCGGAGCAGGAAACGAAATACCCAGAATCAGTTAGTCCACCTCTGCAAGAAATGTCTCCTACCACTCCAGAACCGATGCCAGTTTATTCCTCAAAGCCGAACCAGCGGTTGCTTTCAGTCAACAAGTTCCTGAAGGACGATAAAGAATTTTCTGGAACACCAGAAGTATTGAACATACCTTTGAATGCTAGAAGAACTCCTTTACTTGTAAGAGAGGATAAATTGTCAGACACCCACAATGAAAAAGATCCGAATATATATAAGTATGTGTCCTTCGGCTTGGAGATCAAAAAGGCTATGGAGGAATGTCAGAATATCATCAACTCCTACAACAGTATAAAAGATAGCAAAAAGGATGACGGACAGTTATCATTAGAACACATTTGTGAAGTCATGCTGACACTAGACAAAAATTCTGCTGAGTTTCTCGATAAAATGGATACCGACGATAATGTCGATATGAGCACAGCCAACACTAAACTGGCAGAGCTTGTAGAAAACATGCCACAGATACTGGCAAATATGCCAGAGATTGCCAGCAAGCTTTCAGAATTCGCCAACGCCAGTTTCGAGTTGCCAGAATTCGCTTCTATCATGAACAGCTTGCCAGATGTCAATAATGAAGCTCAGTTGACTCCGGAAACGCTTAAACAGATTCGTGAATTAAAGCTAAGTAAGAATAGGGATAGTGTTAAAGTAACTAAAAATACAGCTAAGCGTAAAAGTCAGCGTAGAATTAAAAATAATATCGAATCTAACGACCTCATAGGCACAATGACTTTCGAATTGGATAACAAAGATATAGTAGAACTTCTAAAAGATGAAAAAGATCTCCAATCTTTAATGAAGAATAAGAATAAAGAAGATTTCAAAGATCTTCTCTTCTCTATAAGCGCTCAAGTTGTTATAAATAAAGTATTTGAATATCTTAAGCAGAATAAATCGCCGGAACTGGCGAAGTGTTTAGAAGATGACCAAGAGCTGTTCTCACTGCCCTGTCTTAACTCCGAAATGTGTTCAAAAGCGTCCACTCTATTCGATAATTCAGTCAAAGATGCACACAGCATGGACGACTTAAGAGATCTCGTCAAATCTCGGTTCAATTCCTGGAAACATTACGTGGCTACGAAATTTAAAAGTATACCCGTTGAGTTACTAGAGAATGAAATAGAAGCGATGCTAGACAAATTCTACAGTTATATTCAAGACTTGGCCGGAAAGAATTACGCACAAGACAGCGATAGAATCGTTCAGAAGATTGACGAGCTGCGAAAAAACAGCGAATTAAACAAAGACTCAGATTCTGATTCCAGAGAGTCTGTCAAACAAATTTTACTGACGACTTCAGTTGGTAATACACTAGATTTATTAATTATGAAATTTCCTAAACTGACTCAGGATAAAAAAATACTAGTAAAAGGCTTGAAATTTAAGTATATGAACGTTTTATCTCGGTGTGTGGAATCCCAGCCGCTAGCGAATTGGATAATGACTGATCCGGAACTAGCTGTGAATACTATACAAGAACTCATGAGTTTCGAAGTGAAAAAAGCTGAAAATATACCGGACTTTCCCACGATGAATGTAGAGAAAAAAGGGGTTTATTTTATTGAGAGATTACGAGATGTCAACAAGCAATACATGGAAACACTACCGAAGAAATCATTGTCGGGAGACGACTGGTTAGTTATGCTGTATAAACTTGAACAATATGAGGTCAAGTTAAAAGACGCGTTCAACAAGCTTACACCCCCAGTTAAGACGGTACAAAACGCAAGTGAAGCTGAAATCCTAGCCGCGAAAGGCTTAAGCAAGATCATAGGGAAAGCAAGCATAAGAGTTGTAAAAAAAACAGAAACGCCGAAGAAAAAAGAAGAAGCAAAAAGTGAGGAAGTACCAAAAGAAGTTGTGGAAGAAGACAAGAGATATAAAAATGACGCGCTTCTTGCGAAATGTGAAGCAATACTTACTTCTAAAGGCGAAAAATCGCTACTAGACAGTTTTTATACTATCAAATCTTATATAACTCAAGGTTTACCCGTTCCGGAGACTTACAAAAAGCATGTTATATCAATATGTTCGAGTATAGACGCAAAATTACTAGACGAGGATTTGGAAGACAGTCTCAAATCTGACAAAGATGACAGTCCACCGGAGGCTGTAGTAAAAGAAAAGCCACCAGTACCGACGCAAAATCACGAAGAGCTAGCCAGGTATTCGGCGCAAGCGTTGCGCAACGCAAAACAGACTTTGAACGCCGTAGCCTTCAGAAACATTGGTAGGAACGGACAGTCGAAATCTGAAAGCGATGTCTGTGACACTCCTAAAACTGATTGCAAATGGACGAATGATTGTTCCTGCACATCTTGTAAAGATATTGATGCTGCAACGGGACTGTGTTTGAGTAGTAATATCAGTGATATAGTTCAAAAGTGCATTGAGTTCGATAAGAAAGATCGGAAAGAGAGAAAGGAGGCTAAGAAAGCGCTCGCTAAGCCGAAGCAAGTGGCTAAGGCGTGCGAGAATAGTAATCATCAACAGCATATTTGTAAAGGTGAGTGTTTTATAGATTACTAGCTTTTGCCCGCGGCTTCGCTCGCGTTAATTTAGAATTTGACAATCAATTCGAATTGTACTCTGCTTGTAATAATATAATTCAATCATGATTCGAAAGACACGTGGCGCCATCTATTATCATAAGAACGTTATTGTTGTTTTCCTCATGAACAGTAATTTTTTTCGGGATGAAGGGTAGCCTATGTCCGTTTCTGTACACCTGATAATGTATATGCAAAATTTCAGGATGATCGGTTCAGTGGTTTAGGCGTGAAAAAGTAACAAACAAACAAACTCATTTTCGCTTTTATAAAATTAGTTAGGATTAGGATATCTATAAATTTCTGACCCTCGGAACGTTTTTTCTGGATGAAAGGTACCCTATGTCCTATTTTGTACCCCTGACAACGTGTATGCAAAATTTCATGATTTTCGGTCGAGTAGTTACGGCGTGAGAGCGAAACTAACTTACATTCGCATTTATAATATTAGTTAGGATTGTTTTATAATATAAGCAAGGACTAGCTGAAACCTGCTGTTTCACCCATATTTATGATGATTGCTCCGTTCCCGAGGCTCGTAGCCTGGTGCTTCTAGATAAAGTAACTTTCTAATAATCTTAGAATTTTTAATTGTTAATTAGAATGAGCATAATTTAATTTTTTTTGTTATAAAAGAAGGTAAAATATAAGACAGGGTCAGCGCCGACGGACGGAGTGGCGGCGAAGAGACTAATTCAGTAACAATTTAAATTGAACCTAAAGTGCTTCAGAATATGATTGTATTTGGTACAACAAAATAAAATGACCGCGCTTTGAGTCGCTCGCCGTCATTTTATTTCGTTGTACCAAATACAGTTGTATTCTGAAGCGCTTTAGGTTGAATTTAAATTGTTACTGAATTAGTCTCTTCGCCGCCACTCCGTCCGTCGGTGCTGACCCTTAGTCAGACAACCCACTTTAAGGGCTTTTTTGCAATAAGTAACTTTTGTCTGCGATTTCTTTCGATCAGTAACATAACTTTTTCCAGGATGAAAGGTACCATTCTGTATCCCTGACAACGTTTCATTATGATCGGTCGAGTAGTTAAGGCGTGAAAGCGTGACAAGCAAACTTACATTCGCATTTATAATATTAGTTATGATTATACAAAGAAAGGAGTAATTTTAAATATATTAATTATTATTATTATATTCGTCAGTGGGTCATGGCGGTAACGCATGCGCAGGGGAAGGCGCTGATCAACCGTGTACTTGCTGTTACTGCACTGTGTTTGGCCACGCCGTGAGTATATGTTACATTTTTAATTATCTCTAGTTACTAGCTACCCACCTCGGCTTCGCTCAGGTAGAACACACAGCGACATATCAACCTAGACTGTTTGGACTTTGTACTATTAGAAGTTGAACGCTGCGAATCGTGCGAGAGAGTGCGTTATATTTTTGTTATTTTGTCTCATTCACGCTGAACGGGTCGCGCGGGCGAAGCCGCACGCGCTAGTGCACCGTGATGGGTATACACCACTATGCACTATCCCTTTCCGACAATTCGCTATTTTGTATGTAGCGCAGTTATACGTATATAGGGTGTCTAGCTTGATGTGTAGCCGTGTGTACAAAATCTTGACAAATTATACACCTAAATCTTCTTAATTAATCACTCTGTCTATCGGTGAAAACCGCATGAAAATCCGTTCAGTAGTTTATGAGTTATCGCGAACAGACACGGCCGGGGACATTATTTTGTAATATGTTGTGATGTTTAAAGTGGTCGCCTCATACGTAACGTTTAATAATCTTTAGTATTTTTCAATTTCAGTAGCATTAAATTGATGCCATTACGCTGAATGTTGATTTAGCTGGTTCCGGTGGACCCCTGCAGCTACATTTTTACTATATTCCTTGCCATTTATAATCTCCACGGTAGGCGGGCTGACCTTTTTTTTTTTGTAATTCTCTACCGAAAAATCGGTAGGTTCGGGAACACTGGTACTGAATATGGAATATGCAAGTTTTAACAGTCGCTGAGCTTCTTAAAATATTATCTGCCTACATTGATAGGTGAAGTCAAGCCAACATTTTAGTTCTTCACTATCGAAAGCAAATAAATTTTTGTGGACCCCCGCTTACGACTTGTGAACCCCCCATGTTTTTGACACGCCAACATCGAGTCTCCTGTGGACCCCTGGGGGTCCACCTGGACCACTTTAAGAACTAAGATATAGCTTATATACGATGGTCTAGTAGGAGTCTTTTGGACTGCCAAGAAGCGGTAGCGGGTTCGACTCGAAGGCCTCTGACTTCGTTGAAGGAAAACATCGTGAGGACTACTGAATGTCTGAGAGTTCTACATAATGTTCTCGAAGATATCTGAAGTATGCCAAACCGCACTGGGCCAGCGTGGTGGACTATGGTCTAATCCTTCTCACATTGAGAAGAGGCCCGTGCCCAACAGTGGGACAGTTTATATAGGGCTGATATTATAGTTTTCTTTTTTTTTATACTACTAAGGCAAACAAGCATACGGCCCACCTGATGGTAAGTGGTCACGTAGCCTATGGACGCCTGCAACACCAGAGGCATCACTTGCACGTTGCCGACCCTTTAGGAAAGGAAGTGGGAAGGAGAAGGAGCGGCAAGGGGGAAAGAGAGTGATTGGGCCTCCGGTACTCTCACTCACCGAACGAAACACAACAGTAGGAATACTGGTATTTCACGTCGATATTCTGTGAGAGGGTGGGTAGTCCTTCCCCGGTCGAGCCGGCACATTCATGCTGACATCAGCGAGGCATCTACTACTCTAAACTATAATATGTTTTCTTCCAGCCGCCACTGACAACACCGGTGCCTCCGAAATTCAACGAAACTAGGGAACGACTTCGTTCCATACTCAACAAGAAAAAACAGCAATGTAAAAGCGCCAATGTAAGTCTTAATTATATTAGTATTACAGCTGTTTATTTATAAACTGATTTATATTTTAGTTAGTCGGCCTCGATGGCATAGTGGTCAGTGTAACCAACTGCTACGCCTGAGGTCGCTGGTTCGATTCCCGCACAAGTCAAACATTTGCATGCATGAACATGATTGTTAGTCTTGGTCTGGGTGTTTCTATGTATAATATGTATGTATTTACAAAAAAAAGTATATATGTATTTTATCCATTGTCTAGTACCCATAGTACAAGCTTTGCTTAGTTTAGGCTAGATCAGAGGTTCCCAGACTTTTTTCTCATATACCATTTTCAAAATTTAGCTGATTCCGGTCTGACTCCCTGCAGCTAAACAAGTTCATGCAAAGTCAAAATTTGATCAAATCTCTACGGGTTGATCTTCTTTTTGTTTTTCGAAATTCTCTGATCGGAACCTACCCCGGTAGGCGAGCTGACCTTTTTTTAAGTAATTCTCTACCGAAAAATACACATTCACTGGTACTGAATATGGAATATACAAGTCATACACAAAGTCAAGCCAACATTTTAGTTCTTCACTATCGAAAGCAAATAAATTTTCGTGGACCCCCGCTTACGAATTGTGAACCCCATTTTTTTGTCTCGCCACCGTAGACCCCCATCGAGTCTCCCGTGGACCCCTGGGGGTCCACCTAGACCACTTTGGGAACTAATGGGCTAGATAATGTTATGTGTATGTTATAGAAGATTATTATTTAGTTTTGATAAAGAATTTGTAATACTTTTATCTTTATTTATATAAGGTTAAATAAAGAATACTAATAATATTTTACATGTGCCTTATTTATTTATTTTGTCTGTGGTTTCGCTCGCGTAAACGAAGTGTAGGTTAGGTTTATAACATAACTTTTTTTCTTGATGAAAGGTACTCTATGTCCTTTTCTATGCCCCTGATAACGTGTATGCAAAATTTTATGAATATCAGTCTTGTAGTTAAAAATGTGAAAGCGAAACAAATTCACATACACATTTATGAAGCTGAAGAGTTTGTTTGTTCATTTGGTTGAACGCGCTAATCTCAGGAACTACTGGTTCGATTTGAAAAATTATTTTAGTGTTGGATAGCCTATTTATCGAGGACGGCTATATAACATCACGCTACCACCCACGGGGGTGGCGCAGTAACGATAAACGCGGGTGAATCCGCGGGAACATCTAGTAATTGATAATAGTTAGAATTATAAGCGTTTAGTGAACATTTTGAATGTTACTCACTTATATTTATAATCACAAGATATCATTAGTTTTATTAGTCACAGATGCACAGAAAACTGTTATCTATACTTATATTAAATCCATCCATAAATAAATTAAATGTTTTGCCATCGACACGATAAGATAAGATACTTATATAAATTATTTTTTGTTAGTCTGGTTGCAAGGATTTAACTGAAAAATTATTCAACCGATTTAAAAAAATATTTTATGATTATAAAGCTATATTATCACCGAGTAACTTAGTTTATATTTTATTACATAACCAAAAAAAGTAGGTAAGGTTCTACTTTTATGCGAGCGACACCGCGGGCGAAAAGTAGTAATTAATATAAAAATATAAAGAACCATTGACTGTATGTTTATGTTGCTTATTTCGCCTCGTTAACCTCACAATAGTGTGTAATATATCCATTATGTATACCCTTAGGGAGAGCCGGAGGCAGGCGCAGGTTCGAAGCCGGTGGGTGCTGCGGGCGCGGGCGGAGCACCCGGCGCTGCGGGCGCTGCGCCCGTGGAGGCGCCTCCCGCAGCACCGCCCTCGGGGCCCAAGCCGCAGGCCAAGGCGCCACCACTCGCACCTAAACCACCGGTAACACTCCTGCTATAACTTGTCTATTTATTTACTAGCTGACGCTCTCTTTTTTTAATTTTAATGGCAGAATATCATCATCAAAATAAAAAAAGAAAGTTTGATAAAAATCTGAATAATCACCTAGCGGTATGAAATATACTTTACAGCCTATTCTCATACCTACCAAATATATATAAAAAATTCAATTCATATAGCTCAGTGGGGAGACCAACAGACTGCAATGCAGAGGGTCTCGGGTTCGAACCCACGTCGCGCACCTCTGACTTTCGGAAGTTATATGACTTTTCAAAATTATGTGCGTATTGATAGAAAATTATCGCCTGCTCCGTGCCTCGGAGAGCACGTTAAGCCGTCGGTCCCGGCTGCCATGAACATCTATGGCAGTCGTTATTGGGAAGTCTAATATCCCTCTAATATCCTAACACTGGTCTAGCTTTAGGGTATCGTTAGCCTTCGGGTTGCGGAGGTCAGCAGTCGCTCCGTGTAAAATCTGATATCCAGTCAAATCCGGTTAGACTGGAAAGCCGACCCCAAATGACTTGGGATTAATAAAAGCTAAGGAGAAGAAGATTCTATGAAATATATATCAAAATTGAACTGCCCGTAGTTTTAGCGACTATTTCTTTAAATATAGCAATAACGCCTATGATGATTATTATTGTAGTGTAATCGGCAAGCTGTTGCTTCGCCGCCATCGCCGCTCTGAGTATTGTGGGTTCAAATACCACACAAAATAATTATCTGTATGATCCATAATAATTGTTCTGTAGTTTATGTTCGTTAATTGTTTATTTGTAAAGTCTCAAGCGATTCGGGGTTCGAATACGCTTATGTTTAACTTATCACCAGATATAGTAAAATATAACAGTCAAAAATAGTAAATAATCACCAAATTGCACAGCAAAATATATTTAAAGAGATCAAAATAAGTCGACGGAGCCCAGCTTCGCGGGGCTCCTATTTTTGGGTGGGTTTAAGAAGGAACCCAACATAATCTAACCCTTTCAGAATGCAGAGATTTGAGGCGTATAGGTGCTCGTTATGATATATTTTATTAAGCATATTTTGCTGCGCAATTACTATTTTTGGTGGTCATTTTATTTAATCCTGTTTGAATACAAATGCAGTACCTAATTTAACACATGATGTTATTTTCCATATCCCCAGGCCTTGCCAAAGACACAACCACCGAGTTTAACAGCTGCTCAAGTGCAGCAGAAACGCCAGTCCATGGACAACCAGCAGAAACAACTCGCAGAGAAAATGGCCAAGATGGTTGTCTCAGAGAAACCCGTCGACAACAAACCTAAGGTACGGATTTATATCTTACTAGCTTTTGCGCGCGGCTCCACCCGCGTAGTACCTATATGAATAAAAAGTAGCGGTGTTAGACACCCCCGTGCCTCGGAAAGTACGTAAAGCCGTTGGTCCTGCGCCTGATCTCTCTCCGGTCGTGTCGGATTACCGTCCCATCGGATCATGAGAGTTAGGGAACAGAGAGTGCACTTGTGTTTGCGCACACACTTGTGCACTATAATATCTCCCGCGCAGATGGCTAGTCTCCGTTCAGATTAGCCGCCGTGACCGAAATTCGGTCTGGAGGACATTATTATTATTATCGTTTGCAAATATGGTTGTGCTACTAGACTATCGCCGCTTACACACTTGTGCACTATTATATCTCCGCTGATAGTCTATAATAATAATAATAATATAATATTCTACCACATACACACAACACCATCTAGCCTAAACTAAGCAGAGCTTGTACTATGGGTACTCGACAATGGATAAACATACATATATACTTCTTTTTTTGTAGATACATGCATATTATACATAGAAACACCCAGACCAAGACAAACATCCATGTTCATGCACACAAATGTTTGACTTGTGCGGGAATCGAACCGGCGACCTCAGGCGTGGCAGTCGGTTACACTAACCACTACGCCATCGAGGCCGACGAGTCTCATTTATGATTGGCCGCTGTGACCAGAATTCGTTCGAATAGTAATAATAACGTTTATTTGCTCGCCATAGTAACAGAATGAAAATTGATAAACAATATACATACTTACTCGTAAAAATATACTATTGGGGTTGATACCTGAACTAGGATGGTTCCTGTATCTCAGGTTACCAACCCTCCACTCCATATAAGGGGTCTTACATCTAATTTTGACAAACATTTAATACTGGCTTTTGCCCGCGGCTTCGCTCGCGTTAATTTAGAATTTGACAATCAATTCGGGTTGTACTCTGCTTGTAATAATATAATTCAATCATGATTCGAAAGACACGTGACGCCATCAATTATCATAAGGTCGTTATTATTGTTTTCCTCGGGAACAGTAATTTTTTTCGGGATGAAAGGTAGTCTATGTCCGTTTCTGTATACCTGACAATGTATATGCAAAATTTCAGGATGATCGGTTCAGTGTTTTAGGTGTAAAAAACAAACTCATTTTCGCTTTTATAATATTACATAGAACCCTTTTTTTGAAATGCAACCTTTTTTTACAATGACAACGAATGGACTTTAATATGTTGATTTTTTTGTCGTAGGCCCTACAGAGAACTGTTCCTATACAAGTGAATGTACCCCCAGCGCTCAAAGCCGAAGGAAAAGTCAATCCGAACGCGATGGAACAGATTCGATTACAGGTGAGGCATTATTTTACTTCATGTGTGACCATAGTGGTTTAAGTGGCCACTGTCGTTTTATTAATACGCTGAGGGCTTATTGTATTTTAGTATTTACATACATACATAGATTCACGCCTGTTTCCAAGAGGGGTGGGCAGAGACTACGAAATTTCCATTTGCATTTTAGTATTTATGTTTGTAATTAGAATATAGATAGCAATCTCACACATAAATAAATGTAAGAATTATTTTTTATATTTTTTTTTCCTTTTCTGCCATATTTATTGTTATTGATTTCTATTAATATCATAATACTAGCTTTTGCCCGCAGTTTCGCTCGCGTAAAAGTAGGTAAGGTTAGGTTAGTAACAATATTGTGTAAAATCCCAGGGTTTCATCATCTTCGTCTCATGTGACCTTGTGACCCTTATATCTCGGGGTCTTTTGACCCACAGGGCCCATATTCAAACTCGACCCAGGTATGACCCCAAGGTGTCTGCACACAAAGTTACAAGTCAATCGGTCCGGTGGGTCCGGAGTTATGCCTGTCACTAACATACAGACACACAGACCCACATAGTGTTTTCATTAACCTCTGAAGAAGAATCAGAGGTTAATAATGTATAACTATGATACTACGGTGATAATACAGCTTTCTAATGGTGATACAATTATTAAAATCGGTTGAGTAGGTTTTGAGTTAAATCTTTACAAACAATCATAAAATCTATCCTTTTTTAATATTAGTATAGATATACTTAAGCCTAAATATGTTGTTGCAGCAACTAAAGCAAGCGCAACAAGTGAAGTACCAGCAACAGTTGCAACAGCAAGCGTTGCAGCAACAGAAGAAACCGGAGCCGATATACGACCTGCCGATACACAACAAACCGACGTTGACGCCGCAGCAACAACAGCAGATTAGGCAACAACAACAACAGGTTAGTGTAAACGTAGGCAATATAACCTTTATGAGTACGAGCCAGCGACGAGATGGTGGCCACCTGTAGGATATTATTTTCAAGAAATAATTTTCCCTTTAATACACTTAATTTAAAAAAAAATTAAATACACTTTATAGTTATTTTTTATTGCAAATTAAAAAGTGCAAAATCTTATGGCCCACCCTGTCCGTCCTATACATTTTTCACCAATGCAAAAAATTCCTTACAGCTACTTCAACAGAAACTCCAACAACAACAACAACAGCAGCAGCAACAACAACAAGCTCAACAGCAAGCCCAACAACAAGCTGCCCAGCAAGCTCAACAACAAGCTCAACAGCAGGCCCAACAGCAGGCCCAACAGCAGGCTCAACAGCAGGCCCAACAGCAGGCCCAACAACATGCCCAACAGCAGGCCCAACAACATGCCCAACAACAGGCCCAGCAACAACAACAACAGCGGCAGAGCCGGCCTCAGCAACAACGGAGTACTGTGTCTCTATCCAGCAGAGATACGAGTGTGTTCTCAACTTCTTCTGGTTGTTCAGGGTAAGTTTATTCATAGTATATAGTCATAATTCCAGCCGACAGACCCCTCCTCCCAGGTTCTCCACACAGGCCGGTCTTGGGGTAACGGTATGGGGACCGGTAAGGGTTGCGGGCAGCGATTGGATACGGGCTGCCCGCGACCCTTACCAGGTCGTCGGTCCACCTTGTGGACGCCTACCCCTGCTGCGTGTTCTGGTGCGTGGCCGCTACTCCAGAATCTTTCTGCCAACAGTCATTGTTTCTACGCACTATGTACCCAGCCCACTGCCACTTCATCTTGGCTATCTTATAAGATAGCCAAGTCAAATCTTATATATAAGATTCACATTAAATATAATCGCAGCCCTGTATTAAACTGTCCCACTGCTGGGATACCATAGTCCACCACGCTGACCCAGTGCGGGCAGACTTCACAAATCTTCGAGATCATTATGGAGTACTCTTAAATATGCAGGTTGCCTCACGATTACTTCACCGTTAAAGCGAGCTATCGTTAGCTAAAAATAACTTTTTTTTATTTTTTTATTTTGCTCGTCAAAATGACCACACTCCACCTGATGGTAAGCAGTCGTGTGGTCTAAGAGCAGTGGCCTCCACATCGCCCCCACAGTAGCCGAGGCGATGTTGAGGTCTCTACTTTGACGGCCTGAGAAGATGCTTTTTCACGCCCCGCTTAAAGAACCCAGGATTGAAGGAAGAAGGAAACACGTGCCTTGGCAGAGAATTCCATGCCTTGGTCGTTCGGCAGAGATATGAGGACCCAAACTTTTTGGTACGCGCTCTAATCGACTCTACCGTGTAAGGATGGCATTTACTATTTAAGGCGTATAGCACACTGCCAGAGTCGAGGCTGCGTTGCGGCACAAAAGAGGCGCACTCGCCGCAACACGTCATGAGACGCTTGTGCTCTGTTTACACGCAATTAAAATGTCGTCGTCAGATGACGAGGACGTGTTTGGTCTTGTTCAAATAATTAATAGAAAAAGGAAATACTGAGTTCACCCCTACTCGTTGCATAATTGTTCCAAAAGCAGTGCATTCAGAGCAGTGCGTGACTTAAATCTCTATCCAGACAAGTTTCGTTTTCGTTTATTCCGTTTTGAAAAAAACCTTTTTAGTGATTTTATGTTAGTGTCAATTATGTCTTCTTGCATATTTGTTTACTTGAATGATACTTGATGTCGAACTTTGTTGTTTTTAGCTCTTTCCGAAACTTTGACAGCCTGTTATAATTTTTTTACAAGGTGTCTATAGGAACGAATAATTTTAATGAAATGTAGCAATAGTTAACTAAAATAAAAAATGTCATTATGACAGCTAAACCCATATTCGTTTAACATTTTTACAGTTTTAGTCCAAATTTCCGAACATTTACTTTAAAAATTAAAATAAAATCATATAGCCGAAACTGTGAGACAAAATTTAATTTGCCTGAGTCCAACGCATTGGCAATAGCCCAAACCAGATCTCTACTTCATTTGGACAACCGTGTGCCTAACATCCTGTATAATGGCTAACTCAATTTCATACAAATGATTGAATCGACGCACTCACACAGACGCACCCGACCACAAGGTTTAGAAACCGGGAATTTCGTACGATATTCGTGACAAAGTAAGCGGTTTTATGGTTGCATGGTAAGGACTAGTCTCTGATGCTATGTAACATTTTAGCGGCTCGTGCTGGCGAGGGAACCGACCTGAGGACACACGAGACCTCGATGCGCTACTACAGTACATCGAAGGACCATCAAGACATGTCGACAGGGGAAAGAAACGCGCTAAGAAGCAACGACAAAAGGCGAAAAAGGTAAAATTGTTTATAATATATTGTCCAATATCCATGATTATAATATCTTTAATTGTGATGCTTGTATGCTTTGCTTTAATATATATAACGACATGTGTGATAAGCAGGGGTCGGAATAGGTAGAGTTTTTAAGTACCAAATGACGTAAAACTACCTACGAAATTTTAACATGGATATGCCTTTTAAACCCGGAATTGGGGATTAATAAAAATTGTTTTCTCAAACTTCCGGGATTGGTATTATTGTCTTATAAAACTCTTTTTTCCTGTGTTAAACACAAACTAAGTAACGTTACACGTAACACGCCGGCAAATGGCGCTTGACGGCATTTTAGTACTCGCCGCCTGGCGGCTTGATAAAGTTTAATTTTTCCTATTTTATGAGCAAAGAGAGATGTGAAAAAATGAAACAAACTTGACTCTAAGTATATATTTTTTTATTAAACAGTGGCTACAAATCAATGAAATGAAATTAAATAACAACAAATCAATCAGAATCTATTTCAACTATATCAGAAACACTGGTGGAAGCTAAAGGTTCATCGTCCACATCATTTACTAAATAATTAAATACTAAATCAATCCCAGGATTAAAAAAGGCATATCCATGTTAAGATTTCGTAGGTAGTTTTACGTCATTTGGTACTTAAAAACTCTACCTATTCCGACCCCTGGTGACAAGTTAGCGGCATAGCCGGCTCCAGTAGAGGTCTCCGGTAGCGGGTTCACGGCTTAAATTTAAAACCGCTACATACATACGAGGGGCGGCATAATTTCGCGACCTATGGTACTTAGCGATAATTTGTCATCTCGTCACTGATACCACCAGTTGCTTGACTAATTGATAGTATAAATAAATCTCCTTTTTTAATTTGGTAAACGATTAGCGAGGTTAAGCAACGTTGGGTGCGGTCAGTCTATAGATGGGTGACCGCTTAGTGGTATTTCATCTGAGCGTCTCAGTGCTTCGGAGGGCACGTAAAAAGTCGGTCCCGGTTATTGTCAAATTGACAGCAGTCGTTAAGCCATGTCAGAGGCCTACGGGCGGCTTGAACAACTCTTGATAACAGGTTGACCACTAAACACACGAAAAGAAAGAAGAACTTCATCACTGGAAAAAGAAACAACACCATGGCAATTTATCAGCTACTACTTGTACTATAAACTTCTTACAATTACCTTATTCTACAGTAATTACAGAATTAGGTATACTGAATACTTTCAGAGTAGAATTATCTATACATATAATAAAATCGTATGAAAGTCAAAACTGTACATTGAATATTTTTTTAAAAGAATACTTGGGCGTGATCTACAATCGATATTGAAGCCAAGAATTTAGTTTTTGAATTTTTGTCTGTTTGTCTGTATGTATGTCCGGGCTAAACTCAAAAAGTACTGCATGGATTTACTTCAAATTTTGCATGAATATTACTAAAAGGTCGGGTCAACATATAGGCTACATATTATCACGCTGTCACCTACGGGGGAGGAGCAGTGAATCTTTATTTTTCTTACGCATTCTGTGACAGAGTGTAATCTAACGACGCATATTTAAATGTTGTTTTTAAGTAATCCATGCTATTGTCTAGCTTTACACTATAAAAACTATGCCATTTAAGTAACGTTGGATTCCGCGGCGACAAACACTTTTTAGTTAAAATCTACGCGGACGAAGTCGCAGGTAACAGCTAGTTACTACTAAAAATATTTGAATTGAGGGAATCAGCGGTCTTGTTCGGATGGCCTGATCTTCTTCGTAGCTTCCGAACGACTGTCCCTTGACGTTAGTTTCACTTCAAAATATAACCATCGAATGATTCCGCTCACGAGACTCGTCGACGTCACGTCGTTCGCTGCCCTCGTACAATGAAATCAATTGGTCGTTTTATTATCGTTTAATTATCGTAGTCACTGACAGAACGAATTTATGCTACAGTGAGTTTAAGCATTGAGATCGTCGCACGTCAACGCAATGACTGAAACATAATGTTCGCTTTGTCCGTATTCAGAAGAAACTGAATGCCTTTGGAGCTCGAGTGATCGGCTTTTATACTTCCGTTTGTAACAAGGTGTTTAGTTGCCTCCATGGCGCAGCGGTAGTGAATGCGACTGCTGTGCATGAGGTCTCGGGTTCGAATCCCGGGTCGGCCCAACAAAAAGTTATTGGGTTTTTCTGTTAAGAAATCTTAATAGCAGCCCGGAGTTAGAAAGTTGGCGGTGTTAGACACCCCCGTGCCTCGGAAAGCACGTAAAGCCGTTGGTCCTGCGCCTAATCTCTCTCTGGTCGTGTCGTATTACCGTCCCATCGGATCATGAGAGTTAGGGAACAGAGAGTGCAATTGTGTTTGCGCACACACTTATGCACTATAATATCTCCTGCGCCGATGGCCAGTCTCCGTTAAGACTGGCCGCCGTGACCGAAATGCGGTCTAGAGGACATTATTATTTTATTTGCCGAGGTACCTATGTTGTATAGTCGGTAAATGATGGTGTGTATACATAGATGGAAGCGCGACTGCTGGAGGAGCGCGCAGGAGTGTCGCGCGAGTTGTCGCGCGCGCGGCGCGACGCGGCCGCACTGCACGCGGCGCACGCGGCCGCCGCGCGACGCGTGGAGCACACGCGTCAGTTACTCGACGCGCACGCCTCGCGCAAGAAGAAGGGTGAGTACACATCTACATTCTATCTGTGTGCATGAGCCATCTTGCGTGCGTGGCATGCAGCGGTGTGCGATGCGACTGCGGTGCACGCCGCGCACGCTAGAAGGGTGAGTACAAGAAGAAGAGTGAATATACTTGCATCTGCTATCTATTTGTATTATTTTATAAACAAATATGGCGTAATTTGGCCACTAAGCCAAAGATTCGTCCCTATGTATTATCATTTTTTTATCATCTTTCATTTGAGAATTTCATCTTTCATTACCCTTTTTTTTGTGACCCAGGAAAATCCTTTATGGATACCCCCTTCCTCGGGGGATGGATGATGATTATGTGAGACTCTCCGCCGCCTGAAGGGGGTCGGTATACACACTAAAAACCTGGGGTGAGCAGTCCCACCGCCGACGGGGTGGGGCGGGATGGGGTCGCGTTAGCAATCACCATCCCGCCCCGGCGGTTGGCCGGCTGATGGTAACCGGGCCTCAGCACCTGTGGAGGGGTGGCCTTGCTCACCAAGGCCACCCCCCCCAGACGTGTGGGGCCGTGCAAGCCGGTACAGACTCCCCCGACTCTGTACCAGTGACCCCACTATACAGGAGCGAGAAGGCGGGCAATTCGCCTCCTCCTCGCTCCCGTCCGTCTGCGCCGGAGAGGGTCAGCGGGGTGATTGTTCTCCCTGACTCTCTCCGCGGATCTTTCATTACCCTAAGCCAGTGGTTCGCAACCCGCGGCTTGCAAGCCAGCACTTCGATTTCTCGGCTGCGTCTCTTCCACGAAATGTTTAGTGTAGACACACGATGTTACTTTTTATCTTGCCTTAAAAGTATTAGACCAAATTTAATTTAATTTACTGTTAGTTAAACTAAGACTTAAGCAAGCTCGAGAGTGTACTTTCAATCCAAATTTTTCCGTAATAATGTTCCGTGCTCCGGCAAAGTTTAAAAAAAAAAGGCAATTTGAATAGATTTCACTTGTGGATTGTCTATATTTGGCTCTTTTGAACAAAACGGTTGCTGACCACTGCCCTAAGCTCTTGGAACACATATCTGATAGCGAGGGAGGCGTACGCACACTCTAAACCTTATAGCTAAGGAAACAGACATATTCTGTTGTGCTCTGAGTGAATTCACAAAGGTAGCATTATTTGTAATTTGTTACAGTAAGTAATTAGTAAAAATATAATAGTACATATTTATATATACATATATAAGATAGCTACACTATTGTATTAGGCTAGTCCTGTAATGATAGTTGTATTGAGTAAACAAATAAATAAAAAAAAAATAAAAAAAAATTCGTGAGCCTTCTACAGTCCCTCATGTACAATTGCCGCTTTGGCACTTTGCTTAGCGGCATTATGGACGCGAGTTCGAACCATCCATACCCCGATATGTCCAAGTACTGTAAATAAAAATTAAAGATTAAGACAATTTCAAATCTAATTCTGTATCTGTAAATCCTATTTCAGAAAAATATAAATCAATAACAAACCGTATTATGATTGCAGGTAAAAAACAGAAATTGAACCCGGCACAGCAAGCTAAGGTGCAATTGGTTGCTGAGCAACTAGGAGCACTGACCATCCTTATGAACCACACAGCTAAGGTGAGTATCCAACAAAAATAATTTTTTCCCAAAAAAAAAATACCATTCTACTAATATTTAACACGTAAGAATTTACAAATGGCACCTCCTTAACTAGAAAATGTCCTCAAAATAATGATATTTAAAATTGCTTTTTTAAATGTAATTAACATTTAAAAAAGCAATTTTCCATAATACTTACTTCGCTGGCTCAGTGATCCAAAGCGGATCTTGGACTCCGAAATTAAAGTACTCCTTCCTATTTTGTGTCAAGTCTGACCAATCGAGCACATTCATCTCTTTCAGTTCTTTAGCCATTACATCTTTCAGTGGTATCTTGGGCGACCCACCGGATGACGCTCGGTGGGTCGCCCGAGATATGCTCTTCAATTTTCCATAATATATATAAAAGATATTTATTATTTTTACAGAAATCCCATAATAAACTTATTTTTCGTAGCTGGGATCATGTATTTGTAAACGATTTTGAATGGCTAAATGTATTATGACGTCACACGTTTGTAAACGTCTTCTGTGATGGCTTGTTTTCCAATGTTGATATACAGACGTGTGACGTCTCTTGTCGACTCGACGCCATATTGTCGGAGCCAACGTTTGGAGTTTAAATAATAATAATATTTATTTATTCATAAAACTGGTTCCATAGACAGCATATTAAAAAAATAACATAAAAAAATAAATTTAAAACCACAATAAGTATATAGTCTATAATAAATATTATTTCATTCAATAAATTAAATTTAAAATAAATAAATAGGTTAGAATAAATTATTACATTAGTTAAAATAATACATGTCATATAAATGAAATCAAGATAAGTAAAAACATGACATGTCATAACATCAGATAAAAAAAAACATCAAAACCAATTTCATAACAGTTTGAAATTAATAAATTAAGCAATAATAATAGATAAGCCTCACCCAACTAGCACAGACGTCCAATGGTGGCTGTATCAGTGTATTTCATCGTATTATATCGTATAATTTATGATATGAAATGTCAATTTATTATATCATTGCAACTACCCTATCGTTAGGTGCTCATACAAAAAAGAGTGGTTGTGAGTTTCTTGCAGGTATCTTCTCATAGGCTCAAACCTTTTGCCTGAACCTTGCAACTAACATTACGTCGACTCACGAACCCCTTCGAAGTTTATAAGTGTTATTTTCTGACATAAATTAATTTTGGCTTCGACTTTTACAAAAATTATGATGGCAATAAGAAAAAACGAAGTATCTGCGAAAAAAGATCTTTTTAACACGTTCCCTGTCCGATGAGCACCATAATATAGGTGCTCATACAAAAAAGAGTGGTTGTGAGTTTCTTGCAGGTATCTTCTCATAGGCTCAAACCTTTTGCCTGAACCTTGCAACTAACATTACGTCGACTCACGAACCCCTTCGAAGTTTATAAGTGTTATTTTGTGACATAAATTAATTTTGGCTTCGACTTTTACAAGAATTATGATGGCAATAAGAAAAAACGAAGTATATGCGAAAAAAGAATTTTTTAACACGTTCCCTGTCCGATGAGCACCATAATATGGTACATAACAATTGATTTTCTATTGTGTCTATCACGGGACTGTGATTGGGTTAAACATACTGGTAGATGCGTCTTTTTTACTGATTACAAATAGATAAAAATATAAATATTGAAAAAAATATGTAAGGCGGAAGACACACAGAAAAGCCGTAAGACGAGGACGCGTCGCAGACGCGGCGCTCCTTCAATAAATTTTTATACAAAATGTATAGAAGCGTCGCGACACAAAACAAACAGAAAAGACAGGGCGCGGACGAGACGCGGACACGACGCTTCAATCAATTTTCATACAAAATGTATAGACATTTAGTATGAAAATTAATTGAAGGGGCGCCGCGTCTGAGACGCGTCCTCGTCTTACGTCTTTTCTGTGTGTCTTGCGCCTTACATATTTTATTTAGGCGCAAAACACACGTCTTGCGCCTTAGATATAAGTCTTTTTTCCTTATGACGGCTGAGTTGTCCAAAAATATCGTGGTGTTCAGAGTGTACAGCAAGAACTTGCATTACAGGAGATGCAAGCAGCGGAGAAGCAAGTGATGGAGTGGACGCGGCGCCTGCAGCTGTGTGAGCGGCAGCTCAGCGACGCGCGCGCCGTTCAAGCCGCGCGCGACGCGCACGCGCCCGTACGTACCAACATGCTTACTCGTCACTAGCAACCGACATTACATAGAGATTCATCTCTATTTTTTTTTTGACATATCTATTTAAAAGCTAACTAATTAACAACCTCTCAACTGAACAGCTCTCAAATTCTTGATCAATGATTAGCCTTTGATCTCCCGCCGCTGCTACTTAACTATTATTCAACTATAACTCAACATTGAGTAACGTTTATAGGTAACGTTTTTAAATTAGTCGCTAGTTATTGCACTAAAATATAAAAAACTAGCTTTTGCGCGCGTGTCCGCCCGCGTGGTACCTACGTTAATAAAAAGTAGCCGATATCCTTTCCCAGATTTTAAACTAACTCTATATCAAATTTCATCCAAATCAGTTGAGTGGTTTAGCAGTGAATAGGTTACAGACAGACAGATAGAGTTACTTTCGAATTTGGCTGGACTGAGGACGGGTCTGATGGGGGTGGCATATCCAAGCCCTGAAGACTTCAGGCTTCTCCCTCTGAATTGTACACTGAGGCTTATGCAGTACATTCATAGGGAGATAGCTAAGGGTTAAATCTTGGGGCCGACACAAAAGATCCTACTGGGTTGAAGTGTCGCCGGTCTGCACTGACTGGCCCCCACACATAAGATAAGATACTTTTGAATTTATTTAGTAAGGATCAACCTGTATTATATTTTCACACAACCTGTAGTTATTACACTTTAATTGTATTAGTTTTGACACAGATCACAAGAATATATATAAGTTTATTTTTGCCGGTCCACAGTCGGAACAAGCGATCATGTTGCAAAAACAGCAACTTCAACAACAGCAGATGCAACATCAGCAAGTTCAACAACAGTTAGAACAACAGCGGATCGAACAACAGAGATTGGAACAACAACGGCAGATGCAACTACTAGAAATGGAGAAGTTGGAGAAACAGCAGACCGCCACCTTCCTTAGTAAGTTTATTATTACTAGCGGTCGCCTAGTGCTCGAAATTCGACCAAAGTTTGCCTGTAAGATATTGCTGATGTATGTCATTATATATTGATGTATGTAACCATAGTTACGCGCTTGGACTGCGTGTGTCAAATGCATGGTTGTGTGCGTGTAGTGGTTTTTCATTAATTTAATGTATTTCTAATGCATATTTTATATAAATATTAGGATTCGCCTCTCCTTCTCCATATAAACTTTAACTGTACCAAATTTCATACTCCTCCGTCCGCGCAATTTTCATAAACAGGGGTACAAAGTATTTGCTTCACGTATTAATATATAGATACGTTATACATATGATGTTAAATTTCGTTTTATATTTCCAGAAGCAGCCAACGGCGGTAACATAGTATGTGTGCGACGTTCGCCGGGTGATGGAGCGGTGACGGTATCGATTCCCGGGAAAGGCACGGAGACACCGCTCGCTCAGCTCATCAAGAACAACGCTCATCTCACCGGAGTCACAGGTTTGATGCTCTTTACACTTGTCAACTATTTGATAAGATAATTCCTGTGTCGTATCTGTTCTTTGTGTCCGTAGTTTGTTAAAATATGTTAAACTAGCTTTTGCGCGCGGCTCCGCCCGCGTGGTAACCACATCAATAAAAAGTAGCCTATGTTCTTCCCCAGGTTTTAAACTATATCTGTGCTAAATTTCATCTAAATCGGTTGAGTGGTTTAGCCGTGAAAAGGTAACAGACAGACAGATAGATAGACAGACAGAATTACTTTCGAATTTATAATATTAGTAAGGATTGGAAAGATCCTCACGACACAAGAATCCTAACTTAATATTATAAAAGCGAAAATGAGTTTGTTTGTTTGTTACCTTTTCACGCCTAAACTACTGAACCGATCATCCTGAAATTTTGCATATACATTGTCAGGTGTACAGAAACGGGCATATGCTACCTTTCATCTCGAAAAAAATTACTGTTTCCGAGGAAAACAACAAAAACGTTCTTATGATAATAGATAGCGCCACGTGTCTTTCGAATTATGATTGATTTATATTATTACAAGCAGAGTACAACCCGAATTGATTGTCAAATTCTAAATTAACGCGAGCGAAGCCGCGGGCAAAAGCTAGCTAGTCATAAACTTTAAACTACTATTGTTAAACACTTTTACTAGTTAATTATTTAGATTTAATTCTACAATTTCCTCAACGTTTCGGTTGCTTTTTCGCGTGAACATGGCTGTTGAAAAGTATCCGATATGTTGGGGAGAGTGAAAATTAACAGCAACAAACGAAACAATAAGCTATTGGGTTTTTCTGTTAAGAAATCTCAATCGCAGCCCGGGGTTAGGAAATTGGCGGTGTTAGACACCCCCGTGACTCGCAAAGCTCATCTCTCTCCAGTCGTGACGGTAACGTCCCATTGGATTTTAAGAGTGAGAGAACAGAGAGTGCATTTGTATTTATACACTACATATAATATCTCTTGCGCAGATGACCGGTGTCCGTTAGATTGGCCATCGTGACCGAAATGGTCTGGAGGACATTGTTATTATTGGGGTTATAAACCTGTGACCGCCACGACAAAAAGCAAAAGCGTGCTCTCGACGCTAATCTAAGATTTCATCCTTTAATACGTACATCGTTTTTGTGATCTTATGCTAATATGGATGAAATAAATAGTAAACAGATCACATAATATAAATTGGGATGAGTCTTGCTACATAATTAACAACACAAATAAGAAACACATACTATGCGTTTCAAATAAGAATAGGCGCGTCAATGACCTCGATCTGTCAAATGTCACTAGAAAACTACAGATAGCAACAAAAAATAATTTGCGTAAATATTATTATATTATTTTATTTTATTGGTGAACAAAAAATAATTTGCGTAATTATATTATTATGCGTTTTTCTTAATGAACAATAAACACCTACATCATTTTCTTGAAAATTTGAGTGCTGTCAGAGGTAAAATAACTATGAATAACTGATATTGTCTATGATTTTTGTTTAAAGAAAGTAACTCTGTGGTATTAATTTTAAATGTCTCCCGCAAAATTTGTTGTTATTTGTTATTGTTACTTTTGTCAAGCAGTGGGATGAGCGGAATCGAAGAACTACAAGATTCTGATTAAAAATAAATATTATTTTAAAAATATCTGTTTTACTGACCCTACCTATTTTGTTAGATTTGACAGCTATGATGTCACAATATGGCGCGGGTTCATGCCTATTCTTATTTGAATCGCATAGTACCTTTTTATAAGATTTTAATAGTCTGTCATGTAGTCGTGACCGTAGCGTGTTGGACAAATTATCTAACATAAGATAAATAAAATTTCTAACACTAGTGTTGTTTCTTGTTTCAAGTGTTAAACGTACAAGAAGAGCAGCCAGCCAACAATGTCGCGAAGCCGCCGGCGGACGGACGGAAACAAACCTGGGAACAAGCGCTCGCACACATCAATCAGCTTGCTAAAGGATCCAACAAGGAAAAGGTAACTTTTCCATGTACTTTTCACATTAATCGTATTAAAATAAAGTTTCGTTTTACCATTAACGACCTGAAAACATTTGATTGTTTTGTCAATTGCCAATCTGATCGGCTCATTTTCATTTTTCAATTACAAGCGAAGAAAGGTGATTTTTGTGAAAATAATAAATATTTTTTATATATACTTATTATTGCAATTTGACAGATGACGTAGTGGTTGAAATGATCGCCTTGCCAAAGCCACTGCGCCGAGTGTTGCTGGTTCGATCCCTACACGGGGCAAAAAATTGTGTCCGTTGGTTGAATGTGTAGTGCAGAAACTGATTATTTAAAAAAAAGGAAAATATATATATTTTTAATATCATTTTATACTTTCGAATAGCATAACAACCAACCTGTCGTGACTTATCTCGCGTAAAATAGGTTAGGTTTTGAGTAGAAGCCTGCGGGCGGTGGACCCATTGGGGCTGTCCATCGCCCGATCAGCGCAGGTCCGAGTAGGCGGCGTCCGTGTTCCGCGCACGCCTCTCGATGTCGGAAGGGGAAACGGTCCCCCGCTTTGTCGTCGGGGACTAGGTCCCCCAATTGTGTGTATATGTGTAATGGTTGTGTGGGATCCGCCCCGTCCATCGGCGGGTCGAACCTTCGGCGGCGTCGCGATTTGAATGCAAGAGCGATCCGCGCGGCTCCGTCATAAAGGTATGAGGAACACCGTGGTGGTTTTAGTCGGTTCAGCTCAAATTTCCATCTTGGGCTGGATCCCGACATATCCCGCCCCAAAATCGGCGATGGGGAATGTGAATTGCACATTTCAAAGCGTCAAAAAAAAAATGTTGGTAACAGTACCTTTTTTAAATAAAATATAGCCTATGTTACTCGGTGATAACATAGATTTCCAATAGTGAAAGAATTTAAAAAATCGGTTGAAGGCTTTTGACTTAAATCCTTGCAAACAAAAATTGCAATCTATCCTCTTTATAATATTAGTATAGATTACGCATGGCAAGACTAGCCACCTTTTATTAGAAGGTACCTCTATCGTTTTACAGAAGAAGCAGAAGGAGACGAAAGTGGAACAGAAGCCGAATAAAGATCAGCAGAGATCTAACTCTCTTCCTGAAACGCAGACGCTGTCTAAGAAGCAGAAGAAATTGCTCGCCAAGCAACAGGTGACATATATATATATCGGAGCACCGAGTGGATTATTTGAGTTGATATCTCTTTACCGTGTTCATTCGTTGTAGGCATTGATGATGACAGGAATGCAAAATAATGCCACCAAATAAATCCGTTTTTCTTCATTTATAATCAGAGGTCGGCATTAGGTAGATTTATTTATATATTTGCATCAAAATGTTGATATTAATATGGATCTTCCCGAGATTTCTAATAGACAATCCCGTATGGCCAACAATATTACAAATAAATAATAATAAAAACCTCAGAGATAGATAGCGAGCGCATTCTACGAACCGAGGTAAGTGAATGAGCTGTGTGAATGAGTTAACTGATTTATTACTAATAGAAAGTTTGAATGCGGTAGAAAGAGACAAAATCTAGTACATTTCGTTAAGCGAGGAGTGCTCCGCTTTTCCGCTATTGTTTTCTTTTGTTCTCACAAGCTATGTTGTGCGAACTACAAATCACCTTAAAAAACATCGAACGTGTACGCATTGGAATTTTGCAACTTCGGACATCCGATGTCGTTGATGTAAATTTGGCAACGTCGCGCGTGCAGTGGTTTAAATTGTGTAAAAGTAAATAACTTTTTTATTTAATAAATCACGGGATTTTTCTGCTCTTTAAAATTAATCTCGGGCTTTGAGACATATCCACTTTATTCTTTCGCTGTATGAAATCAGTGTAAGTACATAAATAACTCTACCTAATTCCGACCTCTGTTTATAATACACACTATAAATCTCAGATTACAATAACATGCAAAGATATACAGAGATTAGGAGCCGATAGGTTTCAGAGCATACGGCTGGGTCAGCTGTCCCAACAAAACACGACCGTTTTACTGCTCCGAGTGTAGTGGGTTCGATCCCTATCCGCGACACAAAATTATGTGATCCAAAAATAATTGTTGTAAGTCTGAGTATTACCGTTGTTTGAATGTTTGTGAGGTCACACAGGAATTATTTCTAGAGCGGGTGTAGACTTCATAAAAGTAATATTGATTGAAATTAAACTACTATATACGGATTTTATCGCGTTGTTTATTTGACACTGTTACAAAATTTTTTGAAAAACTGTTACACTACTATAATCACTATTAAACTTTACAAATTTTTAAGCTAATTAAATTATTGAAACTATTAAAACTATTTATACTATTACTATACTATTATACTATTTAAATTTATTTTTACACTTTCCCCGACGTTTCGGTTGCTTTTCAGCAGCCATGGTCACGGGGAGACTAAGATAGTAGTTGTCTCAATGTTCCAGTGTAGTTATTTCAAAGTACCCGAACATAATTTAATCATGGGTGTTTCTATTCACGCAGAATGAGCTCAAAGTATCATGAAGTCTAGCCGTGGTTTGCTTCTTCTTGGGTTTGACTAATTGAATTACTGGATCCCAAGCAGGTGGTACATTCCAACCATCTTCTCTATTGAAATTAGGATGTTTCTTGATTTCAATAGCCTCGCGAAGCATCCTTGGTAGGAATCGGTGTTCTTTAGCGAGCATCTGTGGTTTGTCAAATCTCAGGTAGTGGTTGGTCCCCTGTTGCACATGTTCACACACAGCAGACTTCAACGAGCGTTGGTGTTTTACATCAGCTATGTGTTCTTTTATGCGGGTGCCTATGCTTCTCTTGGTTTGACCAATGTATGAGAGTCCGCAGTCACAATCTATTTTATAGACCCCTGCATCTTGTAAAGGTAGTTGGCACTTGACGGATGGTAAAACTTGACTTATCTTCGTTGGCGGCTCAATACATACTTCAAGCCGCCAACGAAGATAAGTCAATTTTTACCATCTGTCATCTTCATGATACTTTGAGCTCATTCTGCGTGAATAGAAACACCAATGATTAAATTATGTTCGGGTACTTTGAAATAACTACACTGGAACATTGAGACAACTACCATCTTAGTCTCCCCGTGACCATGGCTGCTGGAAAGCAACCGAAACGTCGGGGAAAGTGTAAAAATAAATTTAAATAGTATAATAGTATAGTAATAGTATAAATAGTTTTAATAGTTTCAATAATTTAATTAGCTTAAAAATTTGTAAAGTTTAATAGTGATTATAGTAGTGTAACAGTTTTTCAAAAAATTTTGTAATAGTGTCAAATAAACAACGCGATAAAATCCGTATATAGTTGTTTAATTTCAATGAATAACATTCGCGTAAACAGAAGACAATATTAAGTAATATTGATTGCAAAGCCAAATCTTATACAAAAATTAAAACATGAGTAAATTTAAAAAAATATCTTTATCTCTTTCTAGACCGAAGAAGAAGAAAAAAGAAAACAACAGCAGCTCGAAGCAGCGGCGAAGAGCAAAAAGACTGATATTAAAAAGCAGGTGGAACCCAAAACAGAAGTTAAAACCAAGAACGAAAAGAAAACGGAAGTGAGCAAGAAACCGGAACCGGTTAAAAAGAAAGAAGAGAAAAAGGAGAAGATCGTTGAAAAGAAAATTGAGAAGAAAGGAAAAGAGAATAAACAAGAGAAGAGTGGTGAGTTTTATTTTGTATTATTAATCTACTAGGTTTTGCGCGCAGCTTCGGTTGCGTAAATGTAGGTTAGGTCAGTAACTGTACTTTTATGTTGGATGACAGGTACCCTATGTCCATACCGCTCCCCTGACTACGGGTATACGACATTTCATGATGATCAGTCGAGTAGTTGAGGCGTGACAGCGTAACAGACCAACTTACATTCGCATTTATAATATTAATTAGAATTTAAGGTAACTGCTGTCGTGGTGCAACGGTAGTGATGCGGCTGCTGTGCTTATGATCCTGATTCGATTAAGATCGGCCAAATTACAGGAAAACATACCATCTATTTAATATACAGGGTATACCAGAATATGTGAATCAAATTGTAACGAGAGATTCCTTAGGCAAGGACCATTCAAAAGTGCTAAAAAAAAATTAAAATTATTACCTTCGTGTAAAATAAAAAATCAAAGATTTTAAAAAGTACGACATACACCAAAATAATTCTGCGATTTTAAAAACGTCAGTTAAAAAAAAATCGTTTGTAGTTAACGAATCAATCCTTCACAAATAATAATAGTAAAAAAATAATGAAAATTAGCCATAAACGAAGCACCTGTAGTTGAAAGTCTGACTAAGTTGTACTTTTTTTCTTTAATTTTTTTATTTTTACGCAATGGTCATATTTTTTTTATTTAGCACTTTAGGAAGGTCCTTACCTAAGGAATCTCCCGTTACAATTTGATTCACATATTCTGGGACACCTTGTATATTCAATAATGCACACAAATTTTATGAAAAGAGAAGTATTGTTGATTGTACTGAATAAACTACTAGACCGATTTTCATAATTTTTTCATCGTTAATAAGCTTATTTATCTAGTAGGCTATATAACATCACTACACCTCTTATAATTTATACTCATATCCTTCATCTAAGAACATACAGATTTTGTATTTGATAGCCTAATGCTTGAGTAAGGTTATAGACTGTATAACATCACGCAACGAGCGAATGAAGGGTAACAATAATCATAAACATGCCTAAAACTAGTTCGAAATATACTAAAACAAAATTTAGTCGGCCTCGATGGCGTAGTGGTTAGTGTAACCGACTGCCACGCCTGAGGTCGCGGGTTCGATTCACGCACAAACATTTGTGTGCATGAACATGGATGTTTGTCTTGGTCTGGGTGTTTCTATGTATAATATGTATGTATTTACAAAAAAAAAGTATTTAATATGTATGTTTATCCATTGTCTAGTATCGATAGTACAAACTCTGCTTAGTTTGGGCTAGATGGTGTGGTGTGTATGTGGTAGAATATTATTATTTTTTGTTTCTCTTTCACGGATATATTCCTAATACGTTAAGAAAATACCCGGCCCTTTGGGAGGCTTACACGGAGACATGGGTCCAACGTGAAGAGGCCCTTCGAGAGTTTTAATCAAAGGTGGGATGGAACACCTACAGCGGCACTAGCCGCAGCAGGCGTAGGACTATCGCTACGTATGGATTCTAATATATGGGCTATGAGTATGGGTGTTTGATGGACTGCTACATTGGCAACTATGGATGATAATATTATTATTATTACACATTACAGCACCGACGCCTCAACCGAAACAGACGAAGCAACCGGCTCAACAACAAACCCAACAACAGAACAACAAGAAAGACAACAAGAAGCCACAACAACAAAAGCCTCAAGTCATCAACATCACTCCTGACACAACCATCGAAGTCGTCAACAAAAAGGTTAGTTATAAGTCAAAAATAATGTAGGTAACAGAATTAAGAAAGTCACTACATATTATAAAACAAAGTGCCCTGCCGCGTCTGTCTGTCTGTACGCGATAAACTCAAAAACTACTGAACAGATTTTTATATGGTTTTCACCAATAGGCAGAGTGATTCATGAGGAAGATTTAGGTGTATAATTTGTTAAGGCTTTGTACTACCCATGCGAAGCCGGGGCGCATTCCTAGTACTTTTATTAACTTTTGTTACCTACATCTAATAAAATAAAGACAAAAGCAAGATTTAAGTGTACATTTTATCAAATTTAAGTTTTCAAGTAGATTTATGATTGAAAATATCAAATTCATTGTGAGGTGACAAATGATTTTATTAGTATAAAGACCGTTTTTCTGTCAAATCACAACGGGAAAAAATTTGGCTTCTGTATCTTCACGCGCACTATTCGAATCTGCAATAAAAAAAAATCGACGTAATTGTACTTACGCCTTTAATGCACTGGGAGTGCGGTATGTAGGGTTCATAGACTTTAGGTATTTCAAGTTATGAGCCGTAATATGTAGTATCGTGTATTGTTCTTATGTCCATTCTGTACATCTATACTAATATTATAAAGCTGAAGAGTTTGTTTGTTTGAACGCGCTAATCTCAGGAACTACTGGTTCGAATTGAAAAATTATTTCAGTGTTGGATAGCATATTTATCGAGGAGGGCTATATAAAATCACGCTACGACCCACGGGGGCGGCGCAGTAACTATAAATGCGGGTGAAGCCGGTAATTTACGTCATCTAACGGAAATCGATACAAGAACTGTTAAATAGTTTAGTTATATCCTAATAGATGGCGGTGCACTGCTATAAAATAAAATAAAATAGATTTCTTAATAACTCAATTTCGTTAAATTTACTTTAAACCATTTTTGAATTTTTATTCACAAATTGTATAAATAAAGTTTATTAAAAAAAAAAGAAAATATTTCTTACATTATTGATAACCTAAGTGTAAAATTAATACAGACGTAAATTATAATACAACGCCATCTAGTTTATTCATATTCATTCTAATGCACATGATTTTAGACCTTAAGGTAACTATGCAATATTACAGGCGACTGTATATATCTTAATATATATAAATTACGTTTCACGTTGTTTGTCCGCTATGGAATCCTAAACTACTGAACCGATTTTGATCAAACTTCGTAACCATCTGTAATTTGGTCTAATTTAAAAGTGGCGATCGTTTTTTTTAAACGGGCAAAAATTATCTAATTTGAAGCAGACGAGGTTGCGCGGGACAGCTAGTATATATATATACATATATACTAGCTGTCCCGACAGACTTTGTTCTGTATATAAGAAAATAAAACAAATCTAAACCATTCTCGAATCCACTTGAACACAAAAAAATTCATTCATATAGGTCCAGCCGTTTAGGAGGAGTTCAGTGACATACACACGTACAGTAGACTTATATATATATATATATAAAGATACGTATAATATGTAACGGGTATAAACAGTATGCTTGATCGCGTTGCTATCCGTTACGTATTATACATAACGAAGGGTCAGACGCCATCTCGCTTTTGACATGATGGAGCAACAATATAGGCTTGGTATGTCTCGTACGTATACTAATGATAGGCAAACATAAAAGAAATGAAACAGTAACACTGATTTGCTCGGTTACGATCCGTGTTTTCGGCGCTTATATTGCGTCAATATGACACTGACAGCCATAACTGTCACTGACAGATCGCCTCTGTAGCGACCTCACTCAAGATGATTGTCGTTTCGAAACAAACCAATAGATAGCGCTTTATTAAATTCCAATCACAGAAATTAATTGCATTTAAATGATTATTTTCTTGAGGCTTCGACATCTACATATATATTAATACGTGAAGCAAAAACTTTGTACCCCTTTTTATGAAAATTGCGCGGACGAAGGAGTATGAAATTTGGCACAGTTAAAGTTTATATGGAGAAGGAGAGGCGAATCCTAATATTTTTATAAAATATGCATTAGAAATACATTAAATTAATGAAAAAACACTACACGCACACAACTATGCATTTGACACACGCAGTCGAAGCGCGTAACTATGGTTACATATATCAATATATAATGACATACTTTCTGAAAAACGTTCCAACCCACACTCGGGTCAAAATCGAGTTATTATTAGCAAATTAGTCACGGGGTCACTATTTACTAGCTGGAACAATATGGTAGCTCTACTATCACTCTAAATATGAAATGATGACTTAGTAGCCCAACCCACATGTATGAAGAAGCAATACGGGATTGAACTTCAATCACGACTATCTCAAAATGTTAACTTTTTGGGTTGGAACGTTTTTCAGAAAGTACGGCCATATAATGACATATACCAGCAATATCTTACAGGCAAACTTTGATTGAATTTCGAGCACTAGGCTACCGCTAGTATATATAAAAAGACGTATGTTAACATATTTTCTTTTCTCTCGTCTGCCTTACTTTGCTTGGTTCCACGTTGTTAGTACACTAGGTGGGACGGATCCTCGTCTCAACGGAGACAACCCGAACGTATGTATACTCATCATCAATACTTTGGTGTTATTCTGCAGAACCCTTGCGCCACGGAGCCAGAGAAACCAGCTTCTTGCAGCATCATGGAGCAGCTCAGCTGTGGCGTACAGGTAGGTCTCAAAACTGCTACCTTTTGACCGCCACAGCATAAAAGTAGCGTCGTGCCCCCTACGCCAGGCGATGAGTAATGTAGTTTTAAATAATAGGTAGAAGGAACACAACAAACATATTTTTATGTTTATTTTGAACTGTAAAATAGTCGTATTTTCGACGTGACCTGCTTTCGGAGGCGTCGTGAGCACGGTTTAATTTGACGTGAATGGATGTCCGGCGGTCAAAAGGTGAAAGGATGAAATCGTAGCTTTGTGCAGACAACACGCTTTTGCTTTTTTTGACGTGGCGCTCAAAGGGTTACATGGTCTCCTTGCCAATACTGTCGTCATGAAATTGTGCATACCCGTTGTCAGGTATATGTCGTACACGTCAGGATTTACATGTCGAGAGTCCATTATAATAAAAATACACAGTCAACAACACTTACTTTCGCACCATCGATCTTACAGAAATCAGCCTATAACAGTTTCTTCACGCTTTTTATATCTGCCTCACAAAGCCTGCAAACGGATAACCGTGTCGCGGACCAATGTAGCCTCAGCCTTAAAGGGGCCTCGCGAGGCCTCTTTAAATGCGATGCCACCAGACTTAAAATAAAATCCTTACTAGAGGACTTATGTAAAGCAAAAAGCTGAAGAACATTACTTTTGTAAAAAATTTAATCACTTAAGTTACAAAATAAAACCTTTTTCAAATCTAGATGCTTTTCAATATTCTCCCATCGCGCATTTATATTTTTTCACTATCGTAAGTAGGTATGTCGTGTCAAAGCATGTTTAGTAAGATAGATTTATTGGGTAGATCTTGGGAACGAAAGATCTAGCTTTATAATCAGTGGCGTAGCGTGGACCAATATAGACGTGGGCAAAGTCGCATCAGCGAGGCCCCTTTTCTTTCGTACCCAAGATCTACCCAATAAATCTATCTTACTAAACATGCTTTGACACGACATACCTACTTACGATAGTGAAAAATATAAATGCGCGATAGGAGAATATTAAAAAGCATCTAGATTTGAAAAAGGTTTTATTTTGTAACTTAAGTGATTAATTTTTTTACAAAAGTAATGTTCTTCGACTTTTTGCTTTACAGAAGTCCTCTAGTGAGGATTTTATTTTAAGTCTGGTGGTATCGCATTTAACGAGGCCTCGCGAGGCCCCTTTAAGTGCGAGGCCGTGGGCGAGGGCCCACTTGGCCCACGCCTAGCTACGCCACGGGATATAGCAACTACAACTTCCCTTATGATTATGACAGACTAACGGACTTAGTATAAAGTCTTGAAATATAGCTGAATATTCGAAATAATTATTTTAATGAATTTTCAATAACTCCAAATGATTTATTTTACATGAATTACGTTTATTTAATACTAGATGTTCCCGCGGTTCCACCCGCGTTTATCGTTAGTGTTCCTGAGATTAGCGCGTTCAAACAAACAAAAAACTCTTCAGCTTTATAATATTAGTAAGTATAGATATATAGTCTAATGCCTATATTCTCGAAGGGATGGGCAGATGCATAATACACACAGATTTCGTCAGTCATGGTTGGTCAACAAAAGCAAACAGCGATACACAGTTGAGTAGTAGAGCCTCGCTGATTTTAGCATGAATCGGTTCGACCTGGGAAGGTCAGAATATAGACGTGAAATACCAGTATTCCTACTGTTGTCTTTCGTTCGGTGAGTCAGAATTCCGGAGGCCCAATCACCCTCTTTCCCCCTTCCCGCTCCTCATCCTTCCCACTGCCTTTTTCTCTTCTTCCTTTCCTAAAGGGTCGGCAACGCGCAAGTGATGCCAATGGAGTCGCGCGCAAGTGATGTCTCTTAAATTTGAAAGTAGTTTATAGGTAGAGCAGTAGTCTTTAGTTGACCATGGTCTCTAAATGCTCCGACCAGGCCTGGCGATGGTGTCTGGCATGCCATCTGGCGGCTCGACAGTGGATATTTAGAACTTACATAATTGTCACTACATATTATAAAACAAAGTCCCCCGCCGCGTCTGTCTGTCTGTTCGTAATAAATTAAGAAACTACTGAACGGATTTAAAGGCACGTTTGGCTGTTCATAGAGGACTATTAGTGCCCACACTTATGTATGGAAGTGAAAATTGGGTATGGCAAAAGAAGCATGAGAGCAGAATAAATGCTGTAGAAATGAGAGCGTTGAGAAGCATATGTGGTGTGACTCTGAAATATAGAATAAGAAATAGTGTGATTAGAGAGAGATGCGGCATGAAAGTGGATATAGTTACAAGAATAGAAAAGGGTATGTTAAGCTGGTTTGGACATGTAGAAAGAATGGACGAGGAAACACTGACTAAGAAAGTTTATAAGGCTAGTGTGAATGGAACAGTCGCAAGAGGAAAACCTAGGCGAACGATTCTCGATCAGATCGGAGGCGTTCTGGACAAAGGCCAGGTTAAGAGCTCCTTGAACCAACGGGCGTGTATGAGGAATGTGATGAAAGTGAATGAAGCCAGAGAAGTGTGTCAGGATCGTAGCAAATGGAAATCCGTAATCTCTGCCTACCCCTCTGGGAAACAGGCGTGAATCTATGTATGTATGTTTGTATGAACGGATTTGCATGCGGTTATCACCAATAGACAGAGTGGTTCATGAGGAAGGTTTAGGTGTATAATTTGTTAAGGGTTTGTATTACGCCTTCGAAGCCGGGGCAGGTCGCTAGTAATTATTTATAGGCACAATGTACAAAGATTCTTAAAAGGTACATACAGACTGATAAATTAGTACCTAGGTATAGAAGCTGACAGTGTAAACTTCGCTTGCGCGATTCAGGATTGTATGGAGAAGGGTTTAACTGTAAAGCGCCATCTTTTGACATTTATCTTAACTACTTCGTCTGTGTGACGTCATTACAAGTGCAATAATATCAGCCCTTTATCTAAACTGTCCCAGTGCTCAGTGACACGACACGGGCCACTTCTCAGTGTGAAAAGTGTTAGGACATAGTCCACCACGCTGGCCCAGTGTGGATTGGCAGACTTCATGTTTCTATGTATAATATGTATGTATTTACAAAAAAATAAGTATATATGTATGTTTATCCATTGTCTAGTACCCATAGTACAATCTCTGCTTAGTTTGGGCTAGATGGTGTTGTGTGTATGTGATAGAATATTATTATTATTATGTATCTCTGAGAACATTATGTAGAACTCTCAGACATGCAAATTGCTTCACGATGTTTTTCTTCGCCGTTAAAACGAGTGCGTGCGCAACAAATGCAATAAATTATTGAAATTAACGTGTGCTTTTGTTTTAGGTGGCTGATCTCAAGTTGCCTCCCGGCATCACCCTGACTCGCGTCCAGCCTAATGAGAAGAAGGAACCGCCACCCATCAAGTCTGTGGTATGTATCGATAGCCCTTCACCTTGATCCGTAAAATGCTGATGTGGCCGTGGTAATGCTGAAGTTTCAGACTGTTCGTACCGTCAAACAGATTTATTCCGAAATTCATCCTGAATTTCGGAATGTAACCGCTCGTTTGTCCGAAACATTATCATAAAGCAGATCGAACAACGAAGTGGTATTTTTAAAGAAAAGTATCCAAAGAAACTTCGCTGTAAGTTTTTTCGTTCGGCCCGAAGATTTGGATAGACATTTTCTAATGATTTTCAACTTAAAAGGTCTTCGACATTGAGTTAGAAGTACTACTTACTAAAAGAGTTTACATTTTAACTAAATTTTTTGTTACACGCATTAGGTAAGAGTCCATGGTCTCGATGTCACTTAGTCATAGTTAGACGGTCGCTGGAACGACACTTGAGTACAATCTATCGATCAATCTATATTAATACGTGAAGCAAAATCTTTGTACCCTTTTTAAGGATAATTGCGCGAACGGAGGAGTATGATATTTGGCACAGTTAAATTTTATATGGAGAAGGAGGGGCGAATCCTAATATTTATATAAAATATGCATTAGAAATACATTAATGAAAAAACACTACACGCACACAACCATGCATTTGACACACGCAGTCGAAGCGCGTAACTATAGTTACTATTATAGTTATAGTACTATCTAACTCTAAAAGAATTTTTCAAATCGGACCAGTAATTCCTGAGATTAGCGCGTTCAAATAAACAAATAAACTTGAAGAGTTTATAATATTAGTATAGATAAATACATAATAGAACTACGAGCTAACTAAGTAATCGCGGGGAGACGAGTGCCGCGCGGCGCTACTGCATACTTGCGCCTGACTATACAAAACTAAATCGTTAGCAGTGTCGCTAGTATATATAAATTAGTCGATATAGTTCACCTGTTGAGCGCCAACCTATGTCGAACGCGATGTGTCCTCCAGCCAAGCTATAATACTATAACAGTTGAAAAATGTTGGCTACTTGAATTTTGCTGTTTTTATAATAAACAGAGGCCCCTATTGAAATAAAAATGTAATCCGCTGCACTACATGATGACGTTTGCAATAAGTCCTTGAGGTCCGCTTGCAACGATAAATAAATATCCTCACATATAAAATAATCTTCGTTCACAAAATCCTAATCCTTAATCCTAATCCTATCCAAATCCTAACTAATATTATAAAAGCGAAAATGAGTTTGTTTGTTTGTTACCTTTTCACGCCTAAACAATTGAACCGATCATCCTGAAATTTTGCATATATGTTGATAGGTGTACAGAAACGGACATAGGCTACCTTTCATCCCGAAAAAAATTACAAAAATTACTGTTCCCGAGGAAAACAATAATAACGTTCTTATGATAATAGATGGCGCCACGTGTCTTTCGAATCATGATTGATTTATTACGAGCAGAGTACAACCCGAATTGATTGTCAAATTCTAAATTAATGCGAGCGAAGCCGCGGGCAAACGGACTTATTTCGATGAATGAAAAGACGTGCGTGCTCTGCTAATGTTTTATTGAGACTAACTGTGTATTACATTTTAACATACATCATTCAACAATCGTATAATAGTAAAATTACGCAAAAAATAAAACAAACTATTTTTTCATGTATTCCTTACTAATAATACTAATTACTAATTTACTATTTACTAATATTTACTAATCCTTACTAATATTATAAATTCAAAAGTAACTCTGACTATCTGTCTGTCTGTCTGTCTGTCTGTCTGTTACCTTTTCACGGCTAAACCACTTATTTACGATTTAGATGAAATTTGGTACAGATATATGTAGTTAAAAACCTGGTGAAGGACATAGGCTACTTTTTATTCATGTAGGTACCACGCGGGCGGAGCCGCGCGAAAAAGCTATTAATATTATAAATGCGAAAGTAACTCCCTCTGTCTGTCAGTCTGTCTTTCTGTTGCCTTTTTACGCTCAATCCGCTGAACCAATTTTGATGAAATTTGGAATGGAGATACTCTGAGACCCTAGGAAGGACATAGGCTATATAAAATCACGCTATGGCTCATGGCAGCGGCGCAGTAACCACAAATACCACTGACGCGGGTGAGACCGCGTGCACAGCTAGTTTTCTATAAAGGTTACGATTAGACATTGTCTTCAGAAAAAGACGTGACGTGGAGGGCACGGAAACGTTCTTCTTCTATACAAGACCGTAGCGCTCAAAAGGATAAGGTTATAACTATGTGTTCTTTTACCAGCCACTGTGGAAGTGTAACCAGTTACCAGCGACGCCGACGCCGGTGCCGCGGCCCGCGCCTGTCATCAACGCTGACCCGTCCATGATGATGTTCACCACTGCGCATCCAGGTATAGTTCTTAACCGGCTTCTAAAACGGACCTCTTGGTTTTTTAACTGACTTATAAAAAAATAAACTTATTTTTTTAACCGAATTCTTAAACGAACATTTGGCTTTTTTAACCGACTTCAAAAAAGCTCTTACTTTTTTATACGATTTCAAAAAAGAGATCCTTTTTAAACCGACTTCAAAAATGGACTACTTTATTTTTCAACTGACATCGAAAAAGGATCTCTTACTTTTTTTAACCGACTTTAAAAGAGGACCTCCTCATTTTTAACCGACTTCAAAAAAGACTTCTTTCCTTTTTAACCAACTTAAAAAATATTTTTGCTATAAAGTACCTTTATTGTTTTGAAAGGCATCTCTCCCGGTCTAGATAAAATCTCGCATTTCACCGTATGTTCATTCAAATTGGTTTATTATTAAATTATAATATAAAAAATATTTTCCCCAGAACCACCACCAAAACAAGCACCCGTCCCCGAACCGCAACCCCCACCGGTGGGCAAATCGAAGAAGGCAAAGAAAAAAGCAAAGAAGGCAGCCGCAGCCGCCGAAGGAAACGACTCCAAACCAGAGGGAGCCAAAATGGTTACTCTCCGCAACCCAATGTTCCATCCAAACCTACCACCAGTACAAATAACCAACCAGCAACCAGCTCAAAAGAAGCAAGAACAGATTCGAATCCCAGATCCTATCCCGATGCCGCCTAACGCTTGCCAGGCAACCATCACACCAACATCTAACGGCATGTACACCATCAGAAATCCCCTAATGACTATGATGCATCAGCAAAGCCTAATGGGGATCCGCAATCAGAGCCCCCAACTCAATCCTATTTATGGACCCCAATACAATTACGTGAACCCTAACGTATATAATCCAGTCCAGAATCAAAACCAATACCTGGATCCATCTCGAAACTCCCCCAAACAAGATGACTTTCAAACCAGGATCATGAACCTGGCTTCTTTCACTCAGAAGAACGAAGAAGGCTACTCCTTATTCAAGACTTCAGAAGACACACAGCAGAGAAACTTCTTAACACCAGAGTACTATGACAATCAGAGTCCCAAATCAGTTGTTTCACCGAACCCTATCGGCACCAGACCAACTGAAACTAGAACGTTTGAATCCAATGAATCCTCTCTTTTTGCTAATCCAATTCAACGTCCAGAGCCTATAGGCACACCACTTAAAAAAGATGAAGAGAGGAATGAATACACCGGGTTGTATACACCGTTTGGTCAAGAAGACAGGAACGTGTTCCGGAATGCTTTATTCAGTGATAAGAATGATTGTCAGAGTGTTAAGTGCGATGATATGGGGGTTAATAACATGTCTAATGGTGATTCGCTGCCGTATTTTCAGCGGTTGAGGGTTGGGTCAAAGTTAAACAGTGAAGTGACTATTCATCATGTGACAGAAAGCAAATTTTATAAGACACAGGTGAGTTGAATACTGTAATACCTTGACTTACGCGAACCCGGAGTTACGCGATATTAAAATCACTTGGTTTTTGATTATAGACTTACTAACCCTATACTATTGTCCAGGAATTGACGAAATTTTGCGAAAGAAAATTTTTGAGACGTTATGGAACCTTACACCAAATAACTTCAGTTGGCGATTGATATATAATCTAAGATTCTTTGAAATTAAATTATCAAATTATTAATATTTTGTGGTTCTGCCAGTGTGCCGTGGTGCCGCCGGATGGCGCTGCCATTCAAAAGGTTAACACAATTATATTTAGGATATTTTTCTATCTGTCTGTATATTTGTACGCGCATCACGCAAAACCTCCTACAATCCGAAGAAATTAAGATACTAACTATATAATTTTCTTGAACTCAGGAGCCTGGTCACCCTACGGAGACTCAGAGTGAGGAGTCATTGTTCAGCCGACAACCCATCCATGCGTGGCCTGACCAGATGTACGCCGCACCTCCTAACAATAAGACAGGTGAGTTATATAATATGTATGATTATATACGCGGTTAAATTAAACATAACAGAGATAGCCTACTGAGAGACCGTTCTACTGCCTCTAAAAGGTTTCGATGTTGATCTCAAGGCAAGCACCTCCGACTTTTTGAAGTTATGTGCGTATTATACAGGTGTTAGGCACACGGTTGTCCAAATGAAATAGAGATCTGGTTTGGGCTATTGCCAACGCGCTGGACTCAGGCAAATTAATCAATTAGCTGTCATAATGATATTTTTTATTTTAGTTAACTATTGCTACATTTCATTAAAATTATTATTTCCTATAGACACCTTGTAAAAAAATTATAACAGGCTGTCAAAGTTTCGGAAAGAGCTAAAAACAGGACAAAGTTCGACTTTTCATGATTAAAAAAAATAATAATATAATATTGTCTTCTGTTTATGCGAATGTTATTATATTATATTTGCCTGAGTCCAACACGTTGGCAATAGCCTAAATCAGATCTCTATTTGATTTGGACAACCGTGTGCCTAACATTCTGTATAATTAATTATTACTCGCTTTAACGGTGAACGAAAGCTTTTGCTCGCGACTTGACTCGCTCAGAAACAGTACATTTTCTTTGTATGGAAATATATCCTATGTCCTTTTATGTCCCTGACAATCTGTATCTGAAATTTCAAGATGATCAGTTGAATAGTTACGGCGTGAAAGCGTAACAAACAAACTCACATTCAAATATATAATACTAGATATGTCCGCGGTTTCACCCACGTTTATGATTACTGCGCCGCCCCCGTGGGTCGTAGATCGTGATGTTATATAGCCTATAGGCTATAGCCTTCCTCAATAAATGAGCTCTCCAACACTAAAAGAATTTTTCAATCGAACCAGTAGTCCCTGAGATTAGCGCGTTCAAACAAACAAATCCTTCAGCTTTCTAATATTAGTATAGATTAGTTTGGATGTCACAATTCCTGGCGATCATGTTGTATACATGCACACATACAAACTGAAGATCTTTGTGTGGCAGTCCAACAGTCTCCCGTGCTTTATTCCTTTTGAAAAAAAAAAACAACATCCGCATTAATTATTTTTCCTGTGTCGCGGGGTCTTTAACAAACATTCAAACAACGGACACAAAGAACACACTGACTCGAAACAAAAATTTGTGTGATCCACAAATGGTTGTGTGGGGTCACATAAATTGTTGTCCCATGTGAGATTCGAATCCACAACACTGGATGCACTGGCAGCAGCGAGGCAACTACTTAAACCAATATAGATGTCGCAATACTTCGATTACAGCAAAGTATCAACACTAAAAAGAGTGAGCTCACACATTACACAAACATTAACCTATCCATTTAAATTTACAGAATCGAGCGTTTTCCTGCCAGACTCAAGTATCACGAACCTCTCGTCGCTAGAAGTTTCCGAGCGAGAGATTGAATCTTTTAAGCGGTTCGATTTTTACTTCGAGCCGCCTCAGCATAAACCGAAAGTGCAACTTGACGTTCGAGACATCGCTAACGCGCTCAGACAGAACCATAAATAAAAATCTATATAAATAACTATGTATAGACTCTATATTCTTACTTGTCAATCAAATCAAATCAAAATATTATGTTTATTCATATAGGTCACAAAGTAACACTTGTGAACGTCAAAGTTACATTATTAATGTGAATTTACATTTACATTGTGTCTTCTTGATTAACGCATATTAAAAACAATAGGTGATCCGCGCAACTTCATCTGCGTCACATAAGAAATTTTGCCCGTTTTGAAACATTTTTTATTGATGCACCGCACCTATTGGTCGTAGCGTGATGTTAGCTTACAGCCTTCCTCTAAAAATGGGCTATCCAATCCGAAAATAATTTTTAAATTCGAACCTTTCCTGAGATTAGAGCGTTCAAACAAACAAACTCTTCAGCTTTATAATATTAGTATAGATTAAGCTTTCAGTTTATATTCGTTCTATAATAAATAGGTATGACAAAATAAAAATAGTCTCTATGTATTATCTAGCGGGATCTCCTCTTTTCGCATAATGTTAATTCTTTCCTAATATGCCATAATTGTTTTTGGCATACAGCAAATCGGATGAGGTCCCCTTATTTTTCCCTAATTTTTCTTGAATAAATGTTGCCTATATTACTTCTTATAACATCAGCTATCTGTCAGTCCTGTCAAAATCGGTCCAGCCGTTTCAGAGATTAGCTGCAACAAACGGACAGCCAAAAATTAAAAAAAATATTTTTTTATGTAAGTGGCGTATATACATAACTTTCATATGCATTAGGTAAAAAGCTGTTATTTTGACATTACAAATATACACTTCAATTTTATTTATTACTAGCTGTTACCTGCGACTTCGTCCGCGTAGATTTTAACTAAAAAGTGTTCGTCCCCGCGGAACGCAATTTCTTTTCTAAAATCAAAGTAGCCTAAGTTACTCCTTATAACATCAGCTATCTGCTAGTGAAAGTCCCGTCAAAATCGGTTCAGCCGTTTCGGAGATTATCCGGAACAAACAGATAGACAAAAATTTTAAAAATAGATGTTTTCGTATAGGTACTTTATATACTTTCATATGCATTAGATAAAAAGCTGTTATTTTGACATTACAAACAGACACTTCAATTTTATTTATTTGTATAGACAACTGGACTATTATTATTATAATAATTTGAATACGCCATATAAATTTGAATAGCACAAGTAAGAATATATAGAATATACTTCACTCTCTGCTTCATATAAATAATATATTATTAAAGACAATTCTCGTACTGGAAAACCTTTACGTCGCGAGGGACTTGACATAACTGATAAAAAGTACACCCAGACTTGGAATAACTATTAGTGAATCACATATGAATGTCCCGTATGAATATATAAAAATGAACTTAAATAATTTCTGTGCATATAAAAATGAACATAAATAAAACATGGAAGGAGTACTTTCATACTAACTTCAGTTGAGTTTATTATTGACACCAAAGCTGTCGGCCTCGATGGTGTAGTGGTTAGTGTAACCGACTGCCACGCCTGAGGTCGCGGGTTCGATTCCCGCACAAGTCAAACATTTGTGTGCATGAACATTGATGTTTGTCTTGGTCTGGGTATTTCCTATGTATAATATGTATGTATTTACAAAAAAAAAAGTATATATGTATGTTTATCCGTCGTCTAGTACCCATAGTACAAGCTCTGCTTAGTTTGGGCTAGATGGTGTTGTGTGTATGTGGTAGAAAAAAGAAAATTACTTTTTACTCAAAATAAATTACTGTTGGGGCAAGATGGCTATCAGCTGTTCTGTTTTAAATTTTATTTACTTGCTGTCAATATCAAGAACTCCAACCCATTGATGTAATTATACGTTACTATAGCAACACGGCTTAGTTTTATTAAGCCTTACTTTGTGTAGATACATACCGTGGTGCAATTTTTGTGGTGAAAATACTTCGATGTTTTATTTTCGTTCACTGGCATAGAACAATACGACCCTGATATGATAGAAGGAGCTAGAAATTGGCTGAATATTAGTCTGGGTTCGCGAGGTTTTCTGTATCTGTATAATTATGTGATATAGCTCTATCTACTTCTTCTGTGGCCATACCTCGGATATAAACATGAACCGAATAACTCGGATAAATTGTAAAAATCTCGTATATTCCGACTACTGAATGTGATTAACTCGGATATTGTGTGTAATTGATGATAATGACTCGGATATATTGTACACTTGATTTGACTCGGACATAACGTATAGAATGATGTAATTGACAGGTATATTGTATAGCTGTGAAAAATGCAGGTATATAGTATACTCGACATTATTATGTATAACATTGTATAATTGGTGCGGAAATTTCGTCTAAAATTGTACAATCCTGTTGTTATATTATAAAAGTGATGTGGAAAACTCGGACATATAGACAATTGATCATCGGATCATATAAAACTCGGATATATTGTATAATTAATGTTAATAACTCGGACATTTCATATAAATCATGCGATTAACTCGGATGTGAACTTGATGCGATTGTGACTAGTCGCGCCGCCCGGACTTGCTTAGTAATAGTATACATGATTAGTGAAACTGTATCACTATAGTATTTACATAGATATGTGCAGAATCTTGTACTGTATAAGTGAAAATACATTATTATAGAACATACAGACTTTTATTTATCTATAATAACTAGCTGTCTCCCGCGGTTTTACCGGTGTTTATGATTACAGCTTTCTCCCGTGACTTGTAGCGTTATGTTTTAAAATAAGAAAGTAATTAACATTTTAAATTTGAATATAAGAAAATGTGGGCGTGTCATAGTGGGATGTCTCGATATCTCCCTCGCACAGCTGCGGCTACATAGCGGTTACGATATAGCTTGTATCGTGCATCCTTTTTATGTCATTTGATAATTACCCAGGGGCGTAGCTACCGCCGTATCAGCCGTATCAATGATATGGGGCCCCTGGGCTACAGAAGCCCCTAACGTGTGTAAGCAAAAATTTGTAAAATGTTATCCACAATGTCACTTAATCTCGAGCTTCCCGGGCAAAAAACATATTAAGAAAATTGTCATATGTGCCTATAGAGGTTTCACTTTCGTGAAAAATCTTTACCCTTCATTTGGGCCCCCAACTAATTTTGATACAGGGCCCCTCCAAGGCACGCTACGCCACAGCAATTACCCCTACTACCAGATTTGAAACTCTTGTATCTTATTAATTTTTAAAATATTTAAAATGTTATTTGTATTTTAGAGTTTGGGTAAATGTAACTATTAGACCTAATAATAAAAAAAATTGAGTCAATTACACCCTATTGGACATCCAATGAGAAAAATAAGTTTTTAAATCCGACTGGTAGTTACAGATAACTGCGTTCAATACAAACAAACAAGCTTTTCAGCTTTATTATATTAATATAGATATTATACGCAGCGTTAGAGAATGCCATAGCTGTGCGTGTTCGGTTCCCGGGTCGAGTCTGTCACAGCTACTGTCAAAAGCTGAATTTCACGGTAATCATTGTCAGTTTCATTGTCAACATCGCCTCGGCTGCTATGAGGGCGGTGTGGAGGCCACTGCTCTTAGACCACACGACTGCTTACCATCAGGTGGAGTGTGGTCATTTCGACGAGCAAAAAAAAAAAAAAAACGAAAGGTTTTTATGGTTACTGTTGAAGTGATTATAGAGTATGAGGTCTAGAACTTACAATTCACTAGCACTGCATTCATGCGCAATTGCCCTCATTGAGTAGTAGAACCTCGCCGATTTCAGCATGAATGGGCCGGCTCGAGCGGGGAAGGACTACCCTCTCACAGAATATCGACGTGGAATAGCAGTAGTCCTACTGTTGTGTTTCGTTCAGTGAGTGAGAGTACCGGAGGCCTAATCATCCCCTTTCCCCCATCCCGCTCCCTTTCCTTCCCAAGTCCTTTCCTAAAGGGTCGGCAACGCGCAAGTGATGCCTCTGGTGTCGCAGGCGTCCATAGGCTACGGTGACCACTTACCATCAGATGGGGCTGTATGCTTGTTTGCCAACTTAGTAGTATAAAAAAAAAATTACTTGTCTGATACGGATGACATCTGTGACAGGACACAAACTATATTTTACGGAGTAAGTTACGCTTACTGTACGGACAAATATGATGAATGGTCCATACACCAAGGGTGATGAAATGATAGAGATAAGATAACTTGTTATAACTTTTATTATCTCTACCAAAGTAATGTTAAAATATAATACTATTGTTAGGAATCGGATGTGAAACAGCTTAAAAAAAATAACAAACGCATGTTAACCTTTAAATAAATCATTGACTTATTCAAGAAATGCATTAGCAAGTAAAGTAAGAAATAATTGATATCACCCAACAGCGATCACACAGCACGTCCGTTCCGTCCGCCGCTCGATGTCAAAGTGAGTCATTGCGCGCCGAGCGCGCTTTTATAGCACGTTCGATCGGATGATTCGTGACGTTACTTGTTTACGTCGCATTCCGCAACTAACACTATATTATATGATATGTATTACGGTAATGAGACACTTGCTAGGTCAACCGATTGACTACGATGCTTGTTCGGTACTAAATTGATTATATATAATTATGTCTAAAGTAAACAAATGGCAGGTGTCGGCATAATGCTGACACCGCGATACGGGTGATTTGCCCGTACACTTACGTTTGCTTACAAGACAGACAAGACACCGCTCAAGTTCGCTAGGGTACGGTCGCGTCCACTCCGAATATATACACAGTTGCGAGTTGCGAAAACCCCCAATCATTCGTTTTTAAGAGGCATTTTTACTCCGTGAATTAGTACCACACTTGTATCAACAACTCTAAGTAGATACGATACGTCGGTATACAACTAACCATCCGCGAGTTCACACACACATCGACCGCACATTACGTCTCTCAAACTTTTTTGTTCGGAACAAGAAATAATAATGTTTACCTGCAAGAGATGCGAGAACGAGGCTACGGATGGAGTTACGTGCACACAATGTGGAGATCAGTTCGACTTCCCATGCGCGGGTATAACTGAAGCTAGATGGAGAAGACTTGGTTCAGCCAATAAAGCTGCATGGAAATGTAACACCTGCAAATCCCATATTCCAATAAGTCCACACACTGGTGCAGTTAAGGCTACTCCTGCGGACTCGGACGCCATCTTGACGGAGATTAAACGTCTATCGACACAAATGGAAGCTTTACCAACATTGATAGACAGCGTGCAAGCCATTAAAGCGGAATTGGTGGAACTGAAAACCATGAGGTCTGAAATTACGGAAATGAAGTCCTCTCTGGAGTTTGTCCACGAAGCTGTCCAGGCTTTGTCTACTAAGGTGTCGTCTCTGGATCAGGAGATTGAAGCTATGAAAGCCACTAAAGCAGAAGTCATGCTCCTTCAAGACCGTATCGTTAAGCTGGAAAACCTGCATCACGAAAATGAACAAAGATCTCGTATGAACAACATAGAGATAAAAGGTGTACCGATGTCAAACAGCGAGAACTTATTCTCCGTAATGGCGAAAATTGGCAAGATAATAGGCTGCGAGATCCCTAAAGATAACATAAATTATGTAGCCAGGGTACCAATGCGTAATAACAGCCAATGCAAAAATATAATCTGCTCAGTACATAGCAGTTATATGAAAAATGATTTTGTGGCTGCCGCAAAGAAGCACAGGACCCTTAAACCTAGTGATATAGGACTACAAGGCACAAATAGGATTTTCGTAAACGACCATCTGACAATCGAGAACAAAGTTCTATTAAACAAAACCAAAACTAGAGCCAAAGAACAGGGTTTTGAACACGGTTGGGTTCAAGGATGCAAGATTATGCTACGAAAAAACCTCACCTCGCCTAGACTGCACATCAAGTCAGAACACGATTTATGCAAATATTTAAACTAATTATGTTTATTCATCACTCGGGCATGTCATGTGGTGGCTGCGGCTCGCTCATGTTTAGAACCACAGGTATCGTTTTTTTTCTATTTATTTGAAACTCACCGGCCTTTTGTTCACTTGACACTTGCTAATGACCCACCTGCAGATTTTAGCTACATAAACAATCAACTTTACCGTTGTGCAATTAAAGATGTATTTAGCTCGCAACCGCAAAATACATTGGCTAAATATAAATCATATTTTATTTAAATACCCCACACTGCTTTGGCCATAATATGCTTTATCTATACGACACTAATGCTCATAATTGCTTATCTCTTGTCTTGCGCCTGTCATTTAGTAATATAATTTTTTGCTTCGAATTGAATGTATCTCACAAATGTTTTTCTATTATAATTCTGATTGTTCTTTAAAAGTTGATTTATGATGGCGCCTATTAACATCTATTACCAGAACGTACGGGGACTGCGAACGAAAACAGGTTTATTTTATAGAAATGTATGTATTAATTCATTTGACATCATTTGTTTAACGGAATCCTGGCTTATTGATAGTATATCTGACTCTGAGTTGTTTGACGACAGGTATCTAGTGTGGAGGCGGGATACGGATTACGCTAGTACTAATCAGGCATTAGGCGGGGGCGTATTAATAGCAGTCAAACGGGAACTTATCGCAGACGTCCGCAGTGAATGGTGTTCCTCAGCTGAGGACCTATGGGTCACCCTTACGTTGCAATGCAATAGACCAAGAGTAACTTACAAGATGCATATTTGTGTTGTATACATTTGTACGCAGAGGGCAGGTTATTCGCTATCAACACAGCTTACAAACTTCTCTAACAATTTAACTGACGTATTTCTTAAACACTCCACTGACAAGTTTATAGTTTTAGGTGACTTTAACCAGCCAAATATAACATGGCATCCTGACGAAGACGGTCGCTCGCAACGTCCCATTTACGTACAGAGCGAGATACTCACGAATCTTATAGACAATTTTAACACTTGCAATCTATCACAGTATAACTGTTACCCTAATAAAAATGATAGAATACTAGACTTAGTACTGTCGAACGATGAAGTGACTGTTACATGCTGTGACTCACCTTTGGTACCAGAAGATCCTCATCATAGAGCTTTATGTGTTTCTGCGGAGCTTTATGAATTGCACAGTTTGCCAATCCAACCTTACACTAAGTTTTTATATGCATCTGCCAACTATGACGCTATCAAGGCTGAAATTACTAATATTAACTGGGAGCGTGAGCTGTACCGTAGACCGCTGGAAGATGCTGTATCATTTTTCTATGATACTTTGTATAGATTACGAAACCAGCATGTTCCAGCGAAAATTGTGAGAAACTCTTCCAAATATCCGCCGTGGTATAAAATGCCGCTGCTAAAAGTGATTAAAGAAAAACATAAATATCACACAAAATACAAAAAATATAAAAATCTCTCTGATTATCACTCTTTTGTCACGCTGCGTCAAAGGGCTAAGGTACTTGAAAAGGAAATGTTTAATGACTATATGGCAAAAATTGAAACTGACATTGTAAATAACCCTCGTGCCTTTTGGAGCTACGTTAAATCAAAACGAAGATCAAATTCGTTTCCCTCTGTATTAAGGCGTGGACAACTTACATCTAATGATGGCGAAAAAATATGCAACATGTTCAGTGACTATTTTTACTCAAATTTCCTAGAACGCAATGACGTTGATAATGCTTCCGTGTCAGTTCACTACATAAACCGGCCTGAATATCTGTCTGGAGATATTAATTGCGTTTATATTTGTATGGACAACGTAAAATTACTGCTAACAAAGGTCGACACTAACAAATCTGCGGGCCCGGACAACGTGCCACCAGTCTTCATTAAGAACTGTGCGGAATGTCTTGCAGTTCCACTCACCATCTTGTTTCGGTTATCCCTTGACTCCGGTGTCATGCCCCTAGTTTGGAAGTCGGCATATATAATGCCGATACACAAAAAAAGCCCAAATAATGACATAGAGAATTATAGACCAATCTCTAAACTATGCGTGTTCGCAAAGATATTAGAGAAAATCGTATATGCACAAGTATACTCAGCTTTAAAGCGCACTTTTACAGAACAACAACACGGTTTTCTAAAAGGTAGATCCACTACGACTAATCTAATTATTTGCAGCGATTTCATCTCGGACTGTATGTCACAACGGTCACAAGTCGACGTTATATATACCGACTACAGCAAGTGCTTCGATCGAATCGATCATGACATTCTACTTGAGAAGCTATGTGCCATCGGTATCAGGGGTAATCTCTTTAGATGGTTTAAGTCTTATGTTGACAATAGGTGCCAGACCGTGGTGTTGAATGGGTACTCCTCTAGATCCACTTTTATACCTTCCGGTGTTCCCCAGGGATCCCTATTAGGGCCCCTTTTATTTAATATTTTTATCAATTATATTAATTGCTGTTTCCGACATTCAAAAATTTTATTATACGCAGATGACATGAAAATAATGAAACAAATAAATTCTATGGACGACGCTATGCTACTGCAAGAGGACCTACAGAGATTTCAAATGTACTGTATAAAAAATAAACTTGACCTTAATCCTGTCAAATGTAATGTTAGCACATTTACCCGCAAACCCAGCCCTATTGTACACACTTATAAGCTCTTAGACTCTATATTAGCAAGAGTGAGTACGATAAGGGATCTCGGGATTACTTTTGATGCTAAACTTTTGTTTGATGCGCATATAGAAAATATTATAAAAAAAGCATCCCGTTCGCTGGGTTTCGTCTTTAGAGTTTCAGCAGATTTCAATAAAATTAAAACTATAAAAGTTCTATACTGCTCCTTCGTTCGCAGTCACCTTGAATACGCCTCTCAAGTCTGGAATCCAAATTATAATATTTATATAAATCGCTTAGCCATACAGAGGAAATTTCTGAGGTACATTCAATTTCGATCTAATTGCTATATACCCAATTATTATAGCAGGTATAAAAAATTCCATCTTCTTCCACTAGAGGAAAGAAGAAAAGTTGCGGATATCTCTTTACTTTTAAGAATCGCGAATGGGTCGATAGACGTTAGTGAACTGGTGAGCAAAATAGGGCTGCGTGTGCCATCTGCATTCCTGCGCAAATCACAGCTACTACATACACCAACAGCTAGTACAACCTATAGGCAAAATTCATTTTTAATTCGAGCGAGTCGCATGTTCAACACGGCATGCCAGAGTGTTGATATAGACTTGTTTACCTATAGTAACAGCCAAGTCAAAAAAAATTTGTGTACTTAACTCTTTCTTTGTCTAAAAACCAGATGTGTGTCTATTTTTTGCTGTTATCTTGTTGTTTAAATGTCTTCTTCTATTATTTACACTTTATTCTGCTATCTGTGAAAACTTTTAATTGGCCTTCTTTTTTCGTATCAAATCTGTCTATGATACTAATATAGCTGTAAGTTTTCTTAAAATTGTAAAATAAAATAAAATAAATAAAATGCTGAGAAGGGATTCAGAGTGATTAAAATTCTGCTCACGTGATGATTACGCTTTTAACGTTTTGACCGCCACAGTCATGTACACATTTAAGCATTTTAAGCATTTAACCTCTCAAACCCCGCGCCCCGCGCCGCCCGGGCACTCAAGGACACTTGAGCGGTAGTCGAGTGGGTCGGCAGATGTTTATAATTTAGAACGCAAAGTTATGATAACAAAGCTTGTGTTTCTTAGAAGTATACATTGTAAGCTACGATAAGTGTTATGAATCATCGCATTTACGTGTATATTTTAGTTTATACATCTGGTTAAAGTAACCGAATTGGAAATATGAGATGATATTATTATATCTTTATTATATAGATTAATTGATTTGTCTAATAAGATGTTTTACTTTTTCTATTTCCTAGTTAAATACTCTTTATAGGTAAAAAAAAAGTATTTATAATGTCTGTGAGAAAAAAATAAGATATTTGCATTTGAAAGTGCGTGACGAGTACATTTTAGAGCGAGAAGAAAGTAAATATTGAAAAAATTGTAAAAAAATTTCTGACGTAGCCTTGTGCGTGTTTTTTACATATTTTATAGAAATACTAATAAATAACACTATCATAGTGATTAAAACCTGAAATACGATATAATAAAATAATAAAAAAATAAAATATCAAAAAAGGCGGGAAATCTGAGAAATGGTAATAGGTTATTTTGGGCTTCAGTTTGTTATACAACAATAACAATAGTCACTATTGTTTTTATTGTGTCTAAAAATAGAAAGAATAAGCTTTCCAATAATGTATTATACTTACATACTTGCCCTATAAAAACTACAGATAACAGCGGAACAAATAACATAGACGTCCCGTTACGTCACGTGACGTCACGTGACATGACAAAAAAAATATTTAGAAAAATATTATTCAGTTGATAAATATTAATTCGAAAAGCTGGGTTCATTCTGAGAACATTGATATGCAACACAATATTTTAAATACAGGCCTTATAATAAAAAAACGGCAAACAAAACACGTCCCAACGCTTCGACCCCATATAGCGTCACCGGGGTTTGAGAGGTATAAGCATTTAATAAGCATTTTTATTTCAGTTAAGGTTACACAGATGTTACATTTACTATGATAGCCACACTAGGCGCAGCCTGTGTCGTGGCTATCAATGAATACGATTGACTTACGCCTAGAATTTAACTATTATAAAAATATGGAAATAAATAATAAATAGAAGTACACTGAATATGATGTAATGGTATAGACAACTGTAGGATACTCAAAGCGATTCATCAAGCAATAGTTTTTAGGAGTTGTTCCGTGTCATAATAATTTAATGTGGACATAATCTTTTTAACTTCAAAGTAAACTTCACGAGTAGAGCACTGCTTAAAATTACATTTTTTTGCTACTTTATTATACAAACAGGGGAACAAATATTTTTTAAATCTTTTGGCGAATGTAGTCTTACATTTTGTGACAGGAAGCTTGAAGACCCTCGTATTTAACATATTATTGTAACTAGGGGAGTTCAGGACCATCTTGTGAGTGTTGGTGACTGCATTCAGTGTGTACAGCTGTCGTATACTTAGTAGTCTCAGCAGCTTTATGGAGTTCAACTGTTGGAAATTTAATTGTTTTTTTTAACATAACTTTAAGCACTGATCTCTGAGCTCTCTCCAATTGTATTAGATGTGATGTTGCAGCACCTCCCCAAACGCTGAGACAATACGTTAGTATTGATTGGCAGAGTGAAATGTACATGACAAAGTAAAATGTGCCCAGCACGCCACGGTCATGACTACATGACAAATTAAAGGATGGAATCGTAATTTGACGCGAAGAGCACGCTTTGCTTATTTGATGTGGTGGCGGTCAAAGGGCTTAGGAAGAACAAGAACACTGGAATGTTTGATGCCCACAAGGATGTTAGGTTTCATCTAGGATTGTTACGGAGGTCGCTGGATTAGTTTCAGTTCCAGCGAGCCACCCACACACCATTCAAGACAGGAGTTGGCACACCGTGGTATGCTTTGTCGGTTGTAGCCGAGACTTTCTATTAGTAAATTAAACTAAATTTAAACCCAAATTTTGTGATTTTTAATTCCGCTCCAAAAAGATAGTAATCTTTGTAAGCTGGAAGCAGAGGACCCCCTGGCGGTTAAAGGGTTACCAGAGTTGTAACAGAGGTTTATTTAAGTTTCATCTTTGTGTGTGACGGCACGCGAGCGTCTCAGTCATAGATAAGACACTATATACTGGTCTCAGTCGACTGACTGACCTATGAAAAGCATTGAAGGAAACGGTGAGGTGAGATAGAAGGATTACTTACTTAAGTGATATTTTCGCCAAATATAACTTAATAATATAAGCCCTAAATTTAACTATCTCTACTAGGCAAGGGCCTCTTCTCACTGTGAGAAGGATTAGGCCATAATCCACCACGGCCTAGTAAGTGCGAGTTGGCAGACTTCACACAAAAAATAATTTCATATAAAACCTAACACTTATGTTTTTTTTACTTATACTACATAAACGTAACGAATAGGTGGCTTTAGCCCAAATAAGTTTTTGGTACACAGACATTATGTTTGTGGTTCCGTAAGCAGTTGGTAGTTCTTCTTCAGTTATTAAGTAAAAACCTACTTATAATTATCGACTTGTATCCTACGCTAACGAATTTAAGATTTTAATAATGTTTTTATTTTGCATGAGTAATCTGCTCTAATATGTACATGTTGTGTACACTACTTTAGGATTACTGTCCGGTTTATATAATATGTTCACTATTCTACTTACCATGTTAAGACTGTAATCTGTTTGTGTACCTATTATAAATAAATAAATAAATAAAAGTTCTTATTAGAATTTTCATTAAAATCATCTGTAATTGTTCAAGGCTATGGAGCACACTTACAATTACAATATTTCTAGCAACTACACTTGTGAATTAAATGATTATTTTGTATACTTTGTATTTGAAAGAAATTTTATATGAATTAAGGACGTGATGAGTGTGTTTACCAACTTTACTCTTTCTTACTCTATTCTTAGGGACGGCTCAATCGCAGAATGACCACTGCCCACGTATTTTCCTGATTAGTTATGGCAACATTAATTGTATACCTAATTTAACAATATTCAATGCTTCGATCAAATATACCATAGATGCACATTCTTATACAAAAACCGTGTAAAAATGTGACACTGACCAGTACTACTTACTTATAAGTGTCTGCATTTATTATGCAATAAGCTGTAAGTGCTTATAAGTGTCTGCAAGGAAATAAACCGGGATAACCATTGAACGCCCACTGAGAAACATTTTGTAATAGTTTAGTTAAAACGCGACAATGTAAAGCGTCCTAAGTGTGTTACTCGCGGTACGCAAGCGTACTAAGTATATTGTACGGTCTCCACCCGCTAACATTACAGGAAACTCATGGAGTCGACTACCTACTACATAAATATTTTATTAATATTAATAATTAAATTATAGTAGGTAACTTTAAGGAAGACGTTATATAACTTTATAAAAAGCAAACATATAATATATTTATATTAAAGTAGGCCAATAATTTGCAGTACTAATAATTATGTTCACCTTCGTACATTATATTACATTAAGTATGTAAAATATTTGTGTGTGTTTTCTATGTAGTTTCAATAAATAATAATAAAACTATATACTCGTAGATGGTCGTGTCTTTTACTTCTACGTGACTTGATAAATGAGTTAGAACAGACTCATCCAAGTCTTTTTGTTTTCTCAAAGCAGTGATTGTACTTTTTAAAGGCGCGTTCTTTTTTTTAAGTCTTATATTGATTTTCTGCAATTTTTTTACTGTTTTGTTTTTATCAATCAACCGTCTTTTGCATACTCTGAAATCCTTCCTTAAAACAGCTTTATGAGGTGTATCTAATATTGAGTCAAAACTTAATGATGAAAATGGAGATTTTATCACAGGACATGCTTCTATTTGAAAACAGCTTCTTCCTACAATTACCGCATCATCCAACTGAAAAATAAAACAATGCAGTTAGCTGATAATATAATAATATATAACTTGTGTTCAAGAATTATATCATTTAAAGAATAATTTACTTAGTGACATTACTAAGTACCTGAACAGTATTTGAAGTATCCGGAGTTTCATTATTTCTATCTAAATTTAAACTTAATTTAGCTTTCCCCGATGTGGATGTAGACCCTATGTTTACTTTCAAATGGGGTGTTATTGCATTCACTTCAGATTGCACTATTGACTCTTCTTGCTATAAAAATAACGAAAACAATAGTTAATAAATCATTAGGTCGTATATAAAATTAACTAAATTTAACATAATTTTAAAATTAAATGACAAAATATTTTACCTGTATATTCGGTACGGCTGTATTTTTTAATATACTATACCCTTTCTTAGTTACATACATATCTTCTTAATTAAAATGCTCTGAACAAATTACGCTAGAATTATTTGGTTGGTAAAATTCGTCATCTCTATATCGAGCTATAATACGTCTCCATTTCTCCCTTCGAATTTCATTTTGTGGAAAGCTAAAATAAATTAATACAAATATTATATTAATAATTCAAAACAACTTATAGCGACTCCATGCCATTTCATATGGACTTTGTTCCAAAGTAGTGCTGTCGATTCGCTCTCGATTACGGGCAGCACACGCAAAAGTGAGCGGGACAGGTGCGTAATACATGCATTTAAATTTAAACGAAAATGTTGTATGGCGCTTTAAATATATTATTTAAAGCGCCATATGCAACAAAATATAATAAAAAATGTGTTTGTGTGTACCAGAGTACACAGGTAAGAAGTGAAACTTCTTTACGACATATCATTTTTCTACTATTTGCAACTTCACGAAAATGGGGTAGATAAGGCTTAATTAAGCCTTAAGAAAAAGATATAGACATGCATAATTGGAATTATCTTTTCAAAGTAATACAATTATATGATGACAGTTAATCTTGTAGAAATGCAACGATTTTATAAAATTGAAAATGAATAAATAAATCATTAAAAACGAATAATTAAAAAAGATGTACGTATACATATTTTTATTTTCTAATCGTGTTTTGTTTTATTTTTAAATTATTATTTAATTTATATTTTTTATTGTTTTTAGAATTAATAATGTTCACTAGATTTACAGTCATATTTATTAATACTTGCTAATTTTAACAGATTTATATACATTCACTGATACTTACAATCAAAAAGTGAGGTTAACCTCAAATAAATATTAAAATCATGCTCATACGTATTGAATTTATAAAACGAAATATATAATCACTCTCACTTTTCTTGTAAATTCACTTAAATTTGAATAAGTCTTTTTATGAAGGATGCTGAAGGATGCAGAAACTCAAACTCAAATCAGCAACGGCGAGAGTATTGTAGACTTTTTTCGTGAATAGTACGATTACGGACTCCTCCAATAAGTTATCTAATAAAAGTCATTTAAATATCTACCTTCAAAATTTGTGTGGAGTAAGTAATAAAAAAGACGAACTTGAACTTTATATAAAGACATGTGTTTCTAAAATAGACTATATTTGCATCACTGAGCATTTTCTTAACAAAGTATCTATAGAATTATTTCATTTATATGACTACAATTTAATTACTTACAATACCCGTGTTAATAAAAAACGAGGTGGCACCCTTATATTAGGACTAAAAAATAAAAATACAATTAATTGCGATCAAATTAATAAACTATATAAACAGGATTCTTTTGAAATTTGTTGTATTAAGGATGATAATACTGGTATTTATTTATGTTGCTGTTATCGAAGTCCTTGTGATAAGAATTATAACATATTTTTAGAGTCTCTAGAAAAAGTGCTGGAACATTTATTTAATAGGAAGTCAATAATATGTGGCGACTTTAATATAGATCTAATGACGGATAATAAAAAAAGTATGGAAATGTTGAGTTTATTGCGATGTTATAACTTTAAGGCTATGGTAAAACAAGCGACTTTCGTGCGTAATAGTTCTCAATCGTGTATTGACAATTTTTTGACGAATCTAGATGACCAGGCTATTGAAGGTATTAATGTAGACCATAATGGTTTGGCAGACGGACATGCAGGGCTTTTTTGTACATTGTTGCTTCAAAACGTAAATCGGGAATCGTCAGAAAATCAAGCAATAATTATTGAAAAGAGGATGCAAACCAAAAACAACAATAACATATTTACAGATTTTCTTTTACATGAGGAATGGAGTTCTATGGGCATAAATACTTTCCTTCATAAATTCAATAATGCGTTTCAAAAAAGTTTTAGAAAACGCAAAGTAAAAATAAATCTTTCTGGTAATAGTACAGGAGCATAAGTGCTGTAGATGCAATAAATGATGTAGTTGAGGGACTAAATAACAAAATGAAAGTAGCAGCAGTTTTCCTGGATCTCAGCTCTGCTTTCGATACTGTTGATCATGACATACTGCTAATGAAAATGGAACATTATGGCATTCGCTATAAGGCTCTGGATTTTTTTAAGTCATATCTAAAAAACAGAAAAATGTTTGTGGAAATAAAAAGTATCGATAAGCATAACTGTCAACAAGCATACAGATCTCAAATGATTACAGTTACAACTGGCGTGCCGCAGGGATCAATACTAGGCCCGATCCTATTCCTAATGTTCACAAATGACTTAATTAATTATGTTCATGAATTATACTCTGACATTAACCTCGTCGTGTTTGCGGATGATACTAACGCCATAATAAGTGCAAATAATACACAGCTGCTGAACACTAAAGTTAATTTAACACTTGAGTGCTTTCAAGAGTGGTTTAGGGCTAATAGATTACTGATAAATACAAAAAAGACTAATATAATTGTCTTTAAATCCACATGTAGATATAATGAAAACTTAGACGTAGTTTTAAATAGAGACAGAATTGAGTTAGTGAATACAGTTAAGTTTCTATGCGTACATATAGACTCCTTACTTAATTGGAAACAGGAATTAAAGGCTATCGATGGAGCAATTTCATCTGCTTGCTACGCACTGAGGAGCCTAAGAGACGAAGTTGATGTTAGCAACCTAAAAGCGGTATATTACGCTTTAGTGGAGTCGCGGCTGAGGTATAGCATACAGCTTTGGGGCAACAGCTACAAATATAACGGTTACAGGGCATTTGTGTTACAAAAAAGGGCAATTAGAACCATTGTTCGCAATGGGAGTCCTGTAGGGGATACTTCAAGTCTTTCATTGTTAACAGTGCCATGTCTGTACTTATTGGTAGTTTTGAGTGACTTAGCTAAAAATATACACAATTATGAGACAGAAAAATAAAGACAGCTGAGAGAAAGTACTAGGACAAAACATTTAAAACACAAATTAAAACCAAAACTGGATATTGTTAAACACAGTGCGCAATACCAAGCGGTGAAGTTATTCAACTGTTTACCTGACTATATTAAGGATGAAATATATAATCTGCACATATTTAAAAGAAAGCTTAAGGACTACCTATTAGAAAACTGTTTTTATTCTATTGAGGATTTTATTCATATGAAGTAGTTTTCTTAAAATACGAATTGAATTTGCCTTTTTAATTAAATTTATTTAAACCACATTGACTTGTTTTTAAGTATTATATTAGAATTAATTGTATTATCTATAGATTGACATTGTTGTAATAATCATATTTTTTATCTAATGACTTTTTTTATTCTCATTGTTTTAATGCGTTTTTATCAGTGTAATAATTTATTTTTGCATTATCATGACTTATGTAATTTGTTATTTTTATTTAGATTAATACTTAAATGTTATTGTTTTTAAATGTGATTTTTAATGGACTAATTTTATATATTCTTCTTTATTTTTTTTTTAATGAATTGTATGTTACTTTTATGTCACATTCAAACACAATTGTAAATTGTTATTGAATAAATAAAATGAAAATGAAATATTTTATCACTTTCAAAGTCAAAGTCAAAGTCAAAGTCAAATATATTGTTATTCTTATTTCAAATCAAACTTCAAAACTAATATATTGTTGTTATTATTATAAATATATTACATTATATTCTTTACGTCACTATACTAAACTTTGATAAAAAAGCAACATGGCGCGTAACCGAAAAACGTGACGATTTTTTTTTACACTGCTACAAAATTTCTCCCATACGTCGATAAAGAAGTTTCACTTCAATAATTCATAACAAACCTATACTTACCGAAAGTTAACACTCCATCCTTTTTTGCACTTTTAGAGTATAGTTTTTGCATTTTTTCACTACACACTTTGGCATCGTGAAACGTCACACTGCTAGCGCCGTCGTAAAGCATAGACTAGTAATATTATCAGTAATAGACTGGAATCTTTGACATTTTAAGCGATTGCATCGCCACCTATAAAACTAGCAAGCGACTCTGCAATTTTGTTTCGTTTAAAATGGCGATAGATGTCGCTAATTTTAGTATTAGCTGTGTTGATTTCAGGGGGGGGGGGGGGACACTGCCCAATATCTTTCCTATGTCCAAAGATAGGACTGACATCAGTGTTTTTGGCCCCGTACTTGTGCTGTAAATCAATTGCAGAAGATGGCGCTTAAACAAATTTTAATTTATTATTTAGTGTCAGTTCTTACCTATCTATACTTTTATATTTTTAATTTATCTAGAATCATATTTTATTTTCATTTTAATTGTTTTATCATAAAAATGACATAAAATACAAATTAATAAATATGTCGGTTAAAGACTATGATTCAAACATTGGATTTGTAAGTCAGTCACAATATGGCGCCTGCGTCTTGCCCGTGCGCACGTTTGTAGTTTTTCGTCCTGCACTGTATATTTTTCGGCTGTGAAGGTCTTATGTAAGTGCGTTGAGTCGAGCTCTGTGTTCCTCCACCTTGAATCAATTAATCTTCCCATTGAAAACTGTCATTGTTGTCAGTGTGCTATAGTGACGCTTTTAGTGTTTAGCGTTGTGCGGTTTTTCCAACTACAAAAATGCAGAGACGTTGCGCATTTCACTGTGAACCTAGAGTCCGCTGTACAGTTATATTTTAATAAACATAAACATAATAAAATGTTATTTGTTGTTGTTTTATTCTTATACTACGATATGCACCCTATACTTAATGTATTTAAATTGTTTTGTATGGATCTATTTTTGTAACATTCTACTTGTTCTATTTGCAATTTTTATGTTACAAAAATACGATTGATACAAAACAATTTAAATACGAATTCTGGATTATAAAATACATAATATTAAATAGCTATAGGCACAGAATACGGAATAGCTATAGCTATGTATAGAAGGATTAGTTCGGGGCCAAAAGTTCAGATGTCACTGTTTCAAATAGGGTTGGCTGAAATTGACCGTAAGAGGGCTCTCTTTTCCTTATGTATTACTTTACTCTTTGGTTGATTTATTTAACTTGTCAAGTATATAGTTTTGGTAATACAAATAAAACCATAGGATATACAATCACGAAAAATGTATTATTCACCATTTCACAATACATAAACAAAGAACACAATTTTAAAGGTTTTGCCAAAATCACAACATTGTATAACTGAATTCTTCAGTAAATAAGGTCCAAACTGCCAAACTGGAGGGCCTAGACTTCGTTACACGGAGTACCGAACTTGACGTGAAAAGACAGAACACCGGTGAAGATGCTTGATTTCCTGGTAGACTCGAAGGAACTGATGCTCAACTCGACGTGAATATCACAGAAAACAACGCAAATACAGCGAAACATAAACAATAATTGCGCACGAGCATGTAAACAAACCGGCAGCAAATATTAATTTTGTGTGATATTGACAGCTAAGGAAAGAAGATTGACGTTACGAAAAACTATATTTCTACCATTCAGTTATAATACAAGAAAAAATTGTATTAACATATACATATTTTGGTGGTTATAAAAATGTATTAAAATAAAGTATAAGACTTATATTTTCTATTATCTCATTACAGTCATTACTAATTTTCCTAGTATCGATTTGAATTTTGTAAGTCCCATAACTCATAAGCTAAATTCTACTAATAGGTAGTGTTTTAATTTAACTGGTAGGATGGCTGTGAGGTATGTACTTACGAACGAAAATAGTTCCATGTCTAAAAAAAAGAGGGCGACTGTGTCGAAGTTTTCCTTCAATGTAAGCAAGATTCCGATCCATGGTCGTAAAGTGTCTACGAGCGAAATCGTGCATACGATTGATTTATGCTCGCTTTTGTTGGCGCCGTTTTTCGAGCTACAATCGTGCATCTATGGTATATTTGATCGAAGATTCAATGTATAATAAATTAATAACTTAATAACAAATCCATGACGTATGGTATAGGTTTCTTATCTTAATCGATTTGACTAACAAAAATCATGTACCTATAATTATTAAAGATAAAATTAACCTCAAACATTATTTAGATCAGACTGCAAGATTGCAGTTATTGTTACCTGCAATAACTAAAATAACCAACGTTACATCAATCATCAATTCATCTTACGTAGTATTACATACTCTTTGAATTCATCTACAATAATTTATAAACATTTGACAAACTTGACGCTGACAGTTGACATATTTTAACGTCAACATTGTCAAAAGCCGCAAACCAAAATGTGATCAACAAAATTTGAAAATAATTTTTCTTATAAAAATATGAAATAACTTACAGGATAATAACATTTTCCATTTGTTTCGTATCTAAATAGATAAAGAAAACAAAATACCAAAATGGATGTTTACTTTAATAATATATTGGCAAAACTGGTAATTACTTTTTTAGTATTTTCATTTCATAACCCTTCATAAGCAGTTTCATAAATTCTAAGATATAATAAGTATCTACTTCATTAGGCAGTGAGGCCCGTAATTGTAGTCTCACACTTGTATCAGACACACATTTCTTATTGGGTTGGAGTGTAGCAAAGAATGTGCTAATATACTTATAGAGACCTAAAAATGTTACACCTTTTTTTCATAAAATTCTCCATTCTATCGTATAATATTAATAAAAGTAGTGCGAATATCATCCAGACACTTCTTGTCTACGACAAGCAGTTTGTCAGTAAAACTTCGCTTTTAGTTCGAAATTTATGTACTTACTACAAAAAAAGACTTAGAAATTTTCACATTATGGGACACAGTTGCACACCCTTTGCTACACTTGGACGTAAAATTCTATTATGTTGGGCCAATGGTGTGCCACTGATACTCAATTATTTAAATAATAAACAATTATTGCATGCTCATTAAAGATGAGATGTGTTGAACCTTTTGAACTTAGAGCACCTTGAAAGTTAATTGTGTCAGCTTCAGCTTCAGAGTAGTAGAGCCTTGCTGATTTCAGCATGAATAGGTCGGCTCGACCGGGGAAGGACCACCCTCTCACAGAATATCGACGTGAAATAGCAGTATTGCTATTGTTGTGTTTCATCGGTGAGTGAGAGTGCCGGAGGCCCAATCACACCCTTTCCCCCATCCCGCTCCTTCTCCTGCCCATTTCCCTTCCTAAAGGGTCGGCAACGCGCAAGTGATGCTTCTAGTGTCGCAGTTCTCCATAGGCTACGGTGACCACTTACCATCAGGTGGGCCGTATGCTTGTTTGCCATCATAGATATATATATAAAAAAGCCAATTTTATCAATCAATTTCAATTGAATTTTGGTGAATTTTGACCACTAGGCGACCGCTAGTAGTGATTAATAGCTATTATGAGTATTAAGATTAGCCTGTACTATTGGTGTAGTAGTCTTTTTTAGTATAAGGTATGATAGGATTTACATTGTCATTGTTTTTGTACAAAAATCTCTTATGAACAATAATATAATAATAATATTCTATCACATACACACAACACCATCTAGCCCAAACTAGGTAGAGCTTGTACTATGGGTACTAGACTATGGATAAACATACATATATTATACTTTCTTTTGTAAATACATACATACATATTATACATAGAAACAATATAGAAAAACTTAAGTCAAAGTGACTTAAGTTTCGTTTTGACTCCAGGTCTGAGTCTCCCTCGTGAGACTCGGACCTGATCGGGTGGTGGGTAGGCCCACGAAGTCCACCACCCCCAGATACTTCCTCATGGTGGCTAGAGATCGTCTAGTGCTCTCCGGCGCCCGGTTCTACGGTTGGGGAGAGGTTTTCAACATTCCGTAGCCCGCTCCGCCGCCCACTTGATAGACATGACTTCTTCACAGAAGGACGGCATTCCAATACCTTTCGCTCCGGACTATAGACTGAACCACGGCCGGGAGCGTGCGGGCAACCGTACCGACTGCCGCAACCAACTCAAAGCGCTGCTATGCCCAGGCGGGGCAATCCGCCAACGTGTGCAGCGCCATATCCACAACAACATCGCGGCAGTCGCCTCAGTGGTGACATCCGGGCGTCTCCTGCCGACCTATGTGACACAGGAACTGGCCAAAACAACCGTGATTAGTCATTACCTGTGTCAGTCGGTAGGTGAGGGTGCCATGCCGCCTCTGCAGCCACTCCTCTAATTCGAGATTTATCGCCACGATGGTGGCGTGCCCGGCCCGCTACGATTGGGGTCCATATGTCGTTCCTTCGACTATTCGACCAGGACTACCCTTTTTTTTCTCGGAAATGCTTCTGATGTATACCACCCTCGCCACAAGAGGAGACGAGAGGATTATATCGGGCTCTCCCGACATATCGGGCCACCGACTAAAGCTACCACGGTGTGCCAGCCACCTCGCTGCAGTATGTGGTGGGGTGGGTCGCTGGAACTAGAACTACAGAGAGCGTTGCTCCGACTTAACAGCTGGCGGGCAAGAGCTCCCCGGTCTCCCGCTCGCAGCCTACACTATGGCAGTATAAGGCCTGCGCCGCCAGGTTCGCCGGCGACAGCTCGGATCCGCAAGGATACTTTCCTCACGGATCTGCTCCGCCACCTCATTCTGCGAGATAAAATCTTTTTTTTTTTTTTTTTTTCTCGTCAGGGGAATGCTTTTACGCACCGTCCGCGCCGGGGCAGGGCGCGGGTGTGTGGGACTCGAGCCAGAGAGGCCGGCCCCATACCCACTAAACCCCTGACGACGTACCTCAAGTACCGGTGTCGGTGCCACGGGATTCACGCTAGCATTCACCGCGAAATGAAAGGGGGACAGCGCGTACGCAGTCCCCACTACCAAAAATAACGCATCCGAGTTACTAACCTAACCTATCCCAACCGCAGTGCAATGGAGGGGTCTCGCCCTGGGGGAACCGCCTTCTTGATCACGGTGTCCCCTATGCCAGGTAAGTATGCGAGATGAAACTTAACTTAACCTACATTTATGCGAGCGAAGCCGCGAACAAAATCCAGTTTTTATATTTTGTTACAGAATGCCCACGACTACAATGATTTGACAATAGTGATGGGAAATGAAAGTTGTGATCTGGACTCGGCCGTTAGTTCCATAGTATACTCCATGTTTTTGAATTGGCAGAACAACGTGATTAAAAGCAGGGTAAGATATAAATTGTGTGATAAAATTCTAGTCGATTATTCGATTGTCATTCAAATGACAATCGAATAATTAATTCATCAAATATCATTCGTATTAGGTCTTTAATTTTATTAAGTTGCTATTTAGTTCGCGCGCTTTCTAAACTACTTTTTTAATTATTTTTTGTTTCTGTAAGGTCTGCACTAAGGACAATCGTTCCGAAACAGTAAAGGATGACATATTTGTGCCTTTGCTTAATGTCGACAGAGAAGATTATAAACTAAAAACGGAAGTGGCTTTCTGTCTGCGGCAAAATAAATTATTTGAGAGCAGTTTAGTTTTTAGGTGAGTTTCTTTTTTAATGTTTTATTTAATGGACTACTCCAGCTCTAGGAATAATTCCTGTGTCGCGGGGACTTTACAAACATTCAAACAACGGACACAAAGAACACACAGGCTCGGAACAACCATTTGTGGGTCACACAAAATGTTGTCCCGTTATATCGAACCCACGACACTCGGCGCAGAGGCATTGACGAGGCGAACACTTAAACCACTACGCCACCCGTGCAATCAAATTATTGTCTCGATGGACCAGCGGTAGTGGATGCGACTGTTGTTCATGAGGTCTTAGGTTTTATATCCGGACTAGCTGTCCCGACAGACGTTGTCCTATACAAAAGAGAAAAAAAAACATAGCTGAACCATCCTCGAATCCACTTGAACAAATGCAAAAAGTTTCATTCAAATCGGTCCAGCCGTTTAGGAGGAGTTCACTGTCAACACACGTACAGAAGAATTATATATATATAAAGATTGTGCAGTTTCACTGGATTTTTCGACAAAAAATTATTAGCAATCACAGTCTAGAATTTTTTCTTTTTTTTTCTTTAACGAATTGTCGAAAGCTTCCCGCCTTACAACGCGTAATTTATATTTTTTAACCCTGTCATCATGCCTGTTAAAACAGAGAAAGTAAATTTGCCTAATGTCTTCTTCCCTTTTCTTATAGAAACGATCACAACTTGAAAGAGTTGGTCGCTAAATCGAAGATTTCAGTTGTGTTGGTAGACCATCACGTTTTGGCCAAGAGAGACCAGTACCTCGCACCCCTCGTTACAGAGATAATAGACCATAGGTAAGTCACACTGTCCCACTGCTGGGCACGGGCCTCTTCTCAGTGTGAGAAGGGTACAGCCATAATCTACCATAGTCGCTGCGGATTGGCAGACTTCACATATCTTCGAGAACATTATGTAGAACTCTCAGACATGCAGGTTTCCTTACGATGTTTTCCTTCACCGTTAAAGCGAGCGACAATTAACTATTTAATACGCACATACATAACTTCGAACTTAAGACTTTAGGCTATCGCTGCTTTTTAACTAATAATAATAATATAACACCATCTAGCCCAAACTAAGCAGAGCTTGTACTATGGGTACTAGACAATGGATAAACATACATATATACTTTTTTTTTGTAGATACTTACATATTATACATAGAAACACCCAGACCAAGACAAACATCCATGTTCATGCACACAAATGTTTGACTTGTACGGGAATCGAACCCTCGACCTCAGGCGTGGCAGTCGGTTATATTAACCACTACGCCATCGAGGCCGACAACATCTATACTATACAACTACATCTATACTAATATTATAAAGCTGAACAGTTTGTTTGTTTGAACGCGCTTATCTCAGAAACTGATTCGAATTGGAAAATTCTTTTGGTGTTGAATAGCCTATTTATCGAGGAAGGCTATAGGCTATATTATAACATCACGCTACGATCGCAGTAACCATAACCGCGAGTGAAACCGCGGGCACATCTAGTAATAAAACAAAGTCGCTCGCCGCGTCTGTATGCGATGAAGTATAGTTTAGGTGTGCGAAGCCGGGGCTGGTCGCTAGTCATGTCGTATAATCTACTAAAAGCTTTATACTTCTACTAAAAGCTACTAAAAGCTATTACTTATCGTCCGTAGGGCTCTGGACAAATCACATTGGAACTACAGAGAAGATGTTCGATCTACGATTGAAACAACCGGTTCTTGTTGTACTCTGATAACTCAGCGGATTAAAGACCTCAGCCAATTGCTTGGCAAAGGGATAGAGTTCTTCAATTCATACCCGGGTTGCAGTAAGCTTTTGCACGGTAAGTGTTATTACACAGTACAGTCCACTCTCTATAATTTGACAATCGATAATTTGAATTTTTTCCGGCTCCTTGAAACTACTCGATATTTCTTTTTTTTATATTGCAACTCTCGCTCTAGATTTAATATTTGTGTCTCGGGGGACTTTAAAAACATTCAAATAACGGACACAAAGAACATACAGACTCTGAACAATCATTTCAAGGGATCGGGAAAAATTCAAATTATTGATTGCTACTAGAGGGGAAGAAGTCTCTTCTAAAAAAAAAAAAATTTGTAAATCACGAGTTGTGTTCAAACTCTTGTTCACTTAAATCTCTTGGTAATTAAAACTCCTGTTATTTTCAACTTTTGGTAATTTGAAATTTTCTCTGGTCCCTTGATGGTCAAATTATCGAGAGTCGACTGTATCTGATAACTGATTTTTACTGTTCCGTATGTCAAAAGGGAAAAACGGAAACCTTATGGATACACTTCGTTGTTCGTTTGTCTGTCAAGACCCTTTTAGGAACACTGATTTTCAAGTGTCTGACACAGAAATTATTTCTAGTGCGTTGTCTTTTTAATGAAAACCCGGTCAAGTGCGAGTCGGAATCACACTCAAAGGGTTCCTTACCATCGTACAAGATGTGCTTTTTAAATACTTTTGCAAAATAAACAATAGAGGTGCGATGGTACGGAATCCTTCGTGTGCGAGTCTGACTCGGACTTGACCGGTTTGTATTGTTTGTTGTTATAGTAGCAATAGAAATAACTCTGTGAAAATTTCAACTATCTACCTATTACGGTACATGAGATACAGCCCGCTAACAGATAGATGGACAGACGGACGGTGGTTGCTTAGTAATATTTTTACCGTGGGAGATCTACGCTTCGGCACGAATGGGCCGGCTCGATCGGAGTAATACCACGGCCTCACAGAAAACCGGCGTGAAATAGCGCGCGTTGTGTTTCGTCGAGTCAGTGAGGGTACCGGAGGCCCAACCCCCTCTCCCCTCCCCCACATCTCTGAGGGAGGGGGCAAAGCAAATTTAAAGGGCCGGTAACGCACTTGTAACTCCTCTGGTGTTGCGGGTGTCCATGGGCGGCGGTAATCGCTTACCATCAGGCGAGCCATCCGCTCGTTTGCCACCTATACCATAAAAAAAAATTATTGAATCATACATACAGATTCACGCCTGTTTCCCAGAGGGGTAGGCAGAGACTACGGATTTCCATTTGCTACGATTCTGACATACTTCTCTGGCTTCATTCACTTTCATCACATTCCTCATACACGCCCGTCGGTTCAAGGAGCTCTTAACCTGGCCTTTGTCCAGAACGCCTCCGATCTGATCAAGGAACGTTCGACTAGGTTTTCCTCTTGCGACTGTCCCATTCACACTAGCCTTATAAACTTTCTTAGTCAGTCTTTCCTCGTCCATTCTTTCTACATGCCCAAACCAGCTTAACATACCATTTATATAATTAATTTCAATGTCTATCATTCACGTAAACGTAAGAAAGAAAGACAATGGTGCCAATTCTGTTGTCACAAAATTCTCTAAACTTAACTAAAAATTAGTTTAGTCCTGTCACTTTTAACGATTTCAGAATACGAAATGTCGTTTGACAGGACTAAAGTAAATTTTAGTGATTTTTAGTTAAGCTTAGAGAATTTTGTGACAACAGAATTGGCACTATTATTATGTATTTTTTTTGTTGCAGCGACTATAATATTGGATACAGTAAACTTTTCCAAAGACGTAAATAAAGCGACACCGCGCGATGAACATATGGCGTCGTTTTTGGAAAGTGTGATCAAACCTCAGGACTACACGGCTGAGAGGTGAGCACATATTAGACATGTTACGGTTAATACGTATTACGTACGTACGTTAATACGTATTACGGATGTAACATACGCATCCGCAATTTCGGAACTTGCGCATCGATTTGGACATTTACATACATACGTACATAGATTCACGCCTGTTTCCCAGAGGGGTAGGCAGAGACTACGGATTTCCATTTGCTACGATCCTGACACACTTCTCTGGCTTCATTCACTTTCATCACATTCCTCATACACTCCCGTCGGTACAAGGTGCTCTTAACCTGGCCTTTGTCCAGAACGCCTCATTTACATCCGCAATAATCAATTTTTAAATGGCAATTCCTGAACTAGGAATAAATCCTGTGTCGCGGGGGACATGACAAACATTCAAACAACGGACACAAAGGACACTCAGATACGGAACAACTGTATGTGGATCACATACATTTTTGTTCCGTACGGGATTCGAACTTACAACACTCGGCGCAGTGACTGCGGGGAGGCGACCAATTAAACTACTACGCCATCCGTGCATTGTTAATCATAGATGTGCCCTCGCCATACATTGATCGCAGCAAAGTGTCCACACTAAGAAATGTTAGCTCACACATTAAATTTACCTGATAGATAACGATGATGTACAAAGGAGACCGACCACCTTGTATGGGATCCTGGCCTGGGCGTGAACAATTTTATATTGTAATAACAATATTAATTTTGAGTAGCCTAAACTAAGTAGAAAACATTATTCTTTGAAGTTTAGTATCAAGTTCGTTAAATAATACAATAAAACACATTGTTTAAAAAATATTTAATTTCATGTGTCACCATCACCTTCATTAGTTGCTTATTTATTTATTTATTCATAAAGAAACAATATAAACTTACAGCAATACACCAACACGCTTACATGTTATGCTAATTTAAAACTAGGTTAAAAATGTATTTATTATACTAATTAAATAATAAGTAAACATAAATAAAACAATTAAATTAAAATTATAAACATATCAAATTAAACAATCAAACACATTATACATTATTTAAATACAATAATACTTTCTTTGTAATTATGCTCATATTATCAAAGAACATGTCTGTATCTGGATTCGCTCGTATTATATTATTTATGGACTCAATAGCCCTACCAGTCGGAGTACTGGCGGCGGGAGATACACGCCATGATGGTGAACAAGTAAGCAGCTGATGCCACCGTCGTCCAGTGCCACGCATGTATTGGTCTGGAACGTAGAAGTGTATGGATTCACGCACTAATGGGTTATCGATTTTGTGATTTAGAAGTTGATAGTAGTGCATTACTAGTGTAACATCAACCAACAGTCCTTCGGCCGACTATGCAGTTGCAGTAATACTGCCTTATTGCTTCCAGGAGCAGCGATAGCTCAGTGGGGAGACCAACAGACTGCAATGTAGAGGGTCTCGGGTTCGAACCCACGTCGCGCACCTCTGACTTTCGGAAGTTATATGACTTTTCGAAATTATGTGCGTATTGATTGACAAATATAGCCTGCTCCGTGCCTCGGAAAGCACGTTAAGCCGTTGGTCCCGGCTACCATGAACATCTATGGCAGTCATTGGGAGAGTGTCGACACAAAAGATCCCACTGGGTCGAAGTGTCGCCGGTCTGCACTGACTGGCCCCCACATAACATAAGATATTGCTTCCAGGCTGTGTGCTTTATTTTGATATAATATAGAAATAAAATTGACGTATTTTATTTCTATATTTACTACTGGATGGTTACCGATATCTATAATATAAAAATGAATCGCTGAATGTGTTGCTAAGCGCAAATCTCGAGAGCAGCTGAACCGATTTTGCTAATTCTTTTTTTAGAATATTCCTTGAAGTACGAGGATGGTTCTTAAGGAGAGAAAATTTAAAAAATTGCCTGAAAAGGTCTAAAAACAACACTTTTCTATACTACCATATAATCGATTCGTAATAATACTTAAAAGTCAATTTGAACTTTAATACCATACCATAAAGTTTAAGTGTTAGTGAAGCGGTTCCGGGAAGGCAAAACAATTGAGTGACGTCAGTATGAGTAACATAGGCTATATCATATTTTCAAAAAAGTAGGGATCCTTACTAAATTTGAAATAATGTAACCCAAGGATTGAAAAACTGAGTCATAAAATGTGTGTCATCGCATGCGCTGCGGAAACTATTGATGATAGAACAAAACAATGTTCTACAATATTATAGAACGTATCAATATCTACAAAAAAAGTCCGCGATGCCATATGTCTAACTATAATAGTTATGTCACAAGCACTTTTTTACATTTTAAAAGTTAATAAAAGTTCCGTCTAAATTCAGATGATGTTATTGATACTTACTTATGTCGCCATTGGGAATAACAAGGGGAAATGAGCATAATTTATTTACACTATAATAACGCAAACCAAGTTGCGCGGCTCAGCTAGTTTTTTATATATTAAAATAAAACTTTTAATATTTTACTTTGTTTCTAAAACGATTGTCCACGTGCAAGCCGAATATGGACGGTCTCCTTTCTATGTAGATTTTGTCAATAATTTTTATAATAGGGATAAAAATTATTGCCCCTTCCTGCGCCCCGTGCGAAGGCGGGGCGGGGCGGGTCGCTAGTTTTAATAAAAAAAATATTTGGATATTTTCTAGAGAACAGATTCTGAACACTTTACTAGCGGCGAGGAGAGATGTTTCAGCCCTTACAGCGGCTCAACTACTGAAGAAAGACGCCAAAATTGTGGGCAATACTCTGGTGCCCAGTTTCCCACTGCTGGTGAAGGTAAGTGCTCAGGTTTCGATCAGGTGCCGGCACTTACACATACATAAACCAAAAGTTATGACAAGTTCAAGAGCAGCGATAGCTCAGTGGGGAGACCAACAGACTGCAATGCAGAGGATCTCGGGTTCGAACCCACGTCGCGCACCTCTGAGTTTCGGAAGTTATATGACTTTTCGAAGTTATGTGCGTATTGATTGACAATTATCGCCTGCTCCGTGCCTCGGAGAGCACGTTAAGCCGTCGGTCCCGGCTGCCATGAACATCTATGGCAGTCGTTATTAGGAGAGCGTCGACACAAAAGATCCCACTGGGTCGAAGTGTCGCCGGTCTGCACTGACTGGCCCCCACATAAGATAAGATATGACAAGTTATTTAGAACATCTTTCTTTGACATTATTTTTAATTCAAAGAGACAATGACATAATTAAATAATTAAGATAATATATACAAAAATTATTTAAATATATCTCTATATATATATAAAACTCTTCCGTTACTGAGTGACTGACAGATAACGCACAGCCAAAACTACTGAGCGCAAGAAGCTGAAATTTGACATGTATGTTCCTTGGGTACTGTAGGGGTGCACTAAGAAGGGATTTCCCGAAATTCCCACGGGATTGGGCAGAAATGGATAAATAAAAAAACCATGTGCGGGCGAAGCTGCGGGCATCCTCTTGTAAAATATAAAATACAGAGAAAAATAAATCAAAAAAATTTAAAAGCGTCATAATATCTCCGCATCGTCGTCAATTGGCAACGTGGCCAGAAGACTGGCAGGATTGCTTAAACATATTACTTGCGAATAAATGCTTCTTTCTTTTTGAAATTAAGCAACACGCAATGTCTTACAGCACAAGTAAGAAGAAAAGTCCGATATTCGTAAATTTTTAGTTAGGGAACATCTCGTACTAAGCGACCCTTTTTTTTGCAGTTTTACACCCCTCTCCCTCCCTTAGTATATGCCAAGCACCCTCTCCGTCCTCCACTAGTTTTCACGTAGTAATTCATATATATGGTTTTAAATCCTTTTTGTAAACAAAAAGATAAATAACAAGTATTTTGACTCATATTTGTCGCCATATTTGAATATAGATCGAAAAAGCGCGAGATTTCCCCAGGGGATATCAACTACGTGACGAAAACCTTAGCCTTGGCGCCCCTGTGACCAAGCGTGGCATATTGAAGAGCCCTCTTCCTCCCACAGAACAGGTCGCGTAGTATGGCTACGGTACGCGTATATCACTAAAAGAAAGTAGGGAACTCTCATCACACACCGAGGGATCCCTAAATTTTTGACCGACTCGCACTTGCTCGGGATTTTATTCAAAAATATATGTTTTCCCAGGAATTCCTCAAAAGGCCTGGCGCGTTGCAGTCAGTTGGTAATGCGTTATCCGAACAAGGTTGCTCCATAGCCGTTCTTTTAGGAATGGACCTCACAGAGGGATTGCAGAGGGACGTAGCCGTGTACTCATCCAAGTGTCACGAAAATGCCGTTTCTGTAAGTATTCTATTATTCGTCGTAGAGATGCCAGTCTCAAAGTTTTCTTTCGCATTCGTTTAGGAGAATGTGCAGCGGAACTGCAAGCGCAACTTCCTCCTTCCCCATTCTACCATCGGACGACTAAACAAACAGACGAGCGCCACAGGTACATGGTGGATATGCCACATTGACGCACGAAGCGCTTTGATTTCACTTTTATAATGCGTACTACAAAGACGTGGAACTCACTACCTAAGTCTGTGTTTCTCGATTAATACAATCTGGGTGTCTTCAAGTCACGAGTGAATAGGTATCTTTTAGGCAAGCGAGCTCCATCATAGGCGGCAACGTCACTTAACATAGTATATTTAAAAAACTTTTACTGGAAGAGTGTAAGCTACAGTAAGATAGCAGAAACCTTAATAAAAATAAGCACCTATGTAAAACTTTTGTAATATTTATTTTATGAATGGAACAGTCGCAAGAGGAAAACCTAGGCGAACGTTTCTCGATCAGATCGGAGGCGTTCTGGACAAAGGCCAGGTTAAGAGCTCCTTGAACCGACGGGCGTGTATGAGGAATGTGATGAAAGTGAATGAAGCCAGACAAGTGTGTCAGGATCGTAGCAAATGGAAATCCGTAGTCTCTGCCTACCCCTCTGGGAAACAGGCGTGAATCTATGTATGTATGTATGTTTATATAAGAAGTGCATAAACATTACTGATTGTTTATATCGAATCTTCACTCACATGTTCTCTCTCTCTAACTAAATGATGTGTTAAGTTATAATTGGACTCCAGATTTGAGTATTATATACTGTTTAAGATTATGTGTGTATGTATTAGTCTGTACATTGAGAGAGAGTGAGAAAAAGAAGATAGATGCTCTAGAAATGTGGTGTTGGAGGAGAATGCTTAAGATATCTTGGACCCAGCATAGAACCATTTTGTCCATTTTACAAGATCTAGGTGTCAAGCAACGCCTATCTTCTATCGTACAAGCTCGAATTCTCACATTCTTCGGGCACGTATCAAGACGTGGAAGTGTCTCCATAGAGCGCCTTGTAGTTCAAGGCAACGTCGAGGGCAAACGATCACGTGGTAGATCGCCTATGCGCTGGACCGACCAAATTAAGGCAGCATTAGACAATGGTCCCTTGTATGAGTGCACCAGAAAGGCAAAGGTGCGTGAAGAGTGGCGACGGATTGTCAAGCATGCTACACAACCTTAAGGATGACCACGACCACTCTGTCAAGAGTGAAACGACGTAGAAGAAGAAGAATTAGTCTGTAGTCTGTTACTGTACCTATTCAATAAAAATTATGTGGTGTCGTGGGACACCAGGTAGGAACGAAGTTCCTTCGGCTAATGTAGAATCGACACAAATTGCAAAAAAAATCGTGCTCAATTTTATGTAGGTTGTCGCGCCTGCGCACGTCTCATTTAACGGTTTTATTCCACGCACTTTTTTCCACGGATTTGTTCTTACGGTTTTACTATCACATTTTTTTCAGTTCGGTCGCGCAGCAAAATCCCTATCCCCTCCAAGCCTGCCGTAAGGAACTTCGTTCCAAAAATAAAATAAAAATAAAATAAACATCAGGTCAGATCGCGGTCAATAGCAAGCCCATTACAATAAAAAAAAAAAAAAATTTTTATTGTCATTGGTGGCAGATGAGCAAGTGGCCCACCTGATGGGTAGTGGTAACCGCTGCTCAGGGACTTCAGCAATGTCAGGACACAGCAAAACCGCTGCCTACCGTGAAAGAAGAACTCTCTTTAAACCTAGTTTGCACTTGCCCTCGACATAATTGAATAATCCGCTTCGGGCAGATTACAGACCTGTACGTAAATGAGCCTTAGCTAACCGTGTTTGACTTGGTGCTACGATACCTTGTAGGCGATCATTAATAGCAATAATAATAGCAGCCCTGTATTAAACTGTCCCACTGCTGGGCACGGGTCTTCTTAGAGTGACAAGGCTTAGGTCATAGTCCACCATGCTGGCCTTCTCCGGTCGTGTCGGAGCCATCTCATCGGATCATGAGAGTGATGAAACAGAGAGTACACTTGTGTTTGCGCACACACTTGTGCACTATAATATCTCCTGCGCAGATGGCCAGTGTCCGTTAACAATGACCGCCATGACCTAAATTCGGTCTGGCCTTACTACTCTACTCGACAAATCATCATGGAATTTCGCATACACATTGTCAGGGGAACAGAAAAGGATGTCTTTTCTATTTCCCTGAAAGGTACCATTTGGGGTACCTTTCATCCAGAATACTGTTACAAACCTAACCTATATTTACGCAAGCGAAGCCACGGGCAAAATCTAGTTTAATATATTTTTACCCACAGCTGAGCAAACATCTGGAGAGATGGAGCCCTCCTCTGGGCCTGTCGCCGGAGGTCCTGACCGATGCCTTGGACGTCAACTACTATTGGCAACTGAACCTATCTGCGTCCAGGAAACAATACATACCAGCAGTCACGGCTTTCAAAGAAATGAAATAAATGGTTTTAAATACACATTATTAATGTTTTATTTACTGCATCCTATCCTATCCTATTCTATCCTGTCCTATCCTACTTCCTATCCTACTAATCTTATAAACTTACTGACCGGACCGACGTTGTCCTGTCTTAGACAAACTCTCAAACTGGCGAAGTTAAAATAGTTGATGAGTTTACTGAAATTATCCAATTTTCTTAACTTTTCTTTCCGTGAAAACCTAAAGTAATAGAAAATTTAAAAAGAAAGATGTATGAAATAGTCTTTCTCAAGTTATGGCATGACCAAGGGAAATAGGCATTCATTTTTATACGTATACTAGCTGTTATCTGCGACTTCGGCCGCGTAGATTTTAACTAAAAAGTGTTTGTTTGCGCGGACCTTATTTTTTTTTTCTACAATCAAAGTAGCCTAGGTTACTCCTTATAACATCAGCTATCTTCCAGTGAAAGTCCCGTCAAAATCGGTTCAGCCGTTTCGGAGATTAGCCGGAACAAACAGATAAACAGACAGACAAAAATTTTAAAAATAGATGTTTTCGTGTAGGTACCTTATATACTTTCATATGCATTAGATAAAAAGCTGTTATTTTGACATTACAAACAGACACTTCAATTTTATTTATTTGTATAGATGTACTAGCTGTCCCGACAGACGTACTGCACAAAAGAAAAAATAAAAAGAAAAAAACAAATCTAACCCATTCTCGAATCCTCTTGAACACACAAAAAAATTTATCAAAATCGGTCCAGCCGTTTAGAAGTTTAATTACAAACACACGCACAGAAGATGTATATAATAATATATATAAAGATAGATGTAAAAATTTGTGAGAATGGATGGATGTATGTTACTCTATCACGCAAAAATTACTAAACGGATTTTGATGAAACTATACTTGTATTATTGTTTATACATCAGAATAACGTATAGGCTATAATTTATTACGATATTAAGTTAATTGGCCAAATTACAACGATAAGTGTCAAGTAAGTCGAAGAGTATGCTGCTATCTGAGAGCTATTTTTTAAAAGGTTTAACGCATTACCAGCCGGCGGGCATAAGCTAGGTCCATAGCTGGTAACCGTTAGGGTTATAATGAAACACGTAGACTGATTCAACTGAGAATATATTTTTACTTTTTACGCCTTGTAATCCGTTTATTGTTCATACAAGTAACGCTAGTACTAATGTGTACAATAATCATTTACACCAATCGGCGACAAGTAAACAAAATTCTAACATTTACGAGGAGTGCATGAGCGTGTGTGCGTGCGCATAAATACTGGCACTATAGGAACAGATAGTCTCTTCGCGCGTCGCTATATCGCACAAGACAAAGCATACACGGCTCGCGAAGCTATACAAAGTCGTCCGCGGTTCCGCCCTCGCCGCAGAGGCCGGAATACGCGTCGTGCTAATGTTAATTCCGTGGATCACCTTAGATCCACGTTGCCGACAACGCCCCAAGCCCAGGTCCGTGGTAGTCCACCCTTGGGGACCAACGTTGTCTAGTTTATTTTATAACGGGTTGGGAGCCTTCTGCGCTCACCCACAGTCCGCGTAAAGTTGTAAAGCCCATCTGAGGCCAACAACTAGCACACACAAAAAAAAAAAAAAAAACGCGCGTCGCTAGTTCGTCAGTTGGCTTCGTCGCGTATGATGCTTCGTTTGATCGTGTTAGCGATTATAGGTAGAATACTAAATATTTCTATAAAATAATTGTAAAGTGTAGCGATGTATAAGCATTATTTGAAAATGTTTAATTGTACCCGTTATTTTCTGTCGGCAACACTGATTTTGCTCGACTGCCCCACTATGCTTAATAGTAAAAAACTAACGCGCGGAACGATAACGGGCAGTCGTGCATTGAGTGGCGATCGGATAAGGTTGTAAAGTAAAATGTATTAAGTAGCGGATATTGCATTGAATTAGATAAGGTATGCATATTGCATAACTATGTAAAGTGTAAACTATTACAAATTATGTAAGTACTACTAACAAATTATGGATTATTATCTGAAATAAAATGATTATTATTATTAATATAAATTCTAATTATGTTACAAATTATTCAAGGAAAATAAATGCCTGAGAACTGATTCTGGAGTTTCCCTACAATCGCCTTTGCGCGTCGCTTGGTTTTGGCGCGGCTAGACGTATGATGCTCAATTCGATTCCAGGTTCCTAATAAACTTATGTTGATTGTGCGTATATACATACGCCACAAAGATAACATTTTTGAATTTAATAATGTCATTTACAAAACACTTTTTTATACTATAACTTCGTTTTTAATTTATTGTTATGTATGAATAACTTTGAAACCACCTACTGATCTGTACTGAATACCTAAAATGTTAAACTACTTGAATTCGTTAACAATTTAACTTTTATGATCATAGGTATTGAAATGTTACATGAGCTTTGCAATTTTTAGAGGACGCAATTTTATTTTTGGGACATGTGTGGGTCAATAAAAGCTTAACCCCAAGTTTGTGGGGTTGCTGCCCTTGTCCCCCGGCCGCCATCTTGGAAAAAGGGGTGCAAATACCTTTTACGCGATATCTCGGCAACTATGCGTCCTACATAAAATTCGTAAAGACATAATTTGTAGCAAATCGCTTTGCCTACAAATATGTTCATATAACTTTTTGCCCTAAATTTAAAATTAAAGAAGTTATAAGCAAAAAAGTGAGAAAATTTCAATAAAAATTTTCTTTTTTGCTCTATAACTTTTTTTTTATACATTTTACAAAAAATTACTTCAGACCAATCTTGTAGATAATCTTTTGAGGAAAATTTTTCTCTATGATTTTCTTTAATTTCATTTATTTAAAACGCTGTTACAGCGCTCCAAAGTTGACCGGGTTCGTCAATGCTCATGAGAATCCGGTCAAAACTAAATGTTTAACTTAGTTTTATGATTTTTTTGTCTTTAATCGTTCAATGACCGTACGCTTCTATGGAATGTAGTATCCTTTAATGGATTTCATTAAATCCGTAATAGAAATTGTCGCAAGTCACTCTGATCCTGGAATACTTCGCCGCAAATAAAGCAATTGTTTGAGAAATCAAAATCAGTATCTAGATTTTCTGATACTGAAGACTTTTTCTCAAAAGACCATCTACAAGATTGGTCCGAGGTAATTTTTTGTAAAATGTATAAAAAGGAAGTTATAGAGCAGAAAAGAAAATTTTTATAGAAATTTTCTCACTTTTTTGCTTATAACTTCTATAATTTCAATTTAGGGCAAAATGTTATATGAACATATTTGTAGGCAAAGCGAATTCCTACAAATTATGTCTTTACGAATTTTTTGTAGGACGCATAGTTTCCGAGATATTGTGAAAAAGATGTTTGCACCCCTTTTTCCAAGATGGCGGCTGGGGGACAAGGGCGGCAACCCCACAAACTTGGGGTTAAGCTTCTATTGACCCCCCACACATGTCCCAAAAATAAAATTGCGTCCTCTAATAAATGCAAAATTAGGTCCTTAAATTCTAACATTTCAATGGGCTATTATGCAGAATAATAATTTTGTTTTAGTCTGTTAAACACGATGCATACAGTGTTGAAAATGAAAATGAAAGGTTTATTTCGCAAGAGTTTTAATTAAGCGGTAAATAATAATATTAAGGCTCTTTGCACATCTAGCATTTATTTTTACAACTTCGGTAGTACAGTATGTAATGAATACATCTGCTATGCAGAATGGTCTCGAATTCGATTGCTTAGTGGGTAAAGATTACATTAATCTACAAAAACAGTTTTAGTTCGCAACAGAAACGAGTGTTGTATCCTGGGTAAAACGCTAATGCTGAAGCTAAATCTGATAACAGAATTTCATCACGTTAAGTTTTTAGTTATTTTTATTACTTATTTTGAAAATTGGAAAAATAAATTGATATCACAACTGACTCTAGAATTTTTTTTAAATGGCTGTCTCTAAGGAGATGTAATGTTTAAAAAAATTACCTTGACTTTTCTTAGCGTAAGATGACTTGCTCTTAAAATCTCGGTCATTCTCTCTCATCAGGAACCAACAGTAGTCTTCCAACATCCCTGACTCCCATCGACCCGGTAACATTCTTCTACATTTAGAAAGCCCTGATGGAACCTCACATCGTGTTCGTCATTAATATCCCCTAAGTATTGATTTTCGCCCACTTGACAATCGCTGCTGATATCTATACTAATATTATAAAGCTGAAGAGTTTGTTTGTTTGGTTGAACGCGCTAATCTCAGGAGGTATTGGTTCGAATTGAAAAATTCTTTTAGTGTTGGTTAGCCCATTTATCAAAAAAGACTATAGGCCATATAACATCACGCTAAGACCAATAGGAGCGGAGCAGCAATGAAAAATGTTGCAAAAACGGGGAAATTTATCTTATGTGAAGCAGACGTATAATCCTAACTTAATATTATAATTGTGTACAGAGCATAATTGTCTGTGAGCGGCCATCATCGCCTATAATCGTGACTAATCGGTGAATTGTCGGTACATGAAAGGAATGCGTGCCGATGATCGTGCGCGTGTCCACACAATCGTCCATCAATCAGTCACAAGACAGAGGTCAAGTAAGAAGGTATGGTTTTTTGGCGGGAACGTTGTGAACGTGGGACGCCAATTTAAAAAAAAAGAAAATGTAGTGCGTTGTGCCGGTTGACTTATGTTTACGCAACAAAAATAGTTGAATTTTTGACCTTTTTTTGATGCACTTTCCGATAATGATTATATGTACTGAGCCAATAGATAGCAGCAGCCGCTATCACTTCGACGTCCATCTTCAACAGATGACAGTGAGTAAATGTAAGTCACGATTGTGTAGAGAGCAACCCTTGATCGAGGCGATAATCGCCCGTCATGGGCCATTGTGTAGAGGAGGCTTGACACATGCCCTTCCTAGAGCTTAGCGAAAATATTCTAAGTCTATGCCTACCTATCTATACCTACTAATATCATAGAGAAGCAAGATTTGTATTTTGTTAGTAAGGAATAAACCCAAAAACGAATGGATCGATTTTAATCACTATGTCACCACTAGGTTTTGCTCGCGGCTTTGCCGGTGTTAATGTAGAATTTGTAAATAAATTTCAATTCCTCTGTATCTACCTACTATTTTCTGGATAAAAGCCACCATAGGTCCTTTTCTGTAGCCCTGACGTGTACGATGATCAATTTCATGATGAACGGTCGAGTAGGTACTCGTTTGGTGAGTGAGAGTGCCGGAGGCCCAATCACCCACTTTCCCCCATACCGCTCCTTTTCCTTCCCACTTCCTTTCCTAAAGGGTCGGCAACGCGCAAGTGATGCCTCTGGTGTCGCAGGTGTCCATAGGCTACGGTGACCACTTACCATCAGGTGGGCCGTTTGCTTGTATGCCAGCTTAGATATATAAAAAAAAAGAACTTTCTACGTTCGTGTCGGATCGCCGTCCCATCGGGCTGTGAAAGTTAGGAATTAGACTGCACATTGTGTTAGTGCACACACTTGTGCACTATAATAACTGCTGCGCTGATGGCCAGTTTGTCTTGAGATTGGCTGCTGTGACTGAAATTCAGTATGGAAGTCATTATTGTATATAGGTTATGTCAATCGCTCTTTAGCAGACGGACTATATATCAGGACATTATTATTATTTATAATTGTATTAGGATTGGCATTAGCGCCCTTTCCACCAAATCTTAAACGGATGAGCCGCAGAATATCCACTATGCAAAATGTCCCTTTCGTAAAATATACCATTCAGTAAGAAATAAGAGAACAGGAAATAAAGATGAGATGGAGGCGAAGTAATGGCCGAGATAGGTCTGTGAGCCGCCGGAAATATCACAAAGCTAACTATAGTTCATAGTTTGTAAAAGTGTTCCTGTAATTGTGTAGGAATGTGCTGGTGTCGTCACTTTCCAACACAAAGGGCCACCCTTTGCCTCTCCGACCAGAGTGATCGTGTGGCGGGCCGTCTCCCGACGGTTGATTTCAGGAACTTGTATATACAGTAACTCGCAGTGTTACCTTCGCATGCGCGATTTAGGATTGTATGGCGAAGCGTGTAGTTGTGTACAACGCCATCTCTTGTAATGTATCGTAACTTCTTGGTCTGTGTCGAGTCGCCCCATGGGTATACATAATGTGGCGACTCCACGCAGTAAAAAGTATCTATATATTGTGTGTGATATTTCGCCGGGAGAACCGGCTGATTCTTATTATCACACAAATTATTAGAAACAGTAGTCTTTTCTACTTAAAAAAATACTTAGAACCCGAGATAAGATGAAACAAGTTTCATGCTATCTCTATTTTTCACCAAGTTAGACTGAGCACTATACTTTTGTTGTGTAAATAAGCTTTTATTGTAATAAGCACAAGACGGGACTCAGCGCTCTTCCCAAAACAGACGCGAATTCAATTTGAAACCACAAACATTTATTTAATTTTAATATTTTAACTATATCCGACTAAACGGCGTAATACATCATTGTTATTATGCCTTTTTACCTAACAATATAATTAACTACTAATTAATTTACAATATCTATATAAATAATAATATAATTATAATTAATATTATGCTTTATAATTCTTCTGTCGTGGACTATTAAACCTTTATACGTATATTTTCAATGTCACAATTTTTTTAAAATAACGGCGAATACTGTCGCTCTTGCTTGACATTTATAATTAGGTATACGAAATGTCAAACCAAGTATTATGACATTTCTACAGAATTGACTCGCTTTAACGGCGGAGGGTAGATAGAAATTACGATAGTTGATATGCCTAATTTTCTTTTTCCATTTTACGCTCTCATCATAAATGTATCTTATCAATGGCTATATATCTATGTCCAAGACTGGACTGGCAATGATTGATAAGTATGAATGGAATTGTCAAAAAGAGACCATAATAAACTTTTCCTTACTGAGAGTTTTCCGATCGAACCGAGGGAACATAAGAATACGCTAAAGATTGCGGTGACAGGAATGATACGATCATAGCTACTATCTAATTTCTGTCTACCCTCCTTGGCATGAGTTTGTGAAGTGAACCAGACCATTACTTATAACTACGATCTCCAAATAGGAATAGGAATGACTTGCCACCATATTGACGTCAGACAAAAACCAACATGTTTAAAACAAAGTCAATTTGAAATAGATTTTGTTATACTATGTGTAACAAAAAATGTGTAAACTGACATAGGTACATAGTCTCACGACTGTATCTTCCAAAGGATAGGCGTCACACCTACATTTTGCCTTTTATGCTAATACAAGGCGAGCTTGATGAACAACCGGGCACAATTCCATACACCTTCCTACTATAGATATTTTTTTACAAAATAATCCTATAACACTTTACCTGATTTACAAATCAGAGACCTTATGCACAGCAGACTGCTACAACTTAAGACATTTCAAACAGTTCACAAATAGTTAAATAAGTGTATCTTATTCTTATTTGGAATGGATAGTAAGTCATAAATGTATCTACAACAAAAACGTATAAAATCACATAATATTTTACGCAACTACCCGCACAAAGTTTAATAATCCAAAACATAAGTTCTTTTGATACCTTGAGGATTATGGTAACTCTAAAGAATTTAGTATAATAAACTATATACAAAAAGGGTACCGCCAGTATATTTGAAAACAATTATTGTTATTTAAAAACAGAATTACACTGTTTAGTCTTTTATGGCTGGGGAAGTTACTAACATTAAAATATAAAACAAAGAACATCCAGCATTGGAAGAACTCTATGTACACAACACAACTATTTGATTCGTGTGTAATTCGAACGAATAGCCCTCTGACCATCGGCGGAAACACCACAATCTCCAGCGCCATTCGTGCAGTCAAATTACAGAAAAGAAAACTAACGCCTATGACGCATTAGTTTTATTTTTGTAAGATAATTTCACAATTTTTTTTTTTTATTACATAGTTTTCAAACAAGCATACAGCCCAGATAGCAAGCGGTTTTCGTAGCTGATGGCCGCTTACATAGTACACGCGTAAACAGTTGAACGGATTTAAATAAACTTGGCATACAGAATATTTCCTGAAGCATATGATATAGTTTTTATTTCAATAATGCGTTCCCGGAATAAATGCAGGCGAAAATTTTGTGTTTAATAGAAATGGAATTGACAATAAGCCTTTGAGTGTGTTGACTATCATATTCTGGCATACAACACATTGTCTTATACAATGTGTAACAGAAAGGTGTGGCCATATTTAAGAATCACATAATATAGCCCCTGTACAATGGAAAAACCGCGACAAACAAATTCATATATGTTATTTTCACTAAGATACAGCATTTTCTTTTTATCGATTTATCAATATCACATATTCGAGTCGATACTAAAACAACACAAACAGCTGATTCAGTTGATCAATGTGAATCCGAGAATGACCAGCCTCTATTTAGACAGAAACATCGAAACAAACGCATTATATCATAATGCGTCCGTTTCGATGTGTTAACAGAAAAAAAAATGTTCTGGTAATAGGGCACATAGGTTATATATCAGATATACGTTACGGCCATAAAATATGACCACACCTTTCCGTTACACGCTGTATATTACTGCGTACGGAGTAAGCAGATAGTATGTTACAATTATGCCTCTAAGATGATTCTAAAGAAGTAGTTCATTTACTAAAGTTAGCTAGATATGTGATCAATCGAGAAGGATCACCAAGACTGTACTGACTTAAATGAATTTTTGTTACGAGTAATTCTAATAAATGAAGCTAGCTTCCTTATATGGCGTACGCAACGGACAAATTATGGAACAACCGTTTACTTTTTAAATTGATGAACAAAACCATTATCCTCAAGATATCAAAAGATAAAATCTTAACATTAATATTACTGACCCCAAATAGATAACGTTAAACGTATGGCAACAATGGATTTTCTCACCACACAACACTCAAATACTGTTCTAATACCATACTTGTAATAAGGACCATACATGTAAAACACCAGACTGCTCTTAAGCTATTTATTTCGATATAAAATTTATAATTTTTGAAAGCGTTAATTGGATATGCGTTTAATCTTCATCCAAACTAAATTCACTTAAAAGACAAAGTTTACCTTAGCTGGTGATATCACCAAGAAGGACAACACTAACATATTTACAGTTTTTTCCCTCTGACGCCATATCTCTATCTCTCTCTCAATAATAGAGACATTTAACTATATACCAGTTTTTAGACATATTTAGCTTGCTTTGTATATATCCTAACAATCACTGGTATTTGCCGCGAAGTTATTACCAAAGTGCTAAAGAGGTAATCCCGTCATTTTCTTTATGAGCACATTCGCAGTCTAGCAGTATACTTTGGCCCAAACCATTCAGTCTCATACCACAATCTCAATGTTGCCATACTTGATATAATTCTACCATAAAAGAAACATTTATTTAGAAATATTTAGATTGAATAAAGTCTAACAACCCCATTCCCACCCCTTACAACTATAATCTGGAGAAAATATGACTTGATGACAAAATTATGGAAGGGGAGAATACAACCATGGGCAAGAATTGAACCTGCGACTTCGGTATTTCGTACTACCAACATACCTGTTCCATGATCTGGTGGGTCATAGTACATAGACTCTGTATAATGATAAAGATCTCACGAAATATAAAATACTGGTCTTCCTTTCTGAAGTCGCGTGTTAAAGTCCTACTACATGGTTGTATTTTCCCCTTCTGCAATTCAAATTGATGAATCTAGTTAAGAATTATTTAAAAATATAGAAAGCCATTTTAAGACAAGTCCTAAAAATGTGTGTTGGGACCGAAACATCCCTATACAGTTAGCACGGGTTAGCGACAAGATACTTAAAAATTGTTTGTTTTAAGATGTGTGTCTGTTTAATATATACGTCTCTTGTGAGTATATCCCGTGCTAACCCTCGATGATAAATCACAACTATATAATAATTTAGCGTGTTCAAAAAGACCAGCTTTACGATAATCGAACAATAATTAGAATTAGAACACTAAAACAAAAATATTATTTTCACATATCTATAACGGTATGTATCAACTTTGCTATCACAAACTACCGCCAACCGCTTCTTCTTCTAACAAAAAACCGAACTACCCTCACTCAGATTCGCTATCAGATACACCAGATTCCGACTCCGAACTCGAAACGGGCTCGCATTTGATAAACTCTATCTCCTCTCTAGTCTTCTTGGGTCGTCCTCTCTTCTTAACAGGCCCTTCTTTCTCCTCTTTCTTTCCCATAACAGTTTTAACCATCTGTGATATTCGTTTCAAATGCTGTTGTTCATGCCTCTGTATATGATTATTTAGGTACTTTTTAAGCTTGAATTTCTTCCCGCATTGCTCACATTCGTGAGGGTAGTTAGTTTCATCCAATTCTAGATGAACGGCGTTATTGTGACGCCTCAAGTAATGCGCATGGGCGAATTCTTTATCGCATTTCTCGCAACGAAGCTTCGGTTTTGTAGGATGCACAATCTTTTTATGTTTCTTTAGACGAACGGCGGAATGGAAGAATTTGTCGCAAAGATCACACTTCACTTTCGAATCCAAAGACGAGTGAACTTGCATATGTTCTTTTAAATATTGATCGTTCTTAAACTCTTTCAAGCATTCAGGACACGTCACTTTCGATTCTAGAGGCGGGTGAATGTTTAACACGTGTCGCTTCATGTGATGACGTGATTTAAAAGTTTGGTTGCAGAAGACGCAAGGATGTCTCTCCACTGGCGTATGCTGGAAATGCAAGTGTCTATTCAAATTCAGCATATTTTTATACAACTTCTGGCATATATGACACTTGTATTTCTCCTTGTCGTCCCTGTGGCAAGCGTCTATGTGATATTTCAGCTTGTAAGGAACCGAAAATTCCTTACCGCATTCGTTGCATTTGATTTCTGGCAGAGTATTCGGATGGATGCGTTTGACATGCATATGTAACGCTCGCCTTGTGCGGAACTCTTGGAGGCAAAACTGGCAGTAACATTTCTCCATCTCGGAATAATGTTTGTTCATCCTATGCATGTAAAGATAGTGTTTGTTTTTGAAAGTTTTGTCACATATATCGCAAATGACCGCAGATTCTTCAGAGGAATGCACTCTAGTGGTGTGGAGGTATAGATTTTGGTAATTTTTGAACTCTTTACTGCACTTTGTGCATATGTAACGCTTGATCCGTTTGGGAAACATCACCGGCTTCCATGTTGTAAGTACTGATTCGTACATCTGACGTTGCTCGTCGGTTAGAATCTCACTGGTGACGCTTATGAATTTCATGACTGGTTGTGATGGTTTTTCTTCTTTGACTTCCTCCATTTTGATCTGGAAAGAAGAGAATGTATTATTATTGGATGTATGGAGTCCGATCTTCTACAGGAGGAATTTAATATACTTTCTTTCGAATGTGTGGTATACCTAATATATATATTTGGTATAACTACTATGGAACTTCTGTAAATTTGTTGCCCCCGACCTACCTGAAAATCAAGTTACAAAGTGACACTTATGTTCTTTTAATTATTGGTTAATGGGTAATAAGTTACTGAAGCTACATTTATGTTAGTTGCTAGGGTGAAGAAAACGGTCGAGCCAATGAGAAGATACCTGCAAGAAATTCAAGGGCACTCTTTTAAAACGCCTTCAACTGAAGTCGCAGCAAGACTTCGGCGGCAAGACAGAAATGTTTTTAATTATGTTTAGTTTTCTAAGTCTTGACAGGTTAAAATAAAACAGATATTGTACTTACGAGTCGATATTTTTGTATTTATAGTCTGATACATAAATTAATTTATTTATTTAGAACGACTATAAGCCCATAGTACTAACAAAACCTAAGGATATTATAATACTTAAAACAATTAAAAGAATCAAAAAGAAATCCGATCATACATATATTTCATATAACATACATGCTAACAAAATCATCGCCCAGCCATTCACAAGCAGATCAATAGTTGGGTCTGATCCCAAGGGATCGTTAAGCGCAGAGAGTGTGCGTGGTAACGGCGATCTGACTCTAGCAACGAAAGAATAACTAATATTATAAATGAGTTTCTTTAATTTTACGCTTTTATGCCTTACCTACTCAACCGATCATCATAAATTTCGAAATTTCGCATAGACTTTGTCAGGGGTACTGAAAAGGACAATGTGTACCTTTCATCCAGAAAAAAGTACTGTGGCTAATCTAACATATATTTACACGAGCGAATGCGAATGTCAGTTTGTTTTGCTTTCACGCCTTAACTACTCGACCTATCATTATGAAATTTCGCATACTCGTTGTCAGGCGTACCGAAAAGGATATAGTGTACCTTTCATCCTAAAAAAAGTCCTGTTCCCGAGAGATTATTGACAAAATCTACATCAACGTAAGCGAAGTCGCGGAAAAAATCTAGTAATAATATAAATGCGAATGTGAATTTGTTTCTTACGGTTTTACGCCTAAACTACTCGACCGATCATCATGAAAGTTCGCATACACGTTTTCAGGGGTACCAAAAAGGATATAGGGTACCAAAAAGGATATAGGGTACCGAAAAGGATATAGGGTACCGAAAAGGATATAGGGTACCCTTCATCTAGAAAAACGTACCGCTAATCCATAATAGATTTTATACCTATCAGTAAATTGCCACAATACTGCAGATGTTTGATCCCTTACTAGAAAAATTTCTGAGATTCCCAAAAAAAAAAATCAAATTTGAATGTTTGTAAAGTTCCTCGCGATACAAAATCGTTACTAATGTTACATAAACCAATATCCGAGCCTTACTTCTGCACGTATAACGCCTAGCGCGCACTGCCTCGCGGTGGAACGCGGTGCGTTTATTCTACCGTGCGGTAGATTCATTCACACGCAACGAGGCGCATTCACGGGGCCGCGCACTGCAGCGAAAAAAACGCACGTTTTGTCATTCGAACTCCAGCTGTGGTGCATACACGTCATCGTTATGGACTACGATACAAGAGTTGCTATCTGTATATATTTATTTTTGCGTAAAAAAAGGATACCCAAACGGTATTGGGTTCATCCCTTGACGGCCTTAAGGCCTATGTAGGGCTTTTTTTTCGTAAGATATAACAATCTACGTTCATATCCAAAAAAGCTTTTCGCCATCACCGGAAAATTCCAGGTAACGACATATCTGTGTAGCGTCCCAACAGCAACTGACTGAGTGTCTCAGTGCGTTTTTTCACCGCAGTGCGCGGCACTTGAGATCTCTATGCGATACAAAAATATGTGCGGTAGATTCACCGCAAATTTGCAGCGGGAGGCCAACGACGACTTTACCCATTGCGTTTATTCCACCGCAATGCGCGCACTTCTATGACACTATATATTTCACAGATTATGCGTTAAAAAAACGCAAAGCAATGCGCGCTAGGTCTAAGACAACGCTGCGTTTAGTATGCTATAGCGATTGCCGTGGCGTTGTAGAGCATCGTCCATTTAAGCGGACGCTGGTAAAAAGCGTTTTCCTCACTGCAGCGGCGCTTACGTAAGTCGTAATAGCATCCTGAAAATGATTGCTGGCAGACCGAGCATCCATAGGCATTGAGTAAACACATTTTTTTTTACGATTGATGATACACTATTTTCATTGTATAACAACAAATGTTTGCAGTACATGTATACATTTTTTTTGTAGACCGTTGCTTTATTAACATTAGATTAAAAATGTTATATTAGAAACAGCCTGAAACACAAGTCTTTGACCTAGTTCAGGCAATACAATGTAAAAACAGTCTTCATAAACAAGTCTTTTTGTGTCCAATATTTTAATTGTAAATGTTTTCTTTTAGATTAAATATAGTTTTAATGTGAATTTAATACAATAAGTAGCCTGTAATGTGTTTTGTAGATTTTTATTTATTGAATAAAAATTTATTAAAAAAATTATTATTATCTATACTTCTATACTAATATTATAAAGCTGAAGAGTTTGTTTGTTTGGTTGAACGTGCTAATCTCAGGAACTACTGAAAAATTATTTTAGTGTTGGATAGCCTATTTATCGAGGCGAAGGCTATAGGCTATATACCTAATATCACGCTATGACCAATAAGAGCGGAGCCAGCAATGAAAAATGTTGCAAAAACGGTGAAAATTCTCTTATGTGAAGCAGACGAAGTTGCGCGGGTCAGCTAGTTATATATACACGCCGAATTTCCTTAAAATTGTTGGTAGAGGTCTATTACGCTAATATTGCGACAACTATGGATTTAGGCCACATGTATAAGGGAGTGAGGCTTTGCCTATCGGGCTCAGATCTAATGTCCTCACTCAAAGATTCTTGACGAAGAACTCAACAACAAAATCAAACTGGAGACCACTTGTAGGTATATTATGCAAAATAATTATGAAGCAGGACCAGTTTATCATTATCATGTTTTGACTTAATATTTTTTAATATGATTTGTTTACTGTAATTTGATATAATGATGGCTTTGTTTTACGTGGGTGAATGCATAGACGCATGCCTTTCCTCGGGGCGACGTAGATGTTATGGCGGACTCACAGGGGAATGATGATTCCGGTAATACCGACTAAACCTACCACGGTGTTCCTCGACATAACCAGGGGCGGAGCCGCGCGAATCACTTTTATATGCAATCGCGACCCCTCCGAGGTTTCGACGCGCCATATGAAACGGCAGGCCACTACTCAAATCGAGCTACCCTATTTAGAGATAATTTTTTCCTATTGTCCCCATATGGGGAGAATATGAAAAAGACAACATAGAGGCTCTCGGACTTGGTGCTGATCGGGTGGCGGGCAGCACCACGAAGCCCATGGCAACCAGGTAAAAATGGCTATAGTTAATCTTATCTATACTTCTACTTTAATCAAGACTAAATTACTTAAAATTATATTATTATCTTTTTGATTTAAATAAATAAATGTAATATACAATATTAACTTTTTATCATATTTTAGCATCAAACTAATTAACTATGCAAATCTGTTGCATGGTTTTTGTCTTAGCAATAGACAAAAAAGAATAAATCGTTTTGAAAACCTTTTTATATATGTTTTTTAAATATAACTTCTGATCTAGGAACTATTTCTGTGTTCCAGGGCACTTTGCAAATACCAAAACAAAGAACAGTTGCACGGCGAACACTTAAATCACTATGCCAGTGATTTAAGTGTGTAGAATGATATCGGGTTGTATAATTCCACTGCACGAGTATTGAACTCATGGCTTAGCAAGCACAGTGAAATAAAATTAATTTAGCAAAAATGATTATAGCGACTGAATGATAGTGAATGTAGGTTGAGAATGAAAAGAAACCGAGCAAGGCCAAAATTAATAACTTATTACTGATTATAAGTTTACTGTTACACCTTGTTAATCTGAGTTGTAAAATACTGAAATTATAATTAACTGGCGATTTAAAAGAGTGGCCGTGAGTTTCTTGCAGGTTTCTTCTCATAGGCTCTACCCTTTGCCTGAACCTAGCAACTAACCTAAATGTAGCTTCAGTAACCTAGTAAACTCACTAACCTATATACTTTGACGTTCATAAGTGTTACTTTGTGACCTAAATGAATAAATGATTTTTGACTTTTGACTTAGACTGCACTAAGAATTACAAAATTAAATTAAAGTATACTATGATATTTAAACTGTTGTGTAAACTGAAATGACTGCAGTCAAGAATAAGGTTAGTTTTTTATAATATGTCAGTAATGTATAGCCACAATTTTGTTATCGTTTTATCGCACAGGTAGTACAAAACTTTAACAAATTCTACACCTAAACCTTGCCCAACCAGGATATCAAACACAAGAGATAAGGTCTTATGTTCTCTTGCTGTTCACCAGTTGCATCCATTATTGCTTTTTTAAGTTTTATATATTCGTAATGCATTCATTTCTGAACCGGTATAATGTATTTTTCTCTTTAGTAGATTATGATTTTGATTAATATATTATGGATATCAGATAGGTAGAGCACAGCCTCATGGCGCAATTACAGTTGGTCGTTAGTTCGTATTCGATTGCCTATGGAATTCGGACAAATGATTAAGTGTAAATGAACGGAGTCGAGTACTCCCGTATTCGAACCCTTTCGATTGTCAAACATTTGCCCGTGTTGCAGTAACCGAAAGTAATTAATGCATCGCGTGCCAGAATTCGAGTAACATCTTTCGTGCACCCGAATACGGGCTAACGACCAAGTGTAATTACGCCATTAGTTAGTAATCTACCAAAGGTTATTATTATAATAATAATAATAGACTACATATGTAGCAAATCCTACACCTGCTGCGGCTAGTGCCGCTGTAGATGTTCCATCCCACTTTAGATTAAAACTCTCAAAAGGCCTCTTCACATTAGACCCATGTCTCCATGTAAGCCTACCAAAGGGCCTGATATTTTACTTAAATTTTAGAAAAATATCTATGATAAGAGAAACTTTTTTCTTCTTTTTCCTTTTTTTTAGAGACTTTTTGCCCATGGGTATGTCAGTCGAGAAACATGATAATAAGTTTATTATTTTAAAATATTGCAGTACATAGGTATAAAGTTTATACATGATACAGATACATGTTTCTACAATTATTATGGGTACAGTTCTGATCGTCTAACTAGGTTATAGAATAACCTGTATGAAAAGTGACAGTATTATATAGTGTTCCCTTAACACCAAGTGACAGATTTTAAGTGATAGGGCTGCTTCACCATTGTTAAACCCCGCAGTGTGCTGGGTGGGTGACTAATATACTTCCAGTTCTAGTGACCCACCCATCTTCTAGGCAGTGGGTAGGCACACTGCGGTAAGTAAGTTGATAAGACCTGGAACTTTCCATCTTTCCTGGCTGAGCCTGACACATTCTGTTGGCTATACTTTTTCTACAGCAACGGATGTGTAAATCGTATTCTCACAGACTAAAATAAAGAGCCACTGCACCATAGTGTTTGAAATCACTTTTATAAGCCAATTACAAACAGGTCTTGTTCCTACAACCAGAAATTTGGTTCTTGTTATGGCAAGCTACCATATGCCTAGTAACAGCCTTTATTACCAGATAGGTACTGTAGCAATAAAGGTGCCTACTTTGTCACAACTTTGAGAGTTGCAATTCAGTGGATATCTTATCTTATGTGGGGGCCAGTCAGTGCAACCGGCGACACTTCGACCCAGTGGGATCTTTTGTGTCGACACTCTCCCAATAACAACTGCCATATATGTTCATGGCAGCCGGGATACATGGCTTAACATGCTTTCCAAGGCACGGACCAGGCGATAATTGTCAATCAATACGCACATAATTTCGAAAAATTCTGTGGATAAGTATAGTCATTAGTGTGAAGCTCAAGTAAAAGTTTATTAGTTGATCATTAAGATTATTTCATTCAAAATATACTTAGTGTGAAAAAGTTAGTTGATTAATAAACTACAGTTAATATTTCTTAATTATTTATCCACACACAAACACACATAACACTAACCATAGTTCCTAATACTTCTACTTGTGGGATTGTTGAATTAAACATTGGAACAGACATGCAAAACACCCAGATTCAGGGTTAAATATCTTTAGATTGAGTTATCAATATCCTGTGTGTGCATTGAATTCACATTCACACATTGGCAATGCCTACAACAGCTGCACTCTCTATCTAGTCAAAAAGTTTAAATCTAAACATAAATCTGTGAATTAACAATGATTTTTCAGAAAGAATTAAGTATTGCTTCAAAAATATAAGATCGTTATTTGCTTGAGGAAATCATTATTTTATTTCCCGCCTAATTAATTACTTATTATGTTAATTAAATAAATAACAGGCAATGACAACAACCGTTATGCCAAGCGATCATCGTAAACTCAATAACAAATAAAATACACCTCTATTATATCAAAATGATAATGACATAGATTATAAATTGGAGTTTTCAACCAGTTTTTCATGTCGCCCCACACGTTGGTGAAAACATCGACGAATAATAGCCAACTAAGTAGTTTTACTCACATTTTAATTAGAAACGGTGTTTAATCCATGCAACAACACGTCACAAGTTTATCAATGTCTGGGCTTAGCACAAAAGAATTAAATACTATAATCATAAAATGGCTTTCTGCCCTCGGGCATCCTAGCACAACATGGCGAATTGGGATATTTTCACTATTCACACATACAAATATTGCACAAATAAACACATTATTGGTATTGGGAGCTGTTCTGAACAGAATTAAGTTGAATATTCGTATTTTTATGCAGTATCGGTGATAAAATTATTATGCGGATTTGACATTCGCTTCGTCAAAATGTCAAATGGAATTCTTTCAATGCGGGTCCTTTGTGTCCCGTTTCAAGCATAGCTGTTAATTTAATTTTACTGAAACTGAAATGTTATTTTTATTGTATAAAAATATATAAACATAAAAATTTGTAAAATTGATTTATTTAATCATAAAATGCAATAAAATAGGCGTAAAAGTTTTATTTAATAATGCACCACTAGATGGCGCTATTCCAAATGTCTATCATAACTTTCTCACGACACAAGAAAGCAATATGATTTTCTTACGCAGATTACAGGGCATATTTAAAGAAAACAATCATCTGTTACACGTTGATTACAATCTAATAATAATTAAAAATAAATTTATTGCGAAGTTTAGCGCTGTAAATCAACCCACGTGCCGAGAACTATAACAGACTTGTCGTTCCTAAAATAGCAAGTACATTTCTCAGCAAACGTTTGCTAAGATCGGTGCTTTTAGTAGTGAAAACATTTAAAATGCGAGAAATAGTGCATTTGCAGGCGGGACAGTGCGGCAACCAGATTGGTTCTAAGGCTAGTAAACAAACAAACATTTATTTTCTAATTTTATTCTTCACATTTCATTGAGACGAACGAATCTATTTTAGTTTCTGATTCGGTCGGCCTGGTCTGCGGTAACGGTTGTAGACGTTATAATAAGAACTAATATTTCCCGTTGATTGAACTTCTTCAATAGATAATTACCTTTTTGTGTTTGTGGCTAATTAATTAATATTCATGTTAACATGATTTGGCAAATAAGCAATATTTTTATCGTTCCTTTGCGTGTGAGGTACTCATTAAACAGAGAGATTTCTTTCGAACTAATGTATGGACTAATGAGTGTCTTGTTTCCATAATTTCTATTCCCATGATAATATTCTACATAAACTATCTATAGCTCATGGGAAACGATAGGTAAATAAATGGAGAAAACACTAAAAGTTCAATTAGTGACAAAAACCAACATTGTTTTACATAAACTGTTGTTATAACTATTTACCAAATTAAAATAGATGATAGTTGTGAATGTTAAGAAATTAACCGGTAAGATATATTTCAATTTTATTTTTAGCTATCTGCCAGTGAAAGGCCCGTCAAAATCGGTTCAGCCGTTTCAGAGATTAGCCGAAACAAACAGACAGACAGACGGACAAACAGCCATAAATTTTAAAATTGAATTTTTGGTATAAGTTCCGCATAAACTTTCTAAGTAAAAAGCTGTTCTTTTGACATTACAAACAGACACTTTATTGTATAGATTAAATCTACGGATTAAATTATCTACCACAGAGAATTTTCTTTTTTATAAATTATTTACATTAACAAACCTTTTTCTATACATTATAAAACAATATACCTATACCAAGCAAAGAACTATCTTCACGTTTATAGTCCCGTAGGAATTGAGTGTATTTCACACATATTTCACGAACTATATTTTAGGTTTCTATCCGCGATCTTTTTGCCGTCTGCCGGCCATTGTGAATATGCTAACCAAAAAGTTGTAAACAAGTAGACAAGTACTTCTCTTCGTCTGCCCTAAAGGGACACCGCGAAACGTGACGTACGTGTTCATTGACACTCATTGTGTATCAATCGTTAAAGAGCGTTCATAAGGTCTAAAATTGCGATGCGCCCGCAATGATCGAGAGCGCTTAGAAATTGTTTGTTAAAATCTTAAAATATTATTTCAAAATTATTGGTTTTAGTTATGGAAATAATGAGCTAGCAAATTACTAATATTGATGTTACGAATATATTTGAGTAATTCCTAAGCATAATGATAATGTAATTTCAAAAATATTAATTTTTCGGAGGTGTTTTCGAAAATAATTATGATCGAGCCAAAATCACAATATCGTGTTTTTGAGCTAGGAAATTCTAGTTAAAGACATCAATTTACCTATATCAAAATTCTAGATTAATTGGTCTTCTCATAGTCCTATACTATTCGATGAAACATAATCTCTCTCTAATTTATTTTATGCACATGTCTCATTCAAATTCTAAGAACTTGTAACAAAAACCATTATGGATAAAAAAAAATCTCTTATGTAAAGCAGACAAAGTTGCGCAGATCAGCTAACTATTACATTATTTTGAAACTGCTCTTCTGCTTTTTTATATTACTAGCTTTTGTCCGCGGCTTTGCTCGCTCGGCAAGTAGAGCCTCGCTGATTGCAGCATGAATGGGCCGTCTCGACCGGGGAAGAACTACCCTCTCACAGAATATCGACGTGAGATACCAGTATTCCTACTGTTGTGTTTCGTTCGGTGAGTGAGAGTGCCGGAGGCCCAATCACCCTCTTTCCCCCTTCCCGCTCCTTCTCCTTGTTCAATGTTCAAACGATGTTTCACATAAAAAAAAACATACCTTTTTTGCGAAATGCGAATGTGAGTTCGTTTGTTTGTCACGCTTTCACGCCTTAAATACTCGACCGATCATCATGAAATTTCGCATCCACGTTTTCAGGAGTACAGAAAACCTTACCGTACCTTTCATCCAGAAAAAGTACTGTTCTCAAATGAAGGCGCGGAATTTCATAATGACCGATCGAATAGTTAAGGCGTGTACAATGTAACAAACAAACTCACATTCGCATTTACAATATTAGTTAAGATTATTAATTAAATCTAACATCGAAAGATTGATATTCGAATAATCTAGAAGAGTAGTAGAGCCTCGCTGATTTCAGCATGAATGGGCCGGCTCGACCGGGGAAGGAGTACACAGAATATCGACGTGAAATACCAGTATTCCTACTGTTGTGTTTCGTTAAGTGAATGAGAGTGCCGGAGGCCCAATCGCCCCATTCCCCCATCCCGCTCCTTCTCCTTCCCACTTCCTTTCCTAAAGGGTCGGCAACGCGCAAATGATGCCTCCGGTGTTGCAGGCGTCGATAGGCTACGGTGACCACTTACCATCAGGTGGGCCGTATACTTGTTTGCCACCTTAGAAGTATAAAAAAAAAATCATTCGTGTTTTCTAAACGTGCTAATAATTATAAAGACAAGAATATCAACTGTGCGGCTTTCACATTGATAACTAGCTTTGTAGTAAGTATGTAAATATATGGCTGCGTTGTATTGTAGCATTATAAAGAGAGTCTATTTCTTGATTGTATGTAAAATGCAATCTCTAAAACTACTTATCTGATTCTAAATATACTTTTATTAATAGATAGCTGCACTATTTCTAAAGTCTAAACTATTTTTAATGCGGCGCCTGACGTAAAGATTACACTGTTTAGATCATTCTACCAGACGTTCTACACATGTCAGCTCTGGACCGAATACACTGTTAAATCGTACAACTCCATCAGAGTGGCATACAACAACATAATATATAGGCAACTAATGTGATTTTTATATATCAGTGAGTGCAGTTGCACTCACTGATCGGTAAACGATTAGCGAGGTTAAACAACGTTGGGTGCGGGCAGTCTATAGATGGGTGACCGCTTAGTGGTATTTCTTCTGAGCGTCTCCGTGCTTCGGAGGGCACGTAAAAAGTCGGTCCCGGTTATTGTCAAATTGACAGCAGTCGTTAAGCCATGTCAGAGGCTTGAACAACTCTTGATAACAGGTTGACCACTAACCACACAAAAAGAGAAGATCCCTTTGTTCCCGTTGGGTAACACCAGTTTGTGTCATACTGTTACTCAATTGGAAAAAAAATCCCGAAAAGTAACTCTGTAATTTATTGCAACGTTTTTTTGTAACTCTGTAATTTATTGCAACGTTTTTTTGTAACTCTGTAATTTATTGCAACGTTTTTTTGTAACTCTGTAATTTATTGCAACGTTTTTTTGTAACTCTGTAATTTATTGCAACGTTTTTTTGTAACTCTGTAATTTATTGCAACGTTTTTTTGTAACTCTGTAATTTATTGCAACGTTTTTTTGTAACTCTGTAATTTATTGCAACGTTTTTTTGTAACTCTGTAATTTATTGCAACGTTTTTTTGTAACTCTGTAATTTATTGCAACGTTTTTTTGTAACTCTGTAATTTATTGCAACGTTTTTTTGTAACTCTGTAATTTATTGCAACGTTTTTTTGTAACTCTGTAATTTATTGCAACGTTTTTTTGTAACTCTGTAATTTATTGCAACGTTTTTTTGTAACTCTGTAATTTATTGCAACGTTTTTTTGTAACTCTGTAATTTATTGCAACGTTTTTTTGTAACTCTGTAATTTATTGCAACGTTTTTTTTCTCAATAATTAACACTATAATCTTTGTATGTAACAAGATTACATATCTGGACGAAATATCCCAAAAAGTTTTAGAACTTTATTCTAGTGAAAATTAAATAAAATTATCTAATCCAAAAACAACATCTATACTAATATTATAAAGCTGAAGAGTTTGTTTGTTTGTTTGCTTGAACGCACTAATCTCGGGAACTACTGGTCCGATTTGAAAAATTCTTTCAGTGTTAGATAGCCCATTTATCGAGTAAGGCTATAGGCTATATATCATCACGCTAAGATCAATATACTAATATTATAAAGCTGAAGAGTTTGTTTGTTTGTTTGCTTGAACGCACTAATCTCGGGAACTACTGGTCCGATTTGAAAAATTCTTTCAGTGTTAGATAGCCCATTTATCGAGTAAGGCTATAGGCTATATATCATCACGCTAAGATCAATAGGAGATGTGCACCAATGAAGAATGTTTCAAAATCGGAGGGTATTTATTCCTTTTGAGAGCTTTCGCTGCGTGCGCTGCGTAAACAGTTAAAGTTTCGCAAAAATCATGTATGACAGAATTGTTCTCCTTTAAAAGTTCTAAAAAAAAGTCCGGAACAGTATATGTCTATCTTTTAAGGTTGGCTCACTATAACCATTTTTATGCTAACCAAATTTGTTCTAAAATAATGCATTATTTGCGAAGGTATTATTATAAACATGATAGTAATCCTTATCGAAATAAATACGTTATTCATCACAAATATTTAATTTAAAACAAAATTGCCCTTTACATCATTCGATTTCTATGAATATCTTAGGAGATTCCCAGTTTTAAAATAACATTACAGCAAAATAATTACCCATTACAGACATAGTACAAACGATGTTTCTCCTGGTTTATTCTGCGTGATTACTACTGGTTCGATTTGAAAAATTCTTTTAGTGTTGGATAGCCTATTTATCGAGGAAGGCTATAGGCTATATAACATCACGCTACGACCCACGGGGGCGGCGCAGTAACGATAAACGTAGGTGAAACCGCAGGAACATCTAGTCTTTTAATAAAATTGTTTATGGGTTAGGCGAATTCTACACATATTCCTCAGTTCTATGGTAGAACCAATGGGAGTTTTGGATGGAGCCGCGCTTCGCGGGGGTCCTATTTCTGGATGGGCTTACAAAAGAGAACCTAACACAACCTACCGCTTCCGAGTCGGAATCGTACGGATGGGCAAAAGCTTTTAATAAAGATTATTTTATTTTGCATAATTTATTTCATCGCCGTTGTGCAAAATAACTAATATCGTAAATATCGGGATAATCACAATATTAGTTAATCGTTACATTTTGTTGAAGGCGTATTTCAACAATGATTTTATTACAAAGAGGTGTTACTTAACAAGAATACAAGATTCTGTTATGTTACAGTGTTACCTATAGGGAAAAAGACGTTGCAATAAATTACAGTGTTATTTTTCGGGAATAGTTTTCCAATTGACACAAACTGGTGTTACCCAACGGGAACATACGGGGTTATCACGAAGCTGTAGCGCGTCCGGAATGTTTTTTGATGCGCGCGTTGATACTTTTAATGCAATTCAGCGTAAAAGAATAGCGTCTTTTATGTCCAGAGTTGCCATGTGTAAAAATACTATAATTATGAGTCTGTCAGACCGCCTGCTGCAGACTGTCGTACCGACGATGGATAGCTATTGCCACTTAATTTATTTTTAACTCTAATTTTAACTATTATTTAATTACTAGATGTTCCCGCGGTTTCACCCGCGTTTATCGTTACTGCGCTGCCCCCGTGGGTCGTGGCGTAATGTTATATAGTTAATGGAGTCGGTGTCAGCCAAGGTAGGTTTGTAACTAATTAAACATGAGATGTCTTACTATAATCATTACATAACATTGGCATGCATAATTACACACATAGACGCAGCACGCGGCGCGGGCGGCTGACACCGACTCCAAAAATAACAATAATTTAATTATTCACAAGAATATGCAATTATTTATTAACTTTTTAGTGCATTTTAAGTTTTATAATATTATTTTTTAAAGCCGGTTTCCTTTTTTGTTAAAATTTTGTTTATTTCTCGGTTTTTAGTGAACCTTGCCAAAAATGAGAACATCATCAATGTAGCCAAATACGTATTATTAAGGATAACTCAAAAACGAATGGTCAAATCTTGATCAAAATTAAATGGGACCACACGGGAAGCACCAGCTTTCAAATAAAAAAAGAATCATCAAAATCGGTTCACCCAGTCGAAAGTTATGGGGAAACAAACATTTTAAAAAATACAGTCGAATTGAGAACCTCCTTTTTTTGAAGTCGGTTAAAAATAATGTTTGTTTAGAAGCTCCTTAAGTTAGGCTTGCCGTGCATGAGGTGTCGAGTTCGAATCCCGGGTTAAGCCAACGAAAAGTCATTAGGTTTTTCTTTTCTGAACAGTAGTCGGAGTTAGGCAGTTGTCGGTGTTACACACTCCGCCGTGCCTCGGAAAGCATGTAAAGCCGTTGGTCCTGCGCCTCATCTCTCCGATCATGTTTACCGTCCCATCGAATCATGAGAGTTAGGGAACAGATAGTGCACTTGTTATGCACACACTTGTGCACTATAATATCTCCTGCGCAGATGGCCAGTCTCCGTTATGACGCCGTAACCGAAATTCGGTGTGGAGGACACTTTTATTTTCAGATTTTCCCCGCAGATCACAAAAATGTAGATTAATAAAATTACTTTCTTCTGGTCGAAGGATTCCCTATGTTCTATTCTGTTCCCCTGACAAGGTGTATGCGAAATTTCATGATGATCGGCCGAGTGTAAGGCGTGAAAGCGTAACAAACAAACAAACATGATTCGCATTTATAATATAAGTTAGGATGACATTCGGAACGTAACTGGTGAAAGCTATAATAAAATATTGGTTGTTACAGTTTTGGGAGATCATATCGGATGAGCATGGCATCGACCAGACTGGGTACTACCGTGGAGACAGTGACCTTCAGTTGGAGAGGATCCAGGTCTACTACAACGAAGCTGCTGATGGTGAGACAGACATACTTTTCTCTCTTTGAGTTTTTAAAAAGTAAGTTAAGTATTCTTTTTAAAAAGAAAGAAACGGAAAGAATGGTTAACTTCTAGTATCTTGATATTGGTCCCAGGCCTAAGGAGGTGCTTTTCCAAGCCCCACTTAAAGGGCCCAGGATCAAAGGCAGAAGGAAACACGTGCCTCAGCAGGAAATCCAAGTTTTAGCAGTTCGGCAAAGATGAAGAGCCACAGTTTTTGGTACACGTTCCATACCAAGTTATGTAATTAAACTTTTATGTGTTCAGGTAGACGCTACGTCCCTCGGGCGGTCCTGGTAGACTTGGAGCCTGGAACGATGGATGCTATCAGGTCTTCGACTTATGGGCAGCTGTTCCGACCAGACAACTACGTGTTCGGGCAAAGCGGCGCTGGTAAGCTTTAATTTTATGACATTCATATTAATATATACATACATACTTACATAGATTCATGCCTGTTTCCCAGAGGGGTAGGCAGAGACTACGGATTTCCATTTGCTACGATCCTGACACACTTCTCTGGCTTTATTAACTTTCATCACATTCCTCATACACGCCCGTCGGTTCAAGGAGCTCTAAACCTGGCCTTTGTCCAGAACGCCTCCGATCTGATCGAGAAACGTTCGCCTAGGTTTTCCTCTTGCGACTGTTCCATTCACACTAGCCTTATAAACTTTCTTAGTCAGTCTTTCCTCATCCATTCTTTCTACATGTCCAAATAATAGGTGTCATATTAATATTAGGTCTTTTAACTATGCCTTTATGTCGTACATATTATAATTTCGTGATTGCTGTACAAAATACAAGCATAATTAAAAAAAGATTTTTATTTGGAGAATGGAGTATAAATAATATATATTTAGGATCCAGGATAGGAATTCTTTAAAATAAAACAAATTGAAAATAACCTAAAGACAATTTATTTCTCAGTTTAACCAATGTAAACAATCATAACCTCAACATGAGCAAATTAAAGCACTTGTTAGAAACCAATAATTGGTTTAAGCTGTGTAAAAACTGTGAGTACTTTTAATTATTAAAAGTACTCACAGTTTTAACACAGCTTATACACACACTGAACTGATAATAAACACTTTCACCAACTCACAAGTCGCGTCGATAACGATCTATCCGTTCGAGATACGAAATGCAACTGCGCGCTCTGAGCACAGCGAAAATCGTCAAAATCGGTTCAGCCGTTTCGGAGATTACCCGGAACAAACAGACAGACAAAAAGACAGTTTTCTTTTTTTATATATATGTTTTCTTATAGGTACCTTATATACTTTCATATGCATTAGATAAAAAGTTGTTATTTTGACATTACAAACAGACACTTCAATTTTATTTATTTGTATAGATTAGTTAAGTTGTTTATATTTAATGAATTATTAAGTAAATTTAAATATTATGTGATATCTTAGTTTAATTACCTACCTACCTACTTATTCTTAATTTCGCCCGCGACACAGTAATGTAAACTAGTAAACTAAGGCGAGATAAGGTTTAAAAAAAATATAATATTTCCTCCACAGGTAACAATTGGGCTAAGGGTCACTACACCGAAGGTGCTGAGCTGGTAGAATCTGTGATGGACGTCGTCAGAAAAGAAGCGGAGCCTTGCGACTGTCTCCAAGGTAAACAATGGTGCCAATTCTGTTGTCACAAAATTCTCTAAGCTTAACTAAAAATCACTAAAATTTAGTTTAGTCCTCTCAAATGACATTTCGTATTCTGAAATAGTTAAAAGCGACAGGACTAAAAAAAGTTTTAGTGATTTTTAGTTAAGTTTAGAGAATTTTGTGACAACAGAATTAGCACAATTGTCTCCATTTTTTTTCCGCATACACACAACATCATCTGGCCCAAACCAAGCAGAGCTTGTACTATGGGTACTAGACAATGGATAAACATACGTAAGTATATACTTTTTTGTTGTACATACATACATATCATACACAGAAACACCCAGACCAAGACAAACATACATGTCCATGCACACAAATGTTTGACTTGTGCGGTAATCGAAAATTAAAAATAAAATGACGGCGAGCGACTCAAAGCGCGGTCATTTTATTTCGTTGTACCAAATACAATCGTATTCTGAAGCACTTTAGGTTGAATTTAAATTGTTACTGAATTAGTCTCTTCGCCGCCACTCCGTCCGTCGGCGCTGACCCTAAGGATTCACTACCAGTAGTGTAATATAGACATAAGTACAAACAGCTCCATTTCGTTCCCTTTAAAATAATACTGCTATATAACTCTCATAGACCTTTTGATCTTAATTGTACCCCAATAAAAGAATTAACATCACTATTCTGTCATCAGGTTTCCAGCTGACTCACTCTCTCGGTGGAGGAACCGGTTCAGGACTTGGAACCCTTCTGCTGAGCAAGCTTCGTGAGGAATACCCTGACAGGATTGTGAACACCTTCAGCGTCATGCCTTCGCCGAAGGTAAGCCGTTGAGACTATTGAGAATGATGTTCTAATATGTTCTGGTCGATGCCATGCTCGTCTGATATGATCTCCCAAAACTATAACCAATATAAACCCATGGTTTCAGTCCGGCAGTATGTCATAAAGCATGGCCTATGTCATTCAAGACGCCGCCAGACCAGGAGCTATGAACCATTAGCTAGAAGATATTTAATAGTAGTGGATCAAATATGAAATTTGCCGCTTTGTATGAAAAAAATCCTGAATCGTTTTCATATATCGCATCTTAATAAAATAACGACTTAACTTGGCAGTTAGGCAATTTGAACTCTAATTGTGTGGCTATAATTTTAATGTTCTATATGGGTTACGTAATTGCAACAGAGTTTAAATTTGTTCAATACAACATACTCAGATAAATATCTCTTTTATTAAGCGTGCGATATATCGTTTTCTATATCATCAATATTTTAGTATGGTCAATTGGAATTTATGTTTCTTTTTAGGGTTCCGTACCCAAAGGGTAAACGGGACCCTATTACTAAGACTCCGCTGCCCGTCCGTCTGTCTGTCCGTCTGTCACCAGGCTGTATCTCATGAACCGTAGTAGTACCGTAATAGATGGATAGTTGAAATTTTCACAGATGATGTATTTCTGTTGCCGCTATAACAACAAATACAAAAAAATTGAATAAAATAAATATTTAAGGGGGCTCCCATACAACAAACGTGATTTTTTGCTCGATATTGATAACGGCAACAGGTAGACGCTTGAAATATTCACAGAATATTTAGTTATTATCATCATCATCATCATCATGTCAGCCAAAAGACGTCCACTGCTGGACATAGGCCTCCTCCAAGGTTTTCCACACAGACCGGTCTTGGGCCACCCGCATCCAACCGCTATTAAGAATATATTATATTCACTTTAAAAATATTAAATTAAATTAAAATAAAATACAACAGAAATGACTTTTTTTGCCGTTTTTATAGATAATGGTACGGAACTCTTCGTGCGCGAGTCCTACTCGCACTTAGCCAGTTTTTTCATGTATAGCTTGTAGTTTACTTGTATTTAGGCCACTATAGTTTGTCATAAATTAAGAAAAATATCAACCATCATGTATTTATGGCGCATTAAAACAACGAGTACGGGCAGAATAATAACTTAAAATACAAATTGTATATCCAAAAGAAAAAAGCTTTTAATTTACATTTCATTTTTCACTTCGCATGTCACCTCACCAGTTCTCTAACGCCAAACTCGTCCGCAGGTGTCAGACACCGTGGTCGAGCCGTACAACGCGACGTTGTCCGTGCACCAGCTGGTAGAGAACACGGACGAGACGTTCTGCATCGACAACGAGGCGCTCTACGACATCTGCTTCAGGACTCTACGCCTCGCCTCACCCACCTACGGAGACTTGAACCACCTGGTCTCGGTAAGTACAGTCGGGTACAGCTACACCTTATTTGTTTTGTTTGAATCTAGCTAATATTTATACTAATATTATAAAGCTGAAGAGTTTGTTTGTTTGTTTGAACGCGCTAATCTCAGGAACTACTAGTTCGATTTGAAAAATTATTTTAGTGTTGGATAACCTATTTATTGAGGAAGGCTATATAACATCACGCTACGACCCACGGGGGCGGCGCAGTAATGATAAACGCGGGTGAAACCGCGGGAACATCTAGTACCTATACTAATATTATAAAGCTGAAGAGTTTGTTTGTCTGTTTGAACGCGCTAATCTCAGGAACTACTGTTCGAATTGAAAAATTCTTTTAGTGTTGGATAGCTCATTTATCGAGGAATGCTATAGGCTATATAACATCACGCTACGACCAACAGGAGCGGAGCAGCAATGAAAAATGTTGCAAAAACGGGGAAAATTCTCTTATATGAAGCAGACAAAGTTGCGCGGGCACATCTAGTAGCAGTATAGATACGATGTATTTGTTCTAGTTAACAATGTCTGGTGTCACCACATGTCTTCGTTTCCCTGGACAACTGAACGCTGATCTTCGCAAGCTGGCTGTCAACATGGTACCATTCCCCAGACTGCATTTCTTCATGCCCGGTCAGTATATAGCGTATCTATACTAACTAGCGGTCGCCTAGTGCTCGAAATTCGACCAAAGTTTGCCTGTAAGATATTGCTGATATATGTCATTATATATTGATATATGTAACCATAGTTACGCGCTTCGACTGCGTGTGTCGAATGCATGGTTGTGTGCGTGTAGTGTATTTTCAATAATTTAATGTATTTCTAATGCATATTTTATATAAATATTAGGATTCGTCACTCCTTCTCCATATAAACTTTAACTGTGCCAAATTTCATACTCTTCCGACCGCGCAATTTTCGTAAAAAGGGGTACAAAGTTTTTGCTTCACGTATTAATATATAGATAACTTACTTTTCTAACTATTTATAACAATATTTTTAATTAATTATGTTCGTTTGTCTCCAGGTTTCGCTCCCCTCACAGCCCGTAACAGCCAAGTATACCGTGCGCTGACTGTACCAGAACTGACTCAACAGATGTTCAGTCCAATCAACATGATGGCTGCCTGTGACCCGAGGCATGGCAGGTGAGCATCGCCTAGGCAAGTCTAGTATTGCCTTGATACGGATTTATTTAGAGGTGTAGCGAAAAATAAAGTGTCAGCACTTTATTTTTTTATAGTCAGGCGTAAGTACTTATGCAGTAGCGCCGCGCGGCAGTCTTCTCCCCGCAACCCTGAGTTAGCACGTAGTTCTATCATGTATTTATCTTTATATAAGTAGGTATATAAATCTGTGCGTGTGTTCGTAATTAAACTCCTAAATGGCTGGACCGATTTTGATGAAATTTTTTGTGTGTGTTCAAGTGGATTCGAGAATGGCTTAGATTTGGTTTTTTTATATTTTCTTCGTCTGTACAGGACGACTTCTGTCGGGATAGCTAGTTATATATAATTGGTACCAGTGAATATATATATCCATATCTCGCAAGAATTATATCATTTGGATACCCATACAAGAACACATGAGAAAATGCCTACAAGAGACAATCTACGATTTTTTGGCGTCACACGACGGGTTTATAAATATCTAATCTAGCAACATTGCTTCCTCGCATCTCAAAAGGAGCACTCAAAATGTTATTTCGTGCTGGAAATATTTGTCACGTTATGTTTTTAGGCGCCCATTGCCATCTGGCATCATCTAGTACCTACCTTATAATGTTTTTATTTATACAGGTATTTGACAGTGGCTGCGATATTCAGAGGAAGGATGTCTATGAAGGAGGTCGATGAACAGATGATGACAGTTCAGGATAAGAACTCTAGGTACGTACCTACTTTAAGTCAGATGTGTGTGCTGTGAAGAGTTATTCCACCTTTTCCCGCCCTCCCCTTTCCTATCCAGAACAACGCGTGCTGGGCTCAGATGCCATCCTTACACAGTAGAGTCGATTAGAGCGCGTACCAACAAGTTTGGGTCCTCATACCTCTGCCGAACGACCAAGGCATGGAATTCTCTGCCAAGGCACGTGTTTCCTTCTTCCTTCAATTCTTCCTTTAAGCGGGGCGTGAAAAAGCACCTTCTCAGGCCGTCAAAGTAGAGACCTCAACATCGCCTCGGCTGCTATGAGGGCGTTGTGGAGGCCACTGCTCTTAGACCACACGACTGCTTACCATCAGGTGGAGTGTGGTCATTTTGATGAGCAAAATAAAAAATTTAAAAGAAAATCTATCCGTTTGCATTTCTCAATTCATATAGTAGGTTTAATAAAATCAGAATTAGTTCAGTCAATGTAATTGTCTGTACAGAATTTCGGTCATGCCGGCTGCTAAGCATCGGGTGATAAATGCACAAGTGTGTACGCAAACACAAGTAGACTCTATTCCGTCACTCTCATGGTCTCATGATATGTCTTCACAATGTTATACTTTCCAAGTCTTGTAAATGATCCGCAGAAACTTGTTCCGTGATTTATTTATTTAGTTTTTCCATAAGTTTCACAAGACTACAGTCTGGGGTTCTTCAAAAAGGGTGTTAAAATGTTTTTACAGGGTCGACAACGTGCAAGTGATGCCTCTTGTTCAATACATATAGACCGAGGGACCTACAGGAGTCAGTGCATAACCGACCGTCACATAAACCGCACTCATATCATCTTTGATCATTAGAGTAAATTAGCATAACGTGTCGGAATAAATCTGCTATTATACCGCTCAACTCTATCGTATCATTTATCACCCGTGCATCCCGGGCTCTAGCAGCGACACTTCGTGCGATACCGTACACCTCTGGTGTTGCCGGCTTCCATAGGTGGGCCGTATGCTTGTTTGCCACTTTAGTAGTATGCAAAAAAAAATGTTTTTGTCTATGTAGAGCCCTCCGCCCCACAGAAAATATTTTTAAATATTTTTGTATTTTTTTAATGTACAATATACAGTCACCCATTCTAATCTAATGCTTGTTCCACAGTTACTTCGTAGAGTGGATTCCGAACAACGTGAAGGTAGCTGTATGCGACGTACCTCCGCGAGGTTTGAAAATGGCGGCAACATTTGTGGGCAATTCTACAGCCATACAAGAGATCTTTAAACGGATTTCTGAACAGTTCACTGTGATGTTCAGAAGAAAGGTAATACATCTTTTCTTTTATATCAGAAGTTCCCAGACTTTTTTTCTCATAGACAAATTTTATTCTTAAATATATTCGTACTCTTCAACATATCGGAAGTTTTACTCTACATCTCTGAACATCAAGCTACAGTAACCCTGCACCAGAAGACTACACACCAGCGCCCATACGCCTGAAAATAAACGATAATATTTACATAATTACATATGTTTTACAGGCTTTCCTCCACTGGTACACTGGCGAGGGTATGGATGAGATGGAGTTCACAGAAGCTGAGAGTAACATGAACGATCTGGTCTCTGAATACCAGCAGTATGAGGTAAGTAATTTTCTTTCTAAGTTACTGTGTCTGCCTTTAGCTTGATTTTTTATTCGATACAAATTAGGATATGCCATCACATTAATTCATAATTAAAAGTCTAATCTACATTGTTCGTAATTATATAACCTTTATATAAGTATAATAAATATAATTCTTTTTCTACGAATCATTTCATTTTCAAATGGGAAAATTATTTTTTTATTTTCCTTTTCTTTTTAATTTTTAGTTTATTTTAATTATCCGTAGTCGAGTTAAACATTTTAGAAACACTTATCCTTTAATTATACTTAATTTGTTTGTTTCGCAGTGGAGTAACAATTTTTAAACCTAAGTATTCGTTTTAATTTGTCTTAGAGACTATGCCAATAATATTTTACTTAACATTACAGGAGGTTGGCGTAGATGACAATGAATTTGATGAACAGGAAGAGGTCGCTGAAGAGTATCCCGATGAGGAGTAGACTCCAAGCATACTTCATGTTGCAGAACACAGTTCCTTTCAATAACCTTTTAACCGCCTAATTTTGTATCAGTTGCCGTGTCAGCCCGGCTTATAAAGCTAGAAAATCCAACTTAATTCAAACAAAAATATTGCGATTTTTAATTATGAAAGGGCAGTGATTAATACTGACAATAATCGTTAAAATTAAACAATTTTATTGCGTTATTTATTAACACTTTTATAACAGGCTTGGCTTCGCTTCGTTCACCTAAAAGTAGATTAATTAATTAGGTTATGTTAGTAACAGTAGGTACTTTTTAATAAAAAATTGGGGCAGTCTTTGGGGACTGCCGATAGAAGTGAAAACTTTAATCCTTGACCATAAACACATCTTTATAAAAAAATATAAAAAAATTGAGTCTGTCTTTGGGGACTGCCGATAGAAGTGAAAACTTTAATCCTTGATCATATTCACATATTTATAACAAAAAAAAAATTGTCTGTCTTTGGGGACTGGCGATAGAAGTGAAAACTTTAATCTTTGATCATAAACACTTTAAAAAAAGGGGACGGGTTGGATTCCTGATACTCTCTTCGGGGTTAGAGGGTCTAAATTTCGTTATTTTTTGCGTAGAACGCACACTTTTTGAGATATTGTTAAAATTCTAAAATAATAAAAAAATGGCAAGCGTGGAAGCGTGACGATGACGAAGCGTGACGATGACGCAAGTTCTATGATTTTTGTTCACCCAAGAAGTGCTCAACGCGCCTAAAGAAGTTTTCACTTTAAAAATAAAATATAGCCTATCGTACTCGGTGATAAATTGATAATATATCTTGCTTATGGTGAAAGAAATTTTAAAATCGCTCGTGTAGGTTTTGGGTTAAATCCTTACAAACAAAAAATCTAATCTTTCCCCTTTATAATATTAGTATGGTTTTATTTATACGGTTCCGCAGTAGTATTTTTTAAATTATCTAATTAAATTATTAATAAACAACGCGATAAAATCCGTATACAGTAGCTTAATATCAATGTGTAACATTTGCGTAAACATAAGACAATACTCAGTAATCCGAGGAACTGTTCGGAATGATCCCTGCCGCCTCTTTTAGCCATCGTCCCACGCGACAGCATTTTCACTCCCATCATTTAGATGGTTGGCAGTCCACAACTGTGCGTTTCTCCAGGAATTTTCTGCCTCGCACAACAAAACTGTGGAATGAGCTGTCGCCTGCGGTATTTCCGGACCAATACGACCTTCAGCACTACAAAAAAAGTGCGTACTCCTTTTTAAAAGGCCGGCAACGCACTTGTAACTCCTCTGGTGTTGCAGGTGTCCATGGGTGGCGGTAATCGCTTACCATCAGGCGATCCGTCTGCTCGTTTGCCACCTTACACATATAAAAAAAAACCCTCACGTTTATAATGACTGCTCTGCTCCCGTGGCTCGTAGCGTATGTTACTAGCCTACGTTACTTCTGGATAAAGTAGCTTTCTAAGTCTGGTTGGTAGTTACAGAGTTTATCGATTACAAACAAACATACAAATATTTTCATATAAGATTAAGGAAAATGGACTATGAGCGGTATATTGTAGCAGCCTTACTTATAAACCAATCTCAAATATTTAAGAGTTAGCAAAGTATTAATTAGCGACTAATCAGAAAAAAATCACATGTAAACTAAACGTTGAGTATAAATTAAGTAGAAACGGCAGGCCGTTTGTCAAATTTACAACTTAGCTATCTATTAATTAGCAGCTAATCAGAAAAAACTCTTATAATCATTAAACTTATTATTAACTTAACGTTGAGTGTACCTAAATTGAATTCGTTAAGTAACAGCGGCGGGCCGTTTATCAAAGTTTAATCTTTGAGAGCTAGTATTTTTATAAGTAAGGCTGTATCATATAGTATATCTATATATTGAATACCTGTAAAACATTGAATCAGACCTATATACCACTAACTATTTAGATCTCTGCCCATTACTGAGCGCCTCTCCCGGTATCTACCTTTTTTACATACTTACCTCCTTTCGTGTGTGTTAATTTTGGCGCGTTTTCTGTTACTATATATGGTTACTATTTAATTTGTGTGATCGTCTTGTGTTGTCTTAATTGATTAATTCAATTATTATTATATAATACAAGATTCTATAGCCTAGACTTATGTCATTTTAGCAAAGGTATTATTTTTACAGTACTTAAATGTGTAGATTGTAAACAACGTATGAATATTTGCTAATTTGAACAAGCGGTAATTTTTTTTGGATCGCTTTTTGCATCTATAATTTTTCGTCCGATTATTTACAAAGTAAGGACTGCTAATATATTTCTATTCTATCTAGGATATACTTTTACCTAAATCTATAGTAGGTAGGTACTGTATATTAAAAACATTATGATTAATAAATACGGCCTAAATAAATTAATTACATTTAAAATTATCAAAGATGACATTTATTTGCGACGTTGCCATTCTGAGCTGATCACAACTCAGTCACAAACTCACAATCAACAAACATCAATCTAGCTAAAATGACGTACCTACCTAGGTCTAGCGGCATTAGAATCTTACAATATTTGATTCTAATTTGTTATGCCAAAAATGCAAGAACTGCCAATACCATATTATTTGACAGCTCTGTCCAGGGCCCGATTTAAAGCTTAAATGCCACCAAGGAGTGGCAGCTACTAATAATTTTTCAATTAAACCAAAGAAGAAACCATTTCCGAAATAATTTCAGTACAATCTCTTGAAGGGATGAAATCTCTTTGTTCTTCCAAGTTCGGCCCTTGTTAAGTCGGTAGTTTTGGTTGTCAGATAAGCCAATACCGAGATTACATAATATGTATCACAGCCCAACTAATGCTAAGCTATACGGACCGTTAACGATCGTTAACAGATGAAAAGATCGTTACTGCCGTACCGGCAAATAAAGCGATTAGTCAGTAGGGTAGCACCGATCGTTGTTAAACAAGACAGGTGAAGAAAAAGGCCGTACCGGCTAGTTAAGCGGTTAGTCGGTACGGTCTTTTTTCTCACTTATCTAGTTGAACAAGTCCCGTGCCTTTATTGTATTGCAATGCAATCGTTATCAAACAGTAAAAATTGGCTTTAACAAGACTGTGCCTATAATAAGTTACATCAGTCACTTTTGGATATAGTCCATGGTAATAGCCATGCTATTCTACAAACAAACTCATTTCAAACTTGATTGTCATCTCAATAGCCATGGCAACAAACTGTATTACGACGGTTACTGTAGAAACATTCAAATATAACTGCCTTATTGAATGTGAGTTTGGTAGTGAAATTAAACCAGTGAACAGAAACAAAACATGGAAGTATTCTCACTACTAAAAATGGCACCATGGAATCAGTGCCGGATTAAGTAAGCGCGGGGCCCGTAGCAAATTCTTTCGGGTAAGAGTGCTTGCATACGTCAGACTTTTTGTACAGCTGATTATTGGGCCGACTGAAATTTTACACATTTATACGAGCGACTTTTTGTAGAACTTGTGCGTTTACCGTATGAAATTCGGTGTTTTATTTACGCCAAGGAAATAGTCGGTTACCGATTTTCTGACGTGGATTGTCTTAGTAGGAAAAGTTGTAACATTTCACGTTTTTGTGACATCAAGGAAATTCAATACCACATCTTAAGTAATAATAAGTTTCATTAAAAAAATTACGCTCAGGCTGAGATGAGTGGGTTTAAATATGCGGGGCCCCCTTTCGCGCGGGGCCCGTAGCAATTGCTACTCTTGCTACGTGGTTAATCCGGCACTGTATGGAATCTACACAAAGTAAGGCTTAATAAAACTAACTCGTATCGCTATAGTAACGTATAATTATATCAATGGATTTGAGTTCTTGATATTGATAGCAAGTAAATAAACTGTAGAACAGAACAGCTGATAGCTATCTTGCCCCGACAGTAACGTCTTTTGAGTAATAGGGTTGAGTAAGTAACTGTGGTGTCAAAAATAAGCTGTGGTTAGTATAAAAGTAGGTACAGCTTCCATGTTTTATTTACAGATCGCGCACTGTATGATGACCGGTCTGAACATTGCGCGAGTGGCGTCGCAGTTACAAGTTTTACGTCTCTTTGGTGACAGGGGGCGGGGGCGGGACGCCTCTTAGCGACTGTACATGCGCAAAAATTCGGAGACGCTATGTTCAGTCCGGCCATCACATATTGCGCGATCTGTACGTTCACTGAATTTACAAGAATTGTAAGACGTTTGATTTGGTAAGCAGACAAGACAAAGCATTGAACTACAAAATACGTAAGTACTTACCATAAACTATCAAAATAATTAAAAACTGAATTTTAACTATAATTAAAAAAATATATATTTTATAAATTAATAGATTATTATAATGTAAATGTGTGTGTATGTATTTTTACAATTATATAATAAGAATAATGCACCTAGTTGTAAGATTTTTAAATAAACCTTTTTTAAATTATACTATTTATATTTTTTTAATACCTCTTCACTAAGTAGCAGTGATAGCCTAGGAGGAGATTGCGTGCAAAGGTCTCAAGTTCGATTCTAAGGCACACACCTCTTCTGTGAGTATAAATAGTTGATTATCGTTCGCTTTACCGGTGAAGGAAAACATTGTGGGAAAACCTGCATGTCTAAGACTTCTATATTTTTAAAAATGAGTGGAAGTCTGCCAACTTGCACTGAGCCAGCGTGGTGGTCTAGTCCAATCCTTCCTACACTGAGAAGGGACCCATGCCCAACTATGGGACAGTTATTATACAGGGCTGATATTATTTTTGTGCTTCAAAACTTGAAGATGGGTGAATTCTGCTAACTTACACTGGGCCCGAGTTGTAGACTATGGTCTTCTCATATTGAGAAAAGGTTGTTGGAGGTTGTTATACTCACGAAGATCTGCATCACAACTGAGGATTGCCAGCTTTACTTGTCAACTGTTGGAATGCCAGACATAGTTGAAAACCTATTGTGTCTAGCCGTTGATGTGCCACTGCGACTCAGTAGGTTAAAAAAACAAATAAAATACAATTTAATCAAGTATTTTTATTAATATTAAACTTAATTCTATTTACAGGTTTGTAAGGAACTTTTCTTATAACTTCATTGCCAAAATTATTATAATTCAATGCTTCATTTATATTTGAAATCACTTCAATATTAGGTGACGTAAAGTCTACTACTTCAATAGCGTTTGATGAATTATCAATATTGCTTGGTCCAGCAACATAAGTTATTCTTGATTTAGTGTTAACTGACTCGGTAATACCTGATTCAGGATTTGTTGACTCCGTATTTCTGGAATCTGTTCTTTTTGATTCTGTATCACTAAGTTTATTTACATTCTTAAGTCTTTTATTAAATTTCGTTTTCATTTCTTTCTTACGTTTCCCAAATGTTATCTTATTAACCGATCCCATATACATTTTTTCACCAGTATCAATTTTAAAATCGCTATCCTGATTTTGGTCAACAAATTCGTTTAGTCTCTCTTCAACCTTATTATCTAATTCTTGCTTTGATATTTCTGCTTCCCTTTTCAAGTTTCTAAGTCTACTGACAACTTGAGTTTTACGTATAAGAAGTTTTTCTTTCGTTTCATCTATAGTTTCCAGTTCCGGTGCATAGGTTATGTGTAGATTGCCACCATAGTAATTCTTTGTATCTAGCATCTTCTTTGCAACCCTAGCAGATTGTATGCTTTCATATACTGCGTGGTATGTCTCCGTAAATTGTTCAGACGGGTATTTTGTGATGCTGAATAGTAATAGCTTGCCAAATTTCATGAATAATGCTTTCGTTTCTTGACGTAAATTCAAAGATGGTACGCCGAATATTAGAAGATGTTTGGATTCGTTGTTGACGGTGTATACCTTGAATAAATAAAGATAAATATTGTTTAATTTAATAAAGAGCAGGGATTTTCCTTTATGCGTAAGATTTCAACGACGATATCCTAGTGGAGACCGTTGGACTGCCATGCCTGTGCGAGTGTTAACCGTGACTGCGACTTTTCAAAGTTATATGGATAGTAAATAGGTAGAGTATTTGTCGTTATTACTGTCTTTGGCGTAAATGATACAGAAAAGCCGTAAGGCAACGGCACGGGCGCACGCAAGGAACGTAATAAAAAATTATACAGAAGAGGCTACTGAAATATGATCCTAATGTACCATATACTTAGAAATAAATATATAGTAATATTAAGTTTGTTTGAAAGCGCTAATCTCAGGAACTACTGGTACGAATTGAAAAATATTTTTTTTTTAGGTAGCTTATTTATCGAGGAAGGATAAAGGCTATATAAATTCACGCTAAGACCCACGGGGGCGGCGCAGTAATCATAAACGCAAGTGAAACTGCTGGCACATCTAGTGCTATATAAAGATATTGAGTATTCTATTCTAAACAACTTCGGCTGCCCTTCGAAGACATCCTTTTGACCTATTGTAATTTACCTAATACATGTAAACAATAGATCTTATGGTATTTGTGACACAGACTTGTAGAACCAAGGTGTATGACACTGCATAGCCTGAGGGAAAGGCGATGTGCTCAGTACTACAACGATGAATTGGTGCAATCCATATCTCACGAATTTATTTTTGTTCACAAAATTGACGTAAATTAACTTGTAAACTTACTTTAACAGCTGTAAGTTTTCGTCCTTGGCGGTAAGGCAAACGCGTCGTGCACAAATCCTTCTGCTCATGATGAGGCAGCAGCTTTTGTCCTTCATCTTCAGTAGACATTTTAATTATATCAGTTCTAATTTGTATTTACATCCAACAAAATTAGATGATGTCTTAGGAAAGTTTCATTTTACTGGCTGGCGTACTTATTAACCAAACAAGAACGTTTAATTACTTGAAGAAATTTCACGTGAGTTTTGCAGATGTATAATATTATTATGTTATTATTTTAAATATATATTGTGTTTAGATGATATTTCTTTATTTCTTTCGGTAAAAAAGTAAATAAATACAAAACACGTCACATTTGACAATTGACAAGATATTGACAGTGTTCTAGTATCATAAACACAATTTCTTCGTTTATAGTCTTTGGTTTATAGTAAATCAGGATTGCTTCACAGTAGCATTGGCCCAAAGGCTAGATGAAGCATAGTATGAGACGAAACGATTAATTACGTAAAATATTTGAGTACTCATCACAGAAATATGCCTACGACTAGTACTGTATTGCGTCCAAGGATGTGAGATTAGGCATACTTAATTTAAAGGCATTTTAACGTATTATCAGCCAGCGGGCATAACCCAGGTCCGTAGCTAGTAATCGTTAGGGTTATAATAGTTATAACGCGTTGCTGATTCAACTGAGAATATATTTACAATTTTTAAGCCTTCTTATATTCCATTTATTGATTTATTGTTCTTACAAGTAATGCTTGCACTAATGTGCACAATATTCATAATATATGACAGAGGTTCCCAGACTTTTTTCCTCATAGACCACGTTCAAAACGTAGCTGGTTCCGGTGGACGCCCTGCAGCTACATTCCTACCATATTCTAAAAAATTTGATCAATTTCCTGGGCTGACATTTCTATTTTTTTTAGGAATTCTCTAAAATTATTCTATAAATCGGTAGATTCAAGACCACTGGTACTAATATGGAATATGCAAGGTTTTACAAGTAACAGTCGCTGAGCTTCATAAAATATTATCTGCCTACATTGATAGGTGAAGTCAAGGCAACATTTTAGTTCTTCACTATTGGAAGCAAATAAATTTTCGTAGACCCCCGCTTAAGAATTGTGAACCCCCATTTTTTTGTCACGCCAACATAGACCCCCGTCGAGTCCACCTGGACCACTTTGGATACTAAGGGTTTAACCCCTCATACTGAAAGACTTTCGTGGCTCTGTAAATAATCTCCCATTGCTGGAGTAGGATAATTTATTTACAGGACTGATATTATAATAAATTATTATTGAAAGACAAATAAATCAACATATTAAAAGTATAACAGTTATATTTTATATATTAGATAATTAGAAAAGGTATAATAATTTAACAATGTTTTTATTCTTTCTTGTTGTGATCACAGGTGAGAACGTAAATAGGTGGTGCAGGCAAGAGGTAGACTGGAGAATCTGAAACAAAAAAAAAAGGTTTAGTAATAGCACAGACTAATATGAGCGATTTTTTTATTTTTTTTATTTTGCTCGTCAAAATGACCACACTCCACCTGATGGTAAGCAGTCGTGTGGTCTAAGAGCAGTGGCCTCCACACCGCCCTCATAGCAGCTGAGGCGATGTTGAGGTCTCTACTTTGACGGCCTGAGAAGGTGCTTTTTCAAGCCCCGCATAAAGGACCCAGGATTGAAGGAAGAAGGGAACACGTGCCTTGGCAGAGAATTCCATGCCTTGGTCGTTCGGCAGAGGTATGAGGACCCAACCTTGTTGGTACGCGCTCTAATCGACTCTACCGTGTAAGGATGGCAGCACGCGTTGTTCTGGATAGGTAAGGGGAGGGCGGGATAAGGTGGAGTAACTCTTCAGAGCACTACCCGTGGTATATTCTGTAGAAACATGCCAATGAGGCAATGTCCCTACGGAGTTGCAGAGGTTCCAGTGAACTCGTGACCTCTGGATCTCCGATGATACGGACAGCCCGCCGCTGTAACCTGTCGAGAGCATGCAGCAAGTACTACGCGGAGCCATCCTAAAGATGAGAACAGTACTCCACGCAAGGGCGTACTTGTGCCTTATACAATAGGCACAGCTGCCCAGGCGCGAAGAACCGCCTCACCCTGTTCAGAACTCCGAGTTTTCGCGAAGCTTGCTTAATGACACTCTCGATGTAGGTTTTGGGATTAAGGGAGCGGCAAAGATCCATACTTGAGATGGAGAGGCTGTCACGTATCACCAGTGGAGTGTTCTTCAGAGAAGGGAGGGGAAGGAACGGAGACTTTTTTGTTGAGAACGCGCATGCCTGGGTCTTCTTGGCGTTGAACTCGACCAAGTTCTTGGCACCCCATTCATATATGCGGTCCAAGGTCTGGTCAAGTGCAACGACAAGATTCTGCCTTTTCCCCTCAATCTCAGCCTGTTTGGCCCCAGGATGTCCAAGATATCGCCCATGCACAGTACTGTCGTCCGCATAACAATGTATGTTGCCGAGATTCAACATATCATTGACTAGATGTTGCCGCGGTTTCACCCGCGTTTATCGTTATTGCGCCGCTCCCGTGGGTCGTAGCATGATGTTAAATAGGCAATCCAACACTAAAAAAATATTTCAAATCCCCGTGGAATATTTACTTTGGCCTAACGCTAACTTTAACCCGCGACTTCGTTATCATTATTTTGCTGCGATGTTATTTTAAAACCGCGATATCTCCTAAGATATTTATTGAAATCGAATTATGTAAAGGGCAATTTTGTTTTAAATTAAATACTTGTGATGAATAACGTATTTATTTGGATAAGGATTAATATCATGTTTATAAAAACACCTTCGCAAATAATGCATTATTTTAGAACAAATTTGGTTAGCATAAAAAAGGTTATAGTGAGCCAACCTTAAAAGATAGACATATGCTGTCGTGGACTTTTTTTTAGAACTTTTAAAGGGGAACATTACTGTTATACATGATTTTTGCGAAACTTTAACTGTTTACGCAGCGCACGCAGCGGAAGCTTTCAAAAGGAAAAAAAGCCTTCCGATTTTGAAACATTCTTCATTAATGCTCCACTCCTATTGATCTTAGCGTGATCATATATAAGCCTATAGCCTTCCTCGATAAATGGGCTATCTAACACTGATAGAATTTTTCAAAAGTAGTTTCTGAGATTAGCGCGTTCAAGCAAACAAACAAACAAACTAACAAACTCTTCAGCTTTATAATATTAGTATAGATATGCACATGAAAGAGCGTAGGGGATAAGACAGACTAGTCATTAACAAGACTATGGTAATAAAACGCTCAGTTTATTTGTGTCATATGGTGTGAAATACGCATGCGGCAAATGCAGTGGTTGTCACGTCCACGCCGCTCTTGATGACACGCGTCTTACACAGCGATTGATGCTGCGTGCAATTCAAAAACCAAAGCATAGCGATTGCTATATCCAAACTTTAAAATATTTTAAAGGCGACTGTGAGTTTGTTTGTTTGCTACGCTTTCACGCCTTAACTCCTCGTCCAATCATCATAAAATCGCATACACATTGTCAAGGGAACAAAAAAGGACATAGGGTACCTTTCATTTAAAAAAAAGAGTACCTACTGTTCCCGAGGGATTCATTGATAAAATCTACATTAACGTGAGTGAAACCGCGGACAAAATCTAGTATGATAAAAAATATTACGCGGTAATCATAAAAGTAGTAGAACAGTCACTGTATCTCGTCCAGTAAGTCCTGTCAAGATCAAAAACTTTACGTGTGCACCACGAAAATGTCTATCCGAAACTTCGGACCAAACGAGACAAACTTACAAGAAAGTTTCTTCGGGTTTCTTTCCTTTAAAATGACATTACTCCGTTGTTTGGACAGCGTCGTGATAGATCTTAGGACAATCATGATGAAGCTACGTACCTACTTAAATTCAGGACGAATTTTGGAATAAATGTGTTTCACGTTATAAACAGTCCTCACGCATTTACGTTTTTTGTAGAGCTACTGGTATTGGGTATATAATATGGGTTATGAACCTGAAATAAATGAATATAAAAATAAAAATTGCAATCATAGACTTCAGGACCGCTTACCGTCAGATCAACTCAGATGCATGGGCATACGCCCGTATGCTACATTCGATGTAAAAAAGAAAAGTTCCTTACCACAAATATTGCTACAATTATTCTTCAAGTTGTCTAAAGATCCGTGGCGTTCATGTTTGCTGGAAAAAAGATATCTATTTTAGCATCTAGAAAGGCAATGCTGCGCTGCCCTTGCAAACCTAGAACGGCCAGACAATTCACTATTCACCAAATTAAACCTAATAAAATAAGACAAAGAGTTTGCATATATGTACATTATAAGATTAAATCTATGGTGTCTCCACTAAAATTGCTTTTATACCTATATAACTTTCTTCTTTACCTTCTGAACTAGTTGAGAATAATTACTGGATATTCTTAATATAATGTTATTTACTCATAATTAATTAATGCTCAAAACACATCACAGAATGCCCGTGTATCTATGATTCACGCATAGTTAATATACAGATGCTGAACAGTAGCTGGTATGGAACCCTCAACACGATCTTCAATCCAGTACCTAAATATTAACTTAAAGTAGGTACTTAATTTATATGATATTGCAACAGGCTTCGCGCTAGCTTACTGGCTTGCCTTTACAAGCGCAACAAATCTCACTCTCCCATTAACATCTTGAATTTTTATCCTGCTCATTCCATTACTTACCAATGATCGCCCAAGCTATTCAGGGATCGCGACAAAGAACAGTTAGCTGTAACATTTTGCAAGTCAGCGAGCGAGCAAGCCTGCCTCAATCTCGCAATCAACTTGTGTGGAATCGTCAGACTTTGACAGCTCGACGAACAATCACTGCTCGCATGACCACATTTACTGTTAACACCGCCATCTTCAGAATTTTCAACATTTAGTTGCGGCACAATGTTACTTTCACTATTTTCACTCGTATTTTGACAGCTGCAATTCCCGCCATTTCCAGAGCTGCCAGCGTGAGAATTTTCTACTAAGATAGTAGGATTTGTTGGTTGCTGGCGCACTTCCGTGTTTTGTACCGATCTGTGTATATTAGGATCGGAAGCGTAAGTCTGTCCGAACTTTTCTGTGAAATGCACGGATTTCTTGTTCTTCATCATAGAGTGTTGGTACTGCCCTCTTCTGTTGGGCGATGGCGATAAATTGGGTGATGTGTACGCCGAGGCAGTTTGTTTTAGAGGTTTTGCTTTAGGGTTTTTAAGTTCGTATTCTGTAGCAATAGCTTCGAACACCTGGAAATATAAAATATTCATGTCAGTCACAAATAGTTAAATTGCTCGCTTTAACGGTGAAACAAAACGTAAAGAAACGTGCATAACTAAGAATTTTACATAATTTTCTCGAAGATTTATAAAGTCAGGTATAGGTCAGCGTAATAGAGTATGGTCTAAACCTTCTCACACTAAGTAGAACTATTTAGAATAAGCACTCATATAACTTGTATTCGGTTATACTTGGTACTAATCGATTTTATTATTAAACTGCCTCGATGACGTATCAATACACTTTTCGATTGCTGTGCATGAGATATCGGGTTTCATTCCCGGATCGAACAAAGTGTTATTAAGTATTACGTGGGACTAGAAATAATCGTGTGTGACATGGGATACATCTTTGGTGATTTAGGTGTGTATAGAATTCAATTACAGTTGGTAAGGATCTAATTAAACTTATCAATTGACAGGCGATACATATTTCTTAATCGATTAATGTTTTACCTTATACGACATCTAAATGAATCAATCGACAATAGAGTTGTAATAACGTTCAGAATTGTACTGTTGTTCAGAGAATGTTCTAGAAGCTCTTACACTGTAAATAATAAAGTTAGTACCTGTTCAGCTATTAAGTTCCTCGCGTATGGAGATGCTTTAGATGGCAACATCTCTCTGCAGAGTGCACAGCGTTCCAATCTCATCCAACAGGCTGGAAATAACAGAAAAATATAAGCGTAAGCAGCGATAGCCTAATGGGAGACCGTTGGACTGCCACACAAAGGTCTCGAGTTCGATCCCAAGGCATGCAGCTCTGTCTTTTCGAAGTTATTTGCGTGTTAAATAGTTAAATTAAATTAAATTACAGTGTTAGTTTTTATTGTTCTAGTTTTTTATTGTTCTGTTTTTTGATTTAATTTTTTTTATTTTGTAATGTGTATACTTTTTGTTTTTTTTTATCTCTTCGTGTTTTGCGTATGCCCTTGTGTGCCGGAATAAATATTTTTCTTTCTTTCTTTCTTAAATATCGTTCGCTTTAACAATAAAGAAAAATATCGCGCAGAAACTTGGATGTCTGACAGTTCTTAATAATATTCTCGAAGTTATGTGAACTTTGCCAACACGCACTTGGTCAGCGTGGTGGACTATGGCGTAACCCTTCTCACACTGAGAAGAAGCCCATGCCCAGCAGTGGATCAGTTTAATACAAGGCTGATATTATAAAAGGGTTTGCTTGTAGTGATCTATCAATTCAGACATAATTAAATAGCCATTCTATCTGACTGTCGGCGGGCCGTTACAGTGGAAGATGTTTAAAAACTCCCCATCTGGCCAGAGAGATAGTTAAAACTATTTCGTTGATCATAAGTTTGCGTTTATATTTGAGTCCGATAATGGGCAAATTATTATTGGATTTTTCTGATAGGCAATACTTAACTTATCATTTTACTTCATACTGTGTTGTTGGCTTTTTCTGTCACAGCTATTTAAAGCTATATTCTTCAATACTAGGTACTAACTGTAGACAAGAAACCTAGTATCGAATAGTCATTCGAATATTCCAATGACTGTGATGTATTAATAAATTAGAGATGACCACATACGTTCACAGTAAATATGAGAGCGTGCACAAGTGAGGGGTTTGGTCGCAGTTGAAGTGCAGACGGAGCACGCAAGTGCTTTTACAACGTTGGCTAGTGCACGACGGGATTTCTCACCACGAGCGCCACCACCGCAACTCCATAGCAGCTGGAAAACAATACAATTTTTTGTTTTTTTTTATTTTGCTCGTCAAAATGACCACACTCCACCTGATGTTAAGCAGTCGTGTGGTCTAAGAGCAGTGGCCTCCACATCGCACCCACAGTAGCCGAGGCGATGTTGAGGTCTCTACTTTGACGGCCTGAGAAGATGCTAAATGCTTTTGTTAGTACAGTAATACCCCGAATTTACGCGATAGGTGGGACTGAGCGATAACCGCGTAAGTCGAATTCGCGTAAGTCGGGGTATAGTTTACTATCTATATATTAATACGTGAAGCACAAACTTTGTACCCCTTTTTACGAAAATTGCGCGGACGGAGGAGTATGAAATTTGGCACAGTTAAAGTTTATATGGGGAAGGAGCGGCGAATCCTAATATTTATATAAAATATGCATTAGAAATACATTAAATTAATGAAAAAACACTACACGCACACAACTATGCATTTGACACACGCGCGTACATATATAAATATATAATGACATAATATATCAGCAATATCTTACAGCCAAACTGGTCGAATTTTGAGCACTAGGCGACCGCTAGTAAATATAAATACATATTTGATTTTAGAAATATAACATCGCCAACTGCTCTTATTGTGATGTAGAAGACTTCATAAAATCTAAGAAAGTAGTTTAGGGACGCATTATCTCCTCAATTCCTGAACAATAGTGTAGGAACTGTAGGTCTAAATTGATATTTGAGAGTTGTGCGATGATCAAACAAAATATGAATCGAAGAGATTTGAAAATCGCGTAACTCCAAGTTCGCGTATGTCGGGGTAACGTAAGTCGAGGTATTACTGTACATAGGCAGGCTTGCTACATAGTTTCATGTCTATAGATTTTGCGTTACGCTTGTATCTTTGAAGTAGTTGGCAAAGATATAGCATGGATCTTTCGCCAGCTAAGATTTAAGCGAGTAAATAGCTCAAGAATAATAACTACTATCCAATAATTTATTCGGTTTAATTTTTAATAAGATGGGAAACCGTTGGACTGCCACGCAGAGGTCTCGAGTTCCAACCCAAGGCGCGCATCTCTGACTTTTCAAAGTTATATGCGTATTAAATAGTTAATTATCGCTTGCTTTAACGGTGAAGGAAAACATCGTGAGGAAACCTGCATGTCTGAGAGTTCTATACAATGTTCTCGAAGATATGTGAAGTCTGCCAACCCGCACTAGGCCAGCGTGGTGGACTATGGCCTAACCCTTCTCACAATGAGAAGAGGCCCGTGCCCAGCAGTGGGACAGTTTAATACAGGGCTGATATTATTATTATTATTATACAATATTCATTACACTATTTAATCAAACTAGGCGATCGCCATGTGGTCGAAATTCGACCATAATTGATTTAAATTTTAAGCTTGATTGTTATTAAGCTTTTATTATCTATAACTATACCCTTATAATCACATTTCATTTAGTCATCTACTCCACATACATATGTAACCATAGTTACGAACAATTCTACGACATTAGCCGAACAATGCCGAAATACTACGAACGCGATTTGACTGCTTGTGTCAAATGCATGGTTATGTGCGTGTAGTGTTTTTTATTAATATAATGTATTTTAAATGCATATTTTAATAAAACTATTAAGAGTCGCCCCTCCTTCTCCATATAAACTTTAACTGTGCCAAATTTCATACTCCTCCGTCCGCGCAATTTTCGTACAAAGGGGTACAACGTTTTTGCTTCACGTATTAATATATAGATATATATTTACAAACGCATATAACAAAAACGAAGTTATAATAAAAATACTATAATAATTATACTGTACTGTATTTGACTTACAATATTTACATTGTTAAAGTTCTGCTCGCATGCAATTAGTTTCAAAACAAATATTTTACTAACACGTAGATAACGTTGTGAGGTACATACTTACCACCATCTTTTTTGTAAATTATTTAATTTAAGAATTGTATGTATCTGTTTGTTTTCCCCAATAAATAAATAAATACCTAATACAAAATATTTACAAAAATGGTTTTAGCATCGCAGAATTTGTCAGCATTGCTGTCAGCTGCCAACGTGCCCAGAACACTGGCAGCATTGTCACGTTGAATGGCAATGCTGATTCTTCGTGCCAAGAAAACACCAGCCTTCTGATCATGTGAAGCGTCGTTCAGGCGTTTCGAGACCTCTCTCTACAAGATACAAGCGCTCGGACCCCATGAGCCTAAGGTTGCCACCCCAAACGGCTCAAAAATGTAATCCCCGACTAAATTACAATGTTCCCACCGTATTTGAGGGTCGCCGCGGTTGCAGCAGCGCCGGCACATCGAATAATAACCATTACTACATAAAGAAGCGACACTAACTCATGTAGCAGTACATCTAGCAGTATTACAGTACTAGACATCATACATTTCGATCCGCTCGCTCCGCGAGTTGTACTAGAGACAACTCCCGGTCGAATTTCGACCACTAGTTATCATTATTATTCATCATACTCGTGAGCATGTTGTAATCTAACTTTTTTTTAAATTATTTATTTACTTGTATGACATAAATGACAAAATTCAAGCTGTCATGCTCGCTAGCTTTTGCATGACATAACTTTGCAAATAACAAATTATGTTATACTTTCTTTCCTTACCTCGGGGTCATCTTTAGGGTCCACTCCGCAGTTCCAGACCAGCAGGGAGACGCCACGACCAGCGCCATCGCCTCTTATCAGCCCAGCTACTTGCCCTACCTGAAGATTATATTTATTTCAATAAATAACGGCCCGCGTTTAGTTAATACAAAAATATTTTTTGTTTGAATAATGATGACACTAGAGCAAAACAAAAAGATAATATAATCTACTTAGATTATGCCCACGGCTTCGCTTGAGTTAATGTAGGTTTTGCAATAAATTTCCATCCCTTGGGAACTGTTATTTATTCCTGGATGGAACCCTATATTCTTTTTTGTATCCCTGGCAATGTGTATGCGACATTGCATGATGATCGGTCAAGTAGTTAGCGTGAAAGCGTAACAAACAAACTTACATTCGCATTTAAAATAGGTATTAGTTTGGCTATCTACTCCTGCCATGATCCTACAGGTTACTTTTTAATTTTTTTCTTATTTGGAGCATTAGGAACTTTCAATCATTACAAAAAACCTACCTTACGCATTCCTTTCTTTTCATCTCATATTTTTTCCGTAAAGTCGGCAACACTTTTGTTTATTTATTATGAGACTTCGTCAACAGATTATGTTACAAATTTACAATTTGTTGTTTATATAATTATTCTGTGTTAACATTCCAAAGTTATTTAAAAATTATGTTTAATAAATAACGTGTGGATACACAAGATCAAGTGTCTGCTGAGAAACATGAATCCCATTCTTTGCATTTTCATTTCTTTATTGTCGTATCAATATTAAAATAAATAATGTTTGGGAAGACCTTTGGAGTGTGGAATTGAGTTCAGCGCTACGTCTTAATGTATAAACACACTATGTTGAAGATACGCGACCGAATTTCGGCGTGATTATGCCTGCGATGCTATTTCAATTAGTAGCAACACATTTGCCGAAATTACGTCACGTTTTGGCGTACAACCGAACTTCGGTCGGGCGTAAGTTCGGCGGGAACGGTTTCTATATAGCAACACATCATACGCGACGGAAATTCGGTTCGGTTGCCGGGGATGCACGGGGGACGGCGGGCAGCGGGACGTGTCTTTCTTGTATTTGTCCTCTTCTAAAGCCTCTGCAATCGCTATTACTGTAAAATTATCCATTGTTTAGACAACACAACATGACACCACGACAGCGCTCGGGACACTGAATTCACACAACGTTGCGCAACCGAATTTCAGTAGCGTAATATCCGCGCTTATGGTTTGTCATATCAGCCGAATAGGTCGGAACGTAAAATGCCGCGGAAGTTCTGTCGCGTATCTTCGGCATAGTGTGTTTAGACACATATTGCTAGCTGTAACTTACCTATGTACGTTCTCTATCAAACTTGGCTCGTGTGCCACGTGTTCTTATGGTTGTAGAGGCACGAGGTGTGATGTGATATCCCTCAATAATAGAAGGAGGATCCTCTGATCAAGCTGGGTAGCCGTGTGTGGAACCGCGGTTGATGTTTCGATTTTGTATATATTTGCGTACAGCAAACTTCTCTTGCGCGATTCAAGATTATAAGGCCTGTGTTAAATTGGTATTGCGCCATCTCTTGTCTTAAATCGTAACTTCTTTGCCTATGTGGAGCCGCAACATGTTAAAGAATTTGCATAGAAGACTCACCGGCATACCAAGCAGGTCTTTTCCGTCTGCCTGTAGTAAACAGTCTCCAGTCTTTAGTCCAGCTACGTCAGCTCTCGAATGTGGAGTCACTTCTCGAACCTGTGGATTTTACATTGGTTAAATAACTAAATAACATTTTATACTCATTGAGGAACGAAATTTAAAATAACATAATAATGCTAGGAATTATATACATATATGCATAATTTATCCGTAGTCTCTGCCTACCCCTCTGGGAAACAGGCATGAATCTATGTATGTATGTATGTATGCATAATTTATTTTTCTTTTTTGATACTATGTGAGGTTCCCTGCAACTGGGTTTACTAACCATACTACAGCATTATACTGTTTTGCTTACAAATACTGTTTACGGTTCAACCAAAAAAAAGTATAAAAAAATACTGATTTTATCATCGCTGGATACGGAGCCAAAAATGTCAACAGATTATAAAATTGAGCTCGACAACTTACGTTTTTAAATATAAATAAATAAAATAAATAATAATGATATTAATAAAAAATTAATTAATAAAAAAATTTGACTATACTATAAGTATTGAGTCAATTTTTTTTTTTTTGTGTTTTTAAAAGCGTACGTTGTCGAGCTCAATTTTATAATAGTGTATTAACACTAATAATACTTTATTACTTTAAAATAAGTAGGTACCTAACCCTTTATTTTACGAGGGGAAATGCTCCTTATGCATACCCTTTCGCCAAAAGGGGAGGCGAGAGGGTTACGTCAGGCTCTCTCGAGGCTTTAGGCCTACCCACTAAAACCACAACGGTGGGCCAGCTCGCTGCGTTGTATGATGGGTGAGTTGCTGGAACAGAATTGGTAACCCGACCTACGACAGGGGAATTATATCTAGTGCGGGATATGATGACTCTTACCCAAGGGTATGGATCCCACAGGGTCCTTGTGAGCCGGAACCCCAGTCCCTCGCCTTCATCTTCCGGTAGATTTAACTGCAAAAATAATAAATGGAGTAGTTGCCTACGGGTAATTTTGTACATTATATAAAACACTAGCTTTTGCTCGTGGCTTCGCTCGTGTAAAAGTAGGCTAGGTTAGTAACAGTAGTTTTTAAATAAAATTTAGCCTATGTTGCTCGGTGATAATATAGCTTTATAATAGTGAAAGAATTTTTTAAATCTGTTGTGGAATTTTTGAGTTTTAATTCTTACAAACAAACATAAAATCAAATATTTTCTCTTTATAATATTAGCATCCAAACATATAGACAACAGCAAAAAAAGATCAAAAAGTTCTTTTTAGGAAACAGCATCAAAATTGATTGCAAAATTAGAAAATTTATACTAATTTTAATTTAAGGAAAAGAGGGGTAATACGGATGCCTCGTTATCTCCCTCACACAGCTGCGGTTAAATACCGGTTACGTCACAGTTTGTATCACACATCTTTTTTCTGTCATTTGACAACAATCCTTATTATATCCCTATCCCTGGTTCGATTCCCGCACAAGTCAAACATTTGTGTGCATGAACATGAATGTTTGTCTTAGTCTGGGTGTTTTATGTATACCTAATATGTATGTATTAACAAAAAACAAGTATATGTATGTTTATCCATTGTCTAGTACCCATAGTACAAGCTCTGCTTAGTTTGAGCTAGATGGTATTGTGTGAATGTGGTAGAATATTATCATTATTATTGCCAAATTTGAAACGTTTGTAACTTATATAAATTTAAATAGATATATAAAAAAAATGTTTTTTTTTGTGTTTTGTAAATGTAACAATTTAAGTTAGTTGTGAATCAGCTATCCTATTGTACTTTTTGACTATGGTCTCAGACCACACAGCAAACCTAAAAGTATTTTCTAGAAGATTATATAATCTTCTCCCTAGCCTTTATTATTCCCAAGTTACTTGGGGTCAGCTTTCTAGTCTAACCGGATTTGACTGGATATCAGTTTTTACACGGAGCGACTGCCATCTGAACCTCCGCAACCCGAAGGCTAACGATATCCTAAAGCTAGACCAGTGTCAGGATATTAGACGGCACTGACTCCCCAATAACGACTGCCATAGATGTTCATGGCAGCCGGGACCGACGGCTTAACGTGCTCTCCGAGGCTCGGAGCAGGCGATAATTGTCAATCAATACGCACATAATTTCGAAAAGTCATATAACTTCCGAAAGTCAGAGGTGCGCGACGTGGGTTCGAACCCGAGACCCTCGGCATTGCAGTCTGTTGGTCTCCCCACCGAGCTAACTATTATATAATACGACCTCAATATTAGCGCTATACGCCACAGAACGTGGATACTCGTGGGCACGGCTAATTCCTAACATGAGATCATTACAAAGACCTCGGAGAGCTATATATCTATGTATAGATCGACGATATTGAATGTCATATGAACCTTGGCGCGGTGATATATTACTAAGATTATATTTTCCTCAATTCGATGTAAAACTTAGGTAAGCTTAGATATTTTTATTTAAAGCTAGTTGTCTTCCACAGTCTTGCTCGCTTTAACAAAAATACTGCTCCGGTTTCGTGGCTCGTAGTGTGATATTATATAATAGCTTATGCTATTTATACTAATATTATAAAGCTGAAGAGTTTGTTTGTTTGTTTGAACGCGCTAATCTCCGGAACTACTGGTTCGATTTGAAAAATTCCTTTAGTGTTGGATAGCCTATTTATCGAGGAAGGCTATCTATATAACATCACGCTACAGAAAAGGACATACCATAAGGAAAGGGTACCTTTCATCTAAATATACTAATATTATAAAACTGAAGAGTTTGTTTGTTTGTTTGAACGCGCTAATCTCAGGAACTACTGGTTCGATTTGAAATTTTAATTTTTATATTTGGATAGCCTATTTATCGAGGCAGGTTATAGGCTATATAACATCACGGTACGACCCACGGGAGAGTCGCAGTAACGATAAACGCGGGTGAAACCGCGGGCACTACTAGTCTAGAAAAAACTAGTCAAAAGCAAAATCTCGGCCTCGATGGCGTAGTGGTTAGTGTAACCGACTGCCACGCCTGAGGTCGGGTTCGATTCCCGCACAAGTCAAACATTTGTGTGCATGAACATGGATGTTTGTCTTGGTCTGGGTGTTTCTATGTATAATATATATGTATTTAATAAAAAAAATAAAAAAAGTATATATGTATGTTTATCCATTGTCTAGTACCCATAGTACAAGCTCTGCTTAGTTTGGGCTAGATGGTGTTGTGTGTATGTGGTAGAATATTATATTATATTAAATTAGGTATACTTTATTTATAGCTTATAACTTTATTTTTATTTTTATAAAGTCCACTTCCCTGAAACTAGTTGCAAAGCAGTAGTTTCACCGTATAATTCAAACGTAAGATACAGCCCTTAACGATTGTTGCTTGCCTGTAGATAAAGCTGACTTATTGTAACCAAAAGGTCAGTCCATTCATCTCTTAAACGGTATGAATGCTTACAATATACCTCAAGGTCCACCAAGCTTACAAACTTCAAATGTGAAATGTGAAGGCGGTACAACTTCAATGTCAGTCGACCGGAAATAAATCCGAAATGGTATATGCTCCGAAATATATGCGGTCGCATCCGTTTAAATACCAGTTTCGTATGTTTATTGACAATTACTAGCGGTCGCCTAGTCCTCGAAATTCGACCAAAGTTTGCCTGTAAGATATTGCTGATATATGTCATTATATATTGATATGTGTAACCATAGTTACGCGCTTCGACTGCGTGTGTCAAATGCATGGTTGTGTGCGTGTAGTGTTTTTTCATTAATTTAATGTATTTCTAATCCATATTTTATAAAAATATTAAGATTCGCCCCGCCCCTCCTTCTCCATATAAACTTTAACTGTGCCAAATTTCATACTCCTCCGTCCGCACAATTTTCGTAAAAAGGGGTACAAAGTTTTTGCTTCACGTATTAATATATAGATATTTACAATCGGGGATTAAGCAGATTTAAACATAAAGTTTTGTATATTATGTCTGATTCTTCTTCTCCCTAGCCTTTATTATTCCCAAGTCACTTATGGTCGACTTAAGAGCAGCGATAGCTCAGTAGGGAGGCCAACAGACTGCAATGCAGAGGGTCTCGGGTTCGAACCCACGTCGCGCACCTCTGACTTTCGGAAGTTATATGACTTTTCGAAATTATGTGCGTATTGATTAACAATAATTATCGCCTGCTCCGTGCCGCGGAAAGCACGTTAAGCCGTCGATCCCGGCTGCTATGAACATCTATGGCAGTTTTAAAATAACATTGCAGCAAAATAATTACCCATTACAGACATAGTACAAACGATGTTTCTCCTGGTTTATTCTGCGTGATTACTACTGGTTCGATTTGAAAAATTCTTTTAGTGTTGGATAACCTATTTATCGAGGAAGGCTATAGACTATATAACATCACGCTACGACCCACGGGGGAGGCGCAGTAACGATAAACGCGCGTGAAACCGCGGGAACATCTAGTAAATATATAATTATACTAGATGTTCCCGCGGTTTCACCTGTGTATACGGATGCTAGTTTAGGGGTTATTATGCGTAGGACGCACCATTTCTGAGTGTTGTCAATATTTAGTCTAAAAAAAATAAACTCTAGAAACGTGACGATGACGCGAGTTCCATGATTTTTGTTCACCCAAGAAGTGCTCAACGCGCCTAAAGAAGTTTTCACTTCATAAATTCTGGATAGGGACACCCTAATCACCTAGCGGTATGAAATACCTATACTTTACCTACGACCTATTGTCATACCTACCTATTATACATAAAAAATCATAATTATTATCGGTCGAGCCGTTTCAGAGGAGTGCGACCACAAACATCGTGACACGAGATTTTTATATATATATATAAATAGATTATTTAACTCACCACAAGAACTCTTACTCCTTCAGAATATTCAGGATCAGAGGACGTTGAAGATCCTTCAGCCATGACTTGTGTCTCCCGAACTGGTGGCAGACTCAGCTCCTCAATATACTCCTCTCATGTATACATCAACTGAAACGTGTGACAAAAAGAGATAGTTGAAATTAAACTACTTTTTGAGTTTTATAGCGACGTTTATTTTTTTTAAATACTATTATATTATTACATCATTTTGAAACTTTAAACTACTGCTAAACACTTTTACTAGTTGCTGTTTACTTCTATTTGAGCTAAGTATTTAAATTACAAAAACTATTTAGATTTAATTTTACGTTTCAGTTGCTTTTCAGCAGCCATGTTCACGGGGAGACAGAGATAGTTCTCCCGATGAACATGGATATGGCATTCGCGTAAACTGAAGATAATATATGAGATACATGTTAGTTGTCCATCCCGGTTTTAGCATTGTTTATGATTGCTGCTGCGCCCCCGTGGCTCGTAGCGTGATATTATATTATCTTTATTAGTTCTTACTTTCTGCACTTTTATAATTTAAATTATATTATACAGAAGAAATACAATATTATAGCCGTCCTCACGAATTGTGCAATTAAAGTTAAATGGTTAAATCTTAACTAATATTATAAATGCGAATGTGAGTTTGTTTGTTACGCTTTCACGCCTCAACTACTCGAGCGATCAACATGAAATTTCGCATACACGTTGTTACATACATAGATTCACGCCTGTTTCCCAGAGGGGTAGGCAGAGACTACGGATTTCCATTTGCTACGATCCTGACACACTTCTCTGGCTTCATTCTCTTTCATCACATTCCTCATACACGCCCGTCGGTTCAACGAGCTCTTAACTTGGCCTTTGTCCAGAACGCCTCCGACCTGATCGAGAAACGATCGCCTAGGTTTTCCTCTTGCGACTGTTCCATTCACACTAGCCTTATAAACTTTCTTAGTCAGTCTTTCCTCGTCCATTCTTTCTACATGCCCAAACCAGCTTAACATACTCTTTTCTATTCTTGTCACTATATCCACTTTCATGCCGCATCTCTCTCTAATCACAATATTCCTTATTCTATCTTTCAGAGTCACACCACATATGCTTCTCAGCGCTCTCATTTCTACAGCATTTATTCTGCTCTCATGCTTCTTTTGCCATACCCAACTTTCACTTCCATACATAAGTGTGGGCACTAATAGTCCTCTATGAACAGCCAAACGTGCCTTTTCGGATACATTTCGACTGTTCATAAAAGCGCGTAGAGCTCCATTCACTTTGTTGCCAGCAATCGTTCTCCTTTCAATATTTGAATTATGTTTACCATCCCTTGTAAACAAAGTACCCAAATATACAAACTCTTTCACTTGCTCCACTTTATCTCCATCAATCATAATATTACACATCGTCACGCACTCTTCCTTTTCAAATACCATTACTTTCGTCTTGCTTACATTTATTTTCATTCCTTTACTCTCAGAAGCACCATGCATAATAGTTACCATCGCCTGCAACTCTTCCGCTGATGACGCAAGTATAAAGAAGACATTTGACAAGTAACTCATTCATTCTTAATCCCCATTCACAATCTTTTAAATCTTTCAAACAATTGTCCATGTATAGGTTAAACAGCCAAGGTGACGCTATACATCCTTGTCTAACACCTTTTTCGATGCTAAACCATTCTGTGTGGGTCCACCTTGTTAGGGGTACAGAAAAGGACCTATGGTACCTTACATCCAAAAAATGGTACTGATCTTGTGCCAAGACCTAGACAAAGGCTAGTACCTAATAAATATGTGATGTCAATATATTTCAATTTAATGCAGATTCTTTTTGTCTTATTTATTCTTTTCAAAATACGTCTCACTCTCTTGACTGTACGGATGCCGTAGTGGTTTAAGTGAACGCCTCACTGCCACTGCGTCGAGTGTGGTGGCTGTCACACGGGACAAAAATTGTGTAGTCGAATCCTCGCTGATGTCAGCATGAATGTGCCGGCTCGAACGGGGAAGGACTACCCTCTCACAGAATATCATTGTGAAATTCCAGTATTCCTACTGTTGTGTTTTGTTCGGTGAGTGAGAGTGCCGGAGGCCCAATCACCCTCTTTCCCCCTTCTCGCTCCTTTTCTTTCCCACTTCCTTTTTCTCTTCTTCCTTTTCTAAAGGGTCGGCAACGCGCAAGTTATGCCTGGTGTGTTGCAGGCGTCCATAGGCTACGGTGACCACTTACCATCAGGTGGGACCGTAGGCTAGTTTGTCACCTAAGTTGTATAAAAAAAATTGGCGCTGTCTTTGGGGACTGCCGATAGAAGTGAAATCTTTAATCCTTGATCATAAACACTCCTTTATAAAAAAAGGGGATCGTTATTTTTTACGTAGGACGCATCATTTCTGAGATATTGTTAATATTCTAAAACTAGCTGTTACCTACGACTTCGTCCACGTAGATTTTAACTAAAAAGTGTTTGTTGCCGCGGAACCCAACTATATTTCCCTGCCCAAGTTACTTAAATGGCGTAGTTTTTATAGTGTAAAGCTAGATAATAGCATGGCTTACTCAAAAACAACATTTAAATATGCGTCGTTAGATTACACGCTGTTACAGAATGCGTAAGAAAAATAAAGATTCACAGCTCCTCCCCCGTAGGTGATAGCGTGATAATATGTAGCCTATATGTTGACCCGACCTGTTAGTAATATTCATGCAAAATTTGAAGTAAATCCATGCACTACTTTTTGTGTTTAGCCCGGACATACATACAGACAAACAGACAAAAATTCTAAAAACTATATTTTTGGCTTCGATATCGATTGTAGATCACGCCCCAAGTATTCTTTTAAAAAAATATTCAATGTACAGTTTTGACTTTCCTACGATTTTATTATATGTATAGATAATTTGAAAATAGAAAGCGTGGATGCGTGACGATGACGCGAGTTCCATGATTTTTGTTCACCCAAGAATTGCTCAACGCGCCTAAAGAAGTTTTCACTTCAAAAGATCCTCAAATGGTAGTACCAAGTCTGGGTATTCCTTATATCCGTTGTTTAATTAATGTTTGTAAAGTCCCTGCGACAGGGAAGTCATTCCTAGTGCAACAGTACTCTTTCAAAAGCAAACTATTATCCTTTCTACCAGATTTGATAGGCTTATTATTATTATTTTTTTTTTATTTTATTTGGCTCACCAACAATTGATTACACCCATACAATTACAAAAATACATGTAAAGATCTTATGTTCTAGTGTAACAATCTATTACAGGCAAACACAACATGCTCAAAAAGTGTGATTAAACATAAATACAAAAGTTCTACAGATTACGAGACAAACGCATATACAAGTCAAATACTAACTGCTTATGTTTATTAGGTACAAACAAAAATGAAGTAAAGATAAACAATTAAAAAAAAAAAACAATACAAATAACAATACATTCAAAAAATAAGAAATATAAGAGAAAAATAAATCCATCCATCATACTTATCTATGTTAGGCTTGTCATTGTTACAAGAGCGACGGGAAGGACTGATTTCTAAAATACAGGTACCTATATACTTAATGGAGACCAGCGTTTTTAATACATACATACATAGATTCACGCCTGTTTCCCAGAGGGGTAGGCAGAGACTACGGATTTCCATTTGCTAGGATCCTGACATACTTCTCTGGCTTCATTCACTTTCATCACATTCCTCATACACGCCCGTCGGTTCAAGGAGTTCTTAACCTGGCCTTTGTCCAGAACGCCTGCGAACTGATCGAGAAACGTTCGCCTAGGTTTTCCTTAAATAAGTAATAATATCAGCCCTGTATTAAACTGTCCCACTGCTGGGCACGGGGTCTTCTCAATGTGAGTAGGGTTAGGCCATAGTCCACCACGCTGGCCCAGTACGAGTTGGCAGACTTCACATATGTTAAAGAACATTATGAAGAAACTTTTAGACATGCAGGTTTCTTCACGATGTTTTTATTCACCGTTAAAGCGAGTATTTAATGTATACATAACTTCGAAAAGTCAGACATGCGTGCCCTGGAATCGAACGACCTAATAGTACATCTATTCTAATATTATAAAGCTAAAGAGTTTGTTTGTTTGTTTGAACGCGCTCATATCAGGAACTACTGGTTCGATTTGAAAAATTCTTTTAGTGTTGGATAGCCTATTTACCGAGGAAGGCTATAGGCTATATAACATCACGCTACGACCAATAGGAGCGACGCAGCTATGAAAAATCTTGCAAAAACGGGGAAAATTCTCTTATGTGACGCAGGCGAAGTTGCGCGTGTCAGCTAGTAATCCTAACTAATATTATAAAAGCGAAAATGAGTTTGTTTGTTTGTTACCTTTTCACGCCTAAACCACTGAACCGATCATCCTGAAATTTTGCATATACGTTGTCAGGTGTACAGAAACGGACATAGGCTACCTTTCATCCCGAAAAAAATTACTGTTCCCGAGGAAAATAACGTTCTTATGATAATAGATGGCTCCACGTGTCTTTTGAATTATGATTGAATTATATTATTACAAGCAGAGTACAACCCGAATTGATTGTAAATTAACAAATTTCAAATTTTAAATTAATGCGAGCGAAGCCGCGGGCAAAAACTAGTTATATACTGGTTGTAAGGGACGGTGTACCGAAAACTGAAATAGTAGATTCAGACCATTATTCTGAGTTAAAAATCGTTGGAATTTTTTTCAACAATCACAATTCCTTTTCTGCAATTTTTCATTTTTCTGACTGTCACATTTTTCTACAATACAGCAATGTAATTAAATGGTCGTGATTTAAATAGATCAGCTGTTTTTATGCGCGCGGGACGCAGAGTTCATTCGTCGAGTGCGATGTATTGGTAGCAATCCATTGCGTACCGCGTAATAATGTTAATCTACATTACATGTAAATCTTGCGTTTTTTTATTAATTGAAGTTTGCGTCGTGATAAGTACTTATAGAAAGATGTCTTACTAAAGTTTTCGGTACACCGTCCCTTACACCCAGTATAAGTAAGCCATATTTCTGTTTATAATAATGTAATGTGTTAATGTTAATCTCCATGGTCGAAATTCGGTCTGCAAAACAAATTACCTTAAATTTGATGAACTCTGCTTACCTTAATTCTTTTCAAAAATCACTGAATTGTTAGATATTTACACTTTCAATCACCTATACTTTGAGACACAAATAAAATATTTAAGATTTTTTGCATTAATTATTATTAGCGTGTGACTGAAAGCCATGGTCATATTTAAGGATCGTATCAATTCAATGAATCTTATTTATGTATACTAATATTATAAAGCTGAAGAGTTTGTTTGTTTGTTTGAACGCGCTAATCTCAGGAACTACTGGTTCGATTTGAAAAATTCTTTTAGTGTTGGATAGCCTATTTATCGAGGAAGGCTATAGGCTATATAACATCACGCTACAACCCACGGGGGCGACGCAGTAATCATAAACGCGGGTGAAACCGCGGGCACATCTAGTCTATGTAGCAGATATTATAAAGCTGAAGAGTTTGTTTGTTTGTTTGGTTGGTTAAACGCGATAATCTCAGGAACTACTAGTTCGAATTGAAAAATTCTTTTAATGTTAGAAAGGTCATTTATCAAGAAAGGTTATAGGCTATATAATATCACGCTACAACCCACGGCGGCGGCGCAGTAATCATAAACGCGGGTCAAACCTCGGGCACATCTAGTAGATATTAAAGAGCTGAAGAGTTTGTTTGGTTGGTTATACGCAATAATCTCAGGAACTACTGGTTCGAATTGAAAAATTATTTTAGTGTTAGATAGCCTATTTATCGAGGCAGGTTATAGGCTATATAACATCTCGCTACGACCAATAGGAGAAGAGCATCAATGAAAAATGTTGCAAAAACAGGAAAAATTGTCTTAAATGAAGTAGATGAAGTTGCGCGGGTCAGCTACTTCTACATAAAATGTTAAGTTTTACACTAGTGAGAATGTCCAATAAAAGACCTTATGATACGACCACAACTTTTATTGACACGCTTTTTTATAAACACATTTAGTAAATTTAAAGTATATTAATAATACCTTTCGTAAGTATATTAAGAATATCTACTTATATACAATTATCCGCACTAATTAAATTCACTGTTTCAAACCAAATATTTTCGATGTTTAAATAAATGAAAGTGTTTTTTTAGACCGTGCGTTGTTGAACGTAGACCGAATTCGACTGTCGTCGATAATCGAGAGATTTAAGTTCAATAGTGCTGGGCTATGAGCGTGAAAGTGTTATCGATATATGTGTCGGCCTCGATGGCGTAGTGGTTAGTGTAACCGACTGCCACGTCTGAGGTTCGATTCCCGAACAAGTCAAACATTTGTGTGCATGGACATTGATGTTTGTCTTGGTCTGGGTGTTTCTATGTATAATATGTATGTATTTACAAAAAAAAGTATATATGTATGTTTATCCATTGTCTAGTACCCATAGTACAAGCTCTGCTTAGTTTGGGCTAGATGGTGTTGTGTGTATGTGGTAGAATATATTATATAGGTATTATATTATAATATTATATTATGTGTCGATAAATAATTGTGTAGCTACGTCATAGACGGGTGACGGCTGTGCGGTGTGAGCGATTTTTAAGGTTAACCAACCATCTTACCATATTTTCTATGGATGGGTGCCCATTTATATAAACCTTACCCTCTTATTTAATAACGAATACATTTTCATTAGTGTTTAATAAATTGTATAGGTACTTACGATTTCTTGACTAGTAAACTGCAATATGTAGGTATTTAGTAAATAGGTAGGTATATATTTAAAAGACTATCTCGGTGGCTCAGTGGTAATGAATGCGACTGCTGTGCATTCGATTCCCGGGTCAGGCGAAGTTTTGGTAGTTGGATATTTTGACAAAAAAATCTCATTCAAATGTTATCATATAATCTTTACATATCTATATTAATTAGTATATTATCTATATTAAGCCGGGTATCCACTATGTTCGCGAACTAACTGTGCTCTGATAAAGACGGTACGCGCATCTTCATAAGAAACGCGCATGCTCTACAGTCCCCTTGCGAACATTGAGCGAACATGTCGTCAAGAGTTAAACATTTTTCATCCGACCACTCCATTTATCCGAGCGTGGAGCGTGATACACGACACGTACGCACTAAACCTGGTATTTTGCTTGCGTCCAAGAACAGACCGAGCTCCCCTTTGTGTTCGCCCAAAAACCGCCACCGATTGGAGCGCTGAGCACAGACCGCTCCAGGAGCGCGAACATATCCACTATGTGGAGCAGTTACAGGAGCGCGGAGCACAGACCGCTCCAGGAGCGCGAACATATCCACTATGTGGAGCAGTTACAGGAGCGCGGAGCACAGACCGCTCCAGGAGCGCGAACATATCCACTATGTGGAGCAGTTACAGGAGCGCGGAGCGCAAGAGGTTCGCGAACATAGTGGATACCCGGCTTTAATTGCCTTTATTGCATTTAATCTATAATAATTATAAAAAATGCCTACAATTTGTTTATATCTTTTTTTGACATTTAAATGACTATTTTTGTATCTTATTTTTTTTCTTCGTTGTTTGTTCTTTAATTTTCTTTCTTTCTTTCTATTAGTTTACTTAGCCACTGTTTAGCTACTACGTGGGTTCAAAAACCATCGCTGAATCTCTGTGGGTGTACCTTCTCTCTGCTTACCCCTTAAAGAATTTAGGCGTGAGATTAAGTACAGTCCTTTTTCCTGCTCATCTTATTTGATAAACAAACATATTATTAAACCATTCGGTTATTGCTTTTAGACTTGACTAGTTTGATGATAAAAAGAAAAGCAATTGACACAGATGGGCCTGTAAGTATTTTCTTTATTTATCGTTACCATTGCGCTATAATCATTAACTGTATGTACCCATCAATTATATAGGTAATATATACTAATATTATAAAATGGCACACTAGCCTTATAAACTTTCTTAGTCAGTCTTCTAAAACGACACAACCGATTTAAAAAATTATTTCACCATTAGAAAGCTATATTATCACCGAGTAACAAATGCTATATTTCATTAAAAATTACTGTTTACTTTACATTGTTTGTTATTATACTAAGCTCCTTTTACGCGAGCGAAGCCGCGGGCAAAAGCTAGTTAACGGTAATTAGCCAACTTAGACAAATTTGCTATAAACATATTCATTCATATAGGTAGTGGAAAGATATGAACAATAATGCATTCAAAAGACAGTTGAAGGGCTTTTTAGAGCATAAAGCATACTACAATATAACTGAATTTCTCATTGATAAAATAATGTAAACTGGACAAAATTTTCTGTATTTCCTTTATTTTCTGTTGTAGTATATTTATAAATTTTGTTGCTATGTATTTTTTATAATTTGAAATATTTGATTCGCTATTGATTCCAATTAAATAGGTACTAATGTGGCAGAACCTACATATTATCTGTGATAGCTAAAATGTAAAGCCTGATGAATTTGAATTTGAATTTAATGTTTAAAAGTAAAACAAGTTATTGATACTTTCACATCACTAAAGAACCAGTTCGCCTTTACACAAGGTTACGACGAGGTCTTGAAATCAGGTTACCACATATAACATGTTGTAATGATTATTCTGTCACGATTGCCTATTCACTTGTAGGTAATTATACTTAAGTTCACAACTATTATGTAGGGAAAGAGTAAAAACATGCCTTAACCTTTTAACCGGCCCACTTCATAAACAGTTGTCGTGCCCCCAGCGCCCGGCACAGTGAATAGAAAAAAAATACTTACAAAAATAAATACTTATTTTTAGGACTTCTAATTATGAGACTTAAGTGTATTAAATTGTAAATGATTACTTTATTATCCATTTACACAATATAAACATTTTTTTGATAGAAATCACCGTAATTAAATAAAAAAAGCAGATTAAATGAGCTGTGGTATATATCTGGTCGGAAATATACGATGATGGCGAAATGGACACGAAAATATTTGTCGGATTAATCCGACGTAAGCGGTTAAAGGGTTAACCTTTTGAGTCGCACAGACACACCGGCGGTCAGGCACAATCTTATTTTATCTTATGTGGAGGTCAGTGCATTCCGGCGACACTTCGACCCAGTGGGATCTTTTGTGTCGACACTCTCCCAATAACGACTGCCATAGATGTTCATGGCAGCCGGGACCAACGGCTTAACGTGCTCTCCGAGGCACGGAGCAGGCGATAATTGTCAATCAATACGCACATAATTTCGAAAAGTCATATAACTTCCGGAAGTCAGAGGAGCGCGACGTGGGTTCGAACCCGAGACCCTTTGCATTGCAGTCTGTTGGTCGCCCCACTGAGCTATCGCTGCTCGGTCAGGCACAATAGGTTAGACCGTTAGACAATAAACACAACCTACAGACTAACTTAGTAAGTAAAAGCGAACAGAAAAACTTAGTAAGTAAATATATTAAACTAAAAGATGAAATAACTCAAATATTATGACTGCCACGCAGAGGTCTCGAGTTCGATGTCCAGGCACGTATCTCTGACTTTTCAAAGCTATGTGTGGATAGTCTAGTCCTCGATGGCGTAATGGTTAGTGTAACCGACTGCCACGCCTGTGGTCGCGGGTTCGATTCCCGCACAAGTCAAACATTTGTGTGCATGAACATGGATGTTTGTCTTGGTCTGGGTGTTTCTATGTATAATGTGTAGGTATGTATTTACAAAAAAAAGTATATAAAGTATATATGTATGTTTAACCATTGTCTAGTACCCATAGTACAAACTCTACTTAGTTTGGGCTAGATGGTGTTGTGTGTATGTGGTAGAATATTATTATTAGGTAGAATATTACCTACTTTTACGCGAGCGAAGCCGCGGGCAATAGTACCTAGTCCTTATTATAAACTAGATGTGCCCCCGGTTTCACCCGCGTTTATTACTGCGCCGCCCCCGTGGGTTGTAGCGTGATGTTATATAGCCTATAGCGTTCCTCGATAAATAAGCTATCCAACACTAAAATACTGTTTCAATTCGGACAAGTAGTTCCTGAGATTAGCGCGTTCAAACAAACAAACAAACTCTTCAGCTTTATAATATTAGTATAGATTCGAAAGTAACTTTGTCTGTCTGTTACCTTTTCACGGCTAAAACACTCAGCCGATATAGATGAAATTTAGTATAGATATAGTCTAAAACCGGGGGAAGAACATAGGCTACTTTTTATTGATGTAGGTACCACGCGGACAGAGCCGCGCGCAAAAGCTAGTAGATACTTATCAACTCAATGGGTTTTCCGAACTTTGTTTTACAACAAATAATATTTATATACTTACGTATATAAATATTATTTGCCATTGAATGTTTAATATGATGTCACTAGCTTAATTAATTTCCTTGATAATAAAAACAACTAATTATCATAATTTATTATAATACTATTATTCATTATTAATGAATTCTACTTCCGAACGGATGACGAAATTGAATTTTAGATGATACTAGCTTTTGCGCGCGGCTCCGCCCGCGTGGTACCTACATCAATAAAAACTAGCCTACGTCCTTCCCCAAGTTTTAAACTATATCTCTACCAAATTTCATCTAAATCAGTTGAGTGGTTTAGCCGTGAAAAGGTAACAGACAGACAGACAGAGTTACTTTCGAATTTATAATATTAAGTAAGGAAGTAAGGATTAATATATTAAGTGGCGCAGTGGAAACGGTCGCTGGCACAGTACCGAGTGTTGTGGGTTCAAATCCCATTCATGACAAATATTTGTGTGAACCACACACCACAACAATCAGTCTGAGTCTGAATGTCCTTGGATTGTTTAGAACATTTAGATAAGAGACACACATATCTATTATCTAAATGTTCTAAAAAATCCAATTTGAGAATAAACACCACATCTAATTTTATTAACTTACTTGTGTTTTTATTAAACCTAGGCGAACGTTTCTCGATCAGATCGGAGGCGTTCTGGACAAAGGCCAGGTTAAGAGCTCCTTGAACCGACGGGCGTGTATGAGGAATGTGATGAAAGTGAATGAAGCCAGACAAGTGTGTCAGGATCGTAGCAAATGGAAATCCGTAGTCTCTGCCTACCCTTCTAGGAAATAGGCGCGAATCTATGTATGTATGTATTTATTTATTTTATGTATAACTAGCTGAGCCAACAGACTCCAATAAAATTTAACTCCAATCAAATTTTCCGCGCAATTTTCTTAACTTTTCATTTCGTAATAACATTCTTCAAAGTATTGGCAATCCTAACTAATAGGTACTACAAAAGCGAAAATGAGTTTGTTTGTTTGTTACGTTTTCACGTCTAAACCACTGAACCGATCACCCTGAAATTTTGCATATACATTGTCAGATGTACAAAAACGGACATAGGCTACCTTTCATCCCGAAAAAAATTACTGTTCCCGAGGAAAACAACAATAACGTTCTTATGATAATAGATGGCGCCACGTGTCATCGTCACCGAATGCTTTCAATTTTTGAATTATTTTTGGTTTATAAAGAAGTGTTTATGATCAAGGATTCAAGTTTTCACTTCTATCGGCAGTCCCCAAAGACTGTCAGTATTTATTATAAAGAAATAAATTTTTACTGCACGGATGAGGTAGTGGTTTAAGTGGTCGCGTCGCCACTGACATTACGCCGAGTGTTGTGGGTTCGAATCCCATACAGGACAATTATTTTTATGATCCTCAAATAGTTTTTCAAGTCTGGGTATCCTTTGTGTCTGTTATTTGAATGTGTTTTAAGTCCAGGTATTGAAAATAAACCCAGGATTAGCATTGCTTAAAATTCTTAGCAATATTAGAAATTCGAAAGTAACTCCGTCTGCCTGTCTGTTACCTCTTCACAGCTAAACTACTCAACTGATTTAGATGAAATTTGCTACAGGGATAGTTCAAGATCTGGAGATGGCCATGGGCTTGGTACTTTTATTGATATAGGTACCACGTGGGCACTCGCGCGCATAAGCTAGTAAAATATAAATTTAAATATGGTTTAATAAAACAAATTTATTACTTTATATAATATTTATTTAAATATTAGTTATTACTTCATTCTTTTTACATAATTAGAGGCAACCCATTTAGGTATATACTTATCCTGTACATTATTTAGAGGTAGGCAGCTGTGTTTATACATTATATATTATTATCCAAATTGTCAGATTTTAGTCCCGCGTATAACTTGCAATTTCCATACTGCTTTTTTACTGATATCAGAAATCGAACCTGTTGCACTATATTATATACACGTGTGGATGGACTATCACGCAGAGGTCTCGAGTTCGATCCTAAACCGCGCATTTCTGACTTTCCGAAGTTATGTGCGTATTAAATAGTTAATTATCGCTCGCTTTAACGGTGAAGGAAAACATCGTGAGGAAACCTGCATGTCTGAGAGTTCTACATAATGTTCTCCAATTATGTTAGGTCTCCTGCCAACTAGGCCAGCGTGGTGAACTATGGCCTAACACTTCTCACACTGAGCAGAGGCCTGTGCCCAGCAGTGGTACACTTTAATACAGGGCTGATATTAATAAATATTTTTTCTTTATACAACTAAGGTGGCAAACAAGCATACGGCCACCTGATGGTAAGTGGTCACCGTAGCCTATGGACGCCTGCAACACCAGGGGCATCACTTGCGCGTTGCCCACCCTTTAGGAAAGGACGTGGGAAGGAGAAGGAGCGGGATAAGGGAAAGCTCTCTCACTCACCGAACGAAACACAACAGTAGGACTACTGGTATTTCACGTCGATATTCTGTGAGAGGGTAGTCCTTCCCGGTCGAGCCGACCCATTCATGCTGACATCAGCGAGGCTCTACTACTCATAAACTATATTAATTTACACGTCTGCCTACCTCGTCGTTATATAAGCGAGTCTATGTATAAATACAAGGATAACATTACATAGATTCACGCCTGTTTCCCAGAGGGGTAGGCAGAGCCTACGGATTTCCATTTGCTACGATCCTAACACACTTCTCTGGCTTCATTCACTTTCATCACATTCCTCATACACGCCCGTCGTTTCAAGGAGCTCTTAAATTGGCCTTTGTCCAGAACGCCTCCGATCTGGTCGAGAAACGTTCGCCTAGGTTTTCCTCTTGCGACTGTTCCATTCACACTAGCCTTATAAACTTTCTTAGTCAGTCTTTCCTCGTCCATTCTTTCTACATGTCCAAACCAGCTTAACATACCCTTTTCTATTCTTGTAACTATATCGACTTTCATGCTGAATCTCTCTCTAATCACACTATTTCTTATTTTATCTTTCAGAGTCACACCACATATGCTTCTCAACGCTCTCATTTCTACAGCATTTATTCTGCTCTCATGCTTCTTTTGCCATACCCAACTTTCACTTCCAAACAAGGATAACAGTAGACAAAATATATATAAAACTTTATTTACAAGGCTGTCAGTCAACATATTTTACAAAATATTAAGTACCTTTTAAGGATGAAAGAAATTTAGTTTTGCTGTCGTAAGAAACGCTTTGTAAACTTTTTACAGCAATTAAAGTGGCTGATCGATGTCTTGCGTGACCAGAAGACTGGTATTTTCTTTACTTATAGATTGTATTCCATGTAGGGTACCAGTTTGAAACGCATTAATAATACACTACGAAGCGAAGGTGTGCATACATGAAAAAATCTATCTATATGTCGGAGCGTCAAGAAAAAAATCAACGGGTTGCACTCCGGGAGTGCCGATAGAAGTGTAAACTTGAATATTAACGTTGTGCATTTTTGATATTTTGGAATGGTTAGGGAATAATTTTGCACGAATTGCTTTAATTATCAGTATAAAAGTACTATCATTTATGTGGTAAAATACAATATTCATTTATTGCGCTATCGTACACAAACATGACAATTCTCCCTCCGTCTTACGAATTTTCGATCAGGTCACGTGTCCTGACGCGAGTTTAACATTTTTTACCCATCACAAAAAAGTGTACAACGCCGCTAAAGAAGTTTTCACTTCAATAATCATTGGATTACAATTTATTTCTGTAATTGGAGTTGAATAAAGTGCCATCTATTGGTTTGTTTCGGAACGTCAAGCGTAAGCTTGAGTGAGGTCGTCATAGAGCCAATGTGTCAGTTGAAGTGACAGTTATAACTGTCAGTGTCATATTGACGTTATATAAGCGCCGGAGAGTCGTGCGCGGACACATTTGGGTGACGAACTCGCTGCGTTGCGGATCGAATCAAAGATGGTCACAGTCAACCTTTATTTTGTTTCTCTTATATTTGCCTATCAATGGTATACGTGCGAGGTGTAATACCGCGCCTGTATTTTGTTGCTTCATCATGTAAAGGGGCGAGTCAGCCGTCCTACTCTCCGACATATATATAAAATCACGGTGTTTGTGCTTGCACATCTCCGAAACGGCTCGACCGCATTTTATGAAATTGTTTATGTGTATTTGGTGTATGGCTCATCTTGGCACAGCCACCATTGCAAACTGGAAATCTATTTACCTAGGGAATTAGTCGTTAATTAGTCGAATTTGGTCGTAAAATATCAGAATTGGTCGGTACACCGTTTTTGTGGTTCCCGAGATATTGAGGTGGCTGTGCCAAGATGAGCGCTCATCTTGGCACAGCCACCAATACCCCCTTATATCTTTTAAACGGGGGCTTGTAGAAAGCTGATATTTTGTGATCAATGTCAACTAATTATCCATTAATCATTGGTATAGTTAGATCTTCGTTCGGTGCTGTGGTTTTGGAAATACAAGCTGTCTGTGCCAGGATGAGCGCTCACTTTGGCACAGCCACGATACCCTCTTGTATCTTTTAAACGGCGGACCGACCAATTCTGGTATTGTACGACCAAATTCGACTAATTCACTACGTAAATAGACTTCCAGTTTGCGATGGTAGCTGTGCCAAGATGAGCCATACGTATTTGGTAGATATGAGAATAGGCCGTAAAGTATATTTCATACAGCTAGCTGATTAGGGTGTCCATAGCGAATGAATTTATATGACAGATCAACGTTTGCTGGGTCAGCTAGTATATATTATACTACACGTTCCCGCGGTTTCACCTGCGTTTATCGTTACTGCGCCACCCCTGTGAGTCGTAGCGTGATGTTATATAGCCTATAGCCTTCCTCAATAAATAGGCTATCCAACATTAAAAGATTAGCGCGTTCAAACAAACAAACTCTTCAGCTTTATAATATTAGTATAGATGAAGCATATAGCAAGAGATATTAGCTAATAAAAATATCGATAGAAATTTTGAAACGGTACACTACACATATATGCAATTATATAACTGCCAGTGAAAGTCACGTCGAAATTGGTCCAGCCGTTTCAGATATTAGCCGGAACAAACAGGTACACGACAGATAAAAATAAAACAAAAATTGACTGTCTGTCTGTGTCTGTGTTATTTGATATAAGTACCGTTTATACTTTCATATGCATTTAGTAAAAAGCTGTTATTTTAACATTACAAACAGACACTTAAATTTTATTTATTTGTATAGATTTTAACAGTCTTTAAAATCTCTGATTATAAATGCGCTAGTGCATTTAAATACGGTCACCTTACTGTATAATGTGTGAGCTCACTTATCTTAGTGTGTTGTATACTATCGTTCTCTACCATGTAAGTGTAATGAGTGAGCTCACTTTTCTTAGTACGGACAGATTCATGCAATTAAGTATGGTGAGGACAAGTTTATGATTTCAATCTCTATTCTTTCCATCGTGTTAATGTAATATGTGAGCTCACTCATCTTAGTGCGGACACTTTCGTGCGATTAAATACTGTTAGGGCACATTTATGATTTCAATCTTGTCTTTCTATCATGTTATTAAATGTGTGAGTTCACTTATATACAACTTAAGTACAGTGAGGGTACATTTATGATTTCAATCTTTAGTCTTTCCATCGTCTTAATGTAATATGTGAGTTCACTCATCTTAGTGCGGACACTTTCATGCAATATAAGTACATCCATGATTTAAATACTACCCGACCGGTACATAAGTCGGTATCATTCGGGTATTTTTTTATTTTTTGCCCGGTTTCGGTAAGGTGCGGGTAGTTTTAAATGAACTGTTCGAACATGAAGCTTCATAGAATTGGATTGTGAGAAAGACTTTGAGCAGTGCGCACATTGGTATGGCTTTTCCCCTGTGTGTACCTGTAAAAGAAAATATTATTATATATGTATAGAAACTAGATGTTCTCGCGGTTTCACCCGCGTTTATCGTTACTGCGCCGCCTCCGTGGGTCGTACCGTGATGTTATATAGCCTATAGCCTTCCTCGATAAATAGGCTATCCAACACAAAAAGAATTTTCATATCGAACCAGTAGTTCCTGAGATTAACGCGTACAAACAAACAAACTCTTCAGCTTTATAATATTAGTATAGATTATTTTATTACTAGATTGTCCAATAAATTACTGCCCTCTGTAACAGTAGTTTATCTGGATAAAAGGTACCCTGTGTCCTTTTCTGTACTCCTGACAACGTATATGTGGTATTTCATGATGATCGGTCAAGTAATTAAGGTGTGGAAGCGTAACAAACAAACTTACATTCGCATCCTAACTAATATTATAAAAGCGAAAATGAGTTTGTTTGTTACCATTTCATGCCTAAACCACTGAACTGATCATCCTGCAATTTTGCATATACGTTGTCAGGTGTACAGAAACCGACATAGGCTACCTTTGATCCCAAAAAAAATTAATGTTCCCGAGGAAAACAACAATAACGTTCTTATGATAATAGATGGCGCCACGTGTCTTTCGAATCATGATTGAATTATATTATTACAAGCAGAGAATAATCAGAATTGATTGTCACATTCTAAATTAACGCGAGCGAAGCCGCGGCTGCTTAGCCAAAATTTTAGTTATTCACTATCGAAAGCAAATAAATTTTCCGTGGACCCCCGCTTACGAATTGTGAACTCCCATTTTTTTGTCACGCCAGCGTAGACCCCAGTCGAGTCTTCCGTGGACCCCTGGGGGTCCACCTGGACCACGTTGGGAACTAAGGATTTAAATAGTTGGCAGCCCACAACTGTGCCTTTCTCCAGAAATTTTCTGCCTCGCACAAAAATACTGTGAAATGAGCTCTCGCCTGCGGTATTTCCGGACCAATACGACCTTCAACTCTTCAAGAAAAGATACTCCATTTTAAAAGGCCGGCATCGCACTTGTGACTCCTCTGGTGTTGCGAATGTCCATGAGTGGCGGTAAGCGCTTACCATCAGGTGATACTTCTGATCGTTTGCCCCCTCATCATAGAGCAGCGATAGCTCAGTGGGGAGACCAACAAAATGCAATGCAGAGGGTCTAGGGTTCGAACCCACGTCGCGCACCTCTGATTTTCGGAAGTTATATGGTTTTTCGAAATTATGTGCGTATTGATTGACTTTAAGCCGTTGGTCCCGGCTGCCATGAACATCTATGGTAGTCGTTATTGGGAGAGTGTCGACACAAAAGATCCCACTGGGTCGAAGTGTCGCCGGTCTGCACTGACTGACCCCCACATAAGATAAGATTGCCCCCTAATCAATAAAACATAATTTAAAAAACCTCCCAAGGACATAGAGACTACATACAGTATGTATCTACTAATATTATAAACTTCGGCTTTGCTTGTTTGTTACGCTTTCACACCTTAACTACTCGACAGATCATCATGAAGAAAAGGACATAGGGTACCTTTTATCCAGAAAATAAGTATTGTTCCCAAAAGGATACAAATTTATAAGTAAGTAATCATTTATTCGTCGGAATATGGGTACACATTGATCTTAATATTTAACATAGTTTCGAACCATATTCTACCATTATCTGGCATACAAATATTGATATATGGTTAATTTACAAAAAAATATTCATTTAATTATATCAAAGCATATCACAAATTATTGTCTTCTAAGAATTCTTTAACACTATAAAAACATTTATTCAATAAAAATACATATAATTTTCTCTTAAAATATTAAAACTGTCAATTTCTTTGAAACTACTTGACAGCTTATTATAGATATGTATCGCCATACAGTATACATTATTATAGAATACATTTACTCTCTGCTTGGGTATGAGTAGTTTGTGAGTGTGTCTCCCTGGTCTTGTGACGGCATCATTGTGTTTACAAAACAAGTGTGGATGTTTGCGTACAAAATTGCAAATTTCAAAGATATACAAAATAAACGCGAGCGAAACCGCGGGTACAAACTAGCTTATTATATTCTAAAGTCCAGTGGCGTGACTATTAGATTGCTACGCAGATGGCTCCTGTTCGATCCCAGGGCGCGCATCTCTGACTTTTCGAAGTTACGTACGTATTAAATAGTTAATTATCGCTCGCTTTAACGGTGAAGGAAAACATCGTGAGGAAACCTGCATGTCTGACAGTTCTTCATAATGTTCTCGAAGATATGTGAAGTCTGCCCGCACTGGACCAGCGTGGTGGACTATGGCCTAACTCTTTTCAGACTGAGAAGAGGCCCGTGCCCAGCAGTGGGACAGTTTAATACAGGGCTGATATTATAAACTAGCTTTTCCCCGCGGCTTCGCTCGCGTTAATTTAGAATTTGAATTCGGGTTGTATTCTGCTTGTAATAATATAATTCAATCATGATTCGAAAGACACGTGGCGCCATCTATTATTATAAGAACGTTCTTATTGTTTTCCTCGAGAACAGTAATTTTTTTCGGGATGAAAGGTAGCCTATGTCCGTTTCTGTACACCTGTCAACGTATATGCAAAATTTCAGGATGATCAGTTCAGTGGTTTAGGCGTGAAAAGGTAACAAACAAACAAACAAACTCATTTTCGCTTTTATAATATTAGTTAGGATTAGGATGATAGCTACTTACTCTGTCATGCCTGTTCAAGGCTGCTTTGTGTTTGAAGGCCTTTGGACAGTGCGAGCATTTGAAAGGTGATTCACCGGTGTGGGTTCGTATGTGGATCTGTCAACAAAATTAAAGACAAAAATCTTTATATATTAACACGTTCAGCGCCACGTGTATATATCCTAGTGCAACTCTCACAGGCCAGTGAATATCTGGACACCTTGAGTAGTCAACTTCAGAGGCCAGTATATCATTGAAGATACACCGCGCCGAACATTTTGTACTCCAGATACACCAAACGATTTATAATAATAATAATATAATAATAATAATTGTTTATTTGTTCTCTCACACAGTACATAATATTTGACATCAGAAACAAACAGTCCATACAAGAAAACAGCGAATGTATAGTCTTTGTGGGAGATTGGTCTCTGTACTAGGAGGTCCTGTATTTGTGAGGGCCAGGGCTACAAAGTCATATACAAAATGTTCGGCGCGGTGTATATTCAATGATACACTGGCCTCTGAAGTTGACTACTCAAGTTATATAACCAGATATACACAGGCCTGTGAGAGTTGCACTAGGGTTATAATGACATATACACGTGGCGCTGAACATGTTAATAATAATATATTTATTTATTCAGACAGAGTCCATAATGTTAGTAACAATTTTTCTTACGCTATGTTAGTACATAATTATTTAAAACAGATTAAGAAACTACCTACTTAACCAAGACTCGAATGAACCCCTTCATTATGTCGGAGTCATACTTTTCAGAAATGACCTTCAGTATGCCATTAGTGCTACTCCTCACTCTTGTAAGTAAGGAAGCCACCCGTTTGCGGACTATAGCATGGAAGGCAACGACTCTTGTTTCTGCAAACATTATCGAGGCGCTACAAAAGCGGAGCAGCCCTAATAGCACCCTAAAGCCATTATTATATTGGACGCGGAAGGCACTGAGAGACCTCTGAGTATAATTGACCCACAGAAGAACGTGAAGCAAAAACTTTGTACCCTTTCTACGAAAATTGCGCGGACGGAGGAGTATGAAATTTGGCACAGTTAAAGTTTACATGGAGAAGGAGGGGCGAATACTAATTTTGTTATAAAATATGCATTAGAAATACATTAAATTAATGAAAAAACACTACACGCACATATCCATATATTTGACACACCGTAATCATCTAGCGGTATGAAATAATATACTTTACGAACTATTCGCATACCTACCAAATATACATACAAAGAAAATTGGGGCAGTCTTTGGAGACTGCCGATAGAAGTGAAAACTTTAATCCTTGATCATAAACACTTCTTTATAAACAAAAAGAAATGGGTCGGATGCTAGTTTCTGATACTCACTTAGAGGTTATTAAAGGGTGTCAAAATTTCGTTATTTTTTGCGTAGGGCCATTGATGTATAATAACCCTAGATACACAATCAGCGTCAAAAAACGTCCTCACCAAATGAGCACCCACTTGAACATTTGAGTGCTCATTTAATTTAGTACCGTTCGATCGCTCCGAGAGTAAACATGTCGCAGAGCTCGTTTAAAACTTGTAAAATCACGCTTCCAGGACACTAAAAAAGGACGGTGTTTCATATTTTCGGTAACTAATAATGTTATTATTATAATTATATTATAATACTGATTACTGCGTCAAGGAATCAACGTAAAATATTTTTTTTCTGTTTACTTCGTAACAAAGAGCGACCATATAACACGGCTCATTTAAATGAACACTTACTAAACGCATTAATCATACTATTGTATTTCTACTTGATTAGTCCGGGTTATACGTTGACTCTGTTCTAATATTAATAGAGACGCTGTTACTTTTTTTAAATAAATATGTTTTATTTGATTTAAAATGATAATGCGATTGTATATATTATTAATTACTAGACTTGTTTTATTACAAACCATAATAGTAACCGCTTAATATTTTTTTGAAATGATCTTTACGGTATCCTTATAGTGGGATATTTATAAAATGTATCTACATACTTATGTTGGATTTCAGCTTTCTTTGAAATCCCGTGCGATGTGCAAAATGGATATCGTTCATAGCACAGCAACGATCACAAGCAAGCACAGCAACAACAACACTTATCATAATTTTTGGGAGTCAGCTTATATTCTTCAAAGTGCCATATTAACAAACAACAATCATGTAAATAATACTATTAAATCTATTATCGAGATATATATCAAGATAAGATTGCATTATAATATAACAAAGAAAGATACGAAAAAAATTAAAATCCGTCAAAAAGAAAATTATACAATAAACTCAATTTATTTCAAGGAAATTAAAAATCTTATTATGTCGTATCTTTTCAAGTTTGAAATCTTAATTGTCTCTCTCGTTTTATCGTTTTATGTTACTTTAATTTGTATGTACAATCACTCGCGTAATGTTCAAACACGTATAATTTCAAAGTCGGGGAACCAAATATATGAACAGCAATGAAACATACTCGTAATATAATTTACGTGCGTATTATGTGTGTGCGTATAATGTAAATATGTGTTTAAAACACACATTCACGTGCATTTTATAAACTCTACATAATTACGTCAGAATATTAACTTACATTATTTTTTTTTTATTATAGTTGTGTTGAAGAAAGAACAAATTAATATTGCACAGAATATTGCACAGAATTTGTAAAAACAGTATTCGACTCCATTCATTCGTGCAAACTCTGCTCGTAAAATTGTATTACCTTTTTTAGATAGCCTTGTATATTCAACTTAAAATTAAGGCGGTAAGGTTTAATTTGCATTAATGAAACTTTATATAGTTAATATAACTACCTATAAGCAACTGAGGACAGTTTTAAGTGTAAGTTTTGTATGGGATTGTGTATCTAGGGTTTTTATATATCAATGCGTAGGGCGCACCATTCCTGAGATGTTGTTAATATTCTAAAAAAAAATAATAACATACCTTGGACTTAGAATTGACAGTAATTTAATATGGCAGAAACAAATAGATCATATTAAAAATAAACTTCCGGCACTAACTGGCTCTCTCTGTAGTATATCTCACTGCTTACCCAAAAAAATGCGCAATACAATCTATAATTCTCTAGTCAAACTACATTTGCTTTATCTTATAGAAGTTTGGGGTAATGCTGCTAAAACTAAAATACAAGAACTGCAAAGAATACGAAATAAAATTACAAAATTACTCTTCCGATATCCGCATCTAATACCAACTGTTACATTTTTTAAGGAAACGAAGCTAATGAGCATCAAACAACTTTATATATATAATATTTGCATCACAATAAAAAAAATTATCGACAAAAGCATCCATACTAATCTGTCTTTCGTAAAGAAATCTCAAGTTTGCAAACGGAGTCTTCGTCGACCTAGCTTACTTGTATTACCAAAAGTACGAACTAATTATGCAAAAAGTAATATTACATTTGAGGGTGCACAGCTATTCAACAAACTACCATAGGACATAAAAAATGTAAACTCACTTAGTAGTTTTAAGTGACAACTGTCTCAGTATGTATTTGAGCACTTTTCGCCATGAGTTACGGCATAGCTTGTAACGAGTGGTGGGTGACCAACTGCATGTAATTTAATTACTTTTAACCAAACCAATTAAACTACTAAGGGAGTGTTCGGCGCCAATTTTGTTTGTATTTTACTTAATGACGTCTTGTTATTTTCATGTAAGTGACATATTGTATGTCTTTTTGAAAATAAATTCTTTAACCTCAAATAAAACGTGGAAGTGTGACGATGACGCGAGTTCTATGATTTTTGTTCACCCAAGAAGTGCTCAAAGCGCCTAAAGAAGTGTTCACTTCAAAAATCATATAATCGGTCGAGCCGTCTCGGAGGGGTGCGACCAGAAACACAGTGACACGAGATTTTTATATAGGTATATAGATATACAGTATATAGTATTTCATCATTTATATTAATATAATTTTCTTTGTTAGCATACTAGCTGACGTGCGCAACTTCGCCTGCTTTACATAAGAGAATTTTCCTCGTTATTGCAACATTTTTCGTTGATGCTCCGCTCCTATTGGTAGTAGCGTGAAGTTATATAGCCTATAGCCTTCCTCGATAAATAGGCTACCCAACACTAAAATATTATCCTGAGATTAGCGCGTTCAAACAAACAAACTCTTCAGCTTTATAATATTGGTATAGATGTACCTGTAGTCTTTGAAACACGCTGAAACTCTTGGGACACTCCGTACATTGGTACGGCTTCTCACCAGTATGTGTCCTTTGGTGGTACACCAGGTTTGCATTCGACTGTGAATAAAAAATAAGTTATAAATAATTTTGAAGAACATTCATGATGACAGCTCCGCCCCCGTGGCTTGTAGCGTGATGTTATATAGCTAGGGATATTGGGTTTTAATTCTTTGGAGGCTAGAAGAGGACTAACACAGCTCACTATGGCCTGTAAAATCCTTCGAGGGCGAGTCCAATGTCTGAAACTTCATAACTTGCTATGTAGGTTGTATGTGCCTGACCGATATCTTGCCTTCCGTCTAAGCTGTCGACATAAATTATTTGCTCGACCGGCCTGTCGTACAGTTGCCAGGGCACAGTCCCCAGTTTGTCGCTCTCTGGAGGCGCTCAACGCTCTCTTGGGTGCTAGCCCTGAGTGCGATTTGTTTGCGGATGAATGGAAGAAGATTTTGAGAGAATGTCTGATTTTCTGCGAGAAGAGGTATGACAGGATATCTTCTGTTCCTTATTAGTGGATAGTAACTTTAAGAGTATATATGTTAATTGTTTTTTAACGATATTGTGTTAAATTTTGTTTCTTTTTATTTGTTATATTTTATTTGTCTGTATGTTTAAATTATGTTAGATTTAAGTTTTTAGATTGTATTTAGATATTCTATGTTAATTAATGTAACTGACTTTGTCGTTTTAATTAACGATAAATAAATAAATAAATAAAATAAATAGCCTATAACCTTTTTCAAGCGATGGGCTATCAAATACGAAACGAAATCGACGACTCGATGGCGTAGTGGTTAGTGTAACCGACTGCTACGCCTGAGGTCGCGGGTTCGATTCCCGCACAAGTCAAACATTTGTGTGCATGGACATGGATGTTTGTCTTGGTCTGGGTGTTTCTATGTATAATATGTATGTGTTTACAAAAAAAAAGTATAGGGATTAAATATAATGACTACCAAAAATACTAATTGCACACCAAAATATGCTTACCAAAATATATCATAACGAGCACCTTATAGGCAGTGGTCCGACCGCCGACGATGCACGAGAAACGCGTAGAACTAGAAACGAGCTGACGATCAGCGGGAAGCGAGTGTGTAGTTTCGATAGTTTTGTCGCCGGGCTATAAGCGAGTGTGCAAGTGCGACGAGCGATTACTCGCGCCACTCGCCCGCGGTCGCTCAGTCCTGTGCAAACCTGCGCGCGCGACGAGCGAGCATCGCTGAACGAGTATCGCTGAGCGAGTTTATTTTTGAAACCTCTCGTCGCTCAGCGACAAAACTAGTAAAGCGAGTCGTCGCCGGCAGTGTGAACAGTCAGAGAGCAACTTTTAATATATGCATCTCTTTCGTTTACACGGAATGTATATTAATTGTGCGTTTCTTGAGAGAGAAAATCGCCGATAGTTCGTCGTTTTCTCGCCAGCGGTCGGACCACTGAAATACGCCTCAAATCACTGCATTCCGTCTCGGAAGGGTTAGGTTCCTTCTTAAACCCGCCCAAATATGGGAGTCTTGCGAAACGGGGCTCCGTCGACTTAGTTTGATCTCTTTAAATATATTTTCGTGTGCTATTAGTATTTTTGGTATGCATATTTTGCTGTGCAGTTAAATACTAGCCAAAAGTATATATGTACGTTTATCGATTGTCTAGTACCCATAGTACAAGCTCTGCTTAGTTTGGGCTAGATATGTTGTGTGTATGTGATAGAATATTATTATTAATATTAAATCACATCTCATATAAGAGAAAGAATATAAAATTAAATTGTTTTGTTAATAAAAATTTAACGTGGCCAGTGGTCATGAGATTCTTGGCTACTTATTCTCATGAAAGCTCTATTCTTCGAACAGGTTCCTTTCAATGTTAAATTTTTATTTCCTTTTATTTATTTTCATTAATATATCATTTAATTGACGTGTCCAAGAATCCTACCCCTCTGGGAAACAGGCGTGAATCTATGTATGTATGTGTGTCCAAGAATCGTTTATACATTTTAAAAAAATAAAAAATTTTGTCTTTGACTGAAAATATATTTATTTTTTATATGAGACTGGTAGTTAGGTATAGAAATTGGAGCGTTCAAACAAAAAAAAAAAATAGGCTCTTCAGTTTTATTATATTAATATAGGAAGATTGCGTGCCTCAGAGAGCACTTTAAGCCGTCAGTCCCGGCTGCCATGAACTATGGCAGTCGTTATGGGAAGTCAGTGCTCTCTAATATCCTGACACTGGTCTAGCCTTAGGGTATCGTTAGCCTTCGGGTTGCGGAAGTCAGATGGCAGTCGCTCCGTGTAAAAACTGATATCCAGTCAAATCCGGTTCGACTAGAAACCCGACCCTAAGTGATTTGGGAATAATAACGGCTAGGGAGAAGAAGAGAATATAGAAAGATTTTAGTTCTAAATACAGATAATTACACGCTAAGTGATTGGGTCCCATTGGCACCATAAAATTAACATAAAATATGACATATTTTATGTTCATTTTATGGTCACACATGGTCACACGACCTTAGAATATGAGTGGTCATATCTTACAAGCTAAGTTATAGGGCCCGGAACCCTTAAAAGCCACTTATTTTTATAGTCACACATGGTCAAATGACCTTAGAATACTAGTCATATCGTACACGCTAACTTGGGCACCGTTGGCACGGAACCGTGAAAAGCCACAAATTTTATGGTCTCACATGGGCACACGACCTTTAAATATTCATTATAGGTCATGTGACCATGTGTCTAGTGAGTGGTCATATCATATCTTACACGCTAAGTAACTTGAGTAGTGGAGCCTCACTGATTTCAGCATGAATGGGCCGGCTCGACCGGGGAAGGACTACCCTCTCACAGAATATCGACGTGGAATACCAGTAGTCCTACTGTTGTGTTTCGTTCGGTGAGTGAGAGTACCGGAGGCCCAATCACCCCCTTTCCCCCAACCCGCTCCCTTTCCTTCCCACGTCCTTTCCCAAAGGGTCGGCAACGCGCAAGTGATGCCTCTGGTGTCGCAGGCGTCCATAGGCTACGGTGACCACTTACCATCAGGTGAGCCGTATGCTTGTTTGCCACCTTAGGTGTATAAAAGCTCTAAACAGCCGCATATTTTTATGATCACCCATGGTCACGTGACCATAAAATATGATTACTTGTTAGTTAAATACAGTAAATAGTTACTCACAATACATTTCTTGCCGCATATCTCACAGACGGCAGGCGGGCGACGCCGGGCGACCATGCGCTTGTGTTTCGGTTTGACTCCAAGATGGTGGACTCGGTGACAGTGTGCCGCGAAGGAACGCTCGTTCGAGAACACTCGGTTACACTGATAACAAACAACATTAATGTAGTTACTAGTGATGTGTTTATCGATTGTCATTCGAATTATTCGGTCGAAAGAATCGAAATATACGAAATCAAGATCACGAATAAACTGAACGTTATTCGAGAGATTGTTTTTTGATGATTGATTGTTGACATTAATTAATATACGAGGGTATAAAATAAAATATGTTATAACTTTTTTATTCAAATTATAATATCGAATTTATCAAGATCTCTGCGGCACAGAAATTTTTAGTAGTGTGAGAATTGTACATACATACTACATAGATTCACGCCTGTTTCCCAGAGGGGTAGGCAGAGACTACGGATTTCCATTTGCTACGATCCTGACACACTTCTCTGGCTTCATTCACTTTCATCACATTCCTCATACACGCTCGTCGGTTTAAGGTGCTCTTAACCTGGCCTTTGTCCAGAACGTCTCCGATCTGATCAAGAAACGTTCGCCTAGGTCTTCCCCTTGCGGCTGTTCTATTCACACTAGCCTTATAAACTTTCTTCGTCAGTCTTTTCTCGTCCATTCTTTCTGCATACCCAAACCAGCTTAACATACCCTTTTCTATCCTTGTCACTATATCCACTTTCATGCCGCATCTCTCTCTAATCACACTATTTCTTATTCTATCTTTCAGAGTCACACCACATAGGCTTCTCAACGCTCTCATTTCTACAGCATTTACTCTGCTCTCATGCTTCTTTTGCCATACCCAACTTTCACTTCCATACATAAGTGTGGGCACTAATAGTCCTCTATGAACAGCCAAATGTGCCTTTTCGGATATATTTCGACTGTTCACAAAAGCGCGTAGAGCGCCATTCACTTTATTGCCAGCAATCGTTCAGAAGAATTGTATTTAATAAAAAGAATACTCTAATATTCCATTCGATCGTGTCGGTGACGTCATATCGTGCTATGACTGTTAGGGAACAGAGAGTGCACTTGTTGCGCACATACTTGAGCACTATCATATCTCCTGTGCAGATGGCCAGTCTCATTTAAGATTGGGATTTCTGGAGAGCATTACCATAATATATCGCACTCTCAATATAAAAAAATGCTATTACTCTATTGAAGAATTGTGAGCGACATAGAAAACTTTTTGTCTCATGCAAGATTTCGTTTTTGAATTCATTAGTTAAATAATTACATTATTTTTAGTTTATTTATTGACATTTTGTTTTTTTAATTCTTTTGTTTTATTGATATTTGACATTATATGGATTCATTGATAACTTTTCTTGCTGTTTGACATTTGATTGCTTTTTATTTTTTACTTATTATTATTAAATTGACATCATCATTATGTCATTAATGTTTATTGTATGTATCCACTTAATTATTTGAATTTATATTATTGAAATTGTTATTTGCATTATGATTATTAATATTTTTGTAATTATTTATAAATTGTAAAAAACATTCGCATACAATGTAAAAATTGTTCTCTGAATAAATAAATGAAATGAAAAAACAGACTTAACTTGAAATTTTAAAGTTAGGCAATTTGAACTCTAATAGTATGTAGAGTACAAATTGCCTAATATCCATATTTTGAGTTACGTTGCTCTTTTATCAAGAATGCGATATATAGGTACATAGGTCTCGAGTTCGAACCCAAGGCGTGCATCTCTGACTTTTCGAAGTTATATGCGTATTAAATATTTAATTATCGAGCAAGCAAAGCAAGTTTAACGGTGAAGGAAAACATCGTGAGGAAACCTGCATGTCTGAGAGTTCTCCATAATGTTCTCGAAGATATGTGAAGTCTGCCAACCCGCACTAGGCCAGCGTAGTGGACTATGTCTTAACCCTTCTCACCTTCGATCAAATATACCATAGATGCACATTCTCATACAAAAACCGCGTCAATATGTGGCGCTGACCAGTACTACTTACTTATAAGTGTCTGCATTTATTATGCAATCCAGGAAATAAACCGGAATAACCATTGAACGCCCACTGAGAAACATTTTGTAATAGTTTAGTTAAAACGCGTCAATGTAAAGCGTCCTAAGTGTGTTACTCGCGATACGCAAGCGTACTAAGTATATGGTACGGTCTCCAACGTAGTAGTGGTGTCGATTCGCTCTCGCTTACGGGCAGCGCACGCAAGAGTGAGTGGGACAGGTGCATAATATAGCGCATACGACTGATTTATGCACAGTTTTGTTGGGGCCGTTTTTCGAGCGACGATCGTGCATCTATGGTATATTTGATCGATGCTTCTCACACTGAGTAGAGGCCCGTGCCCAGCAGTGGGACAGTTTAATACAGGGCTGATATTATTATATTATATTATATTTACCTCTTCACATCTGACAGTATCCAGATGGGTTTTCAAGTGTTCCTGTAGGAGTTCAGGCGTTGAGAAGTTCTCACCACATTTCGAACAGGGACTGTAAATAAAAAATAAATAATTAAACACTTTTTTGGACACAATGAAAAGCAAGGCAAACAAGTATACGACGGCCACCTGATGGTAAGTGGTCACCGTAACCTATGGACGCCTGCAACAACAACGCATTGCCGAGCCATTAGGAAAGGAAGTGGGAAGGAGAAGGAGCGGGAAGGGGAAAGAGGGTGATTGGGCCTCCGGCACTCTCACTCACCGAACGAAACACAACAGTAGGACTACTGGTATTGCACGTCGATATTCTGTGAGAGGGTAGTCCTTCCCGGTCGAGCCGGCACATTCATGCTGACATCAGCGAGGCTCTACTACTCTTAATCTGTCAAGTCTTAGAATACCAAACATAATTCAAAATCAATCGTGTCAGGCCACCAGTGTGCTGCTGCAAGTCAATATACGTTAAACCACTATGCCATCCGTGAAATACGAGTGGCCGAAGAGGTTATTTAAAACAGTTTTCGTGAGTTTCTTGCAGGTATCTTCTCATAGGCACAACCTTTTGCCTGAACATAGTACCTAACGGAAAAATAAATTCAGTAAACTCACTATCCCATAAATCTGAAATTCATAAGTCTCTTCTTCGCTTTGCGAGCTAAATTAATAAAAGATTTTTGACTATAATAATATTGTTACACCCAGTGCCATCTCTCGGCATAGTAGGGAAGACTCAACAGTTCCCTCTAATAATTTATTACAGCGCCATCTATTGACGTCTTACGGAACTACGAAGTAGGTACGCGAATAGTACAGATAACACTGGAATGTTCTCGAATCTTCGTACTGTTTACATACCGGGTATTGCGTTTCTAGAAATCTCCAGAAACGCTTTAACCGCTATAAAAGGGGCAAGGCCAGCGCTCGCCGAGTCAGTTTACAATCGTAAACGGTCAAGTATTCATCGAAGCAAACGAAAGCGAAAATACTACGGAGTTTGAAGCGAAAATATTGTTTGTTGTGTTTTAAATGTAATTGTGTGCTAGAATAAATCGTGTTTCAGTCGGTAATATTGTTTACATTCTTATCCGGCGAACCCAGCATATAATATCAGTTCTGTATGTAAACTGTCCCACTGCTGGGCACGGGCCTCTTCTCAGTGTGAGAAGGGTTAGGCCATAGTCCACCACGCTAGCCCTGTGTGAATTAACAGACTCCACATATTTTCGAGAACATTATGTAGAACTCTCAGACATGCAGGTTTCCTCACGATGTTTTCCTTCACCGTTAAAGCGAGCGATAAATAACTAGACTTTGACCGTGGGAGAGCCACGCTTCGGCACGAATGGGCCGGCTCGACCGGAGTGTTACCACAGCCTGTCAGAAATCCGGCGTGAAATATCGCTGGCGTTGTGTTTCGTCGAGTGAGTGAGGGTACCGGAGGCCCATCCGTACCCTCTTTCCTGAGGGGGAGGGGAGCCAATTTAAAAGGCTGGCAACGCACTTGTGACTTCTCTGGTGTTGTGGGTGTCCATGTGCGGCGGTAATCGCTTACCATCAGGCGATCCGTATGCTCGCTTGCAACCGATACAATAAAAATAAAAAATTTAATACGCACATAACTTTGAAAAGTCAGTGGTACGCTTGGGATCGAACTCGAGACCTCAGCGTTGATATATTTTCTACTCTGCTTGGGTCTATACATTATTTATTATATATTTATTTATTTCACCATATTACCAACTACCTTTACAGGTAACTCTCCTAATACAATAGTGGTGTAGTCATTAAAAGAAAATATAGAAAACAAAATAAACTTAGAGAAAAAATATTAAATACAATAAAAACCCAAAATTAAATAAATTAATAACATTCACAACAAAATTAAAATTTTTCATAGCCATCAATACCAATCTTAACAAATAATAATAAACTATCATTAGGTATAGTTAGTTAGTTAGTTGGACGTGTGTTATCCGCACTTAGCCCCACAATTGGGCCATTGTGCGTAAGTAACCGACGCGAAATGTTCGGCTACTCATACCACCCCAGCTCCATCCAGAAAGACAATAGGGGACCGATGTTGCGCAGTACCTCCTTCATCGTTCCTGGACTGTTTAGGAATTTCGCCCGTTGGTTGCTCACGCTTTTACAATGTATGAGCACGTGAGCCGGTATCTCCTTGGTCTCCATGCAGCAACTACATATCATTAGGTATCATCATCATCATCATCTTGTCAGCCAAAAGACGTCCACTGCTGTACATAGGCCTTCCTCAAGGTTTTCTACACAGACCGGTCTTGGGCCACCCGCATCCAACCGCTTCCCGCGACCTTTACCAGGTCGTCAGTCCACCTTGTGGGAGGCCTACCCCTGCTGCGTGTTCCGGAGCGTGGCCGCCACTCTAGAACCTTTTTGCGGCCATCGGTTCTGCGTATACGAGGTATATGAGGTAATAAACAATATACACGTTGCGAGCTCACTCTTTGACGCACCAAATACATCCAATCTCTCGTGTACATTATTTACAGTATTCATAGCACGCGTTAAGGGGGCTTTACCCAGCAAATTAGTTCTGGCTCTTGGCACTGCGAGCAGTGCTGGGCGCCGTCGTCTCCACACATAACGATCCGGTGCAGCGAAGTACAGTCTCTCTAGCACTTCCGGATTTGCTAACTTACCATTGACTATTATCACATACACCATCTCCAAAACTGTTCGTATGCCGTTCCAGAGCTTCGAGACTCTTAAATTTAGTATTACACAATCCACAGTAAATTTGTTGTTTTCTATCCTGAAAATAAAAATAAAAATTTAGTTTACTTGGTCTTCAGTACGATATCCGAGTAGTGCAATTTTTTATCATATCAATTTACATCCGTGGCAGAGCAGCGATAGCTCAGTGGGGAGACCAATAGACTGCAATGCAAAGGGTCTCGGGTTCGAACCCACGTCGCGCACCTCTGATTTTCGGAAGTTATATGACTTTTCGAAATTATGTGCGTATTGATTGACAATTATCGCCTGCTCCGTGCCTCGGAGAGCACGTTAAGCCGTCGGTCCCGGCTGCCATGAACATCTATGGCAGTCGTTATTGGGAGAGTGTCGACACAAAAGATCCCACTGGGTCGAAGTGTCGCCGGTCTGCACTGACTGGCCCCCACATAAGATAAGATACATCGGTGGCATAACAGTAGCTGATGTGGCTGCTCTGCTTGCCTTGGGTTCAATTCTCGAGTCGGGCCAACAGAAAGATTTTCTGACAAATTGTTTTGTTGTTCAGAACAATTCTCAACAGCAGCCCGGAGTAGTGCTATTGAAACTCAACAACTACTGAACGGATTTTCATGCGGTTTTCATCAATAGACATTGATTCATCAAAGATTTGAAACGAATGATTGGTGCCGGTGATGTGAGACGATCATCGGCAATCGCTGCGTCTCGCTCTCGCGACGTGAGTCCTTGATCAGTCTGTCTCTCTCGCCTCTGTGCTGTACAGCGGGTGCGAGCGGTGTGGAAGGAGGTGAGACAGTCAAATGTAGATAATATAATTTAACTTGAGATGATATAGTCATCGATCAAATATACCATAGAAGCACGATCGTCGCTCGAAAAACGGCCCCAACAAAACTGTGCATAAATCAGTCGTATGCGCTATATTATGCACCTGTCCCACTCACTCTTGAGTGCGCTGCCCGTAAGCGAGAGCGAATCGACACCATTACTACGGTGGAGACCGTACCATATACTTAGTACGCTTGCGTATCGCGAGTAACACACTTAGGACGCTTTACATTGACGCGTTTTAACTAAACTATTACAAAATGTTTCTCAGTGGGCGTTCAATGGTTATTCCGGTTTATTTCCTGCATTGCATAATAAATGCAGACACTTATAAGTAAGTAGTACTGGTCAGTGCGACATATTGACGCGGTTGTTGTATGAGAATGTGCATCTATGGTATATTTGATCGAAGGATACAAGTATCTCAAGTAATCTCAACTAAAGATAGAAATGTACTGAGATATACAAATGTACTCTGTACTCATTGCGACCTATCAATCTATGATTTATAACGAGAGCCTCACAATCTTTCGCGAGAATCCAATCATGTCGGCCTCGATGGCGTAGTGGTTAGTGTAACCGACTGCCACGCCTGAGGTCGCGGGTTCGATTCCCGCACAAGTCAAACATTTGTGTGCATGAACATGGATGTTTATCTTGGTCTGGGTGTTTCTATGTATAATATGTAAGTATTTACAAAAAATAAAAAGTATATATGTATGTTTATCCATTGTCTAGTACCCATAATACAAGCTTTGCTTAGTTTGGGCTAGATGGTGTTGTGTGTATATGGTAGAATATTGTTACACCCAGTGCCATCACTCGACATTGTGTGGAAGACTCAGCAGTTCCCTGTTATAATTTATTACAGCGCCATCTATTGACATCTTACGGAACTTCGTACGAGAAGAGTAGAGAGAACGCTGACACATTCTCGAATATTCGTAGTGTTTACATACCGGGTGTGACGTTTCTAGAAAACTCTGGAAACACTTTAACCGCGTATAAATAGAGCGCAAGCGCACCGCCAAGTCAGTTTACAATCGTAAGCGGTCAAGTATTCATCGAAGCGAACGGAAGCGAAAATACTACGGAGTTTGAAGCAGTTACAGTGGAAAAGTGTAGTATAGTGTTTGTTGAGTATTAAATGTAGTTGTGTGCTAGAATAAAACGTGTTTTAGTCAGTAATATTGTTTACATTCTTATTCGTCGAACCCAGCACGTAACAATATTATATTATTATTATATTCGAATGATCGGGTCATGTGACCCGGTTCATTTAACAGCTCATGATTGAATACGATCTTTGTGAATGAACGAACGACACAATCCTAGTACGGGGCAATCCTACAGCAGTACGGATAAAGTGTATTTACTAAGTTACGTTTTAATCCTAATCCTAACTAATATTATAAAAGCGAAAATAATTTTGTTTGCTTGTTTGTTTATTACCTTTTCACGCCTAAATCACTGAACTGATCATTCTGAAATTTTGCATATACATTGTCAGGTGTACAGAAACGGACATAGGCTACCTTTCACCCCGAAAAAATTACTGTTCCCAAAGAAAACAACAATAACGTTCTTATGACAATAGATGGCGCCACGTGTCTTTCGAATCATGATTGAATTATATTATTACAAGCAGAGTACAACCCGAATTGATTGTCAAATTCTAAATTAACGCGAGCGAAGCCGCGGGCAAAAGCTAGTTATATAATAAATACTCACCCGACAAAGCTTGTGAGTTTTCTTCTTATGCATATTTAAACCAAGCTGTCCAATAAAACTCTCTCCGCACACATCACAACAGAATTTAGATGGATGATGCAGCCGCACGTGGGTCAAATAACTGGTCGACATCGCAAACGATGACCCACACAGCTTACAGATGTACGTGTGACCCCTATGGTACCTTAAAGTAAAGAAAACTAAAATAAAAAAATGGGTTCTGATTTCTATTGAGGTTTCTGCTCCGCTCCTATTGGACGTAGCGTGATGTTATATAGCCTATAACCTTAATTGAAAAATATTTTTTCAATTCGTTTCAGTAGTTTCTGAAATTAGCGCGTTCAACCAAACAAACAAACTCTTCACCTTTATAAAATATATATATTTTTTTTTAATGTATTAGGCGGCAAACGAGCTGACGGATCGCCTGATGGTAAGCCATTACCGCCGCCCATGGACACCCGCAACACCAGAGGAGTCACAAGCGCGTTGCCGACCTTTTAAATTTGCTCCCCCTCCCCCTTTCCCTCAGAAGAGGGAGGAGGGGGTTAGGCCTCCGGTACCCTCACTCACTCGACGAAACACAACGCAAGCGCTATTTTACGCCAGTTTTCTGTGAGGCCGTGGTATCACTCCGGTCGAGCCGGCCCATTCGTGCCGAAGCGTGGCTCTCCCACGGATATAGTATAGATAGAATGTATAATAATAATATAATAATAATATTTATTTATTGACAGAAAAAATATATAATATAATTGTATATATACCTTATATGTTCTTTGGCCCTATTCAACGTGCGGTCTACATGGTTACAAAGCTTACATATGTACTTCCGTTCGTGAGCGGTTATGTAGTGGGATTTCAATGACCGCAGTTCCGACCATCGTGTGTGGCAGATCTCGCAGGCGTGGGGTCCTGTGCTCTGGAATGGATGGGTGTGCGGTTAGTTTTGTAAATTTTTGAATGAGTTTGTGTTTTAATTATTAAATTATTGTAGACTTTATTATATTATATTTCAATTGTATTTAACTTTGTCATATAAATATGCTTGTCCTTTTTTACATACATACATAGATTCACGCCTGTTTCCCAGAGGGGTAGGCAGAGACTACGGATTTCCATTTGCTACGATCCAGACACACTTCTCTGGCTTCATTCACTTTTATCACATTCCTCATACACACCCGTCGGTCCTTGAGTTCGAAAAAACTCTTATACAACAGTTTTGTCTGTCCGTCCGTCTGTCTGTTATACAACTTTCAACTCAAGAACCGTAAGAGCTAGACTCGCAGTCAATGCCATTCGACTCAGCATAGTCGATTTACCTCGAAATGACTATGACCTTTAACCTCTGACCTCAAGGTCACGTGATACCATTTTTTCTAACTCTAAGATATACGCCAATTCATTGTCGTTTCTCACTTGTTTTATTTTACTAAATGCAAATTTATTTTTAACACAAATGTAATTTGTTCAAAAATAAATGACTTATGACTTTTTGTTGATTCGGGCAACAGTAGTAAATGTGACGTGCTTGAGGTCTCAAGTTTGATTCCTTGGGTTTCTAATCCTCAGTTGCACGGATTTTGGTATCCGGTAGACAGTAGGTGGGCTCTAATAACATAGCTGATGACATATGGATATGTAACTTATTTCTAAAACTAATTTTGGAAGACCTAGGCGAACGTTTCTCGATCAGATCGGAGGCGTTCTGGACAAAGGCCAGGTTAAGAGCTCCTTGAACCGACGGGCGTGTATGAGGAATGTGATGAAAGTGAATGAAGCCAGAGAAGTGTGTCAGGATCGTAGCAAATCGAAATCCGTAGTCTCTGCCTACCCCTCTGGGAAACAGGCGTGAATCTATGTATGTAATTTATTTCTGTCTCTTCAGGGATAATGCTGTGAGGCTACGTATATGTATTCTGGTATGTCTTTTTAAAATAAATTTTCAAAGTTGTATACCGCAGATAGCTTAAAACAATTTTCTCGGAAATAGGTGACATTTGCACAGGGGTCATAGGGGTTATTTAGTTACAAATGATCTCTTCTACATCCCCTTAACACATTGACTGCCATGTAGCAGACACAATTGAAAATGTATTGTTCGCGGTCATTTATGACCGGCATGGCGTTCAATGTGTTAACGGATTTTTTTTTATCGTGCTTGTCAAAATGACCACAATCCACCTGATGGTAAGCAGTCGTGTAGTCTAAGTGCAGTGGCCTCCACACCGCCCTCATAGTAGCCGAGGCGATGTTGAGGTCTCTACTTTGTTGTTTGTTGTCATATTGTTGTCATATTACCAGTAACCCTGTATATATAAAAAAATATACATATACTTTTTATTCCTGTCGCGGGGACCTTACAAACATACAGACAACGGACACAAAGAACATTCAGACAACGGACACAAAGAACATTCAGACACGGAAAAACCATTTGTGGATAATTAAATTTTTTGTCCCGTGTGGGATTCGAACCCACAACACTTGGCGCCGTGACAGCGAGGCGACCACTTATTAAACGATTACGCCATCCGTGCATTCATGAGTGTGACGGGCATGAGTTCCTTCACGGAATAGATTCTGGGTGTGTGTTGTGTTATTAAGTTACCTGTCTTAACAGCACAGCGTAAGGAAATCCTCAACAACTTGAGGTCACACTATAACCGGCCGACTCTCACGTATAATAGATCAACTTAGAGTTCAAATGCGTCATTACAATTACAAAGTTACCCGTCTTGATCAGTTAGCCGCTTATTGGTGCCAATTCTGTTGTCATAAAATTCTCTAAGCTTAACTAAAAATCACAAAAATTTAGTTTAGTCCTCTCAAATGACATTTCGTATTATGAAATCGTTAAAAGTGACAGGACTAAAAAACATGATAGTGATTTTTAGTTAAGTTTAGAGAATTTTGTGACGACAGAATTGGCACCATTGTGTGAAATCTAAAGACATAGAGTTGGCAAAAAATAAATGTACGAAAGGCGTAGTGGACGTATCGCCGCTGCCACTGCGTCAAGTGTTGTGGGTTCGATCCTCACCCTCATTTTGTGAGACAACAAATAGTTGTACCGAGTCTGCCATTAAAAAGTTTTTTTTTATTCAACTAAGGTGGCGGTCAAGCATACGTCCACCTGATGCCCCTGATGGTAAGTGGTCACCGTAGCCTATGGACGCCTGCAACACCAGAGGCATCACTTGCGCGTTGCCGACCCTTTAGGATAAAAAGGAAGTGGGAAGTAGAAGGAGCGGAAAGGGGGAAAGAGGGTGATTGGGCCTCCGGCACTCTCACTTACTGAACGAAACATAACAGTGGGAATACTGCTATTTCATGTCGATATTCTGTGAGAGGGTAGTCCTTCCCCGGTCGAGCCGGCCAATTCATGCCGATCTCAGCGAGGCTCTACTACTCAAAAAATTCTACTGTGTCTATTGATTAAATGTTTGTAAAGTCCCGAGCGATAGACAAATTATTTCTAGTGGGAAGTTGTCTTTAAAAAGATACCTAGCCTTTCAGAGATATAGGCATTAAAACTATGTATAGTTAAGAAAACACTTACTGGGTCATGCCTCATCATATGATTTTTAAAAGTAGTATCCGTTATAAAGCCTTTGAAACACAGCTCACATTTATAAAAAGAGTTCTGATAGTTATAAGACTCTTTTCTATCCAAAACCTCTTGTATCTGTTCTTCTTTACTTAAAATAATGACATCCGTATCCTGTTCACTAATTCCGGTAACCAAATTATTAGACCCTTGCTCAAAATCCGTAGTTTCGAACGCGTCAGTTTCAAAATCAAATTCCGTACAATCAACGTCTTTTTCATTGTCATTTTCAAATTCGGAATACTCCGCATTTTTTTCTACGGAATCTTCTCCAAATTCAAATTCGGAATAGTTGATCTTCTTTTGTTTTTTCTTTGTCACTTTTTTAGCTAACGGCTCCTCGTCACTTTGGTCGGACAGTTCTTCTTTTAAATCTATATTGTTTGTTTCTTCTTTGATTTCTATGTTTGCTGTTGAGCTTTCTATGGTACATAATGGAAGGGGACAGATGGAGAATGAGTGGGATAGAGAATTAGAAAGGGACAGGTTTTGTATGTGCTGTAGTGTAAGCTGTGAAAAAAACAAACAATATTATTGCATGTTCGTGTAGTAGTCCTGCTGTTGTCTGCGTGAATAGCATAATGGTTTAAGTGGGTAAAATAAAATTACAATATATTTTATTTCCTTATTTAAACAAGTAAGCAAATTATATTCAAACCCATACCAGTTAATAGACCCTCTGTTGGTAAACATTGACCATAATATATAGACATTATTTGTTGTTTATGGAATGGTAATTTATTATATGGAATAAATTCTTGTGTTGCAGGGAAAAGACCACCTAGACACGGTACGGTACAAGTGGATGTGGAACACAAAATTTTTTGGGTTAATCCCATTCGCCACCCCCAGTAAGCCCCCGGTGGCGAATGAGACATTTTCCAAAAAAATATATCCCATTCGCCACCGGGGGTGACGCCTCAAATGCCGAATGGGATTCTTTATCATTCATTGAAAATATCCCTTTCGCCACCCGAGGAAGGAATGCTGGGGATGGCGACTCCGGTTAAACTCATCCCAGTTGGTCGAATGGTATATATTTTTTTTGAAAATGTCCCATTCGCCACCGGAGGGGGCAATGCTGGGGTGGCGAATAGGACTAACCCAAATATTTTTATTCCATGTGGGCATCAAACCGAAACCACTGGATGCAATAGCAGTGACATATCGATCAGTTAAGTTACTACACCATCTGTGCAGACTAGTAGGTCTTTCTCTTTATCAAGAATATAAAAGAGACAGTTATAATTACCACAGGTACCTCCATCGAGGCACTCTTGAGAATCTTGAGTGATTGCACACATCTCTCTTTGAATATGCTGCTTTTCAGCAGTAAGTGTTGGCAGTAAGTACACAAGTAATGCGGATAATTGTCTGGTACTGTCATCTGTAATTACAACATGATAATTTGTACCATGTTTTTGTTCCCGTGTATGATATGTACTTACATTCTGTATCATGGGACATATCATTGAGCAATTTTTGCTTTTACAATTAGCAAAATAAAATATCAAGACATTGTGAGGAAACCCATTTATCTGAGAGATCTCGTAATGTTCTCAAAGATATTTGAAGTCTGTGAATCTGCACCGGGTCAGTGTGGTGGACTATAGGCTTATCCTTCTCATACTAAGAAAGTAAGATGAGGTATGTACTCATCAGTGGGAGAGTTTTTATGAGGCTGACATGCTTACTAATTATAATAATAATAATTATTATTATATGTAAATGCAAATGTGATTTTGTTTATTTGTTACACTTCCACATCCTAATTAATTCAATGCAATTCGTTTATTGCACTCCATAACGTATATACAGGTCTTATGCGGCAAAATTAGGAGAGAAGAATGAACATTCTATTATCTTATATCATATTGAAATAAATTTTAGAGCTTAGTATATATTTATTTAATTACTCACGTATTATTAATTTATTATAGTTTATTATTAATTTATTATAAAGTAAGTATTAAAGTTATTTTCTAAAATGTACCTACTTACATAATTTAAATTATTAAAATTTATTGTTTAAATATTCGCTTATATCATAGTAACATTTTTGTATTAAAAAGTCTCTCAATTTGTTGATAAACATGCTGAATTTGTCTTCATTTTTAATATTCTTTGATAATTTATTATATATTTTTATGGACATAACGTAGGGACTTGATGCATGCATTTGTAATCTGGACGTTAGTAAGTTTAGCCTATTTTTGTGTCTTCTCATAGGATCATCATGAAATTTCACAAACATATTGTCAAGAGTACAGAAAAGGATATAAGGTATATTTCATCAAGAAAAAAGTATTGTCATCGAGCTAAGCCGCGGGCAAAAGCTATGCTAAGACAATGCGAGCGAACCAAAGGACTTGATGCATGCATATGTAATCTGGACGTTGGTAAGTTTAGCCTATTTTAATTACTCAAAGGATCATCATGAAATTTCACAAACATATTGTCAAGAGTACAGAAAAGGATATAAGGTATATTTCATCAAGAAAAAAGTATTGTCACCGAGCGAAGCCGCGGACGAAAGCTATGCTAAGACAATGCGAGCGAACCAAATAAATCTATAGACAAAGTAACATGCATGAGTTTATTATAACTACTAGATGTGCCCGCGGCTTCACTGGCGTTTATGGTTACTGCGCCGCTCCCGTGGGTCTTAGCGTGATGTTATATAGCCTATAACCTTCCTCGATAAATAAGCTATCTAACAATAAAATAATTTTTCAATTCGAACCAGTAGTTCCTGATAGTAGGCGCGTTCAACCAAACAAACAAACTCTTCAGCTTTATAATATTAGCATAGATTAGTAATATTGGCAGGAAATTAAGCAGAACATGCAAAAATAAATAAAAAATGAAAATATGCAATATTTCCTTTTTTAAATCGACACGGCAACCAGTACGTATGGAACCAAAACAATATAATATATATAGCTGTAAATGTAAATTGGTAAATATTTACTTCTAAATGCCACGATTTATCATATTAAATTTTCAAAATAACAACAAAATGTAAAATACTAACACTGATTCCAGTTAAATCTTCGAATGCTGTTATTAGGCCATAGTCGTACATATTGTACAGGTTGCCGTCTGTACCGAGACATATTCTACAGGCTAATATATCTGCCATGATTTTCACATTGTTTTCACACATAAATTAAACGAAATTACATATTTTGTGAAGCCAAACAAATTCTAGTCTCTTTTCAGTCATGAAGGAAATATAAACATTGCCACAGTTTAAAAATAAACAATATTAATTGCAGTTTTCTGTCAACAGCCTGTCAAAATCGAAAAAAGCAAAAAAGGATTTTATCTGATAATGAATTCAAATATGAATCTCTGAATGTCTTCTAGCTATACGGCTAACGATTTTGAATGGACAGATAACGATTTTTAATTGACACCAAAATGTAAGACTGCACAGTATCCAGCAGTAAGCAGTCGCCTCATTCTTTGGCCTCATTACTGCAGACGAGCGTGTCGGATTCTTATCCTATACGGAACAAATATTTGTGGAATCTGAGAATTAGGTGCTTTTTATATTCGTTGATCGTAATGATATGTTTGTATATAAGATTGATTCTCACTGCCAAATTGTGTGCTAATCAATTATCTTGAGCTATTACGCAAACTTCAACAAATAGTTCCGTATTTACGAATAAAGAGATAAGGAGTTTTTATGTATTTCGCAAATCATTTTACAAAAATATTATTCTTTTTTATTCGTGCAATACAGGGCAAAATGTCAGGAATCAGGATGGCTTTTGAAGAAATTTTTCGTTTGTTAGGTTAGAATGTACTTAGTTTAGTCGATATAATTATTAATAATCGGCTCAAGCATTTCATTCGTTTTCGCGATTAATATTTATTCCATACAACTTATATATAAGTATTAGCTTCTCTCTTATAAATAGTTTAAGTTATTATTTTATCAAAATAATATTTTTTATAATACCTAATTCCAGAATAAAAAAGCCTAGTAAAATGTTGTGCTTGATTTTTTTTTTTTTAAGTGATGTGTCTATATTTTGTATAATATAAGAATATTATTATTATTATTATCTATATTATACAAAAATATACACAGCATAAAAATACATTTGAATTCTTGTCATGATAAAAATACATACAACAGGTAATGAAACTTAAAATCTACTAAATCTACTATTTATTATTCATACACATTCGTCTAAGTATGACTCACAACACTACGAAACTTCACAGAAAATAGAAAATAAGATGGCCGAAGCATAGAAAATTAATATCATTTTACGTTAAATTACTAATCTGTGCTTCAAAAATATAGCAATGTCGGACGATATGTTCTATTGCTCTTTCGTGAGCATTCATTACATTATCTGTGAATGCGGAGAAACATTTCCATCTGAGGAAGATTTGAAAAATCATTTAGAGAAAGAACATGCCCATAAAAAAGAGAAAAAGGAATACAAATGTGGTATTGTGAGTATTCGACTACATTATTTGACGATAGACGTAACTGCTGAAATTATTGTTTTGATCTTGTCAAGTGATTTGTGTGTCAACATTGCCGATATCGCTTTTGATCTAGTGAAAACAAAAATATCAGAAATATGCACGCTGAACGCTCTTACATGACATGCTGTTCTTATAAATCGCTTCAAAACTAATGTCCGCTTGCTCTCCTGCCAAAACCCAGAAAATAGGGCAAGCTCGTAATAATGTACACATTTTCATATAAAATTAATTTATGAGTCGAAATCATAGTGCAAGATGCACTTTTTTATGCCTAACATAAATTTATTTATGCATCATAATAATTTTATCGATACATAAATGAACTATTAGATGTATAAAAACTTTAAAGGCTATAAAAATTTTAAATGTTGAGTTGCTTTTTCCTGTTTTACCACTATAATATCATATTATATATAATATCATAGTATCACACTACATTATATATGGAACAGTCGCAAGAGGAAAACCTAGGCGAACGTTTCTCGATCAGATCGGAGGCGTTCTGGACAAAGGCCAGGTTAAGAGCTCCTTGAATTGACGGACGTGGAATGTGATGAAAGTGAATGAAGCCAGAGAAGTGTGTCAGGATTGTAGCAAATGGAAATCCGTAGTCTCTGCCTACCCCTCTGGGAAACAGGCGTGAATCTATGTATGTATGTATGTATGTATGTATTATATCTCTAAAGAGGTCATAATAAGTATAATTTCTAAGTCCTGATACACTTGCTCATGCTTTACTACACTCGGGCCATCTTTCGGCCAATGCTCAAACTCTATTGTTTTTATAAGAAGATGTAGAAATCATTCATGTGTTATGGAGGACTGAACGCCAGAGTATAAACGCATCGCCGTACCCCCAACGGCAAGGCACTTTTTCTGTAAAATGACCTTCAGAAGTATAGGGATTTCAAAACTTTATCGAATATAAACTGTGTTTTTATTTTCATCTTAAATTTTCTAATAAACCCTACTCATGACACTGATATTTATTTAACCACAAAAGTAATGTTTTATTTAGTGTTATTGTTTATTTTTATGTTAAGGCGCAAAATATTTTTTGTCATACATATGTAACGTTGGCATTGAGGGCAAGATTTCGTTTGTCACGTATATGTGACAATGGCGTCCGAAAGGTTAATATCGTTCAAGCAGTGGACACATAGAACAGACTTTGATCAAATATTTGTGACCACTTAAACCACTATACAGTCCTGTGGAACTAACACAGTGTTTATTCCATTTATATCCAGAATTTAGCTAATTAACTCATTAACCAGACACTCAATACATCATCATCATCAATCATTTTTTTTTGTGGTTAAGTGACGGGATAAATAGTCAGTTTAGCTGACATGAAATAATAAATTGGATTTTATGTCAAATATAATTTAAAACAGAAATTACTGCACATACTCATACAGGTGCTTTCAAATCAAATCAAATTAAATCATTTATTAATTTTCAGAAAACATTGTTACAGTGGTGTTATAAATTGTCCAACAGGTACAAGTATCAAATGTTCCTACCTTGAAATGGCATGCAAATAATTATAATTAATTAATATAGGTATATTCATTAAAATAGAATGTCATCTATATAAATAGGAATAAAACAAAATTAGAATAGGTTAAGATAATAAATTAATAAATAAACAACCAAAATAAAAAATAAAAGATAAAAGCAAAAATAAAATTAAAATTAGACCTTTGTAGCACTTGCAATTGAGAGGTTGCCAGTATAAAAGATTGTGGGTTAGAATCCAATACATTGCACTACTGTTATGAAACTATACCTAACACAAAAATTCTACATAGCTATAGCGATTAACAAGTACTAACCAAAATAGTAATATAATAACCAAAATTAATTAACCCTGAAAAATGGGTTCTATGTTTTTACCATAATATATATGTATAAAATAATACCAGCTGAATGTTTTTATTTGTCCACAGTGTGAAGCACTCTTTAACACTGAGGAGGCTTGTATAGAACATTACGAGAGTGAGCACATTGAGGTGAAGCTCGAAGCCCAAGATCCTGAGGAAGATGTGCCTGATGAGGAAGAGAAAGATGACAATATTATTATACAGGTATTATTACTGTGTTAATATGTCCATTTGTATCCTAATACTAGCATCCAGACATGTGCATCCAGGCACTGGCGTCTGGATACTGGCATCCAGATGTAATACTTTTGCGATTGTTTTAATATGTTTCAGCTGACTGGTTAAAATACCAAAACACACAGACATGTAGTCTGCCTATAGTCAGTAGGGGTTCAATTCCCTAGCCTGGCAAAGTGTTATTTGGTGCTTTGTTACAAAATTCTCAGTAGTAGGATGGAGTCTAAGAATGTACCCGATAGACAGCAATGAGCCTGCTGTATCTTATCTTATCTTATGTGGGAGCCAGTCAGTGCAGACCGGCGACACTTCGACCCAGTGGGATCTTTTGTGTCGACACTCTCCCAATAACGTCTGCCATAGATGTTCATGGCAGCCGGGACCAACGGCTTAACGTGCTCTCCGAGGCACGGAGCAGGCGATAATTATTGTCAATCAATACGCACATTTGGAAGTCATATAACTTCCGAAAGTCATAGGTGCGTGACGTGGGTTCGAACCCGAGACCCTCTGCATTGCAGTCTGTTGGTCTCCCCACTGAGCTATAGCTGCTCTGAGCCTGCTGTAACTGTATTTGAAACTATAACAGGCATAATGTGCATGTAATAATTGTGTCTTTGCCTACACCTTCCAGGATATTTGTGTAAGACTACGTTATGTTACAATACTTATTGGACATTTCATGTCATTACATAATATTAATATCCTGTAATAATTTTCTATGTAATCCACTGACCAAAAGTTATGTTCTGTAACCAGGAGATCTATGAGCCATCTACATTGGGCCACTGTGTCACCGTACAAACTGACAAAGGAAGAAAGAAAGAAAAGAAACCAAAGTATTACAATATGAAGAACATTGTGTGCGAAGTGTGCGGTAAAAGATATGCGGTATGTGTTTCCAACTTATTATTATATTCATTCTTACCTATGAAATTAAAGTTTCTTGCTTCATATTGTTTTGTACACATAAACAATGCAAGAGTTTTGAATATTTAATTTTATTTCGTGATTAAACTGTATTGATACTAGCTTTTGCCCGCGGCTTTGCTTCGGAACAATACTTTTTTTCTAGATGAAAGGTACCATATCATCCCTGACCGTCTGATATGTTCTATGTGCATCCAGACAAATTTTAAAGAGGATGCATAAAATCTCATCATCTCAACGGTTTTAATGTTTGTCTACAGATGACATCAAAACATAATTTTGTGAAGATTGTTATATAGATCTTAGATGGTCACGGATATGTACTTTTCTATAATCCTGACTATCTGTATGCGTAATTTTATGATGATCGAGCCAGTAAGGAGGAAAGTGTAACAAACAAACTCACATTCGTAATTATAATATCATAAATGGCGAAATGTGGATGTTATAAACAGAGGTGTGGGCAGAGGCCTACCCCTGCCAGATAGAGATGTGAGGCTATGTATTTATGTTTGTATGAATTGTTCACAGTCAAATGCAGCCTTGAAGTATCACCAGCGTGTCCACACCGGAGAACGTCCATACAAGTGTACCGAATGTACCAAGAGTTTCACCATGCCACTGTTCTTACAGGTAACATTTATTATCTTGTTTAAATGCTGTTACAAATCCAGTGATGCAGGATTGCAGTGAATCTGGCATCCAGTGATTTGGGATTGCAGTGAGTCTGGAATCCAGTGATTTAGGATTTCAATGTGTCTCGAGAACCAGTGACTTGGGAACATTGTGTTTCGAATCCAGTGCCTCGGGAATATAGTGTATGTAGAGTTTACCGACACAGGAATTTAATGTGTCTTTAATCTAGTAACTTGGGAATAAAATATATGTCGAGTCCAATTTGGTAATACAGCAAGTGCGGTATCCAATGACTAATGATATCAGGTTCATCGCTCGTGCTAACGTTGAAGGAACATGTCGTGAGGAATCTTCATGTCTGAGAGTTCTCCATAATGTTCTCAAAGATATGTAATATCTGCCAACCTGCACTGAGCCAACGTTGTGGACTATGGCCTAACCGTTCTCACATAGAGAAGAGCCCCTGCTCAGTACTGGGATAGTCTGTATACAGGACTGATATTTATTATTATGTTTCCAGATCCACATGAGAACTCACACTGGTGAAAGACCATATGAATGTTCATTGTGTCCGAAGGCATTTAGCAACAAAGCAGCATTACTCCGTCACGATAGAGTAAGTATACCATCTTTCTTACATATTCTTATAATTTTTTACCGTTGGTTGATACCATTGACGCATACCTCTCCGCGGAAAAGGGGAGCGGAGAGGTTATGTCGGGCTCACTGGGGAAAGATGGAATGTCCCGGGTACTACCGACTAAAATTACCACGATGTGCCAACTGCCTTAAATGGTGAGTGGTTTGTTGAAACTGAACTTACATCGCTACCTTTTTACCTGTGTTTTCAGACTATAATCGATCTCTACAAGTCAAATCTAACCTACTTTAAGATCTCACATTTTTAAATAACAGCAATTGTTATAGGTATCCAATAAAGCAAAGAAATAGAGTTTAATACTTGTTCATAATGTTATTTTGTTCCTATAAATACATATTTGGATTTTGCATAGAACTTGGCACTCATTTAGATCTCCATTCTTTTTGCGGCGAAACCCACAGCCAAGCATAATTTTTGTATTGAACTTGGCTCTCTTTTTTTACATTTATGTTTTTGGTGGGATATAATTCAATCATGATTCGAAAGACACGTGGCGCCATCTATTATCATAAGAACGTTATTATTGTTTTCTTCGGGAACAGTAATTTTTTTCGGGATGAAAGGTAGCCTATGTCTGTTTCTGTTCACCTGTCAACGTATATGCAAAATTTCAGGATGATCGGTTCAGTGATTTAGGCGTGAAAATGTAACAAACAAACAAACTCATTTTCGCTTTTATAATATTAATTAGGATTAGGATAAAGATGACTGATATATTACACACATTACTTATCTAGAAATTTAGACCCAATATTAACAGCAAAAGATTGTGGGAGACGGTTGGACTGACACGCAGAGGCTCGAGTTCGATCCCAAGGCAATCTCTGACTTTTAAAAGTTACATGCGTGTTAAATAGTTAATAAGAGCAGCGATAGCTCAGTGAGGAGACCAACATACTGCAATACAGAGGGTCTCGGGTTCGAACCCACATCGCGCACCTCTGACTTTCGGAAGTTATATGACTTTTCGAAATAATGTGCGTATTGATTGACAATTATCGCCTGCTCCGTGCCTCGAAGAGCACGTTAAGCCGTTGGTCCCGGCTGCCATGAACATCTATGGCAGTCGTTATTGGGAGAGTGTCGACACTAAAGATCCCACTGGGTCGAAGTGTCGCCGGTCTGCACTGACTGGCACCCACATAAGATAAGATAAATAGTTAATTATCGCTGGCTTTAACGGTGAAGGAAAACATCGTGAGGAAACCTGCATGTCTAAGAGTTCTACATAATGTTCTCGAAGATATGTGAAGTCTGCCATCCCGCACTAGGCCAGCCAGGTGGATATAACGTAACCTTTCTCAAACTGAAAAGAGGCCCATGCCCAGCAGTGGGACAGTTCAATACAGTGCTGATATTATTATTATCTTCCAGGTCCACACTGGTATCAAACCATATGAGTGCCCACAGTGTGGGAAATTTTTCACCCAGTCCAACTCAATGAAACTCCATGTGAACACAGTACATTTGAAGATGCCAGCTCCATATAAGAGTAAAAACAGACGGATCAAAGCTAAGGAGAGAGAGATGATGAGAAACGCTATACTCATCACTCGGCCTATAGAAAATGAAAATAATACTGCCGGTAAGATATACATACATAATGATTGTATAGCCATACTAGATGTGTCCGCGGTTTCACCCGCTTTTATAGTTATTGCTCCGCCCCCATGGATCGTAGCGTAATGTTATACGGCCTTCCTCGATCAATAGGCTATCCAACTCAAAAAGAATGTTTCAATTTGAACCAGTAGTTCCTGAGATTAGCGCGTTCAAACAAACAAACACACTCTTCAGCTTTGTATGTAATATTAGTATAAATTTATATTATTAACTGCACGGATGGCGTAGTGATTTACGTGGTTGCCTTACTACTGCCGCTGCGCCGAGTGTCATGGGTTCGAATCCCACACGAGACAAAAATTTGTGTGATCCACAAATGTTTGTTTCCGAGTCTGTATGTCCTTTGTGTCCGTTGTTTGAATGTTTCTAAGGTCCCCCGCGGCACAGGAATTATTCCTAGTGTAAGATATGTCATTTAAAAAAAAAGCTCCTGTTAGCAATAGCTATACACCACGGTCTGTGACCGCAGACTGAGGTACTGAGAAATTCCTTTACCTGGGATTCGAAACTGAGACCAGACACGCAGTATGATATAACATCTTAAATTTAATATCCTTTTGCGCAGCGGTAGTGAATGCGACTGTTCTGCATGAGTTGGATTCTGGTCATGAAAGTCTTATTGAGTTTTCCTGTCAATAAATTTTTCTATAACAGCATAGATCCCACATATAAACAGACTAGATGTACCAGCGGTTTCACCCGCGTTTATCGTTACTGCGCCGCCCCCGTGGGTCGTAGCGTGATGTTATATAACCTATAGCCTTCCTCGATAAATAGGCTATCCAACACTAAAAGAATTTTTCATTTCGAATCAGTAGTTCCTGAGATTAGCACGTTCAAACAAACAAACAGACTCTTTAGCTTTATAATATTATTATAAATTCGAAAGTAACTCTGTATGTCTATCTCTCTGTCTGTCTGTTACCTTTTCACGGCTAAACCACTCAACCGATTTATATGAAATTTGGTGCAGATATAGTTTAAAACCTGAGGAAGGACATAGGCCACTTTTTATTGAATTAGGTACCACGCGGGCGGAGCCGCGCGCAAAAGCTAGTATAAAAATAATTGGCAAAATGTTGGTTCCACTTATGGCGTAGTGGTTAAATTGCTCGCCTAGTTACGGCTGCCGCGCCGAGTGTTGTGAGTTCGACACAAATTTATTTATTTTAATGGCTAACCAACAATTGTTCACACATATACAATTTAAAAAATAAAAAAACTTGAGATTAGCAGACTGAGCGAGTGTGACAATCTTTTATAGGTAAGCACAGCATGCACAACTTAACAATAAATGTTCAGTAAACATAAATAACAACTATAGGGACAAACTTTAAATACAAAGCAAAATTAAAACAAATCGGTGTCTTGTTTGGGGTGGGGTCCCTCACAAGCATTTGTGTGATCCACAAATGGTTGTCCAGAATCTGGGTATTCTCTATGTCCGTTGTTTGAATGTTTGTTAGGGCCTTTTCATTGTCATGCGTGTTTGCGCCCGCGTGTAGGCCAGGCGCGCATGCGTGTTGCGGGCCGCACGCAGAGCACACATTTTTCGACCCGCCGCCCGTGTGCTGCGTGCGTGTTGCGCGCATGACAATAAAAACATGTATGATAGGATAGGTTGCGGGCAGCACGCATGACAATGAAAAGGCCCTTAGTCCTTCCCTTGTTTTTTATAAAAGGAAACGTGGAATAGAAATATAGATGAAATATGTCTCTGCCTCACCCCTCCGGGGATATGTAATTACATACAATGGTTTTGTTACTGTGTATGTATGCCTATTGGCATGTATTTATGTAGTTACAGAATTGGACCCAAAACACTTCCTTGAGGAACTCCAGTATAATTAATCATATTTTTATTCTTTACAGTTGAAAGCATCAGCCAGGATTCGAACCTGACAGACTCGGCGCTTACCACGCTACAGTTCATCAAACCGGAAGTAGATCTATATCAACAGGAAGTAGAGGAAACGGAAGTTATGTATGAAGATGTGGACTCCAGAGAAATTACTTATGAGGTTGTTTATGAAGAATAATGAAATGTTTAACCAAAGATTTATAACATAGATGTGCCTTCACCTTACAAAAGTGTCCGAACCAAAAAGAGTGAGCTCACATTACATTTACATGATAAAGAACTATGGTGTGCAATTTTCAATATGAGTGAGCGTGATAATGCTATATTTTTGATTGAAAGTAAACAATCATTTATTCATTTAGGTCACAAGGTAACACTTATGAATGTCAAAGTTTATAAGTTACTGAAGTTACATTTATGTTAGTTGCTAGGTTCAGACAAAAGGTTGAGCCTATGAGAAGATACCTGCAAAAAGCTCACAGCCACTAATCCCTCGTGTGTCTTTTGCACACCTGGTGTTCATAAGCGCCAAGGACATTCTTTTCACTGTTATTTGCCGACACTCAACGGGTTTTAAATCGCTATTCAATCATAATTTCAGTATTTTAACTAGTTATATGACTTTTCGAAATTATGTGCGTATTGATTGACAATTATCGCCTGCGCCGTGCCTCGGAAAGCACGTTAAGCCGTCGGTCCCGGCTGCCATGAACATCTATGGCAGTCGTTATTGGGAGAGTGTCGACACAAAAGATCCCACTGGGTCGAAGTGTCGCCGGTCTGCACTGACCGACCCACATAAGATAAGATAACTCATATATACAAGGTTTTGTAGACATTATACCATTTTTTACTTAATTAATGATATCAATGAATCATGAAATTTCGACCTTTCAACTAGAAAAAAGTATTACTTACCTAACCTACATTAAAGCGAGCGGAGCCGCGGGCAAAATCTAGACTGATATAAAATAATTAATTAATGTCTTCCAGACCGAATTTCGGTCATGTCGGCCAATCTTAACGGAGACTGGCCATCTGCGCAGGAGATATTATAGTGCACAAGCGTGTGCGCAAACACAAGTGCACTCTCTGTTCCCTAACCCTCATGATCCGATGGGACGGTGATCCGACACGACCGGAGAGAGATCAGGCGAAAGACCAACGGCTCAACGTACTTTCCGAAACACGGGGGTGTCTAACACCGCCAACTTCCTACCTCCGGGCTCGTATTGAGATTTCTTAACAGAAAAACCCAATACGTTTTATCTTGGCCAGACCCGGGATTCGAACCCGAGACCTCATGCACAGCAGTCGCATTCACTACCGCTGCGCCACGAAGGCAATTGAGAGGGAGGGGAGGGACAGTTTAATACTGAGCTGACATTTTTTTTTTTATTATTGTATAAGGGCGCATCTATGTTTTAAATCCTTGATCTAGGCTGCACTTTGTGAATATTCTGTTATGAACAAAATGTATGACTGATTAAATTACATTTTCTGTTTGTAAGAACAGCGTATAAGAAAATATTTTATTTTAACTATAGTAATTTATGTTATAATTAATATGAAATAAAACCTATATTATAAATTGCTTTGTTCAATCTTTATCTTCTTTATATACATAATTCTACTGTACGTGTGTATATCACTGAACTCCTAAACGGCTGGACCGATTTGGATGAAATGAGAATAGTTTAGATATGTTTTTTTTTCTCTTGTGTACAGTACAACGTTTGTCGGGACAGCTAGTTATATCTATATTTAAGCTATAATATTTGTAAATATTACTTAATAATCTTAATTAATATTATAAACGCGAATGTGAGTTTGTTTTTATTTTTTACGTCTCAACTACTGGATCGATCATCGTGAAATTTCCCATTGTAGCGGCGCACAGTGGTCTGAAAATGGAGCTCCATACTCATAGAATCGTAAAGGAATTTAAAAAAAAAAAATTTAATGTGTCTGGTATGCCTCTCTTGACGTAATATTAATCTGAAAATGGAGCTCCATACTCATAGAATCGTAAAGGAATTTAAAAAAAAAATAATGTAATGTGTCTGGTATGCCTCTCTTGACGTAATATTAATCTGAAAATGGAGCTCCATACTCATAGAATCGTAAAGGAATTTAAAAAAAAAAATGTAATGTGTCTGGTATGCCTCTCTTGACGTAATATTAATCTGAAAATGGAGCTCCATACTCATAGAATCGTAAAGGAATTTAAAAAAAAAAAATGTAATGTGTCTGGTATGCCTCTCTTGACGTAATATTAATGTATGGATGGTACTAGTATGCATGAGAAAAAAAAGTTTTGTGTTTTTTTTTGTATGGGAGAAAACACTTAAAGTACCGTTTTTTTAAACTGAATGGAACTGAAGGGCCGGTGCTCATACGAGCGACATACGATTCATGCACCTTTAGGTGCCGCTTTGCGCGTAGCAAATATTTGAAATATTGAAACTTCGATATAACAATGACGTGTTTAAATGAAGTTGCCGATCGATTTACTAATACTATTGTTAGTGTATAGCTTGCTAATGACCTTCATAATAGCAGTAATTAAAAACAATATTGATTTTATGCCTTTTTATTCTACACAATTGCATTCCAAGAACTAAGTAACTTATTTGTTAATCACCGAGATTATGTTTGAGTTACAATTAGATAACTACTGTTACCTGCGACTTCGTCCGCGTAGATTTTAACTAAAAAGTGTTTGTCGTCGCGGAACCCAACTATATTTCTCTGCCCAAGCTACTTAAATGGCGTAGTTTTTATAGTGTAAAGCTAGACAATAGCATGGCTTACTCAAAAACAACATTTAAATATGCGTCGTTAGATTACACGCTGTCACAGAATGCGTAAGAAAAATAATGATTCACAGCTCCTCCCCCGTAGGTGATAGCGTGATAATATGTAGCCTATATGTTGACCCGACCTGTTAGTAATATTCATGCAAAATTTGAAGTAAATCCATGCAGTACTTTTTGAGTTTAGCCCGGACATACATACAGACAAACAGATAAACAGACAAAAATTCTAAAAACTATTTTTGGCTTCGATATCGATTGTAGATCACGCCCCAAGTATTCTTTAAAAAAAATATTCAATGTACAGTTTTGACTTTCCTACGATTTTATTATATGTATAGATAATTGAGCATTAACCAGTTAAGCGCTAGCAGGCCAAATGGGCCCTGGTCACAATAAAATTCTTTACACATAAAAACTATTGTTAACAGAAAGTATCTTCGCCCTCATCAGAGTCCTCTAAATCAGAGTCCAACATTGACGCACTAATAACATCTACAAATTCAATGTTCTCTATGTCTACACCTGAATCGTCACTACTGAGAAGAGGTCTCATAGCATCAGTGACAGCTATTTTTCGAGACTTTCTCAGCACAGGTCTTATGCTCGAAAGGTAGGGATCTGATGATACAAGGAGACCATTGAAAATGTCTTCGTTTGTCGCTTTACGACAAAATTTGCGCGAATGGTGTTCTCGGATTTGTTTGAAATCTTTGTTTCTGGCTTCCGTTGCCTCTTCAGATAATTTGCCAATGGGCATAATATTGAAATGTTTTATAACTTCAGCACCAGACAGTAAAAGTTTGTGGACACTCGAAGGCACGTTATACCAGCCATAAAGCTCCACGTACATTTCTGCAGTAAGGCGTGCAAAGTTTGCAAACGCGTCAGTATTTATAGACTCCCCACTGGCTACTACACGCAAAAGCGTTGAAAATCTTCGGATCAAACCGGAATCCAATCCTGTGAGAGCTGCAGTTTTTGCAGGATCACTAAAAAATTTCCTAGCTGTATTCCCATCATTTGTAGTTCCCGAACCTATAACAAAACAAAAATACTTGACTTTGTGCAGAAAAGAGGTACTTATACACGTATAACGTTTCTTGAAAAAAATTTAGATTTAAGAGCTATCAATTTATGACTTATTCTATCTCACCTTGTTTGACGATGTCTACTAGGAGGCCCATTTCATCACGAATCTTCTGCTGTATGATTTGTTTTCTACTCTTAAATGACTCCTTACTGCTTGCTTCTCTGGCTTGCCATGTTTTAAACTCCAGTCTATATGAAATATGGAGTAGGCACTCCATACACCTGATCCAAGCATGAAGAGTAGACCAACCAAACTTGTATATTTCTGTTGAAACTGATTTTCTGGAAAAAAGTGCTTAAATTAATAAAAAGTATATAATATTATATTGCAGTAGTGACATTAATTTATTAAATTATTGAAATCTCTGAGATCTTCTCCAACTTATTCATTTCCGAAGGAGTAGCTTTACATATATCACAAGTCTGCGATGAGGTATTTGATAGCTGAGAAGTGATTTTGCCATCTATCATGGTCATAAGCATCGAGTGCTTAACAGCATGGCTTCCCATAATAGATGGCTGCAGTGCTGCAATCTCAGCCTCAATCAGAGCCTGCTCTTCTACGATGTTTAACTTGTTTTCGTTTATAAATTTAAAATACATATATTGGTCTGCAGAACATTGTGGAAGACGGTTTTGGATTCTCCCATACCTTTTCTTCGCCACAAACTAAGCGCAGAGGGACAAAAGAACACATAAAATACTGGAATCGTCTTCGTCTACCATAGTTTGCTTATACAAACTTTGCCCTGAAGCACCATCGAAGCCCCACTTGCATATAAGTTTCAACTCTTTGCCATCCAGTGATGATTCCACTCGTAGGAATTTTCCAAGCCTAGCCAGAGTTTTGTCCAAAATTGCTTGGGGCTTTACTTTTACTTCTCTTTCCGTGATGTGTATGGTATCTTTTGGGGGGTACAGTCCTTCTTCGCCTCAAGGATGGCAGTATAAGAAGGATACAGTGGTATTCCTTCTGCTTTTGCACAAGATCTTAATGTTATATACTGCCACTTCGAAAGCTTCAATGAGGTCAAAATACCTAAAGCTTTATCAGAGGAATATATAGGCATAGTTTTCTTTGGCTTTAACAATTCCTTTATCCTTGTAGCCTCTTCGGGATGCTCCGAGACCAGTCTAATGATGTCTTCTACATCCTTGTTTTGTGCTTTTAAACCAGTTGCATGAGCAAGGCTTTCAGTGGTATGCGTTAGGAGCTCTTCCACTCTCCTTCTCTTCTGTAGTGGGCTGAGCTCTGTGAATGGTTTTCTCGGACTCACAACTGATGTTAATGTACCAACACTGCACGTCTCCTGTCTGTAGGATGTTGATGCACCCACATTCACACCAAAGTCAGAGCTGGAACATGGTTGCTGCTCTATTGCCACTAAAGAAGGGGTCATCTTTTCCTTTATGACCTCAGGCCATTTTATATTCTCTTGCAGCCATGTCTCATATTTTTTATGAATGCACGTCTCGTGCGATTACACGAGAGCCATTTGTTCCTCAACGAACACACATAAGTTTGACAGAATTGTTTCAATTCTTTCTTTTCATTTTCTGATAAATCAACAGTATTCTCAAAAGCTTCAAATAATACACCAGGCTGTGAAAAACAACTGTTGTTTGCCACAAACATGAAAATATCCAAATTGGTACCAAAACCTTTCATCATAACACAATAACAAATAGAAATTAATAAGTTAGCGCGCACAAGTGCTGAGGGCTACTTATACAATTAAGCTCAAACGTCCTATTTTTATACAACTACCCTCATTAATGTTCGCATTTCTCTAGTTAGGTACATATATTACACACAATAGAATTTTATTGTGACTAGGACCATTTGGCCCCGCTAGGGCTTAACTGGTTAAGTTCATATCATTAGTATCTAATTGTAACTCAAACATAATCTCGGTGATTAACAAATGACTTACTTAGTTCTTGAATGCAATTGTGTAAAATAAAAAGGTATAAAATCAATATTGTTTATAATTACTGCCATCATGAAGGTCATTAGCAAGCTATACACTAACAATAGTATTAGTAAATCGATCGGCAACTTCATTTAACCACGTCATTAATTTGAAAAATCACATATTGAAAATTCAATATTTCAGATATTTGCTACGCGCAAAGCGGCACCTAAAGGTGCATGAATTGTATGTCATCTTGATCGCCGTGTATGGTACAATAGCTCGTATGAGCACCAGCCCTTCAGTTCCGTTCAGTTTAAAAAAACGGTACTTTAAGTGTTTTCTCCCATACAAAAAAAACACAAAACTTTTTTCTCATGCGTGGAGCTACTAATACCATCCATACGTTAATATTACGTCAAGAGAAGCATATCAGACACATTACATTTTTTTATTTTTGAATTTAAATTTTTTACTTTAAGATTCTATGAGTATGGAGCTCCATTTTCAGACCAATGTGCGGCGGTGATAAAAGAAAGACGACGATATCAACTTATGATTTATTTTCTATGTCTATAGTACAATTCCAATGATGGTATGGTCCACAAATGTTCGCGAACAAAGCATTTATGTACGCACACCGTTGCCTATTGTCCCTACGTGTCAGTTGGTCCGGATAGTTCCATGAGTTGCGGAAGCTACGTCGTGCACAAAGGACTGCGTGATTATGACGTTTTTTTTTATTCGTTTTTATTTTGTGTGCTAGTTGTTGCCCTCAGAAGGCCTTTACAACTTTATGCGGACTCTGCCTTCTATAGTGTCCTGGCGCGGTGGGGCCGCCAACGGCAGGTATGTGTGCGTTCGGCCGGGCTCGGTGACCGTCGTCAGCGCATGCATGTGTGCGTAGATGAACCGCGGCGTATGGGTGTCTATTAGCGGCGTTACACCATTTCATATAGAAAAGCACTGTGTTCTCGAGAGATAGAAAATTTACACAAATGAGCGAAGGCCCGGACAAAATCTATTATAAGTTTGGTAGAATGGAGCGGGACCCAGGTACCCGTATATAATATAGGAGTCCTAAACAGCTAGACCGATTTTGATGAAATGTTGTGAGTGGATCCCTGAATGGCTTAGTTTCACAATTGGATCCGGTAGGTGGCAATGCAGTTGGTAGGAAAATATAATATGAATTATCTTTTTATTTTATTTAGACTGTATAGCGCAGTGTTTTAATTGATTGCCTTGTCACTGCCAGTATGCTAAGTATTGATACCCACAGACAATTAAAAAACTAAATATTAATACAAAGCATATATAAATATAAAATGTTTTATTTCGTAACCAAAAATGTAATAATAATGATATTCTATCATAACACCATATAGCCCAAACTAAGCAGAGCTTGTACTATGGGTACTAGACAATGGATAAACATACATATATACTTATTTTCTTATTTTTGTAAATACATACATATTATACATATAAACACCCAGACCAAGAAAAACATCCATGTACATGCACACAAATGTTTGACTTGCGCGGGAATCGGAACGCGCGATCTCAGGCGTGGCATTCGGTTTCACTAACCGCTACGCCATCGAGGCCGCTCTGGCTAAATTCGTGATTGGAGTTTCTTTTTAAACAAATAATGCCTGGATTAGGAGACTCCGTTCTTGCTAGCATGTCTTACGTAGTTGGTACATGATTGTGTTCTTTTAGGAACTGGTATTTTTAAATAATGTTACAAAGACAAGATAAAAACTACTTATGTTTAAGATAAATCTTAAAAAAAAAGCAGCAGGATGTCTTTGGTTCAATTCCTGGCTCAATAAGTGTTATTTTTAACATGCTTTTATTAGTTTCTCTTGTATGTTTGTCTGTATGTAACCGACTCATTTGAGCTCGATTTTGACCCACTTCAAACGGTCAGATTTCATTTCAACGTTGTAGATTTATCGAGGACCGATGACAATACAATAATTAAAAAAAAAAAAAATAGTTTATAAACTAAAAAAACGTGCTGTGGGGGTAAATGAAAGTTCTTGTTGTGGAGTCCAAATAAAATACTTCTTGATAGATATGGTTATATATTTACTGGTACCAGATATAAATACTATAAATACATATTGGACTACGAGCTAAGTGAGTGGTTGCGGGGAGACGACTGCCGCGCGGCGCTACTGTATACTTGCGCCTGACTACACAAAACTAATGCGTCAGCAGTGTCGCTACAATATTCCCCCCTTTAACAAAAAAAGAAATAGTCCAAAAATCCATTAAAACTCAAACATTTCTAAACCAAATATTTCAACTTTATATTTATTACAAACAGCACTATAATCGATTTCAAGCTAACACAGCGTATTTCTTCACACTAACATACTTGATACATGATACTGCAAACACGATATAAACTCAAGTTACTTCTTCCAGCGAATCTAAACAATGACATAATTTTAACATATCGCTATGATTCGGAGCGGGGTAAACATTTTAAAACAACACAATTATATATGAATCTGACCATAAAAACACCTGTTATATTACACGTTATTACATTACATTTCTCTAGGTTAAAATACTGCACTATATAATTTATCAAAACACATAAAACAACAAGACTTTACGTAATTAGCACTCCGTATGACGCTTATCGTAGAAGTTTTTCGTACGAAGATGCATACGTTTAATCACTTTGCCATAATCACATACTGCCAGCGAGTTACACCAATACACAACGTTTGAGCTATGGTCCATGTGAAGACTGGCAGGTTGCGCCATCCAACACCGGTGCGGTAAGTTGCCTCGCCCCAGGTGCGATGCGCGTGTACGACGCGTGCACTGTGCCATCGAGTGCCACCGCCGTGTCCCGTGCCATCTATCACCGCACGTCGAGTATGCTGCAGTCCTCTTCTTGGTGCGGAATATGACCTCGCACCCAAGTTTGGATCGCCTTACGCCTCGTCCCGGAAATCCCATGTCGCTCCTCCTCACTCTGCGGTAGTCTGCTTTGGTCGCTTCTTGAATTCAGCTTAACAATGCAGCCATGATGAGTGTGTTCGGTATCTCAGATGGTCGCTCCAGTCAGCAGATGTTCCATTTGTCATTATTACTGGTTCAAGCAAGTCGTCGTAGCCCAAGCCTTGTTGGTCTTCGCAAACAAGGCGAGTCGTCTCCCAATATGATGCATCTTCGCCAAACCTCCGTGCGCGTGTTCGGCTGCCACGTGTAACATGTGCGGATCCCACAGTCAGCAAATCATGCGCGCGTGCTTCACTGCCACGTTTTCTCCGAAGGCTGCGTCTTCATCACGTCGGGGTCACCAATGTGGGGGTAAATGAAAGTTCTTGTTGTGGAGTCCAAATAAAATACTTCTTGATAGATATGGTTATATATTTACTGGTACCAGATATAAATACTATAAATACATATTGGACTACGAGCTAAGTGAGTGGTTGCGGGGAGACGACTGCCGCGCGGCGCTACTGTATACTTGCGCCTGACTACACAAAACTAATGCGTCAGCAGTGTCGCTACACGTGCTTTATTAAAAAAAACAAACTAAAAATAGAAAATAATTTAATAATTTTAATGTAAAAAAGCGTGGGGTGCTTTCTAAGATATTTTGATAACCCCCACCCCTCGCTTTTTAACATAAAAAATTATTAAATTATTTTTTACCTTTTAGTTTGTTTTTTTAATAAAGCGTGTTTTATTTAGTTTTTTTAATTTGTAAGGTTCTTAGCCATCATAAAGGTAAAGAAATTACGAAAATGGTATACAGGATGTCCCAGAAGTCTACGTCAAGCCGGAATCCAGTAACAGGCTAGTTATAATACTTAGCTATCAGAAAAACAACTAAGTTATGTATTTTAAAAATTGAAGGCATTTTAAGAAATATAAAGAAATCTTCATCTTGTGACGGTCTTTTCACTCCTGTTACTACAGATATTAACTTTTTGATTTTTTTTGTTATGTAGTCTCGAATAATCGAAAAAAATCGAGAGCTTAAAGAAGCATTATATAATTTTTTAAATATATAACTCAGATTTTTCTCTGGTAGGTACCTATTATAACTTAGCCTGCTACCTGATTCCGCCTTGACGTCGACTTCTGGGACACCCTATATTAAGCAATAAATTAAATGTATATTTATTTAATATACATTTAATTTATTGCTTACGTAATCATGTATTTTGAATTGTCAACGTTCATTGTAGTCAAGTGCTTCAGCCGCAGAATACACATTTACAGATAGCCAGCTCATTAAAACGGATTAAGACTAACGACGACGTAAACCTTAGATTTAGTGCCTCTAAATGTAATCCTAACTAATATTTTATGGGATTAAATATAATGACTACCAAAAATACTAATTGCACACCAAAATATGCTTACCAAAATATATCATAACGAGCACCTATACGCCTCAAATCACATTTCAACCAAGCAGTGCCGGATTAACCACGTAGCAAGAGTAGCAATTGCTACGGGCCCCACGCGAAAGGGGGCCCCGCATATTTAAGCCCACTCATCTCTGCCTGAGTGTAATTTTTTGAGATGTGGTATATTGAATTTACTTGATGTCACAAAAACGTGAAATGTTACAACTTTTCCTACTAAGACAATCCACGTCAGACAATCGGTAACCGACTATTTCCTTGGCGTATATAAAAACACCGAATTTCATACGGCAAGCGCACAAGTTCTACAAAAAGTCGCTCGTATAAATGTGTAGAATTTCAGTCGGCCCAATAATCAGCTGTACAAAAACATTGACGTATGCAAGCACTCTTACACGAAAGAATTTGCTTCGGGCCCCGCGCTTGCTTAATCCGGCATTGCAACCAAGTCGAAATTTCACGATCGTCGCAAGACTATGTAGATAGATTACAACTCCACTTTATCGCTGCTTGCCCAGTACTTTATACTTAAACGGTCCATGTAAAAGAGCTCCATCTTGAGCCAAATAAATACAGTAATTTCTATCATATTTTTTTTAAAATTTATTTATCTCAAAGACAATGTGCTACATTTATCCTTTTACATAACTTCGCCAAACTGTGTAACAGTTTGGCGAACACTGCACTCACGTAACAAATTAAAATCACTTTTAAGACACATTAGTTTAGTATTAGGTACACTATTGTTATTGTTAATGAAATTAAACTTTTTAAAAATTAAGAAGTGATACATTTAACAATAGTAAGGCTGTTTCATATTCAATTCAATAATTAAATATTTGTAACAATATTTCTTTTAACTTTTCCTTAAATATATTTAAGCTGAAACAATTTTCTGGGATAATTATTTTGTTATGTAGTCGTGGTATTATATACATACGTGTTCGTTCACCGTAGTAATTACATGAAACAGGCTCTTTGTATTTATTTCTTATAGCTTAAATAATAAAATTCATTTAAACCAATATTGATGACAGCACGATGTCTGGCAAGTTTCTTTTTTGATCCACACCGTGGCTCTAGTGTTGGCGGCGTTGTGCCGCCATTTAGTTCGTATACGTTCACTATTTAATTCGTCGCAAAACAATAAAATCTCCACTACATCGCTGCTAGCCTAGTACTTGATACTTCCACGGTCCGCGCTGAAATGCACCTAAGTGACTATTGTCCCATTTTCGTTTTGACCGTAGAGTGCAAAAGTGACAAATGTCCCGTTTTTATTCCAGAACGATACATCGTCTAAATATATTTATTTTTTTCTATCGCGTTACGTTTTTAATCCTTTTCTCTTTTCTACACGAATGTTAATACATTCCTTCATGCGAAAAATACGACAACAGTGATACAATGATTCATTCGGATTGAATAAATAATGTCAAATGTCAGTCGTATCATGTTTCGCCCATTCCATAGATTAGTATACCTAGTTATTATACTCTTTGAGTATATCTGTCCATTCTACGATTCTAGCGACTTGTGAATGTGATATTTCTTTAATTGTATTTTTTTTATGGCTATCGAATAACAAGTGTGATAGATACATAATTGTAAAGGCATTTCTTGTAGAAAATAGTTACTTATGATATATTTTCTTTACTGAAACTTCACTGAACAAAATAAAACAAGAAAATGTTAAGTGTGTTTTTGATGTGAAACATCTATAGCCGCACGTAAAACCGATTGCTGGCGTGGCGACGCATGTCGAAGAGCACGTTAAGCCGTCGGTCCCGGCTGCCATGAACATCTATGGCAGTCGTTATTCGGAAGTCAGTACCCTCTAATATCCTGACACTGGTCTAGCCTTAGAGTATCGTTAGCCTTCGGGTTGCGGAGGTCAGGTGGCAGCCGCTCCGTGTAAAAACTGATATCCAGTAAAATCCGGTTAGACTAGAAAAAGCCGATCCCAAGTGACTTGGGAATAATAAAGGCTAGGGAGAAGAAGACCATCATAAAGATAAAGAAAACACAAGAGTACTATATATATTTTTTAATAAATAATGTTTAATACCCGTGCGAAGCCGGGGCGGGCTGCTAGTAATTAATACATTAAATTCACTCATAATAATAGGACGAAAGACTGACTAAGAAAGGTTATAAGACTAGTGTGAATGGAACAGTCGCAAGAGGAAAACCTAGTCGAACGTTCCTTGATCAGATCGGAGGCGTTCTGGACAAAGGCCAGGTTAAGAGCTCCTTGAACCGACGGGCGTGTATGAGGAATGTGATGAAAGTGAATGAAGCCAGAGAAGTGTGTCAGGATCGTAGCAAATGGAAATCCGTAGTCTCTGCCTACCCCTCTGGGAAATAGGCGTGAATCTATGTATGTATGTACTAGGAGTGCATAAATACTGAAAAGCTATCTAAACCTCTGCAGTTTGCAGTCCTTGCAACGCGGACTACATTGTAACTATCTCTGCCGCTCGTGAGAGCCTGGTACTTGACCCTTGGACATTCATTCAGATAACTCCGTCGCAACGTAACGTGATAGCCATCACACCTTCACTACATCGCTGCTAGCCTGGTACTTTCGGGTACTTAGTCTTTTTAACGCGAGCTGTTCGGACCGCGGTATGAATAGCCTAAAGGTGAACGCACACTTATCCGAGTCGAAAGCGTCGAACGAAATGAATTTTAGAATTCTTTATATGAAACTAGTTTTTGCGCGCGGCTCCGCCCGCGTGGTACTTACATTAATAAAAAGTAGCCTATGTCCTTCCCCAAATTTTAAACTATATCTATACCAAATTTCATCTAAATCGGTTGAGTGGTTTAGCCGTGAAAAGGTAACAGACAGACAGAGTTAATTTCGAATTTATATATTAGTAAGGATCTTATAAAGCCTCGCACACTTACCCGCGTCGAAGAGAGCAGCGATAGCTCAGTGGGGAGACCAACAGACTGCAATGCAGAGGGTCTCAGGTTCGAACCCACGTCGCGCACCTCTGACTTTCGGAAGTTATATGACTTTTAGAAATTATGTGCGTATTGATTGACAATTATCACCTGCTCCGTGCCTCGGAGAGCACGTTAAGCCGTCGGTCCCGGCTGCCATGAACATCTATGGCAGTCGTTATTGGGAGAGTGTCGACACAAAAGATCCCACTGGGTCGAAGTGTCGCCGGTCTGCACTGACATAAGATAAGATACCCGCGTCGAATCGTCCGCATCTAAAAGAACTCCAGAAATCCTAGAGGAATGCGAATGACGTCACAGTTTCGGCGCGACTAAAGCGATGGACTCGACCGATACGCTCGCATTCTATCAGTTGCGTACGACAGTGCAACTTGTGAACTTGCGAATCTTCTTCATTGTTTTAAAAAATGAGTGTAGAATCATTTTTTTTATTTTTTTGAATGATTGATTTATTAAGAAGAGCTTTACAATCTGCAACATCGATACTACAGCAACTAACATCACAATTCACATGTAATAACAGTGCGTCATGTGTAAAGTTTGGGTCCTCATACATCTGCCGAACGACCAAGGCATGGAATTCTCTGCCAAGGCACGTGTTTCCTTCTTCCTTCAATCCTGGGTCCTTTAAGCGGGGCGTGAAAAAGCACCTCAGGCCGTCAAAGTAGAGACCTCAATATCGCCTCGGCTACTATGAGGGCGGTGTGGAGGCCACTGCTCTTAGACCACACGACTGCTTACCATCAGGTGGAGTGAGATCATTTTGACGAGCAAAATAAAAAAATAAAAAGGAAATGGAAATGATTTCTTCGGCGTGATAGATTCTTTCGGCGCGGTCGATTCTTTCGTTGCGGATATATTTGCGAGACCTTGATTTCGAGTCGTTCGACGCGTTTGGCTCGGATAAGTATGCGTTCACCTTAAGAGCTGTTTTTGAATGACTCCTTTCGGTTTTCTTTCCTTCCTCGGTCCATGTGGTAGCTTGTGTGTGTTCGTACTCATCATTCAGCACATACTTCTTGTTTGTAATCAATAAAATACAGTACTAACTAAACTATCATTTTCTAAATGAGTATTGTTTTTTCTTATCTTTTAAAATATACATTAGTAGACTTTTACATTTTTCTATTTTTTGTCGTCGCTTTTCTTTGTCCGCCAGTGTGTATCTGTAAATTTAAATATATATATATTGTTGTGGCCAGACAACAGATTTATTTAATAATGTAGATCCAACAGCTTATTCTAGTTTGCGAATACATTTTATATTTATTAACATTTTAGATTTTGATTATTATTTGGGGAGTTTGTGATTCGTATATTGCGAGTACAAAGTCCACCAAAAATCGAAAGTGCTCTTGCGTTAAACATAGGAAATGACTGGCGGGAGGTCTAGCGGTCGCTGCGGCCGCGCCTCGCTTGGAATGCACTACGTCACGAGAAACCGTTATCAATGCACGGCAGACAGAGTATTCAATGATATTTTATAACTACATAAATATAGATAGATACATAATATGTAAAGTTATGCTGTATAGGTGTGTGAGTAAATAGTTATGTATGAATGTTTTGTGGATGTGCTTTGTCGGCCTCGATGGCGTAGTGGTTGGTGTAACCGACTGCCGCGCCTGAGGTCGCGGGTTCGATTCCCGCACAAGTCAAACATTTGTGTGCATGAACATGGATGTTTGTCTTGGTCTGGGTGTTTCTATGTATAATATGTATGTATTTACAAAAAAAAATGTATATATGTATGTTTATCCATTGTCTAGTACCCATAGTACAAGCTTTGCTTAGTTTGGGCTAGATGGTGTTGTTTGTATGTGGTAGAATATTATATAAACATTATTTACTTGTATTTAATATAACTATGTGTTATGTGCCTGGGTCCGCCACAATTACTTATATTCTAAGACTGGACAGATTCAAGATTATTTAGAAGGTAATTCACGATAGACAGTGTATGCAAATCAATAGTACGAATGCATAGAAAAATTAATTCGAAGCTTCGCTGATGTCAGCATGAATGGGCCGGCTCGACCGGGGAAGGACTACCCTCTCACAGAATATCGACGTGAAATACCAGTAGTCCTACTGTTGTGTTTCGTTCGGTGAGTGAGAGTGCCGGAGGCCCAATCACCCCCTTTCCCCCATCCCGCTCCTCCTTCCCACTTCCTTTCCTAAAGGGTCGGCAACGCGCAAGTGATGCCTCTGGTGTGGCAGGCGTCCATAGGCTACGGTGACCACTTACCATCAGGTGGGCCGTATGTCTGTTTGCCACATTAGTTGTATAAAAAAAAAAAATAATAATGATAATTACCTCCAATTATACACACTCACTCACGCACGCACGCATGCATGTATGCACGCATTCATGCAGGTACGCAAGCATACACGAAAACTCGTTTATTTTTCTCACAAACATTTTTAAGTGCTCGGTACAGATTACACAGTTCAAGAAATGAAGCTATCATAGAATGATTCTTACGTATTCGTGTGCCCTTAAGGCAGATAATCCTTTAAAAGCTTTAGGGCAAACCTTGCAAGTATATGGACGGTCATTTGTGTGCACTCGAAGATGTGACTGAAACAGAAAATATAACATACATGATTTTGCCCGCGTCTTCGCTCGCGTAAATATAGGTTAGGTTAGTAAAAGTACTTTTTTCTGGATGAAAGGTACCCTTTGTCCTTTTCTGTTCCCCTGACAACGTGTATGCGAAATTTCATAATTATTGGTCGAGTAGTTAAGGCGTGAAAGCGTAACAAACAAACAAACTCACATTCACATTTATAATACTAGCTTTTGCGCGCGGCTCCGCCCGCGTGGTACCTACATCAATAAAAAGTAGCCTATGTCCTTCCCCAGGTTTTAAACTATATCTGTACCAAATTTGATCTAAATCGGTTTAGCCGTGAAAAGGTAACAGACAGATAGACAGACAGAGTTACTTTCGAATTTATAATATTAGTAAGGATTACTACATGTTCCCGCGGTTTCACCCGCGTTTATGATTACTGCGCCGCCCCCGTGGGTCGTAGCGTGATGTTATGTAGCCTATAACCTTCTTCGGTAAATAGGCTATCCAATACAAAAAGAATTTTTCAAATCGAACCAGTAAGTTCCTAAGATTAGCGTGTTCAAACAAACAAACTCTTCAGCTTTTAGTATAGATTTAGGTTGTTGTAATTTTGATACGAACTTGCAATAATTTCCTCATAGTAAATTGTTTATTGCACTGAGTACATTGGTATGGTCTCTCCCCGGTGTGGTTCCTTTGATGGTATAGAAGAACGCACCTGTTCTGTAAAAATAAAATATCAAATGAGCCGTCACGGGACGCCTGGCAGATGTGAAACATCGAAATTATTTTGTACAAGTAATATGCATAAAAGAACAAATTACGACAGGAACTAATATGGCATAATGTAAAAATAAAATATTACTAATTTTTCCAGAAAATTATGATTGTTTATTTAATAAACATTTATTTTCATTAAGTACAAAACCCACACTACTATATATATATATACTATCATATAGAGTGGCGACGCGTCGCCACACCAGCAATCGGTTTTACGTGCGGCTATAGATGTTTCACATCAAAAACAAATAAATAATGTTACATACAATAAATGATTTTATAAGATAGAGAAATTGTTTTAAGGATTTTCATTCCTAAAAATTCCTACTACAAGTAGTAAGGAATGAAAATTAAAGTTGATTTGACGTAGATGTTTGTGTGTCGGATGTTTGATTTGATTAAGAAAAGTATTTTAGATCTTATTATGTAAGATTAAGGTTCAATTTACGCCGCCGCGGAATGGAATGGAATGGAAGCGTCAGTTTCGCCTCATGACGCTAGAAGGCGCGCGAATTTGCGAGAGTGCTCGAGAATTCCCGCGCATTCCAGCGAATTCGCTTTTTTAGTTGACTTGGATCTTATTTTTATATCGCTCATTTGTGAGGCAGAAGAAAAAGAACGTCCCGACCGACTCCCCGTTCGCGCCACTGCCCGCGGATTCCAAAGATGGCGCCGACAGTAGCTAGGAGACGCCTCGGAAGACGCGCGACCTTTTTTGGCTCGTATTTAGTTTGTACTTTATACAATTGACATAAAGTACATTATGCTATATACCTACAATTTTGCTGCAAAAAGTCACTTCCATTCCATTTCGCGGCGGTGTAAATTGAGCCTAAGAGATGAAACAGAATTATAAGACGGATTTTTATGTAATTTTTGTTATTGTTGAGACTGATTAATAATAACTAGCGGCCGCCTAGTGGTCAAAATTCGACCAAAATTCCTAAGCTTGCTACTTTGTTTTCTGTTTTTCTCTATTACATATAAATAAGGTATAGGTAACCATAGTTACAAAGAATTGTACGACGTCAGACGAACAACGCCGAAATACTACGAACGCAATTCGACTGCGTGTGTCAAATGCATGGTTGTGTGCGTGTAGTGTTTTTCCATGAATTTAATGTATTTCTAATGCATATTTTATATAAATATTAGTATTCGCCCCTCCTTCTCCATATAAACTTTAACTGTGCCAAATTTCATACTCCTTCGTCCGCGCAATTTTCGTAAAAAGGGGTACAAAGTTTTTGCTTCACGTATTAATATATAGCTTTATTGTGAAACTAGCTGACCCGCGCAACTTCGTCTGCTTCACATAAGAGAATTTTCCTAGTTTTTGCAATATTTTTCATTTATGCTCCGCTCCTATTGGTCGTAGCGTGATGTTATATAGCCTATAGCCTTCCTCTATAAATGGGCTATCCAACACTGAAATATTTTTCTAATTTTTACCCGTAGTTCCTTAGATTACCGCGTTCAACCAAACAAACAAAATGTGAGTGAAGTCGGCGCGTGAGCGCCCCCGCCTTTTTATAAATGCAGCGGATGGCCGTTTCGCGCGTTAAACAACAATCAACCGTATAGCCGTACCCATACTGGCGCGGCGAGATTTGGAAGTTTTATTTCATCTATATCTTGTGTGTTTATAAACCGATTCCTATATTTTCTTTTATAATATAGATATTAAAGTGTACTTTTTGAATATGGGAGTTTGATAAAGATATATCTATGTGAAATACAATATATTTATGTATTTTAATACACTTTGAAGAAATGCCTAACGATTAAACACGTTATTGTGGCTAATTTATAAAAGATAGATATATACTATTAAGGACTTTTTTGTAGATCTTTGAAGACCATCATCTTTGTAATACATACTTTTGGTGTATGATCAACGTATGCGAGGATAAGAGCTCGAAAGCGCATTTTCGTCCGACTTGCTTCAAATTTATCGTCACTGCTCAGCTCCTATGTGTCTTAGCGTTATGTTATATAGCCTATAACCTGCCCAGGAGTATGGACTACAATCGTACCAAGTTTGGTTAAAATCCCTTCAGTAGTTTTTGACCCATGCGTGCACATACAGACAGACAGACAAAAAATTTACTGATTGCATTTTTGTCATCAGTATCGATCACCATTCATCCTCCAATATTAATTTTGAATATATATTCAATGTACAGAATTTACCTCTCTACAGTTTTATTATAAGTATAGATTATGCCGCTCCCTAAAAGTGCCGCCGGGGGCGGATCGCCTCTGTCACCCTCAGTACGCTACGCCACTGCTCCTCGAATAGGCATTTTCCATGCCATTATAGTAGAAATTGCCCGCGGCTTCGCTCGTGTAAATGGAGATTATGTTATAAGTAAATATTTACACTCACCGGTAAAGTCTTACCGCAAACTTCACAAACCCAAGGTTTCTGCACTTTCCGCTTGTCTTTGGCGTCAATATGGGCTCGTCGATAGTGAGCCGAATGGAGAGATTGTCGAGCAAATGTCTTATTGCACTGAAATATAGATTATTTAAGTAAATAATTGATTGAACAAAGGTTCACGGGGATATCCCTGAAGAGGTAATGTATCTATGTATTTAGATCCCAAAGAGACTACACAGTTTCAGGCGTCCATAGTGACCACTTACTATCAGGTGGGCCGTATGCTTGTTTGCCACACTAGTTGTGTAAAAAGAAAAGGTTAACTTCTTGGTTTTTAGAGTTCGAAAAATCTCTTATACAATAGCTTTGTCCGTCCGTCTGTCTGTTATAAAACTTTCAACTCAAGAACCGTAAGAGCTAGAGACTCGCGGTCAGCGCCATTCGACTCAGCATAGTCGATATACCCCCGAAATGATTATGACCTTTGACCTTTGACCTCAAGGTCACGCGATACCATCTTTCATCTCAGGACCCGTAAGAGTTAGACTCGCGGTCAGCGCCATTCGACTCAGCACCTCGAAATTACTATGACCTTTGACCTCTGACCTCAAGGTCACGTGATACCATTTTTTTTAACTCTAAGATTTACGGCAATTCATGGCCGTTTCTCACTTGTTAAGACATCTAGAAGAAGCCAAGTCTCTCAGGGAACTTTACAAACGTTCAAACAACGATCACAAAGAGCTGGAATATCAATAAAAAATGGTTGATCTCCAATTTGTCTGTCTGTCTGTCTCGAGTCACGATCGTTCCTACAATATTAGACACACTAGTAAATTGTCAGTAACATCCCGGAGTTAGGAAGCTGGCGGTTTTTGACACCCCCGTGTCACGGAAAGTACGTAAGGCCGTTGGTCGTGTACCTGATCTCTCTACGGTCGTATCAGTAACGTCCCATCGGATCATGAGATTGAGGGAATAGACAGTAATAATAATAATAATAATAATATTTATTTTTCAAAAAGTTACACTTAGCATGAACACAGTATATAATAAATCAAAACAAGTTAATACAGAATTTGTTGTACTCTGGTAGCCAATGTAAGATTTAACTTGTGTTTTGGGTACCAGGTCCCTCGCAGTATTACATTTACTTTACAGTTAAATCGTAATATAATATTAGGTGTTCGTGTAAGCAGCTATGAAAATATGTGTAAGTAAGCATAGGTGTGTGTAAGTTTGTGAGGGTGTGTTTGTGTGTGTGTGTGTGTGCGCGCGCGTGATGGTTGTGATATTCATCCAATTAAAGCACCGATAATTTCAGCATGATCTCAGTTTGAGCATAAGTTTTGGTCATCAGCCATTTTGCAACTTCTTTCTTACATTGGGATCTAATAATTACAGTGCACTATAATATCACCTGCATAGATAGCCAGTCATTGTTCATATCAGTCGTAACTGAATTTCAGTCTGAAGGACCTTATTGTAACTATTTGTACAGTGTAGTAAACTGTACACTACTGATAGTTTCGAGTGTGCTGGTAAGAGAAACCTCTACTCGTAGTATAGCAAAGTATATTATCCACCAGTGACGTAAATAATATGATAAAGAGTGATTCTCACATATGTACGTGCGTTCGTTACGTAGTTGAAGTGCACACTGAATCAAATTAATTATGGCGACGGAACATAATCGACCGATTTGCAAAATCAGCAAAAGTAAACATTCTACCTAAGTGTACGTAAACCGTACACTATTTTTAAAATCTCCTTAAAAGACTTACCTTTTCACACTCATACACTTTAAGACTTCTATGCTTTTCTAACAAATGCTCTCTTAAGTTCATATCTTTGTCAAACGATTCGCCGCAGTGGACGCATATTATTGTAGAACAATTATTATAAGAGGAATGTTGGGTTAGCGCTGCTTCGGTAGTGAAGCGGACTTCGCAGGACGCACACTCGAATGGAAGGTTTAACTGTGAAAAGAAAAAATATGTTAGGCTAAACTAGTTTTGCCCAGGTAATCTTGACATACTCAAAATGTTTGTCTAGTTCAACTCGGTTTTACTGAAGAAAGAGAAAGCATGCTTGAGTCATAAAAAAAATATAGTTCTGACAAGGAAATCCTAGAAAAATATGTAGTCAATGGCTTAGAAAGTAAAAATATAGTTACCATCACTTGTCGTAGACAAACAGTGTGATCCAAAAGTGTTTTCAGTGAAAACTACTTTTAGATTCAAAAATGTTTTAAGTTGATAACACTCGTTAGTAAAATAATTAGGTGCAACCAACAGACGAACGGACACACAGGCAAAGTCACAATATAGGACTTTCGTTTTTACCGTTTTTTAGTACGAAACCAACGTAAGATTTGAACAGCTGCAGGGACATATTTAGTTTTCATTCTTTGTTATTTGTCTCAGTGAAACTTTACTCAAGCTGATATCATTCTCTAGGCCAAACTAGGTAAGCATAAATGTCCTAAATCTTACATTATAGATACATAGTCATTTCTAGTTTTGCCTGAAAAGAATTATACTTACATGTCTATGCGCTCTTTTTTTGTGTGCATTCAGCCCGAACTGTCCAATAAAGGCTTCGCCACATATATCGCACCAGATAAAATGGGACGGATGATGTATTCTGAGATGAGTCAGATGGCTGGACAGCTTTCTGGAAAATAAGAGCAATAAGCTATTTGACTAATTTCATTAAATTACGTCTATGGACTCTTAAATAATAATGTCAGCCCTGTATTAAACTGTCCCACTGTTGGGCTCGGGCCTCATCTCAATATGAGAAAGGCTACACCATAATCCACCACGCTGACCTAATGCGGGTTGGCAGACTTGACATATCTTCAAGGATAGAGAACTCTCAGACATGCACATTTTCGTACGATATTTTCCTTCGCCATATAACTTTAAAAAGTTAGATATGTGCGCCTTGCGATCGAACTCAAAATCGCTGCGTGGCAGACTAAAGTCTCCTACTAGGCTATCGCTGCTTAAAATAAAGTAGGTACATTTCTTATAATTTTAAGTAATTTATAAAAATAACATCTCGAACTAAATGTAAGTATTTCGAGATGTTTTTTAGAGCAAGCGTGACAGTTTAAATAATCAGTCGATTATTTGAACTGTCAAAACGTTTTCTCTGGCGTCGTATCCTCAATTGACGTAACATGTTTGTAAACATTGGATAGACAGCAGGCAATGTAAGAAGACGTTTACAAACGAGTGACGTCATAATAAATGTAGCCTATCAATACCGTTTATGATCACGTGGTACCCGTTTATTTAACTAATATTATAAATGCGAATGTGGGTTTGTTTAATATTGTCTTCTGTTTACGCGAATGTTATTCATTGAAATTAAACTACTATATACGGATTTTATCGCGTTGTTTATTTGACAACATGCAGGATGCAGGGGTCTATAAGATAGATTGTGACTGCGGACTCTCATACATTGGTCAAACCAAGAGAAGCATAGGCACCCGCATTAAAGAACACATAGCTGATGTAAAACACCAACGCTCGTTGAAGTGTGCTGTGTGTGAACATGTGCAACAGGGGACCAACCACTACTTGAGATTTGACAAACCACAGATGCTCGCTAAAGAACACCGATTTCTCCCAAGGATGCTTCGTGAGGCTATTGAAATCAAGAAACATCCTAATTTCAATAGAGAAGATGGTTGGATGTACCACCAGCTTGGGATCCAGTAATTGAAATAGTCAAACCCAAGAAGAAGCAAACCACAGCTAGACTTCATGATACTTTGAGCTCATTCTGCGTAAATAGAAACACCCATGATTAAATTATGTTCGGGTACTTTGAAATAACTACACTGGAACATTGAGACAACTGCCATCTTAGTCTCCCCGTGACCATGGCTGCTGAAAAGCAACCGAAACATCGGGGAAAGTGTAAACACCAATATAAATAGTATAGTAATAGTTTCAATAATTTAATTAGCTTAAAAATTAGTAAAGTAAATAGTAGTGTAACAGTTTTTCAAAATTTTGTAATAAAGTGTCAAATAAACAATGCGATAAAATCCGTATATAGTCATCGATCAAATATACCATAGATGCACGATCGTCGCTCGAAAAACGGCCCCAACAAAACTGTGCATAAATCAGTCGTATGCGCTATATTATGCAACTGTCCCACTCACTCTTGCGTGCGCTGCCCGTAAGCGAGAGCGAATCGACACCACTACTACGGTGGAGACCGTACCATATACTTAGTACGCTTGCGTATCGCGAGTAACACACTTAGGACGCTTTACATTGACGCGTTTTAACTAAACTATTACAAAATGTTTCTCAGTGGGCGTTCAATGGTTATTCCGGTTTATTTCCTGGATTGCATAATAAATGCAGACACTTATAAGTAAGTAGTACTGGTCAGTGCCACATATTGACGCGGTTTTTGTATGAGAATGTGCATCTATGGTATATTTGATCGAAGTATATTGTAGTTTAATTTCAGTGGGTTTGTTTGTTAAGCTTTCATGACTTAACTACTTGACCGATCATCATGAAATTCGGCATACACGTTGTCTGGACTATATAAACAACATTACAAAGGTTACCTTTCTTTCATTAATAGTGTGATTAGAGAGAGATGCGGCATGAAAGTGGATATAGTTACAAGAATAGAAAAGGGTATGTTAAGCTGGTTTGGACATGTAGAAAGAATGGACGAGGAAAGACTGACAAAGAAAGTTTACAAGGCTAGTGTGAATGGAACAGTCGCAAGAGGAAAACCTAGGCGAACGTTTCTCGATCAGATCGGAGGCGTTCTGGACAAAGGCCAGGTTAAGAGCTCCTTGAACCGACGGGCGTGTATGAGGAATGTGATGAAAGTGAATGAAGCCAGAGAAGTGTGTTAGGATCGTAGCAAATGGAAATTTGTAGTCTTTGCCTACCCCTCTGGGAAACAGACGTGAATCTATGTATGTATGTATGTACCTTTCATGTAAAAAAAGTACAGTTCCCGACAGATGGTGAATGCAATTTATTGACAAAATCTACACAAATTAATAATTTTATACCATTGCAAATTGCTTTTAAAATTCATAATCTCCGCGTGAGGATCGAACCCACAACACTTCCGCAGTGTCAATGACGAGCCGACCACTTAAACGTAGTGGCCATCCGTGCATTTATAAATCTGTCTTTGACTATCTTTATATATAGCGGTCGCCTAGTGCTCGAAATTCGACCAAAGTTTGCCTGTAAGATATTGCTGATATATGTCATTATATATTGATATATGTAACCATAGTTACGCGCTTCGACTGCGTGTGTCAAATGAATGGTTGTGTGCGTGTAGTGTTTTTTCATTAATTTAATGTATTTCTAATGCATATTTTATATAAATATTAACATTCGTCACTTCTTCTCTGTATAAACTATAAGTGTGCGAAATTTCATACTCCTCCGTCCGCCCAATTTTCGTAAAAAGGGATCCAAAGTTTTAGCTTCACGTATTAATATATAGATGTCGCAGACGGTCATTAGTACAGTTACGAATCGCGGTGCGAGAGTCGAGATATGGCAGCACTGTTGCGATGACGGCAACACGCATCTCACTTCGTGCTACGACAGAGCCTACATAAGAGAGGCGCACGCTATATTCGACGGATCTTTCTATCGTCGGCGAGTGCGGACCTCCTCGCTAGGAACTGTCATTCGTTTCGTGCAAGACATTCGTGTTAATTTATTGTGAAGACAATAAAAGTGATTAGTGTACATTTATTGTTTCACTTTGCTCGATCACCCAATTATACGCCCGCATTATGTCTTTTTTTTTTTTTCTTTATTTGTTTGGGGACTTATATAAAGTAATTATATGTCAGTCCCATTATAACATTAACAGGTTACAGCATCACATAAACGATATAAACTAAATACTTACATCTACATACATTAACTTACTAATATTACAATTAATGTGGACAATTGGCCAATTCACAAAACATTAATGCTTTTTCAGAGCCTGGGTCACTGAGTATGTCGATGGTGTTACTCACGCACTCACACTCTATATCCGACATATAGCATATCAATCTTTTGTGCGTGTGTTTGTAATTAAACTCCTCCTAAACGGCTAGACCGATTTTGATGAAATTTTTTGTGTTTGTTCAAGTGGATTCGAGAATGGTCTAGATTTGGTATATTTTTTTTTCGTCTGTGCCATACAGCTAGTATAAATATACTTATAATACTTACTCATAAGATTTTCCACAATGCCTACATTCGTGTGTGTGACCAGTATGCATCTTATAATGTTCCTTTGCGTTAAATCTGGAATAAATTAAAAGTTAAAATTGAACAACTATATACGGATTTTAACACGTAGTGTCACGTAATCGACTCGCGGCGCACGGCTGCGTGCGCGGCGAGCGAGACAGTGCCATCACTATTCCCTCTCCGAGCGGCGGCGGCCTAAAGTGGATCGCGCCCTGGTGGAGTACTCGTAGGAGAACCACGTAGGAAGCCTTTAAGAACCACGCCCTAAGTCTTGTTTGTGTAGCTTGCTTAAAGTGTATTTTATATAATACTCATTGTTATTAAAAGTGTTAATTGTTGTACTATCCTTGAATGATCTCTGCTTAAAGTAACCTCAAGACACCACGCCCCTACAGCGTGGCCTGTCGTACTCATATCTAAACCCTTAAGGTTACAGTAGTTTTTTTATATTAAATACTATTATTACATAATTCTGAAACTAGTATAGAATATAATATTATGTGAAGTCCGTCAATCCGCACTGGGCCAGCGTGATGAACTTAGACCTAACCCTTCTCACAGTGAGAAGAGGCACGTGCCCAGCAGTGGGACAGTTCATGTAGCAGGTTGACATTATTATAAGTGTTACCTACTTTGTGACCTCCTTACTAATATTATAAATGCGAAAATGAGTTTGTTTGTTTGTTACGCTTTCACGCCTTAACTACTCAACCGATCAACATGAAATTTTGCATATACGTTGTCAGGGGCACAGAATAGGACATAGGGTACCTTTCATCCAGAAAAAATAACTGTTGCAAACCTTTTTTTTTTTTTTTGGTACCCAGGAAAAATGCTTGATGCACTATCCGCCGGCTAGGGGACGGCACAGGCGGGGCGTTTGCGACTCCCCATACTGGTATACCCACTAAAAACCTGGGGTGTTCCCTATCTCACCTAATGGAGGGGCCTGTTGGGAGCTCTTAAAAGAATTGAGTCATCCATAGCAGGCATTTTTTTTTTTTTTTTTTTTTTACGCGGGGAAATGTGCAATCACATTCCCCATCGCCGGTTTTGGGGCGGGCGATGGGGATATGTCGGGATCCAGCCCCTATGATGGATTTGGGCTGAACCGACTAAAACCACCGCGGTGTTCCTCACACCTTTATGGCGGAGCCGCGCGAATCGCGACCCCGCCGAAGGTTCGACCCGCCGATGGACGTGGCGGGTCCCACACAACCATCAAATAAACAAAGATTGGGGGACCTAGTCCCCTACAACAAAGCGGGGGACCTGTTCCCCCTTCCGACATCGAGAGGCGTGCGCGGAACACGAACGCCGCCTACTCGGACCTGCGCTGATCGGGCGGTGGACAGCCCCAATGGGTCCACCGCCCGCAGGCTTCTACTCAAGGTGGCTGGAGGTCGTCTCGCGCCCTCCTGCGCCCGGCTCTGCGGTTGGGGAGAGGGATTGAACGTTCCCTCTCCCTCTCCGCCGCCTCCTTCACTAACATCACCTCCTCACAGAAGGAGGCAACGGCATTCAAAGACCTCTCACTCGAAACCATGGACAGAACCATAGCCTCGAGCGAGAGGACGACCCTACAGACTGCCGCGTGCATGACACGGCGTTGCGTGGCCCAGGCAGGGCAATCCGCCAATGTGTGCAATAGCAGGCCCCCCCCGAACTGTTGCTAACCTAACCTAACCTAATCTACATTTACGCGAGCGAAGCCGCGGGTGAAAACTAGTTAATAATAATTTTAAGTTCATTTTTTCATATGCCTTAGTCTAATCGTGATACTCACGTCGTCCTTGACACATAGGTGCATTGCTTGCAGGCAAACTTCAGTCTATGGCTCTTGAGGTGCTGGTTCAATCCCCGTTTATCCTTGTACCGAAACTTGCAGAAACTACATACAATAGACCCTCGACTCTGAAATACAGAAATAAAGATATATAGATAATGCCAACGATTTAAATCATAGATGTTACTACGTTTGAATAGGGATCCCTTCTCCTCGCATAATGTTTTTTCCTTATATACTTTAGTTACTTACTCTGCTTAGTTTGGGCTAGATGGTGTTGTGTGTATGTGGTAGAATATTATTATTATTATTATTATTAGGAAAAACATTATGACTCATCATCAGGCTATAATAGTCCACTGCTGGACATAGCCCTCCCCCAAAGAGCGCCATAGCGCCCTGTCTTCAGCTTGCCGCATCCAGCATCTGCCTTCAGTCTTTCGCAGATCGTCATCCCACCTGGTCGGAGGGCGTCCTACACTACGTTTGCCGAGTCGCGGTCTCCACTCAAGAACACGCTTACCCCAGCGGTTGTCGGTTCTTCGCGCGATATGGCCAGCCCACTGCCACTTCAGCTTCACCAAAGTCATCGACATAGCTCAGAGAATTATGACTAGTTTGGTTTAATTTTTTTTGGCATTATAATACTTTGCCATAATCGCCTTTGGCATACAGTTTATGTCGACATAATTATTTATTTATTTCAAACTATTAATCTATTATTATAGGTACTATCGACTGGAGCGACGGTTGACCATTTCAGAAAAATTTTCGCTTGCACATGTTGACCAGTTGAGTTTGTATCGCCTTAGAATCAGTTAACAAATGTAAAGTGTAAAAACATTCAAACAAAGAAAGGGACGTGTCACGGGTACGGGTACCAAGTGTTGGCCTGCTATGCGATTTTATCCTTAGGAGTGGTCATCCGTCGCTGGAGTCTATAGTACTTAACCTAATGCGATAATATAGTAACATAACTAAAATCTTACATTTAAAAACAGTTATTTAATAAAACATCTTAATATATTAACAATTTATTATAATAAAATATCTTTCATCAATTATCTTAGTGACAATCCAAAAAGTTTGTTCAGCTTGCCGCAGCCAGTGGCCAGTAGTGATAATATACAATTCAACTTTATGAGTATGCTTAATAAAAAGAAGTGTCAGCTGTTATGCGTAAATATAATTAGGACAAACAAAACTATGCCATGTTATACGATGTTTAACTATTTTATGCAAATGAATAGGGAACCGTATAAATACAGCCACATCTATACTAATATTATAAAGCTGAAGAGTTTGTTTGTTTGTTTGTTTACTTGAACGCGCTAATCTCAGGAACTACTGGTCCGATTTGAAAAATTCTTTCAGTGTTAGATATAGATAGCCTATTTATCGAGGAAGGCTATAGGCTATATATCATCACGCTAAGATCAATAGGAGCGGAGCACCAATAAAGAATGTTTCAAAATCGGAGAGTATTTTTTCCTTTTGAGAGCTTCCGCTGCGTGCGCTGCGTAAACAGTTAAAGTTTCGCAAAAATCATGTATGCCAGAATTGTTCCCCTTTAAAAGTTCTAAAAAAAAGTCCGCGACAGTATATGTCTATCTTTTAAGGTTGGCTCACTATAACCATTTTTATGCTAACGAAATTTGTTCTAAAATAATGCATTATTTGCGAAGGTATTATTATAAACATTATATTAATCCTTATCCAAATAAATACGTTATTCATCACAAGTATTTAATTTAAAACAAAATTGCCCTTTACATCATTCGATTTCAATGAATATCTTAGGAGATATAGCAGTTTTAAAATAACATCGCAGCAAAATAATTACCCATTACAGACATAGTACAAACGATGTTTCTCCTGGTTTATTCTGCGTGATTACTACTGGTTCGATTTGAAAAATTCTTTTAGTGTTGGATAGCCTATTTATCGAGGAAGGCTATAGGCTATATAGCATCACGCTACGACCCACGGGGGCGGCGTAGTAACGATAAACGCGTGTGAAACCGCGGGAACATCTAGTTTTTGATAAAAAATATCATTCAGTAATAACTGGATCTGCGACTGAAAGGGTCTATTAAGATATTAATTAACAGGTATGTCAAATCGTAACGTTTTGTCCAACTCGGGAATCAAACACGAGACAATGCAAAAAAAAAAAACATAAATATATATATATATATGTATATATATATATTTGTATGTTTATCCATAGTAGTAGTGTTGTGTGTACGTAATAGAATATATTATATATCTTTACTAGCTGACCCGGCGAACTTTGTTCCGCCTTAGAGGCAATAAATGAGCAGATTTTGGATTTTATTTTTATTAGGATAATAAATATAAATAAAAAAAACAAGTATTTTAATGATTCTTTATTGGCATGTATTTTGGTGCATGGGTAGCACTCTTCAGTGAAGCACCTTGTGATAGACGACATTTTTCGTTTTATTATCAGGCGCAAGAACAAATAACGCAGATGGTCTTCCGACCCGTGAACATGCCACATTTTTTATAATTGACCATGCGAAAAAGATGGACTTTCTAGATTCAGACCACAAACTTTCAAGGATTGACCTTGTGATTTTTTAATGGTCATGGCGAATGCAAGACGGATCGGAAATTGAAGTCGTTTAAACTTAAACGGCATATCCGTTGGGATCATCGGGATCCTCGGAATGAGAAATTCCTCACCTTCGAATTTTCCTTTGAGTATCGTGGCGTAAATCACATTGTTCATCAATTTACTTACCACCAAACGCGTTCCGTTGCACAGTTTTGGTTGGTTTATATTTCGAAGCATGATTACTACGGAGCCAACCTTTAGTCGTAAATTGTGCGGTGGTAAGCCAGGCACATCCAAGGAGGTTAAAAATTCAATTGGATAGTTAGTGGCTTCATCTTCATTTGTTACACAGTCAACAGATTTGAATGAATGCAGTGTACCAATGATCTCATTCTGAATTATGTAGTTTAAGTCATCTACATCTTTATTCTTAGCCGCCAAAATTGCTCGCTCACTCAACCATTCATTACTTTTGTGGTTAGTAATGATATTTGGGAATACTTTGTTGATGAGTTAGTCTTTCGATGAGACAAAGTTACAGTAATTCGGAGGAAATTAAATCAATCCACTCGATTCGTCAACAGGTACTCGACCATTACCAATAGTCAGCAATTGCTCAAAGTAATCTTCAGCAGATGTATCATAAAAAGTATCCTATGTCCGTTTCCTGGTTCTAAGCTACCTCCCCACCAATTTTCAGCCAAATCGGTTCAGCCGTTCTTGAGTTATAAATAGTGTAACTAACACGACTTTCTTTTATATATATAGATATATATAATTCTTCTGTACGTGTGTTGACCGTGCACTCCTCCTAAACGGCTGGACCGATTTGAATGAAACTTTTTGTGTGTGTTCAAGTGGATTCGAGGATGGTTTAGATATGCTTTTCTTTTTTTTTCTCTTTTGTGCAGGACAACGTCTGTCGGGAGAGCTAGTATATATATATATATATATATATATGTATATATATATATATATATATATATATATATATGTATATATATATATATGTATATATATACACACATATATATATATTTACAACAAAAATCGATCATAAAATCTCAATCGTATCGATGATGTGTAGATGTCGATAAAAATATCGATATTTTTAGGGTCGATATTATCGAATATTCGATATATCGTTGCATCGCTAGTTGTGGGTTCAAATCCCACACGGGTACAAACTTTGTGTGATCTTCAAATGGTTGTTACGAGTCTGTATGTTTTTTGTGTCCGTTGTTTGAATGTTTGTAAAGACCCCGCGACACAGGGATTATTTATAGTGCGGGAGTAGTCTTTAAAAAAACATTATCTTTCTCTTTGCAGAAAATGATTTAAAACCATATTTATGAATTACTACCTATGTGAAAACTAGAGGAGACACCGAGGGGAGAGGGGTAAAATATGGAGGGGCAACAAGTGTCAAAATTCTTTCTAAATAAAAAATAATGATGTAGTCAGAAATGAATGTTACTCACAGGATCGTGTTGGTAAAGTACATGTTTTTTCAAACTCTCTTCATCCATAACACCTTTAAAACACAATTCACACTTATACGGGCTGTGTAAATAGTTACTGCTCAACTTTCTTTCCAAAACATCATTCATTTGTTGATCCGGACTCAAAATGATCACATCCACATTAAAATCCCTCTCAAAATCTCTCAAATTCTCATCCGTCTCAAAATATTTTCCTTTTCTCTTTTCGTTTGGTATGCTGTTAGTTAATTTTGAGTCAGATTTTGCTGTTGTTTTGTTTTTGATATCTGTTAACTTAGATTTTGTTGTTTCGATGTTGTAGATATCTTGTAATTCTATTTTGATTATATCTGTGCAGATTTCTGAATTATTTTGTGTCCCATCTATGAAGTCACTTCTGTTGTCGAAAGCTGGAGAGTCATTCCTGTAGTTAAAACTATCTGTATCAAAATCTTGTTCTTCATAGTTAGAGTCCGTTTTTAGTTCAGGAATTTCATCAATTTGAGTGGTGTCAATAATTTTAATGTCAGATTGTTTTAATGATATTGGATTGCAGGTGGCTGCCAGTTCTGGTAGAAACTGTAAAAAAATATTTGTTTAGCTTATCTGATTATAATTTTTCTTTTTATACAAGCAGGTGCCAAACAACATACAGCATGTCTAATGATACACGAAAGTATCCATACTACGTGACCCGTTCAGGGGGTGAGTCATCATTCATCATTCATCATTTCAGCCTATTGCAGTCCACTGCTGGACATAAGCCTCCCCCAGGGTGCGCCACAAGGCCCGATCTCCCGTTTTCGCCATCCAGTCACCTCCAGCCACCTTTTTCAGGTCATCGGTCCATCTGGCCGGAGGGCGTCCTACACTACGCTTGCCGAGTCGTGGTCTCCACTCGAGAACCCGTCTGCTCCAACGATCATTGGTTCTAATTGGGGGTGAGTGCAGCCTTCAAAATACCACAGGTGATCACAGGGGCGATTGCCAAAAATATTTTTTTATACACAATATGATTTATAGCTATATTTATGAATTACTATGTAAAAACTAGAGGGGGAGATCTTAGCATATACTACGGGTGGTCATCAAGGAGGTGGTGTGTGTGACAATCTAAAAATATGATTCATGTAGCATGTGTATGTCCTACCAGGTTACATAGTCGATAATTGCTTGGAATACCAAGAGTGTTATTCATACAATTCCAATTTTACATAACAGGAATTATTGATGAGATGGTTTTGATTGGGAAGGTATTGACAAAGTAGGTATGAAACCACCAGTATAATTGATTTGGGTAAACACTGGTAATATGTACAATTATTATGAAAACAGACTCAAAGAACATTTAGTTTCGGGACAGTAATCTATGGCACTACAAATTTTCATTCCATAATTAAGGTCAGTAATAGTTACACAGAGGTCTTAAGTATGTTGCAACAGCATGCAATTCTGACTTTTCTAGATAATATACATAGAGTTTATTACTCTTTGCTTCGATGTTAAAGGAAAACGTAGTGAGGAAATCTGCCTAGCTGGGTATACATAATGTTCTCCAAGATATGAAGTCTGCCAATCTGTACAGGGCCAGCATATGATAGACCTACAACTTATGCCCATAGCTTACAAAATGTGAGTATAATACATCTCTTTGGATATATAACCATGAGAATCTATACTAATATTATAAAGCTGAAGAGTTTGTTTGTTTGTTTGCTTGAACGTGCTAATCTCAGGAACTATTGGTCCGATTTGAAAAATTATTTCAGTGTTAGATAGCCCATTTATCAAGGAAGGCTAGATATCATCACGCTAAGATCAATAGGAGCGGAGCACCAATGAAGAATGTTTCAAAATCGGAGGAATCGAATTCTTTTCCTTTTGAGAGCTTCCGCTGCTTGCGCTGCCTAAACAGTTAAAGTTTCGCAAAAATCATGTATGCCAGAATTGTTCCCCTTTAAAAGTTCTAAAAAAAAGTCCGCGACAGCATATGTCTATCTTTTAAGGTTGGCTCACTATAACCTTTTTTATGCTAACCAAATTTGTTCTAAAATAATGCATTATTTGCGAAGGTGTTTTTATAAACATGATATTAATCCTTATCCAAATAAATACGTTATTCATCACAATCATTAATTTAATTTAAAACTAAATAGCTCTTTACATAATTCGATTTCAATGAATATCTTAGGAGATATCGCAGTTTTAAAATAATATCGCTGAAATATCATAAAGCGTGATGTAGGTACCTAAAATAGCTCCTTAACGTAAGTATTATTTAAAAATATTTTCACCCTACGTAAACGAAGTCGCGGGCAGAAGCTAGTAGTATATATATCTTCCCATGCATTATCTGTGTAAAGGATTACTTTTATACCATAGGGTGGTGAGGAATATATACTTACAATTTTGGCATTCTGTAAATAATGTTGTGCTTGCTGACTGTTCCTTCTGAATGCTTTAAACTTTAGCATAAGAGTGCTGCAATAATTGCAGATGTATTGTGGTAGCCCATCGTGAGGTGATACCTACAAGTATTACAAATTAGCAATAAAATAATTTAGCAATGCAATGTACAAATATGTATTTTTGACAGTATCATAAAAAATATTGCTTAGTTTTTAAGTTGATCTTTAAAGAAATTTGGTTGTAGTGTAGCAAAGGCTTGTAGACAAAAAGAGGTCAGACAATATTTGTTTTATTATTAGTCGTTATAAATGATAGGTTTTTAAGGGATTTCAGTACACAGAAGTCAGTATGCCAATCCCATTGTAGATGTACAAAATATCTTACTCCTAAATGCTGTATCAACTAAGTTATTTTCCTAAAAAATAATATAAAACTTTAGCATCATCACATGCAGGATCGACTAAAATGCCATGAAATAAACCTACACTACAAACAGATAGCTTTGTGGCATCTTTATTTCAAAACATGTTGAACATCCTCAACAACACCACATGTTTCACAGTTAGACGAACCACAATAGAATTTTAAAAATCACAATTTTATGAGAATTTTATATACCTACTTATTATGAATAAAAAAATTCATAGTCTCTGCAAACTTGCAGATCCTTTATTACAATCTGACCGAAAATTCTACTAATAATCTGTGAACATTTCTATACAGCTTATATGTAATGGGCAATGGCGTTAAAACCGATACACAAATATTTTTAACCGACTTCAAAAAAAGGAGGAGGTTCTCAATTCGACTGTATTTTTTTTTTTAATGTTTGTTACCTCATTACTTTGTACTGGGTGAACCGATGGTAATGATTTTTATTTTATTTGAAAGCTTGTTAAAGCCATGGTTTTGTATTAGGATCACTGTAAGTCCTATTAACTTATTAACAATATATTTAATAAACTGAAATGGAATTGGCGTTTTATATGCATCATATAAAATTACTGATTCGTAGATATCCTACATTTTGATCGTCCTTTTCCGGAGCTAGGTAGACGGCTAAAGGTTCGTTGCTTATAACATTGTGGACTTCAAATATAGATAGCTACCAAAATGTCGGTCCAATACACTTTTACCTGTCCAAAGGCAAAAGCCGTGAGTCTATTATAAAATTACACAAAACAAGCACATACATACTTCGTTTCCAATTAAATATTTGTAAGCTTCCGAAAGATCTTTGTTGTAAATACTGTATAGCTTTCGTTCCGTACTTAAACATGTTCTGCAAGCTAGTAAAACATTTGTCATATTACTTCTGACCATCATTGTGCACATTTTTATTTATTATTCCATAAATTATCATTTATTTAATGATGTTTGTTTATAAATAAACAGAAACAGAAGCGAGCTTTGTTTTTAATTACACTGGTTTTGACATTAGTAACTGACATATGAATCGATGGTTTTTGAGATAGGCCTCTAAATACAGCTAGGCAAAGATTTTTATTTATGTATTGAACACAGAGTACGTTTATATATACATATGGGTATTGAATGTACAATGTATCTGACGTATTATGGTGGACAGCTATATTTATAATATAGATATTTAAATGCAAAGTACTTGTTATATTGAATGAAGTTGTAATGTAAATCAGTAAGTTACCTTCATGAGGATTTTAAATAATATGTAAATATTTAAGTTAAAATTTGCCAGTATGTCAAATTTATAAAACTATTTTCATAACTAGTTACCACTTGAAAGTGCGATTAAACTTGGTGCCAATATAGGTCTTAATTCTTCTGTCGGCAGCACCGTCAATCCTTGACTTGTTAGTATAGAACTTGGCCCCTATTTATACATTAATTATGCTTTTATCGGGCTATCATTAATTTATGACAGGAATAGGGTTAGTATTGCATGTTTAACTTAGCTTGTACGGATACTTGGGCTTCACGAAGCTTAAAAAAAATAGTGAAAAAAATCCCATACCCCCTTTCCCCCACAAAAGTACCCTCACGATCGTGACGATTAGGAATAAGTTGCGGTTGTCAACCGCACGATCGTGACTTTTCAGGTAGTAGTAGTGTTAATTAAATAAAAGTCGGGTTTAATCAGCATATAATATAATGTATTAATCATAATCGTTACGTAACATCTTAGAATTAGTCTTTACAATTGAACATTTTTGGTCGTATATCAATCTTAACTATCTAAATAACTATTATAAAAATCACAATAAATATTACCACAAAATCTTAGAATATAAATTATTATCACAATCAACATTAACATAAAATCAGTTAAAACTTCTTTAGAATATAAATTGTTATAAAAATAGGAATCATATTGAGATCAACATATTACAATCAAAATAACTAATTAATTATTACGGTTGGTGTGGTATAACCGGCAACAGTCCTTTCCCCGTGATAAGCACAAATAAACATCACATTTTACTCAGCGAATTTTGCTTCTACTTGTGCATGTCTCCAACCTACAAGTACCTACGTGGAGCCGATAGCTGGTCGAAGGTAGGCTGATGATCATAGCCATCATATCGCTTGGCATTGGAAGGTCTTGATGGCATGTACTACATGTTCTGTAAAGGTGGTGCCTCCTTATCTTCAGTACCTGTGTCAGAACTCAATCGACGTTGGTGATTTGGAGTATTCAACCAAGCATCTGCTACTTCCATTTTAAAGTCGATCAGAGCAAATACATTTTGCTTGCACTCGGTCAATGATTGGTTGTACTTTTCACAGAGGATTAGGCGGTGTGTTCTGTGGTGGTGATTCTGCAACGACCACATGTAAGAAATTTCTGAGTTGTAGAAACCGATCTCGGCTCATATTATTAATGATAAGAGTCAATCTGGTAGATTGTCTCCAGTACATACGTAAACGTGGATACGGGATTACCCCCATAATCAAATGAATAGCAAATAATTTTCTAATTTCTATAGGTGCCGTAGTGCCGTTCCATATTTACGCAGGTGATAAATATTTGAACAACGAGTAGCCATTTCAAAGAACTCCTCGTCAAAGTAATCGTGAACGAATTCACTGTGTGTCCTTACAAGTAAGGATAGTCGTGGCTTGTTGTCGTGGTTGCTTGTCTCCACATACCAGATCGATGAGTAAATGACTTATCAGTGATTACCTCATTTGAAGATTCTGGAGGAATCCAACGCGGTGCAGATGTAGATGGAGTTGCTTCAGAATCTGATATGGTACCTTCACGGTTTACCTCCTCAAGCAGACTATTAAAAAATACTGGATCAAATTGGTCACCCCCTTCTTCAAAATCTTCAATGTCAGAGACATTTCCTATCTTGCAATAGATCCAAAACGTCTTGGTCTCTCAAAACTGCGCCTAAATAAAGAGAAAAACTTCTCAATCTTTACAGAAATACAAAAAACAGCGTTGAGAAATATGCGTTCTAGGGTTTTATAAATGCATTAAAACCCGGATCGTCACGATCGTGACGATATGAGTTTAACTGATCACACACGGAGATAATGCTATGTTATTACTATAAAAATTGCACCTTCGTACTGATTGGTATATCTTCTTAACTTTAAAAACCAAAAGCTATTATAATATTATGAAAAATGGTGAAATAAATATACTTACGTAAGCGTGATCCTCGCCCAAAATGCAAGGACATCTTTAACAGCGGTTCTCCAGCGACTGACGAGTTGAAACGTGTCCTTGTATTTTTTTAAGAAAGCGCATGTATCAACACGATCGTGCGAGGCCGGTCGCGTTCACAAAAACAAATTTAATTTTGATGCAGATTTTTTTTTATCGATTGTCACGCTCGCATTGAGCCGGTTGGAAAGGGGTAGTAAAAGTTGGTTGGTTTGGAAGACAATTTTTATTTTGCAGTTACAAATGCATAGAGAGGCATACTTACATTACGTAAATATGTCCTTCTACACATTCCAAATGCACAACCATGTTTGTATTCATTGTTACCGTCACACTACTTATTTGTGGTATAAGATAATAATATAATGCCAAATTTCACAGATCTAAGTCACCTAGAAGTGGTATGACATTTTGATTCTCTTATCAAAATTATTTAGTAAAATGACACCTTTCAGACTCAAATAACTCGAGAACTATAAAACATTTTTTGCATGAAATTGAGATACTTAATATCTTAATAGACTTATTAGTTTCTTAGTTATTAGTGGGTGAAAAGTAGCTCGAAATGGCACGTGTCATCTATTTCTTACCAAACTTGGCGGACACACTACTGTGAGTTTCAATCTACCGTGGATGACTACACACTGTCGTCATTTGACCGTATGCTCTTCTTTTCTCCAATTAGTCCCTAACCTTGCACATAACACATTACTTACTATATATTTAGTATTCTCATAATAGAAAACATGAATAATAAAATAAAAACATAAAATACCTCGGGTTCAAAAAGTGCTCATTAGTCAAATAATTTATCAACCAACGCGGGGGCTTTTTTATTATGACAATAATAAAACACTTTTTTATAATAAACTTACACGTTTATTTCTACATACAGGGTTTAATTTCTTTTTTAATTAAATAAAAAGGCAATTATTACTACAGCCCATCCAATTTACAATTCACTCAAACTATAATATATATATATATATATATTCATATTTAATTTATACCAAGTATTTTTTTTTCTAAAAAATTACACCTAGTCTCGTTTTAAAATTATTATGGCCGATTAATTTCATTTTACATTATTAATTTATTATTATTTTTAATAATGAATCTGAGAAACAATATCTTAATAATAGTTTAAAAAAGTTGTGTGTAAATTTTACTTATCGGCAGTGGTTACTCGTATTATACAAATTATTTTATATTTTACATTTAAATTAAAGTTTATATAAATAAATAATAGTTATAGATTCATTAGAAGTGTTTAATGAATTAATAATAAGAAGTCAATGCTTTTGTCTCAGAGCACGGAATTTTACGCTTCTGACTGCCTCGGTGCATGAGGTCACGGCTTCAAATCCCGGGTCGGGGTATTAAAAAGTAATTGGGTTTTTCTGACAAGTAATTCTTAGTTACAACCCAGAGTTAGGAAGTTGGCGGTCTTATGCATCCATCGCATCGGATTGTGAGAGTTGAGGTGCAGAATGCACACTAGTATCTTCGGTGCAGATGGTTTGGATTAGTCAGCAAGACCGAAATTTGGTCTAGGGAACCTTACCACGCTTTTACTAGAGAATAAAGTAATAATACTATGTTACTCCTGGGTTGCTCAAACAATAGAATACTCCTGTTTAAACGGTTCCCGACTTACTTAAAGTTGCTTTCCCGTGCCCCCACACGTAATCGCTTATTTCTCGTGTACCCATTAAGTTTTGGTTGCATTCTCGACTCTCGCTAGGATAAATAATAGTTGCTTTCTTGAGCTCCACGAGATTATTGCTATTATTCTGGTGTTCCACTAAATTACTACTAATTTTTGTGCCTCCTGCTTCATTGTAGATATATGTTTTCTTGTGCTTCTCATTACATTATATTTGATTGTTGTATTCCCTACTAGGTTGTATTCTCGTGCCCCCACTGACATATTAAGTATAAATAATTCTTAATAACTATTCTCATTAAACACTTCTAATTACATAATAATTAATATAAACAATAAAATAGGTATATCAAATTATAATAATAATAATGTAAATTTTACATAATATTCTTACAATCATTTCTACTGATGTGTTTCATGTATTGCTTTGATTTTCGTTTAAAATTAATATTGCACCTAAATTTACATAGAGGACTAATTTAGTACTGAATACCAAAACCAGTACCGGATTTGCCGGCACTAATACCGGATTTGCCGGAACTAGTACCGGACGTACCGAACGTACCGAAATTTCATTTGAGTCAATGACAACAATAGGGGTACAAATACCGATGCTTTTATTGCTAGATGAAAATAAGAACACATAAGCTTTACTATTATTGGATTTCTTTCTCCTACACTAGGGATGAATCCGTTCTGTGTCGCGGGGGACTTCACAGACATTCAAACAACAGACACAAAGAACATTGGAACAATTATTATTTAAGACACAAATTTTTGTGCCGTGTGGTATCAAACACACAATACTTGGCGCTTTGACAATGGGGATGCGACCACTTAAACTAATAACTAAAATGTACAATAGGATTAGGTTTAAATTAGTTGTCATTTTTAATATTCTGCCATTGACTCAAAATAGTCGACTAATAAAACAAAATAATCAACTAAATACACATTATTACAATATACCTAGTACGTTATCACTAACACATTTTATTGCTTAATTTATTTCGACTATTTATGATTTTTTGTTGTTAAAAAATTCCACATATTGTTTAGCCGCCATGATTGCTTGAAATGTCGCAAAAGACAACCGTCGTGATTGGAATTTATACATAGACTGACGCCTTTAATCCCCAAAGAGGTGTTATACACACAGCGGCAGTACGTAATATGATCCACTTGCTTTTGCTCGCTCGCGTAAAAGTAGCTTAGGTAATGTTAGCAACAGTATTTAAAAAAAGCAGAATATTGCCTCCTAGCGTTTGCGCGTGGCTTCGCCTGCGTGGTACCTATAACAATAGAAAGCCTATGGCCTTCCCCAGCTTTTAAACTACAACTGTGTAAAATTTCATCCAAATCGGTTGAGTGGTTTAGCCATTTAATTTTAATAATTTAGTCATAACATACAGACAGACAGACCCACAGACAGAGTTACTTCCGAATTTATAATATTAGTACCTAAGGATGTTAGTTATAGTACCACCAGTAGGTCCTACGTGGGCGGAGCCGCGCTCAAATGGGCGCTCAAAAAAATAAATTACACAAATTGTATGGATGTTATTCTGTAAGGTATTTCTCTATGCGTATATACCACGCGAAATAAAATGGTTATTATTATTATTATTAAAAATCTTCCTGACAGAAAAATCCATTAATGTCTTTAAAATCGTAATGGAGTCCGGCAAAAACAGGATTTTAAGTTAGACACATTTTAGTTGCAGTACGTAGTCTAGTAATATGTCTAGTAGAAGTTAACAAGCTCTCTGTTACATGGAAATACAAAATGGCTCGCGAAATGTGGGTTCTTCTTCTTAGCGTATAGTTGGCAAACACTTTTAAATTATATATTACTACCTTTTGCCCGCGGCTTCGCTCGCCATTATTTAGAATTTGACAATCAATTCGGGTTGTACTCTGCTTGTAATAATATAATTATTCAATCATGATTCGCAAGACACGTGTCGCCATCTATTATCATAAGACGTTATTATTGTTTTCCTCGGTAACAGTAATTTTTTTCGGGATGAAAGGTATGTCCGTTTCTGTACCTGTCATCGTATATGCAAAATTTCAGGATGATTGGTTCAGTGGTTTAGGCGTGAAAAGGTAACAAACAAACAAACTCATTTTCGCTTTTATAATATTAGTTAGGAAGTTAGGATTAGGAAGTTAGGATTTTCCGCCCAGAAAGTAGCCACGCTAGCTGCGTTATCAGAGGCAACCATCAGATCCTCCTGCGTGCAAGTTGTCGGGCACACAGGCCACGATGTAAGGTGGAACATCGTCTGTCTTGGACTGCACGTGCAAGCCAGATCAGCACCGTCTGAAAGTTTCCTCCTAAACATGTTTTCTTTGCACCGACCGACCTGGGTTCGGAGTCTATTTAGCGACTTCCAGACCATGGCAATTGATGTCCAGGTGGAAGGCTCTCAGCAGGTGTGTGGGTTTAAAACACCTTTTGCCAACCCCTTCGGGCCATATAGCCGTGAGTCTATGTATGTTTGACGATTCATTTCTTAGGTAAGCTAAGCCATTGCCTATAGTTCAGCTGATGCAGTCAAATTCCGTGGTCACCTTGCGTTTGAGAAAACTTTGAAGCAAATGACACCAAAATAGTGAAGCAGCTTTTGGGGTTGCAATATTTTAAACGTTTATCGTAGCACAAAATGTTATTTACGCTAAACGTTTGTTTATAGACTGTTTTATATTTGTCTGTTTCTGTTCAATATTATTGTTGAACAAAAAGGCGACAGCTTGAAATTTAAGTACCTACTACTAATTTCAGACACCATTTTCGAGTAACAAGATAATTTTATACCAAATAGGTAAAACTTCTTTCTTAACTTTTTTCTTTGTCTCTTTCTTGACGATAATGTTGAATAGAGACAGACAATTTAAACACAGAAGTTTAGCTTACATGCCATTTTGTGGTAAGCCCGTTAGTAACTGAATGTGCAATTTCAAAAAGGGCTTAACTCTTTTACAAAATGTATAGCAAACTGAAACATATTATCAAGTGTGACAAGAGCCCGTATTCTTACCACACATGTGCTTTTGCAATTGCATATTTAGTTACATTTTACATAGACGTGTAATGTCTAACTTGGTGGGCTTCATTCTATTTATCAAGATGCCCAGAGCGACTGCACCGTATTCTATCCGAATCAAAGAAATACGCAACAAGAAACCTTGGATTGAAGATAAATGTCGCTAATGCATTGCATCTAATCCAAATTCGAGAAAATATGTACTGAAACGCTATTCTGTAAATACATTTATACAAAACATCATCTAAGATATCAAATTCGCTTTCATACAAAATATTTTGTACTTACTATGGCCCGTGACATATTTTCCAATTGACGATGTTTTTTGATTCAGAAAGCGAATCACGAAGGATAAGCTATCATATATATAGTTTAATGGATACTTTGGAGCGAATTTTCTTAGATTCGGATAGAATATCGTACGTAAGCAGTCTCAATATTGTAATAAAAGTTGCGGCGGTAATAGTTTACCTATTTTGTATTTAACAAATCAAATATATATTGGTAGTCGTGAACATTTATCGACCGACCGCTTTGATGTAAAAATCCAAATAGACTGCTGATATTTTGATGGAATAACTTGTATAGGATTTAATAGTTGTAAATCTATCCACATTGTTTTCTCTTTTTATTGATGGCAGAGTACCTGGTGGTAACCGTAGCAAGCTGATCGCTTATGAACATGCCTGTATCTTCTCAGTACCGCAGGAAAAATTTAACTGCAAGGATGGCGTACTGGTTAAAGTGGTCGCTTCACCACTGCTTCTGCGCCGACTGTTATGGATTTGAATCCCACACGGGATAACTCTTTGTGTGATCAAATGGTTGTTCCGAGTCTGGGTGTTCTTTGTGTCCGTTGTTTGAATGTTTGTAATTTCCCATCATCATCATCATCATCAGGCTATAATAATCCACTGCTGGACATAGCCCTCCCCCAGAGAGCGCCATAACGCCCTGGCTTCAGCTTGCCGCATCCAGCATCTGCCTGCAGTCTTTCGCAGATCGTCATCCCACCTGCTCGAGGGCGTCCTACACTACGTTTTCCGAGTCGCTGTCTCCACTCAAGAAAACGCTTACCCCAGTGGTTGTCGGTTCTTCGCGCGATATGGCAACCCCACTGCCACTTCAGCTTGCTAATTCTCTGAGCTATTTCGATGACTTTGGTTCTCTGTCGGATATATTCGTTACAAATCCTATCCTTCAGAGAAACTCCGAGCATAGCTCTCTCCATAGCTCGCTGAGCGACTTTGAACTGGTGGAGTAACCCTACCGTGAGGGTCCATGTCTCGGCACCGTAGGTCATGACGGGTAGCACGCACTGATTGAAAACTTTCGTTTTCAAGCATTGCGGTATGGATGACGAGAAGACTCGGCGTAGTTTCCCAAACGCTGCCCAGCCCAGCTAGATCCTCCTCCTGACCTCCCTCTGCTTCCCAGCGACATAGAGTTCCTACGTAATGAGGGCGTCGTCTTTTTCAAATTAAAAATGGAAACAAAATTAAGATAACTAAGCCGCTGTCAAGCTTTAGCCAAATAGCTTGCAATCGCACTGTTGGCTGATGGTAAATAGATACATAGCCTTTGTGCACTTGCAAATTGACTGAGCGTCGAACTATCTGTGCCAATCACTTTCTTTTCATTGTTTTATTTAGAAAGGCACCTTATGCACTTGGGAAAAGGCCTGAACCGTGTAGACTCTACAAACATTGAACCAAAGGACATAAAAAAAAGAACACTCGGAGAGACTAAACTATTTGTGAATTACACATAAAGGTCGGCAACGCACTTATAACTCCTCTGTTGTTGGTCTCCATGGGCGGCGGTAATCGCTTACCATCAGGCGATCCGTCTGCTCGTTTGCCACCCAGCCAATAAAAACAGAAGTTTTGTACCGTGGGGGAATCGAATCCACAACACCTGGTACACCGGCAGTGGCATGGTGAACACTTATACCATTCGGTGAAGAAACTCTTTATTTCCAAAAAAGAGTAATCTGTTGTTTCGCGTTGTCACAAGGCAACTCAAATGCTTTATTTTCTTTGGCAGTCTTTTGCAATATTAGTTCTAAACACACTCGCTTGTGGCGCTTTAAATTGGCGCATAATTTCTGCTGTCATTTGTATGCCAGCCAGTCCAGTTCTTACAAATATAGGTTAATGTCCAATATATAGCAGTCTACAGTCGTCTACGAAGCTTTGTTATCCAACATGTCGGCCGATAAACTGTCCAGCTTGTGCGATGTTCAAGTTCGGAACCACTTATGTTATTTTATTACTACATATATTCTTAATAAATTCATTTTATATGGATGACGTTTAGTAAAAAATATTATCAGTAATTAAACTATGAATTAATAAGCATGGTTTTTATGCGAAATTATATAGAATGTATAAATGACTAGATAGTTTTTAAGGCTCCTTTTAATGGTCTGTGGGCGCTTTTGAAAGAAAACCTTTGGAGTGCAAGAGTTTGCCATTGTTAAATATTTGGTGACGTCACGAATAAATGGCCTTACCTAATAAAGAACTACCTACCTTCTTACAGAAGATCGCCATAAGGATAGTAGCATTTTTATTGCATTTTCTCGCTGAGTAGTAACGTATATTAGGCGGCCTACACTAATGACTTTATAGATCAGAGGTCAAATAAAGCGAGTTTTCTTGTTGGTTTGGCATAGGCAACAGGCTTAACCATATAATGATTCTAAAAGCAAAAGTCTAGTAAGATACGTAACCAGCCTTGTAAAAGTGCCACAGACCACTATAAAAATATTTTCAATAAGGAACCTTAAATTTTATTCTTTTTACAAAATGGTAGGTACTAACAACGTCTGGTAACACTAAATATAAGCCCTTCAAACGCCATTTTGTGAAATTTGCGCGCGATACCAATGACAGCTGTCAATAATGTCAAAATAAAAATTACAAATAAGATTTAGGAGAGTCAAAATGATCAAAATAACATGTTCAGGCTGCAACAACTTTATCTAAAAGGCCAAAATGTGGTCTTCATTAAGCAGTGTCAGACTGTCAGTATAATTGATTGATGTCATTTATATCGCGCCAAAATTCACCGAAGCATATAAAAAAACACTAAAATAAATTAGCGATTACATACAGCTCACAACTCTTAAAAAAGCTTACTCTATGACGTGTTGGTGTCTTATCGTTTTACGATTTAAAAAAAGAAAACAGTTTCATAAACAAAACTCGTTTGGTCGAAAGTTCGAAATTTAAATGAGGCGCGCTAGAACGGTATATAAGGCGAGAGCGATGGCGGATTTCGTCAGTTGATGTTTTGTCGTCGAGGAAAACATCGGCGTCAGTTCGTCGGCGTGGGCGGTGTGCGTGCCGCCTAAAGTGTGGAACTGGAATATATCGCTGACCTGTAACAAATAATAGCATAATGCTGTTATAAAAGAGCACACTATAATTTTATTGATGCCTAAAAATGGCATGGGTCTTGTTTGCTACTCTCCTGGTTTGAAGCTGACTGCATACAAAATTTTATCTTTCATAATAAAACCCTGTCACCGGAGACCTGAGTTGAACAAAAAGCAAGCCTAGACTGGGAGTAACTATTTGGACTACACAAAATTTGTTACGTATAAGGGTCGCACCTACAACTCTTAAAATTCTGCCAATGATGGTGACCAATCAAACGATCTATACACTCAAAAATACCTACTACATTTCCCGGGTTTCAAGTTCCTGGTACTACATTTCCATAGATATTTTGTGTGAGATTTCTCTGGTCGATCCAGCACTTTCAAGCTGAAACCATCATGTTTCTAACTCTCTACTACTCACTTTCATCAAATTCTATCTAAAAGCTGAGACCACCTAAAAACCACCATAGGATTGGCTGGCTGGCTCGAAGAAGTTGTTTGACAGTAGTAAGGCCAAATAATGTACCTCGTTCCATCCATATCTATTCTTGGCCTGGACTATGGCCTCGTACACGGCTCCAGGCTCCAGACCCTTGAGCTCGTGCGTGACCCTATGCGTCAGGGACCCTGCCGGCTCCGGAGCTGGGATGACCACGTCGTGCCAACGACCTGGCTGCTGGAATGTTTCATTTATCTGCAAAGAGAGAAAAATTGTTTTTAATGAACTGCCTTTTTTAATATACTGACTCAGTAACAACGCGAGTATTGTGAATGCGACGGCTTTGCATCAGGACTTAAAGTCAAAGCCAAATTAAAAGAACTTTATTTCTATAAAAATGTGTAACCTATTCTTGGACATGTCAATTACCTAATATATTAATAATAATAAAAATGATTATGATAATGGTTTGCCGCGCAACAATAATCGATGTCACCATTCCTCATGACAGCAATCTTGCGAAAGCTGAAAATGTTTCGATTTGGCTCGCGGGGTTGTCGACATGTGGGATGTGGGTTTGGCAATCATTCTGCCGATAGTCAAATCTGTCAATGGTCTAATAGCCAAGAGCCTCGATCCTCAAAGAGGCTCCAATTAGGTGCTTGGATCAAGGGTTTGATACGGAAGGCAGTGCTTTTAGATATGGTACGCATTGTGAGGAGAGTCCTGTCTCTGGAGTTCTAACCACCGGCAGCTTGGACCCTGTTTCCGATGCCGGTGGGGTACCATATATTTTATATTTTAAATGTATTTTTTACATACATATAATTATATATTTAAAAATGACTGACTAATGAATAAAAATGAAAAACGTGGTGAAAATATTGAAATAAAGAGTATAAAATAAAAAGTAGGGAATAAACATTTTGCAATTATTTATTTAAATACTAGCTTTTGCCCGTGGCTTCGCTCGCGTTAATTTAGAATTTGAAAATCAATTCGGGTTGTACTCAGCTTGTAATAATATAATTCAATCATGATTCGAAAGACACGTGGCGCCATCTATTATCATAAGAACGTTATTGTTGTTTTTCTCGGGAACAGTATTTTTTTTGGGATGAAAGGTGGCATATGTCCATTTCTGTACACCTGACAACGTATATGCAAAATTTCAGGGTGATCGGGTCAGTGGTTTAGGCGTGAAAAGGTAACAAACAAACAAACTCATTTTCGCTTTTATAATATTAGTTAGGATAGTAGTATAGCTTGCATGAGAAGAAGCAGGCAAGAAACTCATGTCCACTCTTTTCAATTCTTAGATTCATGTACCTACCGTGCAAAGCGTTTTGTATTTTTCTGTTAAATAATATAATAATAATATAATAATAATAATAAACTTTTATTTCAGACTATTGTCCATCAATGTTAGTCATACAAATTCCTTAAAACTATGATAGTAACAAATATAATAATAAATAATAAACCTAATTTAAAAATCTGCGTCCCCCTCCTGGTGCACTCGATCCATACATGTGCATACGAGGCCAGTGCCACAGGAACGGGCTGTCCAGTCTGCTTGCAATAATGCTAAGGATGCCGTTAGCGCTCCCACGCAACCGAGACATCAGGGATGCAGATTTTTTTCTTAAAATAGCTTGAAAGCTATCTACCTTGTCACCAGCAGTATGGAATCTGGCAAGGTGGGCCGCAGACGGTAATAGCCTCGCCTAAAACTACAGCTGGTGTAATATATTTCTGCCTACTCTTTTGGGGATTAGGTGTGATATTACGGATCTAAGATCAGCAGTTCAAATTAGGAAAGTGCCCATGTTCTACAGAAGATTGAAGCAGAAATAAGACTTGTATTGTGTTTCTGTAATGAATGGCTTTCTGGTACCGTAAGAAGGTACTGTGCTGTCTGCATCTTCCTTATATCATGTGTCACCTCACCCTAGCAATACAGCGGACTCTGTTTTTGATAGACGGCAACGCGCAAGACGTACCATTGGTATGTTAGTTTAACGCATTACCAGCCGGCGGGCATACGCCAGGTCCGTAGCTGGTAACCGTTAGGGATAAATTGAAACACGTAGACTGATTCAATTGAGAATATATTTTTACTTTTTACGCCTTCTTATATCCCGTTTATTGTTCATACAAGTAACACTAGCACTAATGTGTACAATAATCATTTACACCAATCGGCGACAAGTAAACACAATTCTAACATTTACGAGGAGTGCATGAGCGTGTGTGCGTGCGCATAAATACTGCCACTATAAAAACAGATGGTCTCTTCGCGCGTCACTAGTTCGTCAGTTGCAAAGAGTAAAGTAATACATAGGGAAAAGAGAGCCCTCTTAAGGTCAATTTCAGCCAACCCTATTTGAAACAGCGACATCTGAACTTTTGGCACCGAACTAATCCTTCTATACATAGCTATAGCTATTCCGTATTCTGTGCCTATAGCTATATATATTATGTATATGTATTATGATACAACTGTTCAATTATTGTAATCCAGGATTCGTATTTAAATTGTTTTGTATCAATCGTATTTTTGTAACATAAAATAATATGCAAATTAAAATGGGCGTTATTAAATTAGATAAAGTAGAATGTTACAAAAATAGATCAAAACAAAACAATTTAAATACAATAAGTATACGGTGCATATCGTAGTTTAAGCATAAAACAACAACAAATAACATTTTATTATGTTTATGTTTATTAAAATATAACTGTGCAGCGAACTCTAGGTTCACATTGAAATGCGCATCGTCTCGGCATTTTTGTTGTTGGAAAAACCGCACAACACTAAATACTAAAAGCGTCACTATCGCACACTGATAAAAACAGTTTTCGATGGGAAGATTAATTGACACAAGGTGGAGGAACAAAGAGCCCGACTCAACGCACTTACATAAGACCTTCACAGCCGAAAAATATACAATATAACATGAAAAACTACAACCGTTTATCAGGTAGTAGAGCCAAGCTGGTTACAGCAGGAATACGCCGGCTCGACCGGGGAAGTACTACCCTCTCACAGAAAATCGACGTAAAACAACAGTGTTTCACTGCTGTGTTTCGTTCGGTGAATGAGAGCGCCGGAGGCCTAAGCATGAGGTGACGATTCTCGCAGCTTATGAGGGACCTGCAGAGTATCCGTAGAGTCATTGTGTGGGTGGCGCGAGTCGACCCGGCGGCCAGGGAGAGCCGTAGAAACGGTGCTCTGCTGGCCGCCCGCGGTATAGTCCAGAGGCCCAACCGAGTTTAACCAACTAGGTTGGCTGCCTTATCATGCCGCGCATAATCTCGAGGTGGCTCGTCGTGCCGGATGGTGACCGGAGGGTGGGTCCCGGCGACCACTTTCGGGAGGGTACGGGGGTCCTTTCGTCCGTTGGATCGGCTATCGCCATACCATACAGTTATATGACAAAACTTGCTCTGCGCCTTGCCCCACTTTGCTGCGAGAATAGCCGCCTCTTTTTTTTCACGTTTCCCCTTCCTTTCACTCTATGGCAGTACGAACAAAGCATTGTCGTTCAACAGCAGCCAATCGCCGTAACCCCACTGCTGCTTCCTGTGTCGTGGAGTTTATTAACATCAGAGGACTCCACGCTAACCTTAATGCCGTCCATCACCACCTGGAGACGGCTCGGCCGGCAATGCTTTTTCTAACGGAGACACAAATACGCCGTCCTGCAGACACGAACTACCTGCAATATCCCGGCTACGTGCTAGAGGAGTGTTGCCTCGCGAAAGCCGGTGTATGCTTGTTTGTTAGGGCGGATATTTGCTGTCGCCGTCTACAATGCCTAGAGGACCCTTCCTTCTCTGTCCTTTGGGTACACGTAGATCATGGCTCTTTCAGCCAAATCTACATGTGCCTCTACCGATCCCATTCAGGAGACGATGAGACAACTCGACTCTTCAATTACCTAAGTCAGGCGGCAGACGACGCGCAGGAGCGGTTTCCGAACGCTGAGTTGGTGTTCTTGGGAGGTTTCAATGCCCACCATGAGACCTGGTTGGGTTCTCCCAAAACAGACCACGCGGGACGAACTGCCCATGCGTTCGCTCTCACGCATGACCTGTCTCAACTGGTACTCCAGCCCACCCGGATACCAGACATTGCAGGTCAGGCGCCCTCTCTGCTCGATCTGCTGCTGACGAGTAACCCGAACCGGTACAGTGTGTCGACTCGTGCTCCTCTGGGCACCTCAGACCACTGTCTGGTTTGTGCCACAGCTGTTTTTGTTACGCCCCCACGACCCGAGGAGGCAAGACGACGACTGTGGCACTACTCGTCGGCAGACTGGGATGGAATGCGGGAGTACTTCGCATCCATCCCTTGGGCTCAACGCTGCTTTGAGAACAGGGATCCATCAGAGAGCGCTACTGCTGTCGCTGGTGAAATCACCCTGGGTATGGAATATTATATTCCATACAGTGATGTCACGAGCGGCGGCAGGAAAAGGCCCTGGTTCGGTCGTGAATGCGCTGATGCTGTTCAACGCAAACAGACAGCGTACCGCGCTTGGACCAGGGCTCGCACTCTCCATGACCCTAACGTGGATCACCTGAAGGCAGCGTTCAACCAAGCCACAAAGGTCTGCAAGAGGGCATACTTAAAAGCGGATGCCCAGCGCGTCGCACGGTTCGGCCAGGAACTCATGGCGCATCCTACGGGCAGTCGTAGCTATTGGCGCCTGGCCAAAGCCGTGCAGTCCAACTTCTGCCAGACCTTGCTGCCCCCTCTGAGGTATCCGAATGGATCACTGGCTCATCGGCCGCAGGAGAAAGCAGATCTGCTTGCAAATCTCTTTGCGGCCAACTCCCGAATCGATGACTGCGGTTCGCAGCCGCCTAACATTGCCAACTGCGGCTACACCATGCCTGATATATGTATCAGGCAACGAACCGTTCGTGCGATACTGCAGTCTCTCGATGTTCGGAAAGCCAGTGGACCTGACGGCATCCCAGCTGTGGTCCTTAAAAAATGTGCAGCGGAGTTGTCTCCCACGCTTAGGCGCCTATACCGGACGTCTTACGCCGCAGGAATTGTGCTTGAGGCTTGGAAGGAGGCGAACGTTCAACCGATTCCCAAAAAGGGGGACCGTTCCGAGCCAAGCAACTATCATCCCATAGCTATCACCTCAGTGCTCTCCAAGGTGTTCGAGCGGATTATAAACACCCAAATTGTCCGCTACCTGGAGGATCAATCGTTGATCAATGATCGCCAATACGGCTTTCGGGCTAAACGATCAACGGGTGATCTTCTAGCGTTCGTCACGCACCTCTGGGGTGAAGCTATGGACAAGCACGGCGAGTCTTTGGCTATCAGCCTTGACATAGCCAAAGCTTTCGACAGAGTCTGGCACCGGTCTCTTCTTTCCAAGCTTCCGGCCTATGGCTTGCCCCCTCAACTGTGCACCTGGATTGCAAGTTTCCTGCAGAAGCGTCGTATTCGGGTCCTTTGCGACGGTCGCGCTTCCAAATTTATGCAGGTCAATGCAGGAGTGTCTCAGGGTTCTGTCTTATCCCCTACGCTCTTTCTTCTGCATATCAATGATATGTTGAATCTTGGCAACATACATTGTTATGCGGACGACAGTACCGTGCATGGGCGATATCTCGGACATCCTGGGGCCAAACAGTCTGAGGTTGAGGGGAAAAGGCAGAATCTTGTCGTTGAACTTGACCAGACCTTGGACCGCATCTATGAATGGGGTGCCAAGAACTTGGTCGAGTTCAACGCCAAGAAGACCCAGGCATGCGCGTTCTCAACAAAAAAGTCTCCGTTCCTTCCCCTCCCTTCTCTGAAGAACACTCCACTGGTGATACGTGACAGTCTCTCCATCTTAGGTATGGATCCTTGCCGCTCCCTTAATCAGAAAACCTATATCGAGAGCGTCATTAAGCAAGCTTCGCGAAAACTCGGAGTTCTGAACAGGGTGAGGCGGTTCTTCACGCCTGGGCAACTGTGCCTATTGTATAAGACACAAGTGCGCCCTTGCGTGGAGTACTGTTCTCATCTTTGGGATGGCTCCGCGCAGTACTTGCTGGACGCTCTCGACCGGTTACAGCGGCGGGCTGTCCGTATTATCGGAGATCCAGAGGTCACGAGTTCACTGGAACCTCTGCAACTCCGTAGGGACATTGCCTCATTGGCATGTTTCTACAGAATATACCACGGGGAGTGCTCTGAAGAGTTATTCCACCTTATCCCGCCCTCCCCTTTCCTATCCAGAACAACGCGTGCTGGGCTTAGATGCCATCCTTACACGGTAGAGTCGATTAGAGCGCGTACCAAAAAGTTTGTGTCCTCATATCTCTGCCGAACGACCAAGGCATGGAATTCTCTGCCAAGGCACGTGTTTCCGTCTTCCTTCAATCCTGGGTTCTTTAAGCGGGGCGTGAAAAAGCATCTTCTCAGGCCGTCAAAGTAGAGACCTCAACATCGCCTCGGCTACTGTGGGGGCGATGTGGAGGCCACTGCTCTTAGACCACACGACTGCTTACCATCAGGTGGAGTGGGGACATTTTACGAGCAAAATAAAAAAAAAAAAAAAAAAAAACGTGCGCACGGGCAAGATGCAGTCGCCATATTGTGACTGACTTACAACTCCAATGTTTGAATCATAGTCTATATCCGACATATTTACTAATTTGTATTTTATGACATTTTTATGATAAAAACAATTAAAATGAGAATAAAATATGATCCTAGATAAATTAAAATATAAAAGTATAAAGTATATAGATAGGTAAGAACGGACACTAAATAATAAATTAAAAATTTGTTTAAGCGCCATCTTCTGAGATTGATTTACAGCACAAGTACGGGGCCAAAAACACAGATGTCAGTCCTATCTTTGGATAGAGGAAAGGTATTGGGCAGTGTCCCCCCCCTGCTCAGTTGGCTTCGTCGCGGCTAGACGTATGATGTTCCGTTCGATCGCCTTCGCGCGTCGCTTGGTTTTGGCGCGGCTAGAGTGCTAGACGTATGATGCTCCGTTCGATCGCCTTTGCGCGTCGCTTGGTTTTGGCGCGGCTAGAGTGCTAGACGTATGATGCTCCGTTCGATCGCCTTTGCGCGTCGCTTGGTTTTGGCGCGGCTAGAGTGCTAAACGTATGATGCTCCGTTCGATCGCCTTCGCGCATCGCTTGGTTTTGGCGCGGCTAGAGTGCTAGACGTATGATGCTCCGTTCGATCGCCTTCGCGCATCGCTTGGTTTTGGCGCGGCTAGAGTGCTAGACGTATGATGCTCCGTTTGATCGCCTTTGCGCGTCGCTTGGTTTTGGCGCGGCTAGAGTGCTAGACGTATGATGCTCCGTTCGATCGCCTTTGCGCGTCGCTTGGTTTTGGTGCGGCTAGAGTGCTAGACGTATGATGCTCCGTTCGATTCCAGGTTCCTAATAAACTTATGTTGATTGTGCGTATACACATACGCCACAGTGGTTTTCTGGTACCGTAAGAAGGTACTATGTTGTCTCCTTCTTCTTTCTTCATGTGTCACCTCACCCTAGCAATACACCGACTCTGTTTTGATAGACGGCAACGCGCAAGACGTACCACTGGTGTTGCTGGTATTCATAGTTTCGGTGACCACTTCCCATAAGGCGGACCGCGTGCTTGTTTGCCAACTTACATTTAGTAAAAAGACACGAAAATATGTAAATGTTAAGTGTGATAAGATTTTGCGACATATTACAGTCAAGTATACTAATGAAATTTACTAGATTTTGATATAATTAGATATAATTTAATTTTAAACTTAACTTTTGTATCCGCTCGAATGTATGGCCGCAACTTTGCGCAACTGCCACTTCAAGGAACAGATATTCATTTGTTTATTATACGTAGCATGTGATTTTATGCCATCCTTTGTCTTTGCCATACCCTTTTGTTAAGGTTAGATAAATCAGTCATAATTTAAACATGCTAAATATACGCATCTGTTTAGACGCCTTTTAGAGGTCGATCGGACGCCTCCTAGAGGCGTCTCGACAGATGCTCGTATTTTGACATAGACTTCTAGGAGGTCGATCGACAGTTGACGGCATATTGATGTTTCTTTACTTTTAATATTTATCTTTGTTTCTTATGTCATATTATTAATATAATGTTTAAAATGTAATGCATGCTGAATTCACCTGTAATTAGTTATACAATTGGTTAGACTCAAAATGTTTTTCTTATGTAGGTACATGTGATATTGTAGTAACTGTTGGTGAATCTTAATAAATAAATAAGTGTATAAAACGTTGTTATTTATTATTGTAATTATTGAGAACTGAGCCTTATTTAAATCTTGACATACTGCCCAAGTCTACCTATGCATGAATTTTAATCTTTATATTAATACGTGAAGCAATTTACATTCACTGCCACGTTCAGCAAAGCAAGGGTGTAGGGCACATGAGGTCAGGCTCATCAGTTGGGTCGTATGCTTGTTTGCCACCTTAGTCGTATAAACAAAAAAGAAAAGATAACGATTTTTAGGCTTGCAATATTAGGGTATCATTTGTGACATTCAAACATTGGTAGATCTCAAGAAAAGCAACCGATCGTATTAAACGAAAGTAATCAAAGAGGTACGCATGTCAGCCTCCTATGTGTTACCTTTCTTACGACGGTCTCCTATAAGAAGCTAGTAGATACTATAAATTAGTACTAGCTTCGATCAAATATACCTTAGATGCACATTCTCATACAAAAACCGCGTCAATATGTGGCACTGACCAGTACTACTTACTTATAAGTGTCTGCATTTATTATGCAATCCAGGAAATAAACCGGAATAACCATTGAACGCCCACTGAGAAACATTTTGTAATAGTTTAGTTAAAACGCGTCAATGTAAAGCGTCCTAAGTGTGTTACTCGCGATACGCAAGCGTACTAAGTATATGGTACGATCTCCACCGTAGTAGTGGTGTCGATTCGCTCTCGCTTTCGGGCAGCGCACGCAAGAGTGAGTGGGATAGGTGCATAATATAGCGCATACGACTGATTTATGCACAGTTTTGTTGGGGCCGTTTTTCGAGCGACGATCGTGCATCTATGGCATAATTGATCGATGAGTACTAGTCACCAAATAAATGGTAAAGACAGTTTCTTCACAAGTAATTCGACTGTGATCACCAATATAAAAGAAGTATTTCCTAAATCCTCCCACGTACGAGCAAGCTCTGGAATGAACTGCCAGCTTCGGTGTTTCCCGAGCGCTATGATATATCCTTCTTCAAACGAGGTTTAAAGTGAGTTCTTCTTTCACGGTAGGCAGCGGCTTTGCTGTGCCCTGACATTGCTGAAGTCCATGAGCAGCGGTTACCACTTTCCATCAGGTGGGCCACTTGCTCGTCTGCCACAAATGGCAATAAAAATAATATAATAATAATACTGTGGATGACCGTGGTCTGATGAAGGGAGGATCCACCGACCAGGCTGGGTGATCGTGCCTGGCTGGCCGTAGCCCGACTGTTGATGTCGGGAATTTGTGTACTTAGTCGCTGTGTAACTTTCACTTGTGTGATTCAGCATTGTACGGGGAACGTCATTTTATGAGCTTATTGTGTACAGTGCCATCTGTTGGATGTAGTCGGAACTTATTCGTCTGTGTGGAGTCGCCACAATACTATTCCAGATTAATTAAGTATTCTTCTGTACCACCCAACTTAGCTTACATGAAGATATACTTACAGCGAGTTGCCGGTACAGCAGCCTGAGTTCATCCAGGGGTGGGTAGCTGTCCACTGCGAAGGCCAGCGTGTACCGTGTGTGGGATCTCGCTAGAGGAGCTGACGTGAACCGAGCAGGGCCGGGACGTCCTGACACTTCAACATGTTGCCGCGCTCTACCCAGGCTGTTGTCAGCTACGCAGCTGAAAGAGAGAAGAGAGAACTTTATAGTATCAAGTGTTTACAGTCTTCAAAGACTACACGAATGGCGCAGCGATGTAGCGCCCAGTCAACCACATAAACTTCTTCGCGATCTGCGTAGTCAAAAAATTCTTCGCTTGATCCTGATCCGGGTATCGAATCTCACTTAAACTCACTAACACTCGGAGCAGCGACAGCTCAGTGGGGAGACCAACAGACTGCAATGCAGAGGGTCTCGGGTTCGAACCCACGTCGCGCGACTCTGACTTTCGGAAGTTATATGACTTTTCGAAATTATGTGCGTATTGATTGACAATTATCGCCTGCTCCGTGCCTCGGAAAGCACGTTAAGCTGTTGGTCCCGGCTGCCATGAACATCTACGATGGTCAATTTTTTAACTGTTTATTTTGATGAGTTATAATTATAGTGGACCTCGATGGCGTAGTGGTTAGTATTACCGACTGCCACGCCTGAGGTCGCGGGTTCGATTCCCGCACAAGTCAAACGTTTGTGTGCATGAACATGGATGTTTATCTTGGTCTGGGTGTCTCTATGTATAATATGTATGTATTTACAAAAAAACAAAGTATATATGTATGTTTATCCATTGTCTAGTACTCATAGTACAAGCTCTGCTTAGTTTGGGTTAGATGGTGTTGTGTGTATGTGGTAGAATATATATTATACTAGCTGTCCCGACAGACGTTGCCTGTACAAAAGAGAAAATATAATCATATCTAAACCATCCTCGAATCCACTTGAACATACACAAAAAGTTTCATTCAAATCGGTCCAGCCGTTTAGGAGGAGTTCACTGTCAACACACGTACAGAAGAATTATATATATAAAGATTATAATTTAATAACGAAAATATGGTTTACCTGTAGTTGCCAAAGTCTTCAGGCTGTACGTTTGCTATGAGAAGCGTATGATTGTTGCCTCTGGCGGACATCGTGATGCGCTCCGAAGCACTTAGAGGGAATGAGTTCTGATACCATGTCACCTGCAACGTAATAAATAACATTATTGACTCTATTTTTATTGTAATAAGATCTTAATTGTAATATTATAAATTACCTTTACGATGTAACATAAGCTCTGTATCCATTTGTACCAATTTAATAAATGATTATTATTATTTTGGTTGGTTTAATTTGTTTTTTCTCGAAATAAAATTCGGTATTAATGAAAACCACGGTTCTAGGCCAAGTGGGGTTCATTTGGGGCATTATTTATTAAAAGGGGCTCGTCCTGCAAAAACTTACGAACTATACGGCAAGTATTGAGTATAGCGGCCTTCTGCATAGTGATGTAAAGGTTGGTGGGTAGCTCTATCTGTCGTAAATAGTGAAGAATATTATTATTATTATTATCCCAGTGATGGGCACGGGCCTTTTCTCAGTGTGGGAAGGGTTAGGCTGTAGTCCACCACGCTGGTTGACAGACTTTACATATCTTCGTGAGAATTAGAACACTGTGGAGAACTTTCAGACATGCAGATTTCCGTAGATGTTTTCTTCGCCTTTGAAGCGAGCGATAATTAAATCCTAATCCTAATCCTAACTAACATTATAAAAGCGAAAATGAGTTTTTTTGTTACCTTTCACGCCTAAACCACTGTACCGATCATTCTGAAATTTTGTATATACGTTGTCAGGTGTACAGAAACGGACATAGGCTACCTTTCATCCCGAAAAAAAATACTGTTCCCGAGGAAAACAATAATAACGTTATTATGATAATAGATGGCGCCATGTGTCTTTGGAATCATGATTGAATTATATTATTACAAGCAGAGTACAACCCGAATTGATTGTCAAATTCTAAATTAACGCGAGCGAAGCCGCGGGCAATAGCTAGTATTTAATACGCACGTAACTTTGAAAAGTCAGAGATGTGCGTACCTTGGGATTAAACTCGAGACCTCTGGGTGGCAGTCCACCGGTTTTCTACTATGCTATAGGTGCTTGATCAAAAGGTAACGTTACCTAAGATAAATAAGATAGAAAACTTTCTGTGTTAGAGTAGAGATAATTGTCTAATATGACAGAAAGGATGCACGATTCAATGTTTGACGAAGCTGCATTTTAAGGGTAGTTGTGCGAAAGAAATATCGAGATTTCACACTAAGCCCTCGTATTTCTATAATACAAATTTAATAAATCATTTTGTTACGAATTTTGCTAAAGATTTTATAAATATAGAAACTGCATATCTGAGAACTCTCAGACAAATAGAGTAACATGTTTTCTAACGAGGTTAGTTTACTGAACTCTACATAGCCCGGATCCTAGGGTCTAGACACAAAGTTTACTGAACTCTACATAACCCGGATCCTAGGGTCTAGACACAAAGTTTACTGAACTCTACATAACCCGGATCCTAGGGTCTAGACACAAAGTTTACTGAACTCTACATAACCCGGATCCTAGGGTCTAGACACAAAGTTTACTGAACTCTACATAACCCGGATCCTAGGGTCTAGACACATAGTTTACTGAACTCTACATAACCCGGATCCTAGGGTCTAGACACAAAGTTTACTGAACTCTACATAACCCGGATCCTAGGGTCTAGACACAAAGTTTACTGAACTCTACATAACCCGGATCCTAGGGTCTAGACACAAAGTTTACTGAACTCTACATAACCCGGATCCTAGGGTCTAGACACAAAGTTTACTGAACTCTACATAACCCGGATCCTAGGGTCTAGACACAAAGTTTACTGAACTCTACATAACCCGGATCCTAGGGTCTAGACACAAAGTATTTTGCATTGTGTTGGGTTGTCAGCTAATTGATGAGCTACATTGTGTCTGCTTACCTCGGCTGGTGGGTCTGCCAGTACAGTACACAGGAGTTCTGCCCTGAAGCCTTCACCTGTGTGCACCCACGACCGCTCCACTGTGATCTCTGGCGGATCTGGAACGTTACAAAAAAAATAGTAACTAGATTTTGTCAATAAATTTCAATGCCCCGGGATCAGATCTTTTATTCTAGATAAAACATTTTCTGCGTCCCTGACAACGTGTATACGAAATTTCACGATGATTGGTCGAGGAGTTAAGGAGTGAAAGCGTAACAAACAAACAAAGTGACATTTGCATTTATAATATTAGTAAGGATTATTAGTAAGAGGCTAATCAATGCAACACTTATGACTTGTCAAATACAGAAATTATAATAATAATAATATTCTATGACATACACACAACACCATCTAGCCCAAACTAAGCAGAGCTTGTACTATGGGTACTAGACAATGGATAAACATACATATATACTTTTTTTTTTGTAAATACATACATATTATACATAGAAACACCCAGACCAAGACAAACATCCATGTTCATGCACACAAATGTTTGACTTGTGCGGGAATCGAACCCGCGACCTCAGGCGTGGCAGTCGGTTACACTAACCACTACGCCATCAACATTATAATTGATTGGCAGTTAAAAGGGAATTAAATATAATGACCACCAAAAATAGTAATTGCGCACCAAAATATGCTTACTAAAATATATCATAATGAGCACCTATACGCCTCAAATCACTCCATTCCCTCTCGGAAGGGTTAGGTTATGTTAGGTTCCTTCTTAAACCCACCCAAAAATAGACTTATTTTGATCTCTTTAAATATATTTTGCTGTGCAATTTGGTGATCATTTACTATATTTGACTGTTATATTTTACTATATCTGGTGATAAGTTAAACATAGGCCATTAAAAAGAGTGTCACAGTGAGAGTGATTACCCTTTGCCTGAACCTAGCAACTAACATAAATGTACATTCAGTAACTTCACTAAACTCACTAACACATAAAACTTGACGTTCATAAGTGTTACTTTGTGACACAACCATCCATTCATACACACATCCATCATCACAAACTTTCACATTTATAATAATTACTAGCTGTCCCGACAGAAGTTATCCTGTATACACGAAAAAAAGCATATCTAAACCATTCTCGAATCCACTTGAACATACACTGAAAGTTTCATCAAAATCGGTCCAGCCGTTTAGGAGAAGTTCAGTGATATACACACGTACAGTAGAATTATAATTATATGTATATAAAGATACTTATCTTACTTATCTTATGTGGGGGCCAGTCAGTGCAGACCGGCGACACTTCGACCCAGTGGGATCTTTTGTGTCGACACTCTCCCAATAACGACTGCCATAGATGTTCATGGCAGCCGGGACCGAAGGCTTAACGTGCTCTCCGAGGCACGGAGCAGGCGATAATTGTCAATCAATACGCACATAATTTCGAAAAGTCATATAACTTCCGAAAGTCAGAGGTGCGCGACGTGGGTTCGAACCCGAGACCCTCTGCATTGTAGTCTGTTGGTCTCCCCACTGGGCTATCGCTGCTCTTTATATAAAGATAAGTAGCATAGTGTTTTATTCAAATAAACATACATACATAGATTCACGCCTGTTTCCCAGAGGGGTGCATCTATAAAATCCGTATAAAGTAGTTTAATTCTAATATATAATAAGTCTGTCAGAAGTATACTCACAAAGAACTTGCAACTGGAACTCAGCTACCAGCGGTGCGCCCACTCCGTTGTCCACTGTGCAGGCATACCGCCCACTATGCCCACGCTCGAGCCTGGACAGCTGTAGCTGCGGCCCTTCCCCCAGCCTCGTATTGGTGTCGTTCTGAAACACCGGGATTACCTACATCAGAATAGACAGGTCTTTAACGTCCAGAATTTAAGCTACAAGGGCGCTGAATATTGGGTTTTTCGGATCTCTGGTCGGGCCAATAAAAAGTTGGTTGTGTTTTCTGTCGAGAAATATATATATATAGGTATATATATACATATATATTCTACCACATACACACAACACCATCTAGCCCAAACTAAGCAGAACTTGTACTATGGGTACTAGACAATGGATAAACATACATAATATATACTTTTTTTTGTAAATACATATTATTATACATAGAAACGCCCAGACCAAGACAAACATCAATGTTCATGCACACAAATGTTTGACTTGCGCGGGAATCGAACCCGCGACCTCAGGCGTGGCAGTCGGTTACACTCACCACTACGCCATCAAGGCTTTAGTAAAAAGCAGCGATAGCCTAATGGGAGACTGTTGGACTGACACGCAGAGGTCTCAAGTTCGATCCCACGCGACGCATCTCTGACTTCGAAGTTATGTGCGAATTGAATATTTAATTGTGGCTCGCTTTAACGGCGAAGGAAAACATCGTGAGGAAACCTGCATGTCTGGGAGTTCTGCATAATGTTCTCGAAGATATGTGAAGTCTGCCGACCACCGCACTGGGTCAGCGTGGTGAACTATGGCCTAATCCTTCTCACACTGAGAAGAGGCCTGTGCCCAGCAGTGGGACAGTTTAACACAGGGCTGATATTATTATAAATATTTAATAATAGCCTGCTCCTACATAAACAAAATTTTAACAAAAAAGAAAACCGACTTCAAGGAGGAATATTCTAAAACTTAAAATGCACTAAAATGTTAATAAATAATTGCATATTCTTGTGAGTAATTAAATTATTGTTATTTTTGGAGTCGGTGTCAGCCGCCCGCGCCACGTGCTGCGTCTATGTGTATAATTGTGCATGCCAATGTTATGTTATGATTATAGTAAGACATCTCATGTTTAATTAGTTACAAACCTACCTTGGCTGACACCGACTCCATTAATAACAATAATTTACTTATTCACAAGAATATGCAATTATTTATTAACTTTTTAGTGCATTTTAAGTTTTAGAATATTCTTTTTAGAACTCAGTTTTCTTTTTTGTTAAAATTTTGTTTATTTCTCGGTTTTTAGTGAATCTTGCCAAACATGAGAACATCATCAATGTAGCCAAATACGCATTATTAAGGATAACTCAAAAACGAATGGTCAAATCTTGATCAAAATTAAATCGGACCACACGGGAAGCACCAGCTTTCAAATAAAAAAAGAATCATCAAAATAGGTTCACACAGTCGAAAGTTATCAGGTAACAAACATAAAAAAAAAAATACAGTCGAATTGCGAACCTCCTCCTTTTTTTGAAGTCGTTTAAAAATGGCTGATGTTTCATACCCGTGTCGTGTCTTAGTAAGCAAGTGAATTCATTGGTCCTACGTCTTATATTCCCGGTCGCGCCAGATTACCCTCGAATCAAATTATTAAAGTGAGGGAATAGAGAGTAACTTGTATTACATACAAAGGGCGCGGGTTGTCTATGTCCCGGTGGCTCGCACTAACATTGGCAAGTTTGCCCCGGTTACAAGAGCCATAAGTTTAATAAATAGCGTCTCACAAAGGCTTCACATTTTTAATTGTGATGATGAATTAGTGATGAGAAATGAATTAGATAATAACCTAGATTCTTACCTATACTTTGTTTACGAAATTTGTTATTTCGTCTATGTGTTTAATTTAATTTAGTATTTAAGTTGTTACCTATGTATATATAAAATAGTGCTATCTATACATATAATAAAATCGTAGGAAAGTCAAAACTGTACATTGAATATTTTTTAAAAGAATACTTGGGGCGTGATCTACAATCGATATCGAAGCCAAAAATATAGTTTTTAGAATTTTTGTCTGTTTGTCTGTATGTATGTCCGGGCTAAACTCAAAAAGTACTGCATGGATTTACTTCAAATTTTACATGAATATTACTAACAGGTCGGGTCAACATATAGGCTACATATTATCACGCACGGGGGAGGAGCTGTGAATCTTTATTTTTCTTACGCTTTCTGTGACAGCGTGTAATCTAATGACGCATATTTAAATGTTGTTTTTGAGTAAGCCATGCTATTGTCTAGCTTTACACTATAAAAACTACGCCATTTAAGTAACCTGGGCAAAGAAATATAGTTGGGTTCCGCGGCGACAAACACTTTTTAGTTAAAAACTACGCGGGCGAAGTCGCAGGTAACAGCTAGTATTTGAATATATCTTAAGTCTGTTCCTTGCGTTAGTTTACTGAATTTGTTGTATTGGAAGGCCCCGTCACCTGTGATACAGTTCTTACCTACAGGGATGGGTGACCTTTCTACTAGTTTAATCATTTTGTACTGTAGGGACACATTGTTTATTTTATGCATGACTTGCATTATTCACCGCTGACGCGCGGCTGCGCCCGCCATACATTTAGTCGCAAATAAACTACAATGCTAGTTAGTCGTTTCTATTCCATTTCCCCAAAATATTTCCTAACACAAAAATATTTCCTAACACAAAAATATTTTCTAACACAAAAATATTTCCTAACACAAAAATATTTCTTAACACAAAAATTAGTAGTGTCACACACACACAGACTCATACAAAGACACGAAGCCTTCACACTAGTGACCCCGACGTGATATTTTGAGGAAGAAGGACATTTTTGAACGGAAAATGAACCCGTAGAACCCGGTGACACGTGCACAGGAAGTAAAGGCCAGTGTGAAGGCTAATAATAAACAATGTATCCCTACAGTAATTATAATTTAAATATGTATACCTTTACACAATATATGTAACTATTGATTTTGGAAATAAAATATTATTAAAAGATATATTATTATTATTAGTTGACGAGAAAAAAGAAAAATTGTACGTTGGCGGAATTCGTGAGAGTGGCCCTCTAGTTACTAGTAAAGTAATTTTAATTACACTATATTATTATTAGTTGACGAGAAAAAAGAAAAATTGTACGTTGGCAGAATTCGTGAGAGTGGCCCTCTAGTTACTAGTAAAGTAATTTTAATTACACTATATTATTATTAGTTGACGAGAAAAAAGAAAAATTGTACGTTGGCGGAATTCGTGAGAGTGCCCTCTAGTTACTAGTAAAGTAATTTTAATTACACTATATTATTATTAGTTGACGAGAAAAAAGAAAAATTGTACGTTGGCGGAATTCGTGAGAGTGGCCCTCTAGTTACTAGCAAAGTAATTTTAATTACACTATATTATTATTAGTTGACGAGAAAAAAGAAAAATTGTACGTTGGCGGAATTCGTGAGAGTGCCCTCTAGTTACTAGTAAAGTAATTTTAATTACACTATATTATTATTAGTTGACGAGAAAAAAGAAAAATTGTACGTTGGCGGAATTCGTGAGAGCGGCCCTCTAGTTACTAGTAAAGTAATTTTAATTACACTATATTATTGTGTGTAAACCTGTAATTATAGTGTAAGATTGTATATATAAATAAATAAATAATACATCCTACGTAGAAAGTTTTTGGCCGCCATCATGTCCGAAATTCGCGGCAAGTGCCTTTTGCGTGATTTCCAGTAGTATAACTTTGTTTCTTTTAAAAAGACAACTAACATAATAGAAATAATTCCTGTGTCGCGAGGAAATTAATAAACATTCAAACAACGGATATCAAGTATACCTAGACTCGGTGCAACTAATGTGGATCACAGAAATTTGCGGGTCACCTGTTGCCGACCACCACAACTAACGGAATAAATTATAACTAGTGGACTGTAACTTGAAAGATGTATATTGATTTAAAATAATGATTACAATAATTATTTGCATATTTATAAGTGCGCGAAAAATAATATTTAAAATGATGCGCGAGCGCGGCCGTGTGCGTTCATGCCTGTCGCTGACTTCTGGTCCGGCGGCGGGCGAGCGCCGATGGCTGGAGTGGGGCGGTGGGACGATGACGTAGAAGTCCCGTTAACCCCGATCAGCTGTTGGCCGCCGCAATAGATGCATGGCTAGTACTCGACACGACCCATCCACCTACTGGACTTTACCAACGTGGTGGAGGGGTAATTCACGATTACCCCTCCACCCAGTATGCTAGTGTGAACCGAAGTTGTCGATTAATTAAAAAAATTGATAAATTTAAAAAATACATTTTGCTTTCATATTAATAAAACTAACCGCTCCAGACCCGTGGTACAACTGCGATGTTCAACTGGTTGCACCACGGGGAAGTAAAGTTACCCATGGTTCAACTGTTGTAGCATATTTTTTTTTGCTTATTATGAATATGACCCGTAGTACAACGATGGAATTGTGTCCAACTAGTTGTACCACGGGGATAGGTAACTAAAATAAGTTAGAAAAGAAATTGTGTACAACAAATGAACGTGTCTACAAAACAAATGAACGTCTACAAAACAAATGAACGTCTACAAAACAAATGAACGTCTACAAAACAAATGAACATCTACAAAACAAATGAACGTCTACAAAACAAATGGTTGTTCCGAGTCTGGATATACTTCAGTTGGTAGAATTTTTGTAAGGTCCCGCGCTATACAGAAATTATTACTAGTGATGTATATAAAAAAAAAAAACAGTATGACTTGCAGTAGCATTCTCCTCAAAATTGTTCTCAAGAGGTGTTCAAACAAGAATTTAGGAAGCTTCTCACCAGTTTATGCCACGTCACAGTCGGCACTGGGTTCCCAGCTGCCCTGCACTCCAAGACGGCAGCACCACCTCTCCTAGCGGCTGCATGCCTCGACTCCGGTGATGCTCTGACGCTGGGTGGAACCAGCACTTCCACCGTGTGAACCTGGTCGCGCGCCACTCGGTCTGAGATCTGGCAGACGTAGTCACCGGCGTCCTGGGGAGAGGAAGTGGATATTGTCAGTAGATTCAAGGGGAAAAAAGATAAGAATATTTTTTATCGACAGTAGATACAGGGAGAAATTAAAGGTTGTCCTGTTTAAAGATTCCATTCCCGCTTTCGAATGCTTTAGCAACAAAATTATAATTATTATGTACTAGCTTCTGCCCGCGGCTTCGCTCGCGTTAATTTAGAATTTGACAATCAATTCGGGTTGTACTCCGCTTGTAATAATAATATAATTCAATCATGATTCGAAAGACACGTGGCGCCATCTATTATCATAAGTACGTTATTATTGTTTTCCACGGGAACAGTAATTTTTCTGGGATGAAAGGTAGCCTATGTCCGTTTCTGTACACCTGTCAACGTATATGCAAAATTTCAGGATGATCGGTTCAGTGGTTTAGGCGTGAAAAGGTAACAAACAAACAAACAAACTCATTTTCGCTTTTATAATATTAGTTAGGAAGTTAGGATATTCTTTTGCAATTACAGTCAGCAAAAATTGATTAAACATTATTTAAAACGTAACTATTTTTGTGCCACCGCACCGACGTGAATTCAATCCTAAGACAAATATTATAACTTAGTTGGAGGGGCTACTAAGAATACTGATGATTTCTTATTTCTAAGAATTTTCGAAATACGGTGCCCGTACTATTCTAACTAATATTATAAATGAAAATGTGAGTTTGTTTGATTGTTAGGCTTTCACGCCTTAGGCGCAAGACACACAGAAAAGATGTAAGACGAGGACGCGTCGCAGACGCGGCGCCCCTTCAATAAATTTTCATACAAAATGTATAGAAGCGTCGCGACACAAAACAAACAGAAAAGACAGGGCGCGAACGAGACGCGGACACGACGCTTCAATCAATTTTCATACAAAATGTATAGATATTTAGTATGAAAATTGATTGAAGGGGCGCCGCGTCTGAGACGCGTCCTCGTCTTACGTCTTTTCTGTGTGTCTTCCGCCTTAACTACTCGACCGACCATCATGAAATTTACCATACATGTCGTCAGGTGTACAGAAATATAAGGTTTTACCTAGAAAAAGGTATTATTCCCAGGCAAGCGAAGCTGCAAGCAAAAGTTTTCAGACTTTTTTAAGAGTTTCCCAACACTAAAACATGCAAAAATTCGGGACAACCATTTGTGAATCACGTAAATGTTTGTCCAGTCCAGTGGTGGGCAATGGCGCGGCAACCACTTAAATCACTAAACCATCCTTGCGGTCGATTACTTGTAACTAAAATTGCTAGCAACCCTAAATAAAAACTATATCGTCATCGATCAAATATACCATAGATGCACGATCGTCGCTCGAAAAACGGCCCCAACAAAACTGTGCATAAATCAGTCGTATGCGCTATATTATGCACCTATCCCACTCACTCTTGCGTGCGCTGCCCGTAAGCGAGAGCGAATCGACACCACTACTACGGTGGAGACCGTACCATATACTTAGTACGCTTGCGTATCGCGAGTAACACACTTAGGACGCTTTACATTGACGCGTTTTAATTAAACTATTACAAAATGTTTCTCGGTGGGCGTTCAATGGTTATTCCGGTTTATTTCCTGGATTGCATAATAAATGCAGACACTTATAAGTAAGTAGTACTGGTCAGTGCCACATATTGACGCGGTTTTTGTATGAGAATGTGCATCTATGGTATATATTTGATCGAAGTATATCATAGTTAAAATTGTCACTAACCTATAACTATGTCGAACAGACGGACAGACAAAACCACTTCACAACGATTCCCATCTCAACAGATCCCTAAGATCAATATCCCCTGATCCCCTCCTAAACATAAACATATCCCATGCTTAGCCTGCAATTTAGCCATGAGAACGATGAAATATTAAACATAGGGCGAGCTTATGGCGTCGAAGGAGGATCCCATAACATCCTCAATAAAGATTGATGATGTGTTCAGATGTTAAACCTCAATTCCAGCGTATTTTATTAGCGAAACATCGAAGAGGGGGCGAGAAAGACAGCTTTGAGGCATTACGATGTACATGTATATGAATATAAGGCTTAATATCTTTATATATATAAATCTTCTGTGCGTGTTTTTAATTAAATTTGGCCAGCCTCGATGGCATAGTGGTTAGTGTAATCAACTGCCACTCCTGAGGTCGCGGGTTCGATTCCCGCACAAGTCAAACATTTGTGTGCATGAACATGGATGTTTGTCTTGGTCTGGGGTGTTTCTATGTATAATATGTATGTATTTACAAAAAAAATAATTATATATGTCTTATGTTTATCCATTGTCTAGTACCCATAGTACAAGCTCTGCTTAGTTTGGGCTAGATGGTGTTGTGTGTATGTGATAGAATATTATTATATTATATTATTAAAGTCCTCCTAAACGGCTGGACTGATTTAACGAAATTTTTTGTGTGTTTTCAAGTGGATTCGAGAATGGTTTAGATTTGGTTCTTTTTTCCGTGTGTACAGGACAACGTCTGTTCGGACAGCTAGTATTTCATATAATGTGCAATTTTCCTTCTATTTCCCTAATTTAAAAAGTCAATTCTCGCTCTAGGAATAATTACTGTGTCTCGATGGACTTTACAAACATTCGAGCAACGGATGCCTAGAACACCCCGACTCGGACCAACTATTTGTGGACCACACAATTTTTTGTCCCGTATGGGGATCGAACCCACAACACTCTCGATCGCCACTCCATAATTGCCCATATATGCTTTTAGGTTCCACATGGCTATGTAAGCTCAGTCCTAAGATATGGCCTTATACTGTGGGGAAATTCCACTGAAGCTAATAGATGTTTTATTGGCCAAAAGAGATGTATAAGAGCCATTGTCGGTATTGCTCCAGACGAATCCTGCAAACCACATTTTTAAACATGAGGCATACTTCCTCTGACCTGTATGTATGTATATTCTAGAGATTTCTGTTTTTGTTAAAACCTATCCACACCTTTTCACCAAGGCCATGGATAAGTATCCGAGAAACACTAGGCATCCTAATTGGTTAGTTCTAGAGTCCATTCCGAGAACTACAATGTATAAAAATAATTGTTACTGTATGTGCATAACTATATATAACAAAGTTCCGGAATGTTTTAAAGACTTACCACTTTATCGATTTAAGAAACACCTTAAGGCATGGCTACTAGAAAAGTCATACTATTCCCTTAAGGAGTTTCTACGTTAAACAATTGATGATAATATATTATAAATTTATTTTTAAATAACAATGTCACTAATTTAATTGAATTGTCATACCTATACAATAATTAGAATTATTTTAAAAATGTAAATCATTTCGCATGCCACATTGTGACTAAATGGAAGAGCTAAATGTATTAATTATACCACAACACTCTTAAATGTACTCCATTTTCTGTGAAATAAATATCATTTATCATCATATCATTTATCATAATAGAGAACGAGCCTTCCACTGGGCATAATTGCAGACTCTGCGTTGTTGCTAAGAATTTTAACAGAAAACCAGTTTAGCTGAACCGGGAATCGAATCCAAGCCCTCTTGCATTGCCAACCGTTAGCATTACCGCTGTACTATCGATGAATCTACTAATAACTTATTATTTATTGTTTCAAATGTGAAGTAGTCCGCAGGTACATGGAGATCAAATTAGGCAACTGTGTGAGCTATCGTTGCAGTATAGACTACAGCGCGGGTATTCTCGCAGAACTATGAATAATCATTTATTACAAACTAGCTTTTGCCCGCGGCTTCGCTCGCGTTAATTTAGAATTTGACAATCAATTCGGGTTGTACTCTGTTTGTCTATATACTTATAATAAAACTGTAGAGAGGTCAATTCTGTACATTGAATATATATTCAAAATTAATATTGGAGGATGAATGGTGATCGATACTGATTACAAAAATGCAATCAGTAAATTTTTTGTCTGTCTGTCTGTCTGTATGTGCACGCATGGGTCAAAAACTACTGAAGGGATTTTAACCAAACTTGGTACGATTGTAGTCCATACTCCTGGGCAGGTTATAGGCTATATAACATAACGCTAAGACACATAGCAGCTGAGCAGTGACGATAAATTTGAAGCAAGTCGGACGAAAATGCGCTTTCGAGCTCTTATCCTCGCATACGTTGATCATACACCAAAAGTATGTATTACAAAAATGATGGTCTTCAAAAGATCTACAAAAAAGTCCTCAATAGTATATATCTATCTTTTATAAATTAGCCACAATAACGTGTTTAATTGTTAGGCATTTCTTCAAAGTGTATTAAAATACATAAATATATTGTATTTCACGTAGATATATCTTTATCAAACTCCCATATTCAAAAAGTACACTTTAATATTTATATTATAAAAAAAGATATAGGAATCGGTTTATAAACACACAAGATATAGATGAAATAAAACTTCCAAATCTCGCCGCGCCAGTATGGGTACGGCTATACGGTTGATTGTTGTTTAACGCGCGAAACGGCCATCCGCTGCATTTATAAAAAGGCGGGGGCGCTCACGCGCCGACTTTACTCACATTTTGTTTGTTTGGTTGAACGCGGTAATCTAAGGAACTACGGGTAAAAATTAGAAAAATATTTCAGTGTTGGATAGCCCATTTATAGAGGAAGGCTATATAGCATCACGCTACGACCAATAGGAGCGGAGCATAAATGAAAAATATTGCAAAAACTAGGAAAATTCTCTTATGTGAAGCAGACGAAGTTGCGCGGGTCAGCTAGTATTAATAATATAATTCAATCATGATTCGAAAGACACGTGGCGCCATCTATTATCATAAGAACGTTATTGTTGTTTTCCTCGGGCACAGTAATTTTTTTTGGGATCAAAGGTAGCCTATGTCCGTTTCTGTACACTTGAGAATGTTTATGCAAAATTTCAGGATGACCGGTTCAGTGGTTTAGGCGTGAAAAAGTAACAAATAAACAAACAAACAAACTCATTTTCGCTTTTATAATATTAGTTAGGAAGTTAGGATATTCTTTTGCAATTACAGTCAGCAAAAATTGATTAAACATTATTTAAAACTTAACTATTTTTGTGCCACCGCACCGACGTGAATTCAATCCTAAGACAAATATTATAACTTAGTTGAAGGGGCTACTAAGAATACTGATGATTTCTTATTTCTAAGAATTTTCGAAATACGGTGCCCGTACTATTCTAACTAATATTATAAACAAACAAACAAACTCATTTTCGCTTTTATAATATTAGTTAGGATTACGAAGTTAGGATTAGGATAAGGATGCACAAGAAAATAAAACATACAAAATAAAACATACAAAATAAAACATACAAAATAAAACATACAAAATAAAACATACAAAAAATACACCTTCGGGGATGTGATCGTTAGACTATGTAGGTTATTAAGTGGGAGACCGTTGGACTGCCACGAAGAAGCCTCGAGTTTGATCCCTAAACATGCACCTCTGACTTTTTGAATTGATGTGCATATTAAATAGTTATTATCACTCGATTGAACGGCGAAGGACAATATCGTGAGGAAACCTGCATGTCTGAGAGTTCTACATAATGTTCTCGAAGATATGTGGAGTCTGACCAACCCGCACTGGGCCAGCGTGGTGGACTATGTTGCTACCATTCTCACACTGAGAAGTGGCTCATGCCCATAATATGCCCATAATAATCCAATCAAAATTCTTCTTGACTCACTCTATTAACTACTAACAAGAATTCTCGTTTCGGGAAAATTTGACGTTTCATGATAACAAATCGGAGTGACGACATGTTATTAATCATTAAATCTATATATTAATACGTGAAGCAAAAACATTGTACCCCTTTTTACGAAAATTGCGCGGACGGAGGAGTATGAAATTTGGCACAGTTAAAGTTTATATGGAGAAGGAGGGGCGAATCCTAATATTTATATAAAATATGTATTAGAAATACATTAAATTAATGAAAAAATACTACACGCACACAACCATGCATTTGACACACGCAGTCGAAGCGCGTAACTATGGTTACATATATCAATATATAATGATATATATCAGCAATATCTTACAGGCAAACTTTGGTCGAATTTCGAGCACTAGGCGACCGCTAGTAAAAATAATTAATTACTTTATACCAAACACAGACTTTATGCAGTTACGGAAAATTCCTAAGAGAAACTACGAATAATACTTTGTCTATCTTGTGTAACGAATTCGGGACCTCACGCATCTGTAAACGCAAATTGCCACTAAACTAACAACACAGTAAAACACTATAAAAATTAACAAATTTTAAAACCAAAATGTAAATATTAAAATGATCCAAACCGTAGTATATTTTAAATAGTTTCCGAAAACAATCTTAAAATTCAAATCCACCGTTATACCGAGCCAAAGAGGTTTTATAATACCAAAAATGGCCGAACATTTTTTTTGCGGCGTCAAAAATGCTAAATAGAGCCCTAAACGGTAATTGGTTGAGAAAAATATGATAATGGTAACATAAAAACCTTTGTGGTACACACCCTCATTATTTTTTATGTGTTGCAACACTGAGGAACGATTTCCCGCGCTTCTCCGCGCCATCTTTGTTTTATTTTTCCTAATTTTCGTTTCGAAGTTTTTTGGAATTGTGATAGTTACGCGTTTTTTTATTAGTTGTTATTAGGGTGGATGTCCAACTGGAGAAAATGGCTGTAAGACATAAAGATATAGTGATTTTGGGGAAGTTGTTTGTTGTTTTTGACATCTAGTTACGGAGTATACAATGATAATATCATTATGATATATTATACGGTAAAGAAGTTGATATATTACTATTACATGCTCAGTGGTCGGCCTCGATGGCGTAGTGGTTAGTGTAACCGACTGCCACGCCTCAGGCGTTTCAATGTTACCGATATTTTATTGTGACCAATAGAAAAACGTCCCAATTTGGAGGTTTATGAGTCTTTACTGTAATTATAATAATAATAATATTCTATCACTACACACAACACCATCTAGCCCAAACTAAGCAGAACTTGTACTATGGGTACTAGACAATGGATAAACATAAGACATATATAATTATTTTTTTTGTAAATACATACATATTATACATAGAAACACCCAGACCAAGACAAACATCCATGTTCATGCACACAAATGTTTGACTTGTGCGGGAATCGAACCCGCGACCTCAGGCGTGGCAGTCGGTTACACTAACCACTACGCCATCGATTTCTTACGCACATCACTTCGTGAAGTCAAAGGTGTGTGCCGAACTTGAGATCTCTGTGTACCAGTCCAACAGTTCTGTTGTTCCTTGGGATAGTACTCTAGCTATCTGTATAGTAGTCCAACAGTTTCCCACTAGCTAACGAAAATACACTTCAGTATGTCTCCCCGTGGCCATGGCTGCTGTAAAGCAAACGAAACTTCTTCTCCTTAGCCTTTATTATTCCCAAGTCACTTAGGGTCGGCTTTCTAGTCTAACCGGATTTGACTGGATATCAGTTTTTACACGGAGCGACTGCCATCTAACCTCCGCAACCCGAAGGCTAACGATACCCTAAAGCTAGACCAGTGACAGGATATTAGAGGGCACTGATTTCCCAATAACGACTGCTATAGATGTTCATGGCAGTCGGGACCGACGGCTTAACGTGCTCTCCGAGTCACGGCGCAGGCGATAATTGTCAATCAATAAGCACATAATTTCGAAAAGCCATATAACTTCTGAAAGTCAGAGGTGCGCGACGTGGGTTCGAACCCGAGACCCTCTGCATTGCAGTCTGTTGGTCTCCCCACTGAGCTACCGCTAACGTCGGGGAAAAATGGCAACTTAAACATAAATAGTTTTAATCTATATATTAATACGTGAAGCGAAAACTTTGGATCCCTTTTTACGAAAATTGGGCGGTCGGAGGAGTATGAAATTTCGCACACTTATAGTTTATACAGATAAGTGACGAATGCTAATATTTATATAAAATATGCATTAGAAATACATTAAATTAATGAAAAAACACTATACGCACACAACCATGCATTTGATACACGCAGTCGAAGCGCGTAACTATGGTTACATATATCAATATATAATGACATATATCAGCAATTTCTTACAGGCAAACTTCGATCGAATTTCGAGCACTAGGCGACCGCTAGTTAATTTAAATAGCTTAAATTGTATGTAGTAAAGTTTAATTATATAATTAGTACACTTTTATTATATAATTTTGAACTTTAACACAAAGTTCAAAATTATGTAAGCAATGAAAGTGTTTTAAAATAAACAACGCGACAAAATCCGTATGAAGTAGTTTAATTTCAATGTATAACATTCGCTTAAACGTAAGAAAATGTTATGTTCCGAAATATTTAAAAGCCGACCTCCCTTTAAAACTCATTTCTAACGAGATTTAAAAATATCTTATTCAGCAGAACGACGTATTTAAAGTGAAGTGTGATCTCATTTTCAGATTAATTAAGGACTTTTTTGATGGAAACTTTAATTAAAATCAATGGCGGGCTGTCTGGGGAGGTCATTTGATCGGTTTGATAGATAACGTAGACTTACGGCTGTACCCCGAAGGGGTAGGTATATGTAGAGCTTAGGTCTTGATTTTATTCTTATTTGGTAACGCGACTTTGTGATGTCTTGAGTTCAATTATCGAGTCGGGTACGGATTTATTAGGTTTACTGGTAAGATTTTCTCAGTATTATTAAAGTCTGGAACAAGCCTATTGGGGAGACCAACAGACTGCAATGCAGAGGGTCTCAGGTTCGAACCCACGTTGCGCACCTCTGACTTTCGGAAGTTATATGACTTTTCGAAATTATGTGCGTATTGATTGATAATTATCGCCTGATACGTGCCTCGGAGAGCACGTTAAGCCGTCGGTCCCGGCTGCCATGAACCTCTATGACAGTCGTTATTGGGAACTCAGTGCCCTCTAAAGGAAAGTAAGAAGAGAAAAAGGAAGTGGGAAGGAGAAGGAGCGGGAAGGGGAAAGAGGGTGATTTGGCCTCCAGTGTAATATAATAGGTGTAAGACTAGGTATATATGATAACTAGCTAAATCCCGCATCTTCGTCTGCCCCACGTAAGATAAATTTCTCCGTTTTTGCAACATTTTTCAGTTATGCTCAGCTCTTATTGATCATAGCGTGATGTTATATACCTAACCTATAGCCTTCCTCGATAAATAGGCTATCTAACACTAAAAGATTTTTTTAAATTCAAACCAGTAGTTCCTGAAATTAGCGCGTTCAAACAAACAAACTCTTCAGCTTTATAATCTTTACTAGATGTTCCCGCGGTTTCACCCGCGTTTATCGTTACTGCGCTGCCCCCGTGGGTCGTAGCATGATGTTATATAACGTATTGCCTTCCTCGATAAATAGGCTATCCAACATTAAAATAATTTTTCAAATCGAACCAGTAGTAATCACGCAGAATAAACCAGGAGAAACATCGTTTGTACTATGTCTGTAATGGGTAATTATTTTGCTGCAATGTTATTTTAAAACTGCGATATCTCCTAAGATATTCATTGAAATCGAATGATGTAAAGGGCAATTTTGTTTTAAATTAAATATTTATGATGGATAACGTATTTATTTGGATAAGGATTAATATCATGTTTATAATAATACCTTCGCAAATAATGCATTACTTTAGAACAAATTTGGTTAGCATAAAAATGGTTATAGTGAGCCAACCTTAAAAGATAGATATATGCTGTGGCGGACTTTTTTTTAGAACTTTTAAAGGGAAACAATTCTGTCATACATGATTTTTGCGAAACTTTAACTGTTTACGCAGCGCACGCAGCGGAAGCTCTCAAAAGGAAAAAATACCCTCCGATTTTGAAACATTCTTCATTGGTGCTCAGCTCCTATTGATCTTAGCGTGATGATATATAGCCTATAGCCTTCCTCGATAAATAGGATATCTAACACTGAAAGAATTTTTCAAATCGGACCAGTAGTTCCTGAGATTAGCGCGTTCAAACAAACAAACTCTTCAGCTTTATAATCTTTATATAATAATATATAATTCTTCTGTACGTGTGTTGACATTGAACTCCTCCTAAACGGCTGGACCGATTTGAATAATAATAATAATAATAATTTATTATCAAAAGCCAAATACAGTTTGTCCATTTCAATCACATAATATATAAAAGTACCATTATGTACAACGCTATGTATTTTAGAGATAGAGTGAACGTCAGTGCCTGTGCTAGTATTACCTGTGTTACAGACACTGGTGCCTTCCTCTCACAGATTCGTGTGACAATATTGGTTAAGCATTGACAAGTTGATAAACTACTAATAACATTACTGGTATCTATGGTAGTTATGGTAATCATCTATTAAAAGGTAAACTATATAAATATATATTAGGAAATTATTTAAAGCTATACATAGAGTGCTGTGTGTATATGTGTGTGTGAGGGCGTGTATGAGGGTGTGTGAGGGTGTGTGTGTATGTGTGGTACAGTTAACAAGCTTTTTTTGCAAAGAGTTGTTCAGTCTCATCATAGGTTAATTTTTGGAGATAACTATTTACAACGCATTTACATTTAAGTTTTGGTAGCGGATATATGTTACAGCATTTGTTAATAGTGTTGTAAAGGTGGCAGCTTGGCAGCTGAGACTTGTGTAGTTGCGGCTTGCCAGAGCAGTTTTAGTAGCTACAGGTGGGCATACAAGATATTTTCGACGTTTATGATCTAGCAACATCGGGTCATAAGTTAATGTTGAGTGTTTACGTACTATGATGTTGAGCGCGCACAGTTGTCGAACAGTAAGTACAGATATGTCTCTATATAGCTGGGTTGTTGGGTAGCGATATGGTTTGTGAAGCATAACCTTTAAGACACCTCTTTGAGCCCTCTCAAGGCGAAGCAAATAGGTTTTAAATGTACCACCCCAAACAGATATGCAGTAGGTGAGAAGTGACTGTGCAAAGGCAAAATATATAGTTTTTAACAGAGGGCCCGTAACCACATTTCTTAATTTCCTCATGGGGAACATAATCTTGCGAACGCGTGACACTGTCACATAGATATGCTTCTGCCAACTCAGTGTACTATCGACGTGCACTCCCAGATATTTAACGCAAGAGCTTCTATGTATCAAGGGGCAAGTGCAAGAGTTGTGTGCAGCGTGGCAACTATGGGCTTTCACATCCGGCATAATAGGCTGTGTAGAGAGGTTCGCTGAGAAAGGGACATAGTGAGTTTTAGCGATATTTAGGGTAAGCAAATTTGAGGAAAGCCAATTCATTACTATGCCAAGAGCATGTTCAGCTGCGCAGTGAGCAGCAGTCCAAATTTCTCCAGTTATAATAAGCGCTGTGTCGTCTGCATAAACGAGGATCTTACAGTCTGGAATTGATAGCTGGCACAACCGATTGACGTATACAAGAAAGAGTGTGAGACCTAGGACGCTACCTTGTGTAACACCAAAAGTTAGCTTTACATTGTCACTAATGTAGTTATCTACCTTATTAATTAATGTTTTTGTGTGTGTTCAAGTGGATTCGAGGATGGTTTAGATTTTTTTTTTTTTTCTCTTTTGTGCAGGACAGCGTCTGTCAGGACAGCTAGTATTAGTATAGATAATTAATGGATTGCCGTCAAGTAAAGTTTAATTCAATTTATATGTTTGCATTAGCAGTACCACTTCTTCTGCGGTTTTTTATGAGAGGGATACATACCTGGGGTCCAACATCAGTGATCTGCAGGTTGTATCCGTCGACGAGACGGAACCTCTCGTCCCTGGTGACCATTAGACTCGCGGCCGTCAGCACAGCAGGCCCTCGTCGCCAGAGGAGAACCAGGGACCCTGGAATACAAAACCACATTACCAAACCGCAAAACAAAAACAGTTGATGTTTTTTAGACCAACCCTTTTTGATATACCTAATATATATTTTTTGAAATCATTTATTTCGAGCTGCATAGGCCCGTAGATAAATACCTTAACCTAAATTTACATAATATTATAAAATTTACATACACACAACGCCATCTAGCCCAAACTAAGCAGAGCTTGTACTATGGGTACTAGACAATGGATAAACATACATATATACTTTTTTGTTTTGTAAATACATATATGTATATTATACCTACATAGAAACATAGACGCATAGATAAACACCTTATAGACTAACATACATACAATTTGTGTTAGTATTTATAATATAACTTATTAACTATGTTAGTACTGCTTCACTTGCACTCTGTTGTTGTGCGTTCATGTGGCACTTGCCGCGGAAGCGACGGAACACCACACCCTTCGGCCAAAAGTCCTCCTTCATGAATATGTGCAGAAAGCAAGTAGGGACTCCCACCACGAACGCCTTGAAATATATTATAATATATTTTATATAAAACAAATAAAAATGATAAGCAATTGAACATGTGATCGAGAGGTCGTGGGTACACACAGCATATGTGAGGATCGAAGCCACATCACTGTATGCGCTGGCAGTGGCGAGTCGAACACTTGAATCACTACGCAATTTTTTTTTTGATTGCCTTTGGTGGCAGACGAGCAAGTGGCCCACTCATGGACTTCAGCAATGTCAGGACACAGCAAAGCCGCTGCCTACCGTGAAAGAAGAACTCTCTTTAAACCTCGTTTGAAGAAGGACATATCATAGCGCTCGGGAAACACCGAAGCTGGCAGTTCATTCCAGAGCTTGCACGTACGTGGGAGAAATGATCGCTGAAAGCGTACCGTCTTAGAATTGAACGCTTCCAGGTGATATGGATGAACCCTGCTTCGTTGTCGAGTGGTACGGTGATAGACCAACACTCGGGTCAAAATCGAGTTATTATTAGCAAATTAGTCACGGGGTTACTATTTACTAGCTGGAACAATGTGGTAGCTCTACTATCACTCTAAATATGATATCATGACTTAGTAGCCCAACCCACATGTATGAAGAAGCACTACGGGATTGAACTTCAATCACGATTATCTCAAAATGTTAACTTTGTGGGTTGGAACGTTTTACAGAAAGTACGTCCAATTGTGCATCTAACACTTATCTAAATAATATATTGGAGTACTGTACCAAAATGGTAAAAATGGCTCCCATATGATTCGATTTTGTCTGTCTTTATCACACCTGCTTATTTTAGCAATTACTTATGCGTTTAATACAAGATTTATTTTTTAAGCAGCGATAGCTCAGTGGGGAGACCAACAGACTGCAATGCAGAGGGTCTCAGGTTCGAAGCCATGTCGTGCACCTCTGACTTTCGGAAGTTATATGACTTTTCGAAATTATGTGCGTATTGATTGACAATTATCGCCTGCCATTGACCATTATCAATATGACCAATATCAGCCCTGTATTAAACTGTCCCACGGCTGGCTGGACACAGGCCTCTTCTCAGTATGAAAAGGGTTAGGCCATAGTCCACCACGCTGGCCCAGTGCGGGTTGGCAAACTTCACATATTTTCCAGAACATTATGTAGAACTCTCAGACATGCAGGTTTCCTCACGATGTTTTCCTTCACCGTTAAAGCAAGCGATAATTAGTTTAATACGCATATAACTTCGACATGTCAGAGATGCGTGCTTTTGGATCGAACTCGAGACCTCTGGGTGGCAGTCCAACGGTCTCCCAATAGGCTATCGTTAAGACGTATTCGCGTCAATAAATATCGACTCGAATTCACTCGGACTCGCTTAATTCATTCGCGCTGATCAGCTGCTTTCAGCCGCTGGAGAGAAAAACGTATTGAACTTGTACGTGTGCGTTGAGAAACGTTGCGAAACAAATCTATATATTAATTCTTCTTCCTTAGTCGTTCACTCTTGACAGAGTGGTCGTGGTTGATGACGTTGCATTTTCATTGGCTAATGCAGCCCTTGCGATGCGCCTTCGCTTGTTGCGGTCTTTGGACCATGGAGGTTTGTGTCGCAGCTTTGATAAGGTCTATCCAACGCGTAGGTGGTCGACCGCGTGACCGTTTGCCCTCCACCTGTCCTTGGACAACGAGTCCTTCCATGGAGTGTTCGTTTCGAACAACGTGTCCAAAATATTTGAGGATATATATTAATACGTGAAGCAAAAACTTTGTACCCCTTTTTACGATAATTGCGCGGACGGAGGAGTATGAAATTCGGCACAGTTAAAGTTTATATGGAAGAGGGGCGAATACTAATATTTATATAAAATATGCATTAGAAATACATTAAATTAATGAATAAACACTACACACACACAACCATGCATTTGACACACGCAGTCGAAGCGCGTAACTATGGTTACATATATCAATATTATAATGACTTATATCAGCAATATCTTACAGACAAACTTTGGTCGAAATTCGAGCACTAGGCGACCGCTAGTTTTAATAAGAATGTGTGTTTGGTATTATCTGTGTATCTATCATATCTAAAGCTTGATATAAGAGAAGAAGCAGGTGACTCGAATTTACCGAGTGTTCAAATGATATGCGAACTACTCGAGTGACTTGGCTCTTGAATGAAAACCGTAAAATCGCTCCAGTAACTCGAGTGTAAAATTGAACTCGAGCCGCATCACTACTCCCCGTGAACATACGGCTGCTGAAAAGCAACCGAAACGTCGGTGAGTGTAAACTTAAATATAAATAGTCGTAATCTTTTTTGTTTCTTTTTATACAACTCAGGTGGCAAACACCCATACGGCCCACCTGATGGTAAGTGGTCACCGTAGCCTATAGACGCCTGCAAAACCAGAGGCATCACTTGCGCGTTGCGGACCCTTTAGGAAAGGAAGTGGGAAGGAGAAGGAGCGGGAATGGGAGGAAGGGGGTGATTGGGCCAAATAATAGTCAAGTTTAAGAATAGTTTCAAAATTATCTAATAATCGATGACGTAGTGGTTAGTGTAACCGACTGCCACGTCTGAGGTCGCGGGTTCGATTCCCGCACAAGTCAAACATTTGTGTGCATGGACATGGGTGCTTGTCTTGGTCTGGGTGTTTCTATGTACAAGGTGTCTCAAAAGAAATTTTATATTTAGTGGATCGATTAAGAAAAAAGTAAGCCGTATATAGAAAAACTGTTTATTAATTTTTAAAATACACCTTTTGGGGATTTATTTCTTAAAAATAACATCGTCTAAATGTAGACCCTCGCGTTCCCGGCACTCATTTAATCGAACAGTAAAATTACTTATGACGGCACGGCAGGTGGACTCAGGGATGGCTGCCATTTCATGACGGATATTTTCTTTCAAATGCGCCAGTGAAGTCGGTTGATTCGCATAAACTTTAGATTTAAGATAACCCCTTAGAAAAAAGTCCATAGGGGTCAAATCTGGACTGCGTGGAGGCCAATTTATGTCACCTCTCCGGGAGATTAATTTGCCAGGGAAAATTTCACGAACACGTGGCAGAGACATATTGGACGTGTGTGAAGTTGCTCCGTCCTGTTGAAACCATGTTCTTTGGTTATAGCCCGAAAAGTTTTGCAGTTCAGGAACCAAGAAGTTGTCTAACATCTCCACATAACGCTCTGAATTCACTGTAACCGCACGCCTCATATTGTCTTCAAAAAAGTAAGGGCCGATAATTCCTCGCGCCGACATCGCAGCCCATACGGTCACTTTAGGCGAATGTAGGGGTTTCTGATGCTTGCGTTTCGGATTCGTTGCACACCAGTAGCGACAGTTTTGCTTATTTACGTGGCCATTAAGATGAAAATGAGCTTCATCCGAGAACAAAATGTTCGTAAACGTCGATAATTGCTCAATCACCTGATTTACGAAATTAAGCCTCTGACTGGCATCTTGGGGCTTTAATTCTTGCACCAATTGAATTTTGTAGGGGTGCAGATTCAGGTCTTTGTGCATAATGCGATGTAGTGAAGATCTATGCACATTTAAAGCACTTGCGCGCTTCCGAATTGAAAGGTTCGGGTCGTCGCGAACAGACTGATTAACACTCTCCACGTTTTCTACCGTTCTTGATGACCTAGGTCGCCCGGATTTTGATTTATCCAGCGTTGTTCCAGTCTCTTCAAACTTCTTAACTCAATTTCGAATAAGAGGAATGCTTGGCGCATCATTTAAGTGACGAAAACCTCGAATACTACAGAATTTTCTACGCGCTACAGTCGCCGAATCACCGTTTTTGTAAAACTCTCGCACGCACAACGCACGGTCTGCTCCCGAGAAACGCTCCATAGCGACTGAATTCCCAAGAGCCAGGCTACCGATTGACATAACCCCCGCGCCCCTCGGATATGTTGCGTTCACGCAGTAAGCTAGCTAAATATAACATTTCTTTTGAGACACCTTGTATATCTAATATGAAGGTATTTACAAAAAAAAAGTATAATGTATGTTTATCCAATGTCTAGTAACCATAGTACAAGCTCTGCTTAGTTTGGGCTAGATGGTGTTGTGTGTGTGTGATAGAATATTATTATTATTAATAAAATCCGTATAAAGTAGTTAAGATATAACATTTTTTTATACTGTTATAGGCTTGCGTTTGACTGCGATCTCACCTGATGTAAAGTGAAGATGCAGTCGACGATGGAGCACGCTTGCCTAGAAGATACCTATTCACTTGCGACTTCAAGACACCCAGATTGTACTCATCAGGAAACACAGACTTAGGTAGTGAGTTCGTCTATTCCCAGTTGTTACCACTGACTTTCTCATCACTGAGGATAAATGGGAAAAATAATCCCAACTATCGCCAGTGGGGACGTATAACACATACTTTCCCAGTTGTAGTAACTGACTTTGTCACCAGTGGTGACAACTGGAAATAGACCAGCGAATTCCACTCCTTAGCGGTACGCATTATAAAAGTGGAAGCAAAGGCCTTCGTGCGTAAATGTGGTATATCCACCATGTACCTGTGTCGCTGGTCTGAATGTCTGGTCGTCCGATGGTAGAATGGGTAATGTGGAATCAAATTGTGCAGTTCCTCTGCATACTCTCCGAAATGTATCCGATAGAAAACCGAGAGACTGGCAACCTTACGACGATGCTCCAAGCTTTGGAGTAGTATGTTGACCAGTTGGTCATCGCCGATCAGTCTCCTGACCTTCCGCTCAATTGACTCCAAAGCCTCAAGCTGATATTTTGCAGAGCCATCCCAGAGGTGAGAACAGTACTCCATGCAGGATTGAACCTGTGCATGGTACAAATTAAGCAAACAACATTCGTGTAAACTTAAGATAATATCACTCACCCAAATTTTGTACTTGACATGGCAATAGCAGTGTATCGCCAACTACTGTCCTGAATGAGTGCCCTCTTGACAGAAACCGAGGACCATCATCTGTGAAACAGAAAAACACATACATTAGGTACTGACTATACATATTTCAGGTATGACTTAGATTATGAACGACTTTGACTGCATGGATGGTGTGTTGTGGGTTCGAATCCCACACGGGACAAAAAGGGCTATGTCCACCTTCCATACAAACTTCGGCCTAAAGTGAACATTCCTGCAATATACATAAAATCATAGTCTACTAAAGCACCAATTTAATAGACGTACCAAAGGTTTAAAAAAAGTTAGGGATTTTAAGATATTTTTATTTTACTTTTTGTAAAAAACATTAATTGTCCTCATGGCTATCCATGTCATAAACAATTAATACATGATCCAAAAATGTAGCAGGTGCACATATGTTGCTTTGGTGTCTAGCCCAACCTAAATATCATAAAATGGTCATGACATGGGAGCAACAACCCACTGTCCGCCGGCCAGCAATGCAATTACAGCAATAGCTTACTATTACATTGCGTCCTGTTTCTTTATTATTTATCACTAGCAACCTGCCCCGGCTTCGCACGCGTTCTTTACAGAAAATATAAAATAGCCTATGTTAACTCTGAGGTGATGATATTATAGCTTTCGGTAAAATTGGTTGAGTAGTTTTTGAGTTAAATCGTTACAAACAAAACATCAATCATCTTTCCTCGTTAAACATAATATTAATTTAGATTATTTTTTGAGTGGCAATTATTTATGAGGCAAACAAAACAAAAACGTTTAGATTAGTTTCTAAATATTAGTAGTATTTCAATTGCCCGTGCGAAAAGCACTGTGTGCTTAAGTCTACTCCCGCAACTTTTAATGTTTGACTCTGCGCTTTATTAATTGTCATTCCAAACGCTATTTTTACGGGAAATTGTAGCCGTTTAAATTGGAAAGGCAATTCTGAGGGTATCATGGGAATTCTTGGTATAAAAACAGTTTCACCAGTTGCGTTGCCAGTTAATATGATACATTCGATCAAAAAAAAATTTTAATTGGCTACTTTGAGTCTTGTACCGTTGCACAGTTTCGGTGGACTCAAATTTCTTAGTAATATAATAGGAGCACCTACTTTTATAATTAATTTGTGTGGCAGGATTCCAGGAGGAGTCAAAGAATTAAAAAATTCTTTTGGTTACTACCTCTTCTCTATCCACAACTGTGTCAACTGAGTAGTAGGTTTGCGATGATGCTTCGAACTTGGAAGTAATAAATTCATTTATTTTTCCACTTGCTCATTAGTGGGTGATAGTATAGCTCTTTCTTGAAACCAATTTAGTGTCTTAGTGGATATGTTACTAATATCGGGATGAACTTTTTGAATAATTTCACATTTCCTCGCTAATCGTTTACCGATCAGTGAGTGCAATTGGCTATGAGCAGTCAAAATATGACCATAATATTTTCAAAAAATATTTACATGTAAATATTTTTTTTTAAATATGGTCAAATTCGTAGCTGTCGTAGCCGAGGTCAAAGTCGTAGCTGAGGTTAAATTCGTAGCCGAGGTCAAAGTCGTAGCTGAGGTTTAAGTCGTAGCCGAGGTCATAGTCGTAGCCGAGGTCAAAGTCGTAGCTGAGGTCAAAGTCGTAGCCGAGGTCAAAGTCGTAGCTGAGGTTAAAGTCGTAGCTGACGTTAAAGTGACTTTAACCTCAGACATTTCCTGCTCGAAATCCACCATTTCCTATTTGGAGCAAGTCGTTAGAAAATTGCCTATTATCTTCGCTAGACGATAAAATCCTCACATTGGTTTTAAGTTTACATTTCGTTATATGTGGCCAAAGATGCGATCTTTTGAGCGATGCATTGAATTCATCTGCTGTCGTTCCCCTAGTTATAACTGGCAAAATTTTACGGAAATCGTCATAGAATAAAACTACAACCACCTATTGGGCAGTTACTGTTGCGCAGATCTCGCGTTGTCCTGTCTAATGCCTCACCTGAAGCTTTATGAGACATAAAAGACTCATCCCAAATAATCAAACTGCAATCTCTTATTAATTTTCCGGCATTACTCTGTTTAGAAATATTACAAATGCTAGTGACGTCATCACTACATATTTTTAATTGCAGTTTATATGTGGAATGGGCTGTCGCCCAGCTTCCAAAAGTGTGGCTGCTATGCCGGACGATGCCACAGCTAGGGCAATTTTTCTGTCGGATCGTAGTTTCGCTAATAATAAATTTATTAAAAATGTTTTACCTGTGCCTCCAGGGGCATTTAAAAGAAACATTATACCTTCATTACTCGAAATTAATTTCGTTGCGCATTATTTTGATTTTGCTATATCTTCTAAGGTATTCATTTAATTTGCATGGTGTAAAGCGGAAAAATAATCTTCATGAAATGCTTAAGCCAACTAATGTATTTAAAATAATAAGGATTAATACCGTATTTGTTTAAATAGCTTTCCAATTACCGCTTTATAATTGCCCATTTTTTTAAGTATTAAAGTGGATATAGTATGTTATCCATAAGAGATAGACATATGGCATCGCGGACTTTTCTGTAGACCTATATAAGATACACAATTCCACCGTACATTATTTTGTTATATCTCAAAGGGTTTAGGCTGCGTTTTTGTTGAAAGCTCCCAGACGGGTTATTTTTTCCGACACCTCCAACAAATATCGTTATATTTTAGCCAATCTATACAAAAACTTAACAAATTATATACTAAAACCTTCCTCGAGAACCACTCTATCCATTGGTGTAAACAGCATGTAAATTGGTGCAGTAGTTGTTGAGTTTATCGCGAACAGACAGACGCGGCGGAGGACTTTGTTTTATAATATGTAGTGATTACATAAACAAAATATATCTTACGGCTAATGTGCCGACTTTATATTTTGGCCCTTACTAATGTGCATTCGGCATCTTCTAGTAGGTTGTTGCCCCTGTCTCTGCTTATCTCTATTGAATAGGTAACATTAAACCCTATATTATGTTCACCATAATAGGAACGGGCTTATTTCAACTGATATGTTCCACAAACAATCAGGATAAGGGCATTATAGCTGAGGTGGGGAATTGAGGTGTACTACGGTTTCCACTTATGTCCATGTTTCGGTTGCCAAAGTCGTCGTGAGAAGCGAAATCGGTATTCGTGATCAAAGAGCCGCCGGGGTCGTCATGCAAAGCGGATGCGGAGTCCATAACAAAGCTGGGGTCGTCATTTGAAGTGGGTTCGGGGTCCATTGGTAAGGCTTGTCGTTAGAAAAATTATTATCGCAAAGAAAGAAATCACCAAACACAGCGGCGCAAGCGTCGGTAGGTAGGCAAAGACAGGATTGATAGGAAAACTAAAAATGTTGCCAGATTTTCTCCCTTTTATATCGAGGCGAGCCTCGTTTAATCGATTAAGTAGATATATTTTAACGAACAAAATATTTTTGGTAACTCACACTGACATACGGACAAAAACAATAATAAATCACTGTTATAAATAGATATCTATAATGTACGTTTTACATTTGCAATCTTATACTATAAACTTCGTTTGAATATTTGAACACACCTGATCATAATATTATATCCATTAATAATAATGATAATAATGTCCTCCAGACAGAATTTCGGTCACCGCGGCCAGTCTTAACGGAGACTGGCCATCTGCGCAGGAGATATTATAGTGCACAAGTGTGTGCGCAAACACAAGTGCACTCTCTGTTCCCTAACTCTCATGATCCGATGGGACGGTAATCCGACACGACCGGAGAGAGATCAGGCGCAGGACCAACGGCTTTATGTGCTTTCCGAGGCACGGGGGTGTCTTACACCGCCAACTTCCTAACTCCGGGCTGCTATTGAGATTTCTTAACAGAAAAACCCAATAACTTTTTGTTGGCCCGACCCGGGATTCGAACCCGAGACCTCATGCACAGCACTGCCATGGCAGCGGTAGTGAATGCGACTGTCATGGCAGCCGGGACCAACGGCTTAACGTGCTCTCCGAGGCACGGAGCAGGCGATAATTGTCAATCAATACGCACATAATTTCGAAAAGTCATATAACTTCCGAACGTCAGAGACCCTCTGCATTGCAGTCTGTTGGTCTCCCCACTGAGCTATCGCTGCTCTTTTTTATCCAGTCTTAAAAGGCCATTCTGTATAAATTGTAGTTCCGTTTGGGTCTACATTAGCCAAATAACTTTTAGACAGAGCAGACATAAGCCGCGCATGAAACAGCTATAGTATTGCAACGTATTGCAAGATGTGGTCGATGCGCCGACGTAGACACAATGAAATTTATCTATACTAATATTATAAAGCTGAAGAGTTTGTTTGTTTGAACGCGCTAATCTTAGGAACTACTCGTTTGATTTGAAAAATTCTTTTAGTGTTGGATAGCTCATTTATCGAGGAAGGCTATAGGCTATGTAACATCACGCTACGACCCACAGGGGTGCCGCAGTAACGATAATCGCGGGTGAAACCGTGGGAACATCTAGTTTTTTATAAAAGAATGACCTAACATAGTGAGTTTGTTCGTTACACTTTTACGCCTTAACTACTCGACCGATCATCATGTAATTTCGCATACACGTTGTCAGGGAATCAAAAGGACGTAGGGTACTTTTGATCCAGAAAAAGAAACTGTTACTAACCTAATCTCATTTACGCAAACGAAGCTGCGGACAAAATGTAGTTTTTCCATAAAGTTAAATAATACAGAAAGAACCAATGCGTATTTGGCAAACTTTAAAAAGATGTCTATAGAAAACCTACATGAGACAGAAGATGTAACAGTCTGGGTAAAACTTTGCTTGACTTTTTGTATAGTAATAATTTAAAACAATATAACCACATTGAAAATAATCAAAATAAAATCTTTGACTTAGTCATCTCCAACACCAATTATCCTCTTAAAGTAATGCCAGGAAATGATGTAATATCAAAAATAGACAGTTTTCACCCACCATTGGAAATTCGCATTCAACTAAGATACCCGCACATACTCTGTCAAAATAATGTCTCGAAACTACAATATCATAAAGCCGATTATAAACAGATACAAAACCGCATAGCAAATATTGATTGGACTATGGAGTTATCGCGTGTGCCCTCGGTTGATGCAGCAGTTGATAAGTTTTACACCCTATTATACGATATAATTAGTGATTTGATACCAATGAGAACTAAAAAACATAGCACCTATCCCTGTTGGTTTACTAAAGATTTAATACGTATTTTGAAAGAAAATAAAAAGTGTAGACAAAGTGTAAAAAGATTTAATAATTTACGGGATAAATACGAGTATACAATACTTAAAGAAAGGACGAGTAGATTCATTAAATCTTTGTATCACAAATACATACAAGGTGTCCAAAGAAGTCTTACTAAAGACGCAAAATACTTCTGGCAATATATAAAAAATAAAAGAAATATTAGTTCCACAATTCCAAGACAAATGACTTTCAATAAAAAAGCCGCCAATGATGGAGAGAGTATTGCAAACCTATTTGCAGAAAGTTTTTCATCTGTATTTAACCCCAAATCCTGTAGTAGACAGTACTTGAATGCTGATATCCACACAAACAGTAATAATAGCTTACATACAATACATATCTCCAAAGATAAAATTAAGAATAAATTGCATCAACTTAACGTATCGAAAGGCCCAGGATGCGACGGTATACCGCCACTTTTCCTAAAGGAATGTGCAAGCCAACTATCTGAGCCACTGTTCATACTTTTTAACAGATCGTTAACTGAAGGTGTTTTCCCGAAAGAATGGAAAAAAGCAATAGTTATACCTATACCCGAGCCTGGTAATAGCGGCGATGTAGGGAACTATAGGCAAACTAGTAAAATTTCAACAGTAGGCAAAGTATTTGAATCCCTGGTATGTCCGTTCATTAGCTGGCACATTAAAAACACTATCTCAGATAACCAACATGGCTTCATGAAAAATAAATCGACTTTATCAAATTTGGTAAATTTTGTCGAAAACACCCTGACTAATTTAAGTAATGGTAATGAGGTTGATGCTGTATATAGTGACTTTAGCAAAGCTTTCGATAAAGTTGACCACTATATATTGCTTCAGAAGCTCCTAGTACTACATAATATACATGGCCCGCTCTGGAACTGGTTTAGATCTTATTTAACAGATCGCAAGGCCAGAGTAGATGTTAACGGATACTCTTCCTATACGTTTACGCCCACGTCTGGGGTTCCTCAGGGATCCCATCTTGGCCCGATACTTTTTACCATCTTTATAGATGACATTAAACACTGCTTTCATGACTCACAATACGATATGTACGCTGACGACTTAAAAATATATAAAACTATTAAAACAAAATCTGATCAGTGCCTTTTGCAGGCAGACATTGATAGGCTCTGCAACTGGTGTAATCTTAACGCTATGGAGGTAAATATAAATAAATGTCATCACATTACATTCTCGAGGAAACAGCTGAAAATTAAGACTTCTTACACTATGCAGGGTGAAACCTTAAAGAAAGTAAGCGAGGTTAAAGATTTGGGAATATATGTTGACACTGAAATGCGGTTTTTAACACACATTGACCATGTAGTCAATAAAAGCAAAAAGATGTTAGCTTTCATAAACCGTAACATACGTAATTTTAAATGTATTAGAGCTCTCAAAACGTTATATTTCGCTTTGGTATGCAGTAACATCGAATACTGTTCTCTTGTGTGGTACCCTATGTACCAAAATAACATCCAGCGTTTGGAAAACATACAAAAGAGGTTTGTAAGGAGGCTCTCAATAATGTCTGGTATACGACACTCAGTTAAGGATTACAGCAACCGACTTCAACATTTTAAAATGAGACCTCTATACTGGCGTAGAGATTATCTTGGTCTCTTGTTTCTTTACAAAATAATGAACCAAAAGGTTGATTGCCCACAATTGTTATCGCAAATTTTATATAAATGTGCCCAGGACGTCCGCAAGGTTAGTTAATTATAAACCGTTTGTAATCAAGAAAAGTCGAAATAATTATGGTAGTAATACACCTCTCTCTTACATCCTCCGCAAGTGTAACTCAATTTTCTTTGAACTCGATATCGACATATTTGCAGCAAAAATTAGCTCGTTAAAGAAAGCCTTGTATAATGAGACCATTTAAAAATAAAGTTTATACTATTAAAACAATTAGATCGTTATAAGGTATTATTTAGTAAAATAATTGTTAAGTTGCTACATTTATTTCTTTATTACTGTTTTTTTAATTTGTTTTTTAATTAGTCTAATATTAATTTATTTTGTCTTATCTACTTGTTGAAACTGTGTTAAAAGTTAGTATAAGAACATTGTAAAACTCACTTTCAATAACAATGTTGTGCTTGCCTTTAATTTAAAAGCATACGATGATCTGCTGTATTTTGTGTTATTTTAAGTTAATGTTCTGTATGTATTTTAGTTGGTGAGCCCAAACCTAAATAAATAAATAAATGTGATCATTATCATCATCAGGCTATAATAGTCCACTGCTGGACATAGGCCTCCCCCAAAGAGCGCCATAGCGCCCTGTCTTCAGCCTGCCGCATCCAGCATCTGCCTGCAGTCTTTCGCAGATCGTCATCCCACCTGGTCGAATATGCGATGCTTTGTCTCAATTTCCTTACTAAGTTTGTATATATCTTTCTAACACGTATTCACGTTGCATACTACAATCATGTCTACATGTAGATGTACTCAAACTTAGATTGCATGGAAGTCTCTACACTAAGAAGAGTGACACAATAGAGTAAATGGAGAACGATAGAGTGGGTACAATACTTGTCTCACATTTTTTTATTATTTAGGTGAAGTGAGTTTGATTTTTTTTATAGTGTCGTAGGCAAATGAGCAGATGGATCGCCTGTATACCGCCGCCCCTGGACACCCGCAACACCAGAGGAGTCACAAATGCGTTGCCAGCCCTTTAAATTTGCCCCTCCCTCCTCCAGAAAGGGATGGAGGTTTGGCCTCCGGTACCCTCACTCACTCGATGAAACACAACGCACGCTATTGCACGCCGGTTTTCTGTGAGGCTCGACCGGAGTGATACCACATCACTCCGGTCGAGCCGGCTCATCCGTGCCGAAGCGTGACTCTCCCATGGTTGAATAGTTACAAAAGAAAATACATTAAAAAAAATTGTTACTACAAGAGTTTTAAATCTGGTAGTAGAGGTAATTGTCAAACGACAGAATAATCACGTTATGACACTTGTCATAACGTGTACGTCATCTTTCTCGATTTTCGGCGAATACCTTGACCTCCTTATAAGACATGACCTTTCGTCTTCTCTTTTATTTGATCTGTGAATGCCCTTCTGAGTGTGCCCCTTCCTCTTTTCTCTTCCACATTTCCTTCTATAATGTTTTTTATAAAGTCGTCATGTCTTATGAGGTGGCTAAACATCTTTCCTCTTCTGTTCTCAATTTCCGTCAAAATGTTATGTTCTTCTTGGACAAAGCTCAGTATTTTCACGTTGCTTTTCTTTTCTGTCCAGCTAATTTTTTTATGCGGCCTCAGCACCACATTTCTAAAGCTTCCAGTCTTTCCCGGTCTTGTTGGGTCAGGGTTATTTCGCTTCAGTATAGATGTAGCTTCATATGTATGGTTTTAAAGCTGTTTTCTTATGTGTTTTGCAATTACATATATTAACACAAGCATGTATGTACATAAAGACCACTATATAAATTGAAGTTCCGTTCGCATCAACAAACGCCGGGCACACTAAGTTCCTTTATCTGTCAAAACCACATACTCCTAAATTGCCATCAAAGAAAAATCTTCAGTAAAGTTGAATTCGATCGGGTAACTTTGGCCATTCAACATTTCTTTTGCTTAAGTTTTTCTGAATAGATTTGAACAACTTTGGAAGTTGTTCGTATTCTTTAAATCAATATTCATTCATTGAGAAGAGACTGGCTTTTTTATTTCGTTCGGTAGCAGACTGCCTCAATGCGCGACGATAGTGAATTTGACTGCTGTATATTATAATATAATATCAAGAAAAAGAAAGAAAAATGTTTTATTTGAATCTCCATACATAATAATAATAATATAATATTCTATCACATATCAACATTTATCGTAGTGAGTTAACTTACGATACAATACTGCAGGTAACTTAAAGGAACTAAATCAACTATCTTCTATACAAATAAATAAAATTGACGTGTCTGTTTGTAATGTCAAAATAACAGCTTTTTATCTAATGCATATGAAAGTATATAAAGTACCTATACGAAAACATATATTTTTAAAATTTTTGTCTCTCTTTCTGTTTGTTCCGGGTAATCTCCGAAACGGCTGAACCGATTGTGACGAGACTTTCACTGGCAGATAGCTGATGTTATAAGGAGTAACTTAGGCTACTTTGATTTTAGAAAAAAAATAGGGTTCCGCGGAGACAAACACTTTTTAGTTAAAATCTACGCGGACAAAGTCGCAGGTAACAGCTAGTCTGATATATGTTTAAACACTTACTATAGTATAGGAAGTTATTATAAAATATTAATTAAAATATCTTTATAATGAGATCAATTGAATTTAAATCTTTGTAACATTTATTATAGAAAGTTATAAGATCATTTTATAACAAAACTTAAATTTTAAGATCACGCGCACCGACACCGATTGAGTAAGAAAGTTAAGGTCCGTATCCGTATCCGTATCCGCGGATCTTGACGTCAATGATCCGTATTCGTATCTGCGGATCTACATTTTTAATTATCCGGCACATCACTAATGTAAACTATATATTACTAGCTTTTGTGCGCGGCTCCGCCCGCGTGGTACCTACATCAATAAAAAGTAGCCTATGTCCTTCCCCAGGTGTTAAACTATATCTGTACCAAATTTCGTCTAAATCGGTTGAGTGGTTTAGCCGTGAAAAGGTAACAGATAGACAGACAGAGTTACTTTCGAATTTATAATATTAAGTAAGGATTTGCATAATATTCGTCCATTCAAATTCCGTTAGGAGTGACCGCACGAAGCTCAAATATTGTGCAAGTGGGGCCATACCAACAAATGTGCCATCGTCTGCTCCAGCTCACCACAGTCACACTGAGCATGGCTGGCCTCCCTAAACCTGATAACTTATATCTTATCTTATGTGGGGGCCAGTCAGTGCAGACCGGCGACACATCGACCCAGTGGGATCTTTTGTGTCGGCACTCTCCCAATAACGATTGCCATAGATAATATTGTCTTCTGTTTACGCGAATGTTATTCATTGAAATTAAACTACTATATATACGGATTTTATCGCGTTGTTTATTTGACACTTTATTACAAAATTTGAGCTCATTCTGCGTAAATAGAAACACCCATGATTAAATTATGTTCGGGTACTTTGAAATAACTACATTGGAACATTGAGACAACTGCCATCTTAGTCTCCCCGTGACCATGGCTGCTGAAAAGCAACCGAAACGTCGGGGAAAGTGTAAACACAAATATAAATAGCATAATAGTGTAGTAATAGTATAAATAGTTTTAATAGTTTCAATAATTTAATTAGCTTAAAAATTAGTAAAGTTTAATAGTAATAGTAGTGTAACAGTTTTCAAAATTTTGTAATAAAGTGTCAAATAAACAACGCGATAAAATCCGTATATAGTAGTTTAACTTCAATGACTGCCATAGAAGTTTATGGTAACCGGGACCGACGCGACGGCTTAACATGCACTCCGAGGCACGGAGCAGACGATAATTGTCAATCAATACGCACATAATTTCGAAAAGTCATGTAACTTCCGAAAGTCAGAGGTGCGTGGCGTGGGTTCGAACCCGAGACCCTCTGCATTGTAGTCTGTTGGTCTCCCCACTGAGCTATCGCTGCTCCAACTTATACCTTAAAACCAACAGATGAAATCAAAATTTTCAAATGAAAGCCACCATTTTATAGTTTATGAAGCGAGGACTATTAAAGTGATACAATCCCTCTTCCTGCGGACGCGATAAATATGGCGGCATCGCACCGGATGTCACGATCTGTTACGTCACTTCCGGTATCAAAATGGCCGCTGTTGTGCACACCGCTAATTGTTTAGTCGTGTTTTTGTTTAATTTATTGTATGATGGTGTGTGTTTAATGTTTACTTAGAATAGGATATTGGATAAATAAATTTGTTTAGGGTAAGGCCTCTGCGGAAAAAAATACTCCATTTGTTATTGCTTCGGTGGTGTAGAGGTAGTGAAGCTACTGTGTATCTCGGCTTCGATTCCCGGGTCGGCGAAAGTGTTTCTTGTTTTATACATATTGATCAACTAGATGAGCCCGCGGTCTCACCCGCGTTTATGATTACTGCGACGCTTCCGTGGATCATAGCGTGATGTTATATAGCCTTCCTCGATAAATGAGCTATCTAACACTAAAATAATTTTTCTATTCGGAACAGCAGTTCCTGAGATTAGCGCGTTCAAACAAACTACCAAACTCTTCAGCTTTATAATATTAGTATAGATTTTACACAAGTTAAAATTCGATCGTGTAACTTTTCATTTACTTTACGCATTCTTTTATTCCTACACAGATCAATTTTATACGTCTGTTGCGTTTTCCATCTTAAAAACTCAACAGCCATCGCTAGTCACTGTTGTTTAAGCTAGTAAATAATAAGGGAGTTGTTTAAAGTGTTGTTGAACAAAGTACTCTAGTATCAGAATTATCGTACATGTTGTTAAATTGGTACTTATATGATAAGTTAGTGTCTTAATTATAAAGCTGATAAAATTGTTGTTTTAGCTAGTACTTAAACGATGGAGTAGTTATCAGTGTTGTTAAAGCTAGTATTGCAAAGACGGAGATTTTATAGGTGTTGTTTGAGCTAGAAATTCATAGAGAGTGTTCTAATAACTGTTGTTAGAGCTAGTAATTAAACGATAGTGTTGTTATAACTGTTGTTGGAGCTAGTACTTAAGTATAAAATTGTTATAAGTATTGCTGGAGCCAGTACTAAGACGAATGAATTGTAATAATTGTTGTTGGAACTAGTATATACTTTAAAGCCGTAGTTGTTATAACTGTTGTTCCAACGAGTAGAAGTACTTATGGGTGTTGTTGAGGCTAGTACTTTATAGATAGAGTTATTATAACTATTGTTAAAGCTGATTATAGCACTTCAAATCTACAGTTGTATAAATGTTGTTGGAGCTAGTAGTTACAACAGTTGTTGTTGTTAGTTAACAACTCTCGCACTAGGAATAACTACTGTATCGCGGCAGACTTAACAAGCATTCAAATAACGGACACAAAGAAGATCCACACTCGGAAGAACCATTTGTGGATCACACAATTTTTTTTCCGTGTCAGATTCGAACCCACAACATTAGGCGCTATGGCGGTGGGGAGGCGACTACTTAAACTACTAAGCCATCCACGCAGTGTTGTTAGATCTAGGAGTTGTTGTTAGTACTTTCTTCTGTAGCACTGCCCAAGCACTATGAAGACCAAAGCTGTTGTTGTTAGTTCTAGTACTTCATAGCCGTAGTTATAATAACTATTGTTGGAGCTAGTAGTGATAAGTGTTGTTGTTGTTAGTACTTACTTCTGTTGCTCTGTCCAAGCACAGATATGAAGACCAAAACTGTTGTTATTAGATCTAGTACTTTATAGCCGTAGTTGTAATAACTGTTGTTGGATCCAGCAGTTACAAGTGTTGTTGTTGTTAGTACTTACTTCTGTTGCTCTGTCCGTGCACAGCTATGAAGACAGCGGCGAGTACAAGCCACGCCACGTCCATGTTGGTGTCAACCGCGACCACGCCGCAAAGGTGCGGTATCCCTCATCTGTGGACAACAAGATATACATACTATATACATATACAAAAATATATAACGTAAACACTTTTTCCTGATAAAGTTAAATTTAAAAAAATATATCAGCTTTTGCTAGTGATCACAAACTTTTTTTGATGTGTGTATAGAGATATTCCACTTCGAAGTTGACGGTGTTGTGCCTCGGCAAGCACTATTAATTAATGATGACATGATTTAAATGGCACGGCATGCGGCACTAGCATTAAATTGCCACGCGGGTTTATAAAAATTTAAACAACGGACAGAAAGTATACCCAAACTCGAAACGACTACTTGTGAATCACACAATTTCTTGTCCCCTGGGAGGATTGAATTTACAACACATACCTTCAGTGGCATTGGCGACATGACCACATTTAAATACATAATCTCGTTTTCTGTGCAGACATAATTAAAATGATAGGCATGTTATTCTTTTTTGCTATCTTATTATGCGACAGCGACAGCCTAGTGGGAAACCGTTGGACTGCCACGCAGAGGTCTCGAGTTCGAACCCAAGGTCTCTGACTTTTCGAAGTTATATGTGTATTAAATAGTTGATTATCGCTTGCTTTAACGGTGAAGGAAAACATCGTGAGGAAACCTGCATGTCTGAAAGTTCTCTATAAGGATATGTGAAGTGTGCCAACCCGCACTAGGCCAGCGTGGTGGACTAAGGCCTAACCCTTCTCACACTGAGAAGAGGCCCGTGCCCAGCAGTGGGACAGTTTAATACAGGGCTGATATTATTATCTTATTATTAACACACACACACACACACACACCCTCATACACACACACACACACCCTTACACACAAACACACACGTGATACTAACCTACAATACGGGAGGCGCTGACCTTTGAAATATAGGTACATATACCTAGTTCAGGGGTCAGAGTTTCTGGTCAAGTACATATTCTTAAGCCTTATTTATTGATTGTATTGTGTCATTTAATTTTAAATAATATAGATTATTATTATTATTATTATAGCCTCTGAGTCTTTTTCAGAGGTTAATGAAAACACTATGTGGGTCTGTGTGTCTGTCTGTTAGTGACAGGCATAACTCCGGAACCACTGGACCGATTGACTTGTAATTTGGTATGCAGACACTTTGGAGTCATACCTCGGTCCAGTTTGAATATGGGCCCTGTGGGTCAAAATACTCCCAAGATATAGGGGTCACAAGGTCACATTATATACATTTATTGATTCCTGGGTTTTTACACCTATCTCATTCAGGTAAAAAACAGAACAATATGTTTGTATGGATCAAAGGCTGCCGTATTTCTTTTTAAGGAGACACCGCGAAACGTGACGTGCGTACTCATTGACACTCATTGTGTATCAATCGTTAAAGAGCGGTCATAAGGTCTAAAATTGCGATGCGCCCGCAATGATCGAGAGCGCTTAGAAATTGTTTGTTAAAATCTTAAAATATTATTTAAAAATGATTGGTTTTAGTCATAGATATAATAAACAAGGTTTTAGTTATGGAAATAATGAGCTGGCAAATTACTAATATTGATGTTACGAATATATTTGAGTAATTCCTAAGCATAATGATAGTGTAACTTCCTTGTAATTTCAAAAATAATAATTTTTCAGAGGTGTTTTCGAAAATAATTATGATCGAGCCAAAATCACAATATCGTGTTTTTCAGCTAGGAAATTCTAGTTAAAGACATTAATTTACCTATATCAAAATTCTAGATTAATTGGTCTTCTCATAGTCCTATACTATTCGATGAAATGTTTTAAAAATTATGTTTTAAACATTCAGCATACTAATTTAACGTAAATAATAAAACAAATAAATATTATGCAGACTTATCAAATCTTTCTCATATTGAGAATGAAAACAAATATTCTCTGCATACGAACAAAAGATGTTGTTTTCTTTGGTAATAAATAATATTCTACCACACACACACAACACCATCTAGCCCAAACTAAGCGGAGCTTGCTATGGGTACTAGACAATGGATAAACATACATATATACATTTTTTTTTTGTAAATACATACATATTATACATAGAAACATCCAGACCAAAACAAACATCAATGTTCATGCACCCAAATGTTTGACTTGTGCGGGAATCGAACCTACGTGGCAGTCGGTTACACTATCCACTACGCCATCGAGTTTCATTTTCATTTCATGATGATCGATCCGACCGTTTTCGGCCATGGCGACTGCTTTGACTCCTAGTCGGCTTGACGACGGTGATGCGCCCGAAGATGACTTATATAGCCAATTTTTGCTGTAAACTCTCTGGAACAGTATGGGCACGACAGCATGCCGGATACATAATTATAATTTATGGCAACGGATGGACGGGCCTTTAATTCATCGTGCTTAGTATCAAGGTCAGCTCTACGCTGCTCCTCAAACTCGCGGGTTTGACGTCTCACAATATCGCACCATTCCAGACGCTGGGCTGCCAAAATCTCCCATTGAGAAGGTTTGATGTTGCACCTTTTCATATGACGCTTCTGAACATCTTTGTATCTGAGGAGTTGACCGCCATGTTTTCGTTTACCCTCCTCTAGTTCAGAGTAGAAGATGCGTTTCGCCACTCTCTCTTCCGCCATACGCGATACGTGACCACACCAACGAAGCTGCCGACGCATTAGATAAGCTTCAATGCCACTGACATTGGCTCGTCGGAGTACTTCTGTATTGCGCACTCGGTCAGACCATCTAATTTTCATGATGGAGCGAAGGCATCTCATGTGAAAGCGGTCCAGAGTGCGCATGTGATGGCGATATACGCACCACGCCTCAGAAGAGTATAGGAGGTTTGGCAGCACAATGGCCATGTATATTGAAATTTTGGTAGCCAGTTTTAAGTCGTGTGAGCAGAAGACCTTAGAACTGAGCTTCCCAAAAGCTGCAGCTGCAGCACTGATCCTGCTGTTAATTTCGGCATCAAGATCGCACTTAGATGTTACAATGCTCCCCAGATAACGGAACTTATCCACTTGCTTCAGTAAGTCCTCACCAAGCCTAATGGCCAGTGTCTCTTGACCATGTATGTCTACAGACATCACCTCTGTCTTTTTGACACTGATCTTCAGGCCAAACTTGCAGCATGCTTGGTGGAAAACGGACATCAACTGTTGCAAGCCATCCGGGGATTCTGCCAAAAAGCACAAGTCATCAGCATACATGATCTCAGTAACCAATGCATACGAGACTTTTGTGCGCGCCTTGAGTCTGGCTAAGTTAAAGATATCGCCATCAGCGCGGAAACGGATGCGGACACCTTCAGAAACAGTTTGCAGAACTTCCCTCACTACTACCGCAAAGTACAGAGCGAACAGTGTGGGCGCTAGAACACATCCTTGTTTCACCCCACAGGTAACGGGAAAGAAACCAGACTGTTCACCCTCTACGGTGACACAACACTGCATATCATCATGCAGGAGTCTCAAAAGTTGCACAAACTTCTCCGTGCATCCTAACCTTTCCAGCACCATCCAGAGAGCTTCACGAGGCACACTATCGAATGCTTTCTCCAAGTCAACAAAACAGAGATATAGCTGACGACCCTGCTCTCTACTTTTTCTTGCAGTTGACGTATGGAGAAAATAGCTTCAGCTGTGCCTCGGTCAGGTCGGAAGCCAAACTGGGTTTCAGGCAGGATCCTTTCTGACACATCTTTCAGGCGATTCAAAAGAACTCTCGCAAAGACCTTTCCTGGAGCTGTCAAAAGTGAAATACCGCGGTAAGAGCCGCAGTCGGCACGGTCACCCTTGTTTTTGTATAGAGCACTGATGCTAGACACTTTAAAGTCGTATGGGACTCGCTCCTCCTCCCACATGCGAACAAACAGTCTCCACATCAACGTTTGCAGCTCCTCACCACCATATTTTAGCAGCTCTCCCGGTATAAGGTCAATTCCAACCGCTCGCTTGTTTTGCTGCTGTCTGATGGCAGCAACAATCTCGCTACGTGACAAAGGCTTGTCTAGTTCGGTGTCTGGAGGAAGTTGAGGCATTAAACTGATATAATCTAGATCAGCTGACTGATCTAGGTTGATCAAAGTTTTGAAATGTTCTGCCCAACGATTTAGTACGTCCTCCTTGCTAGTTATCAGGCGCGTGTTGTCAGATGACCTCAGGGGGACTTTCGCACGATAGGATATACCAATCAGCCTACGTACCTCGTTGTAAAATTCCCCAAGTTGGTTTGTATCAGCAAGCCACTGTATGTGACAAGCCTTCTGCCGCCACCACCTGTCTTTTACTTGTCGAGACAGCCTACGTAGTTCAAAGTCACTATCTTTGACTACCGCAACACTTCCACCTCGTCTTCTATGTTGTCGCAATAGGTCTCGATGTTTGTTGAACGCTGTCGCAAGAACATCGTCGTTCTCATCAAACCAATCTTCACTACGTCGGTCTTTCTTACCTAAGACAATAGAAGCGGCTTCAGTAAGATGAGTAGACAAGGCTCTCCAAGCACCATCAACGTCATCTATCTCCTTAACTGGCAACAACTTTCCAGACAAGACTTCAGTATATCTCTTTCCAACCTCACGATCCTTTAGCATGTCCAAGTTAATCCACGCAGGCTTTTTCATCACAGATCTACGTGGTCGACGGAGACGGAGTCGTAGCTTAGTAACAATAAGTCGGTGATCAGTCCAACAGTGCGCACCACGCATTACGCGGGTGACTTGGACCTGGCTAATATCTCGTTGCCGTACGAGAGTGTAATCGATCAAATGCCAATGTTTAGATCTTGGGTGCATCCACGTTGTCTTGTGCTTGGCGGCAAGACGGAAGATTGTATTTGTAATTGCAAGGTCGTATTGAGTGCAAAAGCTGAGTAGCAATAGACCATTGCTATTCATATTGCCGACTCCGTGTCTGCCCATAACTCCAGGCCAGGCCTCATAGTCCCGTCCAACTCTGGCATTGAAATCGCCCAGCAACAAAACCTGCTCTCTAGCGTTTATGCTGTCAAGGCATCGAGATAATTCGTCATAGAATTTTTCCTTGATGTCATCAGATTTATCTAGCGTTGGGGCATAGACACTGATGACATTAAGATAATTATCTCTGTCCAGGTGAAGGCGTAATGTGGTCACGCGGTCCGAGATGTGTACAGGGTACTCCTCAAGTCGCTTTACTAGGTTGTTCTTAATGGCAAATCCTACACCTGAACGTCGAGGTTCAGAGAAAGCGGTACCTTTCCAAAAGAATGTGTAGCCGCCTCCATTTTCCACCAGCTCCCCTTCATCGGCAAGATGTGTTTCGCTGAGTGCAGCCACATCCACATGGTAGCGATGAAGTTCACGAGCTACTATGGCAGTTTTTCGTTCAGTACAGGCGTTACCATCTCGATCAATAAGCGTTCTCACGTTCCACGCGCCGAATGTCATGATAGGTGGTTTAACGAGATTTCTTTTATATCTGTAACGTCGATCACGATTTACAGTGATGCAGTGGCAGCCGCGGTTACTACCACCTCTCAAAAATGGGACGAGCATTTTTTTAGGGCACCTTTTCTAGCCCCTTCCCCGGCTAAACGGGGAAAGCAGCGCCACCCTAAATAGGGCTGCTCTGTCATCCCGGGTGCTGCCGAATCCGCACTGTCGTCCCCAATTATGCAGTGCGAAAGCGATCACGGCATGTGCTCATACCCCCGGGACCGCCTATGTGCAGGAATCAGACAAAACCTAACTGCATCATGCTAGGCCTCTCTACCTCATCCCATCGCCACAGGACTTTAAGCAAATCGGAGTCCATTAAACAGGAAGCAGTCATATGCGCACGATATATTAAGGTGCGTAAATGTTTGCACAAACACAGGCGCACGCCCTCGTCCTCCCCCTCCTCGATTCAGTGGAACGGAAAACCGCTACGACTGGAAGAGAGTTCAGATGATGTGCCTAGCCGATGGTAACTGTACGCCTTCTACCATCGCCCTAAGCCATCCACCTTGCCTTGCTGAGTCGCTGAGTCCGCCAAACCTTTTTGCATATCTGCATTGGGTTGCCTTTCTCACCGAATCAGACTTCATGCGCATTGCGTGAAGGATCCGCATAGTAACCTGTCTACAAAAGTAAACAGGTCCCTCATCCAGGTTTAGCCCGTGAGCCGACACGGTTTGCCGGGGTGTGGCCGCTGTGCGCATAACAGCTGCTTGGAGCCACTGGAGAGAGTTTATGAGCTAGCAACGATTTTATTACAGCTCTATCACTTCGATAGAGGTCGGCTGACAGAGACTGACGCTATTAACCCATTACACCACAAATTTTCATTTCATAACAAATATTTAATCGGTTTAGTTTTAAGGGAGGATTTATTTATTTATTTATTTTAAACCTTATGCATTAAAACAATACATCGGCGGACTTAATGCCAAGGGCATTCTCTACCAGTCAACCGTAGGGTGATGCAGATAAAATGAAGTAGCGGTACATATAATAGCATGGAGCATACTTGTACATAATATAATACACACCAATAAACATATTATATACATACATAGATTCACGCCTGTTTCCCAGAGGGGTAGGCGGAGACTACGGATTTCCATTTGCTACGATCCTGACACACCTCTCTGGCTTCATTCACTTTCATCAAATTCCTTATACACGCCCGTCGGTTCAAGGAGCTCTTAACCTGGCCTTTGTCCAGAACGCCTCCGATCTGATCGAGAAACGTTCGCCTAGGTTTTCCTCTTGCGACTGTTCCATTCACACTAGCCTTATAAACTTTCTTAGTCAGTCTTTCCTCGTCCATTCTTTCTACATGTCCAAACCAGCTTAACATACCCTTTTCTATTCTTGTAACTATATCCACATCTCTCTCTAATCACACTATTTCTTATTCTATCTTTCAGAGTCACACCACATAATATGCTTCTTATATAATCTAAATAATATATATATATATATATATATATATATATATATATATATATATATATATATATATATATATATATATATATATATATATGTAGTCATATAGATACATGCATACAAACATACTTATATTCATACATCATCATCATGTCAGCCAAAAGACGTCCACTGCTGGGCATAGGCCTTCCCCAAGGTTTTCCACACAGACCGGTCTTGGGTCACCCGCATCCAACTGCGACCTTTACCAGGTCGTCGGTCCACATCATTAATATACATACATACGTATTATATTAATGATGAGAAGAATCTGATAAACTGTCGAGGAGGAGAGCATCCTGACTTTAGGAGATAGCGCATTCCACAGTATAACAGACTGGACGAAGAAAGAAGAATAATTGAAACTAGAAGTATGACATAGTATCTTATCTTATCTTATGTGGGGGTCAGTCAGTGCAGACCGGCGACACTTCGACCCAGTGGGATCTTTTGTGTCGACACTCTCCCAATAACGACTGCCATAGATGTTCATGGCAGCCGGGACCGACGGCTTAACACTTTCGAAGCGACACGGATTTTTCTATACTTTCCCTTCCTGCGGCACAAGGCGTTTTACATCTGGCCATAAAACTATCATTGTGGCGGTACCGGGCTTATTAAACCTTGTATTGTTTATGAAATTAAAACCTTTTTTTTGGCTTCATGGAAAAAGATATATATATTTTTTGCTTTGAATATTATCAATGATGAATTGATTGACATGAATCTGAAGGCGTACGTCAACAGCTTGTATTGTTTGAAATGTATAGCTATAATAAAATACAGGGTTTTATGCACCCTGTGCCGCACTGGATAATGGTATTTTTGTGCATATTTTAGGGATGGGAAATATAAATATCGATAATTTTAATTGAGTTTTATTGTATAAGAAGAGAAAAAACTACATTAATAACTAGTCCAAACAAAAGGTTCTTTTACATTGCGCACATTCAGTTATAATTTTTTAAAGTTTTCTATCAGCTTGGTGACTTGTCAAAAAGATCCGACGTTTTTCATAGCATCTGACATAATTTCTCTTCTTTCTTCATGAACATCATCGACATAAAAAACATTTTTTTTTACGACATCTTTTTGTCGGTCGTGACGTCATGATGTCGACGCGTGCGTTTGTTTCGAATACGATCACAACACTGGCCGCGCGGAGCGGGCGCAGGGTGCGGTACCATGTGTGCCGGGTACCAGATGCTTTTAACCTGGTTTCGCACTGTGATGAAATTTTATTTCTTAGGTGCGGTACCAGTTCTAAGAAACCTGGTATTAAAGTAGGCACACCACTGAATTCTATTTTAATAACACACCTTAGATATATATTAATCTCTTTCCTAAGCCGAACCAAATTGAAGTTATGCGCTTCACACGACAGAGAAATCTATACTTTTCTTTGACGCACTGTTAGCAAGACATGCACAAGATGTTTTAGACCTGGTTTCGCACTCAACGTGTTAACGTGCTCTCCGAGGCACGGAGCAGGTGATAATTGTCAATCAATACGCACATAATTTCAAAAAGTCATATAACTTCCGAAAATCAGAGGTGCGCGACGTGGGTTCGAACCCGAGACTCTCTGCATTGCAGTCTGTTGGTCTCCTCACTGAGCTATCGCTGCTCTGACGGACATATTAAGTGGAGGTTATTGGAAGAACGAAGATTTCTGTCATGATTAGAACATAGATATTGGAAAAGGCAGATTAAATAAGTGGAGGCATTTGGTGAGGAATTAGAGGAGTATAATCAGTCCGAGCTCTAGATATCTCTTGAGTTACATTCTTTGTAAGCATCGATCAAATATACCATAGAAGCACGATCGTCGCTCGAAAAACGACCCCAACAAAACTGTGCATAAATCAGTCGTATGCGCTATATTATGCACCTGTCCCACTCACTCTTGCGTGCGCTGCCCGTAAGCGAGAGCGAATCGACACCGCTACTACGGTGGAGACCGTACCATATACTTAGTACGCTTGCGTATCGCGAGTAACACACTTAGGACCCTTTACATTGACGCGTTTTAACTAAACTATTACAAAATGTTTCTCAATGGGCGTTCAATGGTTATTCCGGTTTATTTCCTGGATTGCATAATAAATGCAGACACTTATAAGTAAGTAGTACTGGTCAGTGCCACATATTGACGCGGTTTTTGTATGAGAATGTGCATCTATGGTATATTTGATCGAAGTTTGTAAGTTATTAAATATCTACTACTTCTTCTCCCTAGCCTTTATTATTCCCAAGTCACTTGGGGTCGGCTTTCTAGTCTAACGGGATTTGACTGGATATCAGTTTTTACACAGAGCGACTGCCATCTGACCTCCGCAACCTGAAGGCTAACGATACCCAGATAGACCAGTGTCAGGATATTAGAGGGCACTGACTTCCCAATAACGACTGTCATAGATGTTCATGGCAGCCCGGACCTACGGCTTAACGAGTTCTCCGAGGCACGGAGCAGGCGATAATTGTCAATTAATATATAATTGTTAAATATCTACTAGGTAGCTAATACCTAGTTCCCTTAGAACATTCTATAATAGACCATTATTCATCCCGTCATTTTAAAGATAGATCGACATATTAAAAGCGGTATAAAGTGATTTTTCTTTATTAAGCTTTACATTTAACTACCATCGCTGGGCGCAGGTGACATTATATTATCCACAGCATAAATTAAACGCAATGAATCAACGTCGTTTTATCTCTATAAAATATCGTACCAAGATGTATTAGTTCATTAATATCGTGGTAAAACTACTTTAAAGGCAACACGGATAGAAACGAAGCACGGTAAAAAAGAATAAGTGATTTTTGAAGTGAAAACTTCTTAAGGCGCGTTGAGTATTTCTTGGGTGAACAAAAATCATAGAACTCGCGTCATCGGCACGCTTCCACGCTTTCCATTTTTGAATTATTTTAGAATATTAACAATATCTCAGAAATGGTTCGTCCTATGCAAAAAATAACGAAATTTTGACCCCCTTTTTAGCGCCTAAGAGAGTATCAGGAATCCGACCCGCTCCTTTACTATTTTTTTATTTTTTTTGTTTGTAAAGAATTTGTTTATGATCAAGGATTAAAGTTTTTACTTCTATCAGCAGTCTCCAAAGTCTGCCCCAATTTTATTTTTTGAAGTACCTCTCCGCCGCGATTTAAGTCAATCAATCATATGTATTTGCCTATGTTTATAAATAAATTTGTAAACATACTTTTTAACCTATACTACTTAGTCAAACTTTGCGGGAGATGAGGCGTTTTTAAAAAGACGCGATTTAAAATCTATACTAATATTATAAAGCTGAAGTTTATTTGTTTGAACGCGCTAATCTCAGGCACTATTGGTTCGATTTGACAAAATATTTTAGTGTTGCATAGCCTATTTATCGAGGAAGGTTATAGGCTATACAACATCACGCTACGACACACGTAGTAACGATAAACGCGGGTGAAACCGCGGGAACATCTAGTATTTGATACATTTATTCAAGTATATAACATAACTATTATCTCTGATGCAACTGTGCAGTTCGGAAACTAACTTAAGATTAACTCTGTGTCTAAAATACATAAGCTTTTATACAGTAGGCGTGTGGTGGTGCCTGGTAACAAGCATGGCGTGACTACCACAGGTGGTCAACAGTTACGAAGTGTCTACTCTGATTACCGGGTTTAGCCTGAATACATTAGGTTCATGACATGTAAACTTATCTAAAACAATTAAGGAGGTGGCCAGTACAGAGAAACAGTTAACAGGCCGGTACGATTCCCGCACAAGTCAAACATTTGTGTGCATGGACCTTGATGTTTGTCTTGGTCTGGGTGTTTCTATGTATAATATGTATGTATTTACAAAAAAAGGTATATATGTGTGTTTATCTATTGTCTAGTACCCATAGCACAAGCTCTGCTTAGTTTGAGCTAGATGGTGTTTTGTGTATCTGATAGAATGTTACTATATTATATTAATACAGTTAAAATAATGATTGCCTGTGAGGTCTGCTGTGGGAATCGTCACACTTAACTACTTATTGTCGGCCTCGATGGCGTAGTGGTTAGTGTAACCGACTGCCACGCCTGAGGTCGCGGGTTCGATTTCTGCACAAGTCATTATTTGTGTGTATGAACATGGATGTTTGTCTTGGCCTGGGTGTTTCTATGTATAATATGTACGTATTTACAAAATAAAAGTTTATATGTATGTTTATCCATTGTCTAGTACCTATAGTACAATGTCTGCTTAGTTTGGGCTAGATGGTGTTGTGTGTATGTGGTAGAATATTATTATATTATTATTATATATATATTTACCTATATTTAGAAATTTATTTGTGAACATAATGTTCACAAATAAATTTGTAAATATAGGTGATATGATGTGATATAATCACCGGTCTGGCTATAGAATGCGCAAGCGCCGATATAGTGATAGTAAAGATGGTCTTAACATCCAAAAGTGTTGCGAATGTACATGCAAACCTGTCTAGTGTAACTTGTAAATGCTAACAGAAACAACATGTAATACAAACTAATTACTTTATTCTATAAAAAATTATGATATAGCAGTAATGACCAACTTGTATATTACTTGAAATGTAACTAACTAAGGGGTGGAGACCTGGTGTCCTGACACACAGGCCTCGAGCCTAGCTTAGGCACCAGTCTCCCACAATATAATATTAAGGCTCACATGTACTTTTTAAATGTAATGTTAAATCAAAATCAAATCAAAAATCAAATCAATCTTTATTTGTATTAATGTGGTGTATACAGATGTTTGGTTTAGTTTACAGAGTTCCAACATTAGTCATATATTCATGACATACAAATATAAAATACACAAAAATAAAAACAAAAAAACTTATAACTAAATTAATTTAAATTCTAACTTAATAAATGTAGACTATCACACTGTATCTTACATGCAAAATATTCCTGTAGTGTGTAGAAACATTTATTGCAGAGCCATCGAAATAATTCTGCTTTGAATTTATTTATACGCCACTCATAAACACCCTGTGGCAAGTGATTGTAGATGCGCACCGCCATTGTGTAGCTATTCCGATTACATACATCAGTTCTTATGGGAGGAAGCATTAGTCTATTTGGATAGCGGGTGTTGAAGTGGTAATTATCCTTTTTTAATGAAAACAGGTTACAGTTAGACTTAACAAATACACACATTTCGAATATATAGAGACTTGCGACGGTTAACAAAGACAGTTCACGAAACAAAGGTTTACAGCTTTTCCATGGAGCCTTATTACTATATTGTGGTGAGAAATAAATCAATTATTATTATTATTATTAACATCCTTGGATGTTTAATTCCTGGGATATCGTAACGGTACCTTAGCGGGAGACCCTTGGATTGCAACGCAGAGGTTTCGAATTCGACCCTAAGGCATGCATTTCTGACTTTTAAAGTTGTTTACGTTTCAATCAATCCATCATAATTTTTTTTTTTATTATTATTTTTTTTTTTTTTGTTATCAGAAAAATACCTTAAGACTAATTACATTTGAAACTTTTGAATCCGTTCAGTAGTTTTTTATTTATTACAAACTAAAACCGCTAAGTTCTGTGCTCTATGAAAAATGTTGATTCGCTATATTGAATGCCGTAGGCTTTACGTGCTCACCGAGGCAGGTAACGTCTTGCAAGTCACCCATCCATAATTCGACAGTAACAATCTTACTTACCCACACTTGTCATAGGGCCCACAGAAAACAAAATCATATATCTTCATAAGTTTTCTTTTAATATCGCTGAGGCACGCCTTAAAAACAAATTCTTTTCACCGAGAAACGCAGGGGTAAGCCCTGCGTTTAATAAATAAATAATGATGGGTGCCCCAACATGCTTGTGTACAGCGATTGATTTCACGAATTGGGGGTAACTTTTAAGGGTAAGTTTCGAGATGAAAAAGAAAATTTAATTGGATTCCGCGCTCGTCTCGTTGGCTACACACAACACCATCTAGCCCAAACTAAGCAGAGCTTGTACTATGGGTACTAGACAATAGATAATCATAAATATATATCTATAAATAAATATTTTTGTGTAAATACATTCCTATAATACATAGAAACACACAGACCAAGACAAACATCCTTTATTCCCATCATTACGAGTTCGATATCCGGATAAAAAAACAACGGGTTGCACTCCGGGAGTGCCGGCAGAAGTGAAAACTTGAATATTAACGTTGTGCATTTTTGATATTTTGGAATGGTTAGGGAATAATTTTGCACGAATTGCTTTAATTATCAGTATAAAAGTACTATCATTTATGTGGTAAAATACAATATTCATTTATTGCGCTATCGTACACAAACATGACAATTCTTCCTCCGTCTTACGAATTTTCGATCAGGTCACGTGTCCTGACGCGTTTGACAATTCTCCCTCCGTCTTACGAATTTTCGATCAGGTCACGTGTCCTGACGCGAGTTTAACATTTTTTACCCATCACAAAAAAGTGCACAACGCCGCTAAAGAAGTATTCGCTTCAAAGATTTGTGCGGTCAAAAAATTGTTGTTCGAAGTCTGTGTGTTCTTTGTGGTCCGTTATTTGAATGTTTGTAAAGTGTTTCGCGATGCGGAAATTAATCTTAGTGCTTAAGTTAGTGTTAGTCTTTTAATTAATTTGGCGTCAAAATTTACTGCGACGTAAAAATTTGCGTGACATATCTACATATTAATACGTGAAGCGAAAATTTTGGATCCCATTTTACGAAAATTGGGCGGACGGAGGAGTATGAAATTTCGCACACTTATAGTTTATACAGAGAAGAAGTGACGAATGCTAATATTTATATAAAATATGTATAATAAATACATTAAATTAATGAAAAAACACTACACGCACACAACCATGCATTTGACACACGCAGTCCAAGCGCGTAACTATGGTTACATATATCAATATACGAGTATAATGACATGACATAATATTATATATCAGTTGGTCGAATTTCGAGCACTAGGCGACCGCTAGTTGTTATAATATGAGTACCTATACTTTCATGGGCTTGAGTCTTCGGCGTGACATTTCAATACTTTTATAATGTCTCGCATTTCTTTGAATCAAAATGCTAACGCGGTAGCTGTCGGGTAAGATAGCTGCAATACTTTTATGAAAACTTGCATTTATTTCGATGAAAGTACAAAATTGGTCCTCAATTAGCGAGACACTGACTTGAAAAGTTTGTCCCGCGGCGTGACATGTGTCGTCTAGATTCGATGATAGCAAAAACACAGTAGATAGAGGTCTATTAGACCCACATTTTGCTAATCATGATTTAGGACCCACGTGATAAGAGCTAAACTAAAGCCTTTTACTGTTTACCGTACGCAATTAAATTTATATGCCACCAAAAAAAAATTGGGGCAGTCTTTGGGGACTGCCGATAACTTTAATCCTTGATCATAAAAACTTCTTTATATATCAAATTATAAACCAAAAATAATTCAAAAATGGAAAGCATTCGGTGACGATGATGCGAGTTCCATGATTTTTGTTCATCCAAGAAGTGCACGCCTAAAGAAGTTTTCACTTCAAAATTCTTAACAGAAAACTCAACAACACTTTGCCCAACTCGAAATCGAACCCAAGGCCCCACGCAGTCGTATTCACACCACTACGTCACCGTAAAAATACTATACGATTTATTTCTTTTGTAAACCGGCTTTCCCTTAAGCACATTTATTCCGTATGATTTCAGCCCCTACACAAGGGTGAGGGCACAAACAATGGTTTAAAAAAACATACATATATGTCTATAAGTATTTATATTACATTCCTGTATAACCGAGGAATTATAAGTAAAACTAGCTTATGCCCGCAGCTTCATTCGATCGTGAACAGTATTTTTTTCCTGGATGAAAGGTACCCTCCTTGTTTGTTCCTCTGACAACGTGTATGCGAAAGTTCATCATGATCGGTCGAGCAGTTAAGGCGTGAAAGCGTAATAAACAAACTCACATTCGTATTTATAATATTCAAGCTTTTGCCTGCGTCATTCGCGTAAAAGTAGGTTAGCTTAGGACAGACTATGTTGGGGGGCCTGCTATGGATGACTCAATTCTTTTAAGAGCTCCCAACAGGCCCCTCCCATTGGGTGACAGAGGCAACACCCCAGGTTTTTTAGTGGGTATACCAGCGCTCTTCATGCTGGGAGTCCCACACACCCCGCCGGTGCCGTCCCCTAGCCGGCGGATAGTCCATCAAGCATTTTTCCTGGGTACCAAAAAAAAAAGGACCTATTATGTTAGTGACAGTACATTAAAAAATTAAAGATATATCCTATGTTACTCGGTGATAGTAGTAAAGCTTTCTAATAAAGAAAGAACTTTTTAAATCGGTTGTGTAGTTTTTGAATTAAATCGTTACAAACAAACAAAAAATTAAATCTTTTTTTTTTATAATATTAGTATACATTTTTTATTTTTTATTTATTTATTTCATTAACAATTTATTACAACTGTGTCTGAATATTTTAATATACAAAAGCATTAAAAAAAATAACATACCTACATTCTTTACTATTTCAATGTCAATTACAAGATAAGTCAGTAAATTCATCCACAGAATAAAAAGATTTTTCCAATAGCAAGGCTTTAAGCCTTTTTCTAAAAACATGTGTACCTATTATAGATCTCTTTTTTTAATTCTATTCGTAGACAATTGAATAATTTTACACATTTGTATTGCGCACAATGCTTTGTTACATAAGGTTGGCGTGACATTGCTTTTTAAGTTTTTTCTTCGAGTACTTTCTCTGATTAAACTTTCATCTGCACTCTCATAATCAGTTATGTATTTCGACAACTGGCTCAGGACAGTCAGTAATAAAGACAAGGTACCGTTAGTATAGACAGGTCTTTGAAATATTCTCTACAAGATTCCCATTGTGGAATACGGACCAAAGTTCTGATTGCCCATTTTTGTATTATTTATTTATTAAGGATCTCCAACAAGGAATATACACAAAATTGCACAGACAAATGGACATTAGTTTTGTATAGTGTACTCCTTCAGTTATATGAGACCACAGCATGTACATACATATAACAACAAAGCATAAAATAGAAAAATTTAAGATTCATTAATTAAAATAAGCTACACGTTAGGAACGCCTTTTCACAATTGTATTTGTAATTTCTTGTATAATTACCGAGAAATTATAAGTAAAGCTAGTTTTTGCCCGCAGCTTCACCCGAGAATATTACTTTATATACAACTGAAATAGAGGTGTATCTCATAGACTAAACTGGGAAACGACAAGTGTCGCCTCTGAACGCGGGTTTTGGAACTAATGCCAATATAGACATAACTAAGTATAGCTACGTCTTTTACATAGTTAGCTACTTATTTATATTTTATGTTGTACGATGGTAGCTATATATTATTTAGCTACTTACTGTTATTTTCTTAATTATTATTTATGTTATTAAAATCAAACTGATTGAAATTAAACTACTTTATACACAAGGAGACGTTATACAAGAAAAAATCCGTATAAAGTAGTTTCATTTCAATGTAAAACATTTACGTAGACGTAAGGCAACAGTAATTTTTACTGGATGATAGGTACCCTATGTCCTTTTCTGTACCCCTAACTACGTGTATAAGAAATTTCATGATGATCGATCGAGTAATTATGGCGTGAAAGCAAATAAACAAACTCCGACCGATAATGATAAAATTTCGTGTACACGGGTACAGAAAAATACGTATATCTATACTTACCGTAACTTTGCGTCAAGAACACAAGCACTCCTTCTAAGGGACAGCAAAAATAAATTCTACATTAGTGCGAGCGAAGCCACAGGTAAAATTTAGTAACTTATAATTTGAAGGAGATATTGTCAAAAATATTTACTAAACAAATATCAAAACAAGCCAAGTGTAACTTAATCTTGGCGCGTAAATTTAATACGTTTTTAATCGTTTTTTTAATGTTTAATCTGTGAAAATTTTACCCCAATAAATCGTTAATAAAGCGTAAACGCAACGGGCGCCATTATGGATTATGAAGTTATAAATATGTCAGCAATTGTATTCAGATAATGTCGTTATTTTTTATGATGCTATAATATGTCAAATGTCTATGGTAAGCAGCGATAGCTCAGTGGGGAGACCAACAGACTGCAATGCAGAGGGTCTCGAGTTCAAACCCACGTCGCGCACCTCTGACTTTTGTTAAGTTATATGACTTTTCGAAATTATGTGCGTATTGATTGACAAAATTATCGTCCCTCGGAGAGCATGTTAAGTCGTCGGTCCCGGCTGCCATGAACATCTATGGCAGTCATTATTGGGAAGTAAGTGCCCACTAATATCCTGACACTGGTCTAGCTTCAGGGTATCGTTAGCCTTCGGGTTGCGGAGGTTAGGTGGCAGCCTCTCCATGTAAAAACTGATATCCAGTCAAATCCGGTTAGATTAGAATAAAATCCGTATAAAATAGTTTAATTTTAATAAATATTGTAACATTTTGTAAATCCAACCCGGGATTCGAATCCGAGATTGAGGTCTCGGATCGGTCATTGATTACCGCTGCGCCATCGAGACTGTACCTTTTTTAATTATCTTCTTTGTTAATCCTGTTTTTTTAATAACGCCATAACACCATCAAAGGGTTGATTTTTCACATAATAGCAAACATTGACCTACATAATACGGGACGAAAAGGTTCGTAATAGAGGTTTTATTTTACATTTTCGGTTTTTTAGGGTTATTTACCTAAGGATAAAGATACCTATGACTAAATATCAAAATTATTGACATATCTTTCGCAAAAATCAAAATCAAAATCTATACAAATAAATAAAATTGAAGTGTCTGTTTGTAATGTCAAAATAACAGCTTTTTATCTAATGCATATGAAAGTATATAAGATACCTATACGAAAACATCTTCTTTTAAAATTTTTGTCTGTCTGTCTGTTTGTTCCGAGTAATCTCCGAAACGGCGAAACCGATTTTGACGGGACTTTCACTGGCAGATAGCTGATGTTATAAGGCGTAACATAGGCTACTTTGATTTTAGAAAAAAGTAGGGTTCCGCGGAGATAAACACTTTTTAGTTAAAATCTACGCGGACGAAGTCGCAGGTAACAGCTGGTCAAAAATAAATTTATTCAAGTTAGGTTACAAGGTAACACGTATGAATGTCAAAGTTACACTAAATTTTTCTGTGAATTCACATTTTCTGCCACGTTCAGCAAAGCAAGGGTGTAGGGCTCATGAGAAGAACTTACTAGGTCGCTTACTAGGTCTACCAAAAGTTGATAGTTGAATGACTGAATACATACATACATACATAGATTTGTCGGCCTCGATGGCATTACTGTAACCGACTGCCATAATTGAGGTCGCGGATTCGATTCCCGCACAAGTCAAACATTTGTGTGCATGAACATGGATGTTTGTCTTGGCTTGAGTGTTTCTATGTATAATATTATGAATGCGAATGTGAGTTTGTTTGTTTGTTACGCTTCCACGCTTTAACTACTTGACCGATCATCATGAAATTTCACATAAACGTTGTCAGGGGTACCAAAAACAACATAGACTTTAATTTAAAAAAGTAGGTACTGTTTTCTACCCTAAGTTTATTAACAATATCGACATAATAATAATAATATAATAATAAAACATTTATTTCGGTCATAATCCATATAAGTTTTACGATCTTTATTTAACGCGAGCGAAGCACGGCCAAAATCTAGTGAAAATTAATTATCTTTATGTTTGTGTACACAGTTAAGTTTTTAAGACTGCGCCGAGCGAAATGTTCCAAAACAGGCGGTCACAGTTAAGTTGCTAAAATCAACACTTTTTGTTTAATACAAATATATAATATACATTAATTACCATAACAATGAATGTGTTTACAATTACTTACTCCGTGTAAAAAACTTAAAATAATTAATATTTTCGCCTACAAAATTACGTAAATTTGCACGAAAATTGCAAAAACGTAAGCTCGTGTTACGTGATTTTTAGATTATAACAGTAGAAATCTATCATATTTTACAGCTTAAACGAAACATAAATAGTTATATTACAATTGGTCCGTCCCAAATATTTAAGTTATTGGTTGACAATAATGATACATTATTTATCAAAAAAGCACTTCAAATCCTCCATACAATTTTACTATGGTCGCCGCGCGCCGATTTGAATATGCGCCGCACGAGCTCTGTCATTATCTGTCTTACGCTCGGCGCAGTCTTTAATACGTTTGTATACACAGCGACACATCAACCTAGACTGTTTGGACTTTGAACTATCAGAACTTGAACGGTGCGAATCGTGCGAGAGAGTACGTTATATTTTTGTTATTTTGTCTCACTCACGTTGAACGGGACGCGACGCTCTATCCTTACCATTACATCGACATCACTATGCACTGTCCCTTTCCAACAATTCTCTATTTTGTATGTAGCGTAGTTATGCGTATATAGGCATATGCCGGATTAAGCAAGTGCGGGGCCCGTAGCAAATTCTTTCGGGTAAGAGTGCTTGCATACGTCAGACTTTTTGTAGAGCTGATTATTGGGCCGACTGAAATTCTACACATTTATACGACCGACTTTTTGTAGAACTTGTGCGTTTACCGTATGAAATTCGGTGTTTTATTTACGCTACCGGCACCGGTCGGTTACCGATTGTCTGCCGTGGATCGTCTTAGTTGGAAAAGTTGTAACATTTCACGTTTTTGTTACATCAAGTAAATCCAATATACCACATCTTAAGTAATAACTTTCACTCAAAAAATTACGTTCAGGCAGAGATGAGTGGGTTTAAATATGCGGGGCCCTCTTTCGCACGGGGCCCGTAGCAATTGCTACTCTTGCTACGTGGTTAATCCGGCACTGTATGTATATAGGGTGTCTAACTTGATGTTTAGCCGTGTGTACTGAAAATATGTAAAAAAGTTTATGTCACACACATAACCCTTGCCTTTTATCACGAAACTAATAAAAATGATAAGAATCTCTAAAACTGATAGCTCGCACGCGAACAGCTGTTCATTATAAAAACTATTTAATAGTCACATTCATTAGTTGTGCTGACAGGCCGGGGGTTGGATGGACGAGGGGTAGGCTGGTCTGTTGAGTTAAAGGTCTCGGGTTTGATATGCATCTCTGACTATCCGTAGTTACAAATGTAATTTTCATAATACTAGTATTCGTCTAGTGATTGAAATTCGGCCAAAAACCAATATTGAAAGTTTAAGTAAAACATACTGGGTGTAAGGGACGGCGTACCGAAAACTTTAGCAAGACGTCTTTCTATAAGTACTTAACACGACGCAAACTTCAATTAATAAAAAAACGCAAGATTAAAATGTTATGTAGATTAACATTATTACGCGGTACGCAATGGATTGCTACCAATACATCGCACTCTGAACGAATGAACTCTGCGTTCCGCGCGCATAAAAACAGCTGATCTATTTAAATCACGACCATTTAATTACATTGCTGTATTGTAGAAAAATGTGGCATTTTATTATGTTATGATTCACAGTCAGAAAAATGAAAAATTGCAGAAAAGCAATTGTGATTGTTGAAAAAAATTCCATCGATTTTTAAATAAATTAAATAGCTACTAATCAAGAAATAACAAAATCGATTCACAAAAAGAGGAGAAAGAGTACTGCACTAATTTCTTCTCGATAATATCTGCTGTTCGTCCAACCTCGTGGTTGAAATGCGACCATAATCATAGTTGAGAAAGATCTATGAATTTACGTTTTGCAACCTTTTCTTTACATAATAATAATAATATTCTATCACATACACACAGAGCAGCGATAGCTCAGTGGGGAGACCAACAGACTGCAATGCAGAGGGTCTCGGGTTCGAACCCACGTCGCGCACCTCTGACTTTCGGAAGTAATATTTAAAAAGAAATATGACTTTTCGAAATTATGTGCGTATTGATTGACAATTATCGCCTGCTCCGTGCCTCGGAAAGCACGTTAAGGCGTTAGTCCCAGCTGCCATGAACATCTATGGCAGTCGTTATTGGGAGAGTGTCGACACAAAAGATCCGACTGGGTCGAAGTGTCGCCGGTCTGCACTGACTGGCCCCCACATAAGATAAGCAGAGCTTGTACTATGGGTACCAGACAACGGATAAACATGCATATATACTTTTTTAAATACAAACATAAATAAAGATACTATCTTATACTTGCTTGTTAATAGTTACTAAAAATGTAAACAAAACAATCGGTTGTCTGTCTATAATCATTCTCTTGTTATTAATCTGTAAACAGTCTTCAAAAACCAATAGGTAAATGAATAAATATTGTTATTTAAAAACGAATTCAATCTTTTTACTGAAAGCTCTAAAGTTCGTCCATAGGTAGGTACTAAACAAATGATTGAGAAAATTGACAAGCGTAGCTGTCCGTGGCCTCACTGGACTTATCCGAAAATCAGCGCTGCACTAGCTACCACGGTGCTGCAGCATTATGCTGAGATAAGTGCCATTTTTGGTCTCGCACTGGCAGTATGATGTAATTACGTAAATTGCTTATTCTTATATCTTCTTTGTTTTTATTTTTGTATTTCAAAAATTTTTTATTTTTGAAGTGAAAACTTCTTTGGCGGCGTTGTGCACTTTTTTGTGATGGGTAAAAAATGTTAAACTCGCGTCAGGACACGTGATCTGATCGAAAATTCGTAAGACGGAGGGAGAATTGTCATGTTTGTGTACGATAGCGCAATAAATGAATATTGTATTTTACCACATAAATGATAGTACTTTTATACTGATAATTAAAGCAATTCGTGCAAAATTATTCCCTAACCATTTCAAAATATCAAAAATGCACAACGTTAATATTCAAGTTTTCACTTCTGCCGGCACTCCCGGAGTGTAACCCGTCTTTGTTGTTTTTTTTTGTATTATGTCAGTGTAGAGGTCAAAATAAACTGTTTTCTTTCTTTCTTTCTTTCTATAACTTCGAAACGTTGTGCCATAGGATCAAACTGTAGACCTCTACGTAGCAGTCAAACGTTCTCCACACTTACTATGAAGCTCTTACTCTTCCACCACTAAACAAAAAACACCCAACCCGTTTCAAAAGATCGACGCGACGAAAAAAACAGGAACTAAATTTTTACCACACAAATCTATTGAAAAGCCACAGACACTAGCGCCTCCATATCACGTCATACGATTTATTTGTAAAGCGTCGGCTTTTACAGCAACTTGCACCCAGTTTCAGCCAATTAGCTTAATTAATCGCGCTATTAAAGAAAGAGAAAGACTTTAAAAAGGTTTTAGTGGTATTCAGCTATGAAGTGAATAATTGACGTGTTATCAGGAAATGGACATCATCACACAATTTTTCTTAAATATTTTTATTTCGTATGTCTATTTTATGAGGCGATGTAACCCCTAAGACACTTTAGAATAATTTAGAAGAAGAATGAATTGAATTCTTCTGTCTTCTCCCCGAATAATGCTAGAGCTAATTTCTTTTTATATATCCAAGTCAAAGTCGAAATCAAAAGTCAAAACGACTTTGATGCGAGAATGGCGTGGTGGTTGAAGTGTACTCGTATTTCGTATATACATATCTATACTAATATTATAAAGCTAAAGAGTTTGTTTGTTTGGTTGAACGCGCTAATCTCAGGAACTACTGGACCGAATTAAAAAATTATTTCAGTGTTTTATAGCTCATTTATCGAGGAAGGCTATAGGCTATATAACATCATGCTACGACCCACGGGGGCGGCGCAGTAACGATAAACGCGGGTGAAACCACGGGAACATTTAGTAGTAATATTATAAAGCTGAAGAGTTTGTTTGTTTGTTTGTTTGAACGCATTAATCTCAGGAACTACTGGTTCGATTTGAAAAATTATTTTAGTGTTGGATAGTCTATTTATCGAGGAAGGCTATAGGCTATATATCATCACGCTACGACCCACGGGGGCGGCGCAGTAATGATAAACGCGAGTGAAACCGCGGGAACATCTAGTTATGTAATAAGTGTTTTAAAATAAATAATGTGACAAAATCCGCATAGAGTAGTTTAATTTCAATGTAGTGATGTTTTCTCACAAGCAATGTCACTTCATTTAAAAGCCACGACTGCCAAAAATTATCAATGGTTAATTTATGCAAATCCAGAACGCCCCCTCGATATTTAAATAGTTGTTTTGTGCTCACAATGTCGGGAACTGGTATTTAAAACTTTCCCATGGCTAATTTTAATTAGAAGGGTATTTATTTGACAAATCCCTATAGCTTAGGGATGTGTCAGTACCAGGGATTTTTTTATGGTTAACCCTTTTAACAATTATTAGCCCGGGGTTAAATTATAATAATAATATTCTATCACATACACACAATACCATCTAGCCCAAACTAAGCAGAGCTTGTACTATGGGTACTAGACAATGGATAAACATACATATATACTTTTTTTTTGTAAATACTTACATATTATACATAGAAACACACAGACCAAGACAAACATCCATGTTCATGCACATAAATGTTTGACTTGTGCGGGAATCGAATCCGCGATGTCAGCCGTGGTAGTCGGTTACACTAACCACTACGCCATCGAGGCCGACTAATAATAATTAAATCTCGAATCGTGTCACTATGAGAATATAGATAACACTAGATTTAGCCCGCAGCTTTGCTCGATTTGAGTAAATGCCACATAATTTCTATCCCTCAAAGCCAGTACTTTTCCTGGATGAAAGGTGTCCTATGTCCTTTTCTGTTCCCCTGACTACGTGTATGCGAAATTTCATGATGCTCGGTCGAGTAGTTAAAGCGTGAAAGCGTAACAAACAAACTCACATTCGCTTTATAATATTACTAGCTTTTGCGCGCTGCTCCGCCCGCATGGTACCTACATCAATAAATAGTAGCCTATGTCCTTCCCGAGGTTTTGAACTATATCTGTACCAAATTTCATCTAAATTGGTTGAGTAGTTAAGCCGTGAAAAGATAACAGACAGACAGACAGACAGAAAGACAGACAGACAGAGTTACTTTCGAATTTATAATATTAGTAAGGATAGTAAGGAAGTAAGGATAAGGATTTAGGATTATTACAGTTCTTGCAATTCACGAAGGCGAGCAGGCTTTATATGTGTGTGTAAGTGTCGCTCGCAACTGACCGCCCGATCTGTGTATGTACACGTTTACCACAAATAAAGCTCGCTCGCCTTCGTGAGTTGCAAGAACTGTAGAAATATAACTGCTTAGTGTATAATTAATTTCCTTTGAAGTAAGTAATAAAATAGCAGCGATAGCTCAGTGGGGAGACCAACAGACTGCAATGCAAAGGGTCTCGGGTTCGAACCCACGTCGCGCATCTCTGACTTTCGGAAGTTATATGACTTATCGAAATTATGTGCGTATTGATTGACAATTATCACCTGCTCCGTGCCTCGGAGAGCACGTTAAGCCGTCGGTCCCGGCTGCCATGAACATCTATGGCAGTCGTTATTGGGAAGTCAGTGCTCTCTAATATCCTGACACTGGTCTAGCTTTAGGGTATCGTTAGCCTTTGGGTTGCAGAGGTCAACCGAGATATCAATTTTACACGGAGCGACTGTCATCTGACAGTCGCTCCGTGTAAAATTGATATCCAGCCAAATCTGGTTAGACTAGAAGCCGACCCCAAGTGACTTGGGATAATAAGGGCTAAGGAGAAGGAGGAGAAGTAAGTAATATTGTTTTGTATGTTTCCCAAATATATATAAATTAGATTTTGGTCCCGGTTTCGCTTGCATAAAAGTAGGCTAGGTTATGTTAGCAACAGTGTCGTGGCTGCCTCGCCGACTCTGGTTATGTCGAGGAACTCCGTGGTAGCTTAAAGCTAAGCGTCCACAGGTCGGTATCGTACGCATCGGATGCATCGCATCAAACGCATTATTTTTTCATACTGCGTCCACTGTATCGGCAGCGATTGGATTGCCGACGCAAGTACCAGCAATCGGATTGCCGATGGCAGTTTCATTTGGATTTTCTTAGTGATCGTACGTGTGTTTGTGAGAATGGAGAAAGCGAAGAAGAACAATTTGTCGTTATTGCTTGTTTGTTAGCAGAAGAGGAAGAAAATGCAAAAACATCTAAAAAAAGAATACTTAATATCGGAGCGAGCGCGCGGGGCGCGTACACTGATCGGCATTCCGTATGACGTCATCGGCACGCATCGCAAAAGTTGCCTCTCGGAGCATCGGTGTCGGCATTGCCGATGTGCGATCCGTACAATGCGGATCAGTGGACGCACTTGTGTGACTTTCTATACAAACAATTCTACGATCCGTTAAATGCGATGCGTACGATACCGACCTGTGGACGCTTAGCTTTAGTCGGTATTACCGGGATATCTTGCCCCCGGTGAGTCCGACATAACCTCTCCGACGCCCCGTCGAGAGCAATGCGTCAATGCATTCCCCCATGTAAAACAAATAGATAATAACAGTACATTAAAAAAAAGTAGCCTATGTTACTCGGCGATAATATAGCTTTATAATAAGTAAATAATTTTTAAAATTGGTTGACTAGTTTATGAGTTAAATCCTTACAAACAAACAAACAAAAAATCAAATCATTCTGCTTTATGATATTAGTAGTATAGATAAACATCGAAACATACAAAAAAACATACACATTTATAATATTAGTAAGATTTATCTATCTATCTTACGTCACAATTTGATATCAAATTCGATTTGACCCTCTTGGGAACACCCTGTATGAGGGTGAAAAGGCACAGAGAGCTCGCTAATTCGACATTAAACCAATATTGACTGGTTGAGGGGTGTGTCAGTGGGGTGCGGGTTTGGTCCCGTGCTGAACATAATTGATATTGTAATTTATGATCACAATATGATAGATTTAGTTTTTTATAATTTTTGTGTGTATTGATGTTAAAATATTGACCCTTAGTGCCTGCGTCATGGGATTCGGTTCCCGGGTTAAGCAAGTACTCAAGTATTATATGGTTTTTAGTGTTGTTATAATATTGGTAAGAAAATAAATTGGTCGTTGGTGGTACCTAAGGAGGTATAAGTTTGAGTCGTGAGGTTTTAAGAGGAAACACTAAGGGAAGGAGAATTAAAAAATAGGTATTTGTAAAATCTATTGCTGTCGCGCAGTGTCATGGTGTAGTATCATGAGCGCGATAGAGATAACTGCAGCTTGGACTGAAAATACCTATTAAAAGAACACAACATCAACGTTTCGTAGTCCACTGATTCCTTCTCCAAAACTTGACCGATTTAACTACTTTTTTTATTGAAAATTAAAGAAAGGCTTTGGCCGTGTTCCTATGTTTTCCTTTTTTTATATAATCTAGTTAAATTTGTTTTCTGGATATTTGAATACAGCGGAAAATCTGGCCAATTTTTGAGGTTTTTGAAGGCTGATGTCTCATTTAATAATTTATTTATGAAAAAAAGGAAAACATAGGGACATGCCAATAGAGACCATACATTTTGTGGAAAATAATTATTGCTCTACTGGCATTATCCAGTGAGGAAACAGGGGACTACGTTTGTATGGAAAAACTGTCCTTGTGTTTCCTCTTAAGTTTGATGCCCGGGAAGAGCAGTTTTGTAGGATTTCCTAAAGAAAATTCTCTAGCATTACAGAAAACTAAGGCGTATAAGTGCTAAATTAAATATATAATAAACTAATTTAGACCGTTGGACTGCCACGCAGGAGCCTCAAGTTCGATTCCAAAGATAAATGTCTCTTTGGATTCGAACTCGAGTCTTTCCGATGTTATGTGCTTATTAAATAGTTAATTAGAAAAAGAGAAAGAAAGAAAACAAAGAAAACTATTTATTTTGGCACCGCAAAACACGAAGCAATAAAAAAACAAAAGTATACAAATTACACAATAAAAAAACTGAACAATAAAACTAACACTGTAATTTAATTTATAATAAATTACCGCTCGCTGTAACGGTGAAGCAAATAATCGTGAGGAAACCTGCATGTCTGAGAGTTCTCCATAATGATCTCGACGATATGTGAAGTCTGACCAACCCGCATTGGGCCAGCGTGGTGGACTATGGGCTACGTGTTCTTATAAGAAGAGATCTATGCCCGGCAGTGGGATGGTTTAGTAATAGCGCCGACATTATTAGTTGGCAACTTCGATCAAATATACCATAGATGCACATTCTCATACAAAAACCGCGTCAATATGTGGCACTGACCAGTTCTACTTACTTATAAGTGTCTGCATTTATTATGCAATCCAGGAAATAAACCAGAATAACCATTGAACGCCCACTGAGAAACATTTTGTAATAGTTTAGTTAAAACGCGTCAATGTAAAGCGTCCTAAGTGTGTTACTCGCGATACGCAAGCGTACTAAGTATATGGTACGGTCTCCACCGTAGTAGTGGTGTCGATTCGCTCTCGCTTACGGGCAGCGCACGCAAGAGTGAGTGGGACAGGTGCATAATATAGCGCATACGACTGATTTATGCACAGTTTTGTTGGGGCTGTTTTCCGAGCGACGATCGTGCTTCTATGGTATATTTGATCGATGGTTGGCAATAATTAAATTAAAAATACGGTGAGGCTATGTTTATAGTCAAATGAGGCTAATTTTAAACAAAGGTGCTGAGAACCCACATTTTATCAACTATGTTAAGGCCCCGGTTCAGTTACCAGGATATGATTTTTTTTTATTAAATCGATCTGACACTAAGAAGAGGCTTTGCCCAGAAGTGGGACAGTTTATATACAGAGCTGATATCTATGTATTAATACGTGAAGCAAAAACTTTGTACGCCTTTTAACGAAAATTGCGCGGACGAAGGAGTATGAAATTTGGCACAGTTAAAGTTTATATGTAGAAGGAGGAACGAATCCTAATATTTATATAAAATATGCATTAGAAATACATTAAATTAATGAAAAACACTACACGCACACAACCATGCATTTGACACACGCAGTCGAAGCCCGTGACTATGGTTACATATATCAATATATAATGACATAATATATCAGCAATATCTTACAGGCAAACTTTGGTCGAATTTCGAGCACTAGGCGACCGCTAGTTAGTATAATCCTTTAATATTTTTGCCCCGTTTATTTAGATTTTGTACAGACGGCTACACATCAAGTTAGACACCCTATATACGTATAACTACGCTATATACAAAATAGAGAATTGTCGACAAGGGACAGTGCATAGTGGTGTCGATGTAATGGTAAGGATAGAACGTAACAATTAACAAAAAAGAAAACCGACTTCAAAGATGAATATTCTAAAACTTAAAATGCACTAAAAAGTTAATAAATAATTGAATATTTTTGTGAATAATTAAATTATTGTTATTAATTGAGTCGGTGTCAGCCAAGGTAGGTTTGTAACTAATGAAACATGAGATGGCTTACTATAATCATAACATAACATTGGCATGCACAATTACACACATAGACGCAGCACGTGGCGCGGGCGGCTGACACCGACTCCAAAAATAACAATAAATTAATTATTCACAAGAATATGCAATTATTAATTAACTTTTTAGTGCATTTTAAGTTTTAGAATATTCATCTTTGAAGTCGGTTTTCTTTTTTGTTAAAATGTTGTTTATTTCTTCTCGGTTTTTAGTGAACCTTGCCAAAAATGAGACATACATCATCAATGTAGCCAAATACGCATTATTAAGGATAACTCGAAAACGAATGGTCAAATCTTGATCAAAATTAAATGGGACCACACGGGAAGCACTAGCTTTCAAATAAAAAAGAATCTTTAAAGTTGGTTCACCCAGTCGAAAGTTATGAGGTAACAAACATAAAAAAAAGTTCAGACGAATTGAGTACCTCCTCCTTTTTTTGAAGTCGGTTAAAAATATAACGCACTCTCTCACACGATTCTCAGCGTTCAACTTCTAATAGTCCAAAGTCCAAACAGTCTAGTTTGATGTGTCGCTGTGTGTACTACAGTACTTTTAGTAGGCTTCGATGGCGTAGTGGTTAGTGTAACCGACTGCCACGCCTGACGTCGCGGGTTCGATTCCCGCACAAGTCAAACATTTGTGTGCATGAACATGGATGTTTGTCTTGGCCTGGGTGTTTCTATATATAATATTTACGTATTTACAAAAAAAAGTATGTATGTATGTTTATCCATTGTCTAGTACCCATAGTACAAGCTCTGCTTAGTTTGGGCTAGATGGTGTTGTGTGTATGTGATAGAATATTATTAATATTATTCTCTTTATTACTTTTTCTTTCTAATAATTACATTTTTAAATCTTTATATATTATATTATATTATATTATATTATATAATTCTACTGTACGTGTGTATGTCACTGAACTCCTCCTAAACGGCTGGACCCATTTTTATGAAACTTTTTGTGTGTTCAAGTGGATTCGAGAATGGTTTATATAATATGTTTTTTTTTTCTCTTGTGTACAGGACAACGCCTGTCGGGACAGCTAGTATAAATATAAAAACTGAAATGACCCACCGACATCGGGAACAGGGTCCAAGCTGCCGGTGGTTAGGGTCCCAGAGAGAGGAATCTCCTCATAATACGCGACGTGTCGAGCAGTACTGCCTTTTGGATCAAGGACTTGATCCAGCCATCTAACGCAAGCCTCTGCAGATGGTGGTCGAGGCTCTTAGGTATTAGACCATTGACTGTATTATTATTATTACTCTACATAATTATGTTCTTTTCTTTACCCCTGACCACGTGTGTGCGAATTTTCATGATGAGCGGTCGAGTAATTTAAGCGTGAGAGCGTAACAAACAAACTCACATAAGAATTTATGATATTAGTAAGAATGTAACATCGGGCTTATTTAATTCTGAAACTCATGGCTTGCCTTAGGTATATATAAGAGCAGCGATAGCTCAGTGGGGAGACCAACAGACTGCAATGCAGAGGGTCTCGGGTTTGAACCCACGTCGCGCACCTCTGACTTTCGGAAGTTATATGACTTTTCGAAATTATGTGCGTATTGATTGACAATTATCGCCTGCTCCGTGCTTCGGAAAGAACGTTAAGCCGTTGGTCCCGGCTGCCATGAATATCTATGGCAGTCGTTATTGGGAGAGTGTCGACACAAAAGATCCCACTGGGTCGAAGTGTCGCCGGTCTGCACTGACTGGCCCCCACATAAGATAAGATAGCTATATATAAAAAAAAAAATTTAATTTTGTATTATTTTAACTTAGATTTAATGCAAACAATTTTTTTATTATATCCAGCCCCTAGAACATACTTGTTTATTTACGATTGAGTGTAAATCGATTGCAATTTCACGCACTTTTACATTTCGATAACGAGGTGCACCCCTATTTTTTGTACTTGTACGTACCAGAGGGGGGACTAAAAACACATTACCTACTAGTTTGACATGTGGTGAAGTGGATTGTACAAATTGGACGCTGATTGTTATTTTAAGGTCTTGTAAAGTTATACAATACTAGATCTTGCCTGCAGCTTCGTTCGCGTAAAGGCACTGCTGTTATAAGAAAAAAAATCTAATCATTTATTGCAATTGATTTTTTACGTATTCAGTAAATAAAAATGCATCTACAGGATGTCATAACGCTTCTTTAAGCTCTCGATTTTTTTCGATTATTCGATTATTACATAACAATAAAATAATTCCAAAAGTAAATATCTGTAGTAACAGGAGTGAAAAGACCGTCACAGGTGTAGCTTCTATTGTTTTTTTTTTTGAAATGCCTATAATTTTAAAATACGTAGCTTAGATTTTTTTTATATTTTTCTGGTAGCTAATTATAACTTAGCTAGCTGCCTGATTCCGGCTTGACGGCTTCTGGGACAACCTGTATATGAATATACTGGCAGATTCGTCTTTTTTCCTTACGACGGCAGTGTAGGTTAGGTTATATAAGTAAAAGTACTTTTTCTGGATAAAAGGATATTTTTTAATACACCTGATAAGTGTATTCAAAAGTTTATGATGATCGGTCTAGCGGTTAAGGCGTGAAAACGTAACACACAAACTCACATTCGCGTTTATAATATTATTAGATTTTGCCTGCGGCTTCGCTCGCGTAAATGTAGGTTCGGTTAGTAACAGTACTCTTTTCTGGATGAAAGGTACCCTATGTCCTTTTCTGTACCCCTGACAACGTGTATGCAAAATTTCATGATAATAGGTCGAGTAGTTAAGGCGTGAAAGCATAATAAACTAACAATTTCATTTATAACTAGATGTGCCCGCGGTTTCACCCGCGTTCGTCGTTACTGCACCGCCCCCGTGGGTCGTAGCTTGATGATATATAGCCTATAGCCTTCCTCGATAAATAGGCTATCCAACACTAAAAGAATTTTTCAAATCGAACCAGTAGTTCCTGAGATTAGCGGGTTCAAACAAACAAACAAACTCTTCAGCTTTATAATATTAGTATAGACTAGCTGTTACCTGCGACTTCGTCCGCGTAGATTTTAACTAAAAAGTGTTGGTCTCCGCGGAACACTATTTTTTTTTCTAAAATCAAAGTAGCCTATGTTACTCCTTATAACATCAGCTATCCGCCAGTGAAAGTCCCGTCAAAATCGATTCAGCCGTTTTGGAGATTAGCCGGAACAAACAGACAAACAGACAAATATTTAAAAAATAGATGTTTTCGTATAGGTACCTTATATACTTTCATATGCATTAGATAAAAAAATTGGTTGTCTGTAAAATCGGTTTACGGACGATAGTTTAACGTGACAACGTCATAACAAAATTTCTTTCCCGTAACGTTACAATGAGCGTAACGGGACAATGAGCGTAACGGGACAATGAGTCATCCTTTTTCGTGCGTGCAGCCGGCGTTCATCAATTTATTAGACGTTGTCACGTCAAAAGCTGTTATTTTGACATTACAAACAGACACTTCAATTTTATTTATTTGTATAGATATAAGTTAGGATGTATGTACCGATACAGGTACCTATATATATATATACATATATATGTTATATAATCATAGTCACAAACCGCAAACCATGAGATGTCTATTTCCAATTAAGTGGTTTGATTATATACGTATGTCTATTGTGAGCGGACACGACGTACCGTCAGACTTGCTAATCCGGGCAGCGATTAGTCTAAACTAGCGGTCGCCTAGTGCTCGAAATTCGACCAACTGATATGTCATGTCATTATACTCGTATATTGATATATGTAACCATAGTTACGCGCTTCGACTGCGTGTGTCAAATGCATGGTTGTGTGCGTGTAGTGTTTTTCATTAATTTAATGTATGTATTATACATATTTTATATAAATATTAGCATTTATCACTTCTTCTCTGTATAAACTATAAGTGTGCGAAATTACATACTCCTCCGTCCGCCCAATTTTCGTAAAAAGGGATCCAAAGTTGTCGCTTCACGTATTAATATATAGATTATATATTATTAACAGACGTTGTCCTGTCTTAGATGAACTGTCAAACTCGCGAGGTTTAAAATACGTAAATCGTTAGGTTTTCTGAAATTATCCAATTTTCTGTGCAATTTCTAAATTTTTCTTTTTGTATGTCGTCAAAGGTACCCACAGGACAGGCTTGCCTAGTGTGAGGCCAAAGGATACTACGTTAATGTAATGTTTTATTCTGGTAATAAAAGTATTTTCATTTGATTTGATTTGAAAACTGTTAATAACAATATGCATGAAATCGATAAAGTCGTTCTCAAGTTCTGGCGTGACCAAGGGAAGCAGGGATTAGTTTTTATTTATATAAAAGTATAGGTGCGCATCTCTGGCCTTTCGAAGTTATTAGCGTATTAAATAGTTCTTATCTTATCTTATGTGGGGGCCAGTCAGTGCAGACCGGCGACACTTCGACCCAGTGGGATCTTTTGTGTCGACACTCTCCCAATAACGACTGCCATAGATGTTCATGGCAGCCGGGACCAACAGCTTAACGTGCTTTCTGAGGCACGGAGCAGGCGATAATTGTCAATCAATACGCACATAATTTCGAAAAGTCATATAACTTCCGAAAGTCAGAGGTGCGCGACGTGGGTTCGAACCCTAGACCCTCTGCATTGCAGTCTGTTAGTCTCCCCACTGAGCTATCGCTGCTCGTATTAAATGTTTAATTATCGCTCGCTTTAACGGTGAAGGAAAACATCGTGAGGAAACCTGCATGTCGGAGAGTTCTACATAATGTTCTCGAAGATATGTGAAGTCTGCCCGTACTGGGCCAGCGTGGTGGACTATGACTTGACTCTTTTCACACTGAGGAGAGGCCCGTGCCCAGCAGTGGGACAGTTTAATACAAGGCTGATATTATTGTATGGTTTCTTCCTGAAAATCATTTATAATATAATTAATCTACCAGCTGTCCTCCGCGGTTTCACCTGCGTTTATCGTTACTGCGCCGCCCCCGTGGCTTGCAGCGTGATATTATCTATACTAATATTATAAAGCTGAAGAGTTTGTTTGTTTTTTTGAAGGCGCTAATCTCAGAAACTACTGGTTTGATTTGAAAACTTCAAACAACAAATGACACCCAGACTCAGAACAACCATTTGTGGATCACACAAAGTTTTGTCTTGTATGGGATTCGAACCCACAACACTCGGCGCAATGTCAGTGGAGCGAGGCGACCACTTAAACCACTACGCCATCCGTGCAGACACTGTGCAGGCAATGTATATCTTTTGTTGATGCTAGGACAACGTAAGATAAAATTAAAAGAAAAAAACTTTTTAAAAACAAGCTTTTATTATGTTCTTGTTAATAAAAAGCCGAGATTCGATGGAGTTGCGTCGTTTCTTTACTGAGTTCCTATGACTACCTTACAGTTCCGTCATCAGAGCAGGCCCTGGTAACCATCTAAAAAGAAAGTACTCGTCAAGACGAATCAAACGAGCCGAAACTCGATGGGGTTTCGTCGTTTCATTACAGAGTTCCTATGACCACCTTCCAGCTCCATCATCAGACCCTGGTTCCCATTGAAAGGCAAACTACTCGTCAAGACGATTCAAACAAGCCCAAACTCGATGAGGTTGTCTCGTTTCATTGCGAAGTTCCTATGGCCACCTTCCAGCTCCATCATCAGATCAGCACCATATCATCAAATTATTGCATTGTCGGGACAGGTGAAACTAAATAAAAGCTTGTAATAAAGATGGGTCTGTAGACAATACACTCCCGTATGTTTCCTACCAATTAATAATCATAATTTACAGTCGTTAGCGCCACCTGTCGCGGCCATTTGCAACTTTGCGTCTCCATACTTAATGGAGCAATCCTAACTATTATTATGACGGCCTCGATAGCGTAGTGGTTAGTGTAACCGACTGCCACGCCTGAGGTCGCGGGTTCGATTCCCGCACAAGTCAAACATATGAGTGCATGAACATGGATGTTTGTCTTGGTCTGGGTGTTTCTATGTATAATAATATGTATGTATTTATATAAAAAAGTATATAATATGTATGTTTATCCATTGTCTAGTACCCATAGTACAAGCTCTGCTTAGTTTGGGCTAGATGGTGCTGTGTGTATGTGGTAGAATCCTAATCCTAACTAATATTATAAAAGCGAAAATGAGTTTGTTTGTTTGTTACCTTTTCACGCCTAAACCACTGAACCGATCATCCTGAAATTTTGCATATACGTTGTCAGGTGTACAGAAACGGACATAGGCTACCTTTCATGCCAAAAAAATTACTCTTCCCGAGGAAAACAACAATAACGTTCTTATGATAATAGATGGCGCCACGTGTCTTTCGAATCATGATTGAATTATATTATTACAAGCAGAGTACAACCCGAATTGATTGTCAAATTCTAAATTAACGCGAGCGAAGTCGCGGGCAAAAGCTAGTGTTTAAATAAAGGTGTGCTTGTTTCGTTCACACTGCTATACCCCATTGACCATATACCACTTCTTTGGTTGGACGTTTGTTTGCCGCACTTATCTCCACAATTGAGTCATTGTGCGTAAGTGACCGACGCGAAAAGTTATTCGGCTACTACATATCTGTCTACTTCCTAGGCCTGGTGGATACCAAAGCAGAGAGCAGAGGAGATGAAAGGAGAAGACCCGCGAAGCTGGCAGGTTATTTCCACCAAAGCGGAGAGGAGATGTGTAGTGGAGAGGAGATGTGAGCTGTGTTTAGCAGAGATGTGAGCTGTGAGAGCTCGAAACCAGTCAATCGAATGACGCTTTCGGGTGTGCGAAGCGCGCCCGACCGGCTACACACATTTTGGGTCTGACGCGACGCTTGCTCGCTCACGGCACAAAATTCTATAGAAAAATGAGATATCTGCTCACGGCTTGATCCATTTCCACCGAAGCTAAGCGGAGAGATGTGGAAATAATGAAATCTGATCGGTTTATTCAAAACACATCTCCTCTCGTCTCCTCGCCTTACTGCTTTGGTGGATACCGGATCTTAGGGGCGACAGCTAATGTATGTATATAATCTCATCGGCATTATTAATTAGTGAATACACGTAATGAACTTCAGTATTAAGCAATTAAAGGGAATATAGCGCTATGATATAATCACCGGTCGGGCTTTAAAACACGCGAGCGTTCATAAGGTCTAAGGCGCCACCTCCACGGGCGAGTGTATCGCGTCGATTCCGCCCTTCTATCGTTAGGTAATCGCCACGGTAAGGCGATTATTCCGCTGGCGTATCGTCACGACTCGCAACGGACCGCCGCGCGCCGCCGCATGTCCGCGACTACTCATCGCACCTCGCAACAGAGCAACAAATCGCTCGTCAACAGCGACACGTTGCGGACACGCTGCGAGTTGTTGACATTTTGCTCGTCAATGTCACTCGTCGTATCGCCGCGATGAAATCGCTGTGTGGAGATTGATTCATAGAGTTACTATTGAATTTGATGGCACAGCGAGACTATCGTCGCGATACACTCGCCCGTGGAGGTGACGCCTAAGTCAAAAATATTTATATTCCTGACACGTCAATTTAAAATATCATTAATATAACTAGCTTTTTGCCCGCAGCTTTGCTCGCGTAAAAGTAGGTTAGATTAGATAATGTCAGTAACAGTACTTTTATTTATTAAATTATAGCCTGTTACTCGGTGATAATAAAACCTTTTAATGGTGAAAAATTTTTTTAAATCGGGTGATGAGTGGTTTTTGAGTTCAATCCTTACAAACAAACAAAAAATCTAATATTCCCTCTTTATAATTTTGGTATAGATAATAGTAATAAGTATAATACCTATCTGCTCCGTATTAAATAGCCCCACTGCTGGTCAAGGGCCTCTTCTCAGCGTTAGAAAAGTTAGGGCATAGTCAAAATAATATAATAATATTCTACCACATACACACAACACCATCTAGCCCAAACTAAGCAGAGCTTGTACTATGGGTACTAGAAAATGGATAAACATACATATATACCTTTATTTTCTTTCTAAATACATACATATTATACATAGAAACACCCAGACCAAGACAAACATCAATGTTCGTGCACACAAATGTTTGACTTGTGCGGGAATCGAACCCGCGACCTCAGGCGTGGCAGTCGGTTACACTAACCACTACGCCATCGAGGTCGCAAAATACGTATGATAGTGATGTAAATGAAAGATTACAACAGAAAAGAGTGACTATGAGTCAAACATTTGTGTGCATAGACATGGATGTTTGTCTTGGTCCGGGTGTTTCTATGTATAATATGTATGTATTTACAAAAGAAAGTATATATCTATGTTTATCCATTGTCTAGTACCTATAGCACAAGTTCTGCTTAGTTTGGGCTAGATGGTGTTGTGTGAGTATGTAATAGAATATTATTATTATCCTCTTTTCTCGTGGCCATTCCTACATTCTGAATGTCAAAGTTAGGTAAATTCATTTAGCAAGGAAATGCCGTGATTATTTAACGAGCTTATCTGTATTGTACTGCCTTAGTGGCGCAGAACCAGTGACGACTGCCAAAACTTCACGTTTTGGGTTCGATACATATGACAGGCATTTTTTTAAAGTGAAATCTTCTTTAAGGCCGACTAAGAAAGTTTATAAGGCTAGTGTGAATGGAACAGTCGCAAGAGGAAAACCTAGGCGAACGTTTCTCGATCAGATCGGAAGCGTTCTGGACAAAGGCCAGGTTAAGAGCTCCTTGAACCGACGGGCGTGTATGAGAAATGTGATGAAAGTGAATGAAGCCAGAGAAGTGTGTCAGGATCGTAGCAAATGAAAATCCGTAGTCTCTGCCTACCCCTCTGGGAAACAGGCGTGAATCTATGTATGTATGTATGTAAATCTTCTTTAGGCGTTTTGAGCACTTCTTGGGTGAACAAAAATCATGAAACTCGCGTCATCGTCACCTTTCCATTTCTGAATTATTTTTTGGTTTATAAAGAAGTGTTTATGATCAAGGATTAAAGTTTTCACTTCTATCGGCAGTGCCCAAAGACCGACCCAAATTTTTGTTATTGTTTATATGGCGAGAAATTCTTAGTGGCGGTGTCTGGGGATTTTATACTTAAGTTAACGAATCGCTCACTATTTCTAGTTGTTATAGTCGGCGAAAGTTGTATGTAATGGGGGGTTTACACGAGTGACTATAGCCGCACGATTTTTGCCGCGCGGCGAAAATCGACTGTGTAAATGGCAATTTGGCTAGGTCGCAGGTGACTGAAATCGCAAGCCCCAAAATAGGGTAGCATCCAACTTTGGCCGCGCGGCAACTGACTGGTGACTAAAATCAACCGTGTAAACCCCCTTTAATAGGTACATGTTTTTCTACCTGATTATTTTGGGATATACATATGCGTCAGTCTGTATGTAGTGCGTTTTTAAAAGATTAAGTTTTCGTGCCTAGTGGGACACTGTTGGACTGCCAGGCAGAGGTCTCGAGTTCGATTCCAAGGCGCGCATCTCTGAATTTTCGAAGTTACGTGCGTATTAAATAGTTAATTATCGCTTGCTTTAACGGTGAAGGAAAACATCGTGAGGAAACCTGCATGTCTGAGAGTTCTATACAATGTTCTCGAAGATATGTGAAGTCTGTCAACCCGCACTGTGCCAGCGTGGTGGACTATGGCTTAACCCTTCTCGTACTGAGAGGAGGCCCGTGCCCAGCAGTGGCACTGTTTAATACAGGGCTGATATAATGAAGCGTCAATGACTCATAAGGTACCTTTCATCCAGAAAAATACCTAACCCCTAACATTTAAATATATTTTTTTATAAATTACAATCAATTCGACCCCAAAAATAAAAGAAACTAGACACATAGATAATGATAAATGTTTACCACGCGTATGTCAAGTCCCCCTTCATAATGGGGTCTTTTATTATAATGGGGTGGTGTACCATAGGGTACAAATGTCCGTCTTGGGACCTTCAGGTTTTAATGAGTCCAGTGTACGCTTGCTTGGTTACGCAATCGCGCGTAATAGATTCTTTACGATGGGTGACGGAAATGATTGCACCGATGGCGTAGCGGTTTGAGTGGTAGCCCTTCGAGTGTTGTTGGTTCGAAAATTACGTGGAATTGAAATTTTTGTGATACTCATATTATTGTTTCGAATTTAACCACCAACATCTTAGTCTCTGACCAGGTGGGATGACGATCTGCGAAAGACTGCAGGCAGATGCTGGATGCGGCAAGCTGAAGACAGGGCGCTATGGCGCTCTTTGGGGGAGGGCTATGTCCAGCAGTGGACTATTATAGCCTGATGATGATGATCTTACTCTCTTAGTGAATATTACTGCTGAAAAGCTTCTTCTTCTCCCTAGCCTCTATTATTGCTTATTATTATTGCTTAACTTATTAATTTCAAATGGTGATAAATTTCATCACAGTTTGAAATTAATAAATTTATTGGTTTTGATGTTTTATTTATTTATTTTTATTTTATCTGATGTTATGACATGTCTTTTAACTTATCTTGATTTAATTTTTATGACTGTATTATTTTAACTAATGCCATAATTAATTTTAGCCTATTTATTTATTTTTAATTTAATTGAATGAAATAATATTTATTATATACTTATTGTGATTTTCAATTATTTTTTTATGTTATGATTTTTATATGTTGACTATGGAACCAGATTTCTGAAATAAATAAATAATAATTATTATTATTTATTATTCCCAAGTCACTTGGGATCGGCTTTCTAGTCTAACCGGATTTGACTGGATATCAGTTTTTACACGGAGCGATTGCCATCTGACCTCCGCCACCCGAAGGCTAACGATACCCTAAGACTAGACCAGTGTCAGGATATTAGAGGGCACTGAATTCCCAATAACGACTGCCATAGATGTTCATGGCAGCCGGGACCGACGGCTTAACGTGCTCTCCGAGGCACGGAGCAGGCGATAATTGTCAATCAATACGCAAATAATTTCGAAAAGTCATAACTTCCGAAAGTCAGAGGTGCGCGACGTGGGTTCGGACCCGAGACCCTCTGCATTGCAGTCTGTTGGTCTCCCCACTGAGCTATCGCTGCTCTTATGGCTGCTGAAAAGCAATCGCCGAAAAGAAAAGCGTCGGGAGAAGAGAAAATTTAAATAGCTTAATTAGCAGTAAAGTTTAATAATAATAATGTCCTCCAGACCGAATTTCGGTCACGGCGGCCAATCTTAACGTAGACTGGCCATCTGCGCAGGAGATATTATAGTGTACAAGCGTGTGCGCAAACACAAGTGCACTCTCTGTTCCTTAACTCTCATGATCCGATGGGACGATAATCCGACCGGAGAGAGATCAAGCGCAAGACCAACGGCTTTAAGTGCTTTCCGAGGCACGGGGATGTCTAACACCGCCAACGTCCTAACTCCGAGCTCGTATTGAGATTTCTTAACAAAAAATCCCAATATCTTTTTGTTGGCTCGACCCGGGATTCGAAACCGAGACCTCATGTACAGCAGTCGCATTCACTACCGCTGCGCCACGGAGGCTTACATACACACAAACTCACACACTTACAATCATACAGATGCACACACACACTCATATTCAGTAAACTATAGTGTACATCCTATCCTATTCCTAACTAATATTATAAAAGCGAAAATGAGTTTGTTTGTTTGTGACCTTTTCACGCCTAAACCACTGAACCGATCATTCTGAAATTTTGCATATAGGTTGTCAGGTGTACAGAAACGGACATAGGCTACCTTTCATTCGAAAAAAATTACTGTTCCCGAGGAAAACAACAATAACGTTCGTATGATAATAGATGGCGCCACGTGTCTTTCGAATCATTGAATTATATTATTACAAGCAGAGTACAACCCGAATTGATTGTCATATTCTAAATTAACGCGAGCGAAGCCGCGGGCAAACACTAGTATTTTTATATTTCATAATACTTAGTTAAGTCCTAGGTGTAAGTCATTCGTATTCTTTGATAGTCACGATACAGCCTGCGCCCAGTGTGGCTGTCAAAGAAAATGTTATGATTGACAGGACTTTGACTGTCAGGTCAGCTAGTATTTTGAAGTGAAAACTTCTTTAGGCGCGTTAAGCACTTCTTGGGTGAACAAAAATTATAAAACTCGCGTCATCGTCACGCTTCCACGCTTTCCATTTTTGAATTATTTTAGAATATTAACAATATCTCAGAAATGGTGCGTTCTAGGCAAAAAATAACGAAATTTTAATAACACGTATGAGAGTATCAGGAATCCGAACCGCCCCCCTTTTTTCGTTTTTTTTTTGTTTATAAAGAATTGTTTATGATCAAGGATTAAAGTTTTCACTTCTATCGGCAGTCCCCAAAGACGGCCACAAGTTTTTTTTTAATAAAGCGATGGTCTCAAGTAATTATGTATAATTAGGGTCGCTCTTAAAAGTTAACAAACGAAATCTACACAATCATATTTCTCTGTCCTCTGAATAATATATTTATTACTAAAATTAAACTACTTTTTACGGAAACATCGCGGTTTTTATTTGAAAAATACTAATCTATACTAATATTATAAAGCTGAAGAGTTTGTTTGTTTGAACGCGCTAATCTCAGGAACTACTGGTTCGATTTGAAAAATTCTTTTAGGGTTAGATAGCCTATTTATCGAGGAAGGCTATAGACTATATAACATTACGCTACGACCCACGGAGGCAGCGCAGTAACGATAAACGCGGGTGAAACCGCGGGAACATCAAGTATTACATAATATTTGAAACTATTACACTACTACTGTTAAACTTTGCTACTATTTAAGCTATTCAAATGCTATTTAGATTTAAGTTTATTTATTCCCGACATTTTGGATGCTATTATTTTTTTGTTGAACACGTGTATCATGGGACCTCAACCATTGGGCCATACCATCACAAGTAAATACACAAGTTAAACACAAACTATCAAAGCGTTATTCTTTGACCTCTGCATTCCTAACGAGACATATCGAAATAATACCGCACGCGGCTGTCACGGGGCCGGCACGTGGCCGACACGTGACCGGCACGGCGTGGGACCGGCGCGATAACGATACTGGTTAGTAATGCTCGATTGTCTGCGCTTTGTATCCGTTTTATTATTAACTGGTTGTCTCCCGCGGTTTTGCCCACGTCTATGATGACTGCTCCGCTCCTGTGGCTCGTAGCGTGATGTCATATAGCCTACTATATATTGCCCGCAGCTTCGCTCGCCTAGAAGTAGGTTAGGTTAGGCTATATTAGTTCTAATAAATAATAATGTCAGCCCTGTATTAAACTGTCCCACTGCTGGGCACGGGCCTCTGCTCACTGTGAGAAGGGTTAGGCCATAGTTCACCAAGCTGGCCTAGTGCAGGTTGGCAGACTTTATATATCTTCGAGAACTTTATGGAGTACTCTCAGACATGCAGGTTTCATCATGTCAGAAAAGCGCGCACTGGGGATCGAACTCGAGACCTATATGTGCCCGTCTAACGGTCTCGCACTAGGCTATTTCTGCTTTTTTTAAATCTAATACTTTTTAAAAATCCAATATGAGATATAGGTTACCCAGTGATAATATAGCTTTTTAATGACTAAAGAATTTTTAAAACCGATTGTTTCGTTTTTGAGTTAAATCTTTACAAAAAAACTAACAAAAAATCTTTCTTCTCTATAATATAAGTATAGACTATCTATCCCCTGCGATTTATAGCAAGCTGTTATCCGCGACTTCGTTCGCGTGGAAATTAACAAAAAGGAATTTTGTTTTAAATTAATTAATTTAAATAAAAGAAGCATAAGTTACTCCTTATAACATCAGCTATCTGACAGTGAAAGTCCCGTCAAAATCGGTTCAGCCGTTTCAGAGATTAGCCGGAACAAGCAGGCAGACAACAAATTTAAAAATTGCTTTTTGGTATAAATACCGTATATATCTCCATATGATTATACATTTAGTAAAAAGCAGTTATTTTGACATTACTAACAGACACTTCAATTTTATTTATTTGTATAGATATTAGCTGGGACATTCTATGGACTTCAGAATCAGAATCAGAAATGTATTTGCTAAGAATGCAGGTAACATATTGATGGTGAAATTGCTATTACATAAAAGCCAGTACTTTCTACCATTTGGCATGCAAATCTATACAATGTTATTCTATAATTAGTCATATGAGTTAATAATGTGATACATTTAAATAGGCATAATAATAATTCAAAACAAAAATCAATAAAAATCAAAATAAAAAAGATACAATAATAATAAAAAAATGTTAAAATGTTATGTGAATATTATACAAAAAAAAAAAAAAATATATAATTATGTCATAAGGAATTATCATTAAAAAAGTCATGGATGGAATAATGTGTTTCCTTCTTCCTTCAATCCTGGGTTCTTTAATTTAAGCGGGGCGTGAAAAAGCATCTTCTCAGGCCGTCAAAGTAGAGACCTCAACATCGCATCGCCTCGGCTACTGTGGGGGCGATGTGGAGGCCACTGCTCTTAGACCACACGACTGCTTACCATCAGGTGGAGTGTGGTCATTTTGACGAGCAAAAAAAAAAAAAACGTTTTGACCAGTAGTTGCGTTAATTTCTTTTTGGAAATGTATGTTGTGCTATCTTTTGTATAGTATGGTATCTTATTGTATATAACCGGTGCCATACGCATTATATACTTTCTCAACAATGCCGTATTATAACTGCCTGTGTATAATAGGTTTTTGTATTGATTGCTATAGTTTCAGCGCAGTAATGACCTCCATTGCACCGAGCACAACAGTTTTGACACAACAATATCCAATCAAAGTCTTTAACGAGCTAGCAAGCGAGCTAGGGCTGTCACCGCGCGGATATTTGAATAATATCCGCGTTGACAGCTCAGTGCGGATATTAAATATTAGCTGTCACACGCGGTTACGCGGATATGAAAAAAACTTGACAATAGCTGCCATTGTTTTTATTGTTATTCTAATTAATCTATACTAATATTATAAAGCTAAAGAGTTTGCTTTCTGACATGACATGACATGATGTGACATGCTGCGTGGACTTATGCAATAAGTTAACAACCAACAACAGATTGTAGGATTCGCTCACGGTAGTTACTTTTAGAAAGGTAAAATAGGTCATTAGTGGAGAAACAGGAGAAACCAGTGTTGTAAGGTCGTGGCAACCTCGTCACACCAGTGCCGGATTAACCACGTAGCAAGAGTAGCCATTGCTACGGGCCCCACATATTTAAACCCACTGATCTCTGCCTGAGCGTAATATTTTGAGTGAAACTTATTACTTAAGATGTGGTATATTGAATTTACTTAATGTCACAAAAACGTGAAATGTTACAACTTTTCCTACTAAGACAATCCACGTCAGACAATCGGTAACCGACTATTTCCTTGGCGTAAATAAAACACTGAATTTCATACGGTTAACGCACAAGTTCTACAAAAAGTCGCTCGTATAAATGTGTAGAATTTCAGCTGACGTATGCAAGTACTCTTACCCGAAAGAATTTGCTACAGGCCCCGCGCTTGCTTAATCCGGCACTGCGTCAGACATCTACACCTCGGAGACCAACAACACCTCTGATCACACCGCTCCGCAGAACAAAATTTGGCACAAATTCACCGGTTCCCCGTTTAACTAAGCTACTGAATGAATATAGTGATATCATAGATATCCATTCTGACTCCCTAAATAAATTCATTAGAATCATAACAAAGGGCACCTAAACCAAATGTAAAAAAAAATTGTAGGTAGTTAGTTCATAGTTTTAAGTCTTATATGTTTCTTTTTAACCGACTTCAAAAAAGGAGAAGGTTTCTCAATTCGACCGTACCTATATATATTTTTTATTTATGTGTGTTCGCGGATAACTTCGTCATTTATGAACCGATATCAATGATTTTTTTTTGTTGGATAGGATATATCTCAATGGTGGTCCCATTGGCACCAAGTCAGGATGATGGAATCCCAGGGAAATCGAAGGCAACCCTCAAATGTTATAGGTATTAACAATGTTTTTCATATATTTTCTATATTTTGTTGTATGATATGTAATAGTTCTAACCGTTTCTTTTTCTAACTCTAAGTATACACTTTAATACTTTTTACCGTAAGAATTGTATAAATGTAGCAAATTCTTTGTTGTATGTGGTGTTTACTTGTAAAGATTGTACAGTTAGCATTTAAGCAGTAATATGTATGTAAACAGTTTTTTTGTATCACTGTAACAATAGCTGGTAAACCTGAATAAATAAATAAATACATGTTTACGTGTCTTTTATTTTATTGGGAAAAACAAACAATTGTACGTTGTCTTACTGGCTAGGTACATTTTATTTGAAGTGAAAACTTAAGCGGCGTTGTGCACTTTTTGTGATGGGTAAAAAATGTTAAACTCGCGTCAGGACACGTGACCTGATCGAAAATTCGTAAGACGGAGGGAGAATTGTCATGTTTGTGTACGATAGCGCAATAAATGAATATTGTATTTTACCACATAAATGATAGTACTTTTATACTGATAATTAAAGCAATTCGTGCAAAATTATTCCCTAACCATTCCAAAATATCAAAAATGTACAACGTTAATATTCAAGTTTTCACTTCTGCCGGCGCTCCCGGAGTGCAACCCGTTGTTTTTTTATTTCCTCCTTTATTGAGGGAATTCCTAAATCATGGTGTAACCTTTCATTGGTTATGTACCAGGTAGGCTAGGTATATAACAAAATAAATGAATGTACAATTCAGGGCGTTTCCACATATTACCTTGAGAAGTACAGTTAAATCTAGTGTCAGCCCTAGGGCCAAGCGAGAGCAACTCAAATTGAAAATGTCCTATCGTCCATGATTCAATATTATAACATGAACATATTAACTTGACTGCGTAGTTAGTTACGTAGCGTAAGTTTGCGCTTCTCCGTGTAGTGCCGGTTCGATTTTAAAGTCATGCAAAATTATTGCACGTACGGCATTGGTTTAGTTGTCGCTTCGTCACTGCCCGTTTGATGCCCACGCAGGACTAAAATTTATGTAATCTACAAATGGTTGCCGGCCTCGGTGGCGTAGTGGTTAGTGTAACCGACTGCCACGGCTGAGGTCGCAGGTTCCATTCCCGCACAAGTCAAACGTTTGTGTGCGTGAACATCATGTTTCTCTTGGTCTGGGTGTTTCTATGTATAATATGTATGTATCTACAAAAACAAAAGTATATATGTATGTTTATCCATTGTCTAGTACCCATAGTACAAGCTCTGCTTAGTTTGGGCTAGATGGTGTTGTGTGTATGTGGTAGAATATAATGGTTGTTTCATGTCTGGATGTTTTTTTGTGTCCGTTGTTTGAATGTTTGTAAAGTCCGGTCCCTCGCGTTACAGGAATTAATACTAGAGCGGTAGTTATTCAGTAGTTCAGTAGTAGTCTGTTTAATGCAGTGGTCCGACCGCCGGCGAGAAAACGACTAACTATCTCGGCGATTTTCTCTCTCAAGAAACGCACAAATAATATACGTTCCGTGTAAACGAAAGAGATGCATATATTAAAAGTTGCTCTCTGACTGTTCACACTGCCGGCGACGACTCGCTTTACTAGTTTTGTCGCTGAGCGACAAGAGCTTTCAAAAATAAAGTCGCTCAGCGATACTCGTTCAGCGATGCTCGCTCGTCGCGCGCGCAGGTTTGCACAGGACTGAGCGACCGCGGGCGAGTGGCGCGAGTAATCGCTCGTCGCACTTGCACACTCGCTTATAGCCCGGCGACAAAACTATCGAAACTACACACTCGCTTAACGCTGATCGTCAACTCGTTTATAGTTTCTAGTTCTACTCGTTTCTCGTTCATCGTTGGCGGTCGGACCACTGCCTTAAGCAAAGGCAAAAGTCATACATACATATATTCTACCACATTCTATCACATACACACAACACCATCTAACCCAAACTAAGCAGAGCTTGTACTATGGGTACTAGAAAAATGGATAAACATATTACATATATACTATATTTTTTTTGTAAATACATACATATTATACATAGAAACACCCAGACCAAGATAAACATCCATGTTCATGCACACAAGTGTTTGACTTGAACGGGAATCGAACCCGCGACCTCAGGCGTGGCAGTCGGTTACACTAACCACAACGCCAGTATAGTAGCTGTAACGTATATTACGTAATTTCATGATGATCGGTCGAGTAGTTAAGGCGTGAAAGCTTAACAAACAAACTAACATTCGCATTTACAATGTTAGTTAGGATTACACCGCTTAACTACCGTTGTTCTGCCGAAGCTGTTTTCCAACCCCTTCGGGGACAGGCATGGCTATATAAGGCACTAAATGTTCCCGCGGTTTCACCTGCATTTATCGTTACTGCGCCGCCCCCTTGACTCGTAGCGTGATGTTATATAGCCTATAACCTTCCTCGATAAATAGGCTATCCAACACTAAACTTTTCAAATCGAACCAGTAGTTCCTGAGATTAGCGCGTTCAAACAAACAAACGAACTCTTCAGCTTTATAATATCAGTATAGACTAGATGTGACCGCGGTTTCACTCGCGTTTATGGTTACTGCGCCGCCCCCGTGGGTTGTAGCGTGATGTTAGTCAAGTCAAAGTCAAGTCAAAAATCATTTATTCATTTAGGTCACAAAGTAACACTTATGAACGTCAAAGTATATAGGTTAGTGAGTTTACTAAGTTACTGAAGCTACATTTAGGTTAGTTGCTAGGTTCAGGCAAAGGGTAGAGCCTATGAGAAGAAACCTGCAAGAAACTCAGGGCCACTCTTTTAAATCGTCAGTTAAATATAATTTCAGTATTTTACAACTCAGATTAACAAGGTGTTACAGCCATATACTATAGACTATAAAAACTAAAGATAATAACAATAATAACTTAATAATATTATGGAGAGGAAATAATTTGAGCTAAGATATATTATTAAATATAAATCTAAAATAGACAGTAGGATGGCATGATGTAGGATCGCATACACTTACACTTTGTGACGTATAGCCTATAACGTTCCTCGATAAATAGGCTATCCAACACTAAACTTTTCAAATCGAACCAGTAGTTCCTGATATTAGCGCGTTCAAACAAACTCTTCAGCTTTATAATATTAGTATAGATTACTTCCCGATTCTTTGGACGATGGCATCAATTATCTGTGCCTCCAATATCGGCATACCAAGCTGTCGTAAATTTGAACTCGAGAATGTTCGAAGTTCAAAATTATGGCGGGCTATTGAAACAAGATGGCCGATTTAATGTAAAATGTTTTTGTCAAGAAAGGGTAGATTGCCAAACGTTTTCTGACCAGAAGTCTGCACGGATGGCGTAGTGGATTAAGTGGTCACCTTATCATTGCCACTTCTTCTTCTTCTTCTTTTCGTGTGGTTAGAGGCGTGTAGAGATCTACTTGGCGGTATCAACATACCACCAAGTAGGTCTCTACACGTTGGCCCAACACGCTGGCCCACTACCTTGGCCCAATGTGTACAGCCGCCTTTAAATGTAGGTAAATTAATAACAGTACTTATTTGGATGAAAGGCACGCTACGTCCTTTTCTGTACCCCTGACAACCTATATGAGAAATTTAATGGTGATCGGTCGAGTAGTTAAGGCGTGAAAGCGAAACAAACAAACAAACATACATTCGCATCTATAATATTAGTTAGCTACAGCTTTTTCTGAGTAAAAGGAGTTAAAAACAACTCAAACAAAATCGCGTATAAAAAGAAAATTGGTTGTCTGTAAAGTCGGTTTACGGACGATAGTTTAACGTGACAACGTCATAACAAAATTTATTACCCGTAACGTTACAATGAGCATAACGGGACAATGAGCGTAATGGGAGAATGAGCGTAACGGGACAATGAGTCATCTTTTTTCGTGCGTGCAGCCGGCGTTCATCGATTTATTAGACGTTGTCACGTCAAAACATATCGTAATCCTAACTTTAAATATATATATATATAAATCTTCTGTGCGTGTGTTTGTAATTAAACTCCTCCTAAACGGCTGGACCGATTTTGATAAAATATTTTGTGTGTGTTCAAGTGGATTCGAGAATGGTTTAGAGTATATAATATTGTCTTCTGTTTACGCGAATGTTATTCATTGAAATAAAACTACTATATACGGATTTTATCGCGTTGTTTATTTGACACTTTATTTTGAAAATTGGGAAAGTGTAAATATAAATATAAATAGTATCTTATCTTATCTTATGTGGGGGCCAGTCAGTGCAGACCGGCGACACTTCGACCCAGTGGGATCTTTTGTGTCGACACTCTCCCATTAACGACTGCCATAGATGTTCATGGCAGCCGGGACCGACGGCTTAACGTGCTCTCCGAGGCACGGAGCAGTCGATAATTGTCAATCAATACGCACATAATTTCGAAAAGTCATATAACTTCCGAAAGTCAGAGGTGCGCGACGTGGGTTCGAACCCGAGACCCTCTGCATTGCAGTCTGTTGGTCTCCCCACTGGGCTATCGCTGCTCTATAAATAGTATAATAGTATAGTAATGGTATAAATAGTTTAAATAATTTAATTAGATTAAAATTAGTAAAGTTTTATAGTAATAGTAGTGTAACAGTTTTCAAAAAAATTTGTAATAAAGTGTCAAACGCGATAAAATTCGTATATAGTGGTTTAGATATAGTTTTTTTTTCGTGTGTATAGGACAATGTCTGTCGGGACAGCTAGTAATATTATAGATACAAATGTGAGTTTGTTTGTTACGCTTTCACGCCTTAACTACTTGACTGATTATCATGAAATTTCGCATACACGTTGACAAGGATATAGAAAAGGACATAAAAAAGTTATCTTTCATCCAGAAAAAGTAATGATCCCGAGTGATATAAAATCGACATAACTCACATTTATGCGAACGAAGCCGCATGCAAATCTAGTATTAGTAATAAAAACAAACTAGCAAATAATAATATACATACATACTCATTCTAGAAAGTTTGCAAACATGATCACTGTTTTGTCAAAATCCATATTTTCACCAAAACTTTTGTAAATGAAAAATTCGATTTATATCTCTCAAAGTATTTGTTTAGATTCCAGACACAACACTATTATTTATTCAAACTAAAATGCTATATCTTAAGAATTTCTTTAAATGTAAATGACTTGAATATTTAATCAAAAAAATTGTTTAAATATTAAACACTACAATATTTTTTATCTAACACAACATTTCTTTTTATCTGTCGCTATGTCTTTCCCGCGCAAATTTATTTTATTTTATCAAACAAAACTTTATATTTCGTTTACTTTAATTATAAATAATAAAGAAATCACTATTTACCATAAACAATGTTAGTATTAAGTTTCTAGACGAAAAATTGTCTTCCTGTTTTAAAATAAGGCTGAATACCGGTACCCGTCTACCGTCACTGATTTATTAAAAAAGTTTTCTGACAGTTATTTTTCGTATTCGTTTTTCGAATGGCAGAATAAGGGACGACTTCACCCTTCGACTAACCGCGGCAGACTGACTTACCCCGCCTTACTTTGTAATAGGGGGATGAAATAATCGTATTAAAATAGGGGATTATACATTCCATAATAAATTTAACCATAGAGAATTTTGTTTAGCTTCATTTTTCGTTGTTAACATATTTCAAGGGGTATTAAAAATAAATTAATTGACTTATTGTGGTTGAGTAGGCGGGCAGGATATTGCGTGTTCGATTCTCATTAGGGGTTATTTATAATTGTTCTAATTTAAATGACATCCTTAGTATTATTATAAACGCGAATGTTAGTTTGTTTATTTGTTTGTTTGGTACGCTTTCACGCCTCAACTACTAGACCGATCATCGTGAAATTTCACATAGGTACACGTTGTAAGGCTGACGGAATAGGATATGTACAAGGTTATTCTTAGTAAAGTGAAAACCTTTCAGGGGGTAATTGTACTTGTTATTATAAACTACTTTTGTCCTGGGACATTGCGGCAATCGCGAAAAACAATCAGTTGTTTCATAGAAAATTGGACTTTGACTTCTGCAAAATGTATGGAACAGCTGATTTTTTAAATTATATATCCGTGTGTATTAAACACACGGTTCTTAAAGAAAATCTTTGGAACTAAGGGAACGAAGCTTAGATATAAAAAAGCTAAATAATAAAAGCTAGATTTATATACTGACCTCTTGTTTTAATCCACTGTGTTTACTACGAAGTTTGTGATATAATCTGTAACAAAGATAATTAATAATTAATAGAAATACGAAGTATTTGATGAATATATTTAAATTATTACTTTATTGGCTTACAGCAATTGGTAATATCTCTTCTCTCTCTCCTCTCCCTAGCCTTTATTTATTCCCAAGTCACTTGGGGTCGGTTTTCTAGTCTAACCGGATTTGACTGGATATAAGTTTTTACACGGAGCGACTGCCATCTGACCTCCGCAACCCGAAGGCTAACGATACCCTAAGGCTAGACCAGTGTCAGGATATTAGAAGGCACTGACTTCCCAATAACGACCGTTCATGACAGCCGCAGCCGGGACCGACGCCTTAACGTGCTCTCCAGGCACGGAGCAGGCGATAATTGTCAATCAATACGCACATAATTTCGAAAAGTCATATAACTTCCGAAAGTCAGAGGTGCGCGACGTGGCCCGAGACCCTATGCGTTGCAGTCTGTTGGTCTCCCCACTGAGCTAGCGCAATTGGTAATATATATAACAGCCGTCTATAAAAACTCCCACTGCTGGGTATGGACCTCTCCTGATTGTGAGAAGGCCATAGTCCAGAACTCTGGCCCAATGTGAGTTACCAGACTTCACATACCATCGAAAACATTATGAAGAACTCCTAAATCTCATGTCCAATCAGTGAAGATAAATATCTTACGATGTTTATCTTCACTGTTAAAGCGAGAGATAATAATCGAATTCAAGACCTCTGCGTAGCAGTCCATCTGTCTCACAGTAGATTGTCAATGCTTTTTACTGAATCACTGAGATGTATGAACATGAATGAATGATGAATGAACACCGATTCCTACCAAGGATGCTTTGCGAGACTATTAAAATCAAGAAACATGGTAATTTCAATAGAGAAGATGGTTGGAATGTACCACCAGCTTGGGATCCAGTAATTGAAATAGTCAAACCCAAGAAGAAGCAAACCACAGCTAGACTTCATGATAGTTTGAGCTCATTCTGCGTAAATAGAAACACCCATGATTAAATTATGTTCGGGTATTTTGAAATAACTACACTGGAACATTGAGACAACTACCATCTTAGTCTCCCCGTGACCATGGCTGCTGAAAAGCAACCGAAACGTTGGAGAAAGTGTAAACACAAATATAAGTAGTATAATAGTATAGTAATAGTATAAATAGTTTTAATAGTTTCAATAATTTAATTAGCTTAAAAATTAGTATAATAGTAACAGTAGTGTAACAATTTTCAAAATTTTGTAATAAAGTGTCAAATAAACAACGCGATAAAATCCGTATATAGTAGTTTAATTTCAATATATAATATTCGCGTAAACAGAAGACAATATTATGTGAATCACTGAGATTATAAAAACGAACTTACAATAACAACAATGTATGTAAACAAATTAATAACTAATAAATATACTGTGGGATGAAATAAAATGGTGTTTGCACAATATACATAATTAAATAGTGGAATCTTGATACCCAAACTAGTACGCCTAGTATATCACGTAACGATTCAAAATGATGCATTAACTATTGATTGATTATTTAAAAAACGAATGAGCAAGATGCATTAGAAGCGGCGGTAGCCCAATAGATAAGGCATAGGACTTGTAATCGAGAGATCGCGGGATCGAATCTAACCCATTAAATTATTTTTTTTTTTTTTTAATATTTAAATTTATTTATTGACACCAAAGAAAGTACAGGGTTCTATTATGAATACACTTTATTTAGATTAATGTCCCACGCGCTAGGAAAATCCTGTGTTGCGGGGGACATCCATCCGTCTTTCATAGTGATTATTATCATTTTGCGTACTGTATTTTAATATTATACAATAGTAATAATAGTATGCGTGTGTGTGTGTGTGTGTGTGTGTGTGTGTGTGTGTGTGAGTGTGTGTGTGTGTGTATGTTCAGTCTATTTAAACGGTGGTTTTATCAAATCCTCTGTTTCCTCATAATTTAATGTAGCTAAGTATTTTTTTAATATTGTTTTGCATTCGTATGTTAGTATTGCACTACTGACCTGAACCTACTCCTAATACAAGCATTCTAGCTTCGCTGAAGGGGTTAACGAGAATACTAGTAATATCAAACCCAAACAGCTTAAGGAGTACTTAACTCCTTAAAAAATTTGGTTGTCTGTAAAGTCGGTTTACGGACGATAGTTAAACGTGACATCGTCATAACGTGCCTTTCGCTCGCTCGTGTAGCGCTCTCGCTCCGATCGTAACGTCATAATGAGCGTAACGGGACAATGAGCGTAACGGGACAATGACCGTAACGGGACAATGAGTCATCCTTTTTCGTGCGTGCAGCCGGCGTTCATCGATTTATTAGACGTTGTCACGTCAAAAATGAATTGGGGCAGTCTTTGGGGACTGTCGATAGAAGTGAAAACTTTAATCCTTGATCATAAACACTTCTTTATCAACAAAAAAAAAAGGGGCGGGTCGGATTCCTGATACTCTTTTATTAAGGGGGTCAAAATTTCGTTATTTTTTGCGTAGGACGCACCATTTCTGAGATATTGTTAATATTCTAAAATAATTCAAAAATGGAAAGCATGGAAGCGTGACGATGACTCGAGTTTTATGATTTCTGGTCACCCAAGAAGTGCTCAACGCGCCTAAAGAAGTTTTCACTTCAAAAAGAATTAGAATTTATGAATAAAAAAAGATGACCGCTATTATCGTCCAGGCATTAAACAGTCGTCACCACGATTAATCTAATCAATCAATCAAATCGACCAAACACCGTCAATTACAATTCGAATAACCAATGATTACACGTCACTAAATGTAAAAATAGGTAGTCTATTATATTAAAAGACACAGATATAACTTCGTCAGCCACTAATTATATAAAAAAAAGAAAAGAGAAAATACACGTAACTATAAAAATAGTCCCTTTCAAATTGGAGCGAACTAAATTAAAAAAAAAGGAAAATTCACCATTTTTAGCACTGGCCGAATGAATGTAGTCTTCGTTTTAATTAAAAAGTTTTTCTGTCAATTAACAAAAATAAAGGAAAGTCGCCAGGGGCTCTCAAAGTGGGGTTGAGCCTATTTTATTTTTTAGAAGCGTTTTAGTCGTGGCTCGGGAAGTTTTTAGATAAGTAACTATTTAATAAAATTCTTAAATTTTCTGGGATATAACGTGATGCAACAGCGGTAGTGTAACTATGGTCTGCTCACCGAGCGTGTTCCCACGCGCGCCTCTCAGTCGTTTTGTTTGTGATATACATATGCAGATTGTGTTTTTGGGCCTGTCGTTTCATATGGCGGGCCGATAGGTTTAGTCGGTAGTACCGGGACGTCGTCATCTTTCCCCGGGTGAGGCCGAAATAACCTTTCCGCCACCACGCGAAGAAGAATGCGTCAATGTCTTCCATGATTCTGATTATGTATGTATGGCGAAACAAGAAAAAGGTTTTATTGAAGTGAAAACTTCTTTAGCGGCGTTGTGCACTTTTTTGTGATGGGTAAAAAATGTTAAATTCGCGTCAGGACACGTGACCTGATCGAAAATTCGTACGACGGAGGGAGAATTGTCAAACTCGCGCCAGGAGACGTAGACGTGACCTGATCGAAAATTCGTAAGACAGAGGGAGAATTGTCATGCTTGTGTACGATAGCGCAATAAATGAACATTGTATTTTACCACATGAATGATAGTATTTTTATACTGATAATTAAAGCATTTCGTGCAAAATTATTCCCTAACCATTTCAAAATATCAAAAATGCACAACGTTAATATTCAAGTTTTCACTTCTGCCGGCACTACCGGAGTGCAACCTGTTGTTTTTATTTTTCTTTCTTTCTGTATGTGACTGTAGAGTGTGACTTCTAGAGACCTGACTATCCACTAGCACTTCTAGCGGTGAATTCAAGCAAGAGCTCTCATTGTGTACCTACTAGTAAATCTCTCAACTGTCAAGCAAATTTTCGCTTCACGATAAGGATGCTTGCACGAAGTTTGGAAACTATTTAAAGTGCAGTGCCGTGACATGCAACGTTATTGTCTAACATACCGCTATCGCTCATAGACTTAAAGAAAATTGATTTGCCAACTATGTCGAAAGAATGTTTTCAGCCTTTTTTAGGCATGAGAAAGATGCGGCATGAAAGTGGATATAGTGACAAGAATAGAAAAGGGTATGTTAAGCTGGTTTGTGCATGTAGAAAGCAATAATATTTAATTATGAAATACTAAATTTTTTATATATTATGTGGTTATGCAAAACGCTTTTCAGTTAGAATGTACAATTTTGAAAATATTTGACTCCCACCTGTTCAGCTCTAAAAAGGCATAAAGCGATTTATAGTACTTTAATTTCAAATGTCAAAGGTATCTATAAACAAAGCAAACCCTTACCACAAATAAACACCACACCATCATTTCGTCTACTACTTTACGTGACCCCAAGTAAAACTTTGAGAACCGAAGCCCAACTCACAGAATTAAATGAAACGCAATGAAAAAAGCAATGTCTGAGTGTAAGCGTAACTTTCTGAAATACTTTTCACAATAAATAAAGTTCAATTCACTGAGTTATCTTCAGTCTTCACGGGTGAAATGAGTTATGGGATAAGCAGAAGTGTTGCTTAAAGAGTTTGCTTATAACTTTGGACTAAAATCCGACTCTATTTCGTAAAGGGAGTTTAAGAAGGTTTAGTATTTTTAAACATATTAGCAGAACCGATTTCTGAAGCTGCAAAATTTATTATAGAAAATATTATTTTTAACTGATGAATTATTTAACCTTTGTAACTTAATAAAATTTGTATATTTTTGTAGTATGTAGTATCTGTACTGTTTAGGAAACGCTGGGGCTCACTTATCCTTGATGGACATAAATAAATACAGAGAAAAAAAATTGGGGCAGTCTTTGGGGACTGGCAATAGAAGTGAAAACTTTAATCATTGATTATAAATACTTCTTTATAAACAAAAAAAGGGGCAGGTCAGATTCCTGATACTCTCTTAGTGGTTATTAATGGAGTCAAAATTCCGTTATTTTTTGCGTAGGACGCACCATTTCTGAGATATTGTTAATATTCTAAAATAATTCAAAAATGAAAAGCGTGGAAGCGTGAAGATGACGAAGCGTGACGATGACGTGAGTTCTATGATTTTTGTTCACCCAAGAAGTGCTCAACGCGCCTAAAGAAGTTTTCACTTCAAAAATAAGTTTTAGTGTAGTATCTTTGTATACTAAAGTATATCCAACTGTACATTTATTGTGTCTGTACATCATAACTAATATTACAAACGAGAACGAGAGTTTCTCTGTTTGTAACGTTTTCAAGTCCTTTCTTGTCAACCGCTTACCTCCAATACCCTCGACGAAACGCAAAGCAAGCGCTATTTCATGCCGGTTTTCTGAGAGGCCATGATATGACTCCAGTCGAGCCGGCCCATTCGTGAATATAATGAATATATAAGTATAAAGTACGATTTCCACCAAGTGGACGGTGCCGGAGCGAAGCGCATTTCACATTGTGCTAAAGGAAATTGAGGCTTCTATACAATAGTTAAGTTTCATATTTGCAAGGAATTTACACTGTTTGGGGCTCGGTTAGAACCGCGCGTATGCTTCGGTAGCCGGTCAGATGTGCGCGTATACCGCGGCAGCCGGTCGGCTGCGCTCCGACGCCGCGGCAGCGAGTCGGCTGTCGTCACGTCCGCTCGGCAGCTCCTTCTTCTCGTCTCATCATCACTAGTCGCTGAGAGCATGCTAGCGGATACGCGAGCACGCGCGTGTTTGCGCCCAGGTTCCAGCAGATTGTAGCCGTTGGGCGGACGCGGTCGGCTACTGGCGTATGTGGAAATCGTACATAAGGCGATTATCACAGGGTACCGCGCACCGCCGCGGGGGGCGGTGGCGGTAAAGCGAAAGAGCACCGCTCGACCGCGCGGTCGGGCGGTGTACCTGTGTTAGGCACCAACGGATTTAGTAGAGGCCAATGCGACATGAGATCCGCTTCACCGCCTACCGCGGCCGTGCGCGGTGCCGTGTGTTAATCGCTTAAAGATTATCAAACTATACAGTTAAAACGTTTAAGTAAAAACAAAACCGAGGTATATTTAGAGGACTGTATTTAAAAAGCATAATTATCTAAACAGAAGTTGTCGAACAACTCATCAAAAAGTGTTTAAGTATGCTAATGTCGGGAGTTTTGGCGCCGAAACTTAAATAAACGCCGGATGTAACTTTGGCACGTAATCTCGGGAAGAATGGGAACGAATACTAATTTTGGTATAAGGACCCGTTTGGGAATTGAAGTTATGTGTGTGGGACAAACATACATACATATATAGCTTAAGTATAATTATACCAGTTGAAAGTCGCTCAGCGAGCTATGGAGAGAGCGATGCTCGGAGTTTCTCTGAAGGATAGAATTCGTAACAAATAAATCCGACTGAGAACCAAAGTTATCGACATAGCTCAGAGAATTAGCAAGCTGAAGTGGCAGTGGGCTGGCCATATCGCGCGAAGAACCGACAACCGCTGGGGTAAGCGTGTTCTTGAGTGGAGAGCGCGACTCGGCAAACGTAGTGTAGGACGCCCTCCGACCAGGTGGGATGACGATCTGCGAAAGACTGCAGGCAGATGCTGGATGCGGCAAGCTGAAGACAGGGCGCTATGGCGCTCTTTGGGGGAGGGCTATGTCCAGCAGTGGACTATTATAGCCTGATGATGATGATGATAATCTTACGGTAATATAGCAGCGATAGCCTAGTGGAAAACCGTTAGACTGCCACGCAGATGTATCGAGTTCGATCCCACAGCACGCATCTCTGACTTTTCGAAGTTATGTGCGTATTAAATAGTTAATTATCGCTTGCTTTAACGGTGAAGGAAAACATCGTGAGGAAACCTGCATGTCTGAGAGTTCTCAACAATGATCTCGAAGATATGTGAAGTCTGCCAACCTGCACTGGACCAGCGTGGTGTACTATGGCCTAATCCTTCTCACAGTGGGAAGAGGTCCCGCGCCCAACAATGGGACAGTTTAATACAATATCCTAGGTCTCACGTAATAGGGGTCAATTTCGGATACAGTCCCAGACTCCGAGAAGCTACTGAGAATTTCTTCACAGAAAAGCTTACTACCACTTTGCCGACTCAGGAACTGACCGGATAATTTATCCTGAGACCTGATGCACAACAGTTGCATTCACTGTGCATCGCAACAAGTATCAATTAGAGCGCGCACCAACAAGTTTGAGTCCTCATACCTCTGCCGAACGATCAATGCATGTAATTCTCTGCCAAGGCACGTGTTACCTTCTTCCTTCAATCCTGGGTCCTTTAAGCGGAGCGTGAAAAAGCACCTTCTTACGCCGTCAAAGTAGAGACCTCAACATCGCCTCGGCTGCTATGAGGACGATGTGGAGGCCACTGCTCTTAGACCACATGATCGCTTACCATTAGGCGAAGTGTAAAGTAAAGCTTTTTAATGTAATTAATTAATTTGGGCCTAATATTCAAATAGTTTTTACTCGCTATAGATATGTATGAAGAATGTGATGAAAGTGAATGAAGCCAGAGAAGTTTGTCAGTATCGTAGCAAATGGCAATCCGTAGTCTCTGCTTAACCCTCTGGGAAACAGACGTGAATCTATGTATGTATGTAGTTAATAGACTAAGGTAAAAGTGTATTATAGATGGAATTTAATTAAGTAGCGGTCGCCTAGTGGTCAAAATTCGACCAAAATTCCTAAGCTTGCTACTTTGTTTTCTGGTTTTCTTTATTACATACTAGCTTTTGCGCGCGGCTCCGCCCGCTTGGTAGCTACATCAATAAATAGTAGCCTATGTCCTTCCCCAGGTTTTAAACTATATCTGTATCAAAGTTCATCTAAATCAGTTGAGTGGTTTAGCCGTGAAAAGGTAACAGACAGACAGACAGAGATACTTTCGAATTTACGTCGTCAGACGAACAATGTCGAAATACTACGAACGCGATTCGACTGCGTGTGTCAAATCATCAAATGCATGATTGTGTGCGTGTCATGTTTTTTCATTAGTTTAATGTATTTCTAATGTATAGTTTATAAAAATATTAGGATTCGCCACTCCTTCTCCATATAAACTTTAACTGTGCCAAATATCATACTCCTCCGTCCGCGCAATTTTCGTAAAAAGGGGTAAAAAGTGTTTGCTTCACGTATTAATATATAGATTTTATTTTAAAGTTTAAAAACATAAATTGACTTTTAAAAGCGATTTCAATTTTTGAACTAAGACTAATGGCAGGAAAACTCGATAGACACTTTTAGGAAATTGTTGATAAGATGGCGACTCCATTCTTTAGAGAAGAAAGAAAGCATTTATCGATGCTACACTATTATTCTTGACTGCCATATGCAGTGGTCTGACCGCCGGCGAGAAAACGACTAACTATCGGCGATTTTCTCTCTCAAGAAACGCACAATGAATATACATTCCGTGTAAACGAAAGAAATGCATATATTAAAAGTTGCTCTCTGACTGTTCACACTGCCGGCGACGACTCGCTTTACTAGTTTTGTCGCTGAGCGACAAGAGCTTTCAAAAATAAACTCGCTCAGCGATACTCGTTCAGCGATGCTCGCTCGTCGCGCGCGCAGGTTTGCACAGGACTGAGCGACCGCGGGCGAGTGGCGCGAGTAATCGCTCGTCGCACTTGCACACTCGCTTATAGCCCAGCGACAAATATAACAGAAATATAAAAATAAAGTTAAGTCAAAAAATAAGTGGTGTCCCCATACAAAAATTTTTTTCATTACATCAGTCATTTTATAAAGTTATTCAACATATATATATATATTTTTTTTAATTCTGATAAAAACTGGCCAAGTCAAATCTAACCTACTTTAAGATCTCACATTTTTAAATAACAGCAATTGTTATAGGTATCCAATAAAGCAAAGAAATAGAGTTTAATACACTTGTTCATAATGTTATTTTGTTCCTATAAATACATATTTGGATTTTGCATAGAACAACACTCATTTAGATCTCCATTCTTTTTGCGGCGAAGCCCACAGCCAAGCATAATTTTTGTATTGAACTTGGCTCGCTTTTTTTACATGTATGTTTTTGGTGGGATATTATATATAGAAACACCCAGACCAAAACAAACATCCATGTTCATGCACACAAATGTTTGACTTGTGCGGGAATCGAACCCGCGACCTCAGGCGTGACAGTCAGTTACACTAACCACTACGCCATCGAGGCCGACAGTTGGCGGTGTTAGACACCCCCGTGCTTCGGAAAGCACGTAAAGCCGTTGGTCCTGCGCCTGATCTCTCTCCGGTCTTGTCGGATTACCGTCCCATCGGACTAAGAGAGTGACGATGAAGAACATTTCAATCTTCTGCGCAGTCTTCGTTAAGATTGACTACCGTGATTAAATTGCGGCCTGAAGGTTATCATTATTATTCTTGAAATATGAATAATCTTGGTGCTCCGCTTCTATTGGTCGTTGCGTAATGTTATATAGCCTTCCTCAATAAATGGGCTATCCAACATTAAAATAATTTTCCAATTCGAACCAGTAGTTCCTGAGATTGGCGCGTTCAACCAAAGAAACAAACACTTCAGCTCTATAATATTAGTATAGATTTTGCCCGCGGCTTCACTCGCGTAAATGTTGGTTAGGTTAGGTTAGTTTAGCAACAGTACTTTTTCCTGGATGAAAGGTACCCTTTGTCCTTTTCTGTACCCCTGACAACGTGTATGCGAAATTTCATGATAATCGGTGCGAGTAGGTAATTGACATTCGCATTGTGTATAATAATATTAGTTAGGATTACGAAAAAAGGTTGTGTAAAATAAACAAAAATTTTAACAAAAAGAAAACCAACTTCAAAATAGAATATTCTAAAACAAAAAATGCATTAAACATTTAAAAAAAAATTTGGACAGTCTTTGGGGACTGCCGATAGAAGTGAAAACTTTAATCTTTGATCATAAACACTTCTTTATAAACAAAATAAAAAAATAAAAAAGGGGCGGGTCGGATTCCTGATACCCTCTTAGTAGTTGTTAAGGGGGTCAAAAGTTCGTTATTTTTTGCATAGGACGCACCATTTCTGAGATATTGCTAATATTCTAAAATAATTCAAAAATGGAAAGCGTGGAAGCGTGACGATGACGCGAGTTCTATGATTTTTGTTCACCCAAGAAGTGCTCAACGCGCCTAAAGAAGTTTTCACTTCATAATTGCGTATTCTTGTGTCTACAACTTACAATCAACTTATGTTTTTACTAAAATACAATTTATGCGTTGACCACGCAAGAAAGACACATACCTACCTATGACTAACAAACAATTATTAAAATATTTATTTAGAGTTCAACTAAGCAAAAACTTTTAAATACATAATATGTTATGTGTAGACTGTTTAAAAGACAATCAAATTATTAGGATAAAATAATGTACAATTATTGTTATTTATGGAGTCGGTGACAGCCCGCTCTTCCTTTTTTTGAAGTCGCTTAGAAACTAATTAGAGTCCCTCTTTTAACGTCATCAGTAAAAAACAATGAGTAATATTCAAATAACATTGCTTTACGGAAATTGAAAAAATAATAATGGAAGACTTATCTAATGTTTTCATTTAAATAAGTAACGCGTTTGTTATTTAATAAAATAGTTAGATGCATATAGATATTTTATTTAGTTTATGTACATTTGTTATATACTGACGCCTCTATCCATTCATTGGTAGACAGTAGTACTTTTTTTTGGGGATTAAATATAATGACCACCAAAAATAGTAATTGCGCACCAAAATATGCTTATTAAAATATATCATAAATAGCACCTATACGCCTCAAATCACTGCATTCCGTCCCGGAAGGATTAGGTTATGTTAGGTTCCTTCTTAAACCCACCCAAAAATAGGAGCCGTCGACTTATTTTGATCTCTTTAAATATATTTTGCTGTGCAATTTGGTGATCATTTACTAATTTTGACTGTTATATTTTACTATGAATGTTTAAGAATGGACGAGGAAAGACTGACTAAGAAAGTTTATAAGGCTAGTGTGAATGGAACAGTCGCAAGAGGAAAACCTAGGCGAACGTTTCTCGACGAGATCGGAGGCGTTCTGGACAAAAGCCAGGTTAAAAGCTCCTTGAACCGACGGGCGTGTATGAGAAATGTGATGAAAGTGAAGGAAGCCAGAGAAGTGTGTCAGGATCGTAGCAAATGAAAATCCGTAGTCTCTGCCTACCCCTCTGGGAAACAGGCGTGAATCTATGTATGTATGTATGTATATTTTACTATATCTGGTGATAAGTTAAACATAAGCCATTTTTTTATGGTATAGGACGCAAGCGAGCAGACGGATCGCCTGATGGTAACCGATTGCCGCCGTCCATGGACACCCGCAACACCAGAGGAGTCACAAGTGTGTTGCCGGCCTTTTAAATTTGCTCCTCTTCCAGGAGGGGGGAAGGTTGGACCTCTGGTACCCTCACTCACTCAACGAAACACAACGCAAGCGCTATTTCACGCCGGTTTTCTGTGAGGCCGCTTATGCTTTTAGTAATTATGCTTAAAAAATTGTGCCTAAACAGTTATGTCAAATGAATATTGTGTCTATTATTAGGATAAGTAAAAGTATGCCATGTTAAATTATAACATATAATTCTATTCGAATAAATAGGGAACCGTTGCCACACCGCGGTAGATTTAATCGATAGGACCCAGACCTTTCCATTTTTCACCAGGTAAGCGTAAGTCCGTCATTCCTTCTATGCTTCCTTTTTCTCGTAGAGCGTAAATGGCATTACTCTACATTAAATAAAGGTGTGGAGCACCCAAATTTCACCAGTTATGCCTTTAGATATTACGTTATAGGCGCGATTCTATTAGGCAAGTTACTTGCATGCAAGTTGCAATTTGCATACAACTTGTACAAACCCGCGTACAAGTTACAACTTGTATAGGGTAGTTTGAACTTGTACATATTTTTATTCAAGTGACCTGTAAATTGAACGGGCGAACGTTAGTTGCACGTTTCAAATTTCGAACGAGTGACGTGTACGCACATGATATCTATCGCTGTACAAATTATCGAAACATAATGTCTGTTAGATGGACGCACGAGAAAATAATCATTTTTATTGAGGAGCGTGTCTTCCACCCATGTGGGACCACTTGTATGCAAGTAAAACCTGCATGCAATTTGCACACTCTTGAAAACATGTTTCCAATGCAAGCAACTTGTAATGTGACGTAATACTTGCATGCAAGAGTTGCCTAACGGAATTGCGCCTTATAGGGAGCGAGACAATTATTTTTTCTATACATCGAAGGTGGCAAACAAGTATACGGCCCACCTGATGGTAAGTGGTCACCGTAGCCTATGGACGCCTGGAACACCAGAGGCATCACTTGCGCGTTGCCGACCCTTTAGGAAAGGACGTGGGAAGGAAAGGGAGCGGGATTGGGGAAAGGGGGTGATTGGGCCTCCGGTACTTTCGCTCACCGAACGAAACACAACATTAGGAATACTGCTATTCCACGTCGATATTCTGTAAGAGGGTAGTCCTTCCCCGATCGAGCCGGCCCGTTCATGCTGAAATCAGTGAGGCTCTACTACTCAACTTGCTGTCTACAATCACATTTCTAGCTATCATGCTTCTACTGAGACAAAGATCTAATAAGATATTCTCCGACCCGAATCGTATCACGCCCAGCAGTCGCATTAAAAACCGCTGCGCTTCCGAGGCGGTTTAATTAAAACTAGCGGTCGCCAAGTGATCGAAATTCGACCATAATTGATTTAAATTTATAACTAATTATGGTACTCTGTTTTATAATAAGTAGCTTATTCGTATAGACAAACTTTTAAAATTAAATGGCCGATACCACGAAATTGGAATTTAAATGAAGGTATGTAACTTACAAAGAATTCTACGACATAAGACGAACAATGCCGAAATACTACGAACGCGATTCGACTGGTCGTGTCAAATGCATGGTTATGTGCGTGTAGTGTTTTTCATTAATTTAATGTATTTCTAATGCATATTTTATAAAAATATTAGGATTCGCCACTCCTTCTCCATATAAACTTTAACTGTGCCATATTTCATACTCCTCCGTCCGTACTCCTCCGTCCGCGCAATTTTAGTACAAAGGGGTACAAAGTTTTTGTCACGTATTAATATAAAGATTAGTTAAATTTTTCAGGCGAAGTCACAATATTTTGTAGTATAACACTCTTAGTTATTTTTAATAAAGTTAATCAATTATACCGTAACAATATAAACAAATAATTTATATTTTATAAATACTATCCGCTACAGTGAGTTTCTTGTTTTATTTAAATTTTAACATTTAAACCATAGAGTAACTAGACCTACAAAATGTTTAAAATTAAAATTATATTGTTTTTGGTTGTGGCTGGAGGTAAGTTTATATTTTTTCTATATAGATTCATTATCTTGAAAATAGGGGTGTATTATATCCACATTTCTTGGCTTAAGGTTTAGGCCACAGGTAATTGAGACCTATATCTATCTACATAGCACGTAGTTTTACCGTGGGAGAGCCACGCTTCGGCGCGAATGGACAGCCGCACTCGGAGTGATACCACGACCTCACAGAAAACCGGCGTGAAATAACGCTTGCGTTGTATTTCGTCGAGTGAGTGAGGGTACCAGAGGTCCAACCTTTCCCCTCCTTCTGGGGAGAAATTTAAAATGCCGGCAACGCACTTGTGACTCCTCTGGTATTGCGGGTGTCTTTGGGCGGCGGTAATCGCTTACCATCAGGCGATTAGTCAGCTCGTTTGCTACCTATGCCATTAAAAAAAAGTTTCCAAACTGTTAATAGGAAAATCTAGTAACAACTTGTCTGCAACAATTTGATTTGGGACCTTAACTCGATTGACACAAAGTGGGTGCTTTACACCTAATTGATTAAAGTAAACTGCGTGTAATGGCAAATATTTTTTTAAGATCTTTTTTGACGACTCAGAAAGCCTATGAATAGTCATAGGATCTATTTCAATAGGGAAGGTGGTTGGAATGTACCACAAGATCCAATCCTCGATGGCGTAGTGGTTAGTGTAACCGACTGCCACGCCTGAGGTCGCGGGTTCGATTCCCGTGCAAGTCAAACATTTGTGTGCGTGAACATGGATGTTTGTCTTGGTCTGGGTGTTTCTATGTATAATACGTATGTATTTACATAAAAAAGTATATATATATATATATATGTTTATCCATTGTCTAATACCCATAGTACAAGCTCTGCTTAGCTTGGGCTAGATGGTGTTGTGTGTATGTGATAGAATATTGTAGAATATTTACATAAATCCAAGAAAAACCAAAACACAGCTAAACTTCATGACACTTTGAGCTTATTCTGCGTAAACATGAATAATTTTAAATAATAACTAGATGTTCCCGCGGTTTCATCCGCGTTTATCGTTACTACGTCGCTCCCGTGGGTCGTAGCGTGATGTTATATAGCTTATAGCCTTCCTCGATAAATAGACTATCCAACAAAATAATTTTTAAAATCGAAGTAGTAGTTCCTGAGATTAACGCGTTCAAACAAACAAATAGACTCTTCAGCTTTATAATATAGTATAGTTTATTTATTCATTTAGTAAATATTCTCAATTTTAAAATTACGTCTTAACTCTCTTCTCCCTAGCCTTTATTATTCCCAAGTCACTTGGGGTCGGCTTTCTAGTCTAACCGGATTTGACTTGATATCAGTTTTTACACGAAGCGACTGCCATCTGACCTCCGCAACCCGAAGGCTAACGATACCCTAAGGCTAGACCAGTGTCAGGATATTAGAGGGCACTGACTTCCCAATAACGACTGCCATAGATGTTCATGGCAGCCGGGATCGACGGCTTAACGTGCTCTCCGAGTCACGGCGCAGGCGATAATTGTTAATCAATACGCACATAATTTCGAAAAGTCATATAACTTCCGAAAGTCAGAGGTGCGCGACGTGGGTTCGAATTACGTTTTATCAATTACATATAAAGTGCACTTATAGATATTTGCTCAAACTAGGTTATACCTGTGTCCACATATGTTCGAATACTTTTAGTAAGATGGTGAGTGTCTCAATGTCTTGAAGTGTAGTTAATTAACATCTCTCGAACATTGAGTCAACCACCATCTTAATTTTCCCGTGGCGGAAAAAATGTAAGTCTAAATTATTTAATTAGTATTTTATAAATGCGACGGTTATCCAATGAATAATGCACTGGACTGCGTTTGTATATTTGTAAAGTCCTTTGCGATACCGGATATCTTGCCTAGAGAAGATGTCTTAAAAAAATTGAGGCAGACTTTGGGGACTGCAGATAGAAGTGAAAACTTTAATCCTTGATCATAAACACTTCTTTATAAACCAAAAATAATTCAAAAATGGAAAGCTTTCGGTGACGACGACGCGAGTTCTATGATTTTTGTTCACCCAAGAAGTGCTCAAAGCACCTAAAGAAGTTTTCACTTAAATAAAAAGGCATTTACTGTCTTGTTTTTGTGTAATTATTAGGTAGAAAACAAAGTAAAATGTTTGTAAGGACGTTACGGTACCCGCATTTTCTATTCTACATATTTTCTTGAAGAAAAACATCGTGAGGAAACCTGCATATCTGGGAGTTCTCCATAATGTTCTCGAAGATATGTGACGTCTACCAACCCGCACTGAGCCAGCGTGGTGGACTATGGCCTAACCCTTCTCACACTAAGAAGAAGCCCGTGTCCAGCATTGAGACAGTTTAATACAGGGCTGATATTATCAATACTAATATTATAAAACTGAAGAGTTTGTTTGTTTATTTGTTTGGTTGAACGCGCTATCTCAGGAACTACTGGTTTGAATAGAAAAATATTTTAGTGTTGGATAGCCCATTTATCGAAGAAGGCTATAAGCTATATAACATCATGCTACGACAAAAATCGGTTCACCCAGTCGAAAGTTATGAGGTAACAAACATAAAAAAAAAATATAGATGAATTGAGTACCTCCGCCTTTTTTTTAAGTCGGTTAAAAAGGAGCGGAGCATCAATGAAAATAATTGCAAATATAGAGAAATTTATCTTATGTGACGCAGACGAAGTTACGCGGGTCAGCTAATATATATTTTCTTTCCAGTGCTACTATCATTGGTATCCTGCCGGCCTCAAACCACCTCGATGGTTCCATCTACTGGTCAGGACTCGTCACAGAATCCCCTTTCGTTCCTCGCACTGCCGCTGCAGCTGCCCATGAGTCTGTTCTCAAATATGATGCGTTCACAAAACTAACTATATGTTTTATTTAAAAATCTTTTTCATTTCCATTCCTATATTCCCAAAGTCTAATATCTTTTTCATTTCCATTCCTATATTCCTAAATACCAAAAAAAGATTTGGGCAGTCTTTGGAGACTGGCGATAGAAGTGAAAACTTTAATCCTAGATCATGAACACTTTCTAAAAAGAAAAATAAAGAAAAAAAGGGCGTTTCGAACTACATTTCTGAGATATTTATTCTAAAAAATAATAATAAAGTGTGGAATCATGACGATGACGCGAGTTCCATGATTTTTGTTCACCCAAGAAGTGCTCAACGCGCCTAAAGAAGTTTTCACTTCAAAAGTGTCAGAAGAGTGAGCTAACACATTAGATATAGAACGATAATGTAGAAGTATAGCTCATCTTGGCACAGCCACCACCGCAAACTGAAAATTTGTTCACGTAGTGACTTAGACAATAAATACGTGCAATATATACTATGCAGTGGTCTGACTCATGTAGGCAAATATTTAAAGCAGAAAGTCTTTTAACTGTGCCTAGTATATATATTTATGAAGTAGCGAAATTTGTTAAATGTAATTTAGAATTGTTCGAAGTTAAAGATAATAAAAATAAGCGTAAAATTAACCATAACTATTTAAAAGTGCCCATACCTCGATTAGAGATGTTTAGAGTAAGCTGTGTGTATATGGCACCACTTATTTTTAACGCGATACCTGAAGATATAGTAAAACTACCGTACAATAAATTTTGCCCTGCACTAAAAAAATGGCTGATTGAAGAAAGTTTTTATTCTGTTAACGAATTTCTAAAAAAATTTGCCTCAGGGTCTTATCATTTTAAAAATACATTATGTTAAGTAATAAATATTAAATTGTGTAAATGAAACCTTACTAGAATTCTACAGATTGTACTCATTCAATATTTGCATGCTATTGTAATATGGCGAAATGTGTTTTGTGCTGTTTGTTATTTTTGTCATCTTTGTATCCACCACATTTTATGCAAATAAATTTATTATTATTTATTATTATTAAATTAGTCGAAATTGGTAAATGGCCGTTTAAAAGACAACCCTTGTATCTTTTGTGAAAGTGGCTGTGCCAAGATGAGCCATACAATGTAGAATTTTCAATATGAGTGAGTGATGATCCTAACTAATATTATAAATGAAAGGAAGAAAATAAAGAATGTGCGTTTGTTTGTTACGCTTTCACACCTTAACTACGCAACTGATATTATATCTTTATATATACTAGCGGTCGCCTAGTGCTCGAAATTCGACCAACTGATATATATTATGTCATGTCATTATACTCGTATATTGATATATGTAACCATAGTTACGCGCTTCGACTGCGTGTGTCAAATGCATGGTTGTGTGCGTGTAGTGTTTTTTCATTAATTTAATGTATTTCTAATGCATATTTTATATAAATATTATCATTCGTCACTTCTTCTCTGTATAAACTATAAGTGTGCGAAATTTCGTACTCCTCCATCCGCCCAATTTTCGTAAAAAGGGATCCAAAGTTTTCGCTTCACGTTTTAATATATAGATAATTCTTCTGTACGTGTGTTGACAGTGAACTCCTCCTAAATGGCTGGACCGATTTGAATGAAACTTTTTGTGTGTGTTCAAGTGGATTCGAGGACGGTTTAGATATGTTTTTTTCTCTCTTTTGTTCAGGACAACGTCTGTCGAGACAGCTAGTATACATATACATCCCGATAGTCTAAAACGTTTAATTTGCGCATATTTCCCTTTTTCGAAGTTAATGACTTTGAAGAGGAGAGGAAATCCAAACTGGATGCAAAACGCGATGCTCTTAAGGCTAAACCACCAGCAGCCATCTTTGATAACTACGTCGACGGTGTCCCCACGTGCAGTCAATGTTCGCGCACGTTTACGATTGGATATTGTAGCCATCAAATGGTGAATAATAAATGTTTCGTGATTGTATATCCTATGGTTTCATTTGTATTACCAAAACTATATACTTGACAACTTAAGTAAATCAACACAGCTAATACTAAAATTAGCGACATATATCGCCATTTTAAACGAAACAAAATTGCAGTTGCTTGCTAGTTTTATAGATGGCGATGCAATCGCTTAAAATGTCAAAGATTCCAGTCTATTACCATGCACATGCGAGAGCTGATCATCCTTGCTTCTTTGCTAATAATTAGTAGTGGGCACTATAGCTCTCTGGGTAGCCAAACTGAAGTGGCAGTGGCCAGGGGGTACATAGCGCGCAGAACCGACGGCCGTTGGGGCAGAAAGGTTCTGGGGTGACGGCCACGCACCGGCAGAGGCAGCAAGGGTAGGCTCCCAAGGTGGACGCGGTGGAAGCGGTTGGATGCAGGTGACCCAAGACCGGTCTGTGTGGAAAACCTTGGGGGAGGCCTATGTCCAGCAGTGGACGTCTTTCGGCTGAGATGATGATGACATTGTCCTTTTTTTTAAACAGTAAGAATTTATTAAATGTATGTTATTATTATAGTATATCTGTCATGTCGCCATTATGACTTGTCAAGCGTTCTACACAAGGTTCAAGGATAAGAAATACCGATAGACTGAAGACTGAAAATATTAATCTGCTGGACACAAGAAGGTTGTCAATACTTGCTTCAAATAAACGATTTTGATTCAACATCGAAGTCAAAAATCATTCATTCATTTTATGTCATAAATGAAGCCTGTAGCGGCGGTGATAAAAGAAAGACGACGATATCCAATTATGATTTATTTTCGAAATAACAGTACAATTGCAATGATGGTATGGTCCACAAATGTTCGCGAACAAAGCATTTATGTACACACCTTTACCTATAGTCCCTACGTGTCAGTTGGTCCGGATCATAGACTAGTATATATTATCGGTAATAGACTGGAATCTTTGACGTTTTAAGCGATTGCATCGCCATCTATAAAACTAGCAAGCAACTCTGCAATTTTGTTTCATTTAAAATGGCGATAGATGTCGCTAATTTTAGTATTAGCTGTGTTGATTTATTTAGGGTGTTATTTAAATGGTTAGCATAGTATTCGTATTTTTGTGAGCAGAAAAATATAATCTGTGAGCAGAAATAGCTAATTGATCAGCAACTCATGGCCAGCAAACTTTAAAGAGATCAAACTAAGTCGACGGATTATTTTTGGGTGGGTTTAAAAAAGGAACCTAACATAACCTAAAACTTCCGAGACGGAATGCAGTGATTTGAGGCGTATAGATGCTCGTTATGCTGTGCAATATTTGCTGACCAATTAGTATTTTTGCTGATCATTATGTTTAAACACATTTATTTAACTTGTCAAGTACATAGTTTTGGTAATACAAATAAAACCATAGGATATTCAATCACGAAAAATTTATTATTCACCATTTCACAATATATAAACAAAGAACACAATTTTAAAGGTGTTGCCAAAATCACAACATTGTATAACCGAATTCTTCAGTAAATAAGGTCCAAACTGCCAAACTGGAGGGCCTAGACTTCTTTACACGGAGTACCGAACTTGACGTGAAAAGACGCAACACCGGTGAACATGCTTGATTTCCTGGTAGACTCGAAGGAATTGATGCTCAACTCGACGTGAATATCACAGAAAACAACGCAAATACAGCGAAACATAAAAATAATTGTGCAAGAGCATGTAAACAAATCCGCAGCCAATAATTTTGTGTGGTGACAGCATTGACAGCTAATGAAAGAAGATTGACGTTGCGAAAAACTATATTTCTACCATTCGGTTACAATAAGAGAATTTTTTTTTATAAACTTATACATATCCTGGTGGTTAAAAAATGTATTAAAATAAAGTATAGGACTTATATCTTCTATTATCTCATTACTAATTTTCCTAGTATCGATTTGAATTTGTAAGTCACAGAACTCATAAACTAAAGTCTACTAATAGGTAGTGTTTTAGTTTAACTGGTAGGATGGCTGTGATGTATGTACTTACGAACGAAAATAGTTCCATGTCTAAAAACGGAGGGCGACTGTGTCGAAGTTTTACTCCTTGGACTTCCAAACCACTCTATCCGAAGACATTCCCTGTCAGTCCCTTTGTAATTATTTATTAAAGGATTAACACATACGATAGAGTAGTAGAGCCTCGCTGATTTTAGCATGAATGGGCCGGCTTGACCGGGGTAGGACTACCCTCTCACAGAATATCGACGTGATATACCAGTATTCCTACTGTTGTGTTTCGTTCAGTGAGTTAGATTGCTGTAGGCCCAATCACGCTCTTTCCCCCTTCCCATCCCTTCTCCTTCCTACTTCCTCTTTCTCTTCTTCCTTTTCTAAAGGGTCGGCAACGCGCAAGTGATGTCTCTGGTGTTGCAATCGTCCATAGGCTATGGTGAACACTTACCATCAGGTTGGCCGTATGCTTGATTGCCACCTTAGTTGTATAAAAAAAACAACGGGTTGCACTCCGGGAGTGCCCGCAGAAGTGAAAACTTGAATATTAACGTTGTGCATTTTTGATATTTTGGAATGGTTAGGGAATAATTTTGCACGAATTGCTTTTATTATCAGTATAAAAGTACTGTCATTTATGTGGTAAAATACAATATTCATTTATTGCGCTGTCGTACACAAACATGACAATTCTCCCTCCGTCTTACGAATTTTCGATCAGGTCACGTGTCCTGACGCGAGTTTAACATTTTTTACCCATCACAAAAAAGTGCACAACGCCGCTAAAGAAGTTTTCACTTCAAAAACCGAAACATTCGTTTTCAGTCCGATATTAATATATATTCTCGTACAAATCGCGAGCGAAGTTACTAGCTGAAACTAGTATAATAAATGTGAAAATTGGTAAAGATATTTATTTGTTAGTTCATGCGTCAACCGTTCAACCGATTTGAATAAAACTTTCAAGTATTGATTTAACAAGTAGGATCTTATCTTATCTTATGTGGGGGCCAGTCAGTGCAGACCGGCGACACTTCGACCCAGTGGGATCTTTGTGTCGACACTCTCCCAATAACGACTGCCATAGATGTTCTTGGCAGCCGGGACCGACGGCTTAACGTGCTCTCCGAGGCACGGAGCAGGCGATAATTGTCGATCAATACGCACATAATTTCGAAAAGGCATATAATTTCCGAAAGTGAGAGGTGCGCGACGTGGGTTCGAACCCGAGTCCCTATGCATTGCAGTCTGTTGGTCTCCCCACTGAGCTATCGCTGCTCTTAACAGATAGAATACTTTATACCGATATCTATTCCCAATTATGCGACTGCAAGGATGGCGAAAAGTTTTAAATGATGGCCTGACCACCGCCACTACGCCAAGTGTGTTGTGGTTCGAATGCCAAACGGGACATCCGTTGTGTGATTCGCAAACTATAAAAATAACTACTAAAAAAAAAACTTTGTGTCAGTCATTTGAATGTTTGTAAAGTTTACTGTGACACAGGAATTACTCCTAGTGCGGTAACTTTATGGGGACGACATATTAAAGCAAAAACATCACGCCGTTGAAAACTGGTAGCTACTAAAATCCACTACCTAGCAAAAAGGTAAAAAGAAAACATAAAAAATAATTAAAACTGAACATATATTTTATACCGAAACGTAAATTTTAATTCACCGAAAACCATTAACAAATTAAATTCTCATAAAATTTCTGACATCCAATCTTGCAATTTTTATATCCAGAAGTCTTCATATTGCCACTGAAGTTAGCGGCGGTTTAGTAGCATGGGGAGGGACAGGGGGGTTGGCAACCACAGGGATTGGCTGGCTGGGGGCACGGACATGGGCAAGCGCAGGGGGCTGGTTGGGGGCATGGACATGGGCATGGACATGGACATGGGCATGGGCATGGGCATGGGCATGGGCATGGACATGGGCATGGGCATGGGCATGGGCATGAGCAAGGAGGTGGTGGACAAGGCGCTTGGCATTGACAGGGGGTGTACACTGTCGCTGGTCCCGTGCAGGGAGGGCAAGGTCTTGCTATGCAGATTGTGTGGGGGTTGATGCATGGTTGACCCTGTTCGCCGAAGCACACAGTACTGCCATCGCAGGTCGTGTAGCACCGCCACGGCGCGGCCGCGGTGTAGGATAGGAGTGCTGAAATAATTGAAGACATAAACGTTTTGATCTTTAAATAATTTAAGTACCATTTTCTTGTTTGTTTCTCAACCGATTTTCTTCAGTGTTTATTTTAGTTAGATTTATTTTAGGTACATATTTATATATCCGTAGTATATAAGCATTGCCATTCAGCGTGGCAATGCTGCCAGTCTTTTGGGCACACTACCAGTCGACTGTGGTGCAGAGGAATTCTATGACACCTCTTAGAGGGTTTTAGTTTTCTTTTTCTTTCTGTTTTACAATATTTTAGGCATAAATTCGTTTTAAAGAATTGTGTTTATTGATAATATTCTTACAGTAAAAAAGTTGTATATTCATATAGGTATATGTTTTCTTTAAATGTTCACTAATGATTATGTCAACTTCGATCATAATTTTGTGCTGCTGATGAAAATTGCATCCCATGTTAGGTGAAAATTACATGCCATGGATGGTTAGGGGCTAAGGTTGACTATTTCACCATTCCATAAAATTTTGTGAATTCAATCCCCAAACAAGACAAAATATGTGTGATCTACAAATGGTTGTTCCGGTATAGGTGTTCTTTGTGGCCGTTGATACAATGTTTGTAAAACCTCCCGTAACACATATTATTACTAATGCAAATTGACTTATAGAAAAAATTATGATTTTATTAACCGTTAAAGCGAGCGTATATATTTCTTGTTAAAAATTACTTGTAATTTGAATTAGAAATTGCCTTCCAGCAAAGCTATTATCTATATATTAATATGTGAAACGAAAACTTTGGATCCCTTTTTACGAAAATTGGCGGACGGAGGAGTATGAAATTTCGCACACTTATAGTTTATACAAAGAAGTGGCGAATGCTAATATTTATATAAAATATGCATTGGAAATATATTAAATTAATGAAAAACCACTACACGCACACAACCATGCATTTGATACACGCAGTCGAAGCGCGTAACTATGGTTACATATATGACATAATAATGTCAATATATATTATTATATCAGCAATATCTTACAGGCAAACTTTGGTCGTATTTCGAGCACTAGGCGACCGCTAGTAATTACAAAAGAACAATCATCTATTTAATACGCACGAAACTTCGAATAGTCAAGGGGGTTGCCTTGATACCTTGGCGTGGCAATCTTCCTAGTCTACGAGGTTATCGTTGCTTCTAGCTTTATGATGTATATGACCTGAGTAGCAGCGATAGCCTAGTGTGAGACTGTTGGACCACCACGCAGATGTTTCCAGTTCAGCCCCAAGGCACGCACCTTTGACGTTTCGAAGTTATTAAATTGTGAACTATCGCTCGGTTTAGCAGCGAAGAAAAACATCGTGAGGCAACCTGCATGTCTGAGAGTGTTACATAAAGTTATCGAAGTTACTTGAAGTCTGCCAACCCGCAGTTGGCCAGCGGGGTGAACTGTGGCCTAACCCTTATTACACTGAGAAGAGGCCCGTGCCCAGCAATGGGGCAGTTTATGTCAAGGGCTGATATTATAGAACCTAATAAATAAAGGAAAACTTACCAAGAATTAACAGTGGCTTCAAAACCATTGCGCTGACAGTACTTAGAAGAAGTAGATGCAATCCTTATATAGTACTTAATTTGTTTTTAATTGCTCCAATGGGATGTTTTGCTTGGTGGAAATGGATTTGATATGGATTTTAATATATTATTAAGTGGTTCGCCGGAACTGAGAATAACTTTGCTCAATGGTGAGGTCTCGAATTCGATTCTACGGCAGTGTTTTTGGCTTTTCTGTTTGAAAATTCTGGGTATTGATATGTGACTGGTAGACAGTACCTAACGTGCTTGCTTTCTATTATATACTAGCTTTTGCCCGCGGCTTCGGTCGCGTTAATATAGAATTAGACAATCAATTCGGGTTGTACTCTGCTTGTAATAATAGAATTCAATCACGATTCGAAAGACACGTGGCGCCATCTATTATCATAAGAACGTTATTGTTGTTTTCCTAGGGAACTAATTTTTTTCGGGATGAAAGGTAGCCTATGTCCGTTTCTGTACACCTGACAATGTATATTTAAAATTTCAGGATGATCGGTTCAGTGGTTTAGGCGTCAAAAGGTAACAAACAAACAAACTCGTTTTCACTTTTATAATATTAGTTAGGATTAGGTTAGGAGGACCTAAATAATTGACAAAATGAGGATAGCAATTACGTAGCAGGGGATACGTAATACTGAATTTGTTCGAAGATTTCATCAGAGAATAAAAATGATTAATCGTAATCTTTTTCTTAATAAGACTGCTTACGTGACCAAATGCGGTTTGGAATGGACTTAGATTCAAATTAAAATCATTTATTGTCAACTAAGTGTACATAAGATGTTACAATGAAATTAGTAGTGGTTATAACATAGTTTCATCTGTGCATGGTGTTATTCGGTTTTTGTCAAATAATCTCAGGATTCTCGATAAACGGCAATACGCCCCTAAGACCTAAAATCATTGTTGTTGAAATGAGGGTGTAATACATCCTACCCCGTCGAGGATTCAGGCGTGAGACTATGTTTTATTTTTCATTTTATTTAAAAAATACAACTATCATACTAGGAATAATTTCTGAATTGCGGGACACTTTAAAAACATACAAACAACGGACACAAAGAACACCTAGACTCGGAACAAAACAATATGTGGACCACACAAGTTTTTGTCCCGTTTGGGGATCGAACAACACTCGGCGTGACGGCAGTGGTGAGGCGACCACATAAACCACTACGCCATCCGTACAGTCTATAGACTATTAAAAAATATTATTGTCTGTTATAAATTAAAAATACTATGCTTTAACGGAATTCTGAACATTTCAAAGCCATGTTAAAACAGTATATGGTCCATTGGTTACCGTCACACCACAAAATAACACTCGATAGCGTAATTTAAACATTATCGGTATGGGGTATAAATACTTGGGTATTTTTGGGTATTATCACACAAGGTTGTCGACCATGGGGCGTTTAACGGCATTGGGTATAATAGGTAATATTTTAAACATTATTTTTTTAATTTGTTCATTTTTTAGTATGTTTATATGCATGCAATTAAATTTTTACATCATTAAAAATTTCTTTATTATGTAAATTAGAAGTTTAATCAAATTTTTAAGGGTTTACGGATACAGAACTGTTTAATTTTTCATGAATATTTGTTCAAACTTAACTCAAAAACTTCTGAAAGCATTTTGATGTGATTTGCATGTTGTTTAGGGTTCAACATAACAAGAAAATTAAAGCTGCGATTCCTAAAATGTCGTTTTATAGAATCTAGGGTTATGTAGCATGATGTAATTTGCGTGAATGACGTTCTTGGTAATTGCACATTAAATTAAATCAAATCAAACTTAGTAAATAAATAGATTGTTTATGACAATTTTTGTTCAATTGATTGATTAATTAACTGATTGATTGCAGGTCTGATTGATTGACGAATTGAGTGATTGATTAACTGATTGATTACTAAACTGATGGATTGCTAATCCGATTGATTGATTAATGCACTGATTGATAAATAAATTATTTTGTTTGCCAGCATTAGTAGCATCGGCCGCGGCGGCGCCTGCCCCGCAGTTTTGTCCGTGCCCTTGTCCTCCACCACCGTGTCCATGCGAAGCCCCTCCATGCTGCCAACCGCCGCCATGCCAAGGACCGCTCCCTGACCCCTGCAGCTGTGACCCCTGTGGCCCGTCACCTAGTAAGTATATTAAGAAATTCAACCTGGTCAGAGGTAAGGTGCTTTCGGGCAGTGGATAGTCATCATCATCATCATCATCAGGCTATAATAGTCCACTGCTGGGCATAGCCCTCCCCCAAATAGCGCCATAGCGCCCTGTCTTCAGCTTGCCGCATCCAGCATCTGCCTGCAGTCTTTCGATAGGATAGGATTCGTAACGAATATATCCGACAGAGAACCAAAGTCATCGACATAGCTCAGTGGATAGTACATGGCATTTTTAGAACGACGCGGTTGGCAAGGATTGGACGCTATATGATTAATCGGGTTTAGTCGTGGAATAGGTATGGTCATAAGTTGAACCTATCAACCAGGGTGCGACGGAGGCGAAACATGGGCTAGCTAACTTGAGTTTACAGTACCTTGGTTTTTTATTTTTTTTATTGCCATTGGTGGCAGACGGGCAAGTGGCCCATCTGATGGAAAGTGGTAACCGCTGCTCATGGACTTCAGCAATGTCAGAATAAAGTAAAGCCGCTGCCTACCGTGAAAGAAGAACTCTCTTTAAACCTCGTTTGAAGAAGGACATATCATTGGTTGTTGGAAGGTCTTCGATTTCGGCTGACTAGCCTAACATTGCAGTACCTTGGTTGTTGGAGAATCTTCAATCTGGAATGGCTAGCCTGGCTTTACAGTACCTTGGTTAAGTGAGGGTCTGCGACAAGGATGCTGCAAAGTAACTGATTAGTTAACCCTGCCTAACATTGAGGTTTGGACTCGAGTCACAGGGTAAGTCATAGAGGTGTAGTGTGGAGAGTTTAGTTGTTCATTACGTTCAGTAATAAATGAGTCGTATTCCAGATAAGACGTTCGTTTCATTTATCACCACATGGCGACCCTGCCAGGCGGTATTTGCAACTCAGGAAATGTGCGTTGTTACGGCGAACAATGAGCTATTCGCGTCGGGTCTAAATCAGAGTGTGAACGTATTTGTACATTAATTTTGTATCTTTTCTTATACAAAATGGGGAAAGAATGTTCCAAGTGCATTTGCGAAACTAAAGAAACTGTAATAACACAGCAACGCGATGAGAATAATTTGCGGACGGATGCCCAGACCCATTTCGAGACAAATAACATATTGATTTCGACCATAGTTGCTATATGTGGAGCTGCCGTACTATATTTGGCATACATATAATACAGGAAATGCCACAAGGATTGGGTCAGTGAGGAATTTCGAGCAAACTTTGTAAGGCGCATGCAGGAGCGTACCATATCGCCACAGAGGAGGATAGTAATGAGCTGCGACTAGTCAACTGTGAGTCGGATTGACCGGTTTAAAGGTTACTGTGCCTTAAGAAGCGTTCCCACTATGTCGTGACGATTAATTTATCGTTGGACGACTGTCGTCTCTAGCTGTTCTCATTATATCGACTGTTTATCGTCACTGTATTGTCGCAATATTTTATCGTCGGACGTATAAACGACGAGACGACATTTTTATCGTGGCTACGATGGATAGTTGCAACAATGACACACGATTTGCCGTCATGATTAGTCGTGACGTTATTTTATCGTTTTACGACTATCGTGCTAGCAGTTCCCATTGACTTGACAATCTGTCGTCACTGCGAAAAAAAGTCGTGTACGATAGTTAATCGTGTCGTCCTGTATGTGAACACCTCTATTTAAATACACAAGCCACGACGCTTTAAACGACACGATAATCTATCGTCATGACATAGTTGGAACTTACGTTGAGGTGTGAACTCCATAGCATAATGTTTGGAGCCAGGCAAGCACGTGGCGTTCGGGAGTCTAACTGTTACTAGGAAACACTAAATCAGCAAGTGCATCGTAGTAACCGTTGTAAACGCAATGCGCCTTGCAATGTCGGTGCAAGATTGGTCCCGTGGTATACGTCTTTTGCTTGAGTGCGATCATCTGGTTTTGGGTTTGACTCCTGGCTTAAGCAAATTGATATCAGGCTTAACCGTCACAAAATGCTTATGGCAGCACGGAGTCTGGTACCTTGCCTAATACACTTCACTCGACCTCTCTAAACCATCACTGGTGAATGAGGAAATATGATTCATGTAGTACATCTCTGCCTGTCACTTCGGGGATAGGAGATATATATTATGTATGTATGACATAAATGTAATAACTGTCATCATGCTACATAAATTACTTTTTTACAGCGCCATGCGGCGATGGTCCAATCAAGATCCTGCTACAGAAGAACTGCGTCCCTGAGCGTCTGAGAGCAGCTGGCTTCCAAGAGATCCCAGTACCAGGAGGCACATTCTTCATCAGCCCGTCCCCTGACGTTATCATCCAACCACCCCCTATCCTGGTGCGTCCACCCCAGCAGGCTCCGATCACACCACCCGCTTTAACGGTTCAACCACCACCGCAACCCCCAGTGACTCCAAGACCGATCCTCGTCCGACCACCTCCTCTACCACAAATAAACCCACCGCCCGTGCTTGCTAGACCCGGTCCGTTGATGCCAATTAACCCACCAACTATCGTGGTACGACCACCGAAACCAGACCCTATCCAACCACCACCGATCAGCGTGACTCAGCCTCGTCCAGCACCTATTAACCCACCTCAGATTGTAGTCAGACAGCCAAGACCACCCTGCATCCAACCACCAACCATCTGCGTATCCACCTCTTCCCTACAGGGTCAAGGCAACTTGCCATGCGGACAGCAATCGGCTTGCCCATGCGCTTGTCCGTGCCCTTGCCCACCACCCTGCGGTTGCCCATGTCCATGCCCGTGTGAGCAACCAGTCCCTTCGCCATGCAACTGCCCTTGCCCATGCCCGTGTGAGCAACCAGCCCCATGTCCCTGCGAATCCCCCGTGAGCTCACCATGCTAAACAACGAACTAACAATTCAAAACTTATTTCTATAGACTCAAAGGAGTTACCCTATATGACACGGCAAAGTTATAACTGAAATGGCAATGATGAAAGGTTTGAGGTAAAATTAAGAGTGCAAGACAACATCAATAGGCGCGTGGTTTTAACATCTATCCATATGTGCGGCCAACTTTGCCTCTAAATTTTTCGTTGATCCAACCTAAGCCTCTTACTTTTGCCCTTCGCATCATTTAATGAAGTTGGAAATGTAAAGTCAATAGTTATATCGTAGAAGAGTATGATGACGTGACATTAGTATGTTTAAGATCGGTACAGGTTTGAAGTGAGACTATACATTCTAGCTTAGAACTATCATAGGGTAGTATGTAGATACCAATACAGCAATCGTTCTAGAAACATCTTGCTTGCATTCGGAATTTTATATTGTCGTAATTGCCAGGTATATATTTTGTAACTAGATAGACAATATATCAAGGGTATTGTAATATACTAGGTAAAGTTATCTGCCAAGTAATATATCCCGATAGGTATACCTGCATGGCAGTGTTACCCGCCAGGCAATGTAACCCGCCAGGCAATGTAAGCCCGCCAGGCAAAGTGAAGTACAGTACATACCGGGCAATGTAACCCAGTCTAACTAGCAGTTACTGGGCAAACGAACTAGCCAGGAAAAGTAATTTTTTGGGCAACGTAAACGATCTGCCTTTCTAACCTAGTAGCTACTGGGTAATGTCACCAGCCAGGCAATGAAACCCAAATGTCTATATCACCTAGTAGTCAAAGTAATCAGCCAGGCTATACATCTTGCCAGTCAAACGACAACCATTTTCCGATGACCTCTTAAGAACAAGTAAACTCGAACATATGAGGTGTCTTTCATAAAATGTTGCTCAGGATTGAGTATTTTTTGGGTCTTAGAGGTAAGTTCTCGCTACGTTATAGTATTAAAAAGATCTCTATATAGTGTTGTGATGACTAATGCTTGATTTTGGACTAAATAGTGATGTTATTACTCGTACTTAGTATTATGATTGTGATGATAGTTTTACAAATGCATATTATATAGTATTTTATGTATGTAATCATTTATTATAACAAATATATATGTATACAACTGATTATGTTGTTTTTCTTTGTTTACCCACATTTTTTCACATGAGTTGGGGAGTTTTTTGACTCGTCACTGGTGACGTTGCATTAAAGGTCTACACTAACAGTCAGCGCTCCATTGTGGATCCCTATCGACCTCAATACAGCATAATTATTATGCTGAGTGCGTACCAATTTGTCACAGATTCCATGTATAGATTTATTTACTTACCTACCTATTTTTATTTTAAACTATTTTGCTTCTGAACTGTTTCTGTGGCAAATAAACTTATTTTTCTTTCTTTCTTTTCTTTTTTCTTTATTTAGTGAAGGAAAACAGTGTGATCTTCCAACCAGGCTATGTGATCGTGCCTGGCGACCCAAGGCCCGTCAGTTGATGCTGGGCACATAAACGTTGTATAAGTACATCTCGTTCCCGTGAGCAGTGAGAACTGAATGACGCTGACATTGAAGTACTGCTAGGGGTACTGCTACATAAATCCTTGTTATTTTCAAAAGAAACAACTCCAGCTCTAAAACTAAGGCTGTGTCGCGGGACACTTTACAAACATTCAAACATGAGGCACAAAATACCCTCAGAACTACTATCCTTACTAATATTATAAATTCGAAAGTAACTCTGTCTGTCTGTTACCTTTTCATGCTAAACCACTTAACCGATTTAGATGAAATTTGGTACAGATATAGTTTAAAACCTGGGGCAGGACATAGGCTACTTTTTATTGATGTAGGTACCACGCGGGCGGAGCCGCGCGCAAAAGCTAGTTAATTATAAATCACACAAATTTCTGACTCGTGTGGGATTCGAAGCTGATGGGATTCGACAAAGCATTATACAAATTAGTGAAGGTCTGTTTAAAGGCAAGATCCTGAATCCTTAATCCTTAATATACTTAATCCTTAATATCCTTAATCCTTAATATCCTTAATCCTTAATATCCTTAATCCTTAATATCCTTAATCCTTAATTCCTTAATCCTTAATATCCTTAATCCTTAATATCCTTAATCCTTAATATCCTTAATCCTTAATATCCTTAATCCTTAATCCTTAATATCCTTAATCCTTAATATCCTTAATTCCTTAATCCTTAATTCTTAATTCCTTAATATTCCTTGATCTTTAATCCTTAATATCCTTAAATTCCTTAATTTTCCCTAATATATAATATTATAAATGCGAAAGTAACTCTGTCTGTCGGTCTGTCTATCTGTCAGTCGTCTGTCTGTTACCTTTTCAAGCTCAATCCGCTAAACCGATTTAGATGAAATTTGGAATGTAGATAGCCTGAGACCCTGGGAAGGACATAGGCTATATAACATCACGCTATGGCTGACGGGAGCGGCACAGTAAGCACAAATACCAATGACGCGGATGAGACCGCGGGCACAGCTAGTACATAATCTATACTTATAATAAAACTGTAGAGAGGTCAATTCTGTACATTGAATATATATTCAAAATTAATATTGGAGGATGAATGGTGATCGATACTGATGACAAAAATGCAATCAGTAAATTTTTTGTCTGTCTGTCTGTCTGTCTGTCTGTCTGTATGTGCACGCATGGGTCAAAAACTACTGAAGGGATTTTAACCAAACTTGGTACGATTGTAGTCCATACTCCTGGGCAGGTTATAGGCTATATAACATAACGCTAAGACACATAGGAGCTGAGCAGTGACGATAAATTTGAAGCAAGTCGGACGAAAATGCGCTTTCGAGCTCTTATCCTCGCATACGTTGATCATACACCAAAAGTATGTATTACAAAGATGATGGTCTTCAAAAGATCTACAAAAAAGTCCTCAATAGTATATATCTATCTTTTATAAATTACCACAATAACGTGTTTAATCGTTAGGCATTTCTTCAAAGTGTATTAAAATACATAAATATATTGTATTTCACATAGATATATCTTTATCAAACTCCCATATTCAAAAAGTACACTTTAATATTTATATTATAAAAAAAAATATAGGAATCGGTTTATAAACACACAAGATATAGATGAAATAAAACTTCCAAATCTCGCCGCGCCAGTATGGGTACGGCTATACGGTTGATTGTTGTTTAACGCGCGAAACGGCCATCCGCTCCATTTATAAAAAGACGGGGCCTCACGCGCCAACTTCACTCACATTTTGTTTGTTTGGTTGAACGCGGTAATCTAAGGAACTACGGGTAAAAAATCAGAAAAATATTTCAGTGTTGGATAGCCCATTTATAGAGGAAGGCTAAAGGCTATATAACATCACGCTACGACCAATAGGAGCGGAGCATAAATGAAAAATATTGCAAAAACTAGGAGAATTCTCTTATGTGAAGCAGACGAAGTTGCGCGGGTCAGCTAGTCCTAACTAATATTATAAAAGCGAAAATGAGTTTGTTTGTTTGTTACCTTTTCACGCCTAAACCACTGAACCGATCACACTGAAATTTTGCATATACATTGTCAGGTGTATAGAAACGGACATAAGCTACCTTTCATCCCGAAAAAACATACTGTTCCCGAGGAAAACAACAATAACATTCTGATGATAATAGATGGCGCCACGTGTCTTTCGAATCATGATTGAATTATATTATTACAAGCAGAGTACAACCCCAATTGATTGTCAAATTCTAAATTAACGCGAGGGGAGCCGCGGGCAAAAGCTAGTAAAGAATAAAAGAAAAAAAACAGACTACACTATAGAAAAACCACACTAAGCTAGGATAGGTGAAAAGTTTTAGAAAAGGTTTAACTGAAATTAAAAGTACGACAAGTCGCTGGTCCAATATTACAAGGTTCTATGCATCGATCAAATATACCATAGATGCACGATCGTCGCTCGAAAAACGGCCCCAACAAAACTGTGCATAAATCAGTCGTATGCGCTATATTATGCACCTGTCCCACTCACTCTTGCGTGCGCTGCCCGTAAGCGAGAGCGAATCGACACCACTACTACGGTGGAGACCGTACCATATACTTAGTACGCTTGCGTATCACGAGTAACACACTTAGGACGCTTTACATTGACGCGTTTTAACTAAACTATTACAAAATGTTTCTCAGTGGGCGATCAATGGTTATTCCGGTTTATTTCCTGGATTGCATAATAAATGCAGACACTTATAAGTAAGTAGTACTGGTCAGTGCCACATATTGACGCGGTTTTTGTATGAGAATGTGCATCTATGGTATATTTGATCGAAGGTACTATGTCACATTTTTGAAAAAAATTGTTATGAATATTGCATGGTTCTATATGTCATTCCTTTTTGTTTAGACTAATATAGTAATAGATGGAAGCACTTACCACCTCACAATATTAGATCGCAAATAGTTCTAAGTTCTTATCTTATCATCTTATCTTATGTGGGGGCCAGTCAGTGCAGACCGGCGACACTTCGACCCGGTGAGATCTTTTGTGTCGACACTCTCCCAATAACGACTGCCATAGATGTTCATGGCAGCCGGGACCGACGGCTGAACGTACTCTCCGAGGCACGGAGCAGGCGATAATTGTCAATCAATACGCACATAATTTTTAAAAGTCATGTCACTTCGAAAGTCAGAGGTGCGAGACGTGGGTTCGAATCCGAGACCCTCTGCATTGCAGTCTGTTGGTCTCTTCACTGAGCTATCGCTGCTCGTTAGTTCTAAGTTACTTTTTATTAATAACTATTTTAAAAATAACTTAAAAAATAAAAAGTAGTTCTAAGTTACTTTTTAAGTTATTTTTACTGATATGCAAATTTTAAACCTCATTTCCCCAAAGTGAGAAAAAAAATCAACGGGTTGCACTCCGGGAGTGCCGGCAGAAGTGAAACTGTTGTTGTGCATTTTTGATATTTTGAAATGGTTAGGGAATATTAATTTCTTCTTTTATCAGTGTAATAGTAAAAGTCATTCTTTTATCAGTGAAATATTTTATTTTTGTATTATTATGACTTGTGTAATTTGTTATTTTTATTTAGATTAATACTTAAATGTTATTCTTCTTTAATTTTATGAATTGTATATTACTTTTAATGTCACATTCAAACACAATTGTATATTGTTATTGAATAAATGAAATGAAATGAAATGAATCATTTTGCACGAATTGCTTTAATTATCAGTATAAAAGTACTATCATTTATGTGGTCAAATACAATATTCATTTATTGCGCTATCGTACACAAACATGACAATTCTCCCTCCGTCTTACGAATTTTCCATCAGGTCACGTGTCCTGACGCGAGTTTAACATTTTTTACCCATCACAAAAAAGTGCACAACGCCGCTAAAGAAATTTGCACTTCAAAAACATATAACGTTGTAATAGTGAGCCAGCCAAGTGTAGATATCGATTCAGCGCGAGGCATCCTTGGGACAGTTTGGCAAGTGTCATTTATAGACAAATCAATTTAATTGGTGAAAATCGAGAGATTTTCTAGTATCCAATAATAATGTCCTCCAGACCGAATATCGGTCACGGCGGCCAATATTAACGGAGACTGGCCATCGGCGCAGGAGATATTGTAGTGCACAAGAGTGTGCGCAAACACGAGTGCACTCTCTGTTCCCTAACTCTAATGATCCGATAGGACGGATAATCCGACACGACCGGAGAGAGATCAGGCGCAGGACCAACGGCTTTACGTGCTTTCCGAGGCACGGGGGTGTCTAACACCGTTAACTTCCTCACTCCGGGCTCGTATTGAGATTTCTTAACAGAAAACCCCAATAACATTTTGTTGGCCCGACCCGGGATTCGAACCGGAGACCTCATGCACAGCAGTCGCATTCACTACCGCTGCGCCACGGAGGCAGTGTCCAACTACTTAATTATCCTCAAAAGAAGACCGACCATCTCGAGAGTTTCGGTATCACACCATACCTGTAACGTTATTTTCCCTTCATTCTGTGTAAGGTTAGCAACAAACCGCACATTGCACTTTGAATCAGTGGGCGATTGGCCTAGTTAACAAATTGCTAATTGTGTAATTTACAATAACTAGCGGTCGCCTAGTGCTCGAAATTCGACCAAAGTTTGCCTGTAAGATATTGCTGATATATGTCATTATATATTGATATATGTAACCATAGTTACGCGCTTCGACTGCGTGTGTCAAATGCATGGTTGTGTGCGTGTAGTGGTTTTTTATTAATTTAATGTATTTTTACGCATAGTTTTATATAAATATTAGCATTCGTCACTTCTTCTCTGTATAAACTATAAGTGTGCGAAATTTCATACTCCTCCGTCCGCCCAATTTTCGTAAAAAGGGATCCAAAGTTTTCGCTTCACGTATTAATATACAGATATTCAAATTTACTACCATTTACATTAAGTCCATTAAAGCAGTTAATGTAAATTGCTGACTGCACGTATGGCGTAGTGGTTAGAGTAGTCGCCTCGCTACTGGTACTGCGCCGAGGGCTGTGGGTTCGAATCCCACACGAGACAAAAATTTGTCCACAAATGGTAGTTCCGAGTCTGGGTGTTCGTTGTGTCCGTTGTTTGTATGTTTGTAAAGTGTATATCCTAATCCTAACTAATATTATAAAAGCGAAAATGAGTTTGTTTGTTTGTTACCTTTTCACGCCCAAACCACTGAACCGATCATTCTGAAATTTTGCATATACGTTGTCAGGTGTACAGAAACGGACATAGGCTACTTTTCATCTGGAAATAAATTAATGTTCCCGAGGAAAACAACAATAACGTTCTTATGATAATATATGGCGCCACGTGTCTTTCGAATCATGATTGAATTATCTTATTACAAGCAGAGTACAACCAGAATTGATTGTCAAATTCTAAATTACTTGAGCGAAGTCGCGGGCAAAAGCTAGTATAATATAACTAGCGGTCGCCTAGTGGTCAAAATTCGATCAAAATTCCTAAGCTTGTTACTTTGTTTTCTGTTTTTCTCTATTACATATAAATAAGGTACAGGTAACCATAGTTACAAAGAATTGTACGACGTCAGATGAACAATACCGAAATACTACAAACGCGGTTCGACTGCGAGTGTCAAATGCATGGTTGTATGCGTGTAGTGTTTTTTCATTAATTTAATGTATTTCTAATGCATATTTTATATAAATATTAGGATTCGCCCCTCCTTCCCTATATAAACTTTAACTGTGCCAAATTTCATTCTCCTCCGTCCGCGCAATTTTCGTAAAAAGGGGTACAAAGTTTTTGCTTCACGTATTAATATATAGATTTAATGATTAATAACATGCAAAATTTTCACTCAGATTTGTTTTCATGAAACGTCAAATTTTCCCTAAACGAGAATTCTTGTTAGTAGTTAATAGAGTGAGTCAAGAAGAATTTTGATTGGATTATTATGGGCATATTATTAGCCACAGGCTTCACCCGGAAGTTCTTTGGATATAGCAAGAGCCAAATGCGCCTGCTCACAGGAGCGTTCACTGGCCATTTTGGCACCAACGACTTCCTGTGCAGATTGAGATTGGCACACAATTTGATCTGCAGAGCCTGTGGTGAACAGGACGAGTCCATATCGCACCTATTGTGTGAATGCGACGCGTTGGCTGGACTGAGGACGGGTCTGGGGGTGGCATATCCAAACCCTGAAGACTTCAGACTTCTCTCCTTCTGAATTGTACACTGCGGCTTATGCAGTACATTCATAAGGAGATACCTAAGGGTTAAATCATGGGGCCGACACAAAGGATCCCACTGGGTCGAAGTGTCGCCGGTCTGCACTGACTGGCCCCCACACATAAGATAAGATAAGATGGGCATATTATGGGCACGGGCCACTTCTCAGTGTGAAGTTTCTGCTTCGCGTATTAATATATATATCCGTCTCCATATAAACTTTAACTGTGCCAAGTTTCATACTCCTCCGTCCGCGCAATTTTCGTAAAAAGGGCTACAAAGTTTTTGCTTCACGTATTAATATTTAGATAAATCTTCTGTGCGTGTGTTTGTAATTAAACTCCTCCTAAACGGCTGGACAGATTTTGATGAATTTTTTTGTGTGTGTTGAAGTGGATTCGAGAATGGCTTAGACATGGTTTATTTTAATTTTTTTTCGAGTGTACAGGACAATGTCTGTCGGGACAGCTACTATAATATAAATTGCTTCTATACTGTGCTAGTAATGTTATGCTGTTTTATAATAAGATTACAGAATAAGGTAAGCAAAAACGTGTTGCACTCCGGGAGTACCGGCAGAAGTGAAAACTTGAATATTAACGTTGTGCATTTTTGATATTTTGGAATGGTTAGGGAATAATTTTGCACGAATTGCTTTAATTATCAGTATAAAAGTACTATCATTGAAGTGGCAAAATACAATATTCATTTATTGCGCTATCGTACACAAACATGACAATTCTCCCTCCGTCTTACGAATTTTCGATCAGGTCACGTGTCCTGACGCGAGTTTAACATTTTTTGCCCATCACAACATTGTTTTAACATCTTTCTTTTACCCCGCCAAGTCCGACATAACCCCTCCGCCTGTCCCCGCGGAGAGGTATGCGTCAAAGCAATCCGCTTCGTAAAAAAAAAAAAATTGCACAGGTGTGTGCTTAAACACAAGTGCACTCTCTGTTCCTTAACTCTCATGATCCGATGGGACGGTAATCCGACACGACCGGAGAGAGATCAGGCGCAGGACCACCGGCTTTACGTGCTTTTCGGGGCACGGGGGTGTCTGACACCGCCAACTTCCTAACTCCTGGCTGCTATTGAGATTTCTTAACTGAAAATGTTGAATTTTATACATTTGTATGTGCAAAAATTAATTATTATATTTAACTATTTAGAATAATTGCACCTCAGTAATTGTATAATTTAACAGCATACAATATAAATAGTAGTCAAATACTTGACAGTTTGATAAGCTATAAAAGGCGTAGCAACACTGCTATCTGTCACTTCTTGTTGTGAGCTGTAAGTGAACGGACATATAAAACTTCCTTGTGTCAAAGTTTAAAACTATAAAATAAATAGTTAAAGTGTTTGTACAGTGTGTTATTTAACCCATAACCTCCAATAGAAAAATCCAATAACTGTTTGTTGGCCCGACCCGGGATTCGAACCCGAGACCTCATGCACAGCAGTCGTATTCACTACCGCTGCGCCACGGAGGCAGTAACACTACAACGAGTCATCACTGTCATCGTCTCTTTAAACGTCCAGACAATGTTTGTAGTGTGTGAGCAGAATGTAGTCTGTAGGACCTTTTGAAGAAACACTTCATCTTAGTTAGGTTTTAGTTTGTCCATATTGTCTACCTGCCAATGCCGTGCATATAATTAATAATAATAATATTCTATCACATACACACAACACCATCTAGCCCAAACTAAGCAGAGCTTGTACTGTGGGTACTAGACAATGGATAAACATACGTATATACTTATTTTTTGTAAATACATACATATAATACATAGAAACACCCGGACCAAGACAAACATCCATGTTCATGAACACAAATGTTTGACTTGCGCGGGAATCGAACCGGCGATCTCAGGCGTGGCAGTCGGTTACACTAACTACTACGCCATCGAGGCCATCAATTGTAATTGGGGTAGCACATTAACTTTGATAATTGTCAATTATATGTGAATGTCTGGGCAGCAGCGGGGAGACCAACAGACTGCAATGCCGAGGGTCTCGGGTTCGAGCCCACGTCGCACACCTCTGACTTTCGGCAGTTATATGACTTTTCGAAATTATGTGCGTATTGATTGACAATTATCGCCTGCTCCGTGCCTTGGAGGGCATGTTAAGCCGTCGGTCCCGGCTGCCATGAACATCTATGGCAGTCGTTATTGGGAAGTCAGTGCCCTCATCCTGACACTGATCTAGCCTTAGGGTATCGTTAGTCTTCGGGTTGCGGAGGTCAGGTGGCAGCCACTCCGTGTAAAAACTGATATCCAGTCAAATCCAGTTAGACTAGAAAGCCGACCCCAAGTGACTTGGGAATAATAAAGGCTAGGGAGAAGAGTGTGTTTACTCTGTAAATATGCCTAAATAAATAAAATGAAATTGAATCTGAAACCTCACGAACGATAATCCCATACACTACTTTGCCTCCAAGGTCCCTGATTTAGTCACACAGCGTTCGCAAAGACATACTGGCTCAACGAGTTTCTCGAACTTCGATAGTTCAACGTAAAGTCAGCGTCTTCGTGTCTTAGTTGAGTCAACAGTTCGTTAGTAAGTTTGGATACATGGATGTTCGCTTATTGGATAATATCTTAAACTTAAGTAACATTTGTACGTAAGCAGCGATAGCTCAGTGGGGAGTCCAACAGACTGCAATGCAGAGGGTCTAGGGTTCGAACCCACGTCGCGCACCTCTGACTTTCGGCAGTTATATGACTTTTCGAAATTATGTGCGTATTGATTGACAATTATCGCCTGCTCCGTGCCTCGGAGAGCACGTTAAGCCGTCGGTCCCGGCTGCCATGAACATCTATGGCAGTCGTTATTGGGAAGTCAGTGCCCTCTAATATTCTGACACTGGTCTAGCTTTAGGGTATCGTTAGCCTTCGGGTTGCGGAGGTCAGATGGCAGTCGCTCCGTGTAAAAACTGATATCCAGTCAAATCCAGTTAGACTAGAAAGCCGACCCCATGTGACTTGGGAATAATTAAGGCTAGGGAGAAGGATTAAAGCGAGCGGTAGTTAACTAAATATTTAATGCACACATTACTTTGAAAAGTCAGAGTCTTGGGTCCAACTTGAAATCTCTGCTTGGTAGTCCAATGGTCCCCAATAAGCTATCACTGCTTCGCAGTATGAGACCTACCTAAGACGAATTTGGGAGATGAGATACCCATTAAGTGTATTTATTTACATAATATTGTCTTCTGTTTACTCAAATGTTATTCATTGAACGTCGGGGAAAGTGTAAAAATAAATCTAAATAGTATAATAGTATAGTAATAGTATAAATAGTTTTAATAGTTTCAATAATTTAATTAGCTTAAAAATTTGTAAAGTTTAATAGTGATTATAGTAGTGTAACAGTTTTTCTAAAAATTTTGTAACAGTGTCAAATAAACAACGCGATAAAATCCGCATATAGTAGTTTAATTTCAATGTATTTATTTATTTATTTTAAGGTACATCAACAATATACATATACAAACTCGGTTTACATAAGAAGCTGAAAATAAAAACTTATATGTATATCTATTATAGATGTACACAACATTTACTGTACAGAATAATAAAGAATAAAAATTAAACATAAATTAAGAACTTAATACAAATTTAACAAGACATTATTATTATTTACAAAATAGAAAGAAAAAAAAAACAGAAAATAATAACAGTCAACGAGATCTAGCACAGCATTTTCTGCACTATCTTTCGTTTAAACACTTTGAATGAATCATGAAAAATGTCAAGATCATCTGAGCGTCCGCATAAAGAATTATATTCGAGACAAATACGCACTAGTGGTGAGTGTTTGCCAGCATTTGTTCTGTAGAATGGAATGTGAAAAGTTTTGGTAACGGGGTGTCGCGGAATTATATTAGGTACCGTTAAGTTAATGTTGCTTAGTTGGCTGCAGTCTACTCCACCGTTGAGGAGTTTATGAAGGAATAGGAGATCCTTGATTTTACGCCGATGATTAAGGCTAGTCATTTTGAAGAATTTAAGTCTATTAGGGTAGGGAGCTCTATGCGAGACACCAGATGATACGTATGCTAAGTGTCTCGTAAATGCTCTTTGGATGCCTTCGATTCTTTGTGATTGTATAGTGTATTCATGAGTTCGTGTAGCTACTGAGAATTCTGTAACAGAATAATCGCCCCGCCAAGGCATCGAACCTGGACCCTGACGATCATCCGTAAACTTTCGCCAGGAAACTATCGAGGTAATAGAAGAAAAGTAAAATTGTATTGTGCAGTCACAATCAGACCGTTATCAGTACATCGAATCAGATTACTCATAATAAAGATCATGTAATTTAAAAAAATCAAAACCATTCAGAACCACATTTTATCCATAAAATAAATATTCAGAATTTAAAAATAATTTTAAACGATCCGTTTTTAAATAATTATTCAAGTGTAACGAGACAATTTTTAAGATAAGTTTATTAAAAATCAACCTTATCGTCAATAAGACAAAGTTGCAATTTGATGGTTTTTAAAATTATTTATAATTACGCTTGAATAATGAAATTTTTAAATAATTAGATTAGTATATAAGGGTGATTTTTCTTTGTGTTTTTATCAGACGATCGAAAAATGGCGAAGGGCAAAGTAATATGGATAACTGGTAAATCTTTTATCTTCTTATTTGTCATTGACAATAAAAAATAAACATAGTTTTGTTATTTACATGTATCACTGTTCAACAACCGCCTGAGGGTATTTAACTGTGCTAGCATTAAAAAGATGGACCTGTATTCCCTTACTCTTAAAATTTGTATAATAATATGACTTTGAATTACCTAGCAGATCATGCCCTGCGTCCAGAACTTGTATTTAGTAACGCATATAGCAAACTTTATCATCGCGATTCCGGTTCCAGTAAAACTTGTATAGAATTGAATTGAATACAACGCCATCTATTATCATTAGCTATAACTTCATCAATATAAATATTAGTTTCCTTAGTAAGGTCAACATATAGAACTGCACGAATCGTTTAGTGGTCGACTCGCCACTGCCACGTGCCGAGTGTAATGGGTTCGATTCCCACACGGGACAAAAATTTGCATGATTTACTAATAGTTGCTTCGAGCCTGCGAGTCCGAGTATTTGTGTGTGATTGCTTGTAATTTTTCTCGTGATACAGAAAGTATTTCTAGTGCTTGTAGTTCTTTTTTATACTTTAAAAAAACATCACCTGCATTTGGAATAATTCCTGTGTCGCGGGTGACTTTACAAACATTCAAACAAGATACATAGAACACGCAAACTCGATACAACCATTTGTGGATCATACAAAATGTGTCCCGTGTAGGAATCGAACCTACAACACTCGGCGCGGCGGCAGTGGCGAGGCAACCACTTAAACCACCACGCCATCCGTGCAGTCCAAAGATATGAGATCTGGTGTTGCTTTTTTTACAGTTTTAGTCCTGGGCACCACACTAGGGCAGCCTGTGCCGCAGCCAACGCCCCAGTGTTCGTGTCCCCAGCCGTGCACCCAGCAGGCGTCGTGTGACCCCTGCGACGCCTGCGCTGGAGGACCAGGGTCCATACAAATAGGGCCTTGCAACCCTTGTGAGGCCCCGGTCAACTACATATATGGGCAAGCTCCAACAGGTAGGTGAACTACATCCTCATTACGTCAGCTGTATTTAGGGCCTATAGTAAGTCTGCAGGATCGAGACCTCTGCGTGGCAGTCCAACGGTCTCCCATTAACTATCGCTGTGCACAATATAATGAAGTTACAAATTTAACTGCACTTTGATAAAACATTCCGTAGAACGTGTATATAGTTGGTTAAATCTGACTACCCCCAAAGGGATACGAAAGGGATGACTTATAAATGAGCTAATAACTTTTAAACTTTCGCGTTGCATGATATATATATAATATGTAATGGATATTAACGTGATCATACATAATGTTTACCTTTTATAGGCTTGACGTGTCGACCAGGTTACACCGGCCGTGTTCACAAGCTGACTGGTGCTGCGATGTCATGTCTCCGTTTTGAGGCAGAAGAATATTGATTCACCCTCACTTTTGGCATAAATAATAATAACGGTACATGGACAAACAAAAATATGCCAAAAGTGAGGGTGAATCAAAATTCTTCTGCCTCAAAACGGAAACATGACATCGCAGCACCATTCAGCATGTGACCACAGCCGGTGTAACCTGGTCGAAACGTCAAGCCTATAAAAGGTAAACATTATGTATGATCACGTTAATATCCGTTACATATTATATATATATTATAAATGAGCTGTTTAGCTGTTAATCAAAGAGGGAGGAGAGGGGACAGCTCAGTTGGAGCTTTGCCAATGCTCTTAATAAGGCATAAAATGGTTATACGTATATATTCTTGGATCCATTAGTTCATTCGTTAATCTGAAGAGACTTGGTTAACCAAATTAATTATGAGTGCTATTTAGGATTGCTTAGATGCCCCGGCATTAGTTAATGCGATTGATGTGTTTGAGGTTTCTACTTTTGACTTTTGGGACTAAGCAGTGTTGTTGAGGTATTTGACAGAGTTTTTTAGCATAACACCACGCTACGAGTCACAAAAGCGAAGCAGTAATCACAAGCATATATAACGTTATACTTTGTCAAGCACGTCTTAGGGAAGTGGTTACCTAGGGAACAAATTAAATCAAATTAAAAAATATACTACACGATTAAAAGGTTTATATTTCTATTACAACTTCGTGTAGAACAACAGAATTACTAGATAAAAATATCAATAGGGCGTAGTTCTTATAGGCTCGCTACGTAGTCTTGAGGTTTGAAAGACCACTTAACTTCGTCGTAAGCACGGCAGGTTGAAGCGGGCAGGAACCAAGGCGTCTTCAGCTTATCTCTTGCAGAGTATGTGGTAGAATTTGCCGCTCTAGAACTGGCTTACATAGCCACGAAACCAAGTGCATTTCCACGAGACAATGACTTAATCATCTAGTACAGATGTAAAAGGCCAATGTATGTAATCGCGTCGGTGAAACTGCCAGGGCACTGATTTTAATAATTCTTCACTATTACAAATCAACATTATATAAAAACTAGCTTTTGCCCGTGGCGTCGCTCGCGTTAATTTAGAATTTGACAATCTATTCGGATTGTACTCTGCTTGTAATAATATAATTCAATCATGATTGGAAAGACACATGGCGCCATCTATTATCATAAGAACGTTATTGTGGTTTTCCTCGGAAACTGTAATTTTTTTCGGGATGAAAGGTAGCCTATGTCCTTTTCTGTACACCTGACAATATATATGCAAAATTTCAGGATGATCGGTTCAGTGGTTTAGGCGTGAAAAGGTAACAAACAAACTCATTTTCGCTTTTATAATATTAGTTAGGATAACATACCTACCTAGGCTATATAACACTACGCTACGGGCCTCAGAAGCCATGTAGTAGTCATAAACGTGGACAAAACCGCGTGGGCCGTGGCAAGGGAATGATTTTTTGTAATTTATATATTACAAATAATCTTCTTACTCTGAAATTACTAAACCGATTTTAATAATTCTTTCACTATTACAAAGCTACTTCATCTAGGAGTAACATAAGCTATTGAATATCACGCCATGGGAGCCGAGCAGTTTTCATAAACGTGGATGAACAGCTACTCCTCGAATTGCATACCAGCTCTAATAAAGCAAATTTCTTCCAGGTTCAATCCTAATTAGGCCAGGGCAAATCAGGTTTCCAAACCCACCACCCATCGTCGTGAGACCAGGTCAGATCCAGTTGCCTCAGCCACCACCGGTGTGGGTGAAGCCAGCGCGTGTCCAGCCCCCAACCCCTGAGCCTATCACTGTGAGACCTCCACCGGTGCAGCCGCCGACACCGCAGCCGTTCTACGTGAGAGTACCACCCGTGAACCCACCAACCCCACCTCCTATCTGTGTCAGGCCACCACCTGTCTGCGTACCGCGAGCTCCACCAATAAGGGTAAGTGTATTAGGACGTTAGCATCATTCTGTCTCTGTTGACAAGCAGAATGAAGGACAAAGCTAGTATTTTTGAAGAGTGATTCTGATCTATTCTATAAACACAATGAAAGGCAACAATCATACGCTTGCACTTGTATGCTGTAGGTAGACTGTGTAACATCCATTTATTGCTAGATATGTTTTTTTGGTTCTACGTAATAAATTTCCAAAAGCCTGTAAGTAACTTAGAACTAACGAGCAGCGATAGCTCAGTGGGGAGTCCAACAGACTGCATTGCAGAGGGTCTCGGGTTCGAACCCACGTCGCGCACCTCTGACTTTCGGAAGTTATATGACTTTTCGAAATGGTGTGCGTATTGATTGACAATTATCGCCTGCTCCGTGCCTCGGAAAGCACGTTAAGCCGTTGGTCCCGGCTGCCATGAACATCTATGGCAGTCGTTATTGGGAGAGTGTCGACACAAAAGATCCCACTGGGTCGAAATGTCGACGGTCTGCACTGACTGGCCCCCGCATAAGATAAGATAAGATACCGAGAATTTTACCAGAAAGACTCGAATAACTCTTTATCAGTTTCGGCGATTGATCTTGCAATTTTGTAATCAGACGCAAAACATGCACTTGTACCAAAGTGCCTACTATGTCAACATTACCTAGAATTTATTGACATAAAAATGCATTATTACTGACCCTGACCCAAGATTTAAAGCTAGATACACAACCATCAACCAACCGACCACACACCACATACGCAATCTTTAACAACCATTCACCAACCAATCTTAACTTCCAGGTACAACCACCACCGATCCAACCACCAATCCCAGATGCGCTGGTAGTCCGTCCACCCAAGATCATCGTCCCTGCACCACCCACCATCTGCTTCAAGCCTAACCCACCCCAAGCCTTCAGAACTTTAGGTTGCGCTAGCATCTGCCGGTCGACTGCACCGCCTGATGCATGCCCCCCGCCTGTGCCACCTCCATGCCCCTCATGCCCCCCGCCACCGCCACCTTGTCCATGCCCCGCCCCCTGCCCTTGCCCTTGCCCCTGCCCTTGCCCCTGCCCTTGCCCCTGCCCTTGCCCCTGCTCCTGCCCTTGCCCTTGCCCTTGCCCTTGCCAATGTCAAGACCCATGCCCATGCTAAAAGGAAGTACTTGCTTCGAGGGTAGGAGAAGAATTATGTAGATATATATATATTTTAAAATAATATGCATTTGTATGATTGAATGATTTTAATAAAGTACGGGTAATTGTTGCAATATTATGTTGTTGTTTCATTTTTTACTGACTGTATGATATGAGGTGACCAGTCAAACCGCTACGGTTTGAGTGGTCCCCTCGCTATTGCCGAGACTGTAGAACAGGCTAAAGTCCCCTCAGCATTGCCAATATGCCGAGTGTTGTTAGTTGGAATAGGCATGATGACAGGGTTAAAAATAAATGATTCTAATAGTCCATCTTTTAGATTAGCCAAAAAAATAGAACACCTATTTTAGTTTTAAAATACAATAAAAATTTGCTGTATAACGCATTAAAAGAGTATGCCCATTTCTGGGCCCACGTGTTATAGCCAACATTTTTACTGCAAAAATAACGTAATTTCATCACTAAACAAAATCACAAAAAATAAATTGAATTTACAATGGTTAATTGGAGAAAAAAAAAATGTTATTTTAATTAATTACGACTTAATTTGTAGTTAAAGTCATGTGATATAATCAATATTTTTACTGTAAAGTGTTTGTTATTTTATCAAAACACAAAATCAAAAAGAACTATATTCAATTTACTATGATAAAATAATATTTTACAATATTATTGTAACTGCATTGTTGGCAGACGTACAGTAGGCTGTTGTGCCCATGTAATGTCGATAATCTGGTTTTTGAGTTGGGTTAGGTATCAAGAAAATATTTCTTCTCCTGCACAGTTTCTCGACGATATTTTAATAACCTATGAAGAAGAATAACATAGTTATTCTTATATATCTTAATGAATTCCTGTACATGTGCTAGATAAACAATTATATTGACAAAGTATGATTTTGTTCTTTTGCACGCATATCGGTATTCTGTCTGTTATGTATGTATAAAAATATTTGTATTCCTGGTTAACATTTTAACAATCTAGATAAAAAATAAAATAAATAAAGTAATGTAAAAATAAAATAAATAAAGTAATGTAAAAATAAAATAAATAAAGTAATGATAAAAAATAAAATAAATGAAGTAATGTTTTTCTTTTTAAACAACCTATTACCTGCACATAATCAATGTTGTAACGAGGGTGGTGCCCCTGGCACAGGGCGCAGGAATAAACAGCCCTCTGTTTCACAAGCATTCGATTGAACCGCGTTCGATAATCGTAATATTATCGAAACAAAATGCTATTGATATTGACGACAATGAGAATGAACTGATCCATCCCTTTTTATTTATTTTTTTTACTTGGTTAAATGCATTGACGCTTACCCCTCCGCGGGGGTGGGCGGAGGGGTTATGTCGGACTCGCCGGGGTAAAATAGAAAGATGGAATAAGAATAATGTACCTCCCGGAATACCGACTAAACTTACCACGGTGTTCCTCGACAAAACCACTATCGGCGGAGCCGCGCGAATCACTTGCACATGCGGTCGCGACCCCGCCGAGGTTTAGGCCCGCCGTATGAAACGGCAGGCCACTACATGAAAAGACCTACCATAAGATCACCTACTAAAAGTAATCCCTACTGTCTCCCCCTAGAGGGAAGACGGACACGACACAGAAGCGCGCGTGGGAACACGCACGCCGCCTCTCGGACCTGGTGTTGAACGGATGGCGGGCAGGCCCACAAAGCCCGCCACCCCCAGGTCAAACCTCTGGGTGGCTGGAGATCGTCTCCCACCGTCCGGTGCCGGGCTGTGCGGTTGGACAGAGGGTTTAAACGCTCCTCTCCCGCTCCACCGCCTCCTTAATGGAAATCACTTCCTCACAGAAGGAGGCGACGGTGTTCCACGACCTCTCAGTCCGGATCATAGACTGAACTACGGCCGGGAGCGAAAGGGCAACCAATGCGACTGCCGCGATCAACTCACGGCGCTGCGATTCCCAGGCAGGGCAATCCGCCAAAGTGTGCAGCGCCGTGTCCTCAACAACGTCGCGGCAGTCGCCACAGTGCTGACAACCGGGCGTCTCTTGCCGGCCTATGCGACACAAGAACTAGCCAAAGCAACCATGGCCAGTCATTACCTGTGTCAGCCGGAAGGTGAGGGCGCCATGCCGCCTCTCCAGCCACTCCTCAAAGACGGGATTTACCGCATCGATCCGGCGAGGAAGCTCGTTGCCTCGAACGAGATCGTGCGGTATCCTATTATCAACCTGACGGCCAAGGCGCGCTGTGGCACACGAAGCGCCTGAATGTTACGGGCCGTCAAGTTGTCCGCCCAAACTGGGGCCCCGTAGAAGGCTATGGACCGCACGACTCCCTCGTAGAGCCTCCGGCAGGAGGTGTTTGGCCCCCCAAGGTTGAGCAGCAGGCGCGCAAGCGCACATGCAGCGCTCCGAAGAATGGGGGCCAAACGACTAAAATGAGCTCTAAAGTCCCACCGGCTGTCGACCAAGAGACCTAGATACTTTAGGGTTGACTCGACGCCGATGCGGACCCCTACTACTATGATATGGGCCCCTGGGGATAAGCCGTTTCCGAGGGCCTTGAAAACAAACGGCCTCGGAGTTAGACTGAGACCTCGAGACCCAACCGCCGGATACGATTAACAACTTGTGCGACCCCAGCGGTTGCCAGTATGGTCGCCGCCCGGTGCGACTTACCCCTCACCGTGACAAGCGTGTCGTCGGCATAACAAGTGACGCCGACGCCACGGAGGAGTGTACCTCGCAGCACCCAGTCATAACCGATGTTCTACAGGAGCGGACCCAGAACCGATACCTGTGGAACACCGCACGACATCTCTCGCCAACTCCAACCGTCGTGACCCGGGTAGACTACTACCCTCTCACTCAAATATGCCCGATAATGCGGCGGAGGTAGGTCGGAACTCGATGGAAAATGAGTGCCTCCCTAATACAACTCCAGGGCAAGATATTAAAGGCATTCGCGATATCCAAAGACACCGCTAAGACGACCTCGCGCCGGGACACCGCATCCTCCGCTAGGCTCCTCACCCGCAGGACAGCATCAATAGTGGAGCGCCCGCGGCGAAAACCATACTGGTTGTCCGCCGGATTCGGACCCACTGATGAAAGACGCTGGACGAGGCGCTCCCCGGTGATAAATTCGAACAATTTAGTATTTACAATTTGCAATACCAGAGGCATCACTTGCGCTTGCCGACCCTTTAGGAAAGGACGTGGGAAGGAAAGAGAGCGGGATGGGGGAAAGGGGGTAATTGGGCTTCCGGCACTCTCACTCACCGAACGAAATACAACAGTAGGACTACTGCTATTCCACGTCGATATTCTGTGAGAGGGTAGTCCTTCCCCGGTCGAGCCGGCCCATTCATGCTGACATCAGCGAGGCTCTACTATCGCAAATCTGTCTGAGATAAACATAATGTTTTTGAAGATATGTGAAATCTGCCAACCCGCACTGGGCCAGCGTAGTGGACTATGGCCTAATCCTACTCACACTGAGAAGAGGCCCGTGACAAGTAGTGGGACAGTTTAATACAGGGCTGATATTATATTATTTTTCATGATTTTAAACATATGTATATTTTAAATAATATCATAGAAATTGATACGAATTTCATAGTTGTATTGCTTGAGGTCTAACCAAAAATCTGGTGCATGTTTCATCGAGAATGATGTGTGTTGTGCTGTGTGGCGGCCATCATGGATTTGAAATTTATCATACTATACGTATTTTATTTATCAAGCCTTTTCATTTGATACCCATATTAAGAGGGTTGTGAAAAAATATGTAATCCGCTATTTTGTGGCGGCGGCCATCTTGGAGCGATTTTCATCAAACATAGCTAAGAGCACTACCGAGTACCGACTAATTCACATTTGAAACAAGAAAAACTAAATCAAAATCGGTTCAACCGTTCCGGAGCTACGATGCCACAGACAAACAGACACACACACAAAGACACGTCAAACTTATAACACCCTGTCGTTTTTAAGTCGGGGGTTAATAAATAGAACTAAAATTAAGTTTTAAAAGAAGAGAACAGAGGCCTTGCCACCATCTTTTTAAAAATTGTCATTGCTTGCGTAAAAATAGGGTAGCATTACAGAACGTATACCTTTGTCTCATTTCCACGCACGCAATAAGAAAGTAATTTGAGCATTATTATAATTATATGTCAGACATAGGGTACTTCTTAATGACTGCGAGCGAAGTCACAGGTCATTACTAGTATACAATTAAAACAAAAAATGTAATACATAATATTTATTTGCCAATCAAAATACATAAATATATACACACATACATATTGTAATTTCAAATTATATGGAATCATTTTTTTTCTGTTCTGGCATTTTCATTTTCCCAATAACAAATTTTGAATTCGAATATCCACTTAAAAATACTGCGAGATCATTTCTTTAATTAATTAAAAGCAAAACTATTTTCGTTTATTTAAAAGAAAATTGCAAAATTAAATAGAATTTTTGAAAAATTAAATAAATAATTTTAAAATATCCGTTACAAAATTGTCTAAACAGCTGATTAAAAATTAGAATAATGCCGTTGGGAAACACCTATTTTGAACTTTGAATTTGCGTGTCATTTTTGAAAACAGAATCACAGTTACACATTTACGTCAGCCAATTCAAATTATTTTCTATTTGACGTAACGTTCAACTGTTTTTGGTGTTTATTTTTCAAAATTGGAATTTAATGCCTGAAGTTTTTTTAATTTGCTTTTTTTACGCTATAGTCAATACGTGATGATTGTTGTAGTGTCCGGAATTATTGCCTAATAACGTTGGGTGTAGTCCTGTACCAATTTGGGTGTTAGAATTAAAACTCGCGGACGACGAGTGGCTATTTATAAAAAAGGACGGCCCATTAAACCTAAACCGCCCATGCCAATATTAGGCGTGGACTCGCAGACGGTGGTGGCACCGCCTAGCCCCATGCCTCCTAGCCCCATGCCTCCTAGCCCCATGCCTCCTAGCCCCATGCCTCCTAGACCCATGCCTCCTAGCCCCATACCGCCTAGGCCTCCAAAGCCCATACCACCCATTCCGCCAAGCCCATAGCCGCCCAAACCGCCCATTCCGAAGCCCATATTCGGAGAGGACTCGCAGATAGTGGTCGCACCACCAAGGCCTCCCAAACCACCAAGGCCCATAGCGCCCATACCACCTAAACCGCCATATCCGAGACCACCAAATCCGCCAAGGCCTAAACCCCATGGGTATCCGAATCCGCCCATACCGCCCATACCGCCCAAACCGCCCATAAGGCCCATACCGCCCATACCGCCCAAACCGCCCATAAGGCCCATACCGCCCATACCACCCATAAGGCCCATACCGCCCAAACCACCAAGACCATATCCGCCCATTCCTCCCATACCGAACCCTAGATTAGGGGTGGATTCGCATACGGTTGTCTGGCCGAGGCCTGAAAAAAAGATAATAATATAAGAAAATAATAATAATATAATATTCCACACAACACCATCTAGTCCAAATAAAGGAGAGCTTGTACTATGGGTACTAGACAATGGATAAACATACATATGTACTCTTGTAAATACATACATATTATACATAGAAACACCCACAAGACAAACATCCATGTACATGCACACAAATGTTTGACTTGTGCGGGAATCGAACCCGCGACCTCAGGCGTGGCAGTCGGTTACACTAACCACTACGTCATCGAGGCCGCCTTACTAATATTAGAAATGCGAATGTGAGTTTGTTTGTTACGATCAACATGAAATTTTGCGTACACATTTTCGGAGTTACAAAATAGGACATAATTGGATCCAGAAAATAATGCCAAGTCAATCCATTTATTTAAAACATAAAAGATTTTGGAACGAAGTTCCTTATCGCGCGTTGCGAAGGGGGGCTAGACGGAAAAAATTAAGACCAAAAGTTGTAACGACACTTTTTGCTATAGTTGTAAGTTTAAGGTTATTTCTTAATATGTATGTATTGTTAATGTCCACAAGCCAATTATTACTTAAATTGAGCCTACTGATTAAGTTTATATTACATTATATTTGTTAATAATAAAAAAAATATTATTATAACTTAAAAAAAAAAATTGTATTACAATTCCTTCACTAATTAATCGAAAGGAACTTCGTTCCATCCGGGTGTCCCTTGACAACTCTCAAGTTATTTTTAATATTGATATGGTCACTATAAGATGTTGTTAGGTTAGATAATTACATAATAACTTAAGACAGAAGGTCCGACCGACTTGGTATTGCATGGATCGCACAACTTTTTACGGTAGAAGAATTGAGTTGCGACACTTGGTTTTTGAAGTGTAAAACTTCTTTAGCGGCGTTGTGCACTTTTTTGTGATGGGTAAAAAATTTTAAACTCACGTCAGGACACGTGACCTAATCGAAAATTCGTAAGACGGAAGGAGAATTGTCATGTTTGTGTACGATAGCGCAATAAATGAATATTGTATTTTACCACATAAATGATAGTACTTTTATACTGATAATTAAAGCAATTCGTGCAAAATTATTCCCTAACCATTCCAAAATATCAAAAATGCACAACGTTAATACTCAAGTTTTCACTTCTGCCGGCACTCCCGGAGTGCAAATTTTTTTTTTACAAGTTTTTGATGGCATTACATTGATCGATTTTAAAAATTCTTTCACCATTAGAAAGCTATATTATCACCGAGTAACATAATAATATATACTAGCGGTCGCCTAGTGGTCAAAATTCGCCAACATTTCTAAGCTTGCTACTTTGTTTTCTGTTTTACTTTATTACATATAAGTAAGGTATAGGTAACCATAGTTACAAAGAATTGTACGACGTCAGACGAACAATGTCGAAATACTACGAACGCAATTCGACTGCGAGTGTCAAATGCATGGTTGTGTGCGTGTAGTATTTTTTCATTAATTTATTATATTTCTAATGCATATTTTATAAAAATATTAGGATTCAACCCTCCTTCTCCATATAAACTTTATCTATGCCAAATTTCATAGTCCTCCGTCCGCGCAATTTTCTTAAAAAGGGGTACAAAGTTTTTGCTTCACGTATTAATATATAGATATCAGCCCTGTATTAAACTGTCCCACTGCTGGGCACGGGCCTCTTCTCAGTGTGAGAAGGTTTAGGCCATAGTCCACCACGCTGGCCTAGTGCGGGTTGGCAGACTTTACATATCTTCGAGAACATTATGGAGAACTCTCAGACATGCAGGTTTCCTCGCGATGTTTTCCTTCACCGTTAAAGCAAGCGATAATTAACTATTTAATACGCATATATCTTCGAAAAGTCAGAGATGCGCACCTTGGGTTTGAACCCGAGACCTCTGCGTGGCAGTCCAATGGTTTCCCACTAGGCTATCGCTGTTATCGAGTACCAAGGCTATATTTTATATTTTAAGTACTGTTTTTCCCTAATCTACTTTTACGCGAGCGAAGCCGTGAGCAAAAGATAGTCATTTATTAAACAAATTGGAAATAATCTTTTAAAAAGAAATTTAAAAAATAGTTTGTACCCACCTCCAAGACCCATCATTGGCATGCCAAGTCCATAACCCATGCCAAGGCCCATATTCGGTGTTGATTCACATACTGTAGTAGCGCCGCCGAGTCCACCAAGTCCGTAGCCAAGCATACTGGGCATAGTCTCACAGACCGTGCCCATTCCACCGAGACCGCCCAAGCCATAACCTCCAATGCCGCCTAATCCCATACCTCCGAGGCCAAAACCGCCTAAGCCTAATCCCAAGTTTGGTGTCGATTCACAGACTGTTGTAGCTCCTAGTCCGCCCCCTAGGCCTCCTAGGCCGCCTAGGCCTATGCCTCCGAGATAATTAGGCGTGGACTCACATACCGTGGCTGTTCCTAAGCCCAGTGGGTTGCAACGAGCAACGCTCAGGAGAGCTAGAAAAGACACAAAAGTTATTACTATGAATATTAGACACACATCATATTTTAATAAGTAGTAAAATATTATATCTAGGTCTAAGTCCTTCAGACCAGATATCGACCGCAGCGGCCTATCTTAACAGAAATTAGCGACGAAATACCTAATAACTTTTTAATGCCAGGATTCCACAGATTCAACAAACCCGGAGCTTTGTGATCAGCAGTCGTTTAGCGTTTAGATAAACTGGGCAGTTAATTTATTTAAACCTAAATATACTCAGAAGGGGAAATAGCGATATATTGCTATTTAATTTATTCAAAATCTAAAATACATTGTTTTTGAAATCCATTCAAATACAAATAAAAAAGAAACATTTATAATTTTGTAGTAGAAGACATTGTTGATATTGATTTCAAAAGGGATTAAATATAATGATCATCAAAAATACTAATTGGTCAGCAAATATTGCACAGCATAACGAGCATCTATACGCCTCAAATCACTGCATTCCGTCTCGGAAGTGTTAGGTTATGTTAGGTTTCTTTTTTTAAACCCACCCAAAAATAGGAGCCCCGCGAAGTGGGGCCCGTCGACTTAGTTTGATCTCTTTAAAGTTTGCTAGCCATGAGTTGCTGATCAATTAGCTATTTCTGCTCACAGATTATATTTTTCTGCTCACAAAAATACCAATACTATGCTAACCATTTAAATAACACCCATTTCAAAAACTTTTCTTATGGATGTTAGTTATTTGATAACTTAATAAAATAAGATAGGTATATTAAACATACATAGCTATCCTAAGTTTTATTAATACTAAAAAAGGGAACTTATAACTTTCAAATTAACGAAGTGTTCAAATCATGAGAAAATTTAACGTTTATATTTTATCAATATAATAAATTAAAGAATTACTTACCAGTGAAAATTAGTGCCTTAGATGCCATTTCGAGCTACTGACAGCCTGTGCCAAATCTGAGAATTCTCCGTCCATTTATACCAAAAAACCTCTTCACCATATTTTCAGTCTCATCTTTCACGCACCGATAACTCAACCATGGCGGATATCTTTAAAAAATATTATCTCAAACTTGAATTCCATTAATTGAAAAATGTTATTAAAGTTACTAAATTAAAATTTCTAGTTTTAATAATATTTTGGGTAAGATGCTGTGATTTCACGTAAATGCTTTTTATTATTTAGTGTATGTGGAAGGAGTTAAATGTCTGCCATGTTTTTGTCGAAAGAAGAAAGACCACATAAGCAGACAAGTCCAACTCGTATATATTTTTTTACAAAGTTTTTTTTAACCTACAATGTTAGTTACTTTGTTGTTGAGGTCAAATCATGGAACCAATTAGAACCAGTTTTATTAGACTTATTATACCACAAATAGCATACACTCATTGGACCTCATGATGGTAAGTTTATCATTAACTATAAGGCCGGGACTCCACCAAAGCGGAGACGAGACGAGCGGAGAGGAGATGTTTTTTAAAAGACCAATAGAATTGTGTTATTGACACATCTCCTCTCCGCTCAGCTTCAGTGGAGTTCGCTGTGCGAAGATGTGTAAAATTTGTATGGCGCGATAGAAGCGGAGATGTGAGCGGCGTGCAGTGAGCGATGTCACTCAACGCCTCGCACCCGAGCTGAAGAACATATCTTCTCGCACAGCACACAGCACACCGCACACATCTCCGCTTTGGTGGAGTCCCGGCCTAACCGCTTACAATACCAAGCAAATCGGTTTAAAGATTATTTATTCTTAAAAGAATTTTACAATTCACTTGTTTAAGAATAATAATCAGCCCTGTATTAAACTGTCCCACTGCTGGGCACGGGCCTCTCCTCAGTGTGAGAAGGGTAAGGCTATAGTCTATCACGCTGGCCCAGTGCGGGTTGGTAGACTTCAAATATCTTCGAGAACCTTATGGAGAACTCTCAGACATGCAGGTTTCTTTATGATGTTTTCTGTCGCCGATAAAGCGAGCAATAATGAGGAGTATAGTTTCAAAACCCGCCAAAACGATATCAGAACACAAATAATGTTCCGATTGAATATGAAGCTCCTTCGTTGCTTCTATCGCATAGCACTGATAGTTTTCAACAAAACCCACTCAAATTCTATTAAATAAGCTCAAAAAAGTAGCAGTTTGTTGCAAACACCGCTAAAAGAGTCCATTTATTAGTCTTAAATGGTTTTTTGAGATTTACCATTAATTTGTGAAAAGTATTTTAGAGGATTTTGAATCTAAACTACTCAATTAACTATTTAATACGAACATAACTTCGAAAAGTCAGAGACGCGCGCCTCGGGACCTTTGCATAGCAGTCCATCGGTTTCCCACTAAGGTATCGCTAAGAATATTACATAGAAATATTAAAGTTTACAATCAGAGCGGGCTAAAGCTAAACATTTACAACTATTAGTCTATGTATAAGCCATTCGTATCTGCCTAAATCTTTTATGAAAACTGTTGTCGTACCTATTATAAAGAACAAAACCGGTGACACAGCAGATCCCACCAACTATAGGCCCATATCTTTAGCAACCATTATAGCCAAGGTGCTGGATAGTCTGCTGGATACATACATGGCCCCTAGAATAATTTTGCACGACGCGCAGGTTGGCTTCAGACCCGGTTTGTCGACAGAAAGTGCAATTATGTGTCTCAAGCAGACTGTCCGGTACTACATGGATAAAAAAACTCCGGTTAATGCCTGTTTCTTGGACCTCTCTAAGGCATTCGACCTTGTGTCTTATGACCTTATATGAAAGAAATTAAGAAACGAGAGTGAGGTAGACGCCGGCAAATAAGTCTATTACAATTTTGGTATGCTAATCAAACAAATACCGTTAGATGGGCAGGTACAATGGAGCATGGAGGTTACTGTGTAGACCCCTGACATTGCAGAAATCCACTAGAAATGTGGAAGGGGTGTCCGCCGTAGAAAATTTGCTCTTTTTCTTACCTTTCATGGTTTTTATAATTTATCAGAGTGGGGATATGGATTGATGCATGGTTCGAGGTAGAGGCGGTGCCCAAAGAAAGAGCAAAGTCATAGTGCGAGGCAGGCCCACGAGTTATGCAAGAAGCCGATAGGAAGCACAGAAGGGCCCCCGGTGCCCCCCCGCACATAGCCGCCGGGTCCACTCCGGTCTCCCAATCCGGTACGACGACTACGAGACGGGATTTTCGCCGGTTGGCGGGACAGCCTCCCGAGAAGGATGTACCCAGGTTCGGGTCCCCTACTAACTGGCAGGTGGCCGACGGAAACCATTCCCACCGGGTCTCCCTGTACCCCGCACCGGCCCCCCACGCCCTTCGGACCTACCAGGCATCACACTTCGCTAGCCTCAAGCTCCGCACCGACCCCAAACCATAGGAAGAAGAGATAAAGGAAGTGGGAAGGGGGAAAGAGGGTGTTTGGGCCTCCGGCACTCTCACTCACCGAACGAAACACAACAGTAGGAATACTGCTATTTCACGTCGATATTCTGTGAGAGGGTAGTTCTTCCCCGGTCGAGCCTGCCCATTCATACTGAAATCAGCGAGGCTCTACTACAACAAAAATATATACTTGAGCGGGTCTCTGGCCTACCCAACTGTGAATTTTCAAATTGGATCCGGTAGGTAGCGCTGCGAGGAATTTTGACGTGACGTTCAGCCAGTACCTACAACTTTCTTCGTCGTCTAGTTCCACGTCTTTCGAGTCAGTTAGTTTCTTGTTTAGTTTGACAGTTTTATCTATACAAGCTATGATATTAAAAAAATTGCAGGCCCAAATTGGTGCCAAACAGCTCAAAATAAGGAAATTTGGGCATCCTTGGAGGAGGCCTTTACCCACCCGGGGTTCTTGACATAGATTTAAGTTAACTTAGGAAGTAGTTTGATATTATGTAATTTATAAGAACAAATAAAGGCTTTTTATCATGTTTTCTGACCAAATAGGAGTAGGTTTTAGTGGACTAATTAATTCTCATACAGAGTCGCCTTGCATAAATATTTGTTCCCCTGGGGCTAGGTTAGGTTCTATAATTGATAAGTTAAAAACTACAAAATTAAATGCAGATTCAACAGTAATATTTCTTTATGGTGACAGCTTATCTGTCACTAAAAAAGAGGCAATCCATTTGACAGAGGTAATAGAATCATTACATTATAAAGTAGGGTGTAACTTTATTCTTTGTGCATTACCATATTCCTATGTACTAACACATGAACAAAATAGGAATATTGAAAAACTTAATTTACTTTTTTGTAACAGTACATGTTATAACAATTATAGTTTATTTTTTGACACTAATAAGTTTATTAGTAAATTTTTATTGACTAAAGATACAATGTATCTATCTTCTTTTTATAAAAAGCAACTTGCTAAATTATTAGCATTTAATATAATATGTAGTGACTCAGGTACCAGTAGGGTAATTAAAGTTTTAGGACATAGTAGTATTTCTACTACAAATTCAAATATTGACACTTCTAGTAGTTTAAACTGTTAGATGAGACAAAGGATAGGCATACACACAGTATTAGACTAATTCATCAGAATATTCAGGGTCTATCCGGCAAGGAGTTAGAATTAGATTTATTTTTTAAACAACATAATATTCAAATATGTTGCATAACGGAACATTGGTTAAGAACTAATCAATTAATATTTAATAACGAATATTATTCAATTGTAAGTGCGTTTGTAAGAAAGAATTCTATACATGGTGGCTCTCTAATATATGTATGTAACAATCTAAAATGTAAAGAACGTAAAGATATAGTAGATCTTTCTATCGAGCGCACTGTTGAACTATCCTGTGTGGAATTAGAGCAACATGTCATAGTTTGTGTATACCGACCACCGCAAAGTGATTTTAGTGTATTTGAAACCGTAATAGAGGATATTTTAAAACGCTTGAGTTCTAGTAATAGGCATATAGTAGTGTGTGGTGGTTTTGATGTTACTTTACTTGAGCAGTCAGCTGTCTCTTTAAGACTTATTAGTTTATTTAGATCATTTAATTTACAGCATTTATTTTCTGAACCCACTAGGATCACTTTACATTCTGCTACCTGCTTAGATAATGTATTTTGCGACTGCCAATTTCTAAATAGGGCCATATTGAGTGAACTTACATCTGACCACTGTGGGCAAAAGGTTGTATTTCCTGTGAGTACAATTCATATAGAGAATAAGGTCACATGTAGACCGATGACATCTAATCGCTTAAAGGAATTTAATGATAACATAAGTCTCAAAGTTGTCAATATGGACCTTTCTCTGGATAGTCCAGACGAACTATATGAGTCTTTACTTAACATAATTACTTTAGAATATAATAATATTTTTAAATGTAAGACCTTTAGTCAGAATAATAGGACTAAGTTTTGTGACTGGGCAACATCTGGGATATATAGAAGTAGAGCAAAGCTATATGAATTATATGGTATGAAACAATACAATTTCGATCCAAATTTTATTCAATATGTAAAAATTATTCAAAATTATTTAAAAAGACTTGTGCCACTGCCAAGTCCCTTTACCTAAAAACTAAAATTCAAAAATCTAATAATAAAATTAAAACTACATGGAACATTATTAACAATGAAACAGGTCGCAGCAAGGTGCGTGATAATAAATTTGAACTGAATATAAATAATAGCGTAATTTCAAATAATTTGGAAGTAGCCGATACATTCAATAACTACTTCGCAAAAATACCTTTAAACATAACTAGTACCCTTAGGTCTTGCCCAGCTCGAGCAGAATACTTGGTTAGGGGCAACGTGGAAGAGTGCAAGATACTATTTAGTTTTGAGCGTGTACATCCGTATGATATAATAAAAGTATTTAAGTCGCTTCATTCAAAAAAATCAGCTGACTTCTGGGGTATTTCGGTAAAATTAGTTGAAAGTATTATTGTTAATATAGCGCCACACCTAGCCACAATATTCAACGGATGCATTGATGTGGGCATTTTTCCAAACTTAATGAAATGTAGTAAAATAATACCTTTTAAAAATGGTTGCAAAAGTGACCCCAGTAATTTTAGGCCGATTTCAATATTACCTGCTGTTAGTAAAATATTTGAGAAGATTATATTACAGCAATTAGAGAGCCACTTCAGTGTAAACAATTTATTTCATGCAGATTAATATGGTTTTAGGAAGGGCCGTTCTACGATAGATGCGGGTGTTACGCTTTTAAAACATATATTCAGTGCCTGGGAGAATTCGCAAGATGTCATTGGCGTATCCTGTGATCTCTCTAAAGCCTTTGACTGCGTTGACCATCAAACGCTGTTGCGAAAACTCAGGCATTATGGCATCCGAGATACTGCACTTGACTTAGTTGATTCCTACCTAAGCGATAGACTACAACACGTTGATATCAACGGAAGTAGATCTTCTGGATTACCAGTCACAATGGGCGTGCCACAGGGCCCGATTTTGGGACCCTTTCTGTTTTTAGTGTACGTAAATGATTTGCCGTTCTTTGTTCAGGATTTGTGTGACATTGTTTTATTCGCGGATGACACATCCCTTATTTTTAAAGTAGACCAAAAAGCACCAAATTTACGTGCTGTTAATGATTCACTCGCGGAAGTCCTGGACTGGTTTACGACGACTAATTTACTACTTAACTCTACAAAAACTAAATGTATCAAGTTTACATTGCCAAACGTAAAGAGTCCTAACGTGAATATAATTTTAAATGATGAAATTATTACTTTTGTTCAATCTACAGTCTTTTTAGGATTAACTTTAGATCATAAAGTTCAGTGGAGCGCTCAAATATCGTGTCTTGCAGGGAAACTTAGCTCAGCCGCATACGCAATTCAGAAAGTAAGACAGCTTACTGATATAGATACTGCAAGACTAGTATATTTCAGTTACTTTCATAGTGTCATGTCCTACGGTATATTATTGTGGGGCAAGGCAGCTGATATTGAGACAATTTTTATTCTTCAAAAGCGTGCAGTACGTAGCATTTATAATTTAGGACCACGAGTGTCCCTGAAAGATCGATTTAAAGAAATAGGCATACTTACTGTTGCGTCGCAATATATATTTGCTAACATTATGTTTATTAAACATAACATTTACTTATATAATAAGAATAGTGATATCCATAACGTAAACACTAGAAATAAGCATAAGTTAGTAGGCCCATATCATCGTTTACATAAAGTTCACAATACATTTGCGGGACTCGGTATACGTTTTTTAAATAAATTACCTATTAATATAATTAATTTACCATTGTTTAAATTTAAAAACGCCGTTAAAAAACAACTTATTCGGAAGGGTTATTATTCAGTCAACGACTACTTAAATGACAAAAACTCATGGAGCTAGTTGCTTGTTGCATACAGGATTCAAAGATCTGTATTACTTATAAGTCAATTTAAGCCTTTGCATAGTCACAAAGTGTAAGTGTATGCGCCATCATGCCATCCTACTGTCTATTTTAGATTTATATTGAATAATATATCTTAGCTCAAATTATTTCCTCTCTATAATATTATTAAGTTATTATTGTTATTATCTTTAGTTTTTATAGTCAGTAGTATATGGCATAATGGCTGTAACACCTTGTTAATCTGAGTTGTAAAATACTGAAATTATATTTAACTAGCGATTTAAAAGAGTGGCCTTGAGTTTCTTGCAGGGTTCTTCTCATATGCTCTACCCTTTGCCTGAACCTAGCAACTAACCTAAATGTAGCTTCAGTAACTTAGTAAACTCACTAACCTATATACTTTAACGTTCATAAGTGTTACTTTGTGACCTAAATGAATAAATGATTTTTGACTTTGACTTTGACTTTAATATCATAGCTAGTATAGCTAAAACTGTCAAACTAAACAAGAAACTAACTGACTCGAAAGACGTGGAACTAGACGACGAAGAAAGTTGTAGGTACTGGCTGAACGTTACGTCAAAATTCCTCGCAGCGCTACCTACCGGATCCAATTTGAAAATTCACAGTTGGGTAGGCCAGAGACCCACTCAAGTATATATTTTTGTTGTAGTAGAGCCTCGCTGATTTCAGCATGAATGGGCCGGCTCGACCGGGGAAGAACTACCCTCTCACAGAATATCGACGTGAAATAGCAGTATTCCTACTGTTGTGTTTCGTTCGGTGAGTGAGAGTGCCGGAGGCCCAAACACCCTCTTTCCCACTTCCTTTATCTCTTCTTCCTATGGTTCGGGGTCGGTGCGCGGCTTGAGGCTAGCGAAGTGTGATGCCTGGTAGGTCCGAAGGGCGTGGGGGGCCGGTGCGGGGTACAGGGAGACCCGGTGGGAATGGTTTCCGTCGGCCACCTGCCGGTTAGTAGGGGACCCGAACCTGGGTACATCCTTCTCGGGAGGCTGTCCCGCCAACCGGCGAAAATCCCGTCTCGTAGTCGTCGTGCCGGATTGGGAGACCGGAGTGGAACCGGCGGCTATGTGCGGGGGGGGCACCGGGGGCCCTTCCGTGTCTCCTATCGGCTTCTTGCATAACTCGTGGGCCTGCCTCGCACTATGACTTTCCTCTTTCTTTGGGCACCGCCTCTACCTCGAACCATGCATCAATCCATATCCCCACTCTGATAAATTATAAAAACCATGAAAGGTAAGAAAAAGAGCAAATTTTCTACGGCGGACACCCCTTCCACATTTCTAGTGAATTTCTGCAATGTCAGGGGTCTACACAGTAACCTCCATGCCGTCCACCACCATCTCAAGACGGTGCGGCCTGCCCTGCTCTTTTTAACGGAGACGCAGATATGCGCCCCAGACGACATTTCATACTTAAAATACCCGGGCTACGAGTTGGAGCATTCTTTCCGTCGTAAAGCCGGGGTGTGCGTGTTCGTCAGGGGCGATATCTGTTGCCGCCGCCTTCGGGGCCTCGAGCATCGGGACCTGTCAATTTTATGGCTACGCGTAGACCATGGGGGTCTTACCCGAATTTACGCATGCCTTTACAGGTCCCATGCCAGTGAGTCAGAGTCAACTCAGCTACTTGAGAACGTTCAAGAGGGGACTGACCAAATATTGGAGGGGTACCCATCCGCGGAGCTGGTGGTCCTTGGTGATTCTAACGCTCGCCACAAAGAGTGGCTGGGATCCCGGACTACCGATTCCGTGAGTCGGGCTCTCTTCAATATGGCCTCGGCCTATGGCTTCTCACAACTGGTGTTACATCCCACCCGTATCCCAGACAACGAGAGCCATGAACCTTCTTTGCTGGATCTTCTGCTGACTACACATCCACTAGGATACAGGGTGGAGGTCGATGCTCCTCTGGGATCATCGGATCATTGCCTTATCCGCAGTGCAGACCCTGTTACGCGACCAGATCGCTCTTCGGTAACTGGTTACCGTAGAGTCTGGCGATACAAGTCAGCAGATTGGGATGGAGTTCGAGAATTTCTTGCATCCTACCCATGGAAGCGGCTTTGCTTCTCATCTGGGGAACCTGGCACTTGTGCTGACTGCATCACAGATGTGCTCCACCAAGGGATGGAATTATTCATCCCTTCTGCCAAAATACCTGTGGGCGGCCACAGCCGCCCCTGGTTCGATAAGCGTTATCGAACCAGGGGCGGCTGTGGCAGAGATGCTGCACACCAGAATCAGTTGGCATACTTAGACTCGAATAGGGCTAGGAAGTGTCGGGATCCTGATGTGAAGGAGAGAAAGCGAGAATTTAATGCCGCTTCTAGATCCAGCAAGAAGGCTATTGCCAAGGCTAAGGCGGAACACGTTGCTAGAATTGGCGAGCGCCTTGGAAGACATCCTTCAGGGAGTCGTGCTTTTTGGGCGCTGGCCAAGGCTGCGCAAAGAAATTTTTGCCAGATCAGTTTCCCACCACTGCGTAAGTCTGATGCCAGTCTGGCCTGTAGTGCAAAAGAGAAGGCCAATCTTTTGGTAGAACTCTTTGCCTCAAACTCGACTTTGGATGATGAGGGAGTCATACCACCTACCATCCCAAGGTGTGAGAGCTCTTTGCCTGAAATCCGCATCAATCAGCGTGCGGTTAGGCGTGAGCTCGAACTCCTGGACATCCATAACTCGAGTGGGCCTGAGGGCATCCCTGCAGTGGTACTTAAGACGTGCGCCCCTGAGTTGACCCCTGTTTTAACGCGCCTGTACCGTCTTTCCTACAATTCCAACAGGGTTCCATCTTCGTGGAAGGTTGCTCATGTTCACCCGATCCCGAAAAGGGGTGACCGGTCGGATCCTTCAAACTATAGGCCGATAGCGATTACTTCCTTGCTCTCCAAAGTTATGGAGCGGTTAATAAACCGCCTTCTGCTGCGGTACCTTGAGGATCATCAGCTGATTAGTGACCGCCAGTATGGCTTTCGCCATGGTCGTTCGGCTGGTGATCTTCTAGTGTACCTCACACACCGCTGGGCGGAGGCTTTGGAGGGAAGGGGAGAGGCTCTGGCCGTTAGCCTCGATATCGCTAAGGCATTTGACAGGGTCTGGCATAGAGCCCTTCTATCGAAGCTACCGTCTTATGGAATCCCCGAGGGACTCTGCAAATGGATAGCCAGCTTTCTGGATAGTCGGAGCATTACAGTCGTCCTTGATGGTTGCAGCTCCGAAACCAAAACCATTAACGCTGGTGTTCCTCAAGGCTCGGTGCTCTCCACAACGCTGTTCATCCTGCATATCAATGACGTTGTCAATCGAGAACATACATTGCTATGCGGATGACAGCACGGGTGATGCGCGTTATACCAGATATCAGAATGTCCCTCGGAGCATAATACAAGAAAGACGAATACAACTTGTGTCTGAAGTCGAGGACTCTCTTGGGCGGGCCTCCGACTGGGGTGAACAGAACTTAGTTCGATTCAACCCCTCGAAGACACAAGTGTGCGCGTTTACTGCCAAGAAGGACCCTTTTATCATGGCGCCACAGTTCCAAGGAGTTACTCTCCGTATCTCCGAAAGTATTGGGATCCTCGGCGACGAAATCTGAAATAAAGTCCAGTTTGGGAGTCACTTGGAGGACAAAGCTAAATTAGCGAGTAAAAAGGTGGGTGTGCTGAACAGAGCCAGGCGGTACTTCACACCAGGTCAACGTCTTGTGCTTTACAAATCACAGGTCCGGCCGCACGTGGAGTACTGCTCACATCTCTGGGCAGGGGCCCCCAAATACCAGCTCGACCCACTTGACTCCCTACAAAGACGGGCAGTTCGAATCGTCGATGATCCCAATCTCACGGATAGACTGGAGTCGTTGGAGCAACGAAGAGACTTTGGGTCTCGCTGCGTGTTCTACCGACTCTTTCACGGGGAGTGCTCTGAAGAACTGTTTGATTTGGTACCAGCGGCCCCTTTCTATCACCGTACCACTTGACACCGAAGCAGGGTTCATCCATATCACCTGGAAGCGTTCAATTCTAAGACGGTACGCTTTCAGCGATCATTTCTCCCACGTACGTGCAAGCTCTGGAATGAACTGCCAGCTTCGGTGTTTCCCGAGCGCTATGATATGTCCTTCTTCAAACGAGGTTTAAAGAGAGTTCTTCTTTCACGGTAGGCAGCGGCTTTGCTATGTCCTGACATTGCTGAAGTCCATGAGCAGTGGTTACCACTTTCCATCAGGTGGGCCACTTGCTCGTCTGCCACCAATGGCAATAAAAAAAATAAAAATAAATATATACAAAAATTTACCCATTTATGTCCAGCCATTTAGAAGGAATCAGTGACATATACATTTACAAAAGAATCATAATTATATGTAGATGAATAAAATTTAATATGATCTAAACTTTAAACTTACCGATTATTTTCGCTTGTCAACGTACCTGCAATAAAAAATCATAATTAGTTATTTATTTATATTACAAGAATTAATAATAAAATCATCGTTACAAGAACAACCATAATATAGCCTTCCTTGATAAATGGGCTATCCAATACTAAAATAATTTTGCAATTCGAACCAGTAGTTCCTGAGATTAGCGCGTTCAACCAAACAAACTCTTTAGCTTTATAATATTAGTATAAACTAGATGCGTCCGCGGTTTCACCCACGTTCATAGTTACTGCACCGCCCCCGTGTGTCGTAGCGTGATGTTATATAGCCTATAGCCTTTCTCTATAAATAGACTATCCAAAACAAAAAGAATTTTCAAATCAAACTAGTAGTTCCTGAGATTCGCGCGTTCAACCAAACAAACTCTTTAGCTTTATAATATTAGTATAGATATCACACATATATAGTCTCATGCCTATCCCCGAAGGGATGGGTATATAACACACTTATTGCGTCACAAAGATGACCCCAAATCTATATATACGTGAAGCAAAAACTTTGTACCCCTTTTTACGAAAATTGCGTGGACGGAGAAGTATGAAATTTGGCACAGTTCAAGTTTATATGGAGAAGGAGGGGCGAATCCTAATATTTATATTAATATGCATATAAATACATTAAATTAATGGGAAAACACTACACGCATTTGACACACGCAGTCGAATCGCGTGCGAAGTATTTCGACATTGTTCATCTGACGTCGTACAATTCTTTGTAACTATGGTTACATATACCTTATTTATCCTTACTAGTTCTTACTAATATTATAAATTCGAAAGTAACTCTGTCTGTCTATTTGTCTGTCTGTTACCTTTTCACGCCTAAACCACTCAACCGATTTAGATGAAATTTGGTACATATATAGTTTAAAACCTGGGGAAGGACATAGGCTACTATTTATTGATGTCGGTACCACGCGGGCGGAGCCGCACGCAAAAGCTAGTATGTAATATAGAAAAAAGGAAACAAAGTAGCAAGCTTAGAAATATTATCAATGAAAAAGTATAGTTAAGAAAATAATCATTTGTTTGAAAAATAGGTAAATTAAACTTTGATGTACAGCTTTGATGAAATCTAAATGAAATGTCATTATAAAGGTAAAGTTATCTATATATTAATACGTGAAGCGAAAACTTTGGATCCCTTTTTACGAAAATTGGGCGGACGGAGGAGTATGAAATTTCGCACACTTATAGTTTATACAGAGAAGAAGTGACGAATGCTAATATTTATATAAAATATGCATTAGAAATACATTCAATTAATGAAAAAACACTACACGCACACAACCATGCATTTGACACACGCAGTCGAAGCGCGTAACTATAGTAATAATAATAAAAATAATTTATTTTCACACCACAATACAATTGAAGTAGGTACATTTGATATCATACATAAATTTAGTTGACGTAGAAGTACTGTGGGAGACTGGTGCCTAAGGTAGACGGAGAGTCTGTGTTTCAGGACACCAGGACTATGGTTACATATATCAATATACGAGTATAATGAGATGACATAATATATATCAATTGGTCGAATTTCGAGCACTAGGCGACCGCTAGTAGATAATAAAACCTTAATAACGATCACACTTAAAATTTAAATCAATTATGGTCGAATTATGACCACTAGGCGACCGCTAGTAAAGATGAAACCAAAGGGTTTAAAGATCCCATGTAATTGTTGGCAAGCCTATAGCCATCAAGACAATTTCAGACGCCGTGCTCTAGCTTATTTTATCAGGAAAATAACAAAAGCATTTTGCCCGACCCGGGAATCGATTCCTCGTGCCCCAATACTCGCATTCACTATTGCTACGCCATAAAGATAATCCGAGCTATCCTAATAATATCAGGTCTGTATTAAACTGTCCCACTGCTGGGCACGGGCCTCTTTTTATTGTGAGAAAGGTTAGGTAATAGTCCACCACGCTGGCTCAGGGCGGGTTGGCAGACTTCACATATCTTCGAGAACATTATGTAGAACTCTTAGATTATATTAAACTATGATTGTAAATCGATCCAACAGACAAACTATGTACATATAGTTTTGTTGGACTTAGTGTTAAATTGTAAGAACTACTATGTACCTTTATTAAATAAATAAATAAAATAAATGCAGGTTTCCTTACGATGTTATTCTTCGCCGTTAAAGCGAGCGATAATTAAACATTTTATATTTTTACATTTTATATTGTAGGTATTTTATATCAAATTTTTTCTTTTGTATTCTTATTGTGATTTATTAATATAATTATTTTTTATTTTTAATCATGTTATTATTGTTCTATTTGTCTTAAGTGTATCATTTCCAGGGAGAGCGCTGTTGTCTGAAATACAGATAATAATTTATCTAGTTCAGACACAGATGCCATAAAGATATCTGAGATTATGTATAAAATTGAAAATGAAAACTTGTTTAATCATGTACTTCTGCTTTTTATTAAATAAATTATTATTATTATTTAGTCCTAATCCTAACTATCCTAATCCTAACTAATATTATAAAAGCGAAAATGAGTTTGTTTGTTTGTTACCTTTTCACGCCTAAACTACTGAACCGATCATCCTGAAATATTGCATATACGTTGACAGATGTACAGAAACGGGCATAGGCTACCTTTCATCCCGAAAAAATTACTGTTCCCGAGGAAAACAATAATAACGTTCTTATGATAATAGATGGCGCCACGTGTCTTTCGAATCATGATTGTATTATATTATTACAAGCAGAGTACAACTCGAATTGATTGTCAAATTCTAAATTAACGCGGGCAAAAGCTAGTATGCACATAACTTTGTATAGTTAGAAGTTCATGCCTTGATATCGAACTCGAGACCTCTGCGTAGCAGTACACCAGACTGCCACTAAACTACCGCAGTTTTTCATTGGATTCAGGATATATTCAGGCGCTCATAGCCAGTTGCACTCACTGATTGGTAAACGATTAGCGAGGTTAAGCAACGTTGGGTGCGGTCTATAGATGGGTGACCGCTTCCGAGAGGCGGCGTGTGTGTTCCCAAGTGCGCCTCTGTGTAGTGTCTTTGTCCTCCCAGGGGGACGGTGGAGGAAGTATTTTTGTGTAGTGGCCTGCCGTTTCACACGGCGGGCCGAAACCATGGCGGGGTCGCGATTGAATGTGAAAGTGATTCGCGCGGCCTCGCCGTCTATGGTCATGTCGAGGAACACCGTGGTAGGTTTAGTCGGTATTACCGGGGTATCTTTTCCCCAGTGAGCCCGACATAACCTCTCCGTCACCCCGCGGAGAGGTATGCGCCACAGCATTCCACCACGTAAAACAAAAATCGGTGACCGCTTAGTGGTATTTTCATCTGAGCGTCTCCGTGCTTCGGAGGGCACGTAAAAAGTCAGTCCCGGTTGTTGTCAAATTGACAGCAGTCGCTATGCCATGTCAGAAGCCTACGGGCTTGAACAACTCTTGACAATAGGTTGGCCACTAACCACACGAAAAGAAACAAAGAAAGAAGAGGATATATTTTAATTTGTACAATGAAAACCGCAGTAAACTCTAGTTTTTCTATATCTTTAATGTATTATTAAAACATCATATCAAATATGGTAAAGCGTAACAATGCAACATAAATTTGTTAGTTCAGTAAATCAAGTTCATGGCGAAAGGAAACACAGCTAACATTTAATAAAAATAATCATTTTAAATAATAATTATTATGTCAAATATATGTAAGGTAAGACTGCAATCCTAATTATAAAACGCGTTTGTCTGTCTGTCTGTTCGCGATACACTCAAAAACTACTGAACGGCTTTTCATGGGGTTTTCACCAATAGACAGAGTGATTCACGAGGAAGGTTTAGATGTTAAGGTTTTCGAAGTCGGAGCGGGTCGCTAATATTATAAATGATAATGTGAGTTTGTTTGTTACGCTTTCACGCCTTAACTACTCGACCGAGCATCATGAAATTTCGCATACAGGTTGTCAGATGTACAGAAAAGGATATAGAGTACCTTTTATCCAGAAAAACCTGTCCTCGAGCTTAAACGTGGGCAAGAGCTAGTGAACTAATAAAGTCAGCCCTGTATATTAACTATCCCACTTCTGGACACAAGTCTCTTCTCAATGTGAAAAAGTTAAGCCATAGTCCACCACGCTGGCTCATTACGGGTTGGCATACTTCACATATCTTAGAGAACATTATGTAGAACTCTCAGACATATATCTTATCCTATCATATGTGGGGGCCAGTCAGGGCAGACCGGCGACACTTCGACCCAGTAGGATCTTTTGCGTCGACACTCTCCTAATAACGACTGCCATAGATGTTCATGGCAGCCGGGAACGACGGCTTAACGTGCTCTCCGAGGCACGGAGCAGCCGATAATTGTCAGTCAATACGCACATAATTTCGAAAAGTCATATAACTTCCGAAAGTCAGAGGTGCGCGACGTGGGTTTGAACCTGAGACCCTCTGCATTGCAGTCTGTTGGTCTCCCCACTGAGCTATAAAAGAACTCTAAACTAACATAATGAAGCTGAACAGTTTGTTTGAACGCGCTTATCTCTAGAACTACAAGTCGGATTTTATAAATCTTTTTTCCTTTTGATAGCCCAATTCATGAGGAAGAGCACAGGAGCGGCGTAATAATCATAAACGTGGGTGAATTGGGAGACAGCTAGAATCTAATATTATCTTCTTGTTTTTTTACAGATTTAAGAGCTGTATGCCAAAGAAATATAAACCGTATTACCTGACTATTAAGTTGACTTTAACAAAGCACAATAAATTGTTATGAATTTCTAGAAATAAGTGATTATGAAATCATCATTCAGCTTGACTACCGCCATCTTGGCTGTGATAATATGTCTTATTGGTAAGTGTATATATTTTGATAGCTTTGATGGCACATCGGTAACGAAAGCGACTGTTGTGCATAAGGTTTTGGATACAAATCTCGGGTCAGATCCAATAAGTTATTTAAATTCTTAAAGTTAGGATTGTGAAAGTGTTGCCCACCTCGGTTCTCCGGAAAGCACGTAAAGTTGTTGGTCCTGCGCCTGATCTCTCTCTGGTCGTCTCGGTGCCGTCCTATCGGATCATGAGAGTTAGGGAATAGAGAGTGCCCTTGTTACGCACATACTTGTGCACTATATTATCTGGTGCGTAAATGGGTAGTCTTCGTTAAGACTGGCCTTTGGAAACAACCATTTGTGGATCATTCTGACTTTGTGCTATACACCCATGGGCAATAGAACTGGCGAGGCAACCACTTAAAACACTACAGTACGCAGTTTAGTATGTTAACTTGCAGAGTAAGGAAGCAGATAAAAATATGGAAGTAGTTACAGCTTGTGATAACAGATGGCGTTGTACTCAATTTCATTCTTTACAAGTTGTAATAGAACCCGAATCGCGATAACAAAGTTTGCCATTCGTCTGTATACAAGTTTTCGATATTAATCGTCAAAGCGTGATCTGTTAGGCAAGATAGGCAACAATAATATCAGCCACATATACGACCAATGATTATTTCTTTTTCCCACGCTGGCCATAGTCCACCACGCTAGCTCCGTGCGGGTTGGCAGACTTCACATATCTTCGAGAACATTATGGAGAACTCTCAGACATATGTAGATTTCCTCAAGATATTTTCCTTCACCGTTATAATGAGCGATAATTAACTAGTTAATACGCACATAAAGAGACAGATGCGCGCATTAGGATCGATCTCGAAACCAAGGCAATATAGACAACGTCTGACTAATTTTGTAGTCTAGCACTTCATAATATTATCTTACGTTTATACGAATGTTATACATTGATATTAAGTACTTTATACGGATTGTGTGTATATATCTGTTAGTTCTCCATTATGTTCTCGAAGATATGTGAAGTCTGCCAATCCGCACTGGGCCAGGTGGTGGACCTAACCTAACCCTTCTCACACTGAGAAGAGGCCCGTACCCAGCAATGAGATGGTCTAATACAGGGCGGACACGATAGAATCCGTATAAATTAATTTTAACTTCCCACAAGGTGGACCGACGACCTGGTAAGGGGGTCGTCGTAGGGTTGGATGCGGGCGGCCCAAGACTGGTCTGTGTGGAAAACCTCGGGGGAGACATAATAATATGTCCAGCAGTGGATGTCTCTCGGATGATGAAAGTAGTTTTATTTCAACTCTCTAATCTTCTTCTTTCTTCTTCCAGGTCTCCTACTGCCTCCAGTTATGACGACCCCTAGCTTCGGGATCGGTATTGACACAGAGAAGCGCCATATGTGTTTCAGATACAACCTCACGCCACGGATTCCGCTCGTTATCCCACAAGCCATAATAGGCGCAAGTCATGAGTCATCTTATAATAAATGAATGTTATATTTATTGTAGTTTTAATTTTATTTTTTTATTTTTCTTTTAAAAAGACTACTCCCGCACTAGGTATAATTCCTGCATCGCGAGGAACTTTACAAACATTTAAACATCGGACACAAAGAACATGCAGACTCAGCCGGGATGTTCTTTGTGTCCGTTAATGACTTTAACAGACACTTATGTTTGCAATACTATGAGTATAACTACTTGTACGAGTATGTAGCTGTAAGCTTCCCTAATAAAAGAAAATAAAAATATAATAAACTAGTTTTCACCCGCGGCTTCGTTCGCGTAAATGTAGGTTAAGTTAGGTTATAGTGCATCAAGCATTTTTCCTGGGTACCAAAAAAATAAAAAGGTTTGCAACAGTATTTTTTTTGGATGAAAGGTACCCTGTCCTATTCTGTACCCCTGACCACGTGTATGCAAAATTTCATGTTGATCGGTTGAGTAGTTAAGGCGTGAAAGCGTAACAAACAAACAAACTCATTTTCGCTTTAATAATATTATAGTTAGGATATGTAGTTGTTCTAACTAATTGTATATTGTGTGGCAACCTATTGCGGTAATTGTAAAAAAAGGGAAAAGATACAGTACCCCTCTATCTCGACCTGGGGGTGGCGGGCTTTGTGGGGCTGCCCGCCATCCGTTCAGCACCAGGTCCGAGAAGCGGCGTGCGTGTTCCCACGAGCGACTCTGTGTCGTGTCCGTCTCCCCTCTAGAGGGGGACAGTAGGGACTTTTTAGTAGTGACCATTAGGATGGTCTTTTCGTGTAGTGGCCTGCCGTTTCATACGGCGCGCGGCGGGCCGAAACCTCGGTGGGGTTGCGACCGCATGTGCAAGTGATTCGCGCGGCCCCGTCGATAGCAGTTTTGTCGAGGAACATTGTGGTAGGTTTAGTCGGTATACCGGTAGGTCCATTATAATTTTAACATCTTTCTTTTACCCCGGTGAGTCCGACATAACCCCTCCGCCCACCCCCGCGGAGGGGTATGCGTCAATGCATTCCCCCACGTAAAAAAAAAATTAAAAAAAGGTTGCACTTCGGGAGTGCCGGCAGAAGTGAAAACTTGAATATTAACGTTGTGCATTTTTGATATTTTGGAATGGTTAGGGAATAATTTTGCACGAGTTGCTTTAATTATCAGTATAAAAGCACTATCATTTATGTGGTAAAATACAATATTCATTTATTGCGCTATCGTACACAAACATGACAATTCTCCCTACGTCTTACGAATTTACGATCAGGTCACGTGTCCTGACGCGAGTTTAACATTTTTTACCCATCACAAAAAAGTGCACAACGAAGCTAAAGAAGTTTTCACTTCAAAAAATCTGTGATCCACAAATGGTTGTTCACAGTTAACAAATTCGCTTAATCATTATATTTTTAACCCCCGACGCAAAAACGATGGAGTGTTATAAGTTTTACGTGTCTGTGTGTGTGTGTGTGTGTGTCTGTCAGTGGCATCGTAGCTCCCGAACGGATGAACCGATTTTGATTTTGTTTATTTTGTTTGAAAGGTGAATTAGTCGGGTGTGTTCTCAGCTATGTTTGATGAAAATCGGTTCAAGATGGCCGCCGCCACAAAACTGTGGATTACATATTTTTTCACAACTCCTTTAATATGGGTATCAAATGAAAGGGCTTGACTAGTAGAATACTATAACACTATGACAAATTTCAAATCCAAGATGGCCGCTACCACAGAATGGCGAGTTTCATTTTTTTTACAACTATGGGTATCAAATGAAAGGGCTTGACTAGTAGAATAATGTACACTATATTGAAAGGGAATGGGGAATATTAACTAACGAAATTTAAGGAGTCCTTACAAAAAGCATGAAATAAAAAATGAAATTAAAAATTTTATAAACCCCGACACAAAATAATAAAAATAGTATGAACGTAAAAAGCCTAAAAAAAGTTACAAAAACTATGGAAAAAAGAATTGGTTGTCTGTAAAGTCGGTTTACGGACGATAGTTTAACGTGACAACGCCATAACAAAATTTCTTTCCCGTAACGTTACAATGAGCGTAACAGGACAATGAGCGTAACGGGACAATGGGCGTAACGGGACAATAGGCGTAACGGGACAATGAGTCATCCTTTTTCGTGCGTGCAGCCGGCGTTCATCGATTTATTAGACGTTGCCAGGTCAAAAAAAAATAGCCACAAATAAAACAAAAAAGGCATAAACGTGAAACCCTATAAAAAGAAAAAAATACCTTGAAATTATGATATGATCCTACGTAAGTACGTATGACATTTTTTGATTAAATGTTGCCGCGTCGGGGGACCGCTCTTTACCTATGAAAACACTTACCTATTTAAAATTATATTAAAACTAGCTGTCCCCACAGACGTTGTCCTGTACAAAAGAGAAAAAAAGGATATCTAAACCATCCTCGAATCCACTTGAACACACACAAAAAGTTTCATTCAAATCGGTCCAGCCGTTTAGGAGGAGTTCACCGTCAACACACGTATAGAAGAATTATATATATAAAGATTACAAAGTAAGTACTAAGAATTACAAGTGAACCTACTTAAAAACTGAATACACAAGTACCTAAACTATCCAGATAAAAGCTGAAACAAAAATTATAACGACGTCTCTTACATATTAAAATAATTAGAGTGGTTAATTGAATTAAATATAATAAGATTTGACAAACCACAGATGCTCGCTAAAGAACACCGATTCCTACCAAGGATGCTTCGCGAGGCTATTGAAATCAAAAAACATCCAAATTGCAATAGAGAAGATGGTTGGAATGTACCACCAGCTTGGGATCCAGTAATTCAAATAGTCAAACCCAAAAATAAGCAAGCCACAGCTAGACTTCATGATAGTTTGAGCTCATTCTGCGTAAATAGAAACACCCATGATTAAATTATGTTCAGGTACTTTGAAATAACTACACTGGAACATTGAGACAACTACCATCTTAGTCTCCCCGTGACCATGGCTGCTGAAAAGCAACCGAAACGTCGGGGAAAGTAAACATAAATATACATAGTTTTAATAGTTTTAATAATTTCATTAGCTTAAAAATTAGTAAAGTTTAATAGTAATAGTAGTGTAACAGTTTCTGAATTATGTAATAAAGTGTCAAATAAACAACGCGATAAAATCCGTTTATAGTAGTTTAATTTCAATAAACTATTTCACATCTCAACCAACGCTAGGACGCCGGTATCCGAGCTCAACCAGACTATATAAAATGTTAATTTTTTTATGATAGTATTCTTTTGTTTAAATCGCTTTATTGTATTTTCAGAATAAAGACAAAAGTGCAATATAAAATAAATATTAATGTCCTCCAGACCGAACTTCAGTCACGTCGGCCAATCTTAGCGGAGACTGGCCATCTGCGCAGGAGACATTATAGTGCACAAGCGTGTGCGCAAACACAAATGCACTCTCTGTTCCCTAACTCTCATGATCCGATGGGACAGATAATCCGACACGACCGGAGAGATATCAGGCGCAGGACCAACGGCACGACGTCTTTTCTAAGGCACGGGGGTGTCTTACACCGCCAACTGCCTAACTCCGGGCTGCTATTGAGATTTCTTAACAGAAAAACCCAATAACTTCTTGTTGCCCCGACCCGGGATTAGAACCCGAGACCTCATGCACAGCAGTCGCATTCACTACCGCTGTGCCACGGAGGCAGCATATTTCAATCGTAAAATAATAATAATATCACATTTTTTATTATTATCTCAAGTTGATTTTTAATTAGCATTCTACCGAAACTATTATTGATAGCTATTAACTAAACATTATTATTATGTATAAAATTAAAACTGTACTTTATTGCTTTATCAATAAAATATAATATCGCTTGATATATTTTCAAATATAAAATAATATATAAATTTGATTCGCAAGGTATAGATTAATTTTCTATAAGTGATGTAGTTGAACAGTTTTCAATATGGTTGTGTTAAGTGTAATAATTGTTTTATTATTTTTTGGTAAGTTTTCCTAACAGCGATAGCCTACTGGGGTACCGTTGGACCGCCACAAAGAATCCTCGAATATAATATAAAATAAAATAAAAAATATTTATTACCAAAATTTTTACAATGTATGGTCTTATCCATTGGCCCCACACTAAGCAAGCCTGTCCTGTGGGTACCGTGACAATTACAATTTACGTTTAGGCACATCACTCGGTCGACATCTTTTAAAGTTAACACTTGTGAGGAGCAGCGATAGCTCAGTGGGGAGACCAACAGACTGCAATGCAGAGGGTCTCGAGTTCGGACCCACGTCGCGCACCTCTGACTTTCGGAAGTTATATGACTTTTCGAAATTATGTGCGTATTGATTGACAATTATCGCCTGCTCCGTGCCTCGGAGAGCACGTTAAGCCGTCGGTCCCGGCTGCCATGAACATCTATGGCAGTCGTTATTGGGAGAGTGTCGACACAAAAGATCCCACTGGGTCGAAGTGTCGCCGGTCTGCACTGACTGGCCCCCACATAAGATAAGATAACACTTGTGAGATAATTTTATACTACTAAACTAACATTTAACACTTATTTATTATACATTAACGATGAAAATAGAACGCGTAATATATTAAATCATCAAATATATCCTCTTTATAATAATAATAATAAACCCCTCTGGGACAGTCGTTATCTCCTCATGAGACTAACGCGATACCGGAGGGCATAGTATACTAGCTTTTAAACTACCACCTTCGCCTTGTGATATAAACAAAAATGTATCACCAGGTTAAATAAAAGCGCACAAACCGCAGGGCAGCTTGTGGCGAGCTGAATGTGAGTGGCGACACTGCGGTCCTGAATGCCTCAGAGAGTCGGTGAGGGCCTCGTCCCCAGCTTGCCGTTACTGGTTGGCTGGGATGAAACTTCGAGAGCGCCTGTAGGACTCTCAACTCTGGCTTGCTTTGATCGGCCGGTCAGAGGGTGGCCGCTAGAGCTACATGCTTGGGGGTGGAAGTGTCATTTTCAAGGGCATAACTACGGGGAAACTCGCTCCGGGTCTCCGTTTTCACGAGACCCGTGATGGTGAAACCGGCGCCGCACCGCTCGACACCCCTAGCCGCTCGCACCGGTGTTGCCCTCTGCTGCTGGCTTGTATGCCTATCGTGGCTATTCTGGGGGCCCATCTAGTGAGTTGGCGAGTCACCGTCTGTCCATTCGATTGATGCTATTAGAGTATACAGGGCAGACGCCATTTTATCATCCATAGTTACCAATATACCAGTCCATCAAACACCCATACCCATAGCCCATATATTAGAATCCATGCGTAGCACAATTGCTACGTAGGCCTATGCCTACGCCTGCTGCGGCTAGTGCCGTTGTAGGTATTCCATCCCACCTTTGATTAATAATCTCGAAGGGCTTCTTCACGTATAACAATGTCCTCCAGACCGAATTTCAGTCACGGCGGCCATTCTTAACGCAGACTGGCCATCTGTGCAGGAGACATTATAGTGCACAAGTGTGTACGCAAACACAAGTGCACTCTCTGTTCCCTAACTCTCATGATCCGATGGGACGGTAATCCGACACGACCGGAGAGAGATCAGGCACGGGACCAACGGATTTACGTGCTTTCCGAGGCACGGGGGTGTCTAACACCGCCAACTTCCTAACTCCAGGCTGCTATTGAGATTTCTTAACAGAGAAACCCAATAAGTTTTTGTTGTAACCCGAGACCTCATGTACAGCAGTCCCATTCACTATCGCTGCACCACGAAGGCAGGTTAATAATAGTATAATAGTATAGACTGAGACTAAATACGATTACCTATAGATAAAATTACCAGAATTGTAGAGTTTTGTAGAGTTTGGCTAATGTAACAATTTAACTTTAATCATAAAAATTGGGGCAGTCTTTGGGGACTGCCGATAGAAGTGAAAACTTTAATCCTTGGTCATTAAACATTTGTCTTTGATTTGTCAGCCTCGATGGCGTAGTGGTTAGTGTAACCGACTGCCACGCCTAAGGTCGCGGGTTCGATTCCCGCACAAGTCAAACATTTGTGTGCATGAACATGGATGTTTGTCTTGGTCTGGGTATTTCTATGTATAATATGTATGTATTTACAAAAAAAGTATATATGTATGTTTATCCATTGTCTAGTACCCATAGTACAAACTCTGCTTAGTTTGGGCTAGGTAAAAAAAAAACACATTTCTTTATAAACCAAAAAAATAATGGGGCGGTCCGGATGCTTGTTCCTGATACTCTCTTGCGGGTTATTATGGGGGTCAAAATTTCGTTTTTTTTTTTACGTAGGACGCACCATTTCTGAGACATTGTTAATATTCTAAAAAAAATTATGTGGTGTCGTGGGACACCAGGTAGGAACGAACTTCCTTCGGCTAATGTAGAATCGACACAAATTGCAAAAAAAATCGTGCTCAATTCACTAAATAGAATAAAGAATATTCATTTATACCAATATATTTAAATGATTCCAAACATTTAAATATATTGGTCATTTAGTGATTTCTGATATCCTGGTATTATACACTACTCGCTTGTGTATGCGACTGTCGCGCCTGCGCACGTCTCATTTAACGGTTTTATTCCACGGATTTTTTCTTACGGTTTTACTATCACATTTTTTTCAGTTCGGTCGCGCAGCAAAATCCCTATCCCCTCCAAGCCTGCCGTAAGGAACTTCGTTCCAAAAAAATTATGTGTGGAAGCGTGACGATGACGCGAGTTCCATGACTTTTGTTCACCCAAGAAGTGCTCAACGCGCCTAAAAAAGTTTTCACTTCAAAAATTATGAGTCTACCGCCGTATTCGCAACAATCAGTGTTGCCACTTAATATTTGATGATTACTATTAAACATCGTTTATCTTATTTGCAGAACCTACAGTGATAAACGGAAGAGCATATAACTGTTACTCTTCTATCCCGTGTCCGCTCACGTGCCCAGCATCAGACCCAGCCTGGAGCTACGATATGTCAGCCCAGAACATGCCACCTATCAACTTCTTCATCAATACTTCGACTGCAACCGGTACGTATCTGGTTCAGTCATATTAGTTATCATATTTCAGGTTCAAATCTCAGGGCGGGCCGCCTCCTCATCGCGTCGTATTCCTCATTACTGAGGGTCGTGATTCCCCCGCTGAATCACTTTCTCATGGACTAATTCCCTCCATCTGTTCCGGTCTTTTGCTTCGTGGAGGGCTTTGTGGAGATTGGTGTTAAGCGACGATCGGATTTGGTCCGACCATCTCGTTGGACTGCGGCCTCTTGGTCTTTTGCCGTCAACCTTGCCTGTCACCATCAGCTGTTCTATGTTGTGACCGTCTTTGCGGGCAATGTGTCCGAAAAATTTCAGTATTCTGCGTAGATAGATGGTGGATAATCTGGTTTTTATGTTCAGATCTCACAGAATAGACGCATTGGTGTGGAAGGCAGTCGAAGGGATCTGTAGCATTTTTCGCCAACACCACATTTCAAAAGCGTCGATGCGGTCTCTATCAGCTTTTATCAGAACCCATGTCTCAGATTCATAGTTGAATATGGAGAACACCAGCGTCTGGGTAACAAATAAGGGCAGGCCAGCAAACAGTAATTAAAACTTTCAGTCAAGACTCAATCCTAACTAATATTATAAATGCGAATATAAGTTTGTTTGTAACACTTTTCTTCCTTCAATACTGGATCCTTTAAGCGGGGCGTGAAAAAGCACCTTCTCAGGCCGTCAAAGTAGGGACCTCAACATCGCCTTAGTTGCTATGAGCATGGTGTGGAGGCCACTGCTCTTGGACCATGTGACTGCTTGCCATCAGGCGGAGTGTAGCCATTTTGACGAGCAATAAAAAACCTTTACTACTCAACTGAACACCATGGAACTTCGAATACATGTAGTCAGGGATACAGAAAAGGACATAGGGTATACTTTATCCAGAAAAACGTGAGTGAAGCCTCGGATATAAGATAGTATTCAATATTTTAATATGTGCCATGATGCCGTAATTTATAGTTGACTAGCTTTTGCGCGCGGCACCGCCCGCGTGGTACATACATAAATAAAAAGTAGCCTATGTCCTTCCCCAGGTTTTAAACTATATCTGTACCAAATTTCATCTAAATCGGTTGAGTGGTTTAGCCGTTAAAGGTTACAGACAGACAGACAGAGTTACTTTCGAATTTATAATATTAGTAAGGATTTAAATTAATAAAGGTATCAATTATATGGACTCTGTCAAGCATATCATAGGAGCTAATGAAGAAGGAAGGAGGAAGAGCGCAAATTAATTAATTAATAGCTTTTTCCTGTGGCGTTGCTCGCTCGAGAACAGTACTTATTCTGGATGAAAGGTACTATTTGTCCTTTTCTGTTTCCCTGACAACATGTATGCAAAATTTTATGATAATCGATAGTTCAGGTGTGAAAATCAAGAGCATGAACAGCTCCATCAGCAGAGCGGCGACACAGTTCGAGTTCGTAGTTTCAAGCCCTGCTTAATAGATTGTTTTTTACTTTGTTGTAATTTACAGGAGAATATTCATTTATATAAAACACTAGCTATTGCTCGCGGCTTCGCTCGTGTAAAAGTAGCTTAGGTTAGGTCATGGTACATCGGTACTTCTAAAAAAATAAAATATAGTCTATGATACATGGTGATAATATAGCTTTCTAATGGTGATAGAATTTTTAAAATCAGTTGTCTAGATTTTGAGTCAAATCAAACAAAAATCAAATCTTTCTACTTTAAATGATATAATTTTGTTCTGACTTTTTCAAAGATTAAGACTCCTATAATTCTCACACCTGTGGTACATCAGACAACTAATTACACTCTTTCTTTTAAACAGAGTCCAATTCCGAAGCTCAATACCAGACAACACAACCACCACCTCCTGCACCAGTTGCTGAACCAATTCCACCAGAAAAGAAGAAAAAGAAGAAGAAAGATAAATCGGATGATCGGGATGACTGGTTCTCCGCAAAATTCTTCACCGGTCTCTTTGCTATACCAGGAGCGATTGCCGACACATTGCTTAATGGAGAAATAGTTATTTAAAATATGTATATAAATGAATAAATAACAATAATATATAATAGTATCAGCCCTGTATATAAATTGTCCCACTGCTGGGCACGGGCCTCTTCTCAGTGTGAGAAGGGTTAGACCATAGTCGGCCACGCTGGCCCAGTGCGGATTAGCAGACTTCATGTAGAACTCTCAGAGAATGAATAAAATTTAATGACAATAATAAAAACGAAGAATATAACATTATTCATGAACGAAGTGAAAATAAATATAACATTATTCATGAACGAAGTGAAAATAAATATAACATTATTCATGAACGAAGTGAAAATAAATATAACATTATTCATGAACGAAGTGAAAATAAAGTAAAAATAAATAAAATAGCAGTTTTAAAAAGCAGTTGGTGAAAAATGTATTACGCGTAGTTTTTATATGATGTAAAGAAATTGAGTTTAAAGTCTGATTTAGACCTGCAAACGAGTGTTGGCGTCGTGGCATTATCACTACATATTATAAAACGAAGTCCCCCCGCCGCGTCTGAATGTCTGTCTGTTTTTTTTTCATACTACCAAAGTGGCAAACAAGCATACGGCCCACCTGATGGTAAGTGGTCACCATAGCCTATGCACGCCTGCATAATTTTCGCGTTGCTGACACTTTAAAAGCCTTTTAACGCCCTTTCTGAAGAACCCTATACTGTAGTCTTATCTGTTTGCGAAAAACTCAAAAACTACTGAACGGATTTTCCTGCGGTTTTTACCAATAGACAGAGTGATTCATGAGGAAAGTTTAGGTGTACAATTTGCTAAGGTTTTATACGACCCTTGCGAAGCTGGTACGGGTCGCTAGTACAGTATATTGTAATAGAATAGTTGCCTATTTGATTTGTGTACATCATTGTACACACAATGAAAGAAACCTTACTATGAAAACGGCATCAATATTGACTGTAAAATAGAAGTTATTCGTAGCAAATTAAAAATTTTGGGACAAAACCAATACTCTCACAGAATAGCGACGTGAAATAGCAGTATTCCTACTGTTGTATTTCGTTCGGTGAAAGAGAATGGCGGAGGCCCAATCACCCTCTTCCCCCTTTTTATGGCTTATGTTTAACTTATCACCAGATATAGTAAAATATAACAGTCAAAAATAGTAAATGATCACCAAATTGCACAGCAAAATATATTTAAAGAGATCAAAATAAGTCGACAGAACCCCGCTTTGCAGGGCTCCTATTTTTGGGTGGGTTTAAGAAGGAACCTAACATAACCTAACCCTTCCGGGATGGAATGCATTGATTTGAGGCGTATAGGTGCTCGTTATGATATATTTTAGTAAGCATATTTTGCTGTGCAATTACTTACTATTTTTAGTGATCATTATATTTAATCCCATTTTTTATTGTAATAATAAAAAACATTAAATAATGTAGGTATCTATCTGTTAAATTAATAAAGACAGTTTTTGTTTAGGGAAAATATAACAAGATAACCCCATCTTCCCCCAAAACTGCGCCAATATTCTGCAGAAAAATTATTATAAATATATTATAGTAAACTTGCTTTTGCGCGCGGCCCCGCCCGCGTGGTACCTACATGAATAAAAAGTAGCCTATGTCCTTCCCCAGGTTTTAAACTGTATTTGTACCAAATTTCATCAAAATCGGTTGAGTGGTTTAGCCGTGAAAAGGTAACAGACAGGCAGATAGACAGAGTTACTTTCGAATTTATAATATTAGTAAGGATTGCTGACCGGCACCTTTGCTGGACGATGCATCTTAACTCACAAATAAACAAAGTCATATTCGCATTTATTATATTAGTTAGGATTCATTTAGCACTCACTTTTCGCAAACAACGCTGTTAGGTCGTACATAAGTAAGGAACGAGCTAAGAGCAGCGATAGCTCAGTGGGGAGACCAACAGACTGTAATGCAGAGGGTCTCGGGTTCGAACCCACTTCGCGCACCTCTGACTTTCGTAAGTTATATGACTTTTCGAAATTATGTGCGTATTGATTGACAATTATCGCCTGCTCCGTGCCTCGGAGAGCACGTTATGCCGTCGGTCCCAGCTGCCATGAACATCTATGTCAGTCGTTATTGGGAGAGTGTCGACACAAAAGATCCCACTGGGTCGAAGTGTCGCCGGTCTGCACTGACTGGCCCCCACATAAGATAAGATAGATAAGATAGGATTTATTTAGGGGTTTATAGTCTACCGCAAAAACACAAAAATCAGTACCTAGTAATAAAAGTACAAAAAGCAGAAGGAATATTCCACGCAGGCGTATCTTGGAGCAAAAGGTGGTAGTTAATTCTCTTACGTAATCTTAAGCTGATTATAGTTTACGGCGAATGTTTCATAAATCAGGATTATACTGAAATAATTTGTCTAACGCAGATTAGTAACCTAGATTTAGGCATAATTAAAGGCTCAAACACAAAGCTAGACATAGCACTAGGTGAGTGAGAGTACCGGAGGTCTAGTCACCCTCTTTCCCCCTTCCCGCTCCTTATCCTTCCCACTTCCTTTCCTAAAGGTCGGCAACGCGCAAGTGATGCTTCTGGTATTGCATGCGTCCATAGGCTACGGTAATCAGTTACCATCAGGTGGGCAGGTTAAAGAAATATTAGGATTCGTCCCTCCTTCTCCATATAAACTTTAACTGTGCCAAATTTCATACTCCTCCGTCCGCGCAATTTTCGTAAAAAGGGTACAAAGATTTTGCTTCACATATTAATATATACACATTATAAACCTGAAGAGTTTGTTTGTTTGTTTGGTTGAACGCGCTAATCTCAGGAACTACTGGTTCGAATTGAAAAATTATTTTGGTGTTGGATTGCCTATTTAATCAAATCAATCAATCAAAAATAATTTATTCAAGTTAGGTTACAAGGTTATGAATGTCAAAGTTACACAAAATTTTCCTGTGAATTTACATTTACTGCCACTTTCAGCAAAGCGAGGGTGTAGGGCTCATAAGAAGAACGGGCAAGAAACACATGGCCACTCTTTTTAATCGCCAAGTTTACAATAAAATTTTGTTTACAAAACTATATATTAATACGTGAAGCAAAAACTTTGTACCCATTTTTACAAAAATTGCGCGGACGGAGGAGTATGAAATTTAGCACAGTTAAAGTTTATATGGAGAAGGAGGGGCGAATCCTAATATTTTTATAAAATATGCATCAGAAATACATTAAATTAATGAAAAAACACTACACGCACACAACCATGCATTTGACACACGCAGTCGAAGCGGGTAACTATGGTTACATATCATGACATATATCAGCAATATCTTACAGGCTAACTTTGGTCGAATTTCGAGCACTAGGCGACCGCTAGTTATCATAAATATGTATGTTTATATATTTATCGAGAAAGGTTATAAGCTGCAGTTACATATACAGTATACAAAGTTTTTGCTTCACGTATTAATATATAGATATATTTTATTAAAAAAACGTACTATTACTCGTTCTTTATCCGTGACAACACCCCAGTGGTTTCAGGATGATTCATCTATGATGTGACCTATTCCCTGTGACATCACTGAATGCTAGTGATGGCCAAGTGTTTTGTAAGGTTGAACTGACTATGACCGAATACCACAAGTCAATATCTACTGCTCAAAAAACAATTGGATTTTGAAGATGTTTTACGCGAGCGAAGCCGCGGGCAAAAGCTAATTAATGAGATTATGGCTGCAACAACTTGTACATGTCGCACTCTTAATAAAACAAAGACCTATCAGAGTGTTTTGGATCAAGCAAATTTCAATTCTGTTTCAATTCATCATCATCATCATCATCAGGCTATAATAGTCCACTGCTGGACATAGCCCTCCCCCAAAGAGCGCCATAGCGCCCTGTCTTCAGCTTGCCGCATCCAGCATCTGCCTGCAGTCTTTCGCAGATCGTCATCCCACCTGGTCGGAGGGCGTCCTACACTACGTTTGCCGAGTCGCGGTCTCCACTCAAGAACACGCTTACCCCAGCGGTTGTCGGTTCTTCGCGCGATATGTTTCAATTACTTAACCCAAATATAATATTAGAATTTATAGTCGCACGGTTAGAGTTCAAATTACCTTACTTCCAAATTTCGACTTAAGTCGTTGTTTTATTAAGAGTGCTATGTGAGTTTGACTGCATGAATGGCGTAGTGATCTAAGTAGTTACCTCGCCACTGACACTGCGCCGAGTGTTGTGGGTTCGAATCCCATACGGGACAAAGATGTGTTTAATCCACAAATGGTTGTTCCGAGTCTGGGTGTTTTTTTAAATTTATTTTTTTATTGTGCTCGTCAAAATGGCCACACTCCACCTGATGGTAAGCAGTAGTGTGGTCTAAGAGCAGTGGCCTCCACACCGCCCTCATAGTAGCCGAAGCGATGTTGAGGTCTCTACTTTGACGGCCTGAGAAGGTGCTTTTTTACGCCCCGCTTGAAGGAGAGAGACATTGCCTCATTGGCATGTTTCTACAGAATATACCACGGGGAGTGCTCTGAAGAGTTATTCCACCTTATCCCGCCCTCCCCTTTCCTATCCAGAACAACGCGTGCTGGGCTCAGATGCCATCCTTACACGGTAGAGTCGATTAGAGCGCGTACCAAAAAGTTTGGGTCCTCATATCTCTGCTGAACGACCAAGGCATGGAATTCTCTGCCAAGGCACGTGTTTCCTTCTTCCTTCAATCCTGGGTTCTTTAAGCGGGGCGTGAAAAAGCATCTTCTCAGGCCGTCAAAGTAGAGACCTCAACATCGCCTCGGCTACTGTGGGGGCGATGTGGAGGCCACTGCTCTTAGACCACACGACTGCTTACCATCAGGTGGAGTGTGGTCATTTTGAAGAGTAAAATAAAAAAAAATAAAAAAAATAAAAAAAGTACCCGGATTTGAAGGAAGAAGGAAACACGTGCCTTGGCAGAGAATTCCATGCCTTGGTCGTTCGGCAGAGGTATGAGGACCCAAACTTTTTGGTACGCGCTCTAATCGACTCTACCGTGTAAGGATGGCATCTGAGCCCAGCACGCGTTGTTCTGGATAGGAAAGGGGAGGGCGGGATAAGGTGGAAAGGTGTTCTTTGTGTCCGTTGTTTGAATGTTTGTAAAGTCCCCCGCGGGCCACGACACAGGAATTATTCCTAGTGCGGCAGTTGTATTTTTTAAAGACAAAGATCTTAACCGATCTATTAAAACGTAGAATTCTTTGCCGAAACACATATTGCCTGGGTCATCTCCTTAACCCGTCAAAGAGACCAAGAGATGGTGTGGAGAATTTTGAATAACAACAATAAAAAAGAAACATTAAACCGGCCCCAAGCGTATTATATACAAGCTGTTCGACTTAATTCGCGTGGTCCCACTGGGTCGAGGTGTCGCCGGTCTGCACTGACTGGCCCCCACACTTAAGATAAGATAAGATAATTCGCGTGGGAATTAACAAAAAACATCTAAAGTAAAAGTAGTCCAAGTTACTTCTTATAACATCAGCTATCTGCTAGTGAAAGTCCCGTAAAATCGGTCCAGCCGATTCAGAGATTAGCCAGAACAAACAGAAAGACAGAAATAAAGTTACAAAAAGAAATTTTTTTTACAGGTGCCGCATATACTTTCATAGGCATCGAATAAAAAGCTGTTATTTTGACATTACAAACAGACAATTCAATTTTATTTATTTGTATAAATTATACTCGACTCCGTGCTTCAACAGAAATTTTCCTAACACTTCGCCTAGCCTCCATTTGACCCTCTAATAACACATTTTACTCAAAAGTAGGTAGTGTCAATATTGACACAGGAAATAACGGCTTCTTTGCGAATTAAACCCTTCTATTAATAAAGCCTTCTCAACCCTTTACGAATGAGTTAATGTATGCGGTTACATAAATATATTCATTTGAACTGACGAATCAAGTCATATAATTATATAACCAGCTATTAACAGAACAGTACTTTTTTGTGGATGTAAATGCACTGTGTAGTGCTTGTAGCATTGCAAGTGCCACAGCATTATGCTGAGCGCATCACCGTTGTTTTTGTGCCGTCAGGTAGGACGTGCATCTGCACATAAACATTTTAATTATTATTGTTTCTAAAGTTTTATTTATACTTAAGTACATATTTTTATTTGCTTAATTACTTCTTGTTATAACCACATTTTAATAATAATCGATGATGCATGTCATGATGGTTAAAAATAAAAAACTTTTCATTTCATTTTTTTTAATATTTGAAGCACTCGTTGTCCGTTTTTGTACACATGACAACGTGTGCACAAAGAGTGTTTTAAAATGCAAAATTTCATGATGATTGGTCGACTACTTAAGGCGTGAAAGCGTAACAAACAAACAAACTAACATGCACATTTAAAATATTAGTAAGCATAGTTGGGATTACTAGTGTGGCGACTCCGCACAGATGAAGAAGTTCCGGCTACATCTAACAGATGGCGATATACTTAATAAGCGCTTAAAATGACGTCATACAATCCTGAATCGCACAAGTAACATTTAAACAGCAGCTAAGTATATATACAAGTTCCCGACATCAACAGTCTCCAGGCACGATCACCCAGCCCGGTCGGAGGATCCTCCCTTTGTGTTGGAGGGACATCAGACCACGTTCCTCCAAATAGCTGTCTTCCGGTTTTACCGACGTTTATAAGGACAGCTTTGCTCTCTCCACGAGATGTTATATAGCCTCTAACCGTCCTCAAAATTCGGCTATGATTTTTTTTAATCCTCAACCGTCGATTATTGCTTTCAAACAAATTTTATTTAAATACACTAGCTGTCACCTGCGACTTCGCCGCGTAGATTTTAACTAAAAAGTGTTTGTCTCCGCGGATACCTTTTTTTTTCTAAAATCCAAGTAGCCTATGTTACTCCTTATAACATCAGCTATCTGCCAGTGAAAGTCCCGTCAAAATCGGTTCAGCCGTTTCGGAGATTACCCGGAACAAACAGACAGACAGACTGACAAAATTTAAAAATATAGATGTTTTTGTATAGGTACCTTATATACTTGCATATGCATTAGATAAAAAGCTGTTATTTTGACATTACAAACAGACACTTCAATTTTATTTATTTGTATAGATATAGATGTATAGATAATACATTACATATTTAAATCTTTTGTACTTGTTTACGTCTTCGTACTTCTCCTAAAAGGCTGGACTAGTTTTGGTAATAAAAATTGTGATTGCCCGAATGCTTCGGGTTCGCTAGTATTAGTATTCTAATCCTAACTAATATTATAAATGCGAATGTGAGTTTGTTTGTTACGCTTTCACACCTTAACTACTTGACCGATCATGATGAAATCTCGCATACACGTTGTCAGAGGCACAGGAAAGGACATAGGGTACCTTTCATTCAGAAAAGGACTGTTACTTAGCGAGCGACGCCGCGGCCAAAAGCTAGTAGATATATGATTTCGATTATTTATGATGTCGATTTCGATTGTACACAACAGTAGCATATATGAATATGTTTGTAATACATTTCAAAACTGTGCCAAATACTTCAAACTCGAACGTTACCAACAAAAAGTTCAACCATTCAAAGTTTTATATATTGCTTCAACCTTTTTTCCAATTTCGTTTTTATTCTCTATAGACCCAAAATATGATTAATAAGTACAAAAGGAAATATTATTTATTATATTATTTTATATAAATATTTCTTTTATTATGAACTAGATTTTGCTCGCAGTTTCGCCCGCATAATTGATGTTTTTGTCAATTTTCCATACCTCAGGAATGGTACTTTCTTCTTTTTTATTCATTAAGGTTTACTCACATTACAAACATACATGTAACACAATTTTAATATACACTTCTCATTAAGACATGCTACTTAATCGAGATAAACTTCAATATTAAAAACAGAACTAAAACTAAACTAGAGTTAACATCATTATTACGGATAAAATGAAAAAGAAATTAATTTTCAATTGTTTCTGAAGAGATGTACTTAGAGATTTCAAAACATCATCATCATCCTCTTGCCATAGTCCCAATTTATTTGGGGTCGGTGCAGTATGTCCTTCGCTTCCATACTTCTCTGTCACCCGTCATCTGATCATTTACCCCTTTCCCTTTCATATCCATCCTCACACAGTTCATCCATCTTTTCCTTGACCTTCCTCTCCCTTTTCGTCCCTCTACCCTCATATTCATCACTTGCTTACCTACATACGTATACGGGATTTCAAAACGTTGGATTCAAATATTGCTTTGCTGTCATCAAAAATTTTCGGGATGAAAGGTGGAGAACTTTTGAAGTGAAAACTTCTTTAGCGGCGTTGTGCACTTTTTGTGATGTGTAAAAACTGTTAAATTCGCGTCAGGACACGTGACCTGATCGAAAATTCGTAAGACGGAGGGAGAATTGTCATATTTGTGTACGACAGCGCAATAAATGAATATTGTATTTTACCACATAAATGATAGTACTTTTATACTGATAATTAAAGCAATTCGTGCAAAATTATTCCCTAACCATTCCAAAATATCAAAAATGCACAACGTTAATATTCAAGTTTTCACTTCTGCCGGCACTCCTGGAGTGCAACCCGTTGATTTTTTAGATAGAGACCGATAGTGCACAATTTTGAATATGAGTGAGCATGATAATAAGTATATTTATAATTCAGATGAGATGTTTGCATTGTGTGTCTGAAGACAACTTAACGTACAAAAAGTTGACCATATTAAAATTTAACAGTAGTAAGGTGGTGCATCTATGATTTAAAACTTTGGATTAAACAATTAATTTTCCGGCGTTTCTTTTTTATGCATCTAAGGTGGCAAACAAGCATACGGCCCATCTGATGGCAAGTGGCCACCGCAGCCCATGGACGCCCGCAACACCAGAGGCATCACTTGCGCGTTGCCAACCCTTTAGGAAAAATGGAAGTGGGAAGGAGAAGGAGCGGGAATGGGGAAAGAGGTTGAATGAGCCTCCGGCACTCTCACTCACCAAACGAAACACAACAATAGGAACACTTCTATTTCACGTCGATATTCTGTGAGAGGGTAGTACTTCCCCGGTCGAGCCGGCCTATTCATGCTGAAATCAGCGGGGCTCTACTACTGATAAATTGTGAGATTTGAACCCGATAGCCAGTTCAGCCATCAGTCAGCTAAAACTATATTTTCAAACCTATTTTCTTTATCCTTAGATTACCACGTCTCTCTATATTATATATAGGTATACATATCATAAAACCAAGTGCCCGCCGTTTCTGTACACGATAAACTTAAAAACTGCTGAACGGATTTTCATGCGGATTTCACTAAATTTGTTAAGATTTTGTATTAACCGTGCAAAGCTGGGGCGGATCGCTAGTAATATAATAAAGCGGATAGACTTAACAGTTTGTTTGTTTGTAAGGTTTAACTCAAAAACTACTCAACTAAAAATTCTTTCACCATTAATAATAATAGTGTTTTTATTTACGAAATAATGATTGTAGTACAGAATGAAAAATATACATGGTAGGTTTTAGAACAATTTTACGTACAATCCTGTGGGTGAAGTTCTGTTACCCTTGATAGGTTAGTTATTAACCTGTAGTAAGGATTAACAGTCCTCTTCCCTCCGGTATGTATTATAATTACAATTATTCTATTAGAAAGCTATATTATTGATTGATTGATTTGATTGATTGATTGATTGATTGATTGAATCATGTTATTATTGTTCTATTTGTCTTAAGTGTATCATTTCCAGGGAGAGCGCTGTTATCTGAAATACAGATAATAATTTATCTAGTTCAGACACAGGTGCCATAAAGATATCTGAGATTATGTATAAAATTGAAAATGTAAACTTGTTTAATCATGTACTTCTGCTTTTTATGAAATAAATAATAATTATTATTATTATTATCACCGAATAACATAGGCCAATTTTATAATGTTACTAAAATAACTTAATCTACTTTTACGCGAGCGAAGCCGCGTGAAAAAGCTACTCTAGGATACCTTGCGTATTACAAGGCTTTGTATAGACGCTTTACTCGACCAAAGAATACGTCAGTATCCTCACAAAGAATAGCCATTCGTTATTGAACATGGCTAAACTGACAGCTTCCTCGATAGGTGGCGATGACAGTATTCAAGCGAACATGTGCGATTGACGCAGAAAGAAGTAATTAGGGCTTTGAAGTGAAAACTTCTTTAGCGGCGTTGTGCACTTTTTTGTGATGCGTAAAAAATGTTAAACTCGCGTCAGGACACGTGACCTGATCGAAAATTCGTAAGACGGAGGGAGAATTGTCATGTTTGTGTACGACAGCGCAATAAATGAATATTGTATTTTACCACATAAATGATAGTACTTTTATACTGATAATTAAAGCAATTCGTGCAAAATTATTCCCTAACCATTCCAAAATATCAAAAATGCACAACGTTAATATTCAAGTTTTCACTTCTGCCGGCACTCCCGGAGTGCAACCCGTTTTTGCTTACCTTATTCTGTATGTATCAGTAAATAGCGTTTAAAAGAAATCTTATTATAAAACAGCATAACATTACTAGCACAGTATAGAAGCAATTTATATTATAGTAGCTGTCCCGACAGACATTGTCCTGTACACTCGAAAAAAAATTAAAATAAACCATGTCTAAGCCATTCTCGAATCCACTTCAGCACACACAAAAAATTTCATCAAAATCGGTCCAGCCGTTTAGGAGGAGTTTAATTACAAACACACGCACAGAAGATTTATCTAAAAAGCAAAAACTTTATACCCCTTTTTACGAAAATTGCGCGGACGGAGGAGTATGAAATTTGGCACAGTTAAAGTTTATATGGAGAAGGAGGGGCGAATCCTAATATTTTTATAAAATATGCATTAGAAATACATTAAATTAATGATAAAAACACTACACGCACACAACCATACATTTGACACACGCAGTCGAATCGCGTTCGTAGTATTTCGGCATTGTTCGGTTGACTTCGTAGAATGCTTCGTAACTATGGTTACATACATATGTATGTGGAGTAGGTGACTAAATGAAATGTGATTTTAAGGGTATAGTTATCCTTACTATATTAATATTATAAATGCGAAAGTAACTCTGTCTGTCGGTCTGTCTGTCTATCTGTTACCTTTTCACGCTCAATCCGCTGAACCGATTCAGATGAAATTTGGAATGGAGATAGCCTGAGACCCTGGGAAGGACATAGGCTATATAACATCACGCTACGGCTCACGGGAGCGGCGCAGTAACCATAAATACCACTGACGCGGGCAAGACCGGGGGCACAGCTAGTAGACAATAAAAACTTAATAACGACAAAATTTAAAATTTTAAAAAATGATGGGCGAATTTTGACCACTTGGTGACCGCTAGTATATACAAAAAATCAACGGGTTGCACTCCGGGAGTGCCGGCAGAAGTGAAAACTTGAATATTAACGTTGTGCATTTTTGATATTTTGTAATGGTTAGGGAATAATTTTGCACGAATTGCTTTAATTATCAGTATAAAAGTACTATCATTTATGTGGTAAAATACAATATTCATTTATAGCGCTATCGTACACAAACATGACAATTCTCCCTCCGTCTTACGAATTTTCGATTAGGTCAAGTGTCCTGACGCGAGTTTAACAATTCTCCCTCCGTCTTACGAATTTTCGATTAGGTCACGTGTCCTGACGTGAGTTTAACATTTTTTACCCATCACAAAAAAGTGCACAACGCCGCTAAAGAAGTTTTCACTTCAAAAATATAAAAACTAGCTTGTGGTGTAACAAACAAACTTACATTAATATTAGTAAGAATATCAATATGAGGAAGTGATCAGTGTGTTTATAAGTTGTTCGTATCGAGCCTTTTATAGACACGCAAAGCCGGCCGAATCGCTAGTTAATATATAAAGAAAAATATATTAATTCAATTGGTCACACTGAATGCAAAGCTAAAAAGATTTTATTTAATCTAATGGCATTATAAGTTATCGTGCAGTGATATAACTAAAGGCAAAAAAAATACAGCGACTAATAAGGTATAGTCATATTATATTTAAGTGAAAACTTCTTTAGGCGCGTTGAGCACTTCTTGGGTGAACAAAAATCATGGAACCCGCGTCATCGTCACCGAACGCTTTCCATTTTGAATAATTTTTGGTTTACAAAGAAGTGTTTATGATGAAGGATTAAAATTTTCACTTCTATCGACAGTCCCCAAAGTCTGCCCCATTTTTTAAGTAAATCAAATCTTTACTGTGTTCGTATCCTACACGGGACAAAAATGTGTGTGATCCACAAATGGTAGTCCTGAGTCTTGAAGTTCCTTGTGTCCGTTGTTTGAATATATAATAATAATAATTTATTTACATAATATTGTCTTCTGTTTACGCGAATGTTATTCATTGAAATTAAACTACTATATACGGATTTTATCGCGTTGTTTATTTGACACTTTATTACAAAATTTTGAAAAACTGTTACACTACTATAATCACTATTAAACTTTACTAATTTTTAAGCTAATTAAATTATTGAATCTATTGAAACTATTTATACTATTACTATACTATTTATATTTATGTTTACACTTTCCCCGACGTTTCGGTTGCTTTTCAGCAGCCATGGTCACGGGGAGACCAAGATGGTAGTTGTCTCAATGTTCTAGTGTAGTTATTTCAAAGTACCTGAACATAATTTAATCATGGGTGTTTCTATTTACGCAGAATGAGCTCAAACTATCATGAAGCTGTGGTTTGGTGGTAATTTATTTATTGATTACAGTGGTAAAACATGAATACGGTCCATAAAGTACATAATATAGATAATATAATATGGGTGCCTGTACTAGGGTAAACCTGTGCCACGGGCGTTAAGGGCACTTACAATATACTACTAGGAACTAAGTCACATACAATTAGCCATACTTATTATATAAATATATGCAAAAATATTATAATTATTATCATGGAACTAATTTAACAACAATCAACAAATCTTCAGTATCCTCATAATTTAAAGTTTGTGAGTACCGACAGACTATCCGCTTAGATCTTACATAACTTAGGTCATATGTAGCTGTTTGTTTATTTATCTTGTTATAAAGAAAAGGCCCTAGGAATGTGAAAAATCTATTTGTAAAAACAAACTTTGATTCAGAAAGTGTGGTACAGACAATATATTTTCGTATTTTAGTGTTAGTAAGGTTGATGTTATACGTAAGCGTTGCGTGTTTGTAAAGTCCGCTGAGACACTGGAATTATTAATAGTTCAGGAGTTGTGATATTAAAAAAAAGACGTACAGCATCGCACATATTCAACAATATTCCGAGGGAGATCAGAATGGTTAAAGAAATAACTATGTTTAAAAATAAAATACTCTTGTTAATAAATAAATCTATACTAATATTATAAAGCTGAAGAATTTGTTTGTTAGTTTTAACGCGCTAATCTCAGGAACTACTGGTTCGATTTGAAAAATTATTTTAGTGTTGGATAGCCTATTTATCGAGGAAGGCTATAGGCTATATAACATCACGCTACGATCCTCGGGGGCGGCGCAGTAACGGTGAAACCGCGGGAATATCTAGTGTTGTTATACAGTAAATGATTTCATGAGTGATAAATCTCTGCTTCATCACTCTATACTTCAGTCATAACGTGTTCAGAAACCTCTACTTTTACATTATTATTGCCTGATTGCCGCAAAAATGAGTCATAAAAAAAAACGACAAGTATAGGTATGTCCGCTGCTTGACTCATTAACCTTTTGGACGCCATTGTCACATATACGTGACAAACGAAATATTGCCCTCAACGCCAACGTCACATATGTATGACAAAAAATACGTCGCACTTTAACATAAAAATAAACAATAAAACTAAATAAAACATTACTTTTGTGGTTAAATAAATATCAGTGTCATGAGTAGGGTTTATTAGAAAATTTAAGACGAAAATAAAAACACAGTTGATATTCGATAAAGTTTTGGAATCCCTATACTTCTGAAAGTCATTTTACAGAAAAAGTGGCTTGGCGTCGGGGGTACGGCGATGCGTTTATACTCTGGCGTTCAAAAGGTCGAGTCAAGTGTCGAGCGGACATACGTTTGTCCGTTTGTGTATTATTTGCACAATGATTTTTTTATTATTTTTTTCGTATTTCCCCTGGACGCTCAAGAAGTTAATATTATTTTTTAATGCATGTACAATTCCAATTATTATAACTTTTGTATGCCCAATGGGCGGAACATAGCTGAACTAAATGATGTGAACTATAACTTCTGTATTATGTACCTATGATCCACAATAAAGAATTATTGTTTTTGATGTGAAACATCTATACACGTAAAACCGATTGTTGGCGTGGTGACGCATGCCGCGGCGACGCGTCGCCACGCTATATGATAGTATTTTACATTATGTCATAATAATTTCGATGTTTTACATCTGCCAGGCGTCCCGTGACGGCTCACAATTTTTTGATGTGAAACATCTATGTATAGCCGCACGTAAAACCGATTGCTGATATATTTATATATACAGTCTATATGTAGTAGTGTGTGTTTTGTATTCAATGAAAATAAATGTTTATTAAATAAACAATCATCATTTTCTGGAAAATAATCGTAGTATTTTATTTTTACATTATGCCATATTAGTTCCTGTCGTAATCTGTTCTTTTATGCATATTACTTGTACAAAATAATTTCAATGTTTCACATCTGCCAGGGGTCCCGTGACGGCTCACAATTTTTTATTATATAGGCTTTTATTAAAGCGGGCGATAATTAACTAATTAATAAGCACATAAATTCAAAAAGTCAAAGATCCGCGCCTGAACACTGAGACCGCTGCGTGGCCGTCCAACGTTTTCTCATTAGATATCGTTACTTATTAAAGATCCTAGTCTCGACGAGTTTTCAATGCACAGATGGGGCTGTGGTTTAAGTCATTACCTCACCACTGCAATAAGCGTTGTGGGTTCGAATCCCACACGGGACGATTAGTGTGATTCACAAATGGTTTTATGAATCTGCTTGTTTTATGTTAATTACGATTCCACCTGTTTCTGTTCCGTAAGTCGTAGTATGGCCTGATAAATAGACTTTCAAATATTAACTAATATTATAAATGCGAATGTCAGTTTATTTGTTTGTTGCTCTTGGCTACACTAAGAGCGAGTGAATTGAAAAATAGGTATGTGTAAAGTTTATTGCTGTCGCGCAGTGCCCGCAGAGCGCATTAGAGACAACTGCAGCTTGAAATATCTATTAAAAGTACACAAAATCAACGTTTCGTAGTCCCCTGATTCCTTCTCCAAAACTTGACTGATTTAACTGCTTTTTTCATGAAAAATTAAAGAAAAGCTTTGGCCGTGTTCCTATGTTTTTCTTTTTTTATATAATCTAGTCAAATTTGTTTTCTGTTTGTTTAATCACAGCGGGAAATGTGGCCAATTTTTGAGGTTTTTGAAGGCTCATGTCTCTTTTAATAATTCATTTATGAAAAAAAGGAAAACATAGGGACATGCCAATAGAGGCCGTACATTTCTGGGAAAAAATTATTGCTTTACTGGCATTATCCAGGGAGGAAATAGAGGACTACGTTTGTATGGAAAAACGGCCCTTGTGTTTCCTTTTAACTACTTGACCGATCAAACCGATGAAATTGCGCGTAGACATTGTCAGGGGTAAAAAAGGGCATAAAGTATCTTTTATCTAGAACTGTTACTGACTAACCTACTTAAAAGCGAGCAAAGCCGCTGGAAAATCTAGTAAAAATAATTTTAAGAGGACACACTGAAAAAATGCACTAACTTTCATCGAATAGTATAGGACTATGAGAAGAACAATTAATCTAGAATTTTGATATAAGTAAATTGATGTCTTTAACTAGAATTTCCTAGCTGAAAAACACGATATTGTGATTTTGGCTCGATCATAATTATTTTCGAAAACACCTCTGAAAAATTACTATTTTTGAAATTACAAGGAAGTTACACTATCATTATGCTTAGGAATTACTCAAATATATTCGTAACATCAATATTAGTAATTTGCTAGCTCATTATTTCCATAACTAAAACCAATCAGTTTTAAATAATATTTTAAGATTTTAACAAACAATTTCGAAGCGCTCTCGATCATTGCGGGCGCATCGCAATTTTAGACCTTATGACCGCTCTTTAACGATTGATATACAATGAGTGTCTATGAGTACGTACGTCACGTTTCGCGGTGTCCCCTTAAGCCGCAGCGGTGGTAAATGGTACTACTGTGATTCCTAGTTCTATATTTTAAAAATACAGCTCATGCACTAGACACTAGACATAGTGTGTGTATGTATTATAAAATTTAAAAAAAAAAAAAACCTGTGTTGCGGACGACCTTACAAACATTCAAACAACGGACACAAAAAACATCCAGACTCGGAACAACCATTGGCTACTACATTGATTTAAGTTTTGGGTTCGATTCCTAAGTTGGGAAAGTGTTTATTTATTTTATTTATTTATTTGGAATAACAAACAGTTACACATTATGTCCTTATTTCTAATACATTTTAAATAAAGTACCAGCTGAGAGCAGCGATAGCTCAGTGAGGAGACCAACAAACTGCAATGCAGAGGGTCTCGGGTTCGAACCCACGTCGCGCACCTCTGACTTTCGGAAGTTATATGACTTTTCGAAATTATGAGCGTATTGATTGAGAATTATCGCCTGCTCCGTGCCTCGGAGAGCACGTTAAGCCGTCGGTCCCGGCTGCCATGAACATCTATGGCAGTTGTTATTGGGAGAGTGTCGACACAAAAGATCCCACTGGGTCGAAGTGTCGCCGGTCTGCACTGACTGGCCCCCACATAAGATAAGATAACGATAAACGCGGGTGAAACCGCGGGAACATTTAGTTGCATAAAAATTGTCTACTGCCGTCTTGGTAAACATGCCTCATCATTAATGCTCCATCAACATCCTAAACGAGTTGTACTGTACGCGTTATAGCGTGAAAGCGTGACAAACAAACTCACATACGTATTTATAATATTAGTTAGTATATTGGCCTCGATGGCATTGTGGTTAGTGTAACCGACTGCCACGCCTGAGGCGGCGGGTTCGATTCCCACACAAGTCAAACATTTGTGTGCATGAACATGTTTGCCTTGGTCTGGGTGTTTCTATGACAGCTTATCAAAAATTAAATATTGATGTAAAAGAACCTGTTATGTCAGATTTTGCAAAGCGTCCTGCACTAGGCAAAGCCTGTCACGCAGGAAAGCTTTAAATTACAATTTGCCAATATGGATTAATTACAATATTTAAATAATAAAACAAACAAATCAGAAAAATAAAAATGCAACTATTAGATTATTAAGAAATAAATGCAAAATTATTTAGTTAAGAATAGCAAAAATCAAATTATAGTCTTTAAAAAGACTTACAGGTTATTGCCTTTAGCCAACATATCGATGTACGATATGCTAAAATAGCTGTAAGAAAAAAAAGACTTACCTGGACCTGGATAAAAAGCTTTTTATCCAAGTCCAGGTAAGTCTTTTTTTTCTTACAGCTATTTTAGCATCGTACATCGATATGTTGGCTAAAGGCAATAACCTGTTCAATTTATTATAAATATACGCCTTCATAAAGGCACAGAACCGCTATGTATAATATGTATGTATATCCATTGTCTAGTACCCATAGTACAAAGTAGGTCTGCTTAGTATGGGCTGAATGGTGTATGATAGAATAGAATAGAATAGAAATATTATCCTCTTCTGGGATATAACTGTGAGACTATGTATGTTTAACATAGATAGGTGTAACACCCACTTTTGTTTAAGTCCCATCTTAGGCAGGCTGCCTAGCGGCCAGAGTTCCATACTCCGGGAGTTTAGACCCAATATCACTTTGACCGACATAGGCTTCGAATCCGAGACTTAAACAGCGGTCGTATTCACTGCCGATGTGTCTACCACTCAGTCATTACGTCAACGTAAGTAATATTAAAACAATCTTATAATTTAAAATCAAAACATTATACCACTGTAAATGCGTGTCGAAAGATTTTAAAACTGAAAAACCAAATATTAAACAATTTAAAAATAACACAACCTTTTTTATAAACATTTCTTATCAAAACACCGTGGCTAATTTTAAATATATTTTGTTAAAAATATTTATTTTAAAGTTTATATAAAAATGTATAATGAGTCACAACTTTAAGTTAAAAAGAAAAAACGTATTTTCATTTCGTCGTGAAACCAATCAACAGTTTGGCTCTTTGACAAGTAAGAATTATAATATTAATATTATAAATGTGATAGTTTGTGCTCATGTTTGTATGTCTGTTAATCAATTACGCGTAAACTGTTGAACGGATTTTGATAATACTCGGCACACGGATAGACCTTGTCCTGGATAAACACGTAGGATACCATTTATTCCGGTATGCGTCCTTATATATCAAATATAGTTAACAGTAATTTGCACTAGTGGTCAAAATTCAATCGTAATACATTATATTTGATATAAACTCATTATCATTCATTATTCATTAGTTAAGCTGGTTTGGACATGTAGAAAGAATGGACGAGGCAAGACTGACTAAGAAAGTTTATAAGACTAGTGTGAATGGGACAGTCGCAAGAGGAAAACCTAGGCGAACGTTTCTCGATCAGATCGCAGGCGTTCTGGACAAAGGCCAGCTCCTTGAACCGACGCGCGTATATGAAGAATGTGATGAAAGTGAATGAAGCCAGAGAAGTGTGTCAGGATCGTAGCAAATGGAAATCCGTAGTCTCTGCCTACCCCTCTGGGAAACAGGCGTGAATCTATTGTATGTATGTATGTATTTTCATTATGTAATTTTAGCTTTTGGTATAGATACAGCTTCTAAGTCAACTTTATGGTTACTAGTTTATTTAAAATTTACTTGTGGTGCAAAGGAGACCGACCACCTTGTATGGGACCCTGGTCTGGGCGTGAACAATTTTACATTGTAATAACAATATTAATTTTGAGTAGCCTAAACTAAGTAGATAACATTATTCTTTGAAGTTTAGTATCAAGTTTGTTAAATAATAAAATAAAACACATTGTTTAAAATAAATATTTATTTTCATGTGTCACCGTCACCTTCATAAGTTATTACAATATTTTCCAGAAACTAGGCTGGTGGAGTGACATTTTGATATCTTGCCCAGGTTAGGTACCATATTACAGACATTATGTGAGCACAGCAACCAACAGTCCTTCGGCCGACTATGCAGTTGCAGTAATCCTGCCTTATTGCTTCCAGGCTGTGTGCTTTATTTTGATATAATATATAAATAAAATAAGTCAATTTCATACTACTGGATGGTAACCAATATTTATTATACATTAAAACAAAACTTTTAATATTTTACTTTGTTTCCAAAACGATTGTCCACGTGCAAGCCGAATATGGACGGTCTCCTTTTGTATGTATGTAAATTCACTTTTCTATACTGTAGCTTCTTTTTTATATCCTAAATCTGAATCTCACGGTTGGTCGTCCCATCGGATCATAATCATGAGTTAGAGAATAGAGAGTGCACTTGCGTTTGCGCACACTTGTGCATTACAATATCTCCTGCGCCGAAGGCTAGTGTCCGTTAAGACTGGCCGCCGTGACCGACATTCTGGATCATTATTATTATTAATAGTCCCTTGCAACAGACAAGATGCGGGAGTTGTCTTAAATAATAGTAATAACTAGCGGTCGCCTAGTGCTCGAAATTCGACCAAAGTTTGCCTGTAAGATATTGCTGATATATGTCATTATATATTGATATATGTAACCATAGTTACGCGCTTCGACTGCGTGTGTCAAATGCATGCTTGTGTGCGTGTAGTGTTTTTTCATTAATTTAATGTATTCCTAATGCATATTTAAAAAAATGTTAGCATTCGTCACTTCTTCTCTGTATAAACCATAAGTGTGCGAAATTTCATACTCCTACGTCCGCCCAATTTTCGTAAAAAGGGATCCAAAGTTTTCGCTTCACGTATTAATATATAGATAATAACTTTATTTCAGATAAAATTCATATAAGAGAGACAATAAAATACAATTATTAAATACAAATTAAATAAAATTTAAAACTTACATAGTCAATGTCAAATAAAATCATAATTACTTATAGTCTAAAATATAAATCAATAATAATAAAATACAATAGTCAGTCTTGCCCTATAATAATTTTAATCCATTTGTATTGGATGGAAGCTCTATATAGACGACGCACCCTTACCAACGGTTGATCATTTTAAATACTTGGGGTCAATCATCACCAGCGAGTCAAACATTTGTGTGCATGAACGTGGATGTTTGTCTTGGTCTGGGTGTTTCTATGTATAATGTGTATGCATTTACAAAAAAAAAAAGTATATATGTATGTTTATCCATTGTCTAGTACCCATAGTACAAGCTCTGCTTAGTTTGGGCTAGATGGTGTTGTGTGTATGTGAAAAAAAAAAAAAAAAAAAAATTATGGAAATATTGATAAAGCCGTAACCCACAGAACAGCCACGGGATGGATGCAGTGGAGACAACTCACAGGCGTAATGTGCGACAAAAAGATGTCCATTAAAATTAAAGGTAAACTGTACAAAACAGCAATAAGACCCGCTATCCTATACGGTACAGAGTCCTGGGCATTTAATAAACAACATCTGTCCAAACTGCACACTACAGAAATGCGCATGTTACGCTGGTCAGCGGGTGTCACGCTGATGGATAAGGTGCGGAACGTTCACATCCGCGGTAGTTATAAAGTTGCACCCATCGCCGACAAAGACAAGGGGAGACGCCTCCGCTGGTACAGGCACGTACTCCGTCGCCCAGAAGGTCATATGGTGCGAGTAGCCCTTGACTTACCCACGGCGACTCGACGACGGGGTAGACCACCCGCCACCTGGCTGACAACAGTCCAAAAGGACATGCAGGAAATTGGAGTAGGTGACTCAATTGCTCAAAACCGGCAACAATGGAAGAAGCAGACAAGGAGAGCCGACCCCAGATGACGGGACAAGGCTTAGGAAGATTGTATTGGATGGCACAGTCCAAACGTGAGGCAATCATCTTAAGGATGCTGTTGCTGCTGTCTCTCAATCTTCTTAACAATGACGGTACTTTTTTACGCATTATCGCTTGATAGCCATCGGTATGTGCCTCAGCAAACATTAGCGATGCACTGCAGCAGGGAGGCAGCCGCATCAGAATCCTAAATATGTTGCTGTACTGTACACGTAAGACATTGGCTGCCCGACGGGTATGATTTACCCAAAAGAACATCCCGTTTATTTTTATGAAAACTCTCCCTATAAATAAATTTATAACAGTTCTACGTGGTTGGCTCATGCAGAAAAACTTTTACTCTGTTAAAGAATTTATGGAACATACGGCGTGATGAGTACTAAATTGACCTACTAATCAAATAGGAATTATGACATTGTTAATTTAAAAAACATGTGCCTATATTTGCATGCTATTTGTAACGGCTAAACAGGCTTGTGCTAATTTATTATAGTATGACATCAATGCAATGTACCTTGTTTACAGCAAATAAAGATATTCTATATTCTATACCTATTCTATGTTTGCTGGTAAGCAGTTCCTATACGTAACAATTATACAACAGATTTTTACCTAACAGTAATGTGCGTGGCTTAGCGATTAGTTCCGCAGCATTTTGTAGAATTCGTTCTTGATACATTACGTCAGTACTCTGTTCGTAATGTAGTCTACCGGTGACTGTCGTGAGTAACGTTAATATGACGGACATACAGACCTTTTATTAAGTACTAGCGACCTGCCCTGGCTTCGCACGGATAGTACAACACCTTAACAAACTATACGCGTAAACCTTCCTCATGAATCACTCTGTGTATTGGTGAAAACCGGATGAAAATCCGTTCAGTAGTTTTTGAGTTTATCGCGAACAGAAGCGGCGGTGGATTTTGTTGTAGTGATAAATAGTTGTTAAGAAAAACGATTCCGTATTTATAATGTGATAAGAGAAATATAAGCAAAGGTATGGTATAACAATATTAATAATAATATCAGCCCTGTATTAAATTGTCCCACTGCTCGGCATAGACTTATTCTCAGTGTGACAAAGGCCTAGGCTATAGTCCATCACGCAAGCCCGGGTTATCAGACTTCACATATCGTCGAGAACTCTCAGATATACAGGTTTCCTCACGATGTTTTACCTCACCGTTAAAGCGAGCGATTAGTATCTAATTTAAACGAACTTCAAATAGTCAGAGATGCGTGCCTTGGGATCACACCTTGCGTAGAAGCTCAACGGTCTATCATAAAGACATTTTAAGCGTTAAGACTTCGTTCTGGGCACTATCCATCAGCAAAGTTTGCTTTTCTGATGCGTGAGGTACCATCACCTAACTGTGACATATGTGGCAAAACTGAAGACGTCCAGCATTTGCTGATGGATTGTGTCAGGAATAGGAATGGAGGGGAATTATTGATCAGAAAATTCAAATTGAATATTTTGGATGTTGGGCTTAGCCAAAGTATTTTGGCGAATCCAAAGTCGGAAATTGCAATGCGGTTTTGTGCTTTGGTTGAAGTCTGCCGCATTAATCGTCAATAAATCGCTTATCTAATAAATATTAAGATAATTTTGTGTTGTGTACGATAAGGTACGATGGGGTTGGCGTAACCTTGTGGATAAAAACCCCTTCCGGTTGTCACCACTGCGGCGACTGCCACGACGTTGTTGAGGACACGGCGCTGCACACTTTGGCGGTTTGCCCCGCCTGGGCATCGCAGCGACGTGAGTTGATCGCGGCAGTCGGATCGGTTGCCCCCTCGCTCCCGGCCGTAGTTCTGTCTATGGTCTGGAGTGAGAGGTCGTGGAACGCCGTCGCCTCCTTCTGTGAGGAGGTTATTTCCATCAAGGAGGCGGCGGAGCGGGAGAGGGAGCGTTTAAACCCTCTCCCCAACCGCAGAGCCGGGCGCCGGAGGGCGCGAGACGACCTCCAGCCACCCTGAGGATTGACCTGGGGGTGGCGAGCTTTGTGGGCCTACCCGCCATCCGTTCAGCACCAGGTCCGAGAGGCGGCGTGCGTGTTCCCACGAGCGACTCTGTGTCGTGTCCGTCTCCCCTCTAGGGGGGACAGTAGGGAATATTTAGAGGTGACCAGTGGGTAGGTCTTTTCGAATAGTGGCCTGCCGTTTCATACGGCGGGCCGTAACCTCGGCGGGGTCGCGACTGCATGTGAAAGTGATTCGCGCGGCCCCGCCGATAGTGGTTTGTCGAGGAACACCGTGGTAGGTTTAGTCGGTATTCCGGGAGGTCCATTTTATCGTTTTAACATCTTTCTTTTACCCCGGCGAGTCCAACATAACCCCTCCGCCCGCCCCCGCGGAAGGGTATGCGTCAAAGCATTCCCAAAAGTAAAAAAATAAATAAAAATCTTTGTGGATAAATCCCCTTATTTAAAATAAAGATTAAAAAAAAAGACATCTCTGGTACTATGAGTAATTCCTGTGGCATGGGACTTTATCAACATTCCAAAACGGACACAAAATCATCCAAACTCGGACGAATTATTTGTGGTTCAGACAATTTTTAATTGCGCGTGGGATTGGTACTGTGGACATTTGCGTTGGCAGTGGCGACACGACCAGTTTATGCGGTACTACAATCGAATAGTACAATACAGGAATTAATTCTATTGCGGGAATAGTCTTTGAATAAAAATCAACGGGTTGCACTCCGGGAGTGCCGGCAGAAGTGAAAACTTGAATATTAACGTTGTGCATTTTTGATATTTTGGAATGGTTAGGGAATAATTTTGCACGAATTGCTTTAATTAATCAGTATAAAAGTACTATCATTTATGTGGTAAAATACAATATTCATTTATTGCGCTATTGTACACAAACATGACAATTCTCCCTCCGTCTTACGAATTTTCGATCAGGTCACGTGTCCTGACGCGAGCTTAACATTTTTTACCCATCACAAAAAAGTGCACAACGCCGCTAAAGAAGTTTTCACTTCAAAAATAAAAAAAGGGGCGGGTAGGATGCTAGTTCCTGATACTCTCTTAGGAGTTATTAAGAACGTCAAAATTGCGTAGGACGCACCATTTCTGAGATATTGTTAATATTCTAAAATAATTCAAAAATGGAAAACGTGGAAGCGTGACGATGACGCAAGTTCTATGATTTTTGTTCACCCAAGAATTGCTCAACGCGCCTAAAGAAGTTTTCACTTCAAAAACAAATCATTTTGCCAGATGTGGTTTTATATCTAGTGGGAAAATATTAGGTCTTCAACTACGAAACTGCCGTTTATGGTTATTTAAAAAATACATTTACATTTCGAGGACATATTACATATACATATTATTATTAATAACATGTACTCGTAGTCGGTTATACTAACCACTACGCCATTGAGTACATGTTATTAATAATAATATGTACTCGATGGCGTAGTGGTTAGTGTAACCGACTGTCACGCCTGAGGTCGTGGGTTCGATTCCCGCATAAGTCAAACATTTGTGTGCATGAACATGGATGTTTGTCTTGGTCTGGGTGTTTCTATGTATATGTATCTATTTACAAAAATAAAACAGTATCTATGTATGTTTATCTATTGTCTAGTACCCATAGTATAAGCTCTGCTTAGTTTGGGCTAGATGGTGATATGTGTATGTGGTAGAATATTATTATTATTATAACCTTTTATATAATTTGTATTTAAAGTTTTATCGTTTAGTGTCTGCCCGTGTTTGTTGTTTCAATTCGCCATAATTACACGATGGTTGATCTTTTTGTTCATTTAAAGACAAATACCATGGTGCCCTAAATACATGCAAATATACAAGAAAAAAATACACCTTACATTGGCCTGAATAGTTAGTATGAAAACCCAACGTTAACGCTTTTCTTCATACAAAGCGGCAACTTCATTTTCAATAATTATTTCATATTTAATATAGAATAATACATACATACATAGATTCACGCCTGTTTCCCAGAGGGGTAGGCAGAGACTACGGATTTCCATTTGCTACGATCCTGACACACTTCTCTGGCTTCATTCACTTTCATCACATTCCTCATACACGCCCGTCGGTTCAAGGAGCTCTTAACCTGGCCTTTGTCCAGAACGCCTGCGATCTGATCGAGAAACGTTCGCCTAGGTTTTCCTCTTGCGACTGTTCCATTCACACTAGCCTTATAAACTTTCTTAGTCAGTCTTTCCTCGTCCATTCTTTCTACATGTCCAAACCAGCTTAACATACCGTTTTCTATTCTTGTCACTATATCCACTTTCATATATAGACTTTCTTAGATATTATTCACTTTCTTTTTACATTGAACTAGCTGTCCCGCGCAAATTCGTCTGCTTCACAATAGATAATTCTTGACCGTTTAAAAAAAAACTATCCTGTCTTTTAAGTTGGACCAAATTACAGATGGTTACGAACTTTGATCAAAATCGGTTCAATAGTTTAGGAGTCCATAGCGGACAAACAACGTGACACGTAATTTATATACAGGTTGTTAAGCACACGGTTGTCCAAATGAAATAGAGATCTGATTGGAGCTATTGCCAACGTGTTGGACTCAGGCAAATTAAATTCTATTATAATTTTTTTTTAATCATGCATATTCGAACTTTGTCCTGTTTTTAGCTCTTTCCGAAACTTTGACAGCCTGTTATAATTTTTTTACAAGGTGTCTATAGGAAATAATAGTTTTAATGAAATGTAGCAATAGTTAGTATATAAAAAATATCATTAAGACAGCTAAACCCATATTCGTTTAACATTTTTACAGTTTTAGTCCAAATTTCCGAACTTTTATTTTAAAAAATTAAAAAAGTCATGTCGCCAAAACTGTGAGACCAAATTGAATTTGCCTGAGTCCAACGCGTTGGCAATAGCCCAAACCAGATCTCTATTTCATTTGGACAACCGTGTGCCTAACACCCTGTATATTAAGATAATATCTAAGTATATACATAGTCTCACAGATATATCTTCACAAAGATGGGCAGATATGTATTAGACACTCTCAAATCATAGATGAACTAATTGTACAGCAACGATGACTTTATTCACTTACTAACTGCCTCCGTGGCGCAGCGGTAGTGAATGCGACTACTGTGCATGAGGTCTCGGGTTCGAATCCCGGGTCGGACCAACAAAAACGAATTGGGTTTTTCTGTTAAGAAATCTCAATACGAGTTAGAAAGTTGGCGGTGTGAGACACCCCCGTGCCTCGAAAAGCACGTGTCGCCGTTGGTCCTGCGCCTGATCTCTCTCCGGTCGTGTCGGTGACCTCCAATCGGATCATGAGAGTTAGGGAACAGAGAGTGCACTTGTTACGCACACACTTGTGCACTATAATATCTCCTGCGCAGATGGCCAGTCTCCGTTAAGATTGACCGCCATGACCGAAATTCGGTCTGGAAGACATTATTGAAGTGAAAACTTCTTTAGCGGCGTTGTGCACTTTTTGTGTGATGGGTAAAAAGTTTTAAACTCGCGTCAGGACACGTGACCTGATCGAAAATTCGTAAGACGGAGGGAGAATTGTCATGTTTGTGTACGATAGCGTAATAAATGAATATTGTATTTTACCACATAAATGATAGTACTTTTATACTGATAATTAAAGCAATTCGTGCAAAATTATTCCCTAACCATTCCAAAATATCATAAATGTACAACGTTAATATTCAAGTTTTCACTTCTGCCGGCACTCCCGGAGTGCAACCCGTCTTTTGTTTTATTTTCCTTTTGTAAGATTATTTTCTTTATTAATTGTAGGTAATAGTGACTTTATTACATAAGATAAATATGTCTCATTACTCTGGGAGAGGGCACTGGCTTCTGTAACACAGCTTCACCTAGCATAGGAGCCAGGGACTTCATACAATCTGTAAACGTATTATGAATAAAGATTATTATTATTAAATTATTATTATTATTATACACTTATGGTTTCAGAAGACGATTGACAACGACTGAATGTTTTCAGGTAGCTGTCTAAATGTCAGATAAACGCTACGCCCGATATGATACCGTTGCAGTTGACCGCGCCCTGGATATTACTATGTAAGTTTATTTTCCTTTTTCATAGTTAATTCGCACATCAGGAACAAGCCCTGGGTCCCGGTGGCCTTTACAAATATGCAATTAACGTACAAAAAGCACACACGGTTCAAAAACTTAAAACTTAGCTTTTATTATAAAAAAAATCTTAAAAATTGACAGCACGGATGGCGAAATGGTTACTTCTTGAACGTCTAGGGGAAATACGTAAAAATAATTAAAAATTCATTGTGCAAACAATACACAAACGGACAAATGTATGTGCGCTCGAGACTTGACTCATTAACGAGTCAAGTGTGCGGCGGACATACAGTTGTCGTTTTTTTTTTTGATGCATAATTTTTGCGGACAGCGTATGTCCGCTCGACAGTTGACGGGTTAAGTGGTCGCTTCGCCACTGCGCCGAGTGTTGTGGGTTCGGATCCCACGCGGGACAAAAATGTGTGTGATCCACAAATGGTTGTTCGGAGTCTGTGTGTTCTTTGTGTCCGTTGTTTGAATGTTTGTAAAGTCCCCCGCGACACAGGAATTATTCCAAGCGCGGCAGTTGCCGGTTAAAAAAAAGGTAAGAATTTAGACCGATCTGTCCCCTAACTCTTATGATCCGATAGGACAGCAATTTGTCACGACCGGAGAGAGATCAGGCGACCAACGGCTTTATGTGCATTCCGACGAGGCAAGAAGTGTGTAGGTAATACCGCCAACTTCCTAATTCCGGACTGCTATTGAGATATCTTAACAATAAAACCCAATAACTTCTTGTTGCGCCGATCCGGGATTTTCATACACCGTAGTCTCATTAACTACCGTTGTGTATCGGAGGCAGTTAAAGGCTAGCTAGCATGAATGTTAAACAGCGATGAAATGCCACGCAGACGTTTCGACCCTAAGACGTGCATCTTTGACTTTTCGAAGTTATGTGCGTAAACAGTTAATTATCGCTCGCTTTAACGATGAAGAAAACATCGCGAGGAAACCTGCATGTCTGAGAGTGCTCCTTTATGTTCGCGAAGATATGTGAAGTCTGCCAACCCGCACTAGGCCAGCGTGGTGGACTATGTCATGTTTTCTTATCCTGGGGAAACGCATACTTGATTGAAAATATATACGATCGAATTGAGAAACCTCCTTTTTTTTTAAGTCGGTTAAAAAAGAAAAGCGGAGATGTTGTCGGGCTCACTCGGGAAAAAATGGAACGTTCCGGGTACTGCTGACTAAACCAACCACGGAGTGGCAACTCACGACCTTGTATAGTGGGTGAGTTCGCTGGAACTGAAACTTCATCAGCCACCCACGCAGCAGTACCCAATGCAGACAAGAAAAGCCTGCAGGCGACGACTCCTAGGCGATGCTTCGGAACGAAAGAGGCCGTCGCTCCGACTGAGTAGTGGACTATGACCTAAGCCTTCCCACAAAAATGGCCCGAGCCCAACAGTGGGACAGTTTAATACAAGGCTGATATCTATATATTAATACATGAAGCAAAAACTTTGTACCCCTTTTTACTAAAATTGCGCGGACGGAGGACTATGAAATTTGGCACAGTTAAAGTTTATATGGAGGAGGGGCAAATCCTAATATTTTCATAAAATATGCATTAGAAATACATTAAATTAATAAAAAACACTACACACACATCCATGCATTTGACACACGCAGTCGAATCGCGTTAGTAGTATTTCAGCATAGTTCGTCTGACGTCGTACAATTCTTTGTAACTATGGTTACCTATACCTTATTTATCCTTACTAATATTATAAATTCGAAAGTAACTCTGTCTATCTATCTGTCTGTCTGTCTGTCTGTTACCTTTTCACGGCTAAACCACTCAACCGATTTAGATGAAATTTGGTACAGATATAGTTTAAAACCTGGGGCAGGACATAGGCTACTTTTTATTGATGTAGGTACCACGCGGGCGGAGCCGCGCGCAAAAGCTAGTATGCAATAAAGAACAAACTAGCAAGCTTAGGAATTGTGATCGAATTTATTATAGATAGTATAACTCAAATCAAAGTAATTCCTTTGTGGATTATTAAAGCAGGCGTGAGTTAGATTAAAGAACTACTTCTGCAATGATTAATTAGAAAAATAAAACAGCGGTCTCTTAATAGCGTCCAGTCATGCAATTCGTTATGTAAATGAATGGAATAATAAGGATATATTTACGCGGATATTTGTGGAATCTGACAGGTTATGACCGGTCGTAGTGTCATAGAATATGGAGGTACAGAACGACTGCCTCATTTCGCAGCTGTTGTGAATGCAACTGCTTTGGTTATGCATAGGGTTGCCATCTCTAAAACTTGGTAACCAGGACAAGACGCGTGAAAACCTCGGCTTTTAGAACCCAGAACCCGGACAGGTCAACAGGTATTTGAAGTGAAAACTTCTTTAGCGGCGTTGTGCACTTTTTTTGTGATGGGTAAAAAATGTTAAACTCTCGTCAGGACACGTGACCTGATCGAAAATTCGTAAGACGGAGGGAGCGTAAAAACAACGGGTTGCACCGCCGGGAGTGCCGGCAGAAGTAAAACTTGAATATTAACGTTGTGCATTTTTTATATTTTGGAATGGTTAGGGAATAATTTTGCAGGAATTGCTTTAATTATCAGTATAAAAGTACTATCATTTATGTGGTAAAATACAATATTCATTTATTGCGCTATCGTACACAAACATGACAATTCTCCCTCCGTCTTACGAGTTTTCGATCAGGTCACGAATCCTGACGCGAGTTTGACAATTCTCCCTCCGTCTTACGAATTTTCGATCAGGTCACGTGTCCTGACGGGAGTTTAACATTTTTTACCCATCACAAAAGAGTGCACAACGCCACTAAAGAAGTTTTGTATAAAACACTATCATTATATTATTTTGAATCTTTAAACTACTATTGTAAAACTCGTTTACTATTTACTGTTTACTTCAATTTGAGCTTTAGGTACATATAAATAAAAACTATTTAGATTTGATTTAATTCTTTGCCTGACGTTTCGGTTGCTTTTCAACAGCCATGTTCACGGAGAGACTAAGATATCCTAATCCTAACTAATATTATAAAAGCGAAAATGAGTTTGTTTGTTTGTTACCTTTTCACGCCTAAACCACTGAACCGATCATTCTGAAATTTTGCATATACATTGTCAGGTGTACAGAAACGGACATAGGCTATCTTTCATCCCAATAAAATTACTGTTCCCGAGGAAAACAACAATAACGTTCTTATGATAATAGATGGAGCCACGTGTCTTTCGAATCAAGATTGAATTATATTATTACAAGCAGAGCACAACGCGAATTGATTGTCAAATTCTAAATTAACGCGAGCGAAGCCGCGGGCAAAAGCTAGTAGTTTTTATAATTTAAATAGCCTAAATACAGTAATTAATAAAAGTGCTTAACAATAGTAGTTTAAAGTTTCAAAATTACGCAATAATTACAGTGTTTCTAAAAAATAAAGGCATTGAAATTAAACAACTTATTACGGATTCTATCGTGTTGATAGAATCCGTAATAAGTTGTTTAATTTCAATGTCTAAAATAAATAATAATATTAATAATACTATTCTATCACATACACACAACACCATCTAATCCAAACTAAGCAGAGCTTGTACTATGGGTACTAGACAATGGATAAACATACATATATACTTTTTTTTTGTAAATACATACATATTATACATAGCAACACCCAGACCAAGACAAACATCCATGTTCATGCACACAAATGTTTGACTTGTGCGGGATTCGAACTCGCGACCTCAGGCGTGGCAGTCGGTTATATTAACCAGTACGCCACCGAGGCCGACAAATAAATAAATAAATTTTTGGTTTGACAAATTTATTTTGTTTTTATTGCTTGTGTTATAGTTACGAGCTTCGTAATCACCGGTGCGGTTATATCGAACAATGGGCTGCAGATACCAAGAAGCTTGGCACCGACAGGAGTCTGCTGGCAAAATCTCCAAAAGGCATCAAATCCAGTTCAAGCAAAGGTAACGTCATCATTTTGAAAGTTGGTCTAGCACAGGTATACACTTATAATAATATATACTAGCGGTCGCCTAGTGCTCGAAATTCGACCAGTTTGCCTGTAAGATATTGCTGATATATGTTATTGAAGTGAAACTTCTTTATCGACGTATGGGAGAAATTTTGTAGCAGTGTAAAAAAAAAACGTCACGTTTTTCGGTTACGCGCCATGTTGCTTTTTTTTATCAAAGTTTAGTATAGTGACGTAAAGAATATAATGTAATATATTTATAATAATAACAACAATATATTAGTTTTGAAGTTTGGTTTGAAATAAGAATAACAATATATTAATTTGAAAGTGATAAAATAAAAAGACTTATTCAAATTTAAGTGAATTTACAAGAAAAGTGAGAGTGATTATATATTTCGTTTTATAAATTCAACACGTATGAGCATGATTTTAATATTTATTTGAGGTTAACCTCACTTTTTGATTGTAAGTATCAGTGAATGTATATAAATCTGTTAAAATTAGTTAAAGTTGATATGTCGTAAAGAAGTTTCACTTCTTACCTGTGTACTCTGGTACACACACACATTTTTTTATATATTGATGCATGTAACCATAGTTACGCGCTTCGACTGCGTGTGTCAAATGCATGGTTGTGTGCGTGTAGTGTCTTTTCATTAATTTAATGTATTTTTACGCATAATTTAAAAAAAAATATTAGCATCGTCACTTCTTCTCTGTATAAACTATAAGTGTGCGAAATTTCATACTCCTCCGTCCGCCAAAAATTTTCGTAAAAAGGGATCCAAAGTTTTCGCTTCACGTATTAATATATAGATAATAATAATAATATCAGTCCTGTATTAAACTGTCCCACTGCTGGGCACGGGCCTCTTCTCACTGTGAGAAAGATAAGGCCATAGTCTACCACGCTGGCCTAGTGCGGGTTGGCAGACTTCACATATCTTCGAGAGAACATTCTGGAGAACTCTCAAAAATGCAGGATTCCTCAAGATGTTTTCCTTCACCGTTAAAGCAACCGATAATTAATTATTTAATACGCATATAACTTCGAAAAGTCAGAGATGCGCCTTGGGTTCGAACTCGAGACCTCTGCGTGGCAGTCCAACGGTTTCCCACTAGGCTGTCGCTGCTTGTATATACTTGTGACAAATAATTGGACACGCTAACTCTTTATTAGAATTAGCTGATATATCATGATAATAAATCATATTTTATTTCGTTATCAACAAAAACGAGTTGTCGAGGCTTTTTGGACTTATCTGAAAATCAGCGCTGCACTACCTACCACGGTGCTGCAGCATTATGCTGAGATAAGTGCCATTTTTGGTCTCACACTGGCGGTACGATTAATTATACATATTGCTTATTCTTGTTTTATATTTTTTTATTTTTGTATACCTAAAATTTTTGTTCTTTTTGTTGTTATTTTTTTTTATTTGTTTTATGCCAGTGTAGAGGACAAAATAAACTGTTTTCTTTCTTTCTTTTAAGTTTAGAAATACCTGTGTCAGAAAACCCCACTCTTCCATATCTTTTTTTTTTATACAACTATGGTGGCAAACAAGCATACAGCACACCTGATAGTAAGTGGCCACCGAGAGCAGCGATAGCTCAGTGGGGAGACCAACAGACTGTAATGCAGAGGGTCTCGGGTTCGAACACACGCCACGTGCGCACCTCCGACTTTCGGGAGTTATATGACTTTTCGAAATTGTATGCGTATTGATTGACAATTATCGCCTGCTCCGTGCCTCGGAAAGTACGTTAAGCCGTTGGTCCCGGCTGCCATGACCATCTATGGCTGTCGTTATTGGGAGAGTGTCGACACTAAATATCCCACTGGGTCGAAGTGTCGCCGGTCTGCACTGACTGGCCCCCACATAAGATAAGATAAATGGCCACCGTAGCCTATGGACGCTTGCAACACCAGAGGCATCACTTGCGCGTTGCTGACCCTTTAGGAAAGGAAGAAGAGAAAAATGGGTGTGGGAAAGTGGGAAGGAAAAGGAGCGGGAAGGGGGAAACAGGGTGATTGGGCCTCCGGCACTCTCACTCACCGAACGAAACATAACAGCAGGAATACTGCTATTTTACGTCGATATTCTGTGAGAGGGTAGTCCTTCCTCGGTCGAGCCAGCACATTCATGCTGACATCAGCGAGGCTCTACTACTGTAATTTTCCTTAGAGTGTAGACATAGCTTGGTGCTAAAGTAAAAATAAAATATATTAAAATTTTTAATAATAAATATGTATGTATGTAATTGGTATGTTTTAAAAAATATATATTAAACAAGGTGAATATATAAAAACCGAAACGAGAATATTATAAAAACAGACAAAATAAAATTATATGTTTGTGTGCATGTCTGTGTGTGTGTGTGTGTGTAAAGTAGAGTATATGCGCGTGTGAGTGACAACTGCACGCACGATACTAATATGTCACTTGTGTTGTGAAGCTTACTATCTACGCACAGCGCACATACAGATTATTACTTTTGTCTCTAGTAAAACCTTAACGTCCACATTACCGTGGCGTTCACGCTAAGCGCCGATCGTGACGTCTCGAGTTGCATTGTCACGCCTAGCAAAGTGTGATTTGCTTCTCTATGTTATGCAAGTTTTAATAAAAACAGAATTTGGTAACCTACTTAAAAAGCATCGCTCTCCATCACGTAATCAGCTAAAGCATAGGTATTAGAATGTAAGTGTAACAATCTGCTATTTATATGTTCAAATATATAATCTCAGTTTTATTAACTTGCAGCAAATACCAAAACTCATCACAGAAATATCATGCATATCTTCTGATCCCAACATCTATAAAATGATTGAAGAAACCAATAATCACTGTAAAGGTACCGACTATATCGTAACATACTATCAACAAAAAGATAAAAGATACACAAAACTTGGCTCATTTTCAATAGATAAGTATTTATTTCAAAATGTTCTAATGAAATACAGCAATTGGATACTGACTGGAGATAATATTGACGGAAAAGGCGATAGAAAAGCTAATGTTGATGTCAATAAAAGAAACAATAATCAAATAGATAGTAATAACGTCTTTAAACCTATTACTATTCCATTTCGTACTCAAAAGGTCAACACTAAGTTACCAAGACTAGATTGGCAGAAAGAAGATAGCTATAAAGACAATGAACTACAAAAAACAAAATTGACCTGTGATTCTAGCAATCAAGGTTTAGTAGAATCAAATATTAATACAGAACTTATTAACAATGTTGACACTGAAGCTGTTTATAAAGAAGAAAATGCGCTTAGATATATTAAACCTAGTTATAATTCAAAACTCAAAGGTTATGAAGTATTTTTACCTAAATACGTGTCAACAGAAATAATAAGTGATAATGTTGATAGCGTGGGTGAAAATATCAATTATTTATGGTCTGAAGAACCTATAATAAACAAAATAGAATCATATCCAGCATTGGTAAGAAATTTGGATGAGAATACCATTGAAGTCAATCAGATAGATGACATAAAGAAAAATATCGACGATCAAAGTGATGTGTGTAATTTAAAAACAGAAATTATTGATCTTTTGTTGAATAACAACACTGGTGAATTTTATTTTGAGTCTAACAAGCCTATAGACTATCATGTAGCTAAGAAAACTGATAATATTGAGTCAGATTTATTAAACACCTGTTCTACAGGAGATGCAGAAGAATATGAAAAACACGTCAATAACTATCCTCAAGACATCGAACATTCAGTAGTTGATACGAATATTTATGATACCACATATGACAATAATCTAGTCTACTATGATGAACTATACCAACATGATTTCTTACCTCATTCAAATATTGACAATATTTTTTACAGTGATTCAGATTTTAATATAATTCCTTCTTCTGATATCATACATCACATTAATAATAATGATGATAAGAATTCCAATCTACCCAATGCTCTGAAAATAACAATGTCTCCGATATACTCAACCTATGGTAAAGAAAACTATGATAAAATTGAGTCAAATGAAGGTATATCTACAGCAGCTAAGTATTCTGAACATACTATACCATTGCTACCTTTAAAGTCTGATCCACTTATAAATGGTGAGCCCTCGCAAGCTACACTAAATTCTCAGAAGCTTGTCTTACCAGTAAATCAGATTTCAGAATCTATGGCTGAACTTGGACAAGCTAAATCTTTTCCGATCTACCCTTTACCAATTAAACCAATCATACCTATTATTTATAGTTCATCATTAACGTTACCAGGTGTAACAGCTCAGCCATTATATCTAGAACCATCTAAATCCACTCCATTAACATCATCATTATCAATACCTAAAGGAGACACCTATTCTTCTCAAACAGCCACCACTTTACCTGTTACTGTCAATTATTCGTCATCATTACCATTAGGTAATCTACAATTACCAATTGCTAATTCAAAGTATGATCTTACTTCATTGAACAATAATATAAATTTAAACAACCATCATATTGTAACTTCAGAAATACCACCACCAACGCCTACCACACCATGTAACATTCCATTATCAATATTTATCAATCCAAATATTGATACTGATAATCCACCCTTACCTCTTTTAAGTGGTAGCTTACAACCGCAAGCTCTTGATACTCCTGAATACAATTATTCACCCCAAGCAAGTATTGTTTCAAAACTTGGCCTAAATATAGGAAACCAAGGTGTACCAATAAAAACGACAGAATCCAAATCTTTACCACTATACGCTAGCTATATACAAGACACTTCTCAATTGCCTAAAGCAAATTTGTTATCAGCAAATAAGTTAATGTCAAGAAAAAGCATTCCAGCCTATGTCGTACCAGCTATAGATGTACCTATTACGCCATCGATTACAAATCCAATCACATCTCCATTGCAAAAAGCCAATATAATTCAAGTACCGCCCTTGCCGATCCCAATATATAAAGAGAAATTAACGAGTTTTTATACCCAACCTTTATCCAATCCTATATCAGGTATAACTCCATCATTTTTCAAAGAGCCAGTTATGAATTATCCGTTGTCTGTTAATACAGCAGAACCCATAAGCTTAAATACTTCTCATTACAATGTCCCAAAGTCTCCAATATTCACAATTTCAGTACCATCCAACAGCAACAAACCTTTATTATCCCTACAACCATTGGATATTGACTACACAACATTGCCAGTAAACACTCCAGAACATACTATTTCTCCAATACCTATCAGATCTCAGTTAGATGTATCTACATTGCCTGTAGTATCTTATACGAATTCTCCATCGGTACTACCTAATCAAAATTTTCAAGGAAATTATCGTTTTTCTTCTGAAAGACCACAGTCTTTTGACAGTCAAAAATACATGACATTAAACGCACCGATGGCTCTTTCCACATCTACTCTTGAAAATTCCTATTCTTCCTTTACAGCATCGCCTATGTGCCCACAAATCTCTGAAATATCCAATTTGCCTGTACAAGCTTCACAAGCTTTACTTACTCCTGAATTTCCATTTAATAACATTTTAAGCCCTACATCTAGTATTCTTAAAAATCATCATAAATCGTCATTTTTGAATCAATGGTATATTCAACCAAAACCCGTCGGTATTATACCAGTACCTTCGGCTTCTAGTACATCAATAGTACCCACCACATCAACGGTTATTCAAACACTTGACAAAGTACCTCAATCACTATCTTTCATTTCATTACCTACGACATCTGCATATTCTTATCCATGTATAGAAAATGGGATTTCACCTACGCCTTCAGGCGCATACTCCAGATTTTGGACGAATAAGAATCTCTTAAAACCAATTCCTCTCGTAGCGCCTACAAAACCTATTTCCGATGAAATATTTGGTCCAAAAACATCAATTTCAATATCGCCAACGTCTAGTAATACATATTCATTATTAGACAAAAGTGACGGTCAAACAACACCGGTTTCTGAATTCCCACCTCTATTAACATCAATATCAAAACAAATCCAACCATTATTGGATACCGCCCCATCTACAACCAACATTTATCGTCCACTAATACCAAGCCTCAGTTTACCAGAAGTTAAAGATGTCAATATTCTGCCACTTTCCACAGTTCCACCGATGGAATTATCCCTTAACTGCTTAGAGGTTCCTCCATTACCTGGCACGAATCCTCATCGGGAAACACCTTTGTTGAGTATAGCTAGCAGTCAATCGACTCCTCCTTCGGATTCCTTAAATATATTCCAACCTAATACAAGTCCATTATTAAATAAAGAAACATCTCAACTAATGTCACCGCTTGAAAATTGGAAACCAGCTCCAATGTTCTCATACTCATGGCCTTACATAAACTTATATAAACAAGCAAATCCACTTATGCCAAAACCATTGCATGCCTCACCAGTATCTCCAGCAATCTTAGATATAAATCAATCAAATTCTCCAACGCCTTCTATTCTAAGACCACTATCAAGACAGTGTTATTCGGTATTACCTTATACTAGTCCATTGTTTACAAAGAATATCTTTCAACCAAAACCTTCAAGCAGTTCACCAGTATCCCCATCAAAACTTTATGCTACCTCCTACTTGCCAGAGTCTCCATCCATATCTGACAGTAATTCTTACTTGTCAATATCTCCTACACAACCTTATGCAGCTTCTCACACTTTGATATCAGTAACACCGAGCGCTTCGCCACTTACAAATAAATTTAACCAGCCATCGTATCTATCCAATTCACTACCAACATATTCTTATCAGCGTGATCCACCATTATCTTATACCAGTCCATGCAAAATGAAAACATCATCAGTTAGTACAGTATGTCCAACAGCAGCTTATACTTTACTTAAAAGTCCTTACGCTGAATTTACGTCCCCTATCAATTTCCTAGATCCATTGTCCTCTTTCACCAGCCCATTGGACAACAAAAGTTTCTCTGAACTATCTAACACAAGTCCAGTGTACAGCAAAGAAATCTCTCTATCAACACCACCTTTGGTGTCTGAAGTTCCATCAACAGTGGCTAGTATGCCATTATCAGCTGCGGTAACTCCTGTTAGTTCATCAACGCTCTCTAAGTGTATATCATCGTACAATCCATTAGATCCAAACAGTTTTCAATACTTACCAATATCTGGTATGACATCACCAACAGTAGCTATTAATCCAACAGACAAAACGATAACTTCACCAACTTTAGTGAATTCACCGCTACGTAGCAAAGAAATACTACAACCTATATTACAATTAGGTACGCCAATTTTACCTCTCCTAAGTTCTCCTTATTCTCAGACAGTATTAGATAATAATTTGTCAAAAATGAAACCACTATCACTATCGATATCATCAGATACTAATAATCTATTACAACGGAAAAATATACCTTATAATGTACTGACTACTCCAAACAAAGTATTTCAATATAACTCAGTGCCTGGTTCTGTATCACCACTTTCAATAGCTCAAGAACAACCAGAGAAACCATTACCTAGTCAATATCAAAATACTCTAACTTCCTACAAATCTATGAATAATTGGCCTGCAAATATAATTTCAAATGCTTATCCTAAATTATACCCTTCAAGAAATATAATGCCCTCTCTATATTCGGATTTTCATCCACAGACCAAATTCAATTGGATATCACGCTCGAATCCAGCATATAATATAGCTAAACCAATAAAGTATATTGGTATACACGATACTAGTTCTAGCCACAATATTTCACCAACGCTTTTTAGTCCTATTAAAACAATACCTAAAATTCCTAATCTGCAATATTCACGCTGGATACCTTCAGATAGCACTATAGTTACACCACAAGTAAAACCTATTGAACCAATACCATTTATTCCAAATTCATTAAAATTACTATCTCCGTCTGACCCAGTCCAATCCTTAAATGTATTGTCGCCAATATCACAACCAAACGTACAAGCTCCATTATCTCCACATTATGACGTCGTATATTCTAATATACCTACTATTGATGCAAGCATTACCCCACCAATTACTTCAAAACTATCTTCGATGCTTGCTTCTCAAAGCCAACCATCAATCAACAAGCTACCATACCATACTTCTTTTTCATATCCAACATATCATTCAAATCAAAATAGTAATTTTCAAACATCTTTACCATCTATTTCACCGTCATTTAACCTCGTCAATGCTCCAATAAACTTGACAAGGCAAAATTTAGTATCTGGTATTCCTATGCAAACGTTTGCATCATCGAATCAGGTGCCTAGTTTCATACCTTCATCTTCAGTTCCAATTTCTATAGCTACTTCGAAGTCAGCCGTAAGTATACCAGATACAGAATACATTTCAACTATGCAAAATAATTTAAGGCATACTCAGATTAGCTTGAGCCCAATATCGCCTGTGTCTATACAACCACTTATAACTCCGTATTCTTCTGCCTCAATTGATAGTAATATACTACCATTCACACCAACATCTTTACAAAACAATTCAACACAATCGCTTTCAAGCGTTAGTCCAGTGTGGCCAATGTTATCTGCACAAACTAGTTCTCTTTCTTTAACATCTTTACCATTATCTCTAAAGCCTCCAGTATGTTCTTCATTACCTATACCAATACCATCAATACCTATTAGAAATTTAATTCAAACTTACCCACTAAAGTTACCGCAGTCAATTCCATATCAATACTTATCCAACAATAATCCACAATACATTTCTCCTTTATTATTGTCTGCGGATACATACTCATCACCTCAAACAACTCCTCGCCAAAGGCACATCGACCCAAGTACTTCACAATATACCCAACTCATACCTACACCATCGCTTTCTACCTCTACGTTATCTCAAACAAAGTATAATGACCACACATTATCAAGTTATCCACTGAAAACAGCACAATTTTCTTTACCATCAGCAAGCAGTTTATTTAGCAAACCTAGTCCACTATATTCTTCAAAACAAGCACTGAAGCCCTCACCATTGAAATTAGAGCCGAACGCGTTTCTGCATCAAAACCCATTATTACCCGTAATGTCTTCACAACACTTAGTACCCTATTCATCAGTGACACCTTGGTCTAGAACGCCTATAACACAATTGTGGCATTTACCTCCAAAAGCAACAATAGAAAATTTAACTTCGACTCCAATTTCTGAATTCACTAGTCCCGCTGCTTCAGTAAAATCTCTAAGTTCTACAGATCTTTCGCGATCGTCCAGTTCACAACTATCAGATACATCTTACTCCACAACTTCTATGTGCGTAAAACTAATTGTATCACCTCTACAACCACCTGAGGCGAGTGATTTTCGTTGGACACCGCCAACGTCTTCAATAAGTTCATTATTAAGCTCAGGCATACAAGGTGTTTCAGAGTATACTTCAAAGCCACTGGTTTCTCCTTTACAACCATTAGAGACAAGTAAAATATCGCTGATACCATTAATGTCAAATCTAAAAGATATGAAACCACAAATTGCTTTACCGTATTCACCAACACCTACAATATCGCCTTTACAACCGTCAGAGATAGGTAAAGTTACTGTATTACCACCAAGTACACCAATAAATAGTTTATTGACTACTTTACCGTATTCATCAACACCTACAATATCTCCTTTACAACCGTCAGAGATAGGTAAAGTTACTGTATTACCACCAAGTACACCAATAAATATTTTATTGACTACTTTACCGTATTCATCCAAACCTGTAATATCTCCTTTACAACCGTCAGAGATAAGTAAAGTTACTGTATTACCACCAAGTTCACCTATAAATACTTTATTGACTACTTTACCGTATTCATCAACACCTATAATATCTCCATTACAACCGTCAGAGATAGGTAAAGTTACTGTATTACCACCAAGTTCACCTATAAATACTGTATTAAATGCTTTACCATATTCATCAACACCTATAATATCCCCTTTACAACCGCCAGAGACAAGTAAAGTTACTGTATCACCACCAAGTTCACCTATAAATACTGTATTAAATGCTGTACCATATTCATCAACACCTATAATATCTCCATTACAACCGTCAGAAATAGGTAAAGTTACTGTTTCACCACCAAGTTCACCTATAAATACTTTATTGACTACTTTACCGTATTCATCAACACCTATAATATCTCCATTACAACCGTCAGAGATAGGTAAAGTTACTGTATTACCACCAAGTTCACCTATAAATACTTTATTGACTACTTTACCGTATTCATCAACACCTATAATATCTCCATTACAACCGTCAGAGATAGGTAAAGTTACTGTATTACCACCAAGTTCACCTATAAATACTGTATTAAATGCTTTACCATATTCATCAACACCTATAATATCTCCATTACAACCGTCAGAAATAGGTAAAGTTACTGTTTCACCACCAAGTACACCTATAAACACTTTATTGACTACTTTACCGTATTCATCAACACCTATAATATCTCCATTACAACCGTCAGAGATAAGTAAAGTTACTGTATTACCACCAAGTTCACCTATAAATACTTTATTGACTACTTTACCGTATTCATCAACACCTATAATATCTCCATTACAACCGTCAGAGATAGGTAAAGTTACTGTATTACCACCAAGTTCACCTATAAATACTGTATTAAATGCTTTACCATATTCATCAACACCTATAATATCTCCATTACAACCGTCAGAAATAGGTAAAGTTACTGTTTCACCACCAAGTACACCTATAAATACTTTATTGACTACTTTACCGTATTCATCAACACCTATAATATCTCCATTACAACCGTCAGAGATAGGTAAAGTTACTCTATTACCACCAAGTTCACCTATAAATACTGTATTAAATGCTTTACCATATTCATCAACACCTATAATATCTCCTTTACAACCGTCAGAGACAAGTAAAGTTACTGTTTTACCACCAAGTTCACCTATAAATACTTTATTGACTACTTTACCGTATTCATCAACACCTATAATATCTCCATTACAACCGTCAGAGATAGGTAAAGTTACTCTATTACCACCAAGTTCACCTATAAATACTGTATTAAATGCTTTACCATATTCATCAACACCTATAATATCTCCTTTACAACCGTCAGAGACAAGTAAAGTTACTGTTTTACCACCAAGTTCACCTATAAATACTTTATTGACTGCTTTACCGTATTCATCAACACCTATAATATCTCCTTTACAACCGTCAAAGACAAGTAAAGTTACTGTTTTAACACCAAGTTCACCTATAAATACTTTATTGACTACTTTACCGTATTCATCAACACCTATAATATCTCCATTACAACCGTCAGAGATAGGTAAAGTTACTGTATTACCACCAAGTTCACCTATAAATACTGTATTAAATGCTTTACCATATTCATCAACACCTATAATATCTCCTTTACAACCGTCAGAGACAAGTAAAGTTACTGTTTTACCACCAAGTTCACCTATAAATACTTTATTGACTGCTTTACCGTATTCACCAACACCTATAATATCTCCTTTACAACCGTCAAAGACAAGTAAAGTTACTGTTTTACCACCAAGTTCACCTATAAATACTTTATTGACTACTTTACCGTATTCATCAACACCTATAATATCTCCATTACAACCGTCAGAGATAGGTAAAGTTACTGTATTACCACCAAGTTCACCTATAAATACTGTATTAAACGCTTTACCATATTTATCAACACCTATAATATCTCCTTTACAACCGTCAGAGACAAGTAAAGTTACTGTATCACCACCAAGTTCACCTATAAATACTGTATTAAATGCTGTACCATATTCATCAACACCTATAATATCTCCATTACAACCGTCAGAAATAGGTAAAGTTACTGTTTCACCACCAAGTACACCTATAAATACTTTATTGACTGCTTTACCGTATTCATCAACACCTATAATATCTCCTTTACAACCGTCAGAGATAGGTAAAGTTACTGTATTACCACCAAGTTCACCTATAAATACTTTATTGACTGCTTTACCGTATTCACCAACACCTATAATATCTCCTTTACAACCGTCAGAGATAAGTAAAGTTAATGTATTACCACCAAGTTCACCTATAAATACTTTATTGACTGCTTTACCGTATTCATCAACACCTATAATATCTCCTTTACAACCGACAGAAATAGGTAAATTTACTGTTTCACCACAAAGTTCACCTATAAATACTTTATTGCCTACTTTACCGTATTCCTCAACACCTATAATATCTCCTTTACAACCGTCAGAGACAAGTAAAGTTACTGTATTACCACCAAGTTCACCTATAAAAACATTATTAACCACTTTACCGTATTCATCAACACCTATAATATCTCCATTACAACCGTCAGAGACAAGTAAAGTTACTGTTTTACCACCAAGTTCACCTATAAATACTTTATTAACTGCTTTACCGTATTCATCTAAACCTATAATATCTCCATTACAACCGTCAGAGATAAGTAAAGTTACTGTATTACCACGAGGTTCACCAATAAATAGTTTATTGACTACTTTACCGTATTCATCAACACCTATAATATCTCCCTTACAACCGTCAGAAATAGGTAAAGTTACTATTTTACCACCTAGTTTACCTATAAATACTTTATTGACTGCTTTACCGTATTCATCCAAACCTATTATATCTCCATTACAACCACCAGAGATAAGTAAAGTTACTGTATTACCACCAAGTTCACCTATAAATACTTTATTGACTGCTTTACCGTATTCATCAACACCTATAATATCTCCTTTACAACCGTCAGAGATAAGTAAAGTTACTGTATTACCACCAAGTTCACCTATAAAAACATTATTAACTGCTTTACCGTATTCACCAACACCTATAATATCTCCTTTACAACCACCAGAGATAAGTAAAGTTACTGTATTACCACCAAGTTCACCTATAAATACTTTATTAAATGCTTTACCATATTCATCAACACCTATAATATCTCCTTTACAACCGTCAGAGATAGGTAAAGTTACTGTTTTACCACCAAGTTCACCTATAAATACTTTATTAACTTCAGTATCTCAAAGTACGCCTGTGTGTTCACCAATACCTATATTATCGCAATTACAGCCGCCTGTGACAAATCAGAGTCCTTTGATAACAACGTCAAATTTTAATCCTCCCATATCTTTAGAATCACCATTTCCTTTATTGCATACATCACCATCGGTCTTAGAAAATGCTAATATTCCTCTATCTTCATACACACAAAAATATGTTCAATCATTTTCACCGCCTATTACAAAACCTTCACTACAATTCGCTCCTAATAAACAAAATGCGATGCCATCCAAGTTAACTTCATATTCGGAAATATCTGCGACGCCATCTTTAATATCTGCTGTGCCATGTAAGCACTATACTATACCAACAGCTAAAATAAAGTCTCTTATTTATGACACTCAATATACAGAACCAAAATTGCACTCATCGACCAAAACTACGACAACATACCAGACATCATCTTCAAGTAGTTATTTATATAACAACCCTATATATAGTTATGCGATGCCATCAACCAAATATACACAATCACAATCTTCCAAGCCATTCATTACCTTACATCCATCACCTGTAAGTTCAGTTTTAACACAAATTCCTACTCCTCAATTATCATCTTTCAGTAATGATATAACTTCTCCATACCTAAGCGAAACTTCAAGTTTCGATGATGCTTCTCAATCATCCCTTGCATCTAATTTATTTTTTCCAACGAATGCAAGAAATTATATACCTGCTACATTAGCTGCAAGTAAACTAACAGATAAACAGCCTATTTTTACACAAACAGCCCATTACACCCCATACTCTACATCTTATTCAAATTTACATCCTCCGACTTTAAATTATAGTAAACCATCTCCAAGAATAAATCCAGCAGTAATGTCTACCATTCCCTCGTCTTCGGCTATAACCCCAATTGAATCATCCTCACTAGTCTATACTCCTAAAACGAGCAATGACGTTTTAAACAATCAGCCCATCTCCTCTGCAACAATTCCTAATCTCCCTATCGTCCCTATTAGTACTCAATACAATACACATATAGTAGCTATGCCACTTGCAATGGTAAACACTCCTATCAGGTATTTTACGCCAACGAAAACATCTGTTACATCAGAGAATATATTACCAGAGTATAGACCACTTAGTTATAATAAGTATAGAACTTATCAATCTCCTTTATGGACTTCAATTTACAGCAATTTATCTACAAATCTTGTAAAATCCCAATCAAAACCATTTTACACTTCTCAAAACCCGTCTCTATCAGATACAATCTTACCATCAAGCCGTTTTAGTAAATATATCACAGCTGTATCATTTCCCTCTTTAAATAATGGTAACATTTTCTCATCTCCTTTCAATCAAATACAAAGTCATAACTATTCTAATAAAATAAGTCCATTCCTATCTAGTACTATAACTCCCCTATCAACATTGAGTACACTATTATCGCCCCCTACATTATTCAATCCTGTCTATCCCCAAACTTCAGCTTTATCTGCTGTTCATGCAGATGTTACCAAAACATCACCTACATTAACACCTATAAATATAGCCGCAACAGAAAGATCACCTCAGTTCACAACATTTATTTCAAACGTGAAATCAAAAGCACCTCTAAATTATATTGAAACTCTTGCAACTCCAATACATTATACCACATCATCTAAATCATATTCTACTTCTGCTCAATATATAACACCTATATATACTAGTATCGCTCCAAAAGAAGTACATAAACTGGTACCACTTGCTTCAACAAAAATAAATACCAGTCCAAATCCGTTTAAATATCTGCCAACTACAGAATCTTCATTTACATCAATACGACCTACAGCTCCAATAGATGTTATTTCGTCTTCATTTACTTCATTTTATATACCAGCTTTACATAAATTATCTCCTGCATCCACAGAACATTACACGCCATTTTCTTCATATAAATATTTTAATATACCACAAGGTATATCCAAACCGGTATCATCTAGTTCTCAATCTTGGACAACATTACCTTCATCAACATATACCTCTAATTCTGCATCAAACATGAAACCTATTTACACCACTCAAAATATTTCACCAATTAAATCAATCTCTCCAGAATTTACCATACAGTATTCACCATATATTTATGAAAATTTGCCTATGCCTTCATCATTATCAGCATCAAAATTAGGACCAATTTCCACCAGTCCATTGCAATACCCTAAGTTAATTATTTCTAATTTACCATCAACAAACAAAAAACTAAATACTCCAAAAATATATTCCACTTCATCAAATCCTTTTAGTGTGCTACCTACATTACTAAATCAAAGTCAACTACCAGCAATAACTCCACAACAATCAAGCCCAAGAATTGCTCCATTGTTGTACAACAAACCTTCTCTAAATACGGTGCTATATAGCAACTTAACACCAATCCGTCCATTTTGTAATCCAATAACACCCGGTGTAATAAATACCGACACTTCAAACAGTTCTCCAATGTTACCAATTCCATCAAACACACCACAAACTTCCTCAACACCAATTACCAGAAATCCATTATATAGTACATCCTCTGCATATACATCTACAATCTATCCTTATTCTTCAGATACAACTCCTTTAACATCACAATTTACCTCAACTGATTCAAAATCTTCAGTAAGTATAAGTCCATCATCATATACACCAATGTTGGCAAAATCCTATTCTTCAACATCCAATGCGGCCTTATCTTTACAAGAAATTCCTTTTGCTTCACTCACAACTTCAACTGAATTTACAGATATACAACCAACACTTTCCAAGTTTATGCCATCAGTATCTTCCCAACATACATCATCGGCAGCATTCCACCCCATACAAGTAACTTCATCGTCACCTATTTCTTATACTAAATGTGCACCGTTTACTACGATTCCACCAAACATCTCGCCTACCTCATCATATGTTGTAGTAAATCCTTCAATTACTTCAAATTATGTTCCAACCGTAGCTAAAAGTATCCAGCCTTTATTTAAACCATTAATCCTAAATGCTAAAATGCCAATGATTCCTTCATCATTAATAAGTCCATTAAACTACAATCAAGTTCCAAGTAGTCCATTTAAATCTCAAAACATCTTGAATATTGGCAAAGTATCTCCAAGTTTTAGTATATCAACAACACCAAATACTTACTATGAATATTCAAATCTTTGCAGAAATTCCAACCTCTCTATGCTAGTACCTATTAGTAACAAATATACTGATGTTACAATGCCTATATCTGATATTATCGCTACTTCTACAAATCCCGGACTGACAAACCCTATATTTCAATATCTACCTGATTCAAACTTAAAAACAGACCTATATAACTACGTCACAAACAATAAAAATTTCATATCCAAATTATATAACAACAAAGACTTAAGCATACCTATTGGTAACTTTATTATCACTAAGAAGGACTGCAATAATCATACAACAGAATCTATCAATTCTTCAATTGGATTGAAAGTATGGCCGTCAAATCTAAAACTAGTTCAAGCAAGGCTAGAATTGAAATGCATAGACTTACCAAGCACAAATTTTGAACCCATAGTTAACAATATAAGTACTTATGACTTAAAAGAAATTGAGAATATAGTAGCGAATTATATTCGTAAGAAGTATGGAGATGTTGTTGTAGTAAATGAGAAATATTCTTTAAATAACGAGTATGAAGTGATTCGGAATAATATAAGTGTCAATAATAAATATAATTTACTTTGGCCTGTTAATACTTGTTCTTCATGATGATATATTAGCACCAACGATCAGAGATTTTAACCCAACATCTAAAAAGAATTTATCTATACAAATGTGTCAGTTTGTAATGTCAAAATAATAGCTTTTTACAAAATGCAAGTATATACGGCACTTAAATAAAAAATAAACAAAGTGTAAAATATTTGTCTGTCTGTCTGTTTTTTCCGGCTAATCTGTGAAACGGTTAGACCGATTTTGAAGGGACTTTCACTGTTATAAGGAGTAACTGAGGCTACTTTTATTTTTTTTTAAGTAGTTTTCCGTGTAATAAAATCTTTTTTGTTAAATTTCACGCGGGCGGAGTCACGGATAACAGCTAGTTTAAAATAAAATATTGTATTAACCTATTAATAAAAAATTTAATAATGTACAAGCACAACAATCATTCCATACAACGAAACTTATATTAACACACCTGACGTATAAGTAATTTATACTAATACTAGTTTTCACCCGCGGCTTCGCTCGCGTAAATGTAGGTTAGGTTAGGTTAGGACCAAAAAAAAAAAAGGTTTGCAACAGTTATTTTTACTGGATGAAAGGTACCCTATGTCCTATTTTGTACCCCTGACAACGTGTATGCAAAATTTAATGTTGATCGGTTGAGTAGTTAAGGCGTGAAAGCGTAACAAACAAACAAACAAACTCATTTTCGTATTTATAATATTAGTTAGGATTAGGATTATAAAGGGGGAAAGATATCATTTTTGTTTCCTTGTAAGTGTTAAACTCAAAAACTAATCAACTGATTTAAAAAATTATGACACCATTAGAAAGCTATATTATCAGCGAGTAGCATAAGCATATATGTTTTTTTAAAGCACTGTTCCTACATGATCTAACATACATTAACGCGTGCGAAGCCGCGAGCAAAATCTACTACAAAATAAAAAGGAATAGCAAAATATCCAAAAAATTATAATATCTCCCGAAATTCTGCCCCATGATCAAACCCATAACATTTAGTGAAAGGGCAATGGTGTAACAACCAATGAATTTTTTCCTACTGTCCCCTTGTAGGGGCCGAAGACAAACCGACACAGAGGCACGCGTGGGAACACGCACGCCGCCTCTCGGACCTGGGTACACATGCCTAATTTAAGTCTAGTTTATAATAATGTAAATAAATATAAATAGTATTAATTTAAATAAGACTGAGAGATTCATAATGTTAAATATAAATTAATAAATTATGTCATTTAAAAATGTTATTTTATTTCTTTAACACGTATATACGCAAGTTCAAACTTTCACAAGGCACAGATACCGTATAGAGTATTTTTATGAAAGATTTGGCGTAGTGGTTAGTGTAACCGACTGCCACGCCTGAGGTCGCGGGTTCGATTCCCGCACAAGTCAAACATTCGTGTGCATGAACATGGATGTTTGTCTTGGTCTGGGTGTTTCTATGTATAATATGTATGTATTTACAAAAAAAAAAGTATATATGTATGTTTATCCATTGTCTAGTACCCATAGTACAAGCTCTGCTTAGTTTGGGCTAGATGGTGTTGTGTGTATGTGGTAGAATATTATTATATTATTATTATTATTATTATTTTTTGAAGGATTACTAGCAATTTTAGTAAGATTACTAGCAATTTTTAGAAAGATTACTAGCAATTTTAGAAAGATTACTAGACATTTTTGTGATATAACTAGCAATTTTAAAAAGATTATAAGCAAGTTTAGTAACTAAAATTAAGATTACTAACAATTTTAGTAATATCACTAGCAATTTTAGTAAGATTACGAGCAAATTTTAGTAAGACTACTAGCAATTGTAGAAAGACTACTAGCAATTTCTCTAGTAATATTACTAGCGATTTCAGAAAGATTACTAGCCATTTAAGTAAATATTAGCAATTTTAGAAAGATTCCAGCTGCAGTTTTGTTCCCTCCACAAGGCGGGCCGACGACCTAGTAAGGGTCGCGGGAAGCGGTTGGATGCAGACGGCCCAAGACCAGTCAGTGGAAAATCTTAGGGGAGGCCATGTCCAGTAGTGGACATTTTCCGGCTTAAATGATCATAACTAGCAATTTGGATTGCAAATTAAGCAAGAATGCTTTTATTAGAAGTGGGTTCACGTCGGGAATGCTATGGGTGAGGATCGAACCCATGACCTATCAATCGCAAGTCCAATGTTTCATCCTTTGGGCTACCACGATGAGATTACATGTGTGTACATTGAACTTGAACGAAACACGCGTTATAAATATGTTAATGACTAAACAGTAATCAAATGAAGGCCATCGTTGGAATTATATTCTTTTTAATATTTAATTACTAGCTTTTGCCCGCGGCTTCGCTCGCGTAAATAACATTTTTTTTTTCTGGATTTTGGATACCCTATGTCTTTTTTGCACCGCTGGTAGTATTGAACTTACATGTAGAATGATTAGCCTAATACTAACTGATTGCCACGATGGCACAGCGGTAGTAAATGCGACTGCTGTGATTCGATTCCCGGGTCAGATAAGTTTTTCTGGCAAGCATTTCTCAATTGCAGCATCGAGTCTGAAGCTATGCCTGGTACAACAATAGACTCCACACAACTTGGGAACTAAAACCATATTTATTTGGCGTCCTCGATGGCGTAGTGGTTAGTGTAACCGACTGCCAAGCCTGAGGTCGTGGGTTCGATTCCCGCATAAGTCAAACATTTATGTGCATGGACATGGATGTTTGTCTTGGTCTGGGTGTTTCTATATATAAAATGTATGTATTTATATAAAAAAGTATATGTATGTTTATCCATTGTCTAGTACCTATAGTACAAGCTCTGCTTAGTTTGGGCTAGATGGTGTTGTGATAGAATATTATTATTATCTATAAAATAAAAGTCTCGCCATCTCTCTTCTTTAGCCTAACAAGAGTGAGACAGCATGCAATTTATCTTTCAGATAACTTTTACTTGTTATTTGTGGGACTGGCCATTAGTGACCAAACAGTCTATCCACCAAACCTTTGTTGCCAACAATAAAAATAAAATATTGCCACAACAAAAAAAGAAATATTCAAACAAAATACCCGTAATATTAAACTACCCATAAAAGGTCCACCGCTAAAATGTAACAATTTTACCCTTAAGTGCAAAGTTTTAAAGGTCCCTTTTAAGAAAGGAAATATCCAACTACCCTAAAATATTTTCCTTTTATTTTTTATTCCCTAAGGGATGCAAAATGTCATCATACTGAGAATTTGGGGAGCTACATAGCAGCGATCGCGTGGTACAATCGGATCTCAATACTGGCAACGTTACTAATAGATTTATAGAGTAATAGGTTTTGCTCGCGGCTTCGCTCGCGTAAAAGGTTGTTATGCTAGTTATAGTACTTTTTAAAAATGAAACATATTGATTGATTGATTGATGACTCCAGACCGGTTTCGGTCACGGCGACTGCCTCAACTCCGTCCAGATAGAATATATACACTATGTTTATAATGGTTATGGTGGTTTTTGGGTTAAACCCTTACAATCTTTCCTTTTTATAATATTAGTAAATGGAAATTAAAAAATGGCACCACGGATTCTCGACCAATCATCATGAAATTTCGCATAGGTACATGTTTTTCAGGGGAACAGACAAGGATTTAGGCTACCTTTCATCCAGAAAAAGGCAGCTACATTTATTCGAGCGAAACCACGGGAAAAATCTAGTCCTACCTAATATTATAAATGCGAATGTGAGTTTGTTTGTTACATTGTACACGCCTTAACTACTCGACCGATCATCATGAAATTTCGCATAACGTTTTTATTTTCTTCTTTTCTCTTTATTGTTTAACCCTTCCGGGACGGAATGCAGTGAATTGAGGCGTATAGGTGCTCGTTATGATATAATTTAGTAAGCATATTTAGCTGTGCAATTACTATTTTTGGTGGTCATTATATTTAATCCTTTTGATCTATAATAATAATAATATTCTATCACATACACATCTTGAGTAGTAGTGCCTCGCTGATGTCAGCATGAATGGGCCGGCTCGACCGGGGAAAGAGTACCCTCTCACAGAATATCGACGTGAAATATCAGTATTCCTATTGTTGTGTTTCGTTCGGTGAGTGAGAGTGCCGGAGGCCTAATCACCCTCTTTCCCCCTTCCCACTTTCTACACCCTGAAGGGTCGGCAACGCGCAAGTGATGCCTCTGGTGTTGCAGGCGTCCATAGGCTACGGTGACCACTTACCATCAGGTGGGACGGGACGTACGCTTGTTTGCCACCTTAGTTGTAAAAAAAAAGCTCGCAACACTATCTAGCCCAGACTAAGCAGGGCTTGTACTATGGGTACTAGACAATGGATAAACATACATATATATACTTTCTTTTTTTGTAAATACATACATATTATACATAGAAACATCCAGACCAAGATAAACATCCATGTCCATGCACGCAAAAGGTTGACTTGTGCGGGAATCGAACCCGCGATTTCAGGCGCGGCAGTCGGTTAGACTAACCACTACGCCATCGAGGCCGTCTATATATGTATTGATGACAGATTGTTTTTGAATATTTGGATTGTGTCTTTTTCTATAATATCAGGTATTTTATTATATACTAGATGTTCCCGCGGTTTCACCCGCGTTTATCGTTACTGCGCCGCCCCCGTGGGTCGTAGCGTGATGTAATATAGCCCATAGCCTTCCTCGATAAATAGGCTATCCAACACAAAAAATGATTTTTCAAAACGGACCAGTAGTGATTAGCGCGTTCAAACAAACAAACAAACAAACTCTTCAGCTTTATAAGATTAGTATAGATTATTATAATGATATCTGCCCTAATTAAATATGAAGATATTAATATATATCTATTTCTTTATAGAAAATACTTCCTTTAGTTCTTCGAAATGTTGCCTAGCGAATTGAAACGCACGGCGTATTCGTACCGACCCGACCCCATAATCCATTGAACCGAATCCAAATTTGTGTTCTGGTTGTAATTTCAGAGGAAGCGTTAGTTAAGTGATTAAATATTTATTTTAAACTTCAATAATCCTGATCAGCCCATTAGGAAGTTTTATATTTAATATTTAAAATATCTTTAATGGGGTACTATCAGAGGTTTCGAAAAATAAAGTTCTTTAAAGTTTATTTGGTTGGTTAGAGGTGGTGAGCTTTAATCGAAAACGCTACCATAAACCTTAGAGATATAACAAAACAATATATAATAATATTCTATCACATACACACAACACCATCTAGCCCAAACTAAGCAGAGCTTGTACTATGGGTACTAGACAATGGATGAACATATATTTAGACTTTTTTTTGTTTTATATATACATACATATTATACCTACACAGAAACACCTTTTTTTTTTTTTTTGGTACCCAAACAAAACCAAGACAAACATCCATATTCATGCACACAAATGTTTGACTTGTGCGGGAGAACTCGCGACCTCAGGCGTGGCAGTCGGTTACATTAACCACTACGCCATCGAGGCCGATTTGATGTTAGTCTTTCTTTCTTTTCGTGTGGTTAGTGGCCAACCTGTTGTCAAGAGCTGTTCAAACCGCCCGTAGGCCTCTGACATGGCTTAACGACTGCTGTCAATTTGGCAACAACCGAGACCGACTTTTAACGTGCCCTCCGAAGCACGGAGACGCTCAGATGAAATACCACTAAGCGATCATATATCTATAGACTGACCGCACCCAACGTTGCGTAACCTCGCTAATCTTTTACCGATCAATGAGTGCAACTGGGTAAAACTTCACATCGCACACTTAATACTAGTGCGCTCGGCTGTTACTTGTCCGCGGAAGCGACGGAATACCACGTCTTGCGGCCAGAAGCTTTCGTCCAACACCTTGTGCAGGTAACAGTCGGGTACTCGCACGACGAACGTAACTTAAATAGGTTGGTGTCCGTAGCATTTCATGCCTAAATGCAACCTCAAACTTTACAAAGTTATATGCGTACTAGCTTTTGCCCGCAGCTTCGCTCGTGTTAATAAAGAATTTGACAATCAATTCGGGTTGTACTCTGCTTGTAATAATATAATTCAATAATGATTCGAAAGACACGTGGCGCCATCTATTATCATAAGAACGTTATTATTGTTTTCCTCGGGAAGAATATTTTTTTCGGGATGAAAAGTAGCCTATGTCCGTTTCTGTATACCTTCTGTCAACGTATATGCAAAATTTCAGGATGATTGGTTCAGTGGTTTAGGCGTGAATAGGTAACAAACAAACTCATTTTCGCTTTTATAATATTAAGTTAGGATTAGGATTACGATAGGATTACCTAAATAGTTAATTATCGCACGCCTGGTGAATGAACGGTGAAAGGAAAACGTCGTAAGGAAACCTGCATGTCCGAGCGTTCTACATAATGTTCTCGAAGATGTGAAGTCTGTCATACACACATTAGACATATTGACTTTCACACGCACTGAGCCAGCGTAGTGGAATATGGCCTAACCCTTCTCACACTGACCCAGCAGTGGGACAATTTATACATACATATATAGATTCACGACTGTTTCCCAGAGGGGTAGGCAGAGACTACGGATTTGCATTTGCTACGATCCTGACTTATATATAACTAGCTATTACCTGCGAATTCGTCCGCGTAGATTTTAACTAAAAAGTGTTGGTCTCCGCGGAAACCTATTTTTTTCTAAAATCAAAGTAGCCTATGTTACTCCTTATAACATCAGCTATCTGCCAGTGAAAGTCCCGTCAAAATCGGTTCAGCTATTTCGGAGATTAACCGCAACAAACAGACAGACAGACAGACAAAAATGTTAAAAATAGATGTTTTCGTATAGGTACCTTATATACTTTCATATGCATTAGATAAAAATCTGTTATTTTGACATTACAAACAGACACTTCAATTTTATTTATTTGTATAGAGTATAGATGTATAGATATAAAAACAAAAAATCAAAAATAAATTTATTCAAGTTAGGTTACAAGGTAACACTTATGAATGTCAAAGTTACACTAATTTTTTTCTGTGAATGTTTACTGCCACGTTCAGCAAAGCAAGGGTGTAGGGCTCATGAGAAGAACGGGCAAGAAACTCATGGCCACTCTTTTTAATCGCCAAGTTTACAATAAAATTTTGTTTACAAATCATAACTGTAAGGTGCTGCAGCCATTTCTCCATGAATTACTACTGAACATACTCAAGCATTTAATAAAACTAGCAGTCACCTAGTGCTCGAAATTCGACCAAAGTTTGCCTGTAAGATATTGCTGATATATGTCATTATATATTGATATATGTAACCATAGTTACGTGCTTCGACTGCGTGTGTCAAATGTATGGTTGTGTGCGTGTAGTGTTTTTTCATTAATTTAATGTATTTTTACGCATAATTTTAAAATAATATTAGTATTCGTCACTTCTTCTCTGTATAAACTATAAGTGTGCGAAATTTCATACTCCTCCGTCCGCCCAATTTTCGTAAAAAGGGGTACAAAGTTTTTGCTTTACGTATTAATATATAGATTTGATGGTAGCCTCTAAAGCAGCAATATGGTAAACAGGAGCTATAATAATAATAATAATATGCATGTGAAGTGAGGCAAGATTATGGAATCTGTTGGGGTGCAACTCTCAGATTCCATACAACTTAGATCTCTGTCTGGAACCGAAACCTACAAATATCTGGGTATGTCGCAGGCATTAAATATCTCCGAGGCTGGAATGAAACAAGCGTTGCAGGAGCGTTTTTTTGGCCGCCTGAAGAAAGTACTGAGAAGTCTTTTAACAGGCGGCAATAAGGTGCGAGCCTGTAACGCCGGTCATGCCAGTCCTTGCTTACTCCTTCGGCATACTCAGATAGACTCAATCAGAACTGGATGCCCTGGACAGAAAAGTCCGGTCACTGCTAACCTCTCACAGAATGCACCATCCATGTTCTTCTGTAATGAGGTTGTACATCCCGCGGAAATGTGGGGGTCGTGGCTTTTTATGTGCCAAGACCTTCCATAACCGTGAGGTGTGCAATCTCCGAGAATATTTTCTCCACAATAACGTGGATGTTCATCGTGATGTGGTGGCAGTGGATACTGGCCTTACCCCGCTCGCTCTGGCTAAAGAGAACTGGCGCAAACCGGTGGTGCTTACAACTGAGGATCGCAAGGTTGTATGGAAGAGCAAGGAGCTACACGGACGGTTTTATCGGGCTCTATATGGACCCGACGTAGATTTAATATCGTCCGTGTCCTGGTTACGATTCGGTGACCTGTTTGGAGAAACCGAAGGTTTTGTCTGTGCAATTATGGACGAAGTAGTGATGACGAATAACTACCGGAGATATATCCTAAAGGATGGTACGGTTGACATATGTCGGGCGTGTCACCAGCCCGGAGAATCCCTCAGACATATTATCTCTGGATGTTCTCGTCTTGCTAATGGCGAGTACTTGCATAGACACAACCAAGTGGCCAGGATTATACATCAGCAACTTGCTTTAAAATACGATCTCGTGGACTTAGAAGTACCGTACTACAGGTATGTGCCCGACCCCGTTCTCGAAAATGGTCATGCAATGTTGTACTGGGATCGGTCCATCATTACTGACAGGACTGTTGTAGCCAATAGACCTGACATTGTGGTGGTGGAGCGATTAGAGCGCCGTGCAATGATCGTCGATATCACCATTCCTCATGACGGGAATCTCGTGAAAGCTGAAAAGGATAAACAAGTTAAATGTCTGGATCTGGCGCACGAGATTGTCGACATGTGGGATGTGGATTCGGCGATCATTGTACCGATAGTCGTATCAGTCCATGGACTGATTGCCAAGAGTATCGATCACAATCTGAAGAGGCTCGCATTAGACGGCTGGATTAAGTCTCTGATGCAGAAGGCCGTATTGCTTGACACGGCACGCATTGTGAGGAGGTTCCTCTCGCTGGAGCCCTAACCACCGGTAGCTTGGACCTAGTTCCCGATGCCGGTGGGTCTTCATAGTTTTTATATTTTTAAATGTGTTATTTTTTTTTTATATATTTAAAAATGTAATTACTATTGAAAAATGTGTAAATAAAGAGAATAATAATAATAATAATAATAATTTATTTCAGATTTACATCCATATATTATTAATAGTAGTACAACTTAGCCTAATGTTAGTATTAAATTAAACTTACAATAATAAACAACCAGTGTACCATTGAACTGTTCGTTCAATGGTACACTAGTTTATTTGGATAAGTGTGTCTGAACACCTATCCACCTTCGTAAGAGGGGAGAGTCCCACCGGTCTGCAAACACATTCAGAATGCCATTGGAGGTGGAGCGCAAGCGCGCCATCATGGAAGCGCATCGTTTTCGCATGATCGCGGCGAACCCGTCAACACACGCTTCCGCGAACATCCCTGACGCGCTGCATCGCCACGGCAATCCCAGTAGCACCCTGAATGCGTTATTGTACTGTACGCGCAGGTCAAATATTGCTATACATGTATAGATAATTAAGTATTAGGTTAATTAATATAGTGAGAAAATCTGTGTAAGCACGATGGGATTGACATAGTCGCACCCGCCTACATAAATCCCTATTAACGCGTTAAGCACTTCTTGGGTGAACAAAAATCATGGAACTCGCGTCATCGTCACGAACGCTTTTCATTTTCGAATTGTTTTTGATTTATAATTTGGTTTACAAAGAAGTGTTTATGATCAAGGATTCAAGTTTTCACTTCTATCGGCAGTCTCCAAAGACTGTCCCAATTATTTTTTATTATTTTATTTCTATTACTAGGCTTACTAATAAAGGTTAAAAAAAACTACAACTACTCTATTATTTGTCCCGTTTGGGATGGAACTCACAATACTCAGATCAGTGGCCAAGCTTCCACTTAAACCACTCCGCGATCATCGCATTCTATCGCCGCTGCTTCATTTATAGCACCCACTATGTGAGCCTTAAGTAAAACCTCACGTGAATGTTACATGCAAGTTCAAAGTTATTCAAAGTTACCAACGTCGGAAGCAAGTTAACGGATGCATTTTTAAAGACTTGTATTCAAAGACCCTGCTTGAAAAGGAGTCTAGAAAAGTTACAACGAATAGTAATGCATATCATTAATCCAGACTAATACTAGGTGCGCGGTTTCACCCGCGTTTATGGTTACTGCGTCACCCACGTGGGTCGTAGCGTGATGTTATATAGCCTATAGCTTTCCTCGATAAATAGGCTATCCAACACTAAGGCCGGAACTCCACCAAAGCGGAGACGAGACGAGCGGAGGGGAGATGTTTTTTAAACAACCAATAGAATTGTGTTATTGACACATCTGCTCTCCGCTCAGCTTCAGTGGAGATCGCTGTGCAGAGATGTGTAATATTTGTATGGCGCGATGGAAGCGGAGATGTGAGCTGTGCGCGGACGACACGCAGTGGAGACGAGAGATCTGAGCGGCCTGCAGTGAGCGATGTCACCCTCCCCCCTCTCGCTCGCCAGCAACCCGCAGAGCCCCGCGCGCGCGCCGGCCGGCCATCTTGCTTGCTGAAAAACATCTCTTCTCGCACAGCACACAGCACACCGCACACATCTCTGCTTTAGTGGAGTCCCGGCCTAAAAGAATATTTCAATTCGAATCAGTAGTTCCTGAGATTAGATTAGATTCCGGCTTGACGTCGACTTCTGGGACATTCTGTATATTGATGTTTTGAATAATTTAGGTTTCATTATGGTTAGTAGTCTGTCAATCAAGTGCAGGCTGTAATCAGTGTTATGATAAAACCAACATGGATACTCGCATGCATACCACTTCGCGTGCAACGACCGGACTGCGACCAGAGCGACTGTGGAATACAGACAGTTTTAACTTGAAGTCTCGGGTTCGATTGTCTTGCTAGACATATTGTTATTCAGTTCAAAGTCAAAGTCAAAAATAATTTATTCATTTAGGTCAAAAAGTAACACTTATGAACGTCAAAAGGGTTAGTGAGATAATTACATTTACTGAATATACATTTCAACATTTCTTACATGTCGGCCTCGATGGCGTAGTGGTCAGTGTAACCGACTGCCACGCCTGAGATCGCGGGTTCGATTCCCGCACAAGTCAAACATTTTGTGTGCATGAATATGGATGTTTGTCTTGGCCTGGGTGTTTCTATGTATAAAGTGTATCACATTACTTACACATTTATTAGGTAGTAGAGCCTCGCTGATGTCAGCATGAATGGGCCGGCTCGACCGGGGAAGGACTACCCTCTCACAGAATATCGACGTGAAATAGCAGTATTCCTACTGTTGTGTTTTGTTTGGTGAGTGAGAGTGCCGCAGGCCCAATCAGCCTCTTTCTTCCTTCCCGCTCGTTCTCCTTCCCACTTCCTTCTTCTCTTCTTCCTTTTCTAACAGGTAGGCAACGCGCAAGTGATGCCTCTGGTGTTGCAGGCGTCTATAGGCCACGGTGACCACTTACCACGAGGTAAAGGCAGCGATAGCTCAGTGGGGAGACCAACAGGCTGCAATGCAGAGTGTCTCGGGTTCGAACCCACGTGTCTCTGACTTTCGGAAGTTATATGACTTTTCAAAATTATGTGCGTATTATTACACGTAGTGCGTAGTATTGACAATTATTATTATCGACTGCTCCGTGGTAGTCGTTATTGGAAGAGTGTCGACACAAAAGATCCCACTGGGTCGAAGTGTCACCGGTCTGCACTGACTGGCCCCCACATAAGATACCATGAGGTGGGCCTGTTTGCCACCTTAGTTGTATAAAAAATATTCCAAAATACTGGCAGTCTTTGGGGACTGCCGATAAAAGTGAAAACTTTAATCCTTGATCATAAACACTTCTTTATAAACCAAAAATAATTCAAAAATGGAAAGCGTTCGGTGACGATGACGTGAGTTCCATGCTTTTTGTTCACCCAAGAAGTGCTCACTAAGGAAGTTTTCACTTCAAAAATATAAAAAATAAACCTATACCTACCCCTTCGGGATATGATGGCTTAAGTATATGATTTTATTGTACCAGGTCCGCAGTTTAAACAGGAGCTTGCCTGCAGCACGTTATTAAAAAAAGTGTAAACATGCATACGTATTCGACACAAACTGAATTATAATGACTTGTCGACAATGTACACTGCAGTTTTTACTTGCACGCGACTCATGCGAGCCTGGTACTATATTTACATACATACATAGCCTCATGCTTATATCCTCGAAAAGGTAGGCACTGTCTAAAAGCCCACATTTCGCCAACAGAATAAAAATAAATATATAAATATTTATTCTTATTCTGTTCGAATATATCCGACAGAGAACCAAGGTCATCGACATAGCTCAGAGAATTAGCAAGCTGAAGTGGCAGTGGGCTGGCCATATCGTGCGAAGAACCGACAACCGCTGGGGTAAGCGTGTTCTTGAGTGGAGAGCGCGACTCGGCAAACGTAGTGTAGGACGCCCTCCGACCAGGTGGGATGACGATCTGCGAAAGACTGCAGGCAGATGCTAGTTGCGGCAAGCTGAAGACAGGGCGCTATGGCGCTCTTTGGGGGAGGGTTATGTCCAGCAGTGGACTATTAAAGCCTGATGATGATGATGATATAAATATTTAAAAAATACTTAGACAAATTATTAGTGACTTTGTCATTAAGTTGTCAAATATATATTAGAGTAATTATTTATAATGCATTATGTATAAATCATTTATTAGTAACTAGCTGCCCGGATACACTTCGTTTTGTCAAAAGTTAGGCCTGTAGCAGCCCAATAGAAAAAAATCAACGGGTTGCAGTCCGGAAGTGCCGGCAGAAGTGAAAACTTGAATATTAACGTTGTGCATTTTTGATATTTTGGAATGGTTAGGGAATAATTTTGCACGAATTGCTTTAATTATCAGTATAAAAGTACTATCATTTATGTGGTAAAATACAATATTCATTTATTGCGCTATCGTACACAAACATGACAATTCTCCCTCCGACTTACGAATTTTCGATCAGGTCACGTGCCCTGACGCGAATTTAACATTTTTTACCCATCACAAAAAGTGCACAACGCCGCTAAAGAAGTTTTCACTTCAAAAATTAAATAAATAAAACGTATTTCGGAATGATCACTTTATTTATGTCTCAGTAATAAACAACGTCAATAAACACACAATTGGTTTTCGAGAGATGTGAAAATATAAAAAACAACCAAGAAACGCCACGTACAGAAGAATTAATGGCGAATGACAACAATATTATTTTCTTTTGGGCAGGCATAGATTAATATCCCATACAGCCTAATCAACTTGAATGCATACCAAAAATAATCCTAAAGCGCCTTTGTTTTGTTTTGATTGACGTCAAATGTTTGACAGTTGAGTACAGTTGTCTCAATTTACTCGGAGATTTGTATGGGAAAAGAAAAATGTTGTTTTTACTATTTTCCACCCAATTTTTATGTTTTTCTCTCCATAAGAACCTTCCTTGTGCCTTTTGGAATATATAAAAAAAAATAGCCGAATTGGTCGAGCCGTTCTCAAGTTTTGCGCTTAGCAACACATTTGGAGATTCATTTTTATTTATATACTCTTTAAAATAATGTGAATTTACATTTACCTGTTACCATGTTCAACAAAGCAATGCCGTAGAACCAATGAGAAGAACTCGCAAGAAACTCACGGTCATTCTTTTCAATCGCCAAGTTCACAGACAGTATTGTATATTTTATCGACATCCATGCATTTAGTTCATCGGATTTCCTTTGTGCATCCAAGTTTGAAGGATGTTCATATGTCAATGCTTTGGAAACATGACCAAAAGCTATATGTGTAGGCTCTTGACTACTGGGATGATACTGACCGCTTGTATTACACAACGACAAACGTGCAAAAAATGGTTTATATATTCGTATTCGATGCTTAGAAGTTTACACGAGTTCTGACAGAGTTACAATATATTGTGTTGCGCGAATGTTATACAATAAAATTGAACTATTTTATACGGATTTTATCGCGGTGTTTAATTTAAAAACACTATCCTTCCTTACTATATCCTTACTAATATTATAAATTCGAAAGTAACTCTGTCTGTCTATCTGTCTGTTTGTCTGTCTGTTACCTTTTCACGGCTAAACCACTCAACCGATTTAGATTAAATTTGGCACAGATATAGTTTAAAACCTGGGGAAGGACATAGGCTACTATTTATTGATGTAGGTACCACGCGGGCGGAGCCGCGCGCAAAAGCTAGTAATATTTAAAAACCAAAAATGAGTTTGTTTGTTTGTTTGTTACCTTTTCACGCCTAAACCACTGAACCGATCATCTTGAAATTTAGCATATACATTGTCAGGTGTACAGAAACGGACATAGGCTACCTTTCAACCCGAAAAAAATACTGTTGCCGAGGAAAACAACAATAACGTTCTTATGATAATTGATAGCGCCACGTGTCTTTCGAATCATGATTGAATTATATTATTACAAGCAGAGTACGAACCGAATTGATTGTCAAATTCTAAATTAACGCGAGCGAAGCCGCGGGCAAAAGCTAGTTATTGCAATAAGCTTTTATCTTTTAAATTACCATTGTTAATGTAATAACGCAATGAAATATGCTTATAATAGTTTAATTTAGAAATACTAGCGGTCGCCTAGTGGTCAAAATTCGACCATAATTGATTTAAATTTTAAGTTTGATCGTTATTAAAGTAATCACATTTCATTTAGATTTCACAAAGGCTATACAGATTAATTTACCTCTCTTTTTTTCAAACAAATTATTATTTACGTAACTATACTCTTTCATTGACGATATTCCTAAGCTTGCTACTTTGTTTTCTTTTTATCTTTATGACATATAAATAAGGTGTAGGTAACCATAGTTTTTTTTTCTCTTTATTTATTTATATGTTCATCAAGGATAAGTGAGCCCCAGCGTTTCCTAAGCAGTACATATACTACATACTAAAATATTTTTTATTAATTTATAAAGGTTTTATTAATTTATAAAGTTGACAAAAATTTTAAAAACAGATGTTATCGTATAGGTACCTTATATACTTTCATATGCATTAGATAAAAAGCTGTTATTTTGACATTACAAACAGACACTTCAATTTTATTTATTTGTATAGATAAATAAGGTATAGGTAACCATAATTACAAAGAATTGTACGACGTCAGACGAACAATGCCGAAATACTACGAACGTGATTCGACTGTGTATGTCAAATGCATGGTTGTGTGCATGTAGTGTTTTTTCATTAATTTAATGTATTTCTAATGCATATTATATATAAATATTAGGATTCGCCACTCCTTCCCCATATAAACTTTAATTTCATACTCCTCCGTCCGCGCAATTTTCGTTAAAAGCGGTACAAAGTTTTTGGTTCACGTATTAATAAATGGATAGTCACCAGTGTGTTATTGCTACGAAAAAAATATATGGATTACTAGCTGACCCGGCAAACGTTCTTCTGCCATATAAATTCATTCAATAGGGACACCCTAGTCATCTAGCGGTATAAAATATACTTTAGGGTCTATTACGCATACCTACCAAATATAAATAAAAAATTCTTAACAATCGGTAGAGCCGTTTTGGAGCAGTGCGACCACAAACACCGTGACACTAGATTTTTATGTATATCTATATATTAATACGTGATGCAAAATCTTTGTACCCCTTTTTACGAAAATTGCGCGGACGGAGGAGTATGAAATTTGGCACAGTTAAAGTTTATATGGAGAAGGAGGGGCGAATGCTAATATTTATATAAAATATGCATTAGAAATACATTAAATTAATGAACAAACACTACACGCACACAACCATGCATTTGACACACGCAGTCGAAGCGGGTAACTAGGGTTACATATATTATGTCAATATATAATGACATATATCAGCAATATCTTACAGGCAAACTTTGGTCGAATTTCGAGCACTTGGCGACCGCTAGTAGATTTAAAATTATATGATCTCGCATCGGAATGTTTATCAAATCGTTATCACTAATAATAAAAACTCTTTATTCAATATCCCCGTGGTTTTATTCATTAATTTCATCGTTTGATCTATTATTATCAAAGATTAAATGTACAATTGCTGCGAAAAAACAAACCGAGTAGCCTTTCTCAGCATTTAAGCTACGTGCCTACTGAATTCCATAGAAGTCGGCTCAGCAATTTAGCCACAAAAACGTAATAGACAATCCTACATTCTCATTATTAAGTATAGCTTACAAAATGTCACACTAATAGTTTAAATATCACTGAATTCGCGTATAGAGGGCGCTAGTAAATGTCAAATCAGTGAAATTTAAAGGGCAATGTATTGGTTCTTTATTTAATAAGTCGTTATTTTTATGATCACGTAATTTCAGGATTCACGTACTTAATCCTAAATCCTAACTAATATTATAAAAGCGAAAATGAGTTTGTTTGTTTGTTTACCTTTTCACGCCTAAATCACTGAACCGATCATCCTGAAATGTTGCATATACGTTGTCAGGTGTACAGAAACGGACATAGACTACCTTTCATCCCGAAAAAAATTACTGTTCCCGAGGAAAACAATAATAACGTTCTTATGATAATAGATGGCGCCACGTGTCTTTCGAATCATGATTGAATTATATTATTACAAGCAGACTACAACCTGAATTGATTGGCAAATTCTAAATTTACGCGAGCGAAGCCGCGGGCAAAAGCTAGTATTATAATAATAATGTCCTCCAGACCGAATTTCGGTCACGGCGGCCAATCTTAACGGAGACTAGCCATCTGCGCAGGAGATATTATAGTGCACAAGCGTGTGCGCAAACACAAGTGCACTCTCTGTTCCCTAACTTACATGATCCGATGGGACGGTAATCCGACACGACCGGAGAGAGATCAGGCGCTTGACCAACGGGTTTATGTGCTTTCCGATGCACAGGGGTTGTCTAACACCGCCAACTTCCTAACTCCGAGCTGCTATTGAGATTTCTTAATAGAAAAACCCAATAACTTTTTTGTTGGCCCGACCCGGGATTCGAAGGCAGGCATATTATAATTCATTTAAATACAGTCCATTCGTTTTTATCTTATCAAATTGAGCCATCGTCGCAACAGTTATAAATCAAGGATAATAATTAAAATGGATTCATACCTCTTTGTGTGCGACCAAATCTAGTCAGTGCTTGGATTACCTGAAATAAAAAAAAAATATATTTATAAAATCACTACATATTATAAAACAAAGTCGCCCGCCGTGTCTGTCTGTCTATTCGCGATAAACGCAAAAACTACTGAACGGATTTTCATGCGGTTATCAGTGTTATCACCAATAGTCAAAGTGATTCATTAGGAAGGTTTATGTATATAATTTGTCAAAGTTTTGTACTACCCGTGCGAAACCGGGGCAGGTTGCTAGTATATTATAAAACTGTCTCCCGCCACGTCTGTATGTCTGTTCGCGATAATCTTAAAAACTACTAAACGGATTTTCATACGGTTTTCACCAATAGACAGAGTCATTCATGCGGAAGGTTTAACTGTAAGTATAATCTGTTAAGGTTTTGTACTACCGCGGCGAGTCGTTAGTCCTACTAATATCATAAATGTGAAAGTTTGTGTGGATGGATAAATGTTACTCTTTTACGCAAAATCTACTGTACCGATAGCCATGGAACTTGGTATGTAGATAGCCGGAGACCTGAATTAGCACATAAGCTACTTTTTATCCCGATAATCGGGACTCACGCGGGTGAAACTGCGGGACGCAGGACGCTAATCCTAACTAATAATATAAATGTGAATGTGAGTTTGTTTGTTTGTTACGCTCGCGCCATGACGCCATAACTACTTGCCCGATCCTCATGAAATTTCGCATACACATTGTCAGGGGAACAGAAAAATACATAGGGTAGGTCATCCCGACAAAGTACTATTACTAACCTAATCTAACCTAAATTTACGCGAGCGAAACCGCGGGCAAAATCTAGTCAACAATATATTATAATTTTTAATCTAACTATTTATTTTAACTACGAACCCCTTCTGTACAGTCCAACGCACACTTGACCGCCTTGATTATTTATCATCACAAACACCCTATAGAACGCCCGCCCACCCATCTTAAAAAGTGTTCACTACCTGAACATCCACTTATAGATAAAAGCATGTCAATTGCTACACCCTAATGACATTTGACATCCAACCCCACGACACAAGCGCCCCCTGCCGTATGATTCAAGCAAATTATGACAAAAAGCCCTCAGATTATTGAATTATTATAGAGGGTAACCCTAAAAATTATAGTGCAAACCAATTTGAATCTTATCCTCAAAAAATAACGTTCACAATGCTTTGAAACACTGTTAGAATAGTTTAAAGGAAATTCGAATTGGTTTTCAAGTGATTATAGACTCTGTTTTAATCGGATTAAGGTTTAATATTCTTTGTGTGCCGTTTTGTTTGTGAGCAAGGGTTGTCAATTATTGAAACGGTGATTACACGAAAGGGTTTGTTGTGATTGTTTTTGATGTAATAACTAGTTTGTGCACGCGGGTACGTCTGTTATTAAAGAGCATTTTGCTACCTCACTGCATTAACAGTAATAGGTGTTATCGTTTTGTATGTCTCTTGGTTTTTATTAGCTCTTGTGTTCTTTGAATTGCCACGCAGGTCTTATGTATTAAGGCTCTTAAAACAGCGATAGCCTAATGGGAGACCGTTGGCCTGCCATGCCAAGGTCTCTAGATTGACCCCAAAGCGCGCATCTCTGACTATTCGAAGTTATGTGCGTATTAAATAGTTAATTATCGCTCGCTTTAACGGTGAAGGAAAACATCGTGAGGAAACCTGCATGTCTGAGAGTTCTCCATAATGGTCTCGAAGATATGTGAAGTCTGGCAACCCGCACTGGGCGTGACGTGATGAACTATGGTCTTATCCTTCTCAAACTAAGAAGATGCCCGTGTCCAGCAGTAGGACAGTCAAATATAGGACTGATATTGTGCCTTGGGATCGAACTCGAGACCTCTACGTGGCTGTCTAATAGTATTCAATATAAATTCACATTAATACTAGTTGTCCCGACAGACTTTGTCTTGTACACAAGAAAAAAAATAAAATAGACCATATCTAAACCATTCTCGAATCCACTTGAACACACACAAAAAATTTCATCAAAATCGGTCCAGCCGTTTAGGAGAAGTTTAATTATAAACATACGCACAGTAGATTTATATATATAAAGACTAGCTGTCCCGACAGACGTACGAAAACACACGCACAGAATATTTATATATATAAAGATGTGTAACAATTCACTTTGCGTTCATATAAATATTACTTTGTTAGTAGTAGTAGAGCCTCGCTGATGTCAGCATGAATGTGCCGGCTCGACCGGGGAAGGACTACCCTCTCACAGAATATCGACGTGAAATACCAGTATTCCTACTGTTGTGTTTCGTTCGATGAGTGAGAGTGCTGGAGGCCCAATCGGCTTCTTTTCCCTTCCCGCTCCTTCTCCTTCCCACTTCCTCCTTTCCTAAAGGGTCAGCAACGCGCAATTGATGCCTCTGGTATTGCAGGCGTGCATAGGCTACGATGACAACTTACCATCAGGTGGGCCGTATGCTTGTTTGTCACCTTAGTTGTATAAAAAAAATAGAAAAATAATTTTTTGGGGGTTTGTGTTATTTACAAAAATTAAAATTTAGATTTTTTGGGTATCAATCTTGGGATTCCACGATCGGTCGTAGCCAAAACAGTTACGTATAGCAACCCCTAAAATATATATATTAATACGTGAAGCGAAACCTATGGATCCCTTTTTACGAAAATTGGGCGGACGGAGGAGTATGTAATTTCGCACACTTATAGTTTGTACAGAGAAGAAGTGATGAATGGTAATATTTTTTTAAAATATGCATTGGAAATACATTAAATTAATGAAAAAACACTACACGCACACAACCATGCATTTGACACACGCAGTCGAAGCGCGTAACTATGGTTACATATATCAATATATAATGACATATATCAGCAATATCTTACAGACAAACTTTGGTCGAATTTCGAGCACTAGGCGACCGCTAGTTACTTATAAAAACATACCCCTTAATATCTATAATAATAATACTAGTTCTACAACCCGGGGTGGATCTGCTTTGACAAATTGAATTTTGTTTGAAAATCATTTTCTTGAAGGGTGGAAGGATTTCCATGATTTTTATTTAAGTGCTTTTCTGGGGGTCCCTTGGTGAAGTAGGGATACGCTTATGAAGGTTTAGGTCTTGGTTTCTATTCTTGATTTAAGCATTTTGTACAACAATAGTATGAACGATGTTTATTCTTTGGAATTTTGATGTTTATTGAAAAAAGACAAGCCTTAGGAATCATTCCTGTGTCGCGGGGGACTTTACAAATATTCAAACACAAAGACACCCAGACTCGAAGCAACTATTTGTAGATCGCACAAATTTTTGTCCCGTGTGGGATTTGAACCCACAACACACACAATGGTGAGGCGACCACTTAACTCACGACGCCACCCGTGCAGTCAGTTGTCATTACAACAAAAAAAAACAGCGGGTTGCACTTCAGGAGTGCCGGCAGAAGTGAAAACTTGAATATTAACGTTGTGCATTTTTGATATTTTGGAATGGTTAGGAAATAATTTTGCACGAATCGCTTTAATTATCAGTATAAAAGTACTAGGTATCATTTATGTGGTAAAATACAATATTCATTTATTGCGCTATCGTACACAAACATGACAATTCTCCCTCCGACTTACGAATTTTCGATCAGGTCACGTGTCCTGACGCGAGTTTAACATTTTTTACCCATCACAAAAAAGTGCACAACGCCGCTAAAGAAGTCTTCACTTCAATAAAATGTTTAACTTCTTAAAAAAACATAGTCTTACCGTCTATACATCCGAATTCCGAAGGGTAGTATAGCTGTATTATAGACACATACATATTTATAAACAGTTAAAACATGAAAAGAAAGAAAAGAAAAGAAAGACAAAAAAAATGTTTTATTTAATCTTTGAGAGCATTATGTAGAACTATCAAACATGCTTTCCTCACGATGTTTTCCTTCACCGTCAAAGCGAGCGATAATTCACTATTTAACTTCTTGAGTGTCAAGGGGAAGTACATAAAAAATAATACAAAATTCATTGTGCAAACAATACACAAACGGACAAACGTATGTCCGCTCGACACTTGACTCATTAACGAGTCAAGTGTGGAGCGGACCTACGTTTGCGTGTTAACTTTTTTTTAATGACTCATTTTATGCGGACAGACGTATGTCCGCTCGACAGTTGACGGGTACGCACATAACTTCAAAAAGTCAGAGGTATGTGTCCTGGGATAGAACTCGCGACCTCTGCGTGGCAGTCCAACGATCATCCACTAGGCTATCGCTGTTCAGCTATGAGAAACTATTTAAAAGGTTACGAGCAAGTCATAGCTACGAATGTTCTACGCATGTGCTACGAGCTACGATGATGCTACAACGTGCTACGCAACGTAGACATTAAATCCTAACTAATATTGTCTTCTGTTTACGCGAATGTTATTCATTGAAATTAAACTACTATATACGGATTTTATCGCGTTGTTTATTTGACACTTTATTACAAAGTTTTGAAAAACTGTTACACTACTATTACTATTAAACTTTACTAATTTTTAAGCTAATTAAATTATTGAAACTATTAAAACTATTTATACTTTACTATACTATTATACTATTACTATACTATTATACTATTTATATTTATGTTTACACTTTCCCCGACGTTTCGGTTGCTTTTCAGCAGCCATGGTCACGGGGAGACTAAGATGGTAGTTGTCTCAATGTTCCAGTGTAGTTATTTCAAAGTACCCGAACATAATTTAATCATGGGTGTTTCTATTCACGCAGAATGAGCTCAACTCGTAACTAATATTATAAAAGCGTACTTTCCTTGTTACGCTTTCACGCCTTAACTACTCGACCGATCATCATGAAATTACGTATACACGTTGTCAGGGAAACGGAAAAGGGTATAGGAAACCTTTCATCCGGAAAAAGTACTGTTTTTCGGCGAAGCTGTGCTGAAAATTAATGCATACATATCCTCTTCAGATATGCATGCGTTGCGTAGGCAGAAGTGCCTCATAGAATAAATTTATCTATAGCTATATCTGTCTCTAGCCGGAATGACAACTATAGGTGTACAAGAATTTTCCCGCGGCCTCCAGCCACCCTGAGTTTCGACCTGGAGGTGGTGGGCTTTGTGGGCCTGCCCGCCATCCATTCAGTACCAGGTCCGAGAGGCGGCGTGCGTGTTTTTGTGTCGTGTCCGTCTCTCCTCTAGGGGGGGACAGTAGGGCTTTAAAGTGCGTAGTGCCTAATGGGTAGATCTTGTCACGTAGTGGCCTGCCGCTTCATACGGCGAAACCTCGGCGGGGTCGCGACCGCATGTGCAAGTGATTCGCGCGGCCCCGCTGATAGTGGTTTTGTCGAGGAACACCTTGGTAGGTTTAGTCGGTATTCCGGGAGGTCCATTATTATTTCAACATCATTCTTTACCCCGGCGAGTCCGATATAACCCCTACGCCCGCCCCCGCGGAGGGGCATGCCTCAATGCATTCCCCCACGTAAAAAAAAAAAGAAAGTTTGTGTTATCAAGTACTCAATAGTCGGTTGTGACGTATTATATTTATTTTAATTGTTATGTTATAATTGCATATTTACTATATTATTTCTATAATTAATAATTATCAGTTATTAGTTACTGTACTAATTTTACACCTTCAAATGTAATTAATCGATATTTAGCTCTCCATTTGATATATTGATAAAAACATATAAATAAGGTAGGAGATTAACAAATATTTATTCTCGTTACAACTGTCAGTTAGAACGTTACTCTGCTCAAATATATACTGGGTGTGTAAAAATATATCTCGGCGTTTCATTGAGCAAGAACCTCCACTGCGTAATAGTAACAGTACTGTTGCTTGCATGAAAGGTACCCTATGTCCTTTTCTATTTCTCTAACAACGTGCATGTGAAATTGCATGTTGATCGGTTGAGTAGTTAAGGCGTGAGAGCGTAACAAACAAACTCACATTCGCATTTATAATATTAGTTAGAAATACACCCACATTTCTCCAACTAACTATCACATATATACACAGTCTCATACCTATAACCTAAAGAGTTCAATAGAAGTATATTACCCTCACATTAGGCGGCCTCGATGCCGTAATGGTTAATGTAACCGACTGCCACGGCTGAGGTCGCGGGTTCGATTCCCGCACAAGTCAAACATTTGTGTGCATGAACATGGATGTTTGTCTTGGTCTGGGTGTTTCTATGTATAATATGTTTTTATTTACAAAAAGAAAGTATATAAGTATGTTTATCCATTGTATAGTACCCATAGTACAAGCTCTGCTTAGTTTGGGCTAGATGGTGTTGTGTGTATGTGGTAGAATATTGTTGTTATTATTAATTCATAGATAAACGATTTTCTTTATCCCTAAAGCGTACTAATATTACAAATTTTTGCGCGCGGCTCCGCCCGCGTGGTACCTACATCAATAAAAATAGCCTATATCCTTCCCCAAGTTTTAAACTATATATTTACCAATACAGTGAAAAGATAACAGATAGACAGACAGAGTTACTTTCAAATTTATAATATTAGTATAAATATGAAAGTTTGTCAGAATGGATAGATGTTTGTTACTCTTACACGCAAAAACTACTAAACCGATTGCGATGAAACTTGGTATGTAAATAGCTGGATAGGCTACTTTTTATCTTTTTACGCAGGTGACACCGAGGGGCGCAGCTAGTCATTCTATAATTATAATCTGTGGGAAATGTACATCTGTCATCACCTGCCGCTTAAGTATTCGGTCATTAATAAGTCATTAAATAATCGTTAACTCATTCCTAAAACTCGTAACTCCCTAAACGGGATCAAATTTTAAAAGAGATTATGTAATTCCTTTGCTGAAAGAAATTTCAGTTACTTGTTAATTTTGAATCTATACAAAGAAAAAAAATTAAAGTGTCTAATATTGTCTTCCGTTTACGCGAATGTTATTCATTGAAATTAAACTACTATATACGGATTTTATCGCGTTGTTTATGCGATTTTGTAAATTTGTAAAGTTTAATAGTAATAGTAGCGTAACAGTTTTCAAAAATTTTGTAATAAAATGTCAAATAAACAACGCGATTAAATCCGTATATAGTAGTTTAATTTCAATTAAAGTGTCTGTTTGTAATGTCAAAATAACAGCCTTTGACTAAATGCATATGAAACTATATACGGTATACAAGACCAAAAACTCTATTTTAAAGATTTTGTCTGTTTGTTCCGGCTCATCTTTGGAACGGCTGGACCGATTTTGACGGGACTTTTACAGGCAGATGATGTTATAAGGAGTAACATAGACTACTTTTATTTTAGAAAAATACTAGGGCTCCACGAAAGTAGAGTTACACGCAGACGAAGTCGCGGTTAACAGTTAGTACTGAATATATTAAAAGTCTCTTTAACACATAATAATAATAATGATAATGTCCTCCGACCGAATTTCGGTCACGGCAGCGAATCTTAACCAAGACTGGCCATCTGCGTAGGATATATTATAGTGCACAAGCGAGTGCACAAACACAAGTGCACTCTCTGTTCCCTAACTCTCATGATCCGATGGGACGGTAATCCGACACCACCGGAGAGAGACCAGGCGCAGGACCAACGGCTTCACATGCTTTCCGAGGCACGGAGGTGTCTAACACCGCCAACTTCCTAACTCCGGGCTGCTATTGAGATTTCTTAATAGAAAAACCCAATAACTTTTTTGTTGGCCCGACCCGAGATTCGAACCCGAGACCCGACCTCATGCATCCCATTCACTACCACTGAGCCACGGAGACAACATATATTGACTGTACGGATGGTGTAGTGGTTTAAGTGGTCACCTCGCCACTGACTCTACGCCAAGAGTTGTGGGTTCGAATCCCATACGTTACAAAAAATTGTGTGATCCACAAATGAATGGTGCGCGTCTGGATGTTCTTTGTGTCCGTTGTTTGAATGTTTGTAAAGTCCCCGCGACACACGAATTATTTCTAGTCCGGAAGTTCCCTTTTGCAAGTATATAGTATATCTGAAAAATAACCAATGTGCCCTAACCTTGGATCAAAACGAATTATTTGTCAATTTTAAACATTTTATTTATTTACTAGATGTTTCCGCGGTTTCACCGGGTTTATTGTTACTGCGCCGCCCCCGTGGCTCGTAGCGTGATGTTATATAGCCTATAGCCTACCTTGATAAATAGGCTATCCAACACTAAAATAATTTTTCAAATTGAACCATTAGTTGCTGAAATTAGCGCGTTCAAACAAACAAACTCTTCAGGTTTATAATATTAGTATTGGTTACTAAATTTTGCCCGAGGCGCGTTAATATAGGATTGGTTAGAAACAGTACTTTTTCAGGATAAAAGGTACGTCATTTTCTGTACTCCTGACAATGTGTATACTAAATTAATAATAATATAATAATAATATTCTACCACATACACACAACACCATCTAGCCCAAACTAAGCAGAGCTTGTACTATGGGTACTAGACGACGGATAAACATACGTATATACCTTTTTTTTTGTAAATACATACATATTATACATAGAAATACCCAGACCAAGACAAACATCAATGTTCATGCACACAAAATGTTTGACTTGTGCGAAAATCGAACCCGCGACCTCAGGCGTGGCAGTCGGTTACACTAACCACTACGCCATCGAGGCCGTCGATTCATGATATATAGTTGAGTCGTTAAGGTGTGAAAGCGTAACAAACAAACTCACATTCCCATTAATAATATTAGTTACGATTTCCTTAATGGCATAACTGTAATGAATGTGAATAATGTAAATATCTTGGATTCAATTACCAGATAGAGTAGTGTCAAACTCAAGTCAAAAATCATTTAAGTCATAGTCAAATCAAAGTCAAAAATCATTTATTAATTTAGGTCACAAAGTAACACTTATGAACGTCAAAGGGGTTAGTGAGTTTGTTACATCTACTGAATTTACATTTATGTTAGTTGCAAGGTTCAGGCAAAAGGTTGAGCCTATGAGAAGATACCTGCAGGAAATTCAAGGTCACTCTTTTAAATCACTATTAAATTGTAGTTTCAGTATTTTACAACTCATTTATGTACCAGGAGTTGCAGTCATTATGCCATATGTCATTGTCCATATTACACAAAATAATAATAATAATATAATAATATTCTATCACGTACACACAACATCATCTAGCCCAAACTAAGCAGAGCTTGTACTGTGGGTACTAGACAATGGATAAACATACATATATATTCTTTTTTTAAATACTTATCTCCAAAGCGGGAATCGAACCCGCGACCTCAGGCGTGGCAGTCGGTTACACTAACCACTTCGCCATCGAGGCCGACAAATTCTAAAAACAAAAAACTTGAGAGGTGTCAAGGATGGAACGAAGTTCCTTTCGATTAATTAGTGAAGGAATTGTAATAAAATTTTATTTTTTTTAAGGTATAATAATATATTTTTTTATTATTTACAAATATAATGTAATATAAACTTAATCAGTAGGCTCAATTTTAGTAATAATTGGCTTGTGGACATTAACAATACATACATATTAAGAAATAACCTGAAAACTTACAACTATAGCAAAAAGTGTCGTTACAACTTTTGGTGTTAATTTTTTCCGTCTAGCCCCCTTTCGCAACGCGCGATAAGGAACTTCGTTCCAATATAGGATTTTCTTATCTAAACTTAAGTGACGTGATGATAGAGACTGGTCTCCACAACACAGGGTATTTAGTAAAGAGTTCAGTTCAGTGCTTAAATAATAATAATAATAACTTTATTTACACAAAAAAATATTGTAGAGTTTTTACAATAGTAGGTTACATCGATAGAATAATTTTGATCTACAATTTCGTGGTAGGAGTACTGTTCTAGATAGGCTACAGGATAGCCTGTGTTTAGGAGACACAGTTTCGATCCCCTAGTGGTAGATGTTATATTGAAATATAACGTTTACATATGATAGATGGCGTAGTGGTTAGTGTAACTGACTGCCAACCCTGAGGTCGCGGGTTCGATTCCCGCACAAGTCAAACATTTGTGTGCATGAACATTGATGTTTGTCTTGGTCTGGGTGTTTCTATGTATAATATGTACGTATTTACAAAAAAAAGTATATATGTATGTTTATCAATTGTCTAGTATCCATAGTACAAGCTCTGCTTAGTTTGGGCTAGATGGTGTTGTGTGTATGTGATAGAATATTATTATTATTATTATTTATCCTAAGTGCGTTAGTTTGTGTAAATAGATACAAATTAGAACATACAATAAAATTCGAAAGTAAATTAAAAATTTTGAGCATGTAGTGTTTTATGGTACTGTGTTCGTTCGTGCGTGGGTAAATGTAACATAAACTTTCTTTTTATAGATTTAATACTGTTATTATTAGTATTATTTATTTAGTAGCGTTTGCCTGCGGCTTAGGTCTTGTAAACGTAGGTAAGGTTAGGTTTTTCTAAAATAAAACTTAGCCTATGAGAAAGCTGTATTATCACCGAGTGCAGTGATAATACAGCTTTCTAATGGCGAAAGAATTTTCAAAATAGGTTGAGTTGTTTTTGAGGAGTATTCCGCTTTCGGCACCAAGTTTTCGGCACTATGGTTTCGGCACCTAAGCTATTTCACTTTCAGCACCAATAGTTATTTATGCTTGATGACGAATGTGGAATAAAATACCTATTGGTGCTGAAAGTGAAATAGCTTAGGTGCCGAAACCATAGGTGCCGAAAAAATTGGTGCTGAAAGCGGAATACTCCGTTTTTGAGTTAAATTGTTACTAATAAACAAACAAAAAACCAAATCTTTCCTCTTTATAATATTTGTTTAGATATAACCTTGCGGGAGTGTCACGCAAAGGTTTCGAGTTCCATGCCAAGGCACGCGCTAAATAAGTTGTTGGTAACACCGAAACTCCTCTCTCTCCTCCTCTCTGTTTTCTTTAGTAGCTATTTTACTTAAGAAAACAGAGAGAAAATTGTTTGACAAACGATTAAGGTAGGTACTGAACTGTGTCGTCTTTACTATTAATATATAAATACTAGCAGACCCGGCAATCGTTGTTCTGCCAAATAAATTATTTTTAGCAGTATGAAATATACTTTATGATCTATTCTCATACCTACCAAATATACATGAAAAATTTCATAAACATCGGTCGAGCCGTTCCGGAGGAGTGCGACCACAAACACCGTGACAAGAGATTTTTATATACATATATAGATTTAAATCGACTTTTAACACATGAATATATATATATATATATTTGACTGTGGGATCTTAGGTTCAAATCCTGAGTTGGACAAAGAGTTTTCTTTTAGCTATTTCTTAGTAGTTTAGCTCTCAAAATGTGCCAAAGACAGCAATAGCCTCCTACTCCGTGACACTTAAAGTTTAGCTGACAAAATGTGGATGCAATTCCCTTTCTAGGAAATCCTAGAAGGGGAATTGCATCCACATTTTGTCAGTTCGAGTTCATTTGACATTCATATATAAATCACGCCTAAATATGCGTGATTTATATATGAATGTCAAATGAACTCGGTACCTTTTCGTGACATAAAGTATAGGTCAAAGATTTTACATAGTTTACTGACAGATATACATACATAAACTCACGGTTACATCCCCAAAGGGGGTAGATATAAATGTATTAAACCCAAAAGCCAGCAAAGATTTAAGCCTTCACGCAATAGAGGGCCGAGCCTATTGCTTTAAACTAAACATAGTATCTTACTAAACAGGGTAGTTATATACTTCCTGTTGTATAAAAGCTTAACATAACTATTTAGTATTAAAATACGCACCAGAATGTCCTGAAATGTCGTCTGAAACACGCAGAAAACGACCTTTACAAGTTTTCTTATGTAGCCATCTTGCCATTCAACATATTTCAATATTATCAACGGGAAACACTCAATTTAACACTGAAAAACACTTATAAATACAAAATTAAATGCACTTTTTATAAACCGATGTTATGACATGGTTATTTTTCAGTTTTTTTGTGGAATTTTTACAGGATTTTGTCGCGAGGGGGCGCGCGTGTGGCCTCTTTCACGGTTGGGAGTCTACTGACGAGGGTTGTTCGATATTTCGGGACCTTGAGTGGGGTGTCGCTGTGTGCTTTTGGATGTGGCGTTTGAGGATGTTTGGGCGGGGAACTGAGTACTACTTGGATCTTTAAAAGGAAGAATAATATGTACAGTAAAGAGGTAATGCTACTAATATTATAAGTGTTACTTTAGGAAATGTTTGATTTATATATAAACTAGCTGTTGCCCGCAGCTTCGCTCGCGTTAATTTAGAATTTCACAATCAATTCGGGTTGTACTCTGCTTGTAATAATATAATTCAATAATGATTCGAAAGACACGTGGTACCATCTACTATCATAAGAACGTTATTGTTGTTTTCCTCGGGAATAATAATTTTTTTCGGGATGAATGGTAGCCTATGTCCGTTTCTGTACACCTGTCAACGTATATGCAACATTTCAGGATGATCGGTTCAGTGGTTTAGGCGTGAAAAGGTAACAAACAAACTCATTTTCGCTTTTATATTATTAGTTAGGATAGTTAGGATTAGGATTACGAAGGATTAGGATTAGAATTAGGAAGTTAGGATTAGGATGTTGTCGAGAGTTAAAAAAATGTCTGATTGAAGAGATATTTATTATTCTTGAAATTAAAGTATTTTATACGGATTTTGTCGCGTTGTTTATTTTAAAACACCTTCTTCTCCCTAGCCTTTATTATTCCCAAGTCACTCGGGGTTGGCTTTCTAGTCTAACCGGATTTGACTGGATATCAGTTTTTACACGGAGCGGCTGCCACCTGACCTCCGCAACCCGAAGGCTAACGAATTAACGATACCCTAAGGCTAGACCAGTGTCAGGATATTAAAGGACACTGACGTCCTAATAACGACTGCCATAGATGTTCATGGCAGCCGGGACCGCGGCTTAACGTGCTCTCCGAGGCACGGAGCAGGCGATAATTATTATCAATCAATACGCACATAATTTGGAAAAGTCATATAACTTCCGAAAGTCAGAGGTACGCGACGTGGGTTCGAACCTGAGACCCTCTGCATTGCAGTCTGTTGGTCTCCCCACTGAGCTTAAAACATCTGCCTACAACGAAATCCGTATAAAGCAATTTAATTTAAAAATTATACACCTAAACCTTCCTCATGAATCACTCTATCTATTCATGAAAACCGCATGAAAATCTGTTCAGTAGTTTTTGAGTTGAATGGGAATAGACAGACAGACAGACACAACGCAGCGGGGAACTTTGTTTTATAATATGTAGTAATAAATGTAACACTTACTAAATAAACTAATAAATAAATACAGATGTAGAGTTTAAGTCTTGTAACTATCTGTCTGTCTGTCTGTTACATTTTCACGGCTAAACCACACAACCGATTTAGATGAAATTTGGTACAGATATAGTTTAAAACCTGGGGAAGGACATAGGCTACTATTTATTCATGTAGGTACCACGCGGGCGGAGCCGCGCGCAAAAGCTAGTACATAATTAAAATAATATTACCTATATATAAACTGTCCCATAGCTGGGCACGGGCCCTCAATGTGAGAAGGTTTAGGCCATAGTCCACCACGCTGGTCCAGTGCGGATTGGCAGACTTCACATATCTTCGAGAACATTATGTAGAACTCTCAGACATGCAGGTTTCACCACGATGTTTTCCTTCACCGTTAAAGCGAGCGATAATTAACTATTTATTATGCACATAATATTATTTTACGTTTACGCCGAATGTTAAATATTAATATTAAACAGGTAGTATTTAACTGCACAGCAAAAAAATACTAATTGCACAGCAAAATATATTTAAAGAGATCAAACTAAGTCGACGGCGCCCCGCTTCGCGGGGTTCCTATATTTGGGTGGGCTTAAGAAGGAACCTATCTTATCTTATGTGGGGGCCAGTCAGTGCAGACCGGCGACACTTCGACCCAGTGGGATCTTTTGTGTCGACACTCTCCCAATAACGACTGCCATAGATGTTCATGGCAGCCGGGACCAACGGCTTAATTAACGTGCTCTCCGAGGCACGGAGCAGGCGATAATTGTCAATCAATACGCACATAATTTCGAAAAGTCATATAACTTTCGAAAGTCAGAGGTGCGCGATGTGGGTTCGAACCCGAGACCCTCTGTATTGCAGTCTGTTGGTCTCCCCACTGAGCTATCGCTGCTCAAGAAGGAACCTAACATAACCTAACCCTTCCGAGACGGAATGCAGTGATTTAAGGCATATAGGTGCTCGTTATGCTGTGCAATATTTACTGTGCAATTAATATTTTAGATGATCATTATATTTAATCCCAAATTAAACTTGTCTCTACGAAACTATTCGCGGTTCATTTCGAAAACACTACATTTAGGTATTTAAAAACTATTAAACTATTTAAAGTTATCTTTTTCGACGTTTCGGTTGCTTTTCAGTAGCCATATTCACGGGGAGACTAAGAGTCAATTCAGATCAGGCGGAAAAATGCTCGAGCATCTTTTAAGTGGTAATTCAATATCAACCTTATTCCATTTATATATACCTAAAAATAGCATGCAACATTAAAATCTTATACAATAAACAGTTGCATACTATTTTAAGCGTTATATAAATGGAATAAGGTTGATATTTTTTACCACTTGAAAAATGCTCGAGCATCTTTTAAGTGGTAATTCAATATCAACCTTATTCCATTTAGATATACCTAAAAATAGCATGCAACATTAAAATCTTATCCAATACACAGTTGCATACTATTTTAAGCGTTATATAAATGGAATAAGTTTGATATTTTTGCCACTTGAAAAATGCTCGAGCATCTTTTAAGTGGTAATTCAATATCAACCTTATTCCATTTAGATATACCTAAAAATAGCATGCAACATTAAAATCTTATACAATAAACAGTTGCATACTATTTTAAGCGTTATATAAATGGAATAAAGTTGATATTTATCACCACTTGAAAAATGCTCGAGCATTTTTCCGCCTGATCTGATTTGTCCCTAAGAGGGTAGTCGTATTATAGTTTTGAAGTGTAGTTATTTCAAAGTATCCAAACATAACTTTTTCTTGGTGTTCCTATTTACGCAAAATGAAAATTATTTCTTGCTTTAACGACAAAGGTACACCTTATAAAGAAAGCATGTTTTAAAGTTCTCCATCCTCCATCTTATAATGTTCTTGAACATATGTGAAGTCTGCCAACCACCACTGGTCCAGCGTGGTAGAATAATGTCTAACGCTTCTGACAGTAGGAAAACATCCGCGCATCAGCAGGACAGCTTGTATACAGGTCCTGATATCTTTATATTAATACGTGAAGCGAAAACTTTGGATCCCTTTTTACGAAAATTGGGCGGATGGAGGAGTATGAAATATCGCACACTTATAGTTTATACAGAGAAGAAGTGACGAATGCTAATATTTATATAAAATATGTATAATAAATACATTAAATTAATGAAAAAACACTACACGCACACAACCATGCATTTGACACACGCAGTCGAAGCGCGTAACTATGGTTACATATATCAATATACGAGTATAATGACATGACATGATATATATCAGTTAGTCGAATTTCGAGCACTAGGCGATCGCTAGTTACAGAAATAGTTAACATTCTACCAAGAATTGAACTTTTCATCATATCTATACTATGTAATACTAGCTTTTGCCCGCGGCTTCACTCGCGTTAATTTAGAATTTGACAATCAATTCGGGTTGTACTCTGCTTGTAATAATATAATTCAATCATGATTCGAAAGAGACGTGGCGCCATCTATTATCATAAGAAAGTTATTATTGTTTTCCTCGGGAAAAGTAATTTTTTTCGAGATGAAAGGTAGCCTATGTCCGTTTCTGTACACCTGACAACGTATATGCAAAATTTAAGGATGATCGGTTTAGTGGTTTAGACGTGAAAAGGTAACAAACAAACGAACAAACTCATTTTCGCTTTTATAATATTAGTTAGGATTAGGATTATAAAGCTGAAGAGTTTGTTTGTTTGGTTGAACGCGCTAATCTCAAGAACTACTAGTCCGAATTGAAAAATCATTTTAGTGTTAGATAGCCCATTTATCGGGGAAGGCTATAGGCTGTAGAACATCACGCTACGACCAATAGGAGCGGAGCAGCAATGAAAAATGGTTGCATAAACGGGGAAAATTCTCTTATCTTATATGAAGCAGACGTAGTTGCGGGGATCAGCTAGTATTGTATGTTTAAGACATAGTTACCATTTTTAAACGCACTTTTAAACCACATTTTGATCCCATTCCTTATGGCGTGGCCTCCGTTCTGAAAATACCGCATCCGTTAAAACCCTATAACAGATCCGTGACCGATGTAAGAAAGAGAAAGCGTACGAGTGAAAGAGCAAGCGAATCGGCGCGAGTTTTCAGGATCGTCATTGTTTTTATGATATTTTATCTATATGTTGGTTTTGTATGAAACGGTTTCATACAATTGTTTGACATTTTTATATTAATCGAACCGGCAAACATTGTTCTGCCATATAAATTATTTCTTAGCGGTATGAAATATACTTTACGACCTAATCTCATACAAAACAAACATACATAAAAAATTTCATTACAATCGGTCGAGCCATTTCGGAGGAGTTCGACCACGTCGGCAACAACAGGCGATACTGGGGAGCCCATTGCCACACCATCGACTTGTATGTAGAATTTATTGTCCCACAACAGATAGCCAGTTGTTAAGCAATGCTTAAGTAGTTCTGCATATTCCTCAGGCATATTGTACTCTATTAGCTTCCTTTTAGTTATTTCAATACAGTCATGTACAGGTATGCATGTAAATAATGACTGTACATCAAAACTAACCATAGTTTCATTGTTTGTGAGACGTAGGTGTTTAATCTCACTCACAAAATGGTATGAATCCTTCACATGTGCTCTCGAGTTGCCTCTGAGTGGTGAGAGTATCTTCGCTACGTGCTGAGCCAGTCTGTAAGTTGGTGTGTCGATCTGGCTCACAATAGGGCGTAGGGGAGCGTTTTCCTTGTGTATTTTTGGTAACACATACAGCTTTGGAGGTTTTACGCAAGCTGGTATTAATTGTTTAACGTCTAGATCTAGTTTTTCGGAGTATTTATGTATGATGTCTTTGGTTTTCTTCAATATTTTGTTTGTAGGGTCTGTCTTAACCTGTTTGTATGTTGTTTCATCCGAAAGTAAATTTTCAATTTTATGTTTATAATCTGACGTATCCATTATGACCGTAGCGTTTCCTTTATCTGCACGGAGTACTGTAATATCTGGCCTAGACCGCAAGTTCTTCAGTGCGACGAATTCATCTTTGGGAAGATTCGGTCTGGGCACTTTAGTTCGACGCAAGACCGATGAAATATCCTGACGTATAGCCTCCAAATCTTCCTTTCTTATGTTATTCTTGACTAGGCAGTCCTCGACGTTGCAAATAATGGCCTCATACGGTATCCTAGCCGGTGTTATTGCATAATTTAATTATGCGTAAATATACATTAAATTAATGAAAAAACAATACACGCACACAACCATGCATTTGACACACGCAGTCGAAGCTCGTAACTATGGTTACATATATCAATATATAATGACATAAACCTATCAGCAATATCTTACAGGCAAACTTTGGTCGAATTTCGAGCACTAGGCAACCGCTAGTTTATATAAATTGGAAAGAGTAAAGGACCCAGGATTGATCCTTGGGGCACACCGCAGGTTATGCGTAGGAACTGACATTAACATTTATCTATCTTGACAATCTGATGTCGGTTTTGTAGGTTGGATTTAAAAACTTTTAGTGCAGTGCCCACGATTCCAATTTGTTTTAGTTTTTAGACGCTGATTACTTTTTTACATTAAAGCCTAGTAGGAGATCGTTGCACTGCCACGCAGAGATCTCGAGTTCGGTCCCAAACCACGCATCTCTGACTTTGATGTTATTAAGCGTATAAAATAGTTAAACAAACATATTATTAATACGGCAAGCTAAGGACTTAAGATGGTTGACTTCATAATAAGAAACAGTAAAGACTTTAAGCAGCCATCTACAAGGATAAGACTTTTCAACGCGTTAGTTCTTCCTATTTTAGAATATAATAGTGTAATCTGGAGCCCCAACTATGATATATATATATAAAATTACTGGAACGAGTGCGAAAGCGTTTTCTTTACCATCTACCATACACCGACCGCAAATTAAAACGATTGACAACTTATAAAGCAAGACTCACACATGTGTTCACTTGCCAACCGACGAAAGTATCTAGATCTCACTTTGTAACTTTGTCCAATTTCGCCAACTATGTACGTTTTTACCTTGCATGCTGTGGCCTACTGTAATTGAGGGTGCACATTTATTCTATTGACCTAACACTTTTGTATTTAGCTTGAAGTTGTGTGTATCTTTGTAGATAGCCCAATAAATAAATAAATAAATAAATTATAGCTCGCATTAACACGAACTTGTCGCAGATAATAATTATTGTGTAAATGAATATGTTTATTCTATTAAATGCCTAGTAAACATATAATTGAAAAACATATGATTTCAATGTTTAACATTCATGTAAACGTAAGACAGTATTGCCATAACCCAAAAATGTTACTGTGCACTTTTTATAAGCTGGCATCTTATTCAAAATTGAATTTATCCACTGGTGAGCACATTTGCGACTTGTTTTCGATATGACTCCTTAGATAAATGAAATATATCAATACTTTCAAAGCGTTCAGAATAAATGCGAGATAGTCGTGTCATAACAGCATTTTTGCCATAATTGGTTCGATGATAAAGTTCAGTAAATAAATGGGTGTGTTTGGTGCGGTACTTTTGTGTACAGAATTGTACACACGATAGAAGATCACTATCAAGCAATATACATCTATCATCTTGTTGATGACTTCCTCTTGAGGAAGAAGGTAATAGTGTCTACAATCTACGGAATACAACAAAGTGACGTTTTTAAATTTGAAGTTCAGAAATCTTACAAATCTCTTCTGTAAGCTCTCAATTCTTGCAATATAAATTTAATTCTAAGACATGCAGGTTTCCTCACGATGTTTTCCTTCACCGTTAAAGAGAGCGATAATTAATTAATTGATTCGCACATAACTTTGAAAAGTCAGACGTGCGTGCCTTGGGATTGAATTCGAGACCCCTGCGTGACAGTCCAACGATCTCTCAATAGACTATTGCTGCTTTTTACGTGCTATATACAAAACTAGATTTAGCCCGCGGCTTCGTTCGCCTATATCCATTTTCGCCTATGTCCTTTTCTGTTCCCCTGATAATGTGTATGTGAAATTTCATGACAATCGGTCAAGTAGTTAAGGCGTGAAAGCGTAACAAACAAATAAACTTACATTCGTATTTATTATATTAGCTAAGATAACATCCTCTTTTTTTTAAGTGAAAGCTCCCTTAGGCGCTTTGAGCACTTCTTGGGTGAACAAAAATCATAGAACTCGCGTCATCGTCACGCTTCCACGCTCACCATTTTTGAATTATTTTAGAATATTAACAATATCTCAGAAATGGTGCGTCCTACGCAAAAAATAACGAAATTTTGACCCCTTTAAATTTTAAGAGAGTATCAGGAATCCGACCCGTCCCTTTTTGTTTTATTTTTGTTTATAAAGAAGTGTTTATGATGAAGGATTCAAGTTTTCACTTCTATCGGCAGTCCCCAAAGACTGCACCAGTTTTTTGAAGTGAAAACTCCTTTAGCGGCGTTGTGCACTTTTTTGTGATGGGTAAAAAATGTCAAACTCGCGTTAGGACACGTGACCTGATCGAAAATTCGTAAGACGGAGGGAGAATTGTCAAACTCGCGTCAGGACACGTGACCTGATCGAAAAGGGAGAATTGTCATGTTTGTGTACGGTAGCGCAATAAATGAACATTGTATTTTACCACATACATGATAGTACTTTTATACTGATAATTTAAGCAATTCGTGCAAAATTATTCCCTAACCATTCCAAAATATCAAAAATGCACAACGTTAATATTCAAGTTTTCACTTCTGCCGGCACTCCCAGAGTGTAACTCGTTGATTTTTTTTTCAGACCGCCTAGTCGTCTTCTTGTAAGAATTATTCGCATATAGAATAGGTATTATAGTGATGGTAGATCGTTTCTTGAGGTTAGGCAAAAAGCCTAGTCGACTACTAGTAGGGACTCCTATGAATATATTGAATGAAGATAGTATAAGTGTGACTCCCAATAAGTTTACACGGGAACGTGTGCGATAGAACTGAATACGTGATGGTAACGGTGGATGTAACAGGGTTGATCCTTGTGCGGTGAATAATAATAATATAATGATAATAATGATTTATTTCTGTAGGTAGGTTAGTAGAAACACTTTTACATGTCAATCACATTTTAAAAACTAGATGAGGCCGGCGTTTCCTATCTGACTACCCTGAGAAGAAAGGCCGAAACAAACTCAAGAGGTCACAGTCTCTTTTAAAGTCCAGACATAATCTTGGTCAGATCATGTGAACACTATGCAGATTAGTGTCTGAAAGGGTCTTTTGAGTAAAGAATCCACACAGATTGAGTGGACCTGTCAAGTATTTTTAGTTACAGAGACCCACCCACCATTCAAGGCAGAAGGTATACTGTGGTAGGTTGACCCAGGACTCGAGACCAGGGCTTCGTGGGCCTGCCCGCCACCTGATTAGCACCAGATCCGAGAGGCGATGTGCGTGTTCCCACGCGCGTCGCTGTCTCGTATGTCTGTCCCCCCCTCTAGGGGGGACAGTAGGTCTTAAATGTAGTGGTGCCCAAAGTAGTCGTATTGTGTAGTGGCCTTCCGTTTAATACGACGGGCCGAAACCTCGGCGGGGTTGCGACTGCATATGAAAGTGATTCACGCGGCCCCGCCGATTGCGCTTTTGTAGAGGAACACCGTGGTAGGTTTAGTCAGTATTACCGAGAAGTCCATTATTATCATCATTATCATCTTTCTTTTACCCCGGTGCGTGTGTTGGGGTATGCGTCAATGCATAACCCAACGTAACAAAAAAAGGACTCGAGACTTTTAATCTTTCCCCGGGTGTTCCAGCGGCCCACCTACCACTCAAGGCAGGAGTAGGAACATTAATTTTACCACGGTGTGCTTACTCCTGTCCCAGGTCTTGGGTCAACCCAATACCCGGGACTTTCCATCTTTCCCCGGGTGAGCCGGGTGATATACCCTCTCAGCTCCCTTTTTCGCGCGGAGACGGATCTGTAAATGGCATTCTACCAGATTGGAAAAAAAGTATGCGCGGCGACTTTTTATCCGCCATGGTTTTACTAAAGGTGAATTTCATATTGATGATTAGCTTATGCAAAGAACCTATACTATAATATTATAAAGAGGAAAGATTTGAATTTTGTTTGTTTGTAAGAATTTAACTCTAAAACTAAGCAATCAATTTGAAAAATTCTTTCTCCATCAGAAAGCTATATTATCACCGAGTAACATAGGTTACATTTTATTTTTTTATTTACTTTTCTAACATATTAGGATAGAGCTTTTGTTCCAATGGCATACGCACATACTCAGACTTTATTAAATAAATTGACCGTGGTCACATGATAATCAGCTTGTGACCAGATTAGGACCTGAGCTACTTTTTCGCAAGCGAAGCCACGGGCAAAAGCTGGTACGTAGGTATCGAGTATTAACGCGATCATGCATAATGTTTGCCTTTTTAATGCTTGACATTTCGACCAAGTTACAATACTGTAGTACATTGTTTTGATCAATCTCATAGAGTTGAGCCAGCGTTTGCAATGTAAGCGCAAAAAAATGTGTTTATTTACGACATCACATTAGGAACCTAGCTATGCTCGGAGTTTCTCTGAAGGATAGGATTCGTAACGAATACATCCGACAGAGAACCAAAGTCATCGACATAGCTCAGAGAATTAGCAAGCTGAAGTGGCAGTGGGCTGGCCATATCGCGCGAAGAACCGACAACCGCTGGGGTAAGCGTGTTCTTGAGTGGAGACCGCGACTCGGCAAACGTAGTGTAGGACGCCCTCCGACCAGGTGGGATGACGATCTGCGAAAGACTGCAGGCAGTTGCTGGATGCGGAAAGCTGAAGACAGGGCGCTCTGGCGCTCTTTGGGGGAGGGCTATGTCCAGCAGTGGACTATTATAGCCTGATGATGATGATGATGATAATGATTAGGAACCTCTCAAATTATCAGTGTTTCTCTACTATATTATACATGTATTATACATATAAAGCTTCCTCTTGAATCACTTTATCTATAAAAAAACCGCATCAAAATCAGTTGCGTAGTTTTAAAGATCTAAGCATACATAGGTACAAACAGACAGCGGGAAGCGACTTTGTTTTATACTATGTAGTGAAGTTAGGAAGGATTGTCTTCGAAAATAAAGTACGATAACAGTATTTCATGTAGCAACGAAAGTAATTCTAACTAATATTATAATTGTAACTTATTATTATAAATGCGAATGTGAGTTTGTTTGTTACGGTTTTAGGCCTTAACTACTTGACCACTTATCTTGAGTGTTTGTAAAGTCTCCCGCGCCACAGGAAATATTCCTACTGCGTAAAACAAAGAAAAATGAACTATGCCTACCCGTGAATCGAATCCGAGACCTCATGTACAGCTGTCGTCACCGAGACACCTGTCATAAGAAAAACAAATATTTCATTAAAAGAGAGCCTCTAGTATCAAGATTCGTCCGTCCTCCTCCAATCGATATCAACTCGAAGTTAGCCGAACGTTACCGAGCATGCACGATTGCGATATTACCCATTTACTTGAGAAACACATCACCTTAGACCTATAAAATAGTTTAACATACAAAAGGTAGGTGCTCGTCACACACATACTCTTTTTTTATTTAGGCCAAGCTCCTATATCAAGAATCGAGTCGATTTAGCTAAGGACAATTCAATTTTTACCTATTTTCCATAGAGTATGTGTCAAAAATTATATTTATTTTATTACTAGCTTTTACCCGCGGCTTCGCTAGCGTTAATTTAGAATTTGACAATCAATTCGGGTTGTATTCTGCTTGTAATAATATAATTCAATCATGATTCGAAAGACACTTGGCGCCATCTATTATCATAAGAACGTTATTGTTGTTTTCCTCGGAAACAGTCAATTTTTTCGGGATGAAAGGTAGCCTATGTCCGTTTCTGTACACCTGACAATATATATGCAAAATTTCAGAATGATCGGTTCAGTGGTTTAGTCTTGAAAAGGTAACAAACAAACAAACTCATTTTCGCTTTTATAATATTAGTTAGGATTAGGATTACGATTTAGCAGCGATAGACCGTTAGACAGCCACGCAGACGTCTCGAGTTCGATCTAAAGGCTGACCATGGCTGCTGAAAAGCAACCGAAACGTCGGAGAAAGTGTAAACACAAATATAAATAGTATAATAGTATAGCAATAGTTTAATAAATAGTTTTAATAGTTTCAATAATTTAATTAGCTTAAAAATTAGTAAAGTTTAATAGTAATAGTAGTGTAACAGTTTTCAAATATTTTGTAATAAAGTGTCAAATAAACAACGCGATAAAATCCGTATATAGTAGTTTAATTTCAATAAATAACATTGGCGTAAACAGAAGACAATACTATATATAAGTGTATATAAAAATTAATCCCTGTTTCCTTTGGTCACGCTATAACTTGAGAACGACTTCGTTCGTCGTTCGTCGGCCTCGATGGCGTAGTGGTTAGTATAACCGACTGCCACGCCTGAGGTGGCGGGTTCGATTCCCGCACAAGTCAAACATTTGTGTGCATAAATATAGATGTTTGTCTTGGACTGGGTGTTTCTATGTATAATATGAATGCATTTACAAAAAAAAAGTAGGTATAAATGTGTGTTTATCCATTGTCTAGTACCCATAGTACAGGCTCTGCTTAGTTTGGGCTACATGGTGTTGTGTGTATGTGGTAGAATATTATTATTATAATTATACCGGTAAGAAATAATTTGTATGGCAAAACAATGTTTGCCGAGTCTAGTAAATAAATAATTTCAATGTCCACATAAATATAAGACAATTTCTTTTTTAATAAAACCACAGACTAACAATATGTCATGGCCGACACACAAAATGTCATGTTTTTTTCAATGCTACCCGTCCCTTAATATGCAGTGCGTAATAATATTACACAGATTAAAACTCAATCTCCATGGGTCGTACCTACCTACTGTATTTAAATTTACTGATGAGCACAAAAGTGTTTAAATATTTTATACTAGCTGTTACCTGCGACTTCGTCCGCGTAGATTTTAACTACAAAGTGTTTATCTCCGCGGAACCCTATTTTTTTTTCTAAAATCAAAAGAGCCTAAGTTACTCCTTATAACATCAGCTATCTGCTAGTGAAAGTCCCGTCAAAATCGGTTCAGCGGTTTCGGAGACTATCCGGAATAAACAGACAGACAGACAAAAATTTTAAAGATATATGTTTTCGTGTAGGTACCTTATATACTTTCATATGCATTAGATAAAAAGCTGTTATTTTGACATTACAAACAGACACTTCAATTTTATTTATTTGAATTGATTTTAACATGCAGCAACATATCCAACACTAACGACTCAGCCGGCTTCGCACGGGTAGTACAAAACATACATACATACATAGATTCACGCCTGTTTCCCAGAGGGGTAGGCAGAGACTACGGATGTCCATTTGCTACGATCCTGACACACTTCCCTGGCTTCATTCACTTTCATCACATTCCTCATACATGCCCGTCGGTTCAAGGAGCTCTTAACCTGGCCTTTTTCCAGAACGCCTCCGATCTGATCGAGAAACGTTCGCCTAGGTTTTCCTCTTGCGACTGTTCCATCTACACTAGCATTATAAACTTTCTTAGCCAGTCTTTCCTCGTAGTACAAAACCTTAACAGATTATACTTACACTTAAACCTTCCCCATGAATCACTCTGTGTATTAGTGAAAACCGCATCTGCCTAAATGCAATAGAGATAGACACGGCAGGGGGACTTTGTTTTATAATATGTAGTGACAGTAATGACATAGAGCAGCAATAGCTCAGTGGGGAGACCAACAGACTGCAATGCAGAGGGTCTCAAGTTCGAACCCACGTCGCGCACCTCTGACTTTCGGAAGTTATATGACTTTTCGAAATTATGTGCGTATTGATTGACCATTATCGCCTGCCTCGGAGAGCACGTTAAGCCGTCGCGTCGGTCCCGGCTACCATGAACATCTATGGCAGTCGTTATTGAGAAGTCAATGAGTGCCCTCTAATATCCTGACACTGGTCTAGCTTTAGGGTATCGTTAGCCTTCTGGTCGCGGAGGTCAGATGGCAGTCGCTCCGTGTAAAAACTGATATCCAGTCAAACCCGGTTAGACTAGAAAGCCGACCCCAAGTGATTTGGGAACATCGATCAAATATACTATAGATGCACGATCGTAGCTCGAAAAACGGCCCCAACAAAACTGTGCATAAACCAGTCGTATGCGCTATATTATGCACCTGTCCCACTCACTCTTGCGTGCGCTGCCCGTAAGCGAGAGCGAATGGACACCACTACTACGGTGGAGACCGTACCATATACTTAGTACGCTTGCGTATCGCGAGTAACACACTTAGGACGCTTTACATTGACGCGTTTTAACTAAACTATTACAAAATGTTTCTCAGTGGGCGTTCAATGGTTATTCCGGTTTATTTCCTGGATTGCATAATAAATGCAGACACTTATAAGTAAGTAGTACTGGTCAGTGCCACATATTGACGCGGTTTTTGTATGAGAATGTGCATCTATGGTATATTTGATCGAAGCTTGGGAATGATAAAGGCTAAGAAGAAGAAGAAGTGACAGTAATTACATACATATTTTTTAATTCAATTGTTTAAATAAGCAGCGATAGCCTAGCGGGATCCCGATAAAATGCCACTCTGAGATCTCGAGTATAATCTCAAGACGAGCACCTCTAACTTTTTAAAACCATGTGCGTATTAAATAGTTAATTATTGCTCGCATTAACACTGAAGGAAAACTTCGTGAGAAAACTTGCATATCTAAGAGTTCTACTTAAAGTTCTCGAAGATATGGGGAGCCTGCCAACCCTCATTGGAGCAGCGTGGTGGACTATGACCTAATATGGCCTATGGTGGGCGTTTAATATAGGGCTAATGTTATTTATTTATTTTTATATTATTGGGTAGTCATGTATGTTATCTTGACTTAACACTATAAAGAAGCGGTGCCTGTAGGTACATCAAAGGCCCAATCTGTAGGTGTGTTTTATTACCTGTTTGTTAGTTTCTACAGCTTGCCGCAGTAGTGGAGCCTCGCTGATTTCAGCATGAATGGGCCGACTCGACCGGGGAAGGACTACCCTCTCACAGAATATCGACGTCAAATAGCAGTATCTATTCCTACTGTTGTGTATCGTTCGGTGAGTGAGAGTGCCGGAGGCCCAATCACCCCTTTGCCTTTTCCCGTTCCTTCTCCTTCCCACTTCCTTTCCTAAAGGGCCGGCAACGCGCAAGTAATGCCTATGGTGTTGCAGGCGTCTATAGGCTACGGTGACCACTTGCCATCAGGTGGGCCGTATGCTTGTTTGCCACTCTAGTTGTATAAAAAAAAAACTGAACAAATTTTGATGTGGTGCCACAGTTTGAAACCTTAGCTTCAATCTAAGCCATGTTTTATAATTCTAATTTCGTTGTTTTATTTTGTTTGTTCGAATTGTACCCTAAAACAACTATACAGATTTTGATCTGGTATCAGTTTTACCCATAGCTAAGATTTCAACTTAAAATCTAAACAATTTTTATTGTAATTCCTTTCAAATCTTTCAAATTTCGACTTCAAATAACTTAGTGACTTCGATATTGTCTATTCTATGCTTCGAGTGGAGCGCTCGATTGTACCGCTGGCGCTCACAAACGAGGGTGCGAAGAGTGGGGTGGACCCTTTATTTTTAAATGAGTGACAGTCTACAGGTACGGACTGAGCCGCTTTAAAACAATTTGTTATTTATCAGAAACATAAATTTATTTATAGGTATAACAGAATTTTTCCTAGTGTGAGATTTGTAAACATCCATATCTATATCTTGTTGGACAAGCAGGCTAAATATGAAAATATAAGTTTCGATAACCTAACTTATGCTTATATTTAAACCAGTAGTCCCCAAAGTGGTCCAGGTGGACCCCCAGGGGTCCACGGGAGACTCGACGGGGGTAACTAAGTTGGCGTGACAAAAAAATTGAGGTTCACAGTTCGTAAGCGGGGGCCCACGAAAATTTATTTGCTTTCGATAGTGAAGAACTAAAATGTTGGATTGACTTCACGTATCAATGTAGGCAGATAATATATTTTAAGAAGCTCAGCGACTGTTACTTGTAAAGACTTGCATATTCCACATTCAGTACCAGTGGTTTCGAACCTACCGATTTTCGGTAGATAATAAGTCTTTTTTAACTACATTTTATTACGGGGCGATGGCTGGCCCATGCGTCGTACCTACTCGTGATCGGGTGCTACTTGTGGTGACTGTTCGACCTTAGTTTCGTGGAATTCGATAACTTACTTACTACATTTTTATTTAAACAGTTAGAATAAACTACGGACTACAATCATGCCTTGTCTTGATTATTTATGTACATGTAAGTGGATGCTCCTGTTTAGGTATCATACTGCTGCTTTAGAGGCTACCATCAAATTTTATTAAATGCTTGAGTATGTTCAGTAGTGATTCATGGAGAAATGGTTGCAGAACCTTACAGTTACGATTTGTAAACAAAATTTTATTGTAAACTTGGCGATTAAAAACAGTGGCCATGAGTTTCTTGCCCGTTCTTCTTATGAGCCCTACACCCTTGCTTTGCTGAACGTGGCAGTAAATGTAAATTCACAGGAAAAATTTAGTGTAACTTTGACATTCATACGTGTTACCTTGTAATCTAACTTGAATAAATTTAATTTTGATTTTGAGAATTGACCTCTAGTTAAATCCGTGCCTGTGCATCTCTTTTGATATAGCTCCCAGGGTCCCGGACACACAGGGAGCCAATTACAGTAACTGGTACACACGAGATAACGATTATGCTATCTCTATTACACACATGAATGAAGCCAGAGAAGTGTGTCAGGATTGTAGCAAATGGAAATCCGTAGTCTCTGCCTACCCCTCTGGGAAACAAGCGTGAATCTATGTATGTATGTATTACACACACATTGTGTACTCGCTTTACAAGGACAAAAAGTCAGAATGAATAAACAAAATTTTAACAAAAAAGAAAACCGACTTCAAAAAAGAATATTCTAAAACTTAAAATGCACTCAAAAGTTAATAAATAATTGCATATTCTTGTGAATAATTAAATTATTGTTATTTTTGGAGTCAATAGAAGCTTAACCCCAAGTTTGTGGGGTTGCCGCCCTTGTCCCCCGGCCGCCATCTTGGAAGAAGGGGTGCAAACACCTTTTTCGCGATATCTCGGAAACTATGCGTCCTACAAAAAATTCATAAACACATAATTTGTAGCAAATCGCTTTGCCTACAAATATGTCCATATAACTTTTTACCCTAAATTTAAAATTAAAGACGTTATAAGCAAAAAAGTGACAAAATTTCTATAAAAATTTTCTATTTTGCTCTATAACTTTTTTATACATTTTACAAAAAAATTATACCTCAGACCAATCTTGTAAATGGTCTTTTGACGAAAATTTTTCTCTATAATTTTTTTAAATTTCATTCATTCAAAACGCTGTTACAGCGCTCCAGAGTTGACCGGGTTCGTCAATGCTCATGAGAATCCGCCCAAAACGAATGTTTAACTTAGTTTTATGATCTTATTTTTATTGTAAATACATACTTATAAAAATGTTTGTTTAAGTTTTTTTTAAAGCGTGAACGGTGCGCGGCACCACACAAAGCAGTATATCAATATCACGTCGGACCCGATCAAAATCGTGGCTGGACGTCCGATAAATGTGTCGTCGCCGGCAGTTTTATCGGGTCGCCATAATGTGAACAGCGCTATTGAAATACATGTACTAATTTGCATCCGACACCTTTGTCGTTCCTGTAAAACTGTCGGCGTAATGGATAACAGTCATATTTGTCTAACACTGTCAACAGTCTACATGAGCCATGAATCCAAAACAAAACACAGAATAAAACACCAATACCGATATTAAATATCCATTTATTTAGATTTTTTTTTATTTTTTTTTATTTATCCACCATGTAAAGTTGATATAAACATTACAGTATCCTTATCTTGTAGTTCATATTCCAACTCGCCGTATAACTCCCAATCAGCATCATTGATTAATACAAGGATACCAGGCCTGATAGACTCACCCTGTAAAGAAAGAAAAGATACATGAATTAACCAGTAATGCGGATAATCCTTACTAATATTATAAATGCGAAAATGAGTTTGTTTGTTTGTTACGCTTTCACGCCTTAACTACTCAACCGATCAACATGAAATTTTGCATATACGTTGTCAGGGGTACAGAATAGGACATAGGGTACCTTTCATCCAGAAAAAATAACTGAGGCGAACCTTTTTTTTTTTTTTGGTACCCAGTAAAAATGCTTGATGCACTATCCGCCGGCTAGGGGATGGCACCGGCGGGGCGTGTGGGACTCCCCATTCTGGTATACCCACTAAAAACCTGGGGTGTTCCCTCTCTCACCCAATGGAGGGGCCTGTTGGGAGCTCTTAAAACAAGTGAGTCAACTGTTGCAAGCCTAACCGAACCTAACCTACATTTACACGAGTGAAGCCGCGGGTGAAAACTAGTTATATAATTCAATCATGATTCTAAAGACACGTGGCGCCATCTATTATCATAAGAACGTTATTATTGTTTTCCTCGGGAACAGTAATGTTTTTCGGGATGAAAGGTAGCCTATGTCCGTTCCTGTACACCTGTCAACGTATATGCAAAATTTCAGGATGATCGATTCTGTAGTTTAGGCGTGAAAAGATAACAAACAAACAAACTCATTTTCGCTTTTATAATATTAGTTATCTTATCTTATGTGGGGGCCAGTCAGTGCAGACCGGCGACACTTCGACCCAGTGGGATCTTTTGTGTCGACACTCTCCCAATAACGACTGCCATAGATGTTCATGGCAGCCGGGACCGACGGCTTAACGTGCTTTCCGAGGCACGGAGCAGGCGATAATTGTCAATCAATACGCACATAATTTCGAAAAGTCAAATAACTTCCGAAAGTCAGAGGTGCGCGACGTGGGTTCGAACCCGAGACCCTCTGCATTGCAGTCTATTGGTCTCCCCACTGAGCTATCGCTGCTCTAATATTAGTTAAGATTAGGATTAGGATGTCCTGCAGACCGAAATTCGGTCACTATGTTAACAGAGACTGGTCAACTGTCCAGGAGTTATTATAGTGCACAAATGTGTGCGCACGCGCAAGTGCACTCTCTATTCCCTCAACCTCATAGTCCTATTGGATGGCAATCCGACAGAGAGATATCATGCGCAGAACCAACAGGTTTACGTACTTTCCCGAGACATGGAGGTGTCTAACACCGTCAACTTCTTAACTACGGGCTGCTATTGAGATGTCTTAATAGAAAAACCCAATAACTTTATGCTGGTCCAACCCGGGATTTGAATACGAGACATCACGCTACCGCTGCGCCACTGAGGCAGATGGGTGCCATAAGACAGTCATCATAGAAGACCTTATGCACCTACCAGATGTTATAATATCTCCCCGAGGGTAAAACCGCCCCGGATAGGAGTTTATTACGACACAGTGCGCTCTGCTTTTTGATACAGTTTAATATAGGAATTTAAGTTATACTTTTACAGTTTGTAATAAGTAAAGAATTTAATGTATGCATATTGTTTCTTAGTCTAGGTTATAAGTTATAATGGAGTATATTTACAATAATGGGATGATGTATTTAAAATTTTAATATTATTATAGGTGATGGTGATGATAACTTTAATTAGTGAATTCAAAGTTTCATTTGGAATTTCGCATGCCAGGATGTTAGTATAATTGAGTTACAAGTCAAGATGGTATATTCAATATTATTTTTATATAGTTATCATCGGTGTATGTGTGTTGTGTGTGTGTGTGTGTGTTTATGCGTATGCATGTGTTTGTATTTGTGGTTGAGTTAGTTGGTGTAGTTAGGTGTTGTTAAATTCTTTCAAGGTGTTGACTATTAGCGTTAGGTCTTTCGTGAATGTATTAATTGCAGCTTTGATCATTGCTGCGTTGATCAGATGTTAGGTTACAAGAGAGTGACTTGGCAATCCAAGGGAGAAACATTTGTCCAGTAGTGGGACGTAGGCCAAAACCAAGAAAATATATTTACCTGTAAAAATAGCTCTGGTCTTTCTCTTAATAAATTATCTTTGATCCATAATAACAGTTCTCGTATCGTCCATTTTTCTTTGTTACTGTCTGGTAGGTATTTTTTTAGAGCCGGCAACTCTATTTCTCGCTTTTTTATTCTGTCAAACAATAGTTCTGCTCCACCTCCGAACTGCAGGTGTAATTTTAAAGGGCCTGCCATTTTATCTGAAAGTAAGACAATGTTCATAAATATTAAAAAACAGACATGTGTGTGATATTTACTAATAGTAAGAATCATTACTTTTTGTTTTAAAATAGACATTCCTGCACTAGGAATAATTCTTGTAGATCACACAAATTTTTGTCTCATGTGGTATTTAAGCTCACAACACTTAGCGCAGTGGCAGCAGCCATATTTTTGCCCCAAGCTAAGCTTAAAAGATTACTGCAAGTAGGTTAACTTCAGTAAAAAACCAAATCTAAACTATTCTCGATTCCACTTGAACGCACAAAAAAGTTAATCAGAATCGGACCAGCTATTTAGGAGGAGTTTAATTACAAACACACACACAGAAGATCTTTATATATATACTAGCTGTCCCGACAGACATTGTCCTGTACACACGAAAAAAAAACCAAATCTAAACCATTCTCGAATCCACTTGAACACTCACAAAAAATTTCAACAAAATCGATCCAGCCATTTAGGAGGAAATCAGTGACTTACACACGTACAGTAGAATTATATATATAAAAATAAAGATGTATACAATTATAATAATAATAACGTAGTGTAGGACGCCCTCCGACCAGGTGGGATGACGATCTGCGAAAGACTGCGGGCATATGCTGGATGCGGCAAGCTGAAGACAGGGCGCTATGGCGCTCTTTGGGGGAGGGCTATGTCCAGCAGTGGACTATTATAGCCTGATGATGATGATGATGATGATAATAATAATATAATAATAATTTCTTTATTAATACCAAATAGATGACGATACATACAACTTCTTAACCTACAACTGTATGTATACAATATACAATGAACCTTAACGTCTAAACTAGGTCAAGCCTGTGTCTTAGACGTTAGTTTCGTTCTGTTAAATTATACATTTAACATACATGTGTACTATTAACATTAAAACTAAAGGTTTTAAATTACAAACAAACATACAAGACAAAACAAAAGTAAAAAAATTTAAAATTTTAAAATATTTCTATACTACTTAGTAATAATCTTTTTGTTGAATATACATAATATATTAGTAAGCAAATACCATACAGTAAAGAAATGGTTTGGGATTTAGCAACCTCTTGATCACAAGGCCAAAGCTTTATTCTTTGGGCTACTGCTGCTTGTATTCATTTAAAAAAAATTAAAATCAAATTCAAGTATGAAAAAATTACAAATTCTTTATCTTTCTCTTGTCACTTTTTGAATCACTAACTTAACTATGAAGAGTGCAATTATAACAGGTGGACGTAATTATCGTGTATTGTTTCACTATTATAATTATTATTTACTATGAATAGCTTAGTTGTTAAAGAGATATAATAAAAATAATCCATTCACACAACACAATCTAGCCCAAACTAAGCAGAGCTTATACTATGGGTACTAGACAATGGATAAAGATACAAATACAATTTCAATTCTGTAGATATTGCGGCGATTCGTCCTAGCACCTTTAAATGTGATATCATGAAGCTCCTAATATAGGTCTTATAATTTTTATCATATTTATTTAACGCTTAAAATATTGCAATATGTAAGCTGTGGTAAACGGTGTTGGTGACACAATTGTCAGCACCTTGTAAAAATTACTCCTTGTCTATATGTATTGCTGTCACTGTTTGTTTACCCAAATAAAGAGAAGAAAAAAAAATTAAACACCTTTTTTTAAATACATACCTACATATTATATATAGAAACACCCAGACCAAGACAAACATACATGTTCATGCACAAAAATGTTTGAATTGTGCGGGAATCGAACCCGCGACCTCAGGCGTGGCAGTCGGTTACACTAACCACTACGCCATCGAGTTGTAGAGGTTATGTGTTCGAATCCTAGCCTGAACCAAAGTTAAGTCCTTGTATTACTTGCGCAACTATTTGAAGACCAGATCTGAGGCGCCTCTCAGCAACTGGACCAAACACAACCAGTTCCAGAAAACATTTTTGTACTCATAATTTTAGTACAATTTACACACCTTAATTTATTGTAATCATAAGTTCAGTAGTTCTTAATATGTATAATATGCTTGTTATAATACAACGTATAATATTTTATTTACATTTACAGCACTTAAAGTCGAATTTTAGGTTATGTTTTGTTTTGTAAATGTCATCTGTCACAATCGAATCGAAGTACAGGTGTCATATCGGGTGACGGGTGCGTTCAAAGAGTAAAGTAATACATAGGGGTGCGTTCCACGCGCTCACTATATTCCCGCTCACGACCACGGTTTTGCCCGTTCCACTTGTTTCCGAGCGAGCGAGCGTTACAATTGTAAACTCAAGTGGAATGGATTATGGAGTGTTTTGAGTGTTGATGTACATAAAACAAATGGCGAGTTAGTAAAAAAGGAAGCGAATGCTTAAAGCCTTACTACTAATTGTAAGTCTTACTAACTTGATTTACATTAAACAAAAATATATGTAATATGTTTCATAATTTAGTGGAGTACTTAATTAATTTATGTTAAAATATAATGAAAATGTCTTTTACAGTTTAATATTTGGTAGTGTGTGGTGAGTGGGCGGGATTGTCGCGAGTTTGGTCTTGAGCGTTTCGTGGAACGCACCCGTAGATCCGCACAATCTAAATAATATTATGTAATTAAATACATATAATGCAGTATTTACTTATAAAGAATATTTAGTTTATTATATAGTAATGACTTAACATATGAATGAGTTTATCTAAGCCACCAGTCAATAGTCACTTTTGTAATATAGTATCTTTGCAGTCATAAAATATAAAGGTCACCCTCAGATAACGAATTACATATTTTATCACTACGTATCGTATATATTCTGTCATCTGTGTCCGATCATAAATCTGTCAAAAAGCTCAAATAGGTTATTATATTCAAAATAAACAAAGAGAAAATACTTTTACAAAAACGAAACGTAAAGATGACTGAAAAAATAATCTCCTATAAATATTGCCTTGTACCGAGATGTCTGAACACTACAAAGAGAACACCACATAAGTATTTCTTTCCTGTGCCGAGACACAAAGATCTTAGGATAAAATGGAGTACTGCAATGAAACGAATAGGAATGGTGCCTTTATCTTATAAAACGTCTTTACACTGTTGTCAGGATCATTTTGATGTGAGTATTGGCAGAACTGTATTATACATACCTTTGCTAGAAATAAATTTGTCATAAACAAAATCAGCTGTCGAAATTCTCGCGTAATGCATAACAATATCTGCATGTATACCCTGTTAGTGTTCATTACACCGAGACCCGAGTCATGTTTTGACTACAATATATTCTGCACAACAGTGGGGCAGTTTACATAGCGGTTATTTCATCAACCCTTTGAATGGCGCTAAAACATCTTTATCAATTAATATGCATTTCTTATGAACACTGTTCATGATTAACCTTAGAAGTTAACCTCTAATTCTTTTTTATTTCGCAGCTTGAATATGACGTCTGCAACTACATTAAATACAAGCTTGTTGGAGGAAGAATGGTCCTCAAATCTGGTATACTACCACACAGGTTTGAATGTTATAGAAACCAGGATGACACCCTCACAGAAAAAGATATCCCACCAGATAAATTAGATCCTATGGAAGTGGTGTCTTGTTTTCTTGGAGATATGGATGTCTGTGATATTCGGAAATATAAAATTCCTAGCTCAATAAAGTTTTTGAGGGACTTATCAACAAAATGAGTGAGAGATTTGTCATATAACTCCTGTATGGTGGGGAACTTAATAATATACATTCAAAAACTGTGACTAACATTCGGCTCAGTGGCAGTGCTGAAACAACCCCTTAAACAATTATGCCATAATTATGTGCAGTTATTTAATTTATAGTTAATTTGGTATAAATACAAGAGCTAGCACGCTCGAAGTATCAAGAGGGCCTTAAAGAAATATACATATATTTGGCTGTTTCAATAGGTTTGAACAGTAAATAAGAAAAGTCGATAATTACTTTATTTATTACATTCCAGCCAATATCGACATGTGATATTTAGAAATAAATCAGTTTTTATAATTATATGTATGTTTTTTATTTAACATAAGGGTTGCTAAACACAATCAGTTGTATTTGACAACAATTTTTATTGAACAGCAGAAGTGACCTAGTTTAATTTGGCCCACTCACCCAATGTTTAGTATGTATTCATTGAACCACCTTATCATCGTTTTAAGAGAGCCCCAGTGGTATCGCACTAAAATAGCTTAAAATAAAAGCCATACAATGACATACATATATATTATAAAATATATAATAATATCAGCCCTGTATTAAACTGCCCACTGCTGGGCACGAGCCTCTTCTCAGTGCGAGAAGGGTTAGGCAGTAGTCCACCACGCTGGCCTAGTGTGGGTTGGCAGACTTCACATACCTTCGAGAACATTATGGAGAACTCAAAGACATGCAGGTTTCCTCACGATGTTTTCCTTCACCAATAAAGCAAGCGATAATTACCTATTTAATACGCACATAATTTCGAAAAGTCAGAGATGCGCGCCTTGGGTTCGAACTCGAGATCTCTGTGTGGCAGTCCAACGGTTTCCCACTAGGCTATCACTGCTGTTATACATAATAATATTATATTATGACACATATTTAAACGATGACATACATATCTGTACTAATATTATAAAGCCGAAGAGTTTGTTTGTTTGAACGCGCTAATCTCAAGAACTACTGGTTCGATTTGAAAAATTATTTTAGTGTTGGATAGCCTATTTATCGAGGAAGGCTATAGGCTATATAACATCACGCTACGACCCTCGGGGACGGCGCAGTAACGATAAACGCGGGTGAAGCCGCGGGCACGTCTAGAATCTATATATAAACATTCAGCCTTGGCTTTAGGTCAGACCAAATACAATATTCTTGCTCGGCCCAGTGACGGCAGTAGCCCAGTGGCCCAGCCAGTCAGACCAGGACTATAACCTAACCCCTCTCAAGCTAATAAGTACCTACATAGGACTATATATAAACAGAATTGTGATAAACTATAACAAATAAAACAATTTTAATTAAACCATAACATTTATTACGTCGTAAAAATCTATGACAATACACAGCACACTATGGATTGTATGCCATAGACAATTCATAATTTCGTAAAGAAATAAAAAAAAATATTGTACTTCAGGCGTTACATTCTGTACGGACGCTTCGAGCGATCCTTTAAGGCTCAATTTACTTTGACGCGATAGAAAGAAAGAAAAGTAAAGCGCATTTTAGGAAGAAATTGTATATTACATTTTGAACTTTATCTACATTAACTAAAGTGCAAGTAAGATTATATGATATTAATCTGAGAATTCTCGAACCATGAGAGTTCGAGAATGGGATGGCGCGGTAGTTGTCTTTAATTTATTTTTATTGCGTAACGTGCACTAAAATGAGCTCAAAAACAAGAATTCTCGAATATGACAAAAATTCTCAAGAAATGCTTCCTTTTATTTTCATTGACCAACGAATAAATTAGATAAGAATTCGAGAGCATTCTCTAGGCTTCTAGGGGAAGCGCGTTTCACGAATTTTTCTCCATTTAGAAACATATATATATACAGTGAAACAAAAACATCAGACTTTTTCTATTTTTCAGAATTCTCGACGGCAACAAAAACTGTCCAATTCTCGAGAATCTTTATCAAGCGAAATTTTCTCTTACATTCTCGATTCATCTCTATTTAAATAACGTGCAAATTATACTATAAAATCATAAATTAGAACATTCGAGAATTATCAAGAAGGCACAGAGAGGAGATACAATTGATCCCATATCTAATATGCACTTTACTCAATGGAGATAAGACTCAAAATGTCTTGCACAATTTCATTTCGCCTTCCTTCTTGCCTGGGAGTTGGGACAATGTCAATTGAGCCTTACAAATAATTATTATTTAAAACAAACCTTATGACAGATAATATTAAGGTATATTATCATACCACAATGTAAATAATAACAAAGAGGTCACATTCGCTGGTCAATGGGTTCGATACAGTTGCAGACATTGATTAAAAACAATCGATTTTACATTTGCATATATAGATTCACTGTTGTTTTCCGGAGGGATAGGGAAAGGAATTGCTATTTATTCGATCCTGGCGTATCTGTCTCACTTCCTTCACTGTCAATACATTCATGTATATTCCCAGAAATAATTGACGGAAATCCTAACTTTTACAAACTAGTATTTCGCGTGGTTGCGCGGGCCGCAAGGGGTGAAGAAAATAATAATCAAAAAATTAATTATTATTTTAGATTCGGATTCAAGGACCTTGAAAACCCCCAAAGCAAAAAATTACCGATGACCTCCGGTGACATTGAAAATGAACTTTTCTGGAAAGATCTTGCCGACCTCTATGACATTTGTTCGAACACACTCTGCCTATCTCTAACCGTTTCGGAGATATTAGAGGTCAAAGTTTGTATGGCGGCCATGTTTTTTGTATGGAAACCATGTTTTTTTTCGCACTCTCTAAAAGTTGTCAGGGTTTTAGGAAGATTTTGTTTGAGAACGACTCCGCAAGAGGGGAAGAAAAATAATAATCAAAAAACTAATTTTAGATTCAGATTCAGGGACCTTGAAAACCACCGAAGTCAAAATTTAAGCGCCTGTGGTTTACTCATACACATAAATCAATGTTTTAATTTTTTACAACATACAAATACAGGCCATCTGTCATCGTCTTCCATGGTCGTTAAATAATGCGATATATGTAGGTATTATGGGGTATTAAAGATTTGTATTCAAGGATCAGTTAAACTTTTGATAAACTTGGACAAAACCTACCATTCAACAATGTCAAAATTAACCATAAATCTATTCAACCAATCCATGCAAAATACAATGAATCCTGATAAACAACCGAAATGCACATATAGAAAAACTTAAAACAATATATATATCTCTTTTTAAGCAATAATATTGCCAGACTAGTTTCTTTACGTCCTGATTTGATCTATTTACCATAGACTATTAGGTGTAGATCTCTATCTTTCATGATTGTAATAATTGCAATTGATTTATAGCATTAAAAGTACCCAGTCTGTCTAATACAACTATACCAACCCCTCCAGGGGAAACAAGCGTGAGTCTATATATGCATACTGAGTTTTTCCAACCCCTCCAGGGGAAACAAGTGTGAGTCTATATATGCATACTGAGTTTTTTGAAGATACCTCTGTAGTACTATATTCTCTGACAGTTTACCGGTGTAAAGTATTACCACTAAACTATCGACACAAAGTCTCCGCGTAAGGAATAGTGTTCTTCTTGCTGCTGGCGAAGAATCGAAGCGTGTCCCGAAGCGCTGTGGGGAAGTATGATGCTGTCATGCTTCGGGCCAGGCATGTGTAGCACGGTGGGAGAGACCAGCGGATTTTGCGAGTCTTGTCTTCTGACTGTTGGTGAAAAAAACAGGTTGATAGGGCATGATATCATCACTACATATTATAATACAAAGTGCCCTGCTGCGTCTGTTTGCGATACATTCAAAAACCGGCCAAGTGCGAGTCAGACTCGCGCGCGAAGGGTTCCGTACCATTATCTATAAAAACGGCAAAAAAATCACGTTTGTTGTATGGGAGTCCGCCTGAAATATTTGATTTATTTTAATTCAATTATTTATTTTTAAAGTGAATATATAACTAAATATTCTGTGAATATTTCGAGCGTCTACCTGTTGCCGTTATCAATATCGAGCAAAACTGAGCAAAAAAATCACGTTTGTTGTATGGGAGCTCCCTTAAATATTTATTTTATTGTTTTTTACCCAAATCGTACAAGCTATTGTACGATTTGGGTACGGACCTTTATAATGAATCAGGTATGTTACTACCATGCGCATCGTAAAGACTAGAAAAAGAACCAATTGTAACCCTTGTAATTATTCCTAGAGCGTGTTTTTTTTTAAGTGAAACTTCTTTAGGCGCGTTGAGCACTTCTTGGGTGAACAAAAATCATGGAACTCGTGTCACGCTTCCACGCTTTATTTTTTTTAGAATATTAACAATATCTCAGAAATGGTGCGTCCTACGCAAAAAATAACGAAATTTTGACCACCTTAATATCCACCAAAGGAGTATCAGGAATTAGCATCCGACCCGTTCCTTTCTTGTTTGGTTTATAAAGAAGCGTTCATGATCAAGGATTAAAGTTTTCATTTCTATCGACAGTCCCCAAAGACTGCCTCAATAAAATTTTTTTTTTGCTCTCACGCAATGTATCTGTGAGAAAACCATTAATCCTGACGATTCTAATCATGGTAATGAGATAATCTTATCAAACTATTGTATTGTCATCGGTCCTCGATAAGTCTACAACATTTAAATTAAATCTGACCGTTTGAAGTGGGTCAAAATCAAATCCACAAGAGTCGGTTACAAACAAACTAACAAACAAACATACAGGTGAAGCTATTATAATCGTGTTTAAAAAACAAAATATACTGCAGATAATTAAATCTATACTAATATTGTAAAGCTGAAGAGTTTGTTTGTTTGAACGCGCTAATCTCAGGAACTATTGGTTCGGTTTCAAAATACTTTTAGTGTTGGATAGTCTATTTATCGAGGAAGGCTATATGCTATACTAGCTTTTGCGCGCGGCTCCGCCCGCGTGGTACCTACATCAATAAAAAGTAGCCTATGTCCTTCCCCAGGTTTTAAACGATATCTGTACCAAATTTCATCTCAATCGGTTGAGTGGTTTAGCCGTGAAAAGGTAACAGACAGATAGACAGACAGAGTTACTTTCGAATTTATAATATTAGTAAGGATAACATGACGCTACGACCCACGGGGGCGGCGCAGTAACGATAAACGCGGGTGAAACCGCCGGGAACATCTAGTCTCTCTATAATTTTATCTTACCTTTATAAGTCCAAGTCCAGAAAGCACTGTGTTGGCTAATATCCACTGGGCTGCGTGTCTCTCACCCGCTCGGTGCATCAATATTGGAAACATCTGGTCTGCTATATCCGCCGCCTTAGGGTACAGGTCTGACAGACCGGACACGCATAGTGTCGCGTCTACGTACGCTTGTATAGAGTCTGATGGGTCCTGTATAGACTGGAAAGAAAATAATATTTTAGCCTTAGAGTAAGTATACATATACGACTTTACTTATACTAGCGGTCGCCTAGTGGTCAAAATTCGACCAAAATTCCTAAGCTTGCTACTTTGTTTTCTGTTTTGCTTTATTACTTAAAAGTAAGGTATAGGTAACCATAGTTACAAAGAATTGTACGACGTCAGACGAACAATGCCGAAATACTACGAACGCGATTCGACTGCGTGTGTCAAATGCATGGTTGTGTGCGTTTAGTGTCTTTCAATAATTTAATGTATTTCTAATGCATATTTTATAAAAATACTAGCTGTGCCCGCGGTCTCACCCGCGTCATTGATATTTGTGGTTATTTCATTAATTTAATGTATTTCTAATGCATTCTAACTAATATTATAAAAGCGAACATGAGTTTGTTTGTTACCTTTTCACGCTTAAACCACTGAACCAATCATCCTAAAATTTTGCATATACGTTGACTTTGGCAAATTTGGCACAGTTAAAGTTTATATGGAGACAGAGGGACGAATCCTAATATTTTTATAAAATACTAGCTTTTGCCCGAGGCTTCGCTCGCGTTAATTTAGAATTTGACAATGAATTCTGGTTGTACTCTGCTTATAATAATATAATTCAATCATGCTTCGAAAGACACGTGGCACCATCTATTATCATAAGAAAGTTATTATTGTTTTCCTCGGGAACAGTAATTTTTTTCGGGATGAAAGGTAGCCTATGTCCGTTTCTGTAAACCTGACAACGTATATGCAAAATTTCAGGATGATCGGTTCAGTGGTTTAGACGTGAAAAGGTAACAAACAAAGAAACAAACTCATTTTCGCTTTTGTAATATTAGTTAGAATTACGTGTCACGTTGTTTGTCCGCTATGGACTCCTAACCTACTGAACCGATTTTGATTAAACTTCGTAACCATCTGTAATTTGATCCAACTTAAAAGATAGGATATTCTTTTTTTTTTAAACGGGCTTAAATTATCTAATGTGAAGCAGACGAAGTTGCGCGAGACAGCTAGTAATAATATAATCATTAAAATGTTACTTTTATGTACTTAAATATTTTAATTTAACGAATTAGTTTTACTTATTGTGCGCGGATGGTATGAATATATTGCCTTAATTGCATCAAAAACCTTATTGCCTTGAATTATGATACATTTTCGTTTATTTATAAGCTGTTTAATGAATGGGTGACTATCATTTTCGTCTTAATTATTGTAGGGATAAAAAATTACCTATATTAAAAAGGTATTAAATATAATGACCACCTTATTGCCTTTAATTATGATACATTTTCGTTTATTTAAGCTGTTTAATGAATATCATTTTCGATTGAATTATTGTAGGGATAAAAATTACCTATATTAAAAGGGGATTAAATATAATGACCACCAAAAATACTAATTGCACAACAAAATATGCTTACTAAAATATATCATAACGAGCACCTATACGCCTCAAATCACTGCATTCCGTCTTGGAAGGGTTAGGTTATGTTAGGTTCCTTCTTAAACCCACCCAAAAATAGAAGCCCCGCGTAGCGGGGCTCTTATTTTTGGGTCTTCTTAGTTTGATTTTTTTCTTTTAGGTTTGATATTTTTGGGTCGACTTAGTTTGATCTCTTTAAATACCTATATTTTGGTGTGCAATTAGTATTTTTGGTAAGCATATTTTTCTGTGCAATTTGTATTTTTTTGCTGTGCAGTTAAATACTACCCTATTAACAATTGCTGGAATTGATTCAGTAGCCGATTTTGAACAAACTACTTTCAGGATGTGCATTTATTATGTTACATGTTGTATAAATATAGTCGTGTGACTATTCATTGACGTCGGTGAAGTGTCCTCTCCACGGACAATGCGTCGCCTAGGACACAATTAAGCAAACGTAGGGCTAAGGGGGTAAGTTGTCTAAGACATACGTCACCCTCTCGACCTCACTGGCTGACTATATACTTACTTGTAAATGCACATCTATGACCTCGGCCGCGTTGGCCCCCAACCTGGCTAAGTTCTCCACAGTGGGCTGTTGCAGGAACCTGCCTACATCTGACTCCACTTCCTCAACTCCTGGAATATAGAAAGCAAATATTTAAATCATAGATGCACCTTCAACGTAGATCGCATGAAAGTGTCCGCGCTAAGATGAGTGAGCACACACATAAAATAAAGAAAAATAGTGTACAATCCTAGACAATATTTTTAAACTATACTAATATTAAATTAAATTACAGCGTCAGTTTTATTGTTCTGTTTTTTATTTTTATTTTGTAATTAGTATACTTTGTTTTCTTTTTATTTCTTCATGTTTTGCGTGTGCCCTTGTGTGCCAAAATAAATATTTTCCTTTCTTTTTTCTTTCATTATAAATTTGAAGAGTTTGTTTGTTTGTTTGAACGCGCTAATCTCAGGAACTACTGGTTCATTTGAAAATTCTTTTAGTGTTGGATAGCCTATTTATCAAGGAAGGCTATAGGCTATATAACATCACTCTACGACCCACGGGGGCGGGCGCAGAAACGATAAACGCGGGTGAAACGGCGGGAACATCTAGTTTAAATATACAATAGTCGCACTAGGAATATTCCTGGGTCGCGAGTGACTTCACAAACATTCAAACAACGGACAAATAACACGCAGACTCTGAACATCATCATTTGCGAATCACACAATTCTTTGTCCCGTGTAAGATTCGAACGACGACGTAATATTTATTTATTTATCTATTTACTACATTACACATTTTCATAATTGGCAGCTGCTTTCGCATTAAGCTCGAGGCTTGCTATCGCGTATGTATTATATAACTCTAAATTTGGTGTATACTTACATAATTTTTAATATAATACCTATATTATTAGATTGCATATTAATGTTATAGTTCTTATTTATATATTGCCTGAATAATTATTTACATACATATTGTTTCTAAATTAATTTTCTAAATTTCGCTTTATTAACTTTACGAAACTTGTGCATACTGTGCTTGCCTGTAAAAGGCTACTATACTATTATGTAATTTAATTATGTAAAAGAAAAGTGTATTAGTATAAGTAGTTGTTGGTAAGCCGAAATAAATAAATACCATTTGAATTTTCGACATTTCCCGCAGATTTATCGCAAAGTTTCGTTCATACAAACCTTGTCCTATCAATTACAAATACAACAAAAATAGACACCCAGATCGGTCGAGCTGTTCTTAAGTGATGCTCCGTCATACATGTGGCAATTCATTTTATTTATGTAGACTTATTGATGTAAAGCTACCACTTAGCAGAAGTATCCAAAGTGATATTGTTGGAAAGGTCAAGGTTGTCAGTAGAGCTACAAACCACTTACCAGAAGTATCCACAGTGATATTGTTGGAAAGGTCAAGGTTATCAGTAGAGCTACAAACCACTTACCAGAAGTATCCAAAGTGATATTGTTGGAAAGGTCAAGGTTGTCAGTAGAGCTACAAACCACTTACCAGAAGTATCCAAAGTGATATTGTTGGAAAGGTCAAGGTTGTCAGTAGAGCTACAAACCACTTACCAGAAGTATCCAAAGTGATATTGTTGGAAAGGTCAAGGTTGTCAGTAGAGCTACAAACCACTTACCAGAAGTATCCAAAGTGATATTGTTGGAAAGGTCAAGGTTGTCAGTAGAGCTACAAACCACTTACCAGAAGTATCCAAAGTGATATTGTTGGAAAGGTCAAGGTTGTCAGTAGAGCTACAAACCACTTACCAGAAGTATCCAAAGTGATATTGTTGGAAAGGTCAAGGTTGTCAGTAGAGCTACAAACCACTTACCAGAAGTATCCAAAGTGATATTGTTGGAAAGGTCAAGGTTGTCAGTAGAGCTACAAACCACTTACCAGAAGTATCCAAAGTGATATTGTTGGAAAGGTCAAGGTTGTCAGTAGAGCTACAAACCACTTACCAGAAGTATCCAAAGTGATATTGTTGGAAAGGTCAAGGTTATCAGTAGAGCTACAAACCACTTACCAGAAGTATCCAAAGTGATATTGTTGGAAAGGTCAAGGTTATCAGTAGAGCTACAAACCACTTACCAGAAGTATCCAAAGTGATGTTGTTGGAAAGGTCAAGGTTGTCAGTAGAGCTACAAACCACTTACCAGAAGTATCCAAAGTGATATTGTTGGAAAGGTCAAGGTTGTCAGTAGAGCTACAAACCACTTACCAGAAGTATCCAAAGTGATATTGTTGGAAAGGTCAAGGTTGTCAGTAGAGCTACAAACCACTTACCAGAAGTATCCAAAGTGATATTGTTGGAAAGGTCAAGGTTATCAGTAGAGCTACAAACCACTTACCAGAAGTATCCAAAGTGATATTGTTGGAAAGGTCAAGGTTATCAGTAGAGCTACAAACCACTTACCAGAAGTATCCAAAGTGATGTTGTTGGAAAGGTCAAGGTTGTCAGTAGAGCTACAAACCACTTACCAGAAGTATCCAAAGTGATATTGTTGGAAAGGTCAAGGTTGTCAGTAGAGCTACAAACCACTTACCAGAAGTATCCAAAGTGATATTGTTGGAAAGGTCAAGGTTGTCAGTAGAGCTACAAACCACTTACCAGAAGTATCCAAAGTGATATTGTTGGAAAGGTCAAGGTTATCAGTAGAGCTACAAACCACTTACCAGAAGTATCTAAAGTGATATTGTTGGGAAGGTAAAGGTTGTCAATAGAGCTACAAACCACTTACCAGAAGTATCCACAGTGATATTGTTCGAAAGGTCAAGGTTGTCAGTAGAGCTACAAACCACTTACCAGAAGTATCCAAAGTGATGTTGTTGGGAAGATCAAGGTTATCAGTAGAGCTACAAACCACTTACCAGAAGTATCCACAGTGATATTGTTGGAAAGGTCAAGGTTGTCAGTAGAGCTACAAACCACTTACCAGAAGTATCCAAAGTGATGTTGTTGGGAAGGTCAAGGTTATCAGTAGAGCTACAAACCACTTACCAGAAGTATCCACAGTGATATTGTTCGAAAGGTCAAGGTTGTCAGTAGAGCTACAAACCACTTACCAGAAGTATCCAAAGTGATGTTGTTGGGAAGGTCAAGGTTATCAGTAGAGCTACAAACCACTTACCAGAAGTATCCACAGTGATATTGTTGGAAAGGTCAAGGTTGTCAGTAGAGCTACAAACCACTTACCAGAAGTATCCAAAGTGATGTTGTTGGGAAGGTCATGGTTATCAGTAGAGCTACAAACCACTTACCAGAAGTATCCACAGTGATATTGTTGGAAAGGTCATGGTTATCAGTAGAGCTACAAACCACTTACCAGAAGTATCCACAGTGATATTGTTCGAAAGGTCAAGGTTGTCAGTAGAGCTACAAACCACTTACCAGAAGTATCCAAAGTGATGTTGTTGGGAAGGTCATGGTTATCAGTAGAGCTACAAACCACTTACCAGAAGTATCCACAGTGATATTGTTGGAAAGGTCAAGGTTGTCAGTAGAGCTACAAACCACTTACCAGAAGTATCCAAAGTGATATTGTTCGAAAGGTCAAGGTTGTCAGTAGAGCTACAAACCACTAACCAGAAGTATCCAAAGTGATATTGTTGGAAAGGTCAAGGTTGTCAGTAGAGCTACAAACCACTTACCAGAAGTATCCAAAGTGATATTGTTCGAAAGGTCAAGGTTGTCAGTAGAGCTACAAACCACTTACCAGAAGTATCCAAAGTGATATTGTTCGAAAGGTCAAGGTTGTCAGTAGAGCTACAAACCACTAACCAGAAGTATCCAAAGTGATATTGTTCGAAAGGTCAAGGTTGTCAGTAGAGCTAGACCACTTACCAGAAGTATCTAAAGTGACGTTTGAGAGGTCAAGGTTATTATCAGTGAAGTTGCCCACAGTGTCGATGTGTTGCGCGTCTTCCGTCGCACTGTCTTCTGAGTGTTGGTCATCATCTTCTTGTTCGGAGCCGAAGTTCTCTTCTTCTGAGTCTGTCACATCTGTAAGTCAGAAGTAAAACGTATTTTTAGTTATGTAATGGTAATGCTGAACTGTTTTTAAGGGATTTATTTTTCTTTATCTATACTAATATTATAAAGCTAAAGAGTTTATTTGTTTGTTTATTATTTTATGTAGTGATACGGCAATGTGATTGTAACAGACCTGATGGAAAGCCCAATTACAGTCCAGAGACAGTGATGACGAGGAGAAGATAGATGTCTTCTAGCCATCGTCAGTGTCAAGCCCGTCTGGCCAGATGCTTCTTCACACTACGTTTGAAGGACCCAATGTCATAGAAGGGAGGGAACACATGTGCAAGAAGATCATTCCAAAGTGTTATGGTACGGCATAAGAAGGAACTGCTGAACCTTTTGGTGCGAGACAGGATTGTGCTAACCGTCCATCCGTGGTTACGAAGACCGGCAGGTGTGGTTCTCAAAAGGCCCTTCCTTTTGGTGGTATGGAAGGTGGGATGAAGTCAAATAACTCTTTGGAGCATTTGCCATGATAGAGGCGATAGAATACGCGTAATATTTATTTAATTGAACGCGCTAATCTCAGGAACTACTGCTTCGAATTCAAAAAGTCTTTTAGTTTTGGATAGCCCTTTTATCGAGGAAAGCTATTGTATATAACATCACGCTACGATCAATAGGAGCGGAGCGTCAATGAAAAATGTTGCAAAAACTGAGAAAATTCTCTTATTATTCGCAGACGAAGTTGCGTGGGTCAGCTTGTCTATACTAATATTATAAAGAGGAAAGATTTGATTTTTTGTTTGTTTGTAACGATTTAAATCAAAAACTAATTCTTCACCATAGAAAGCTATATTACTATATATGTACTTACATTCGTCCTCGCTTCCTTCCCCATCGCTCAGTTCAGCCGAGGCCCCAAGTTTGTCTCTCATAGTCTTTTTATTAGAAGCACCTCCTAGACTATTACCTGAAAAATACGTAAATATATTACATACATACATAGTATAATACCAGCCCTGTATTAAACTGTCCCACTGATGGGCACGGGCCTCTTCTCAATGTGAGAAGGGTCAGGTCATAGTCCACCTTACTGGCCCAGTCCAGATTGTCAGACTTCACATATCTTCGAGAATATTATGGAGAACTCTCAGACATGCAGGTTTCCTGTGACAATGTTTTTCTTCATGGTCAAAAACTGGACCGCCACGTCAAAAAGCAACAGCGTGCTCTCGGCGCCAAGCTACGACTTCATCCTTTAATACTAAATACAAACTAGCGGTCGCCTAGTGCTCGAAATTCGACCAACTGATATATATTATGTCATGTCATTATACTCGTATATTGATATATGTAACCATAGTTACGCGCTTCGACTGCGTGTGTCAAGTGCATGGTTGTGTGCGTGTAGTGGTTTTTTATTAATTTAATGTATTTATTATACATATTTTATATAAATATTAGCATTCGTCACTTCTTCTCTGTATAAACTATAAGTGTGCGAAATTTCATACTCCTCCATCCGCCCAATTTTCGTAAAAAGGGATCCAAAGTTTTCGCTTCACGTATTAATATATAGATTTAAACTCACTAATTTTCTGCTAGATAAATGTTATTTTACTCTATAAATGCGTTCCTAACTGATAAAATATAAATAATAAAAATTGAGCTACAAATTACATTTACACATGAACTAAAAAAGTAAATCTTAGTTGTAAGTTTTAGTAATGTTTATAATAATTTGCATGCCTTACAGGTAAAATGTACATGGATCTGCTATAATAATAACTGTAACACCTTTTTGTAATACCTACATTTCTAGCAAATAAAGATTCTATTCTATTCGATTCTACCTACATAGTTTTTGTGATCTTATGCTAATATGGATGAAATAAAATTTGTGTAGGGGTAATGACCCTTACTATAATTTGATGATGATTTGCTAAATGAGTAGACAAGTTAACCGGTCAATGCTTTTATTGCCACTAATCAAAATTATGTACAAAAAATATTCAAGTAAAATATATGAATGAAATATGAGCATGATTATGAAATATGCAACCGCAAGCTAATTTACTTAACAATACTAAATGTACGGGTTTGCTCGTACAAATAGTATGCACGGGTCTGATGGGGGTGGCATATCCAAGCCCTGAAGACTTCAGGCTTCTCCCTCTGAATTGTACACTGAGGCTTATGCAGTACATTCATAGGGAGATAGCTAAGGGTTAAATCTTGGGGCCGACGCAAAAGATCCCACTGGGTCGAAGTGTCGCCGGTCTGCACTGACTAGCCTCCACATAAGATAAGATGCACTTCACATAATATAAATTGGGATGAGTCTAGCTACATAATTAACAACAGAAATTAAAGAAACAATGCTTGTTTATAAGGTTTATTAGTGTTTAATATTCTGTCATGTAGTCGTGACCGTGGCGTGGTGGACACATTTTGCTTTGTCATGTATGACAACGAAGGCTTAGTAATAGGGACTAGTTCGCACAGTTTGGGTACGGAGCCCTATTATTTTTTTTCTTTTTTTTTAATAATAAAGATATTTATTTCCTCTTTCACAAAGGTAAGTACTTATTATCTAATACAATACATGTTAAAAAATTCTCATTCCTTTGTGAGAGGCTGGTATCTATAGTAGGTAAAAACCTGTGTTACAGATAACCAGGCTCCCACCTCCTGGACTATAATGAATCAGGTATGTTACTACCGTGCACATCGTGAAGACTAGGTAGATTCTCGTCACACACATAGTCTTTTTTTATTTAGGCCAAGCTCCTATACCAAAAGTCGAGTCGTCGAATCGAGAGATGTAGCTAAGGACAGTTCAATTTTAACATATTTTCCATAGAGTATGTGTCAAAAAGTATTTATATTTATTTTATTGAAGTGAAAACTTCTTTAGGCGCGTTGAGCACTTCTTGGGTGAACAAGAATCATGGAACTCGCGTCATCATCACTCTTCGTCATCGTCACGCTTCCACGCTTTCCATTTTTGAATTATTTTAGAATATTAACAATAACTCAGAAATGGTGCGTTCTACGCAAAAAATAACGAAATTTTGACTCAGTCAGCTTGTGAGCACGACCGGTGTAACCTGGTCGAAACGTCAAGCCTATAAAAGGTAAACATTATGTATGATCGTGTTAATACCCGTTACATGTTATATATATTTCGGTTGCTATTTGCTCTTGTGTGTGTAAAATGATGAAACTTACCAGCTAGCACAACTCTGCTGAGCCTGTCAAAGCTGTCTGGTAGCGCGGTGATAGCATCTACCACCTCCATGCACGCCTCGCGACCTATCTCGTTGTGACTGAGGTCTAGAGACTGAAACATAACAAAAAAATAGATACATATAAGAATAATAATATTCTATCACATACACACAACACCATCTAGCCCAAACTAAGCAGAGTTTGTACTATGGGTACTAGACAATGGATAAACATACATACATACTCTTATTTTTTGTAAATACTACATTTATACATAGAAACATCCATATTCATGGACACAAATGTTTGAATTCTTCTTCTTCCTCTCCTTATCCCATTATTTGTGGTCGGGTCTCCTCACTTTCCTGCGCAAAGTCAAACGATCTTGGGTTGTCATTTCGTACAACTGCGCTTTCTTGAGGTCTCTTTCAATGGAGCTACACCAGGTCAACGGCGGGCGGCCTCTCCCTCGCTTTTGTTCTGGGAGGTTTAATGCAGTTCGAACCACATGATTTTCGTCTCGTCTTCTGACATGGCCATACCAGGGAAGGCGGTTTTCGGCGATTTTATCTGTGATTGGTGCAACTTTAAAGCTTCCTCTTATATTTTCATTGCGGATTTTATCCAGTCGCGTCTCGACTCCGGGAGGCGTGAGGCGACTGGATAAAATCATTGAGTCCTATTTAAATATCTCAGGTGGGCCTGAGCGTCTTCATTTCACTGGTATGCACCTTTTGTTCATGCATCTTCTTTGATACCCAGCATTCAGAACCATATAATAACGCCAGGTGGACTGCCGTTGTATATACTTCACCCTTAATTTTGACGGGTATACGTGGGTCGCATAGCACGCCAGTAAGTGAGCGCCATTTTTGCCATGCGACGTTTATCCTGTAGGTCACATCAGTGTCTACATTGGCATCGGGTGTAAGTATGGAGCCTAGATATTTTTTCTCAACGGTGGGGAGATTTATTTAGTACTAGCTGACCCGCGCAACTTCGTCTGCTTCACATAAGAGAATTTTCCTAGTTTTTGCAATATTTTTCATTTATGCTCCGCTCCTATTGGTCGTAGCGTGATGTTATATAGCCTATAGCCTTCCTCTATAAATGGGCTATCCAACACTGAAATATTTTTCTAATTTTTACCCGTAGTTCCTTAGATTACCGCGTTCAACCAAACAAACAAAATGTGAGTGAAGTCGGCGCGTGAGCGCCCCCGCCTTTTTATAAATGCAGCGGATGGCCGTTTCGCGCGTTAAACAACAATCAACCGTATAGCCGTACCCATACTGGCGCGGCGAGATTTGGAAGTTTTATTTCATCTATATCTTGTGTGTTTATAAACCGATTCCTATATTTTCTTTTATAATATAGATATTAAAGTGTACTTTTTGAATATGGGAGTTTGATAAAGATATATCTATGTGAAATACAATATATTTATGTATTTTAATACACTTTGAAGAAATGCCTAACAATTAAACACGTTATTGTGGCTAATTTATAAAAGATAGATATATACTATTGAGGACTTTTTTGTAGATCTTTTGAAGACCATCATCTTTGTAATACATACTTTTGGTGTATGATCAACGTATGCGAGGATAAGAGCTCGAAAGCGCATTTTCGTCCGACTTGCTTCAAATTTATCGTCACTGCTCAGCTCCTATGTGTCTTAGCGTTATGTTATATAGCCTATAACCTGCCCAGGAGTATGGACTACAATCGTACCAAGTTTGGTTAAAATCCCTTTAGTAGTTTTTGACCCATGCGTGCACATACAGACAGACAGACAGACAGACAGACAAAAAATTTACTGTTTGCATTTTTGTCATCAGTATCGATCACCATTCATCCTCCAATATTAATTTTGAATATATATTCAATGTACAGAATTGACCTCTCTACAGTTTTATTATAAGTATAGATAACTATATTTAGTATAACTAACAGTAAATAAAATAAAATTTGGTATCATACTTAAGGCAAGATCTCCTCCTTCTTCTCCCTAGCCTTTATTATTCCCAAGTCACTTGGGGTCGGCTTTCTAGTCCAACCAGATTTGACTGGATATCAGTTTTTACACGGAGCGACTGCGAACCCGAAGACTAACGACACCCTGAGGCTAGACCAGTGTCAGGATATTAGAGGGCACTGACTTCCCAATAACGACTGCCATAGATGTTCATGGCAGCCGGGACCGACGGCTTAACGTGCTCTCCGAGGCACGGAGCAGGCGATAATTGGAAATCAACACGCACATAATTTCGAAAAGTCATATAACTTTCGAAAGTCAAGAGGTGCGCGACGTGGGTTCGAACCCGAGACCCTCTGCATTGCAGTCTGTTGGTCTCCCCACTGAGCTAAATGCAATATAGGCAAGATAATAAGTATTATTCCATGCCTGCATTAACATTTCATGAAAGAGCCGCAGCCGAAGAGTCAAAGAGACGCATGCGGCTCGTGAGCCGCGGGTTGCCGACCACTGCAGTAGGCAATGTGCAAGTGAGAAGAATATACAAGGTAATTCTTAGTATAGTGAAAACCTCTCAGGGGGTGATTATACTTGTTATTATGAACAACTTTTGTTCTGAGACATTCCGAAATCGAGAAAAAAAATCAGCTGTTCCATACATATTGCCGAAGTCAAAGTCCTTAAACAAACTCAGTAATAAATTGAGACAGATTTTTTGCTTGGCATCTTTTAATAGTTCGCCAAATACATGTCGATTTTCTGTAGTACAAATATATTTTTGACGTTTCATACGCGACCATTAGGTAGCGTATGAAACAGCAATACATTTTTATAGAAAAGGTCTATAAGGTCTTCATTACTAAGGACATGGAAGCCTCACCTCTAAAAGGAGTGTGTTGTCTTTGAACGCTTTGGCCAATGCTGAAGCTCCTTTGCTCTTGAGTAGACAGTCTCCGAAGTTGATACTTTTCAAGTTTGGTAAGCTGGAACCAACGAAATAAATAATTAATGGGTATTTGGAAATAACTACACTTCAAGATAATGAGACAACTACCATCATATTAAATTTTTTTTATTTATTTATTTCGGGCTGCATAGGCCCATAGATAAATACCTTAACCTAAATTTACATATTATAAAATTTTATAATACATACACACAACACCATCTAGCCCAAACTAAGCAGAGCTTGTACTATGGGTACTAGACAATGGATAAACATACATATATACTTTTTGTTTTATAAATACATACATATTATACCTATATAGAAACACCCAGACCAAGACAAACATCCATCCTTACTAATATTATAAATTCGAAAGTAACTCTTGTCTATCTGTCTGTCTGTTACCTTTTCACGGCTAAACCACTCAACCGATTTAGCTGAAATTTGGTACAGATATAGTTTAAAACCTGGGGAAGGACATAGGCTACTTTTTATTGATGTGGGTACCACGCGGGCGGAGCCGCGCGCAAAAGCTAGTATGTTATATATTTTTGTTTATGACGCGGTACGCAATGGATTGGTACCAATACAACGCACGAGGGAATGACCTCTGTGTTCCGCGCGCATAAACAGCTGATGTTTATTTAAACAGATCAGCTGTTTATGCGCGCGATTTAAATGCATTGCTGTATTTTAGTATATTGCTTTAATAAAATGGATGGTTTATGTATTATGTTATAACTCAGTCTGAAAAATTAAAATTGCAGATAAAAAAATATTCTTTTTGTAGAAAATTCGTAGAAAAATGAAAGTGAATGAAGCCAGAGAAGTATGTCAGGATCGTAGTAAATGGAAATCCGTAGTCTCTGCCTACCCCTCTGGGAAACAGGCGTGAATCTATGTTTGTATGTAACTATGTATGTAAAATTCCAAGGATTTTTAACTCTGAATTATGGTCTAAAGGGGTATGCCTATTCTCCATAGTGCCTCAGGCCAAAGATGGACATCAAAAATTACTATAAAAATTGATTGTTTTAAGATCTTAACAGTATTACATATCTAAAAAATTTATTCAAATTGACGCCACTATTTTAGAAATATCTATAAAAAATGTATTGAGGTTATTTTCTATACGAAAATGTGTTTGGCTGTGAGAGAATTCAAAAAAATCTCTTTTCTCAATGCTTTATTATTTATTTATGATAGGAGGTGTGTTTATAATATATTTTTATCCAGTTATACTTAACAGGGTATGAAAAAAAAACACATTTGTTATTTTAAACGTCTATATTCTCTTCATCGTCATATACTATTAACAAATCATCTAGAAAAGGCGCAGGTTATATTGAACTCATATCTTGCCCAATAGACTTATTCTTTTTATCTATTTTTTGTAAATTGCAGTGGCCTCAATTTGAATGAAAGTAAATACATATTTTTTGCGACAAAATCAACTGGGAAGTATTTTTTTCTCTAGCCTCTTGTCCACTCGTGGCCTCAGATGGCCATTCCCCTTTACTATTTTAGTTTTTGGTACGCTGTCCCTTACACCCAGTATGTATGTGTACTTACTTGGCTAACGCACCAGCGATGGCGCAGGCACCCTTAGCGCCAACAGTGTTATCGTTCAAGTTCAATCTCGCCAATTGGCTGTTTTTCTTGAAAGCTTCCGATAACGCCGTGATACCAACGTGGTATATACCGTTTTGGGGCATCGCCACTTCTTCTAGAGTACCCATGTTCTGCAAGAAAGAGTATTATTTGGACCTACTTATGCAAACGGGAACCAACCGACAAACTCGTCAAAAATGATATAAGAATACAGAAGGCCTTTAAAATGCACTTTATACAATACCCGTAAAGTTCAAAGTGGTCTGACAATATTTTCTTAACAAATCATTATTTTCACAAAGTTACCAACTCCTCAAACAACAGTTTCTAAATAAATTATAATGATCCATGATGTATTGTAATGTTTTAAACCAAAAATCTTTTAAATGAATTCTTTAAAAAGGAATCGTGCCACATGATTACTTAAAAACCACAAAATATTATTTTTAATAAGGGTCTATGTGGTTTGGTTCCAGTTTGCATATTAAAGTTGTCGTTATTCTACATGCTAATAAAGACTCATGTCACATGATTCTATGTCGAACGGGCTTTAGGGTCACAAAGAATATCCAAGTTTATTAAACAAATTTTATCGAACCCACAATACATGACATGGCAATGGCCAGGCTACCACTTACTTGGGGACTGCCGATAGAAGTGAAAACTTTAATCCTTGATCATAAACACTTCTTAATAAACCCAAAAAAAGAAGAAAAGAGTATTCATTTTTTTCTGAACAGCCATCAGTTCTAGTATAAGACATTTCAAGGTTATCCATTAATTACTGGACACTGACCTGTATAATGTTCTCGAAGAGATTAAAGTCTTCCAACCCACACTGGGCAAGCATGGTGGACTATGGCCTAAGCCGTCACTGAAAAGAGGCCCGAGGCCCAGCAGTGAGACAGTTTAATACAGGGCTGACATTATATAATAGTTTTGAATAAATGCGAAGAATGTAAAAGTATACTGGACCAACATAGTCGACTACAGCCTATCCTATCCCATGCTAAGAAGAAGCCCAGGCCCAACAGTAGGACAGTACTAACCTGAAATACTTTAGCCAGCGCTGTGGCGCCATCATTCTCCAGTCTATTACGTCCAGCCACGAATATCTTCAGTTTCCGAGGTCTGGCAGCTAGTGCGTTCGCCAATAACCGACCTCCAGTGATACCCAAACCATTGTTGTTTAAACGTAGCTCCTGAAAGACAGACATTTTAGTATTAAATATTTTAGGTATAGCCAGCAACGTAAGTAGGATAATTGAACTTTGGAACTATAAGAGTAATAGGACATACTTTCTGAAAGACGTTCCAACCTCCATTCCTGCTGTAACCAGCTTGGCTCTACTCGGTAGTAGAGCCAAGCTGGTTACAGCAGGAATGGGCCGGCTCGACCGGGGAAGTACTACCCTCTCACAGAAAATCGACGTGAAACAGCAGTGTTTCGCTGCTGTGTTTCGTTCGGTGAGTGAGAGCGCCGGAGGCCTAAGCATGAGGTGACGATTCTCGCAGCTTATGAGGGACCTGCAGAGTATCCGTAGAGTCATTGTGTGGGTGGCGCGAGTCGACCCGGCGGCCAGTTCAACGGTGCTCTGCTGGCCGCCCGCAGTATAGTCCAGACGCCCAACCGAGTCTAACCAACTAGGTTGGCTGCCTTATCATGCCGCGCATAATCTTGAGGTGGCTCGTCGTGCCGGATGGTGACCGGAGGGTGGATCCCGGCGACCACTTTCGGGAGGGTACGGGGGTCCTTCCGTCCGTTGGATCGGCTATCGCCATACCATACAGTTATATGACAAAACTTGCTCTGCGCCTTGCCCCACTTTGCTGCGAGAATAGCCGCCTCTTTTTTTTTTTCACGTTTCCCCTTCCTTTCACTCTATGGCAGTACGAACAAAGCATTGTCGTTCAACAGCAGCCAATCGCCGTAACCCCACTGCTGCTTCCTGTGTCGTGGAGTTTATTAACATCAGAGGACTCCACGCTAACCTTAATGCCGTCCATCACCACCTGGAGACGGCTCGGCCGGCAATGCTTTTTCTAACGGAGACACAAATACGCCGTCCTGCAGACACGAACTACCTGCAATATCCCGGCTACGTGCTAGAGGAGTGTTTCCTCGCGAAAGCCGGGGTATGCTTGTTTGTTAGGGCGGATATTTGCTGTCGCCGTCTACAATGCCTAGAGGACCCTTCCTTCTCTGTCCTTTGGGTACACGTAGATCATGGCTCTTTCAGCCAAATCTACATGTGCCTCTACCGATCCCATTCAGGAGACGCTGAGACAACCCGACTCTTCAATTACCTGAGTCAGGCGGCAGACGACGCGCAGGAGCGGTTTCCGAACGCTGAATTGGTGTTCTTGGGAGATTTCAATGCCCACCATGAGACCTGATTGGGTTCTCCCAAAACAGACCACGCGGGACGAACTGCCCATGCGTTCGCTCTCACGCATGACCTGTCTCAACTGGTACTCCAGCCCACCCGGATACCAGACATTGCAGGTCAGGCGCCCTCTCTGCTCGATCTGCTGCTGACGAGTAACCCGAACCGGTACAGTGTGTCGATTCGTGCTCCTCTGGGCACCTCAGACCACTGTCTGGTTTGTGCCACAGCTGTTGTTGTTACGCCCCCACGACCCGAGGAGGCAAGACGACGACTGTGGCACTACTCGTCGGCAGACTGGGATGGAATGCGGGAGTACTTCGCATCCATCCCTTGGGCTCAACGCTGCTTTGAGAACAGGGATCTATCAGAGAGCGCTACTGCTGTCGCTGGTGAAATCATCCTGGGTATGGAATATTATATTCCATACAGTGATGTCACGAGCGGCGGCAGGAAAAGGCCCTGGTTCGGTCGTGAATGCGCTGATGCTGTTGACCGCAAACAGACAGCGTACCGCGCTTGGACCAGGGCTCGCACTCTCCACGACCCTAACGTGGATCACCTGAAGGCAGCGTTCAACCAAGCCACAAAGGTCTGCAAGATACTTAAGAGCGGATGCCCAGCGCGTCGCACGGTTCGGCCAGGAACTCATGGCGCATCCTACGGGCAGTCGTAGCTATTGGCGCCTGGCCAAAGCCGTGCAGTCCAACTTCTGTCAGACCTTGCTGCCCCCTCTGAGGTATCCGAATGGATCACTGGCTCATCGGCCGCAGGAGAAAGCAGATCTGCTTGCAAATCTCTTTGCGGCCAACTCCCGAATCGATGACTGCGGTTCGCAGCCGCCTAACATTGCCAACTGCGGCTACACCATGCCTGATATATGTATCAGGCAACGAACCGTTCGTGCGATACTGCAGTCTCTCGATGTTCGGAAAGCCAGTGGACCTGACGGCATCCCAGCTGTGGTCCTTAAAAAATGTGCAGCGGAGTTGTCTCCCACGCTTACGCGCCTATACCGGACGTCTTACGCCGCAGGCATTGTACCTGGGGCTTGGAAGGAGGCGAACGTTCAACCGATTCCCAAAAAGGGGGACCGTTCCGAGCCAAGCAACTATCGACCCATAGCTATCACCTCGGTGCTCTCCAAGGTGTTCGAGCGGATTATAAACACCCAAATTGTCCGCTACCTGGAGGATCAATCGTTGATCAATGATCGCCAATACGGCTTTCGGTCTAAACGATCAACGGGTGATCTTCTAGCGTTCGTCACGCACCTCTGGGGTGAGGCTATGGACAAGCACGGCGAGTCTTTGGCTATCAGCCTTGACATAGCCAAAGCTTTCGACAGAGTCTGGCACTGGTCTCTTCTTTCCAAGCTTCCGGCCTATGGCTTGCCCCCTCAACTGTGCACCTGGATTGCAAGTTTCCTGCAGAAGCGTCGTATTCGGGTCCTTTGCGACGGTCGCGCTTCCAAATTTATGCAGGTCAATGCAGGAGTGCCTCAGGGTTCTGTCTTATCCCCTACGCGCTTTCTTCTGCATATCAATGATATGTTGAATCTCGGCAACATACATTGTTATGCGGACGACAGTACCGTGCATGGGCGATATCTCGGACATCCTGGGGCCAATCAGGCTGAGGTTGAGGGGAAAAGGCAGAATCTTGTCGTTGAACTTGACCAGACCTTGGACCCCGCATCTATGAATGGGGTGCCAAGAACTTGGTCGAGTTCAACGCCAAGAAGACCCAGGCATGCGCGTTCTCAACAAAAAAGTCTCCGTTCCTTCCCTTCCCTTCTCTGAAGAACACTCGACTGGTGATACGTGACAGTCTCTCCATCTTAGGTATGGATCTTTGCCGCTCCCTTAATCAGAAAACCTATATCGAGAGCGTCATTAAGAAAGCTTCGCGAAAACTCGGAGTTCTGAACAGGATGAGGCGGTTCTTCACGCCTGGGCAACTGTGCCTATTGTATAAGGCACAAGTGCGCCCTTGCGTGGAGTACTGTTCTCATCTTTGGGATGGCTCCGCGCAGTACTTGCTGGACGCTCTCGACGGGTTACAGCGGCGGGCTGTCCGTATCATCGGAGATCCAGAGGTCACGAGTTCACTGGAACCTCTGCAACTCCGTAGGGACATTGCCTCATTGGCATGTTTCTACAGAATATACCACGGGAAGTGCTCTGAAGAGTTATTCCACCTTATCCCGCCCTCCCCTTTCCTATCCAGAACAACGCTGGGCTCAGATGCCATCCTTACACGGTAGAGTCGATTAGAGCGCGTACCAAAAAGTTTGGGTCCTCATATCTCTGCCGAACGACCAAGGCATGGAATTCTCTGCCAAGGCACGTGTTTCCTTCTTTCTTCAATCCTGGGTTCTTTAAGCGGGGCGTGAAAAAGCATCTTCTCAGGCCGTCAAAGTAGAGACCTCAACATCGCCTCGGCTACTGTGGGGGCGATGTGGAGGTCACTGCTCTTAGACCACACGACTGCTTACCATCAGGTGGAGTGTGGTCATTTTGACGAGCAAAATAAAAAAATATAAAAAAAAAAACCCACACTCGGGTCAAAATCGAGTTATTATTAGCAAATTAGTCAGGTTACTAGGGTTACTATTTACTAGCTGGAAAAATGTGGTAGCTCTACTATCACTCTAAATATGAAATCATGACTTAGTAGCCCAACCCACATGTATGTAACCCACTACGGGATTGAACTTCAATCACGATTATCTCAAAATGTTAACTTTGTGGGTAGGAACGTTTTTCAGATAGTACGTCCAATTGAACTTTGTAAAAGTAATTTATGAAAAAACTTTTAGAACAACTTTTACGCTTTGTGACCTGTTCGGAAATACTGCACAGATGGCGTAATGGTTTAAGTTGTCGCTTCGCCATTGCCAATGCGCCGAGCGTTGTGAGTTCGATCCCCATACGGGAAGCGTTGTGAGTTCGATCCCCATACGGGACAAAAATCTGTGTGGTCCACAAATGGTCGTCCCGAGTAAAGATGTTCTTTGTGTCCGTAGCTTGAATGATTGTAAAGTCCCCCGCGATACAGAAATTATTCCTAGTGCGTGATTTGTCTTTTAAAAGACAAATAATATAGCAAATAAGTAACTATAGATAAACTACTCTATACTAACTTTGTCACGGTTTATCCTAAAACACATAACTAACGTTTTCCTATCTATACTAATACTAGCTTTTGCCCGCGGCTTCGCTCGCGTTAATTTAGAATTTGACAATCAATTCGGGTTGTACTCTGCTTGCAATAATATAATTCAGTCATGATTCGAAAGACACGTGGCGCCATCTATTATCATAATATAATAATATCAGCCCTGTATTAAACTGTCCCACTGCTGGGCACAGGCCTCTTCTCACTATAAGAAGAGTTAGGCCATAGTCCTATCATAAGAACGTTATTATTGTTTTCCTCGGGAACAGTATTTTTTTCGGGTTGAAAGGTAGCCTATGTCCCTTTCTGTACACCTGACAACGTATATGCAAACTTTCAGAATGATCGGTTCAGTGGTTTAGGCGTGAAAAGGTAACAAACAAACAAATAAACTCATTTTCGCTTTTATAATATTAAGTTAGGATTATAAAGCTGAAGAGTTTGTTTTTTTGTTTGAACGCGCTAATCTCAGGAACTACTGCTTCGATTTGAAAAATTCTTTTTCGATTTTTTTTATGTATATTTGGTAGGTATGAGAAGAGGTCTTAAGCATATTTCACACTGGTAAGAAATAATTTATATGGCAGAACAATGTTTGCCGGGCCAGCTAGTCTTTATATATATAATTCTTCTTTCTACTTCACTGAACTTCTTTTAGATGGCTGGACCTAATTCTATGAAATGTTATGTGTGTTCAACTAATCTAAATCTAAGGGCTTTGGATCCCTGAATGTTTTAGATGAACAATTGGATCCGGTAGGTGGCACTGCAAACAGGTTACAAGCCAACGATCAGGCAGGACATCATCTGACTGGTCCGCTGGTGTATTTAAGAGACCCTTACCTCAAGTTCACTACAAACATCACTTTGCAACAGCTTGGCTAGACCTTCAACTCCTATGGGTCCAAAAGCGTTGTCACTGAGGTCAAGAACACTAAGACGGGCACCAGCAGCGATCATACCATCGCCAAGGGCAGCCTGAAACAATTATGTACAAATATTACATCTATACTAATATTATTAAACTGAAGAGTTTGTTTGTTTGAACATGCTAATTTCAGGAACTACTGGTTCGAATTGAAAAATTCTTTTAGTGTTGGAGAGCCTATTTATCGAGAAAGGCTATAGGCTATATAACATCACGCTACGACCCACGGGGGCGGCGCTGTAACTATAAACGCGGGTGAAACTGCGGGAACATCTAATACTATAATATCTTCCAGACCAAAATTCCGTTACGGCGGCCAATCTTTAACGGAGACTGCCATCTGCATAGGAGATACTATAGCACACAAGTATGTGTTCAAACACAAGTGCACTCTCTATGGAAAAAAATTCAACCACTTTCTCTTTATTCTACCAATATTAATATTTAATTTTTCTAAATGTTTATTTGAAGATAATAACATTACTAGTTGCTGTTGTAATAATTTATAATAGACAGAATAATAAATCAATAATAGAACAACGATAGCTCAGTAAGGAGACCAACAGACTGCAATGCAGAGGGTCTCATGTTCGAACCCACTTCGCGCACCTGTGATTTTCGGAAGTTATGACTTTTCTAAATTACGTGCGTATTGACTAACAATTATCGCCTGCTCCGTGCCTTGGAGAGCACGTTAAGCCGTCGGTCCCGGCTACCATGAACATCTATGGCAGTCGTTATTAAGAAGTCAGTGCCCTATAACATCCTGACACTGTTCTAGCCTTAGGGTATCGTTAGTCTTCAGGTTGCGGAGATCAGGTGGCAGCCGCTCCATGTATTCAAATTTCAAAAATTCAAATTCAATTCAAATTCAAAATTCTTTATTGCTAACTATGTGTACATAAATAAAGTTCTTAACAGAAGATATCAGTTCTTAGAACATAGTGGCCCTGTTAGGGCATTGCAATTTCATCATACATGTATGCTTATAATTGTAACAGTTAAACATGCAATAAATTGATTTACATTCATTCATTAAAAAGAAAAAATTTATAAATATTAAATTTTAGATAGGTCATCGTTTTAATTACATTATATCATTTACATCATATTAATTATAAATTATTAAAGTCATACCCAAATAAAAATACACCTGTCATGAGTTACCTGATTTAAAAATTATCATTATTCATTAATTCAATTATGTCACAGTATTGTAATCATTTAATATTAATTATCATAATCCTTTTAAAAAATATTTTACAGAATTATATTCACTTTAGTGATAGGTACTTTATTGAACAAAATTATTTTTCCTCAAGAAATTCTGCTATTGAGTAATATGCCTTTTTAATTAAGAAATTTTTCAGCATTCTTTTAAAAATAATAATTGAATTTATAATCTTAATGTCCATAGGTAGCTTGTTATAAATCTTTGTGCTCATACAGAAAATACTATTTTTGTACGCTCTAGTGTGCTTTATTTCTTAAGGTATTTTTAAGTCTCCTGCTTTTTAACGTATCATAGCTTGTAATGTTTGATTTAACTAAAATTGAGGCCAGGTAGATAAATAGAGCAGGGAGTGTTAAAATCTTGAGATTTACGAAATGTGGTTTACATGAATCCGTTTGGCGTAACCCACATATAGACCTAATACACTTTTTTTGGGCTTTGAACGCAACTTCTTTATCAGTCGAGTTTCCCCAATATAGTAACCCATACGACAGAGTGGATCCCACATACGCATGGTAAGTAGTAAGAAGCGCGATCTGGTTGGATACTTTTTTAAGCATGTATAGAGCGTAAGAAAATTGATTTAATTTGGTACATACACTATTTAGATGTGTTTTCCATGACATATTCGAATCCAAATGGATTCCCAGAAATTTTGTATTTGCTACCTCAGCTACAGTTTCATTATTGTGTGCAATAGTTAAAGGAATAGACGTCGCGTTTTTATTTTTAAAGTTCATGTAATGCGTTTTTGTGAGATTAATTTTTAAATTATTCATTTGAAGCCAATTTATTAATTTAGATAAGGAGTCATTTATTTCTTGCTCATGATTTTTGTTTTTATTATTTGTGAAAAGAACCGTACTGTCATCTGCAAATAAAACCATAGGTTGCCGAATAGCATTAGGTAAATCGTTTATGTAAATGAGAAACAGTAGTGGTCCCAGTATTGACCCTTGAGGTACACCATATTTTATAAATCTAGGACTCGATGTATACTTAATCTCTGTCTTTGTAAATGGACATAACTGTGTTATTTCAGTGAACTGTATTCGGTTACATAGATATGATTTGATTATTTGTAGTGCTTTACCTCGAACTCCGTATATTTCCAGTTTTTGCAACAGAAGTTCATGATCAACATAATCAAACGCTTTTGTCATGTCCATGTATAGAGCTGTAACTTGGTTTTTTTTATCTAGTTCTGTAAGTATTTTTTCTAAAAACTGATGAATTGCTGAATTTACCGATTTCCCTTTTCTGAATCCTACTTGATTATCTATTATTATTTTATTTTTCTCGAAATATTCAGTAAGTTTATTATTTAGTACTTTTTCAAATATTTTGGCGAATATTGGAATGAGAGCAATCGGCCTGTAACATCGTACATCTTCTGGGTTTCCTTTTTTAAATAGTGGTGTAACCACCGTAGTTTTTAAGTATGTTGGGAAAATTCCTTCCTCAAGACACTGATTTATAATATGAGTTATGATTGGGGCAATTACGTACACTACTCGCTTTATTATTTGCGTTGAAATTCCATCATAGCCCGTACTTTTGGTGTTTTTTAATGCCATGATTATTTTTACAACATCGTTTAGGGTAACTGGGGTTAAGAAACAGGAGTTTGGTTTATTATAAGTTAGAATCTTTGCGTAATTTATTTTATTGTTTGTCAGTATCGAGATGTCATCAATAAAGAAATTGTTAAATGTTTGTGCTATAGTATCAGGGGCCGTTATAACTTGGTTATTATATCTTAATCTATCAATTTTTTCAGGGGGATTATTGTTTTTATTTTTATTTATTATTTGCCATATTGCTTTGGGTTTGTTTGTGGCTGTTTGTATATAATAATTATTTTGCGACTTTTGAGTAAGTTTTACAATTCTTTTGAACTTTTTTGCATAATTATTAAAGTTACCCTTATCTGATTTTTTACCTGAGAGTCGATATATTTTAAGAAGCATTCTTTTACGAAGAGAACATATTTTTAATCCTTTATTAAGCCATTTGGTTTTTCGAATAATTGGAACTTTAATTTTGATGTTTGGAAAGCAGAGGTCATAAAAAAGTTTAAATACCTTATGGAATTCTTCAAAAGAAGCATTTGCGTCACTTTTCTTATAGCATTCAGTAAAATGTAGGGCTTTTAGACATTCAATAAATTTCTCAACATTTTCGGTGCTAAAGTCTCTTCTGAATTTATACCAATGGGTTATTGAGTACGTTTTCCTAACTGGACATGAGAGAATTTGTGCTGTATGATCAGACAGATGTAAAAACTGATATCTATCCAGTCAAATCCGGTTAGACTAGAAAGCCGACCCCAAGTGGCTTGGGTATAATAAAGCCAGGGAGAAGAAGATAGCCAAACAAAATCCCCATAGTATTCCTACTTTTATCATCATGATAACAAGTCCTAAAACCAAATATTCTTACCAAAGCCGGTGGTATCTCCGTCTTCATTCTACCAGTGAACATGTCTGAAAATCTGGCCACCTTTAGCTCCGGGTGATGCTCCAAGGCCTTGGCAATAGCCTCGGCAGCCGAAACCCCGAGAGTGTTCCCAGTGAGAGTGAGGTACTGAAGATCTGGGCACGCATTGATGGCATCCACAATAGGTTGTGCTGAAAATAACAGTGTTTTATTTTACTTCAAGATTTTAGAATATGATAAACTTGGTGCAGGTGGCAAGGCAATTCAATACAAGTGAAGAAAGTAACTTCTTCACTTGTTCCTGAGTAGTTCCTGACATTTGATTTCTATTTCTCATTAATTATTATTGTATAATTTTTTTGTATTACTTTTTGTTTTATGTTATTGTTTTGGGTCTCTACAATACAGGCTTGCCTAGCGTGTAAACCACAGAACTATATATGTTTAATTCTATCAGTGATTGGCTGACATTACGATTCCCGCACAAGTCAAATATTTGTGTGCATGAACATACATGTTTGTCTTGGTCTGGGTGTTTCTATGTATAATATGTATGTATTTACAAAAAAAAAGTAATATATGTATGTTTATCCATAATTTTACAATTTGTTTTAGATTGGTAAGGTTTCTTTCTAAATTGTTAAACGCTATAATAAACTATTTTTTGATTTTCATTTAATTATTATTGTACTGCGCGGTAGAAGGTTAAAGTGCAACAACGTGCGCGGCCGCACGGTTGAGTCGGAACCGTTGCCGCGCCTCCCGCGTCCCTCGCCAGTCATGCAATCACGCTGCTGCGAGATGTGCGTGATTATCTATTCCATCACGGCGGCTCTCGCTCTTTCGAGACTTGTTTTCTAAAGTTTTCTTGTTCAACTATTATAATTAACTGTAACCTGTGTTGTGCTGTTAACTACAAATTAAACGTGTTAAAGATGCGTACATGTCTGTGTGGCTTTCATTTTAAAACTGAATCTCTGACCACGCCCTGTTATATTATTTATTATTCCAGTCATGAACAACAAGCTTAGTTGGAGGATCTCTCTTTTGTTGGAGAAATATCATACCATGTTTCTCCATTCATGTTTAATTTAACAGTTAAAAATAGTCATCCAGAATGTATATTGGTCACAGTAGCCAACCTTAACGGAGACTGGATAAAATTTTATTAATTGACATAAGTCCTCCATCCCATTGTCGTTAGCACTTCCCTGTAGGCCCAGTGACATACATGTAAGCTCTTGTGCATATACTGATTATAAGGGCTCAGGTTTTATTACCAGTGAGTCATTAGATTGTTAACTGAGTTTAGAAATACCATGTCAGTACCAGTGCAGTGTGGAACTATTCTCAGTATACATACAATATCATCTAAATCAATACTACGTCAGACCAAAATTTAGAAATTAAAGTTTAGGTGTTCAACATTCTACCTAAGTCTTCAGAAATATGAATAAACTATAATAAATAATAAATAAAAATGATTTATTTTCATTAGCTGAGCTTAATCTAGTTACACTATTGTTGGAGCGATCCTTTTAGGCATAACATTGCCTGTGTTAGGAGGCCCCGCTCTGCCATGTACAAGTAAGCATCCATTGATTAAATATCATAAATAATATTCTGTATTTGTTAAAAGGAAAATAAAATAAAAATATCAATAAAATAATAAAAATAAAAAACAGAACCATTATTACTCAGTGAAATTCTGCGTTTATTCTTTATGGTTCAAAGAGGCCGCTTATTGATGAAACTGACATCATTGGCTGAATACTGCAAAACCTAAGACATGACGCCATACCTAATAATTTGCTTTATTGTCATTTTGTCAATGGTCATAGTATACAATATTATAGCCCGACAAACAAGCTTCTTTGACTAGTTTGGGAAGAGCACGACATAATAATAAGACGTTAAATATAATTAAGAGGTTGTCTTTTAATAGATAAATGGCCTGTTTTAGTATAACATGCAAATATAGGTTATGTTTCGGTAAAGGTTTAATATGCACTTAGGCACATAGTGTTGCCTTACAGACGCCGTTTTCATTACAATAATACATAAAGTGATAACCAGGCTTACTATTGCTAAACAAGGAAAACAATGCACTATAATTACCATCCTGCGCAGAGTCCAATTTAAGAGATTTTCCAGAAAAATCCACACCACTGACCGGCCTTTCCGAATCGGCAAGCGCAGAGGTAAACGAGTTAAGATCGAAGGAAAACATTTTTGCTCTTTATTTAGGTCTATATAAATAAAACGTTTATGAAAAGAAAACACGTAAATAATCACAAGCAACGGACTTTTTTCAATTTAAGCGTCTGACATTCAAAATTCAAAATGATGAAGCAATTAAAAAAATTATGAGCATTGTTTTTGTCTTTCTTAATCCTATACAATTAGAGCGAGCGACGGCATCTCAAATGCTTAACTTTATAAGAGTTTCAAATATGGAATGTAACTACGCCTAACCGTGCGTTCATAAATGGTAAATAGTACTGAGCAAAAGATTAAAAAGAACTACTGAAGTATTGTAGAAATATATTATGATTCACACGATTCACAGAGTTCTTTTTGATTACCAAATAATTAGAATGAAGGTGACATTTATAATATTTGTTATCGTTTTCTTGCAATTCTTTCTTTTTAATTTAATTATATTATGAATATTGTTAAGTTTCGTGTAAATGAAAGGTCCCATGAAGCAAAAAGATTTTTTCCAAACGATTTGCGACATTTGAGTTTCAGTGTTTAGTCTGTTCGGCATCTATAGATGCCGAACAGCTTAAATATTTCGGAAAATAATAAAGCTGAAGAGTTTGCCTTGTTATTTTTTGTTTGAACGTGCTAACCTCTGCTTTACCTTTCACTACTAGTCTAAATTGAAAAATATTTCTGTAATATCCAACTCTTGAAAACGTTATACTTGGCTATAATTATTGGCTATTGCTAGTCGTCCGCTAAACGGATTAATTAAAATAACTTAATCGTCCGATTACCGGATGAATAAAATAATTGAATCGTCCGATAACATATATTTATTGTTATACTAAATTATTAAAAAATCTCTAATTATTTAAAGTGACCTTTCTGTAATAGGTCTAGTACTCATAAAAAGCATAGAACTACGGTAAATTAATGTAAACTTGCCCTATAAGAAAGTGGCGTCAGCGTCAGCCCAAAACACAACCTAAAATTATTCGCTTACTGTACTACGCAATTAATTTAATCATCAACTTTTTTTTTGTAATTGATACCAATTGAAAATGTTGACGTTCTTCATCGATAATTAATTGCCTGATTTTCAGTTACAAATGAATTATCCTGTATACTTGACGATATCGACTCTACGTACTTTATTTTTTTTTGTAATTGATACCAATTTGAAAGTTTTATATAAGATAAATTAATGGTAAATTACATAGTCGATATTTCGTGATTTATTATAAAACCTAACCTAACCTAACCTACATTTACGCGAGCGAAGCCGCGGGTGTAAACTAGGGTTAACTATATATATCTAAAGGTTATCTGGTAATCCGAATAATCGGACGATTAAATTATTTTATTCATCCGGTAATCGGACAACTAATTTATTTTATTCATCCGTTTAGCGGACGACTAGACACTTTGATAATTTTTATCTCGTTACGAGTTAGCTGCGGAGTAGTAACAATAATCGTGGGCTAAATTGCAGCGAATAGCTAGTCACTGGCAAATATTAATGTAATAATTTTAATTTCTTAATACCTACATATTTATTTTCTTACCTATTTATTTGCAACGAAAACATGAAAGTAGAAAAAAAGTACGAAATAAATTAGTTAAATTGGGCACATCAGTGTCCAGACACAAATAAGTTTTCAATTTATACCGTTGGGGTTTTTAATTCATATGTCTGGCCAAAGTTTATGGAATTCCAAGACTTGACAGATTAATTGTGTCAAGGTATTTATTCGACAAGTAGTGTATCTACTGTTACCTACTGCTAAATTAGATAAAGCACTTTATTTACATATATAATAGTAATAGAAGTATAATATAATGCTGATAATAAGCGGTTAAAATGGAACCATATAGATAGTGCCTGCAGTAAAATATTGTTGCACTCTGTTTACTAGAGATTTTCTATAAGAACTGCACCAAGAATATGACAAGAATCATACTGAAATTGTGGAGACGCGGCATACAGGTTTACTGCAGACAAGGTCAGTAGCTAATGCAAAAACCTTATCAATGAGTTCTAAAATCGTGAGTCCATGTTCGAGGTTTATTCAGATAGTGAAAACCTAATACCCAATCCGTTTTTTATGACAATCGCCAATCGACCAGCAATATGTGCCTTAAGTACAGCTCGTATATACACCAGGCCGTTACAGCGTAAACCATAGTTCTGTATTAAAATCGTTATTTTATTTCACAATTATTACTAAAATAAAATGGTAGGATTATCAGTATCATATTACATCATTTTTTATCACCTAGCAATACGGTATTTGATGTCAGTGTCATATTTAGTCTATCAAACGTGTGCCTCCGTGATACTTGCGGCGAGTTGTGACGTAGAGAATAATTTCTCAATTTCCCATTCCTCGGCTTTCCTGGCAGTCGGGAGACGGGACTGTGCCTATATTCCCAACACCTGTGTTTAAAAAAAAGCTGACAGTCTACGTCATGGCAGGTGTGTTTACATTATATTTACTATATTTACTAAAATAAACTACTTTGCCTAATACTATTAAAGTTTCAAGTAATAATAATGAATATTATATAAATTATCGTGAAATTAAGGTTAAGTAAACGTCACACGGATGTTCAACCAATTTAATATTAGTAAATAACCATAAAAAACTTTGTGGGTGATAAAAATAACTGTTATAAAAACAAGTTTCGTCGTAACGAAATGCATACCTAAAAGCGATAATTACTTAGTTAAATCGGTAATACTCTGCGTTGTAGGTTACTTTGATAAGACTATTATTTAATAAATTCACTGTCAGCCTTATCTGTATATTTCTGTACATCTTATTTACAATAAGCAGTGCCATTTTTTTATTCGAGATGCTATCGAGAATTGGTTTTATCTGCCTATCTGGTTTGATAAACAACTGTGACATAGGCATATAAAAATGTATCAGTGCAAGAGTATGTGTACATATTTCTATCCAATTAATATAGTGTAAGTATGTATTTAATTTCTTCTGTCAATAAATAAATATTTAAAAAAAAAATTATAAAGATGGGAATGTGACTTTGTTTCTTTATTTATTTTTTTATTTTTACGTTTTCTCGCCTTTACAACTCGCCCTATCATCATGCAATTATGCATACTTGTTGTCAGTGATACAGAAAAAGGCATGGGGTATCCTTTCACCCTGAATAAATGTTCTGGAGGAATATAATCTTATTGGCAAAGTCTACAATAATGCTAGCGAAGTTCCTGGCAAAATCTAGTTATCTATGTGTCACACACTGCTCATTCAATTTAATATAACTTTTTAAACTGGATATGCAAACAGGACTATAACTTTTTGCTGTGATGGTCTGTCGGTGGCCAGTAATAATAATAATAATTTGTTTATTTTGTAAATACATGAGTAATACATTACAAGTTTTACATTGCATGAAGATGGTACATAATATGTGATTTGGTCTACATGTTTTACCAATTATGATGTATGAAAAAATATGCATCTAAATTTTGCTAACAATAAAATTTAATAATTAAGTACTCAATACGTAAGCAAATATTTTTAAATCGTTAATAATTAGAATTATGTCAAGATTATAATTATAAAAACAAGTCAAATTCACAATTTCGACATTCATTTTGACACAATTAATAAAAATAAAAATAAGAATCAACAATATAAAAATTAATAGTTATAGATATCAATATATTAAAATAAAATGTCACAATTATAATGGCACAAGCTATTATATGCTTAGGTTGCTATCAGTTAGGTATTCTGTTATGTTATAGTACAGTACCTAATTTTTTTTCAGTTAGGATTGGCATTCCAGTTATAGACATATTATATGCATGTGTTCTTTAGGAATTAAATACAATAAAGTGTGATGGATATACAGAACTTAAGATTTTTTTGTTTAAAATCTGAAAATTGTGAAATAGAATTCTAAGAATATACAAAATATTTATTTTTGTTGATTATTTGTTGTGTCTGTTACACATGTTTATTTTGTACGAGACTGGCCAGCTGCTGAATATAAAAATGTTCTCTTTTCCTGGTATATTATATTAGAAAAGAGCTGTTTTACAACCCTGCTAGTATTTTTATATTGTAATTACTGTGCAAATTAGAACACAGAAAAACTGTTTCAGAAAAATATAAAACTAATGAAATGATAATTTCACAGATATACATGGTGAAACTTACTGTTTCTATCATAGACTTTTTCAGATTGTATTGATTTTATAGGAAATAAAAATAAATTTTAGAGAGATTTTATTTCTGAAACTTTCAAATCAATAGAAAGATAGGACATTTTTTAATACCTATTTGTTGCTACCTATTTAACAGATTGTATAATAAACTATTGGTTTCTTTTAGTGTAAGTAATTCTCCAATTTTTTACTTAAACCTTTATTTCCCTAGTGCTATGTAATCAGTTGAGGTTATATTCCTTCAATGGATAGCAATGTCATGTATGTATGTGTTAATTAAATAACTCTTGAACTTTGATACTTGAAATATTTAAAGTATTTATTACTTTATTTAACAGATAGCATAGATTATAGTTATGTTACTATATTGCATTAGGTTATGAACCTGTAATGATAGATTCATACATACATACATACATACATACATACATACATACATACATACATAGTTTCACGCCTGTTTCCCAGAGGGGTAGGCAGAGACTACGGATTTCCATTTGCTACAATCCTGACACACTTCTCTGGCTTCATTCATTTTCATCACATTCCTCATACACGCCCGTCGGTTCAATGAGCTCTTAACCTGGCCTTAGATAGATTCATAGATAGAATTAAATAAATAAATAAGCTTTGTGGTTTCATTTGTTGCCTAACATCACACAATCAACAAGTGTTAAAGGTTCAAGGACCAAGATTGGTGTGATGCACAGGTAGTTGTTCTAAGTTTGTGATTTTTATGTTTGTTGTTTCCAAGTTCACATATAAAGTTTAGTTTTTTGTTGCCATGATAGAGAAATTGTTAGTATGGCGTACTTATTTTATAATTATGGTTTTTAAAACAAAAATATACCAGGAGACTGTCGGACTACTATGACTTTTTGAAGTTATACATACATATATCTTATCTTATCTTATCTTATATGGGGGGCCAGTCAGTGCAGACCGGCGACACTTCGATCCAGTGGGATCTTTTGTGTCTCACACTCTCCCAATAACGACTGCCATAGATGTTCATGACAGCCGGGACGTGCTTTCCGAGGCACGGAGCAGGCGATAATTGTCAATCAATACGCACATAATTTCGAAAAGTCATATAACTTCCGAAAGTCAGAGGTGCGCGACGTGGGTTCGAACCCGAGACCCTCTGCATTGCAGTCTGTTGGTCTCCCCACTGAGCTATCGCTGCTCATATACATACATATACATATATAGATTCAAGCCTGTTTCCCAGAGGGGTAGGCAGAGACTACGGATTTCCATTTGCTATGATCCTGACACACTTCTCTGACTTCATTCACTTTTATCACATTCCTTATACACGCCCGTCGGTTCAAGGTGCTCTAAACCTGGCTTTTATCCAGAATGCCTCCGATCTGATCGAGATACGTTCGCCTAGGTTTTCCTCTTGCGACTGTTCCGTTCACACTAGCCTTATAAACTTAGCCTTAGCCTTCCTTTCTGAAGTTATGTGGTTATTAATTACTAGCTGTGCCTGCGGTCTCACTCGCGTTAATGGTATTTATAGTTACTGCGCCGCTCCCGTGAGCCATAGCGTGATTTATATAGTCTATGTCCTTCCCAGGCTCTCAGGCTATCTCGATTCCAAATTTCATCTAAATCGGTTCAGCGGATTGTGCGTGAAAAGGTAACAGACAGACAGACAGAGTTACTTTCGCATTTATAATATTAGTAAGGATAAGTCAATTATTGCGTGTTTTAACAGTGAAGGAAAATATTGTGATTATACCAGATTGTCTGAGAGTTCTACATAATGTTTTTGAAAAAGTATCAACTCTGCCAACCCGCACTGGGCTAGTGTGGTGGACTATGGCCTAAACCTTCTCACACTGAGAAGATAACCGTGTCCAGCAGTGGGACGGTTTATTACAGGGATGATATTATTATATAAAAACAGCAGCGATAGCTCAGTGGGGAGACCAACAGACTGCAATGCAGAGGGTCTCGGGTTCGAACCCACGTCGCGCACCTCTGGCTTTCGGAAGTTATATGACTTTTCGACATTATATGCGTATTGATTTACAATAATTATCGCCTGCTTCGTGCCTCGGAGAGCACGTTAAGCCGTCGGTCCCGGCTGCCATGAACATCTATGGCAGTCGTTATTAGGAAGTCAGAGCCCTGTAATATCCTGACACTGGTCTAGCCTTAGGGTATCGTTAGTCTTCGTGTTGCGGAGGTCAGATGGCAGTCGCTTCGTGTAAAAACTGATATCCATTCAAATCCGGTTAGACTAGAAAGCCGACCGTAAGTGACTTGTGAGTGAGAAGAAGATATTATTATGTAAAATAGAGTCACATTTATTTACCTACACAAAGGTACCACAAGTGTATTCTCATTATACGCGGTTTTATTGCGTTTGGCCGCCGGCGCCGTAGCGGTCAACCGCTATGGCACAATTGCCACGTTTGCCAATGCAAACGCGTCAAGCGGCTGTCCGCTCAGACGAACCGCCACCGCGGTTAACCACTAGTGCGTTTACTCTTATAAACATTTTTATTTTTTAAAATAAATAACCTAATCGTTATCATCTATCTATCTATATATATAAAAGAAGATGTCCTGACTGACTGACTTAGAGACAACGCACAGCCTAAACCGCTGGTCGTAGGAACTTGAAATTTGGAAAGTATGTGTGTTTTAATTTGTAGGGGTGTACTAAGAAAGGATTTTTTGAAATTCCACCTCTAAGGGGGTGAAATAGGGGGGTGAAGTTTATATGGAATTTGCTAATTTCTGGACTTATAAGAATAAAAATAGATATACAAGTTATTGATTATAATTGAAAATGACCTGTGTAGGTAAAATGAACAAAACTCCCCCTAAAAAGGTAAAGTTTGTATGGAAATTTTCTCATTTCTGGATTTAGAAGTATGAAAATTGGTATATTGGGTCCTGATTACAAACAAAAATGATCTATGTAAGTAGAATGGACAAAACTCCCCCCTAGAGGGGTAAAATGGGGGGTAAAGTTTGTAACGAAATTTTCTCATTTCTGGACTTAGCAGTATGAAAATTGGTTTTAGATTACAATTGAAAAATATGTTATTAAAATTCTTTCACCATTAGTAAGTTACATTATCACCGAGTAACATGGCTATATTTTATTTAATAAATAGTGCCGTTATCTACTTTTACGCGAGCGAAGCCGCGAGCAGAAGTTAGTCTTGAATAATATTAAACTAGAGGTGCGTTAGGTATATTTGTCTTTTAAATAGTTATCAATGTTACGTATGTTAATTAAATAACCTTTGATCTTTCATTCTTGAAGTATTTGTAGGTGATTGGTTATGTGTTGATACACTGTGCTGATGATAACATATAATATAATAATAATAAATTATTGAAAAAACAGACTGCCTATTACAAATATAAGCCTAGTACTGTTTTAAAGAATAATTCCTTTGAAATGTACTGGTATAGGCCCGTTATTACCGACAAAACCATACACTACAATAGACCAGACATAACTATACTAGACAAAGTAAAAACTGTTTTCATAATAGACATCGCAGTATGTAACATACATAATCTCCTCACTACGCACGCGGCAAAAATGTCGAAGTACAGATCGCGCACTGTATGATGACCGGTTTGAACATTGCGCGAGTGGCGTCGCAGTTACAAGTTTTACGTCTCTTTGGTGACAGGGGGCGGGGGCGTTACGCGTCTTAGCGATTGTACATGCGCAACTATTAGGAGACGCTATGTTCAGTCCGGCCATCGTAGATGGCGCGATCTGTATGTTGATTTAGCTACCGAAATAAAAAGACAAGTGCAGGTAGACACAGTTAAAATCATCCCTATTGTCATATCTACAACCAGCGTAGTCCCTAAGACTCTTCTACAGTTCTACATAGCCTGAGCATACTTGACATGCCGAAATTTACAATCACACTCATACAAAAAGCCGTTCTTCTTAACAGTGCCGGATTAAGCAAGCGCGGGGCCCGTAGCAAATTCTTTCGGGTAAGAGTGCTTGCATACATCAGAATTTTTGTAGAGCTGATTGGGCCGACTGAAATTCTACACATTTATAAGAGCGACTTTTTGTAGAATTTGTGCGTTTACCGTATGAAATTCGGTGTTTTATTTACGCCAAGGAAATAGTCAGTTACCGATTGTCTGACGTGGATGCTCTTAGTAGGAAAAGTTGTTACGTTTCCCGTTTTTGTGACATCAAGTAAATTCAATATACCACATCTTAAGTAATAAGTTTCACTCAAAAAATTACGCTCAGGCAGAGATGAGTGGGCTTAAATATGAGGGGCCCCCTTTGCGCGGGGCCCGTAGCAATTGCTACTCTTGCTACGTGGTTAATCCGGCACTGCTTCTTAACACATGTCGCCTCACACGTAAATTTCTTGCATCATCTACTTCTTAACTCTTTCCCCTCTGGCACACTTGGCTTATGCAGTGGTTCGACCGCCGGCGAGAAAACGACTAACTATCGGCGATTTTCTCTCTCAAGAAACGCACAATTAATATACATTCCGTATAAACGAAAGAGATGCATATATTAAAAGTTGCTCTCTGACTGTTCACACTGCCGGCGACGACTCGCTTTACTAGTTTTGTCGCTAAGCGAAAAGAGCTTTTAAAAATAAACTCGCTCAGCGGTACTCGTTCAGCGATGCTCGCTCGTCGCGCGCGCAGGTTTGCACAGGACTGAGAGTCGCGGGCGAGTGGCGCGAGTAATCGCTCGTCGCACTTGCACACTCGCTTATAGCCCGGCGACAAAACTATCGAAACTACACACTCGCTTCCCGCTGATCGTCAACTCGTTTATAGTTTCTAGTTCTACTCGTTTCTTGTTCATCGTCGGCGGTCGGACCACTGCCTAAGGCCCGTGTGTCAGGTTATTACCCCCTTGAAATAAAAGCGAGACCAAATATAAAACAAAAACAATAATAATAATGATAATAATGATTTATTTCAAGAACTTCAAGAGCGCCCGTAGTACTCTCAACTCTGGCTTGCCTTGGTCGGCCGGTCAGAGGGGGGCCGCTAGAGCTACATGCTTGGGGGTGGAAGTGTCATTTTCAAGGGCATAACTACGGGGAAACCCGCTCCGGGTCTCCGTTTCCACGAGATCCGTGATGGTGAAACCGGCGGCGCACCGCTCGACATCCCTAGCCGCTCGCACCGGTGTTGCCCTCTGCTGCTGGCTTGTATGCCTATCGTGGCTATTCAGGGGGCCCATCTAGTGAGTTGGCGAGTCACCGTCTGTCCATTCGATTGATTTATTTCTGTATGTAGGTTTGTAGAAACACTTACATGTCACTCATATTTGGAAACCAGATGAAGCCGGCGTTTCGTATGTTACTACTCTTGAGAAGAAAGGTCGGAACAAACTCAGAGGTCACAGTCTCTTTTAAAGTCCAGACATAATCTTGGTCAGATCATGTAAAGACCATGCAGATTGGTGTCTGAAATGGTCTTTTGAGGAAAGAACCACACTTCTGCGTGCGCGGGGAGCGAGGAGATGCCATCACTAGTCCCCCTCCGAGCGGCGGCGGCTATAAGTGGATTGCGCCCTGGTGCAGTCCTCCTTCCTTCCGCTGCGCTACACTACTAAGCTAACTGGTTCTTTCTCAAAGAACCACGTAGGAAGTCTTACAGAACCACGCCCTGAGTATTGTTCGCGTAGCATTCATAAAGTGTAATTTGTATATAACTAGTTTTCACCCGCGGCTTCACTCGCGTAAATGTAGGTTAGGTTAGGTTAGGTTTGCAACAGTTCTTTTTTCGGGATGAAAGGTACCCTATGTCCTATTCTGTACCCATGACAACGTGTATGCAAAATTTCATGTTGATCGGGTGAGTAGTTAAGGCGTGAAACCGTAACAAACAAACAAACTCATTTTCGCATTTATAATATTAGTTCCTTGTTGTTATTAAAAGTGTTAAAGGTTGTACTATCTTTGAATCATCTCTGCTTAAAATAACCTCAAGACACCACGCCCGTACAGCGTGGCCTGTCGTATTCCTGTCTGAACCCTTAAGATTACAATGGCGCCCAACGTGGGGCACGAACCCACGACCCTGAGATTAAGAGTCTCATGCTCTACCGACTGAGCTAGCCGCGCACGCAGCCGTGCGCCGCGAGTCGATTACGTGACAATACCTAAATCATTTGTAACAGGTACTAAATGCGATAATTCATATCGTTTACCTTATTAATGTGTAATAGTGTCATGGCCAGGTGATACTGGCTGTGGTTACTAGCCAATTAATATATAGTATTTATCCCAATTAATATTATATCTATAATACAGGGTGATTTTGAAACTCCCCAGCCGACCACTCCAAGCCCGTTAATCATGGTAGTGTGAGAGTCAGTTCCAACGACGGAGTCAGGATACAGGATATCACCGGTAAACACCACCCGAGCTAGATACTCCAAGTTGACCTGTAGTAAACATTCATAGTATACAGGATGATTTTGAAATCGTGTAATTCCTTTTAACCACGCATTCTACTGGTGATATAGAATAAACCTGCCCATATTTATTTTCAATAAAAAAAGATTTTTTGGCAAAATAATGTACCGTTTCTTTTCGTGAAATAGTTTCGGATAGTCATATATTAACCACCCGAGGCAATTTTAATTTTTATATATAGCCTATAGCCTTCCTCGATAAATGGACTATCCAACACTAAAATAATTTTTCAATTCGAACCAGTAGTTCCTGAGATTAGCGCTTTCAAACAAACAAACTCTTCAGCTTTATAATATTAGTATAGATTTATGTACGAAGCGCTTTGCTTCCACTTTTATAATGCGTACTGGGAAACAGGTGTGAATGTATGTATGATAATTATTTTCCTAATAAAGTATGTTTGCAAGAAATAACGTACAATACTTTATTATATAGAACGAAATAAAAAGAAAAAAGCCAGCGATAGCTCAGTGGGGAGACCATCAGACTGCAATACAGAGGGTCTCGGGTTCGAAACCACGTCGCGCACCTCTAACTTTCGGAAGTTATATGAATTTTCGAAATTATGTGCGTATTGATTGACAATTATCGCCTGCTCCGTGTCTCGGAGAGCACGTTAAGGCGTCGGTCCCGGCTGCCATGAACATCTATGGCAGTCGTTATTGGGAAGTCAGTGCCCTCTAATATTCTGACACCGGTCTAGCTTTAGGGTATCGTTAGCCTTCGGGTTGCGGAGGTCAGATGGCAGTCGCTCCGCGTAAAAACTGATATCCAGTCAAATCCGGTTAGACTAGAAAGCCGACCTCAAGTGACTTGGGAATAATAAAGGCTAGGGAGAAGAAGACTATTATATAGAACGGTTGGCAAACCTCGTTACTAACCTTTTCTCTTTCCTGGGGAAATAATCCACGATAAAAAAAATAAAGGTTACTAACCTAACCTACTTTTATGCAAGCAAAGTCGCAGGCAAAATCTGGTTAAAATAGATAACGCAATATTATCTAGCCTGTAAAGTAAATATAATCTTTAAATTTCGGTCACATGATCATTATATCTCTGTTTACACTCGCTATCGCATGAAAACTGAAGTTATGAGTAGTAGAGCCTCGCTGATTCCAGCATGAATGGGCCGGCTCGACCGAACTACCCTCTCACAGAATATCGACGTGAAATACCAGTAGTCCTACTGTTGTGTTTTGTTCGGTGAGTGAAAGTGCCGGAGGCCCAATCACGCTCTTTACCTTTTCCCGCTCCTTCTCCTTTCCACTTCCTCCTTTCCTAAAGGGTCGGCAACGCGCAAGTGATGCCTCTGGGGTCGCAGGCGTCTATAGGCTACGGTGACCACTTTCTATCAAGTGGGCCGTATGCTTGTGTGCCATCCTAGATGTATAAAAATAAAATGAAGAATGTCATGAAAGAGTGAATGAAGCCAGAGAAGTGTGTGAGGATCGTAGCAAATGGAAATCCGTAGTCTCTGCCTACCCCTCTGGGAAACAGGCGTGAATCTATGTATGTATTTTTTCAACTTAAGTTTTGCTTTAGCAGGGACATTGTTACAGAAAATTCATAATTCTAGTCTTAGTTTAACAAACAGTAAATTAAATAAAATTCCCACTTCCCTCTTCCTCCTTTCCTAAAGGGTCGGCAATGCGCAAGTGATGCCTGAACCATCATAAACAAACAAATAATTAAATCATATCTCTTTACAGTATTAGTATAGTCTAGATTTCGCGTAGATGTAGGTTAGGTTAGCAACAGAACTTTTTCCTGGATGAAAGGTACCCTATGGCCTTTTCTGTACCCCTGACGTGTATGCAAAATTTCATGATGATCGGTTGAGTAGTTAAGACTGCGCCGAGCGAAATGTGCCAAAACAGGCGGTCACATTTAAGTGAATAAAATCAACACTTTTTGTTTAATACAAATATAAAATATACATTTACCATAACAATGAATGTGTTTACAATTACTCCGTGTAAAAAACGTAAAATAATTAATATTTTCGCCTACAAAATTACGTAAATTTGCACGAAAAATGCAAAAACGTGAGCTTGTGTTACGTGATTTTTAGATTATAACAGTAGAAATCTATCATATTTTACAGCTTAAACGAAACATAAACATATAGTTATATTACAATTTGTCCGACCCAAATATTTAAGTTATTGGTTGACAATAAAGATACATATTTATCAAAAAAGCACTTCAAATCCCTCATACAATTTTACTATGGCGGCCGCGCGCCGATTTAAATATGCGCCGCACGAGCTCTGTCATTATCTCTCTTACGCTCGGCGCAGTCTTAAGGCGAAAGCTTTAAAAACAAACTTCACCTTATGAACAAAGTGGAGTCACCAAACTGTGTAATGTGCGGTAAAATTGATGATGTTCAACATTTACTAATGGAATGTGAAAAGAACCGGAGGGAGAGGGAGTCGTTGCTAGCTGAATGTAACATCAGTATTAGTGACGTGGGAGCTTTCGTAGCCATATTGGCAGAACCTGGCTCGCAAAAAGCTAAATTATTGTACAAACTGGTTGCTGCTGCAATGAATACCTCTTCTGCTTGAATTTAAATAAAAGGTAACATAATTATTGTAATGATATATTAAGACTAGATGTTCCCGCGGTTTCACCCGCGTTTATCGTTACTGCGCCGCCCCCGTGGGTCGTAGCGTGATGTTATATAGCCTATAGCCTTCCTCGATAAATAGGCTATCCAACACTAAAAGAATTTTTCAAATCGAACCAGTAGTAATCACGCAGAATAAACCAGGAGAAACATCGTTTGTACTATGTCTGTAATGGGTAATTATTTTGCTGCAATGTTATTTTAAAACTGCGATATCTCCTAAGATATTCACTGAAATCGAATGATGTAAAGGGCAATTTCGTTTTAAATTAAATACTTGTGATGAATAACGTATTTATTTGGATAAGGATTAATATCATGTTTATAACCTTCGCAAATAATGCATTATTTTAGAACAAATTTCGTTAGCATAAAAATGGTTATAGTGAGCCAACCTTAAAAGATAGACATATGCTGTCGCGGACTTTTTTTTAGAACTTTTAAAGGGGAACAATTCTGTCATACATGATTTTTGCGAAACTAACTGTTTACGCAGCGCACGCAGCGGAAGCTCTCAAAAGGAAAAAATATCCTCCGACTTTGAAACATTCTTCATTGGTGCTCAGCTCCTATTGATCTTAGCGTGATGATATATAGCCTATAGCCTTCCTCTATAAATGGGCTATCTAACACTAAAAGAATTTTTCAAATCGGGCCGTTGTTCCTGAGATTAGCGCGTTCAAGCAAACAAACAAACAAACTCTTCAGCTTTATAATATTAGTATAGATTAGGGCACGATGAGGCTGACATACTTTTGTAAGGAAAAAGCCTCCATAAATATTAAAAGAATAAAAAAAAAAAAACAAACTTACATTAATTCCTGTGTGGAACTTTACAAACATTCCAAAAACGGACACGAAGCACATCCAGACTCGGTATACCTATTTGTTGACCATAATTCTTTTGATCTTAATCGAACCTTTGCAGCGGCGTGATAAACATGTAAACTACTATGCTATCCGTGTAGTTAGAGTATTCGTTCATTGATATAATCATTGGGCTCCTATTGAAGGCCGTAGGTCAATCATGAGAATTACCCGCCAAATACGGCGGCCATATTGGTATAGCAGGTATGTGAGGGCCAAAAGTGTTTATGTATGACTATATATTGTCGGCCTCGATGGCGTAGTGGTTAGTGTAACCGACTGCCACGCCTGAGGTCGCGGGTTCGATTCCCGCACAAGTCAAACATTTGTGTGCATAAACATGGATGTTTGTCTTGGTCTGGGTGTTTTTATGTATAATATGTATGTATTTACAAAAAAAAAAGTAGTATATGTATGTTTATCCATTGTCTAGACTCCAAAGTACAAGCTCTGCTTAGTTTGGGCTAGATGGTGTTGTGTGAATGTGGTAGAATATTATATTATATATATTATTATATTATATTATCATCCATGTCAGTCTCCGTTAAGATTGGCCGCTGTGACCAAAAGCCGGTCTGGAGGTCATTATCCTTATCCTTACTTTATCTTTATATATATAAATCTTCTGTGCGTGTGTTTGTAATTGAACTCCTCCTAAACGGTTAGATCAATATTTATGAAATTTTTTGTGTGTTGCAAGTAGATTCGAGAATGGTTTAGATTCGGTTTTTGGAGTGAAAACTTCTTTAGGCGCGTTGAGCACTTCTTGGGTGAACAAAAATCATAGAACTCGCGTCATCGTCACGCTTCGTCATCGTCACGCTTTCACACTTTCCATTTTTGAATTATGTTAGAATATTAACAATATCTCAGACATGGTGCGTTCTACGCAAAAAATAACGAAATTTTGACCCCCTTAATAATCCATAAGTATCAGGAATCCGACCAGACCCTATTTTTATTTTTTTATAAGGAAGTGTTTATGATCAAGGATTAAAGTTTTCACTTCTATCGGCAGTCCCCAAAGACATTTATTTTCTTATTTTATTTGTCCGTGTCTGTCGGGACAGCTAGTAATCCTAAAATGTCCTTGAATGTTTGTAAAGTCTCCCGGGACACAAGAATAATTATTAGTGCGGGAATTGTCTTTAAAAAATGGAGTAATGTATTTATTTTGTCAATTTCAGGCACCAACAACCCATACAGCAACCTGTTGAAGAGTATCCAAGTGGACGGCAAGCAATACAGTTACTATGACCTGACTGCGCTTGGGGAGAAGTATGGTAAGCATTATATTATAAACTAGATGTTACCTGCGACTTCGTCCGCGTAGATTTTAACTAAAAAGTGTTTGTCGCCGCGGAACCCAACTATATTTCTCTGCCCAAGTTACTTAAATGGCGTAGTTTTTATAGTGTAAAGCTAGATAATAGCATGGCTTACTCAAAAACAACATTTAAATATGCGTCGTTAGATTACACGCTGTCACAGAATGCGTAAGAAAAATAAAGATTCACAGCTCATCCCCCGTAGGTGATAGCGTGATAATATGTAGGCTATATGTTGACCCGACCTGTTAGTAATATTCATGCAAAATTTGAAGTAAATCTATGCAGTACTTTTTGAGTTTAGCCCGGACATACATACAGACAAACAGACAAAAATTCTAAAAACTATATTTTTGGCTTCGATATCGATTGTAGATCACGCCTCAAGTATTCTTTAAAAAAAATATTCAATGTACAGTTTTGACTTTCCTACGATTTTATTATATGTATAGATAATTATAATAATATTATTCCTGTATGTAAATTGTCCCACTGCTGGGCACGGGCGTCAGTGTATACAAACTCATATTTAACATATTTTGACTATGAATCAAAGTTGGCATATCGATATCTCCCTCGCGCGCCTGCATTTAAATAGCAGTTGCGTCACAAATAAGTACGTGCGTCCTTTCTAACGGACTTCAAAAAAGTAGGAGTTTCTTAATTCGTATGTACGTTTTTTTGTATGTTTGTTACGCGATCATGTCGCCAATTATGAATTGATTGTGATGATAATTTTTTTGTTTGGTAGGTCATACTTCCCAGGTGGTCTCATATAAATTTTATCGAAATTGATTCAGCGCTTTTTCAGATAATCAACAAAATACTAAATTTAATAGCTTAACCGTTACTTAATCTCCAGGAGATACATAACAATAGATTTTTATCTTTATATATATAATTCTTCTGTACGTGTGTTGACAGTGAACTCCTCCTAAACGGCTGGACCGATATGAATGAAACTTTTTGTGTGTGTTCAAGTGGATTCGAGGATGGTTTAGACATGCTTTTTTTCTTTTTTTTCTTTTGTACAGGACAACGTTTGTCGGGACAGCTAGTTGTCTATAAAATAACAGACGATGGGATATAGATACAGTGCACCGAATACACTTACTACCTACTAAAAATTGAAAATAACATTAGTTTAAACAAATTTTATTACTTATGCATAAAATTTGTTTAACCCGTTACCCCTTCTACCAAATTTGAAAGGCTTAGATATAATTCGTTTGATTTTAAGTAAATCATAGATTTTAGATAATATAACTTACTAGCTTTTGCTCGCGGCTCCGCTCGCATGTATTTAGAATTTGACAATCAATTCAGGTTTGTAATCTGCTTGTAATAATATAATTCAATCATGATTCGAAGGACACGTGGCGCCATCTATGATCGTAAGAACGTTATTGTTGTTTTCCTCGGGAACAGTAATTTTATTCGGGATTAAAGGTAGCCTATGTCCGTTTTTGTACACCTGACAACGTATATGCAAAATTTCAGAATGATCGGTTCGGTGGTTTAGGCGTGAAAAGGTAACAAACAAACAAACTCATTTTCGCTTGTATAATATTAGTTAGGATTATAAATTAGAAAGGAACTCTGTTTGTCTGTCGGCCAGTCTGTTACCTATTCACGGCTTAACCACTGTTTTAGATTAAATTTGATATTAAGGTAATTTAAAACCTGGGATAACCATAGGCTTTTTATTACTACGCGAGCGGAGCTGTGCGCAAATGTTAGTACATACATACATATGTATAAAGTAAATAAGAGATAAATAGTTGCATTCAGATCAGGGTCAATTTGATATAGAATTGTTTTGAGATATGTATATTACGACATGACATTGAACATTCGCCGGCTATCGAATGATAAGAACGAAATTAAACTTATCGAAAGTGCTTCCACTAAATAATATTTACATACATACATACATCGATTCACGCCTGTTTGCCAGAGGGGTAGGCAGAGCCTACGGATTTCCATTTGCTACGATCCTGACACACTTCTCTGGCTTCATTCACTTTCATCACATTCCTCATACACGCCCGTCGGTTCAAGGAGCTCTTAACCTGGCCTTTGTCCAGAACGATCTGATCGAGAAACTTTCGCCTAGGTTTTAATATTTATAAATAATAATAATAATATTCTACCACATACACACAACATCATCTAACCCAAACTAAGCAGAGCTTGTATTATGGGTACTAGACAATGGATAAACATACATATATACTGTTTTTTTTGTAAATACGTACATATTATACATAGAAACACTCAGATCAAGACAAACATCTATGTTCATGCACACAAATGTTTGACTTGTGCGGGAATCGAACCCGCGACCTCAGGCGTGGCAGTCGGTTACACTAACCACTACGCCATCGAAGCCGTCAAATGAAATGAACGAAAATAAACTGATTAGTGTCGCAGTGGCTATGTATGCGACTGCTTAAACGAGGTCCCGGGTTGAACCTGAGCACAGCAATTATTGCATTTACAATCTCAGCGCCAGTGAGACAATTGTTTATAACAAATTAATAAGTACTAGCGGTCGCCTAGTGCTCGAAATTCGACCAAAGTTTGCCTGTAAGATATTGCTGATATATGTCATTATATATTGATACTAGCTGTTCCGACAGACGTTTTCCTGTACACACGAAAAAAAAAAACATATCTAAACCATTCTCGAATCCACTTGAACACACACAATAAGTTTCATCAAAATCGGTCCAGCCGTTTAGGAGGAGTTGACTGTCAACACACGTACAGAAGAATTATATATATAAAGATATGTAACCATAGTTACGCGCTTCGACTGCGTGTGTCAAATGCATGGTTGTGTGCGTGTAGTGTTTTTTCATTAATTTAACGTATTTCTAATGCATATTTTATATAAATATTAGGATTCGCCCTTCTTTCTCCATATAAACTTTAACTGTGCCAAATTTCATACTCCTCCGTCCGCGCAATTTTCGTAAAAAGGGGTACGAAGTTTTTGCTTCACGTATTAATATATAGATTATGAAACTATATTTTGCCCGCAGCTTCGCTCGCGTAAATGTAGGTTAGGTTGACACTCTCATCACATGATGAAATATAATTTAAGACCTATTCTCATACCTACGAACTTGCGTCACGTGCCGTAAATACGACCCAACGAAGCAATCGCAACTTATGGGAGACCTCCCGGTAGCGCGTGTCAATCCAGGACATCCATTTTATCATACGGGTGTCGACTACACCGGATTTGTAGATGTGAAACTCAACAAAGGTCGCGGTGTAGTCACTAGCAAAGGTTACATTGTAATATTTATATGTTTAGTGACCAAGGCTATACATATAGAAATTGTATCAGACAGCACAAGCGCTGCATTTATATCGGCATTCAGGCGTATGGCAGCTAGAAAAGGAACACCGTGTCACTTATACAGTGAAAACGGAACCAACTTTGTTGGAGCGAATAGGATCTTGCAAAAGAATTACCTTGAGCTGAAAGAAACTCTGGACGAGCATTTCTTCAAAGTGATCACAGAAATGAGCATACAGTGGCACTTTAACGCCCCATCTTGGCCTAGCGCAGGTGGTGTATGGGAGCGAGCAGTAAGGAGCCTCAAACATCACATCAAACGTGTTATACATACATACATAGATTCACGCCTGTTTCCCAGAGGGGTAGGCAGAGACTACGGATTTCCATTTGCTACGATCCTGACACACTTCTCTGGCTTCATTCACTTTCATCACATTCCTCATACACGCCCGTCGGTTCAAGGAGCTCTTAACCTGGCCTTTGTCCAGAACGCCTCCGATCTGATCGAGAAACGTTCGCCTAGGTTTTCCTCTTGCGACTGTTCCATTCACACTAGCCTTATAAACTTTCTTAGTCAGTCTTTCCTCGTCCATTGTTTCTACATGTCCAAACCAGCTTAACATACCCTTTTCTATTCTTGTAACTACAAACGTGTTGTAGGAGAACAAAAACTGACGTTTGAGGAATGGTCCACGATTCTGGCACAGATAGAGGCGTGTCTAAATTCTAGGCCACTCTGCCCCCTGTCGGAAGATCCAGAAGACCTGGACTTCTTAACACCAGCACATTTCATCACCGGAAGATCAGGATTAACTGTCATCGAAACGGAACATGACGCCAGAACTAGATGGCACCTGGTATCCAAAATTAAGCAAGATATTTGGAATCGCTGGAAGAACTAATACCTAACGCAGCTGTCAGCAAGAAATAAATGGACAGACAAGAAGAGAAATATTCAAGTCGGCGATCTAGTTGTTATCCACGAAGATAACATACCACCAGGAAAATGGGCTATGGGTCGAGTAACACAAGCTTATCCCGGGCGAGATAACTTAGTTCGAGTGGTTACATTAAAAACGAAAAATGGGTTTATAAAAAGGCCAGTTATCAAGCTGTCTGTGTTGCCCATTTCAGACAAATCAACACAATAAGATATCACAGGATCAAGATCAATCCAAATTGAATAACAACCAGACAAACCCTCAATCATATCCAACTGACACACCAAAAAAGCTATATCCCAGGACTAACTTTCTGTCTCTTGCGCTATCATATATATTATTTTTCAACATCATAACAACTGCTTCATGTTCGTTTAACGTTAGAACTTTACCTTTGAACCAATCATTATACTTCGAACCTAAATTCAACTCATTCGAGACAAGTGGACTCTAATGACATATTTTGATATGGGACCCTATTGGGAAGGTAATCAAGCCTTCCTCAAGATATCAAATTATTTGGACAATTTATGTACGAAGATAAACCATCAAACATATTGTAATATGACTTTACTACAGTTGCGTCATGATTACAACGAAATGCAATATTATAATGAGTTACTGCAAGATCAGCATTTCTCTGCGCACACCAGACAGCGGCGGCGCCGTGGGCTTATCAATGCGGTCGGCAGTATCCCGAATGACTTGTTCGGCGTACTCGACCAACGCTTCGCAGAAAGATACGAACATGATATCTCGCAGTTAAAAGACAATGAACAGTATATGATCCATTTATCGAAGAATCAGACGAGTATTGTAGAAGCCGAGTATAATTGACTTAAGAGAACTGAAACAATAATTCCCAAACAACACAAACTTATTAATCAACATATAAACAAACTAGAAAATACAGCAAATTACGCCCAGCACAACAAATAAATAACTTGACTCTTATACAAGATTTTCCATTGGCGACCATCACGGCTACCTCCATGTTGCAAAATTTTAAATTAATACAAAATACTCTTTTGAATACTTTGACTGACATCTATCAAAATCAGTTTAGCATTCATCTGTTGCATCCTAAACAACTTGAAAAACAATTGCAAATAATCTCCAATCAGCTGTCTAGGGATCCTACATTACCCGTCACTAGCTTGCAAAATGTAAGAGATATGTACAAATTCTTGACGGCCAAAGCGCGAATGACGAACAAATTTTTCATATTTGAAACTACCTTTCCGCTGATAAGTAGAGACGTTTATCAGCTGTATAAAATAATACCCCTTCCGCGTCAATTAAAACAGAATATGGTGCAAGTGTTGCCCATCGCTGAGTGTATAGGTATCAATTTAAGCAGAGATTCCTATTTATCCATGTCCATAAATGAAATACAAAAGTGCAAAAGTGTAAGCATAACAACGATGCTTACTTGTGTGACTTGCCCAAACCAATAATGCATTTGACTAAGGATGAGAAGTTTTGCCAATTAGAAGGAAATCAATGCAAAATAGAGAAATCCAGTTGTAGGAATCTATGGTTAGAGTTGAATGAACCATCCGAATATCTTTTTTTTTTGCAATATGTATCAACTACAATTTATTTGTGAGGATGAAATTCCAAAGAGACAGCTGAGCAATGCGGGCATTATTAACATTGGCTTAACGTGTATTGCTAAAGGCGATGACTTTTCACTATATCCGCAGAAAAGGAGCTATAATATTTTGAATATTGCACCTGACGTAATGACACCAAAGATCAATCGGTTAGATCACATTTTTAACCTGTCCCTGCCTAATATAGAAATCGAGAGCAACATAACAGACGATTCTGTAAATACAGCCTTGCAAAATCTTCACCAGCAAATCATGGGAATGAAAGAAAAGGCTAATGAATTGCCCGATGTGTTATCAACACATGATATCCATCACTACAGCTTGCGCCCTTTGCGCCTTTGCGTGGAGTACTGTTCTCATCTTTGGGATGGCTCCGCGCAGTACTTGCTGGACGCTCTCGACCGGTTACAGCGGCGGGCTGTCCGTATTATCGGAGATCCAGAGGTCACGAGTTCACTGGAACCTCTGCAACTCCGTAGGGACATTGCCTGATTGGCATGTTTCTACAGAATATACCACGGAAGTGTCGACTTCGAGAAGTGCTCTGAAGAGTTATTCCACCTTATCCCGCCCTCCCCTTTCCTATCCAGAACAAAGCGTGCTGGGCTCAGATGCCATCCTTACACAGTAGAGTCGATTAGAGCGCGTACCAACAAGTTTGGGTCCTCATACCTCTGCCGAACGACCAAGGCATGGAATTCTCTGCCAAGGCAGGTGTTTCCTTCTTCCTTCAATCCTGGGTCCTTTAAGCGGGGCGTGAAAAAGCACCTTCTCAGGCCGTCAAAGTAGAGACCTCAACATCGCCTCGGCTACTATGAGGGCGGTGTGGAGGCCACTGCTCTTAGACCACACGACTGCTTACCATCAGATGGAGTGTGATCATTTTGACGAGCACAAGAAAAAAAGAAAAAAAAGGTTCAGTTACGCTCTGCTAGCCGCCGCTACTATCGCAGCGGTGATCTTTTTTTGGAGGCGAAGGCATCTCGGCGGCAGGCAGCTGCCTCAGGCTCAGCACAGGCCAACAGGAACAGTCACAGTGAAGAGTCTAGTGAGGTGCATACGAGGGCTGAACCGCAGCCAAGTGTCGTTCATTTTAGTGCGCGAAGTGATCGGAAGGCCTCAGCAGGCCAAGCGTTCTTTACGAATTCGAGCGCAAAACTATATCGCGATAGTTGTAATTCTCGTATACCAATCAAACATGACTTTGACGGCTCGATGGCGTAGTGGTTAGTGTAACCGACTGCCACGCCTGAGGTCGCGGGTTCGATTCCCACACAAGTCAAATATTTGTGTGCATGAACATGGATATTTGTCTTGGTCTGGGTGTTTCTATGTATAATATGTATGCATTTACAAAAAAAAAAGGATATATGTATGTTTAACCATTGTCTAGTACCCATAGTACAAGCTCTGCTTAGTTTGGGCTAGATGGTGTGTGTATGTGATAGAACATTATTATATAATTATTAGCGTGTTCTTGAGTGGAGACCGCGACTCGGCAAACGTAGTGTAGGACGCCCTCCGACCAGGTGGGATGACGATCTGCGAAAGACTGCAGGCAGATGCTGGATGCGGCAAGCTGAAGATAGGGCGCTATGGCACTCTTTGGGGGAGGGCTATGTCCAGCAGTGGACTATTATAGCCTGATGATGATATTATTATTATTATTATAAATAGAAAAGACAGATGTGAACTTTATATAATTTACATCTACTCTATTGTAAATCATAATCACTGTCAATTGAACTTTCACTCCTTTTACTGATTTCATTTATCATTTGTTATCATAAATTGTAATGTTTCTATTATATTTCTCATACTCACACCCATCTTATTTGTTAACATTACTTTTAATTTGTCATAATATCATCATCTCTTCTGCCGCTGGGGAGCATGTACGAGTTTCATCGTCCAGCAAAGGTGCCGCGTCAGCAATTTACGCCATGCACGCTTTTGTGCGATGTAGTTCGAGCAGTGTTCATGTAAACCTCGTCACGTTCACTCTTAGCAATAATTAATACATATCATTGTATTAATTACTTTGAATTCAATACATCCGTTTTCTATCATAACTCGCGGTATTATTTATCATAACCCTTATGTTCTGAGTGAACAGCTCAAACGAATATACATAAAATATTTCATAATAATTCGGTGAAGTGCGCTCACAAACACCGTGACACGAGATTTTAATTCAAATATATTACTCGTAAACCCAAACATAATCAACATAAGACGATAACAATGGATTTTTTAATATGTTACGAACTTTTTGACCTCCGAAACTACAACACACAATATACATACGAACTGTGTTGAAAACTAACGTTTAACTTATTCTATGCTTTACTAGCTCTCGCTCACAGCTTCGCCCGCCTTCTATTCCTCGAAAACGGTACTTTTTTCTGCAATCTGAATATAAAGATTTACTTTATCGTGAACAAATATACAAAATAATATGTTATAATTGCGAGTAAACTCTCAAAAATCAACATGCAGATAATAACTTGATTCCTTAATTAAATATTTTAATTGCATATTGCAACTGTGTTCACAGTATTTAATTAGCACATGGTGATTAAACAATTCTCAGTCTGACTAAACATTACAATAGTTTACGACAAAGTACCTACTTTAAAGAAGAGCTAAATTTAAATGAAATGAAATGAAATGAAATGATGAAATGAAATGAAATTATATTTATTTCACATAAAATAGAGTACAATTAAGTGGTCAGATTGGTACACGGTGCTTCTAAACTTACTAGCGGTCGACTAGTGGTCAAAATTCGCCCATAATTTATTTAAATTTTAAGTTTGATCGTTATTAAGGTTTTATTGTCCATAACTTTACCCTTATAATCACATTTCATTTAGATTTCGCCAAGGCCCATTATAACACAACACTTTGTGAATGAGATTTAGGGCCAGTTCACACCGAGACGCGACGCGGCGCGACGCTGCGCGCACATTTTAATAGAGCGACTCAAAATATACTTTATTTACTACACGAAAAGATACACATTTCATTGTGAGAATTCAGAATACGTTGCACCACGCAGCACTGCTCCTCGAGATGCCTCGCGGCGTAGCGCGACATATCGCGACGCAGCGGTGCATCGCCGGTACGCACAGCGTGCAAGAGCGGTGCTGCGTCTCGCGCAGCGCGACGCCGCTAGACGCAGCCTGAGGCCGCTGTGGCGCGCTTGCAAATGATAGACTGCGGGTGGGCGCGGGCGGGGCGGTCGCCCGCGGCGAGTAGACACGCTCCGCTGCGCCCCGTGGCGTCTCGCTGCTCAGCGAGGCGTCGTGCTGTTACGATTTTACGATGCGCCTCGCGACTTTGCGATGCGTCTCGCGGCGGCGTGCGGCGCAGCGCGAAATCATTGGCCTCTTCGAGTGTCGTCGCGTCGCGTCGCGTCTCGGTGTGAACTGACCCTTATATGTCCTGTCAATGTTTGAATAGGTGGAACGATTCAAATTACAACGGATTTCTTAAAGCCCGGTTTCTGTATTTAATAAAGGTGTCGTTTTACCTATAGGCTTACAGGTTAATTTGCCTATCTTTTTCAAACAAATTATTATTTACATAACTAAGTATACACTTTCATTCACGATATTTCTAAGCTTGCTACTTTTTCTTTTTTCTTTATCCTAATCCTAATCCTAACTAATATTATAAAAGCGAAAATGAGTTTGTTTGTTTGTTTGTTACCTTTTCACGCCTAAACCACTGAACCGATCATCCTGAAATTTTGTATATACGTTGACAGGTGTACAGAAACGGACATAGGCTACCTTTCATCCCGAAAAAAATTACTGTTCCCGAGGAAAACAATAATAACGTTCTTATGATAATAGATGGCGCCACGTGTCTTTCGAATCATGATTGAATTATATTATTGCAAGCAGAGTACATCCCGAATTGATTGTCAAATTCTAAATTAACGCGAGCGAAGCCGCGGGCAAAAGCTAGTTACATATAAATAAGGTATGTAACCATAGTTACGAAGAATTGTACGACGTCAGACGAACAATGCCGAAATACTACGAACGCGATTCGACTGCGTGTGTCAAATGCATGGTTGTGTGCGTGTAGTGGTTGTTCATTAATTTAATGTATTTCTAATGCATATTTTATAAAAACACAAGCTGTGCCCGCGGTCTCACCCGCGTCAGTGGTATTTGTGGTTACTGCGCCGCTCCTGTGAGCCGTAGCGTGATGTTATATAGCCTATGTCCTTCCCAGGGTCTCAAGCTATTCCAAATTTCATTAAAATCGGTTCAGCGGATTGAGCGTGAAAAGGTAACAGACAGACAGACAGAGTTACTTTCGCATTTATAATATTAGTAAGGATAGTAAGGATTAGCATTCGCCTCTCCTTCTCCATATAAACTTTAACTGTGCCAAATTTCATACTCCTCCGTCCGCGCAATTTTCGTAAAAAGGGGTACAAAGTTTTTGCTTCACATATTAATATTTAGTTGGGTTGATGAGATGTGTGTTTATAGTTACGATTGAAAATATAGCTTGAATAAAGATTAACATTTTGTATAAATTAAACCTTGAGAGTTTATATAATTACATTTGATTATGTATTATGAAGGTCATGATTTTAATTATAACTCTTTATTTGTGCCAGAGCTATAATAATTTAAAGATGTTTAATTATCCTTTCTTGACATAATACATACATACATAGATTCACGCCTGTTTCCCAGAGGGGTAGGCAGAGACTACGGATTTCCATTTGCTACGATAATAGATTACTATAATTATTATTTTGGTTATAAACTAGTTTATTAAGACATTGAATTATTGTTAGATATTAAGATTTAATTTGAAGTTGATTTAACTCCACTATTGTACTCTTTTTTTTAGCCGAATAAATTTTATTTTATTATTGTACTAGCTGTTACCTGCGACTTCGTCCGCGTAGATTTTAACTAAAAAGTGTTTGTCGCCGCGGAACCCAATTATATTTCTCTGCCCAAGTTACTTAAATGGCGTAGTTTTTATAGTGTAAAGCTAGATAATAGCATGGCTTACTCAAAAACAACATTTAAATATGCGTCGTTAGATTACACGCTGTCACAGAATGCGTAAGAAAAATAAAGATTCACAGCTCCTCCCCCGTAGGTGATAGCGAATATGTAGCCTATATGTTGACCCGACCTGTAAGTAATATTTATGCAAAATTTGAAGTAAATCCATGCAGTACTTTTTGAGTTTAGCCCGGACATACATACAGACAAACAGACAAAAATTCTAAAAACTATATTTTTGGCTTCGATATCGATTGTAGATCACGCCCCAAGTATTCTTTAAAAAAAATATTCAATGTACAGTTTTGACTTTCCTACGATTTTATTATATGCATAGATTATTATAGAGAAAACTTTGTTTCTTGCTGGACGCATAGTTGTATTCAATATGTGTTAGATGGCGCTTGGTACAGGCTAAGATATTATACTTTTAGAGTTCGAAAAAACTGTTATACAACAGCTTTGTCCGTTCGTCTGTCTGTTATATACATTCTTATCTTATGTGGGGGCCAGTCAGTGCAGACCGGCAGCACTTCGACCCAGTGGGATCTTTTGTGTCGACACTAGCCCAATAACGACTGCCATAGATGTTCATGGCAGCCGGGACCGACGGCTTAACGTGCTCTCCGAGGCACGGAGCAGGCGATAATTGTCAATAAATACGCACATAATTTCGAAAAGTCATATAACTTCGGAAAGTCAGAGTTGCGCGACGTGGGTTCGAACCCGAAAATCTAGTGATTTTATAGTATTAGTTTAACTAGATAGATTTTTTATTGCCTGCGGTATTATATCTCTTACGCTCGAGATCTTCTACATCCCTTCCTCTTTTTCAGATCGTCTGCCGTATTGCGTTCGTGTGCTCCTGGAGTCGTGTGTGAGGAACTGCGACAACTTCCAGGTCCTCGACAAGGATGTCCAGAATGTTCTGGAGTGGGAGAAAAACCAGACAGTTGAAGGGGGAGTGGAGATCTCCTTCAAACCCGCTAGGGTCATCCTGCAGGTATGATTTTGTCTTTGATAAAGATTTTGTCTTTGATAAAGATTTTGTCTTTGATAAAGATTTCGTCTTTGATAAAGATTTTGTCTTTGATATAGATTGAAACTATAAATGTGTTCTACTATGTTTGAGTACCTATGGTTACTTTGGTCTTAGAGGTCATTAATAAACAACGACACACGTTAAGGGGGAGGGAAGGGGGAGGAAGTACCGGCGGTCCAATCACCCTCTTTCCCCCTTACCGCTCCTTCTCCTTCTCACAACCTTTTTCTCTTCTTCCTTTCCTAAAGGGTCGGCAACGCCCAAGTGATGCCTCTGGTGTTGCAGGCGTCCATAAGCTACGGTGACCACTTACCATCAGGTGGGCCGTATGCTTGTTTGCCACATTAGTAGTATAAAAAAAAAGAAAAAGATTATCTGACAAGAGGTGCCCTGAATTTCGTGACGTCACATTTCAAAATCTATACTAATATTATAAAGCTGAAGAGTTTGTTTGTTTGGACGCGCTAATCTCAAGAACTACTAATTCGAATTGAAAAATTATTTTTTTGTTGGATAGCTTATTTATCGAGGAAGGTTATAGGGTATATAACATCACGCTACGACCAATAAGAGCGGAGCTGCAGTAAAAAATCTTGCAAAAACGGGGAAAATTATCTTATCTTATATGAAGCAGACGAAGTTGCGCGGCTCAGCTAGTGGAAAATAAAACTAATCTTTGGCACTGCTGTTTTAATTTATTTACGAAATATGTGACGTCACACATTGGAAGGGTAGTCTCACAAAATATGTGACTAACCGTGACAAGGACGGGGAAGGGGTGGAATATCATGAAATTGGTGTGATGTTATTTATGGATGGCTCCTTACTGCAGAAGATTTAAGAGTATACCCGCTCTAGGAATAATTTCTGTGTAGCAGGAACTTTCAACATACAAACAACGGACACAAGGAACACCTAGACTCTGAACAACCATTTGTGGATCACACAAGTTTTTGTCCCGTGTGGGATTCGAACCCACAACACTTGGCGCTGTAGCAGCGGCAAGGCGACCACTTAAACCACTACGCCATCCGTTCATTATCCATTTATGTATCTATTACTAGCTGTTGCCCACTTTGCCCACGCAAAGTTTGGATGAAATACTGTCTCATACACATCTATACTAATATTATAAAACAGAGGAGTTTCTTTATTTGTTTGTTTGGTTGAACGCGCTAATCTCAGGAATTACTGGTCCGAATTGAAATATTATACTACTAACTACGTACAATAGTGAGAAGTGTCTCAGGATCGTAGCAAATTGAAATCCGTAGTCACTGCCTACCCCTCTGGGAAACAGGCATGAATCTATGTATGTAGGTACAGCAGCGATAGCTCAGTGGGGAGACCAACAGACTGCAATGCAGAGGGTCTCGGGTTCGAACCCACGTCGCGCACCTCTGACTTTCGGAAGTTATAGGACTTTTCGAAATTATGTGCGTATTGATTGACAATTATCGCGTGCTCCATGCCTCGGAGAGCACGTTAATTAAGCCGTCAGTCCCGGCTGCCATGAACATCTATGGCAGTCGTTATTGGGAGAGTGTCGACACAAAAGATCCCACTGGGTCGAAGTGTCGCCGGTCTGCACTGACTGGCCCCCACATAAGATAAGATGTATGTATGTATGTATGTACATCTATGTCCCCAAAGGGTTAGTCAGATCCACATTTTGCCCACTTTACTGTAGGTACTGCACGGATGGGGTAGCGGTTTACGTGGTCACCTCGCCAGCGACACAGCGCCGAGTGTTGTGGGTTCGAATCCCACGCGGGACATAACTTTGTGTGATACACAAATGGTTGTTCTGAGTCTGGGTGTTAATTGTGTCCGTTGTTTGAATGTTTGTAAAGTCCCCCGCGATACAGGCATCACACTTCGAGCGGGAGATGTCTTTTTTTAAAATAAGAAAGAATAAGAATAAGATTATTTTTTATTTATTCTTTCGTTTTATTCTATAAAGTGGGACTTTATAGTCCCACTTCATAGAATGTGAGACTACAGACGTCCATCATTTTCCAGACTCAGTCAATACCTACAATTTCCAAACAGCAACACTTTTATCGACCTGATAATAGAACCGGTAACTATACAAAAGTCGCATTCACAACCACTGCGCCAGAGGCATTCCAATCCTTTTCATACCTTCATATAGTCAAAGTCAAGGTTAAAAATCATTTATTCACTTAGGTCACAAAGTAACACTTATGAACGTCAAAGGTGTTAGTGAGTTTGTTACATTTACTGAATTTACATTTATGTTAGTTGCAAGGTTCAGGCAAAAGGTTGAGCCTATGAGAAGATACCTGCAAGACACTCAAGGCCACTCTTTTAAATCACCATCAAATTATAGTTTTAGTATTTTACAACTTTTTTACAACTGTGCGTTTCTCCAGGAATTTTCTGCCTCGCACAACAAAACTGTGGAATGAGCTGTCGTCTACGGTATTTCCGGACCAATACGACCTTTTACACTTCAAGAAAAGAGCGTACTCCTTTTTAAAAGGCCGGCAACGCACTTGTAACTCCTCTGGTGTTGCGGGTGTCCTTGGGCGGCGGTAATCGCTTACCATCAGGCGATCCGTCTGCTCGTTTGCTCCCGAATCCATAAAAAAAAAAAACTAATTTATGTACCATATGTTGCAGTCATTATGCCATAAGTCACTGTCCATATAAAACTAAATTGAAAAATAAAGGAAAAGTTAATAATATTAGGTAGAAGCATTTCAGGTTTGAAATAATATTTATCTGTAGTAATTTTTAATATATATTGTTCCAGGATTTGACCGGTGTCCCAGCCGTGGTAGACTTCGCAGCCATGCGTGATGCTGTCAAAGACCTAGGTGGAGACGCACAGAAGATCAACCCTATATGTCCTGCTGACCTGGTCATAGACCATTCGGTGCAAGTTGATTTCGCCAGAATGTGAGTATTAATAACTAGCTGTGTGATGACTGCTCCGCTCTCGTAGCTCGTAGCGTGATGTTATATAGCTTAAATTACTTCTGATTAAAGGAGCTTACTAACAGTGAAAGGATTATTAAAACCGGTTCAGTAGTTTTAGTGTTTATCGATGACACATAAATCTTTTCTTTTTATAATATCAATAGCTGTTCCCCGCGGTTTTAGTAACTGATATTATTTGATTTTTGACCATGGCTGCTGAAAAGCAACCGAAACGTCGGGGAAAGTGTAAACATAAATATAAATAGTTTTAATAGTTTCAATAATTTAATTAGCTTAAAAATGAGTAAATTTTAATAGTAATAGCAGTGTAACAGTTTCAAATTATGTAATAAAGTGTCAAATAAACAACGCGATAAAATCCGTATATAGTTGTTTAATTTCAATTAATAACATTCGCGTAAACAGAAGACAATATTTGGTAACTTTTTGTTTCTTTTTCTTTTAGTCACGATTTTGGTTACTGCGCCTTTCTGGTTTTCTCGTAGCGTGGTGTTGTATAGCTTATATTATTTCTAGAAAAATAGCTTTTTAGTGATAAAAGAATTATTAAAATCGGTTAAGTAGTTTTTGAGTGAATTCATTACTAAAAAAGTACAAATCAAATAATAATAACAATATTCTATCACATACACACAACACTATCTAGCCCAAACTAAGCAGAGCTTGTACTATGGGTACTAGACAATGGATAAACATACATATATACTTTTTTTTGTAAATATATACATATTAATAATAATAATAATAATCATTTATTTAACTTAAATTGGTACAAATGGATACAGTGCTTATGTTACATTGTAAAGGTAATTTATAAGGAGTGCCAGTACTAGGGTAAACCTGTGCCACAGGCATTAGGGGCACATACTGTATAATAAAGATATAAATTCTAAAACAATACTTATAAAACATTATTATTTGTATACAAAAACTTATGAATTACATTATAAACTAAGTGATTACTATGACAACTTAAAGAGCTATTTTATTGCGTAACACTTATTGAACAACAGTCATCAAATTTTCAGTTTGCTCGTAGTTCAAGGTTTGTAAATATTGTTGAACTAATTGTTTAGTGTTAGCATAATTTTTGTCATAAATCGCAGTTATTTTGTTTATATTATTATAAAGAAATGGACCTAAGCGAAAAACCTATTGGTAAAAATATACTTAGATTGAGACTGAGTAGTACAAACGATATCTTTCCGTCGCTTAGTGTTAGTAAATTCCGGGTTATAATCAAGAGTAGTATGTTGTTTTAGTACGGTGTGCATTATAAAAAGCTGCCGGACTGTTAATACTTTAGAATATTTATACAAAAGGCATGTGGGATAGCGAAAAGGTCGATGTGTAGCTACTTTTAGGAGTGCTCTTTGTGCTCTTTCAATTGGAAGAATAACAGATTTTGGGATGCCTCACCATGAGGTAATACAGTATTGAATAATGGATTGGCACAGTGCCTTGTAGATCTGTATAGTAGGATTATAGTCTGCGATATAACGCAGTTTTTTAAAAACGAATATTAATTTACGTAGGCTGCTTGACAACAGTGATAATATAGCTTTCTAAAGGCGAAAGAATTTTTTAAATAGTTTGTGTCGTTTTGGATTTAAATTCTTACAAACAAACAAACAAAAAATCAAATCTTTCCTGTTTATAATAATAGTACTTATAGATATTGAGTTTCTTGCAGGTATCTTCTCATAGGCTCAACCTTTTGCCTGAACCTTGCAACTAACATAAATGTAAATTCAGTAAATGTAACAAACTCACTAACACATTTGACGTTCATAAGTGTTACTTTGTGACCTAAGTGAAAAATTATTTTTGACTTTGATATGTTTTATTTTTGTTCATAGCCCTGACGCATTAAACAAGAATCAAGAATTGGAGTTTACGAGAAACAAGGAGAGATTCCAATTCTTGAAGGTGAGTACTAGCCTTGCGCAATAGTCATAGAAATAAATCCGCATGATTCGAAAATCAATCAATCGTCCATTCAAATGTAGAATATTTGAATCTGAATTATTTTTGACTAGAAACGATATATATACTAGCGACTCGCCCCGACTTCTATTACCCGTGTAATACAAAACCTTAACAAATGATACACCTGAACATTTCTCATGCATCACTCTATCTATTGATGAAATGCAAAAAGCAATTAAATGTTTGATTTGATTTGAAAACCGCATGAAAATCCGTTGAGTAGTTTTTGAGTTTATCGCGAACAGACAGACAGACGCGGCGGAAGACTTTATTTTATAATATGAAGTGATAAAAGTTATACCGAAATTAATTCAGCGCTTTTCGTAAAATCAACAAAATCAATAAATATATACTTTGATGAAGTTTTGTTTTTAGAAAGAAATAAATAAGAAAGAAAGAAATATGTTTTAGTGGTTTCTTTCACCAATAGATAGCTTTTTTTTTATTCGTTGAAGACTGCGCCGAGCGTAAGACAGATAATGACAGAGGTCGTGCGGCGCATATTCAAATCGGCGCGCGGCCGCCATAGTAAAATTGTATGGTAGATTTGAAGTGCCTTTTTGATAAATATGTATCTTTATTGTCAACCAATAACTTATATATTTGGGATGGACAAATTGTAATGTAACTATTTATGTTTCGTTTAAGCTGTAAAATAGGATAGATTTCTACTGTTATAATTAAAAAAAACACTTAATACGAGCTTACGTTTTTGCATTTTTCGTGCTAATTTGCGTAATAAACACATTCATTGTTATGATAAATGTATATTTTATGTTTGTATTAAACAAAAAGTGTTGATTTCACTTATCTGTGTTGTGACCTCCTGTTTTAGCACATTTCGCGCAGGCGAAGTCTTCAGTTTGCACATGGTAGTACCTATAGTATTGAAATCGGTATTTGTGTCTTTTTTTAAATTGACTTTATGGTTTTTGTTTCAGTGGGGAGCTCAAGCATTCGATAACATGTTGATCGTACCTCCAGGCTCCGGAATTGTGCATCAGGTAAGATTAATTCAGAGTGACCTTCCAAATGATGACTGCATGGATGACGTAGTGGTTTAATGGCCAGTTCCTATATTCAGAACGCCTAGTGGTCGTGTCGCACGAAACTGTTCGCACGAAATGTGCGAAAATAAATAAATAGTTAATCTGTAGGTATACCACGCGATGCAAACTTAATATTTTACTAATTTAAAAAAAATAACGTAACAATAACTGATGTCGTAAATAATAAGGGGCAATAAAAAGGACCGCCCGTTATTATTTACGACATTAATTATTGATATGTAATTTATTATAATTAGTAAAAAATTAAAATTACCACGGGTGGTTAACATATGAGTATCTAAAATCATTTCACGAAAAAAAACGGTACATTAAATTGCCCAAGAAAAGAATTTTACTAAAAATCCAATATGGCGAAGGTTATTCTATACCACCAGTAGAATGCGTGGTTAAAAGGAATTACACGATTTCAAAATAGTCCTGTATACTATGAATGTTTACTACAGGTCAACTTGGAGTATCTAGCTCGGGTGGTGTTTACCGGTGACATCCTGTATCCTGACTCCGTCGTTGGAACTGACTCTCACACTACCATGATTAACGGGCTTGGAGTGGTCGGCTGGGGAGTTGGAGGTAAGGTCCTAAAGTCACTATACAGGAAGTCAAAGTCAAAAATATTTTCAAATCAAAGTCAAAGTCAAATGTCTTTTAAAATCAAAATCAATGTTAAATAAAATTAATATTGAAGTCAAAGTCAAATATCTTTTAAAGTCATAGTCAAAGTGAAAAATCATTTTATACCCATAAAAATGTGTATGGACTTCTTGGAGTCGTCAATTAACTAATCTATACTTATATTATAAAGCTGAAGAGTTTGTTTGTTTGAACGCGCTAATCTCAGGAACTACTACTTCGATTTGAAAAATTATTTTAGTGTTGGATAGCCTATTTATTGAGAAAGGCTATAGGCTATATAACATCACGTTACGACCCACGGGGGTGGCGCAGTAACGATAAACGCGGATGAAACCGCGGGAACATCTAGTATCTTTTAAAGTCAAAGTCAAAAATATTTAAAGTCATAGTCAAAGTCAAAAATCATTTTATACCCATAAAATGTGTATGCACTTCTTGGAGACGTAAATTTTACCTTTTATAGGCTTGACGTTTCGACCAGGTTACACCGGGCGTCAGTCAGCTTGTTACCACGGCCGGTGTAACCTGGTCGAAACGTCAAGCCTATAAAAGGTAATCATTATGCATGATCGCGTTAATACCCGTTATGTATTATATATAGGGTAGTATTTAACTGCACAGCAAAAAAATACTAATTGCGCAGCAAACTAAGTCGACGGCGCTCCTATTTTTGGGTTTAAGAAGGAACCTAACATAACCTAACCCTTCCGAAACGGAATGCAGTGATTTAAGGCGTATAGGTGCTCGTTATGATATATTTTAGTAAGCATATTTTGCTGCGCAATTAGTATTTTTGCTGACAATTATATTTAATGCCTTATATTATATATCATGCAACGCGAAAGTTTAAAAGTTATCAAGAGAAATATTTTTGTGCAAACAGTATCAAAATTGTATTGTCGTCTATTTACGAGAATGTTATTCATTGAAATTAAACACAAATATAAATAGTATAATAGTATAATGATGGTATAGTTTTAATAGTTTCAATAATAAAATAATAAAAATAAAATAAAAATCATTTATTTCAGACGTTACAGCCCATAAATTGTTAGTAATAAGTTAGTAACAATTTTGTGCTTATCTTCTATGTTAGTAATGTTAGTACCTATATAACCCTGATTTATTTTACTTTATTATACCCAAAGCCACTCCAACCATGTGCCTTTGGATGAGACAGACTGGTCTCGCAACAATAGTCTTCAGGATGCCATTCCGACTGTTACGTAAACGTTGTAATAAGAATGCTGCTTTCTTACGCATAATGGCATGAAAACCATCATAATTTAATTAGCTTAAAAATTAGTAAAGTTTAATAGTAATAGTAGTGTAACAGTTTTCAAAATTTTGTAATAAAGTGTCAAATAAACAACGCGATAAAATCTGTATATAGTAGTTTAATTTCAATGTATCAACATTGGTTGTATAATAAGGTATTAATTAATATTTAAATCATAATTATATGTGTTGTGTCTAGGTATCGAAGCTGAGGCTGTGATGTTGGGCCAAGCCATCAGTATGCTGCTCCCCAAAGTGGTCGGGTACAAGCTGATCGGGGAATTGAACCCCCTAGTGACTTCCACTGACCTGGTCCTCACTATCACTAAGGTAACTCGACTTTAAGTAATATCAGCCCAGTATTCAATTCATTGGGATATGAATGCATTTACGCAAATGAATGTGAGTTTGTTTGTTTGTTATGGTTCCATGAAACAGCAGCGATAGCTCAGTGGGGAGACCAACAGACTGCAATGCAGAGGGTCTCGGGTTCGAACCCACGTCGCGCACCTCTGACTTTCGGAAGTTATATGACTTTTCGAAATTATGTGCGTATTGATTGACAATTATCGCCTGCTCCGTGCCTCGGAGAGCACGTTAAGCCGTTGGTCCCGGCTGCCATGAACATCTATGGCAGTCGTTATTGGGAGAGTGTCGACACAAAAGATCTCACTGGGTCGAAGTGTCGCCGGTCTGCACTGACTGGCCCCCACATAAGATAAGATAAGATACGGTTCCATAACTTAACTACTCTACCGATCATCATGAAATTTCGTTTACATGTTGTCAGGGGCACAGAGAAGTACAGGCAACGAAGCCGTGGGCGAACGCTATTCTATACAAATAAATAAAATTGGGTAGTATTTAACTGCACAACAAAAAAATACTAATTGCTCAGCAAAAATAGCTAATTGATCAGCAATTCATGGCCAGCAAACTTTAAAGAGATCAAACTAAGTCGACGGAGCCCCGCTTCGTGGGGCTCCTATTTTTGGGTGGGTTTAAAAAAGGAACCTAACATAACCTAACACTTCCGAGACGGAATGCAGTGATTTGAGGCGTATAGATGCTCGTTATGCTGTGCAATATTTAGTATTTTTGATGATCATTATATTTAATCCCAATAAAATTGAAGTGTCTATTTGTTATGTCAAAATCAGCAGCTTTTTATTAAATTCATATAATCAATTTTTTTGTAATGTTTGTCTGTCTGTTTGTTCCGGCTAATCTCTGAAACGGCTGGACCGATATTGACGGGACTTTCACTGGCAGATAGCTGATGTTATAAGGATTAATTTAGAATACTTTTATTTTAGAAAATAAATGGAGTAAAGCTAAAAAAATCCATGCGGACTAAGTCACGGGTAACTGCTAGTCTATACTAATATTATAAAGCTGAAGAGTTTGTTTATTTGTTTGAACGCGCCAATCTCAGGAACTACTAGTTCGAATTGCAAAATCTTATAGTGTCGGATAGCCCATTTATCAAGGAAGGCTACAGGCTATATAACATCACGCTACGACCAATAGGAGCGGAGCATCAATGCAAAATGTTGCAAAAACAGGCAAAATTCTTTTAGCTAGTTTTGATAAAAGTATATTTTTTACAGCATCTTCGCGCCTTGGGTGTCGTTGGCAAGTTTGTAGAGTTTTACGGCCCCGGTGTCACAGCGCTCAGTATAGCCGACCGCGCGACAGTAGCCAACATGTGTCCAGAGTTCGGTGCCACGGTCGCGCATTTCCCGGTCGACGAGCGCTCCCTACAATATCTTAGTCAGACCAGTAAGTGAACTAAAAAGTAATATAATAATAATAATAATATTCTACCACATTCACACAACACCATCTAGCCCAAACTAAGCAGAGCTTGTACTATGGGTACTAGACAATGGATAAACATACATGTTATATACTTTTTTTGTAAATACATAGAAACAGACCAAGATAAACATCCATGTACATGCACACAAATGTTTGACTTGTGCGGGAATCGAACCCGCGACCTCAGCCGTGGCAGTTGGTTACACTAACTAAGCCTTCGAGACCGACGGTATTTCTTACGGTTATTCCTATGGGAGTTCTCTTTACTATAAAAAAATGTATAATAATAATAATATAATATTCTACCACATACACACAACACCATCTAGCCCAAACTAAGCAGAGCTTGTACTATGGGTACTCGACAATGGATAAACATACATATACACTATTTTTTTTTTGTAAATCCATACATATTATACATAGAAACACCCAGACCAAGACAAACATCCATGTTCATGCACACAAATGTTTGACTTGTGCGGGAATCGAACCCGCGACCTCAGGCGTGGCAGTCGGTTACACTGACCACTACGCCATCGAGGCCGACTGTTGTAAAGTCCCCGCGACACAGGAATTAATCCAATCGTGAGAGTAGCTGTTAAAAAAAAAATTAGGGCTGTCTTTGGGAACTGCCGATAGAAGTGAAAACTTTAATCCTTGATCATAAACACTTCTTTATAAACCTCCTATGGGTTACTAAGCAGAGCTTGTACTATGGGTACTAGACAATGGATAAACAAACATACATATATACTTTCTTATTGTAAATCTTCTCCCTGGCCTTTATTATTCCCAAGTCACTTGGGGTCGGCTTTCTAGTCTAACCGGATTTGACTGGATATCAGTTTTTACACGGAGCGACTGCTACCTGACCTCCGCAACCCAAAGGCTAGATGTGTCAGGATATTAGAGGGCACTGACTTCCCAATAACGACTGCCATAGATGTTCATGGCAGCATAGCATTTTTTTTGTAACTACGTACATATTATACATATAAACACTCAGCCCAAGATAAAAATCCATGTACAGACGGCTGCAAAGAAACGGATACCCCCCTTGGCAGTAATTGAATCTATTTAAGTTTTTTAGATAACCAGATAAGAGTCGAGTTGGTCTAGTGGCTACCGTATCCACTTTACATGACGAAAGTCGCAGGATCGAATCTTGTAGGGACGATATTTTTTTCTTTTAATTTTTGTTGTTTAATTACCTTTTGTTTTTATTTTTGCTTTATTTTTTATTGTTTTCTATAAAACTAGAAAACAATTAAAATGAAAAGTAAAATTCGTCTTTCATAATTGTTATAGAAACTATATGATAAAGTGGGTATGAGGTTTTTAAATAAAGATAGGCATGTCATATAACAATATTCATTTACTTCTTGAATCACACATTTATATACAGAATACTGATTTCTATCTAAATTGTCAGTGTTAAATTAGGGTGACTTACTTAGAATATTCACTGAACTAAATTTATTAATAAAACGTTTTTCAAAAACATTACTTATAATGTATTGCATTCTTTATAGTTTTAAACCAACACCTGAATAAAATGATAAGTGTTGTCATTTGCGCATATGAATCATAGAGGAAGAACCAACATGCTAATTTAAAATATAGCAATATATATCTTTCTCTTAGATCAAATTTTCTAATAACCCTTTAACACAACATTAGATAATGTGAGGTCAGATGGTCAGATGGTGCACGATTGTAAACAAGAGCAATTTGGATTTATATAAATAAAAGTTGTTTATTTTTGAATAAGAAATTATGAATCAACGACTTCACAAATATTAGAATATTATAAAATATTTACACTTGCTTATTAGAGAAGTTACCTGAATAAGCGGCCCAATAATTTGCTATTCAATACCGGAGAGGATAGCCGTCACTATCTATAACTTGTTGTAGTCGACTTTTCATGCTTGAGACCATTTTGGAACACATATCACTCTTACGAATGAATTCCCAAGTTCGATTTACCTCACTATCTAAATTTATTTTTGTTTTTATTTCGCTGGAGTCCCAATTCAAAACCATCTGACCCCACAAGTTTTCTATTGGATTTAGGTCCGGGCTTTTAGCCGGCCACTCAAACACCGTTATGTCGGATTGGGCCTTCAGCCAATCTTGCACGATTCGTGACCGATGCACTGCAGAATTGTCTTGAACCAAGTAAATTTGGCCTTCTGGGTATGCGACCCGCACTGACGGTAGCATTACGTCCCTCAACACTTCCAAATATCGCTCACTGTTCATGCGGCCGCCTATTTCTACCAGCTCGCCTGGGCCCATAGATGACATCCATCCCCAATAACCTAAAACAATAAACTTTATAAAAATCTATTGCAATATGTAATCCAAGTAAATGTCAACAATAAAAATTACAAGTATAAGCATAATTTCAATTAAAATGATAATTTATTATTTTATATTTACCTAGTGTTAACCGCCCGCTTGTTCTCAAATCTAATACGTTTTTAGGGTTGAACCTCTCCCCACTTCTTCTCCATAAAATTTTTCGCCCATCCTTATCCGACTTGAAGCATTTTTCGTCGGTAAATATGACGATTTCGTTTTTCCAATCGAAATTTAGGTATCGATTGGCAAATTCGACTCTTTTGGTGCGGTGAGCGTCCGTCAGCTTAATTTTTCTGACTGGCTTATAATTATGGATATTCGCAGCATGCAAATGTCGTCGAACAGTGCTAAGCGACACTCCAAAAGTTTCAGCACTAGAACGCGTAGTTTTGAAAGGGTCCAGTGAGTGAGCTTCTACAATACTACGGTGCCGCTCCGATTCATTGGTATAAGCAAGGGGGCGAGGACCTTGGCGATTACATTGCACATCACCCGTCGCTTGATATCTCTCTATCCATCTACGAACTGTTTTTCTCTGTAATGAAAGTGATGATTATTAAAAACATTAAAAGTCAAAGTTATATTTAACAATAAATATAAGATAATATGTGTGAAACGTCAATCTTACCGTTATGCCCATATCTCGTGCTATTTTCTTTATGCTATGTTGCTGTTCATACAGAACAACAATTTTAGCTTTTAAAAAAGCTGTTAATCGAACCATTTTAACTGTTAATAAAGTAAATATTACTCGACACTTAATGAACTGAATAATGTTACGACGATGACACGCAAGTGACTCGGTAAGAATCGAAACGATTTGAAGAGTAATTATTATAAAGTTACCCTCAATCACAAGTTTAGCAAATTACAGTCTGTCTTTATTGTAGTTTAATCTCAAAACTGTTTACGTTATTCGACATAGTTAATAATCTGCATACTGGTCGTGTGGTTTATACTTTCGCTTCTTAAATATGAGTCACCTAGTTCGAATCCTTTTAACAATTTTTCTTTTTGTTAGTTTTTAACTTTTTGTGATTTTTTTATCATTAGTTTTTTAGTTATTTTATCGCTTTTTTCTAATGATTTAAAAAAATCCTTTATATTTTTTTAAGGTATATGTATTTTTTATTACTTTTTTAATGTTTTTTTTTTCTTTTTATTAATTTGTTCAGTTTTGTTAATTATTACTAATATATTTTTTACAAACAAGACAGAATTTCCGTGTGTAATTTTTGTAACATAATATTTTTGAAAAAACAATCTAAAGTGCAAGTTTAGAACAAAACTATTATCACGCATTGTGGAAATTCCAAATTAAACCTTAATGCTTAGACAATTAGACTTATTATCAATTTTATTCAATAAATGCAGAATGCTATTCCAATTTTTGTCACCAAACGTAGGTATACCGGTAGTTTGAGGCTCGGAATAGGAAACATTGCGCGCGTGGTTCGAAGATCGAATCCTGGCTGCGAGATGTCTTTTTGTATGTTATTCTTAATATGTTCAGCTAGAAGCCGAAATATGTAAGTAAATAGTTGTTAAATCATACAAAAACAAGAAACAATATTTGTGTGGAATTATTGAATGCTCGAGCACAGATGGGTGCGGGGAGAGGCGCGAGCGAGGCGGCAGGGGGAGGGCATTGATCGACGTGTGAGTCACGTGGCGAGCCTATCCGAGCGTCGTCGACGCGGTGCCGCGCCGCACCGTTCTCGCTCGGCCGATATTCTTTAAGTCTTACTGGGGTACCTTTACTTTGACGCGCACTGTACATGCACACAAATGTTTGACTTATGCGGGAATCGAACCCGCGACCTCAGCCGTGGCAGTTGGTTAGACTAACTAAGCCATCGAGACTGACGGTATTTCTTACGGTTATTCCTATGGGAGTTCTCTTTACTATCAAAAAATGTATAATAATAATAATATAATATTCTATCACATACACACAACACCATCTAGCCCAAACTAAGCAGAGCTTGTACTATGGGTACTAGACAATGGATAAACATACATATGTATATACTTCTTTTTGTAAATACATACATATTGTACATAGAAACACCCAGACCAAGACAAGCATCCATGTCCATGCACACAAATGTTTGACTTGTGCGGGAATCGAACCCGCGACCTCAGGCGTGGCAGTCGGTTACACTAACCACTACGCCATCTAGGCCGACAAATGTTTTATAAATGCCTAGTATTCATCCCAACTCCCCGAGCTAAACTAAAATGTATGTGTTCCCATATTTCTACCAGAAACATTTTAGCAACGGGTTGAAATCGAAGCTCGAAAGGTAGGAATCGAATCGAAGACCTCTCGGTCGTCACTAACATCTGTCTTCTGCTCCACAGATCGCGCTAAGGCCAAGATCGACATCATAGAAGCCTACCTTCGCGCTACTAAACAGTTTAGGGATTATAGCAGTCCAGAACAGGACCCCATATTCTCTGAGGTATGTATCGGAATAATATCAGCTTTTTTAAAAAAAAAAATATTTTGCTCGTCAAAGTGACCACACTCCACCTGATGGTAAGCAGTCGTGTGGTCTAAGGGCAGTGGCCTCCACATCGCCCCCACAGTAGCCGAGGCGATGTTGAGGTCTCTACTTTGACGGCCTGAGAAGATGCTTTTTCACGCCCCGCTTAAAGAACCCAGGATTGAAGGAAGAAGGTGCGTGCCTTGGCAGAGAATTCCATGCGTTGGTCGTATTAAACTGTCGTATCAGCTCTGTATTAAACTGTCTCACTGCTGGGCACGGGTCTCTCCTCAGTACTAGAAGTGCTCGTGCGGGCGCTGCGTGTGCTCAACACACTGTCTGACCAGATAGATTTGTTCACGTGTCCACTGAACGTATTCACATATGCTGCTTATTACCACTGCAGTAACTAGCTTAGTTCAAGCGTATAATATAGTAAGTGTATGTATACTATAGATACAACGCGTGCTGGGCTCAGATGCCATCTTTACACGGTAGAGTCGATTAGAGCGCGTACCAACAAGTTTGGGTCCTCATACCTCTGCCGAACGACCAAGGCATGGCATTCTCTGCCAAGGCACGTGTTTCCTTCTTCCTTCAATCCTGGGTTCTTTAAGCGGGGCGTGAAAAAGCATCTTCTCAGGCCGTCAAAGTAGAGACCTCAACATCGCCTCGGCTACTGTGGGGGCGATGTGGAGGCCACTGCTCTTAGACCACACGACTGCTTACCATCAGGTGGAGTGTGGTCATTTTGACGAGCAAAAAAAAAAAAGATATAGATATAAGATAGTCTAAGTTCAGCTACTCTATCGCATTAGGCTTGCCTGTAAAGATAGACGTAAGTTTTATTGTCAATCCTTACTAATATTATAAATTCGAAATTAACTCTGTCTGTCTGTCTGTCTGTTACCTTTTCACGGCTAAACAACTCAACCGATTTAGATGCAATTTGGTACAGATATAGTTTAAAACCTGGGGAAGGACATAGGCTACTTTTTATTGATGTAGGTACCATGCGGGCGGAGCCGCGCGCAAAAGCTAGTAAATAAATAAATAAAAGTGTTAGCCTATAGTCCACCACGCTGGCCCAGTACGGGCAGACTTCACATATCTTCGAGAACATTATGTAGAACTCTCAGACATGCAGGTTTCCTCACGATGTTTTCCTTCACCGTTAAAGCGAGCGATAATTAACTATTTAATACGTACGTAACTTCGAAAAGTCAGAGATGTGCGCCTTGGGATCGAATTCGAGTCCACGGGCCTATTCTCAATGTGAGAAGGATTAGCTCATAGTCCACCACGCTGGCCCAGTGCGGGTTGGCAGACTTCATATATCTTTCAGTCACACGCTTTTTCTACTTCTTTGGGGGCGTCAGTATTTTTTTTAATTTTTTTGCTCGTCAAAATGATGATGGTCGTGTGGTCTAAGAGCAGTGGACATGAAAAATGTTGCAAAAACGGGGAAAATTCTCTTATATGAAGCAGGCGAAGTTGCGCGGCTCAGCTAGTGTATTATATTTACGTCATGCCGTGTGTCAAGCTAGAAAAGTCAAGTTTAGTGACAATTACATCTCACAGAAACTTTTGTCAAAACTGGTAGACTTCTTGACCGACTGAACGTATTTTCACTTATATAATACTAGCTTTTGCGCGCGGCTCCGCCCGCGTGGTACCTACATCAATAAAAAGTAGCCTATGTCCTTCCCCAGGTTTAAAACTATAGCTGTACCAAATTTCATCTAAATCGGTTGAGTAGTTTAGCCGTGAAAAGGTAACAGACAGACAGATAGACATACAGAGTTACTTTCGAATTTATAATATTACTAGCTGTGCCCGCGGTCTCACCCGCGTCATTGGTATTTGTGGTTACTGCGCCGCTCCCGTGAGCCGTACCCTGATATTATATAGCATATGTCCTTCCCAAGGTCTCAGGCTATCTTCATTCCAAATTTCATCTAAATCGGTTCAGCGGATTGAATGTGAAAAGGTAACAGACAGACAGACAGACATACCGACAGACAGAGTTACTTTCGCATTTTTAATATTAAGTAAGGATATAATAAATATAATAATATAATATAATTTATATACAGGTGGTTGAGCTGGACTTATCAACGGTGGTGACGTCAGTGAGTGGCCCGAAACGCCCCCACGACAGGGTGTCTGTATCAGTCATGCAGAAGGACTTCCAAGACTGTCTTACGGCCAAGGTAAGTGGAACACATGACGTGACTTCATACAGAATACAGGAAATAAACAATTCATTTCTAAGGAGTGATGTTCCTGACTTCATGAGAGGTGGCTTAGGAGCCATCCATAACAGGAATGTTGCGGATGCAGATATTTTGACATCCGCGTATACGGATATGGATATTTGAAGGCTCACATCCGCGGATGCAGTTGCCGATCATCATCATCATCATCATGTCAGCCAAAAGACGTCCAATGCTGAACATAGGCCTCCCCCAAGGTTTTCCACATAGACCGGTCAGTTGCGGATGCGGATGTACAAATCGATGCGGAAGCTCCGCAATTGCGAATATTTAATAAAAAGTATCTAATATCACCGCCTTTGCAGGTTCAAGTCTGTTTTGCAAAGGTTCATAAATTAAACTGGCTGGTGATATCAAAACAAATCTGCGTACTGCGAATTGTTGATAATATTCCAATGTTTAGAAGGACTCTTGAAGTAAAGTATTGATTTGCATTTTACTGCCTTTTGGCCGTGATTAAACGCGATCTCCTATATACGCATTTCCGTCTGTTCCACCTATTTACATTATGGTTATATCGACGTGAAATACCAGTATTCATACTGTTGTGTTTCGTTCGGCTAGTGAGAGTGCCGGAGGCCCAATCACCCACTTTCCCACTTCCCGCTCCTTCTCCTTCCCACTTCCTTTCCTAAAGGGTCGGCAACGCGTAAGTGATGCCTCTGGTGTTGCAGGCGTCCATAGGCTACGGTGACCACTTACCATCAGGTGGGCCGTATGCTTGTTTGCCAATTCAGATGTAAAAAAAAAAATTATGTAGTTGGACATTTTTATTCTAAGTAGTTACATTGTTAATAAATTTTATTTTATTGAAATTAAACTACTATATACGGATTTTATCGCGTTGTTTATTTGACACTTTATTACAAAATTTTGAAAGCTGTTACACTACTATTACTATTAAACTTTACTAATTTTTAAGCTAATTAAATTATTGGAACTATTAAAACTATACAATTACACTATTTATATTTACACTTTCCCCGATGTTTCGGTTGCTTTTCAGCAGCCATGGTCACGGGGAGACTAAGATGGTAGTTGTCTCAATGTTCCAGTGTAGTTATTTCAAAGTACCCGAACATAATTTAATCATGGGTGTTTCTATTTACGCAGAATGAGCTCAAAGTATCATGAAGTCTAGCTGTGGTTTGACTGAATAATATTCGCGTAAACGGAAGACAATTTTATTTTAATGTAACCAATGAGACATTTTTGTCTAATTAGTTAATGTCCTTAAATGCAATGATACAAAGATAGTGCAGAAAATGCTGTGCTAGATCTCGTTGACCGTTGTTTTCTGTTTTTTTTTTTATTTTGTAATTTTTTTTAAATTTTTTTTTTGATAATAATATTAATGTTTATTTCATCTCCACAAATTACATCACGTTATACAGTATATAGTTGACACGAACAATTGCCAGTAATTCGTAATTTGTGGGAGATCTGGAGTCTAAACTAAGCCGAAGCCTGTACTATATATCTCCAGGCCCCCCATTTCATAACATTGTATTTGATTGTCAAAATGTGGTAAGCGTACGTAAGAGTCGTGAATGAGTAAACAGGAACAAGTTTTAGTGTATAATAATGACATATTTGTGAGTGTGTATGTAGATATGTGTGTGTGTGTAAGTATGTGTTTGTGTGTGTGTGTGTGTAATAATAATTATGTCTTGTTAAATTTGTATTAAGTTCTTAATTTATTAATAATTTTTATTCTTTATTATTCTGTACAGAAAATGTTGTGTACATCTATAATAGATATACATATAAGTTTGTATAGTCTCTGCCTACCCCTCTGGGAAACAGGCGTGAATCTATGTATGTATGTATATAAGTTTTTATTTTCAGCTTCTTATGTAATCCGATTTTGTATATGTATATTGTTGATGTACCTTAAAATAAATATATACAAAGGACATTGTTCAGCTGCCATACATTGTTAGCCTAAGAACCAACAGCCACAAAACAATGATAAATATGAGGTTAAGGATGACCACATTCAATTAAAAGTGAATATAAGTCACGGACGCTTCTGAATATTATAATAATAATAAATAATAAAATAATAATATTCTACCACATACACACAACACCATCTAGCCCAAACTAAGCAGAGCTTGTAATATGGGTACTAGACAATGGATAAACATACATATATACTTTTTTTTTGTAAATACATACATATTATACATAGAAACACCCAGACCAAGACAAACATCCATGTTCATGCACACAAATGTTTGACTTGTGCGGGAATCGAACTCGTGACCTCAGGCGTGGCAGTCGGTTACACTGACCTCTACGCCATCGAGGCCGACAATATTGCATACTAACTGAAATACTTATTGTCGAGTACTCGACATGCACCTGCCGCGCCTAACCGCTGATCGGAGCGGGACTTTTACATCATCGCCCCACCGCCCCACTTCAGCTATCGGCGCTCACTCACCGGCACCCGCACCTAGTAGTGGGCGTTTAAACGAAAAGCTTTAAACACAATCTGCTTATCAACATAAGCTTAAGCGTTCGTTTATAAGTACACGCCGATTTCGTTTAAACGGAAAGCAACTTCACAAACTTTAACGCTGCCGCAGCCGCTGGACGCGACGCTGGCGACTGGCGCGTTGGACGACAACGAATGACAAAGATTTCGCGAACGTTAAGCTGGCCGCACTGCTCACTGCTTTAAGTAATATTGAAAATGAACTCAATACGTGAGGACATAAAGACTAATATACAAACAAACATGTCTACATTAGGATTATGCTACTAAATTACGAGTTGTTTGTTTACGTAATAATATTTATAAGTAGTAAAACAATTTTTGTTTTAGTTGCATAAACTTTCGTTTAAAGTACGCAGTTTTTATCACACCACTACCCGCACCGGCAGTTAGCCACAGACACAATCGCAAATGGCCGCACTCGTGCGTCATTTTAACCATTGTTTTAAGCGCTCATATTTAATTCAAATATTGTAATTCTTTATCTAAATGATTATTATATTTCAAACTACAGTCCACTAGTGTCATTTATACACTACATTGAGATATCGTCGGCAACACTTATGTACTGATCATGACATATCTATGACGAATTTAAATAATGGTATTTATAGAATAGCATTCGTATTAACTACGTAAGAAAAATTACAGAAAAGCTAAATAAGAAATAATTTCTCTGTTGTCTATATATTACACATCTATATATTAATACGTGTAGCGAAAACTTTGGATCCCTTTTTACGAAAATTGGGCGGACGGAGGAGTATGAAATTTCGCACACTTATAGTTTATACAGAGAAGAAGTGACGAATGCTAATATTTATACAAAATATGTATAACTAGATGTTCCCGCGGTTTCGCCCGCGTTTATCGTTACTGCGCCGTCCCCGTGGGTCGTAGCGTGATGTTATATAGCTTATAGCCTTCCTCGATAAATAGGCTATTATGAGATTAGCGCGTTCAAACAAACAAACTCTTCAGCTTTATAATATTAGTATAGATAGCGCAACCGCGCAACTTCGTCTGCGTCACATAAGAGAGAGAATGGGTCGTAGGCACCTATAATACAATTTTAAAGGATCTGAAACTTTCTTTGTTAAATCCACGAACCACATAAGAACCATTCAACAACATTTTATAAATATACCTACAGTGCTAATTTAAAATCACGCAGAATAAGGAGAAAAATCGTTTGTATGTCTGTAATGGGTAATTATTTTGCTGCGATGTTATTTTAAAACTGCGATATCTCCTAAGATATTCATTGAAATCGAATGATGTAAAGGGCAATTTTATTTTAAATGAAATACTTGTGATGAATAACGTATTTATTTGGACAAGGATTAATAGCATGTTTATAATAATACCTTCGCAAATATTGCATTATTTTAGAACAAATTTGGTTAGCATAAAAAAGGTTATAGTGAGCCAACCTTAAAAGATAGACATTTGCTGTCGCGGTCTTTTTTTTAGAACTTTTAAAGAGGAACAATTCTGTCATACATGATTTTTGCGAAACTTTAACTGTTTAGGCAGCGCACGCAGCGGAAGCTCTTGAAAGGGAAAAAACTCCGATTTTGAAACATTCTTTATTGGTGCTCCGCTCCTATTGATCTTAGCGTGATGATATATAGTCTATAGCCTTCCTCGATAAATGAGCTATCTGACACTGAAAGAATTTTTCAAATCTAACCAGTAGTTCCTGAGATTAGCGCGTTCGTTTCAAGCAAACAAACAAACAAACAAACTCTTCAGCTTTATAATATTAGTATAGATAAATACATTAAATTAATGAAAAAACACTACACGCACACAACCATGCATTTGACACACGCAGTCGAAGCGCGTAACTATGGTTACATATATCAATATACGAGTATAATGACATGACATAATATATATCAGTTGGTCGAATTTCGAGCACTAGGCGACCGCTAGTATTGTTAAAACTGTAGGCATGGCAATACTGCGTGTCTCATATTTAAAACAAAGGATGCCGGTGTATTTGAAATCGCTTAAATAGTTTTTAAAACTAAAACAAGATTCGAAAGTGTCCGTGAGATTGTAATGATTGATTATTAAGTCATAAAATAAAATACAAATTATTGTTTACGTGGAATGTGTGTTGATTCATAGGCCAAATTGTTCATTGTCCTTTACCCAGTTGTTTCCATTCGCTCTAGGTAATTATTAAAACTAGCGGTCGCCTAGTGCTCGAAATTAGATCAAAGTTTGCCTGTAAGATATTGCTGATATATGTCATTATATATTAATATATGTTGATACTAGCTGTTACCTGCGACTTCGTCCGCGTAGATTTTAACTAAAAAGTGTTTGTCTCCGCGGAACCATTTTTTTTTCTACATTTAAAGTAGTCTAAGTTACTCCTTATAACATCAGCTATCTGCCAGTGAAAGTCCCGTCAAAATCGGTTCAGCCATTTCGGAGATTAGCCGGAACAAACAGACATACAGACAAAAGTTTAAAAAATTGATGTTATCGTATAGGTACCTTATATACTTTCATATACATTAGATAAAAAGCTGTTATTTTGACATTAGAAACAGACACTTCAATTTTATAATTTTATATAAATATTAGCATTCGCCTCTCCTTCTCCATATAAACTTTAACTGTGCCAAATTTCATACTCCTCCGTCCGCGCAATTGTCGTAAAAAGGGGTACAAAGTTTTTGATTCACGTATTAATATATACATGTAACTAATGAGACATTTTTGTCCAATTAGTTAAAGTCCTTAAATGCAATGATGTGTTGCTGCCACTCGCTCTAGGTAATTATTAAAATAATAGATTATTATAAAAAAATACTAGTTTTCACCCGCGGCTTCGCTCGCGTAAATGTAGGTTAGGTTAGGTATGCAACAGTTATTTTTTCTGGATGAAAGGTACCCTATGTCCTATTCTGTACCCCTGACAACGTGTATGCAAAATTTCAGAATGATCGATTCAGTGGTTTAGGCTTGAAAAGGTAACAAACAAACAAACTCATTTTCGCTTTTATAATATTAGTTAGGATTAGGATTAGGGTGTATATATTAAGTAAATATAATTTGTACATATTAAGTAAATTCTGCATCCATTGCATTAGGTTAAGTATTACCTGTAATGATGGCTGTATGTGGTATTAAACAAAAAAAAGAAAAAAAAAAACAAACATTCAATACTTCACATACATATATATTTATAATATTCTTAGATTTTTAGGAACAATAGTTACACACTCGGTGACTGAATAACAAAACTATCGTCGCGTATCACCAATACTAACAATTTTTTATGCACTTTAGTTATAATGGCAATTATAACAAAATTACTATAATTAAAGATTACAATGATAACTAAAAACAGCTATATAAAACATAAATAAATTAAATAAAACATATAAAAAGATTTTAGTAATTTTAATATTAAAACAAAGATAAATATAAACTAAAAACACTATCAATCATCCTCCTCATAGAAACAAACACACAACAGCAGTGGTCACAACACCCAGTGACAGAATTATCAACATGTCTACTGCGTGAGTGATTACTAATGTTAGATGATTGCTTCCTGAGTACTATATGATGATGGATGACACTCGGGAATAGTTAGCAGTCCTTCAGTGACACATAACAGCAGTGGTCACAACACCCAGTGACAGAATTATCAACATGTCTACTGCGTGAGTGATTACTAATGTTAGATGATTGCTTCTTGAGTACTATATGATGATGGATGACACTCGGGAATAGTTAGCAGTCCTTCAGTGACACATAACAGCAGTGGTCACAACACCCAGTGACAGAATTATCAACATGTCTACTGCGTGAGAGATTACTAATGTTAGATGATTGCTTCCTGAGTACTATATGATGATGGATGACACTCGGGAATAGTTAGCAGTCTTTCAGTGACACATAACAGCAGTGGTCACAACACCCAGTGACAGAATTATCAACATGTCTACTGCGTGAGTGATTACTAATGTTAGATGATTGCTTCCTGAGTACTATATGATGATGGATGACACTCGGGAATAGTTAGCAGTCCTTCAGTGACACATAAATTGTTTTTCACATTTGACAATTGAGTGTCACATAAGTTGTTGTTTCTTTTGTATTCCTTTGTGCCACATTTTTAACCTGGCATTAAAATCTGGACACTACCCACCCCAGTGGAAATTGTCAAGGGTAACCCCGATACCAAAGAGCTCTGACAAGTCTAAGGTAGAGGAATATAGACCGATTGCTGTCTTGTCAACTCCTGCAAAGGTGTTTGAAATAATAATCCACAAATACGTACTTGCACAAGTGGACAAACTTCTTTGCAACGAACAGCACGGTTTTAGACCAAAGCGGTCAGTGGATTCCAATTTACTAACCTTAGTAGATTATTTGTCCACTGTATTGGACGGGGGTTCACAAGTAGACGTGCTGTATTTTGACTTCCGGAGGGCGTTTGATAGAGTCAATAATGACATACTACTGGCCAAACTTAGCGCTATCGGTTTTGCTCCTGGACTACTCCAGCTACTTGCTGACTATCTCCGCGATAGACAACAGTTTGTCAGACTTGGTGTTTATGAGTCTAAGCCCTATCACACGCGCTCTGGTGTGAGCCAGGGATCCATACTTGGACCCCTGTTGTTCTTGCTCATGATCAATGATCTTCCTTCAGTTCTGCAGCACACCCGTTGCTTAATGTATGCCGACGACCTTAAAGTTTATATGGAGGTTAGGTCTGAAACTGACTGTTTAGCTATACAGCATGATATCGATTCTTTATATCAGTGGAGCCACACGAACAAGATGGATTTTAACCCCACTAAATGCTATGTTGTAAGTTTCGGTCGTGTGCGTCACCCAATTGAACACGACTACAAGATACTTGGTCAGAGCATAAATCGGTCAACCACCATTAAGGATTTGGGTGTCACTTTTGACCGTAAATTAACATTCCACGATCATGTAACTGCACTAGCAAAAGAATCTTTTAGACGTTTAGGTTTCATACTGAGGAATTCCCATGACTTTAGTAGCTATCCAGTTATAAAATTGATTTATGGTGCTTTGGTTCGCTGCAAACTAGAGAGTGCTGGGTGTGTGTGGAACCCGCATGAAAAAAAGTACATTCTTCTGCTTGAGAAAGTACAAAAGGCTTTCCTTAGGTACCTATACATGCGTATCCATGGATACTATCCACTTATGTACCCTACACACTTTCTTCTGGGTAGCCTATGCTATAACTCCTTAGAGGTAAGGCGTGAGATGAACCAACTCACAGTAATGTGTAAAATCCTCAGAGGTAAGATTGATGCACCGGATCTTCATGATGAGTTGTGTCGATTATATGTCCCTAATAATTACCGTCGTAACCGGAAACATGTTTTGTTCGCCGTACCGTCATGTCGCACTGTGGCTCGTGCAAAGTCACCCATACCGCGCACCCAGTCTGCTCTCAACACTCTCCTTAGTGCCAATCCGGACTGTGACTTGTTTGCGGACGGATGGCATGTAATTATGTTGGTGTGTTTGCGATTCTGTGAAAGGAATCGCATACACACTAACTAAACTTATTTTTGTGTATTGATTGTGTTTCGTGTATTGTTTTGTTTATACATTATGATTGTTAGTTCTTTTTTTTTCTGTGTATATTTTATTTTTGTTGAATTTATTTGTGTGTTCCATTTTATTATTGTTTTTTCCTCTTTGTTGTTATTTATGTGTGTGTTACCAACTATGGTTTTGTGTTAATTAATGTAATTGGTGTTATACCGTTTTAATTAATTATTTAAATAAATAAATAAATAAATAACAGCAGTGGTCACAACACCCAGTGACAGAATTATCAACATGTCTACTGCGTGAGTGATTACTAATGTTAGATGATTGCTTCCTGAGTACTATATGATGATGGATGACACTCGGGAATAGTTAGCAGTCCTTCAGTGACACATAACAGCAGTGGTCACAACACCCAGTGACAGAATTATCAACATGTCTACTGCGTGAGTGATTACTAATGTTAGATGATTGCTTCCTGAGTACTATATGATGATGGATGACACTCGGGAATAGTTAGCAGTCCTTCAGTGACACATAACAGCAGTGGTCACAACACCCAGTGACAGAATTATCAACATGTCTACTGCGTGAGTGATTACTAATGTTAGATGATTGCTTCCTGAGTACTATATGATGATGGATGACACTCGGGAATAGTTAGCAGTCCTTCAGTGACACATAACAGCAGTGGTCACAACACCCAGTGACAGAATTATCAACATGTCTACTGCGTGAGTGATTACTAATGTTAGATGATTGCTTCCTGAGTACTATATGATGATGGATGACACTCGGGAATAGTTAGCAGTCCTTCAGTGACACATAACAGCAGTGGTCACAACACCCAGTGACAGAATTATAAACATGTCTACTGCGTGAGTGATTACTAATGTTAGATGATTGCTTCCTGAGTACTGTATGATGATGGATGACACTCGGGAATAGTTAGCAGTCCTTCAGTGACACATAACAGCAGTGATCACAACACCCAGTGACAGAATTATCAACATGTCTACTGCGTGAGTGATTACTAATGTTAGATGATTGCTTCCTGAGTACTATATGATGATGGATGACACTCGGGAATAGTTAGCAGTCCTTCAGTGACACATAACAGCAGTGATCACAACACCCAGTGACAGAATTATCAACATGTCTCCTGCGTGAGTGATTACTAATGTTAGATGATTGCTTCCTGAGTACTATATGATGATGGATGACACTCGGGAATAGTTAGCAGTCCTTCAGTGACACATAACAGCAGTGGTCACAACACCCAGTGACAGAATTATCAACATGTCTACTGCGTGAGTGATTACTAATGTTAGATGATTGCTTCCTGAGTACTATATGATGATGGATGACACTCGGGAATAGTTAGCAGTCCTTCAGTGACACATAACAGCAGTGGTCACAACACCCAGTGACAGAATTATCAACATGTCTACTGCGTGAATGATTACTAATGTTAGATGATTGCTTCCTGAGTACTATATGATGATGGATGACACTCGGGAATAGTTAGCAGTCCTTCAGTGACACATAACAGCAGTGGTCACAACACCCAGTGACAGAATTATCAACATGTCTACTGCGTGAGTGATTACTAATGTTAGATGATTGCTTCCTGAGTACTATATGATGATGGATGACACTCGGGAATAGTTAGCAGTCCTTCAGTGACACATAACAGCAGTGGTCACAACACCCAGTGACAGAATTATCAACATGTCTACTGCGTGAGTGATTACTAATGTTAGATGATTGCTTCCTGAGTACTATATGATGATGGATGACACTCGGGAATAGTTAGCAGTCCTTCAGTGACACATAACAGCAGTGATCACAACACCCAGTGACAGAATTATCAACATGTCTACTGCGTGAGTGATTACTAATGTTAGATGATTGCTTCCTGAGTACTGTATGATGATGGATGACATTCGGGAATAGTTAGCAGTCCTTCAGTGACACATAACAGCAGTGATCACAACACCCAGTGACAGAATTATCAACATGTCTACTGCGTGAGTGATTACTAATGTTAGATGATTGCTTCCTGAGTACTGTATGATGATGGATGACACTCGGGAATAGTTAGCCGTCCTTCAGTGACACATAACAGCAGTGATCACAACACCCAGTGACAGAATTATCAACATGTCTACTGCGTGAGTGCTTACTAATGTTAGATGATTGCTTCCTGAGTACTGTATGATGATGGATGACACTCGGGAATAGTTAACAGTCCTTCAGTGACACATAACAGCAGTGATCACAACACCCAGTGACAGAATTATCAACATGTCTACTGCGTGAGTGATTACTAATGTTAGATGATTGCTTCTTGAGTACAGTATGATGATGGATGACACTCGGGAATAGTTAGCAGTCCTTCAGTGACACATAACAGCAGTGATCACAACACCCAGTGACAGAATTATCAACATGTCTACTGCGTGAGTGATTACTAATATGAGATGATTGCTTCTTGAGTACAGTATAATGATGGATGACACTCGGGAATAGTTAGCAGTCCTTCAGTGACACACAACAGCAGTGATCACAACACCCAGTGACAGAATTATCAACATGTCTACTGCGTGAGTGACTACTAATGTTAGATGATTGCTTCTTGAGTACAGTATAATGATGGATGACACTCGGGAATAGTTAGCAGTCCTTCAGTGACACACAACAGCAGTGATCACAACACCCAGTGACAGAATTATCAACATGTCTACTGCGTGAGTGACTACTAATATGAGATGATTGCTTCTTGAGTACAGTATGATGATGAATGACACTCGGGAATAGTTAGCAGTCCTTCAGTGACACACAACAGCAGTGATCACAACACCCAGTGACAGAATTATCAACATGTCTACTGCGTGAGTGATTACTAATATGAGATGATTGCTTCTTGAGTACAGTATGATGATGAATGACACTCGGGAATAGTTAGCAGTCCTTCAGTGACACACAACAGCAGTGATCACAACACCCAGTGACAGAATTATCAACATGTCTACTGCGTGAGTGACTACTAATGTTAGATGATTGCTTCTTGAGTACAGTATGATGATGGATGACACTCGGGAATAGTTAGCAGTCCTTCAGTGACACGTAACAGTAATGAGCACAACACCCAGTGATAGAATTATCAACATGTCTACTGCGTGAGTGATTACTAATGTTAGATGATTGCTTCTTGAGTACAGTATGATGATGAATGACACTCGGGAATAGTTAGCAGTCCTTCAGTGACACATAACAGCAGTGATCACAACACCCAGTGACAGAATTATCAACATGTCTACTGCGTAAGTGATTACTAATGTTAGATGATTGCTTCTTGAGTACAGTATGATGATGGATGACACTCGGGAATAGTTAGCAGTCCTTCAGTGACACGTAACAGTAATAATCACAACACCCAGTGACAGAATTATCAACATGTCTACTGCGTAAGTGACTACTAATGTTAGATCATTGCTTCTTCTTCTATGTACAGTATGATGATCAACAGCTATCGTACGGTCGATTTTCACACGGAGTATGCCAGATGTTGCTGTGACAGACTCTGAGTAAAAACTGATTTGATTTTGCAAATACTACCAGTATTTACATATCGCGCACTGTATGATGACCGGTCTGAACATTGCGCGAGTGGCGTCGCAGTTACGAGTTTTAGGTCTCTTTGGTGACAGGGGGCGGGGGCGTTATGCGTCTTAGCGACTGTACATGCGCAACAATTCGGAGACGCTATGTTCCGACCGGCCATCGTAGATTGCGCGATCTGTATAAGAAAGTAATTAGTAAGAACAGGTAACTATATTAGAAAATTACCTGATTAATTAAATATAAGAGCAGGGATGAAATCGTTAGTAATATTTATTAATAGATTTGAATTAAAATGTTTACAGTTTTAGTAAGAAATAAAAAATGTGACTAATACATCTGGAGGTGACAAAATGATGTAATGTCTGAAACAATTAAGGTTATATGAATAATCATTTGTGACACATAACAGCAGAGATCACAACACCCAGTGACAGAATTATCAACATGTCTCCTGAGTGAGTGATTACTAATGTTAGATTTCTTCTTCATGATTACAGTATGATGATCAACAACTATCGCACGCTCGGTGACACATAACAGCAGTGATCACAACACCCAGTGATAGAATTATCAACATTACTAATGCATGATTGATTAATTGTTAGATTTCTTCTTTCTGCGTACAGTATAGTAGAACAGCATGCGATCAGTTACATGTAACAGTAGTGATCACATCACCCAGTGACAAAATTATCAACATGTCTACTGAGTGAGTGACTACTAATGTTAGATGATTTCTTTTTGCGTAGAGTATGACGGTAAAACACACTCGGGGATAGCAATCACTCGATCAGTTACATATAACAGCAGTGATCACAACACCCAGTGACAGAATTATCAACATGTCTACTGAGTGAGTGACTACTAATGTTAGATGATTTCTTTTTGCGTAGAGTATGATGATAAAACACACTCGGGGATAGCAATCACTCGATCAGTTACATATAACAGCAGTGATGACAACACCCAGTGATAGAATTATCAACATTACTAATGCATGATTGATTAATTGTTAGATTTCTTCTTTCTGCGTACAGTATAGTAGAACAGCATGCGATCAGTTACATGTAACAATAGTGATCACAACACCCAGTGCCAGAGTTATCAACATGTCTATTGAGTGAGTGACTACTAATGTTAGATGATTTCTTCTTTTTGCGTAGAGTATGACGGTAAAACACACTCGGGGATAGCAATCACTCGATCAGTTACATATAACAGCAGTGATCACAACACCCAGTGACAGAATTATCAACATGTCTACTGAGTGAGTGACTACTAATGTTAGATGATTTCTTCTTTTTGCGTAGAGTATGACGATAAAACACACTCGGGGATAGCAATCACTCGATCAGTTACATATAACAGCAGTGATCACAACACCCAGTGACAGAATTATCAACATGTCTACTGAGTGAGTTACTACTAATGTTAGATGATTTCTTCTTTTTGCGTAGACTATGACGATAAAACACACTCGTAGATAGCAATCACTCGATCAGTTACATATAACAGTAGTGATCACAACACCCAGTGCCAGAATTATCAACATGTCTACTGAGTGAGTGACTACTAATGTTAGATGATTTCTTCTTTTTGCGTAGAGTATGACGGTAAAACACACTCGGGGATAGCAATCACTCGATCAGTTACATATAACAGCAGTGATCACAACACCCAGTGACAGAATTATCAACATGTCTACTGAGTGAGTGACTACTAATGTTAGATGATTTCTTCTTTTTGCGTAGAGTATGACGATAAAACACACTCGGAGATAGCAATCACTCGATCAGTTACATATAACAGCAGTGATCACAACACCCAGTGACTGAATTATCAACATGTCTACTTAGTGAGTGACTACTAATGTTAGATGATTTCTTTTTGCGTAAAGTATGACGATAAAATACACTCGGTGATAGCAATCATTCGATCAGTTACATATAACAGCAGTGATCACAACACCCAGTGACAGAATTATCAACATGTCTACTTAGTGAGTGACTACTAATGTTAGATGATTTCTTTTTGCGTAAAGTATGACGATAAAATACACTCGGTGATAGCAATCATTCGATCAGTTACATATAACAGCAGTGATCACAACACCCAGTGACAGAATTATCAACACGCCTACTGAGTGAGTGACTACTAATGTTAGATGCTTTCTTCATTTTGCGTACAGTATGATGATAAATCACATTCGGCAACAGCAATCACGCGATCAGTTACATATAACAGCAGTGATCACAACACTCAGTGACAGAATTATAAACATGTCTACTGCGTGAGTGATTACTAATGTTAGGTGATATCTTCTTGCCGCGTACAAAACGATGATCAACAGCTATCACACGATCAATGACAAAGAATAGCAGTGATCACAACACCCAGTGACAGAATTATCAACATGTCTACTGCGTGAGTGATTACTAATGTTAGGTGATATCTTCTTGCCGCGTACAAAACGATGATCAACAGCTATCACACGATCAATGACAAAGAATAGCAGTGATCACAACACCCAGTGACAGAATTATCAACATGTCTACTGAGTGAAAGCACTAAAGCAAAAATTGTGGTTACTAACACACTACTATAAATGCACTCAAACAAAATACTCACAAATACACTATTAGTTAGATATTGCTGTTACAAATTCTAAGCGAGTACTGATTTATATTTGGAATACTGCTAGTATTTATATACAAGTTATTAGGAACGGCAGGTAACATTATTGGAGAACTACCCAATTCATTAATTAAGAGAATAGAGATTAAGTGGTTAGTAAATTCAGTAATTGATGTTTAATGTACTTGTTTTTATTTTAAGTAATAATTTATAAACGTGTCTTACCTGTAGAAGATTATTAATATTTAATTTTATTTATTTTTATTCGGGTAACAAACAGTTTCTATTACTATTTTAAAAATCTTATAAATTATCTATGAACCATTTATATGTTTTCTCATATGGTTATCTATGACTATATAGTTTTACTTGCGTGCTATACAAAATGTATATTGTTATAATAAAATTAAAACAATTTCAATGCTAATGTGGTGAAAAAGAAATATATTTTGATATTTGACCGAAGGTCAAACATGTTCACTAAGTGGAGCATAACTATTTAGACATGATACAGGACCAAGTGTCTGGAATAAAACAGATATGATCAGTAACAAATAACAGCAATGATCACAACTCCTCGTAACATTGTATTATATGCAACATCTTCATATACTTACATATTGATAGTATTAGTAGATTGTCAGTCAGAAAAAAACATCACACTCCCAGTGACAGAATGACAAACATGTCTACTGAGGTAGTGACAACTGTTCCGAAGTGACTTACGTCCGCTTTCTATATCCAATCTCAATCGAAATATTGCTATCTGAGTTAGAATGTTGACAGATCTTCCATAGAAAATATGTCAAAATTTTGATTGAGTTTGGATATAGAAAGCGGCCGTTAATGACGATGCGACAAAACCTAACGACACATATTTTTGGAACTCATCGCGTCAGTGATCACAAGTCCCAAGTGACAGAATTATCAACTTGTCTACTGCGTGAGTGATTACTGTAACTTAATGTATTCTTCTTTTTTCCCTACGATAAAGTGATCAATGTCACAGAGTGATTATCGTCACGCCCCCAGTGACAGAATGTCAAACATTTCTATAGAGTGAGTGACAACTAACCCAAAGTGACGTAATGACAGTACAAGAAATAAAGACGGCAACAAAATTCAGGATTATCAGATACACTCAACATCAGACATCACAACACCCAGTGACAGAATTATCAACATGTCTACTGAGTGAGTGATTACTAATGTTAGATGATTCTTTTCTCAAATTCAAATCTCGATGATCAGTGTTCCCCAGCGGTAGCTATCACATCACCCAGTGACAGAATTATCAACATGTCTACTGAGAGAGTGATCACTGCTACTGGGGATCAGTCGTCCTAGTAATAATACAGACTGTTCAGTCAACATTGCACTAGACGTCATATTTATATCCCTGGATCATGGCGGCACTCAGCCTGTGGCATGAGACATGGTATATCTGTACGTATGTAAACTCACACTTAAGCAAAAATTATCATTATTAACACATAAACATAGATAGTACTCAAACATAATACTCACAAGCAATTTGTTGATGTCACTGTTACTAATTCTAAGTGAGCACTGATATAAATTTGGAATACTACCAATATTTATATAGAAGTAATTAGGAACAGCAAGTAACATTACTGAAGAACTATCTTATTTATTAATTAGCTTCTGCGCGCGGCTCCGCCCGCGTGATATCTATATGAATAAAACGTAGCCTATGTCCTTCCCCAGGTTTTAAACTATATCTGTACCAAATTTCATCTAAATCGGTTGAGTGGTTTAGCCGTGAAAAGGTAACAGACAGACAGACAGAGTTACTTTCGAACTAGCTTTTGCGCGCGGCTCCGCCCGCGTGGTACCTACTTGAATAAAAAGTAGCCTATGTCCTTCCCCAGGTTTTAAACTATAACTGTACCAAATTTCATCTAAATCGGTTGAGTGGTTTAGCCGTGAAAAGGTAACAGACAGACAGACAGACAGATAGATAGACAGAGTTACTTTCAAATTTATAATATTAGTAAGGAAGTAAGGATTAGGCAGGGAATAAGTCGTTTCATTTTAAAATGTGTCTTACCTGTAGAGGGTTATTTGTATATTTTGTTTTGTGACAAATGAACATATCTCTTTTGGTGTATGAAGTGCCTGAAATATTAAAAGGATAATGATTTGTGAGAGCATGTTTAATATGCCTACTGATTGAAAAACATAGACCTCGTCTGGGCCTAAGCCCGCACGTTAGCTAAGAGATAAAATTAAATACGCATTGAGCCATTATGATCGCAACACCCAGTGACAGAATGATCAACAATGTTTTGTTTCTCACTGTAATAACCTTAATTTCAATGCTAATAATATCATTAAATTCTAAGTATTTAAACAATACACGGAACAAAATATACATGTGTCTTAATTAGTAAACGAAAACTAATTAGTAAAGTGTCATATTTTACTAATTGGTATCCGTCTAATAATTAGAAAATAGATATATTAGTTAATTAGTGATGTATTAAATGATAGTAAAATAATTAGGATAAAATAGAATGAGCTTTAAAACACGGTGCTTAACATGATAAACATATCTACCGAGTAAGTGACATCCGCCCCAAAGTGACGTAATAATGGTGCAAAGTATAGAGATGACAACAAAGTGGCATGATGATCAGATACACTCAACAGCAGACATCACAACACCCAGTTACAGACTTAGCAACTTGTCCACTAAATGAGTGCTTACTATTGTCGAATGATTTCTTCTTTGTTTAATAAACCCATCTGTAAAAAATATCAATGATCAAAAGAAAAAGAAGAGAAGAAAATATAGTTTCATTTCTTTAACATTTAAACATACTATGTACACCGTTCTGATCATAAAATGCTTGTTGATTATTTTCTGTGATGGCTACTGTCACATAGAAGAAGTCATCACGCTCCCAGTGACAGAATGACAAACATGTCTACCGAGTGAGTGACAACTGTCCCGAAGTCACCAAGTGGCAATGCACCGAATATGAACAAAAATATATATTAAAAACATAATGATAAGATACACATAACAACAACAATGATCACAAGACGCAGTGAGAGAATTATCAACTTGTCTACTGCGTGAATGACTAATGTTAGATGATTTTTCTTTCTTCGTACGATGTGGTGATCAATGTCTCCCAGTGACAATCGTCACGCACCCAGTGACAGAATTACAAACATGTCTACTGAGTGATTGATAACTGTCCCAAAGTGACGTAATGATAATGTAAGTAATATTTTAAAAGTTCGATGATTTGTGACAGGTAACATCAGTTATCACAACACCCAGTGACAGAATTATCAACATGTCTACTGTGTGAGTGACTACGAATGTTAGATGATTCTTCTTTCTTCGTACGATGTGGTGATCAATGTCTCCCAGTGACAATCGTCACGCACCCAGTGACAGAATTACAAACATGTCTACTGAGTGATTGATAACTGTCCCAAAGTGACGTAATGATAATGTAAGTAATATTTTAAAAGTTCGATGATTTGTGACAGGTAACATCAGTTATCACAACACCCAGTGACAGAATTATCAACATGTCTACTGTGTGAGTGACTACGAATGTTAGATGATTCTTCTTTCTTCGTACGATGTGGTGATCAATGTCTCCCAGTGACAATCGTCACGCACCCAGTGACAGAATTACAAACATGTCTACTGAGTGATTGATAACTGTCCCAAAGTGACGTAATGATAATGTAAGTAATATTTTAAAAGTTCGATGATTTGTGACAGGTAACATCAGTTATCACAACACCCAGTGACAGAATTATCAACATGTCTACTGTGTGAGTGACTACGAATGTTAGATGATTCTTCTTTCTTCGTACGATGTGGTGATCAATGTCTCCCAGTGACAATCGTCACGCACCCAGTGACAGAATTACAAACATGTCTACTGAGTGATTGATAACTGTCCCAAAGTGACGTAATGATAATGTAAGTAATATTTTAAAAGTTCGATGATTTGTGACAGGTAACATCAGTTATCACAACACCCAGTGACAGAATTATCAACATGTCTACTGCGTGAGTGATAACTAATGTTAAATGATATAGTTTCTTCTTTCTTCGCACGATATGATGATTAATGTCACTCAGTAAGAATCATCACACACCCAGTGACAGAATATCAAACATGTCAACTGAGTGAGTGACAAGTTTTCCGAAGTGTCGTATGATGGTCCTTCTAATGATAACAACAAATTCGCATGATGATCAGATACACTCAACAGCAGACATCACAACACTCAGTGACAGAATTATCAATATGTCGACTGCGTGAGTGATAACTGATACTGAGGAACAAATGTTATATTAGGTAGAAGTGTTCACAATTATGTTACCTGATGAAGGAGGCAAATGCCTGTGACAGTTTGCATTGTATATAAAATCACACTATTGCAGAATAAGTCTTTGTACACAACACACAATACCACAAGCTTAACACTCACAAACACACCTCCCTACAATTATTGTGAAACTAACTTTCTACAGCTACACAGCGTTTGAAATGTACTGCACTGTATTTTAATAGATGTTGCTGTGATCAGTTCTTAATCAATACTGATTTGAATTTGGAGCTCTGCCACTATTTATATGAAAGTGATTAGGAACAACAGGTAACCTTATTAGTGAACTACCTAAATTATTTAATCCTGGTCTTCTAATTAGTTAGCAAGTGCTTATTAATTTTAAGAAGGGACAATGTCGTTAGCGATAATAAGTAATTAAAACAATTTGGTGCATTAAGTAAATCTAAGAATATTTATTTTGCTGTGATTACTATTGTTATATGATTTTTTTCTTCTACGTGCTGTATGTAGACCATTCTCACTTAATGACAGTCAACAATCTCCCAGTGACAGAATGACAAACATTTGTACTGAGTCGGTGACAACTAATAATAAAAAAATAAAATAAAAAAATAAACTCTGTCCCGAAGTGATATAATGAAGATGGCAAAAATATTAGACACGTAATGCTAAGTGACACATATGCACACTACAGCAGTGATCACTACACCCAGTGACAGAATGATGAAGATAAAGTTTTGTTCAAATTCATGTCGGATGTATTAAAATAGTTAAATATGAGGTTAGTATTATGTTTAGGCTATGATGGAACTGACATACGCTGTGCGTAAAAGTTCCAAAAAAAACAAGAAAAAAAAAAAAAAAAAAAAAGAATGATGTAGATGTCTACTAAGTGAGTGACAACTGTCCCAGAGTGACGTAATGATGATGTAATTAATATTTAATAAGCTCGATGATTTGTGACAGATAACATCAGGTATCACAACACCCAGTCACAAAATGATGTTAGGTGATTTCATGTATTGCCTGGAAGATATGCAACGACGCAAAATTTTATAATTAAACAATGTAAATTGTCATGAGCATAACGTTCGTCACGATGATCAATGTCCCTCAGCGATAATCGTCACGCTCCCAGTAACAAAATTATAAACATGTCTACTGAGTAAATGACAACTGTCTCCAAGTGACGTAATTGTGGTACAAGCCATATAAATTACAACAAAATTAAAGAAATAATTATTAGTGACACAAAACCAGTGATCAAAACACTCAGTGACAGAATTATCAACATGTCTACTGAGTGAGTGATTACTAATGTTAGATGATTTCTTTTTCTTCGTGTGTGATGATCAATGTCATTTGGTGACAATCATCACGCTCCCAGTGACAGAATGTCAAACATGTCTACTGAGTGAGTGACAAATGTCCCAGAGTGACGTGATGACGATTAAAATAGTATTTTAAAAGCTTGATAATCAATGACAAGTAACAGCAGTCATCACAACACCCAGTGACAGAATTATCAACTTGTCTACTGCGTGAGTGGTTACTAGAGACCGGATTATATACATTTGCATATTTAAGCCATTCTCAGCGGTAATAGCACATTTTACCTAAGATCTAGTTATGATGCATATATCGGTACATTTACAATATTTTTCCGAGTGCAGTGCACTCATCCTACGTTCCAAAATGCGATAAAAGTGATACCTAATATCGCGAATCCGACCAAATTTAATAGTCACAAAATATGAGAGTTATTGAGTAATAATGTGTTGTACACTTTAATCGCATTTCGGAACGCGGGGTCAGTAGCCGCGCGCGTCTTTTGTTTTGGCAGTTACGATAATAAAATGAAAGAGACAGAATAGCTTTGTCATCATCAAAATTTATCATTTAATTTCGCATATTCTGCCAATTTTCGTGCATATTTTCATTTAAAAATAAAGTTTATACTATTAAAACAATTAGATCGTTATAAGGTATTATTTAGTAAAATAATTGTAAAGTTGCTACATTTATTTCTTTATTACTGTTTTTTTAATTTGTTTTTTAATTAGTCTAATATTAATTTATTTTGTCTTATCTACTTGTTGAAACTGTGTTAAAAGTTAGTATAAGAACATTGTAAAACTCACTTTCAATAACAATGTTGTGCTTGCCTTTAATTTAAAAGCATACGATGATCTTATGTATTTTGTGTTATTTTAAGTTAATGTTCTGTATGTATTTTAGTTAGTGAGCCCAAACCTAAATAAATAAATAAATATTTCAAGCATTTTTCATACATATTTGCATGCATGTAACAAACTTTTTATGTTGCTTATAATCCGCTCTCTAGTGATAACTTATGTTAGATGATTTAATTTCTTCTTTCTTTGTACGGTATGAAGATTAATAAGACTCAGTAAAAATCATCACGTACCCAGAGGAAAAGTGTCATAACGTTGAATCTTTTTAAATGTCGCTGATCAATGTTTCTCAGTGGTAGTTATCACATCACCCAGTGGCAGAATTATCAACATGTCTACTGAGAGAGTGATCTCTGCTACTGAGGAACAATCGTTTTAATAAATTTTCTAATAGGTAAGGGTGATCACACTTATGTTACCTGATGAAGGAGGCACCCAGGCTGTGGCAGCTTGCATAGTATATAAACTCACGCTAATGCAAAAGAAATATTTAAACACAACGCACAATACTTGACACAACCTTTACACACACAAACACACATTCCTACAATTATTGTAAGACTTATATTCCACAACTACACAGCGTTTAAAATGCAAGGCACTATTTTTAATAGATGTTCCTGTGACCAGTTGTTAATCAATACTGATTTGAATTTGGAACTGTACTAGTACTTATAATATCAGCCCCGTATTAAACTGTTCCACTTCTGGGCACGGGCCTCTACTCAGTGTGAGAAGAGTTTCTGTCTGTTTGTCCCGGGTAATCTCCGAAATGGCTGAACCGATTTTGACGGGACTTTCACTGGTAGGTAGCTGATGTTATAAGGAGTAACATAGGCTACTTTGATTTTAGTAAAAATATAGGGTTCCGCGGAGACAAACACTTCTTAGTTAAAATCTACGCGGACAAAGTCGCAGGTAACAGCTAGTATAAAGTAGAATAGGTAGGTAACTCATATAATATTTTGAAGTAAGCTTAGAAAATAGAATCATTAGTGTCGTACATACAACAACATTGATGAAATAATATAATAATAATATTCTACCACATACACACAACACCATCTAGCCCAAACTAAGCAGATCTTGTACTATGGATACTAGACAATGGATAAACATACATATATACCTTTTTTGTAAATACATACATATTATACATAGAAATGTTTGTTTCCGTAAAGCTCTAAACGTATTTAGTATACCTACTGATACTTTTACTATATGAGACTGTTTTTATATAAGTTTTTATCTCGAAGTTTCCACGGGAATAGGCTTATTTTGTTTATGGTATGAATATCAAACTAAGACACAGCGATGCGTGGCCGGGTTTACCTAATAAATCTATACTAATATTATAAAGCTTAAGAGTTTGTTTGGTTGATCGCGCTAATCTCAGAAACTACTGGTTCGAATTGGAAAGATATTTTAGTGTTGGATTGCTTATTTATCGAGGAAGGCTTTAGGATATATAACATCACGCTACGACCTACGGGGGCGGCGCAGTAACTATAAACGCGGGTGAAACCGCGGGCATAGCCAGTAACCAAATAAAGATGGCTCCCAGGCTGTGGTATGTTGCATAGCATATGAACACACACTTATGCAAACACACAAGCAGTCACAAACTTTACACTCACAAACACACATCCCTACTATTTTGAAACTTAATGTTACACAGCTATAGAGCGTTTAAAATGCACGACACTATAATATAATAATAATAATATAATAATATTCTACCACATACACACAACACCATCTAGCCCAAACTAAGCAGAGCTTGTACTATGGGTACTCGACAATGGATAAACATACATATATACTTTTTTTTTTGTAAATACATACATATTATACATAGAAACACCCAGACCAAGACAAACATCCATGTTCATGCACACAATTGTTTGACTTGTGCGGGAATCGAACTATTTAAATATATGTTGCTATGACAAGTTCTTAATTAATACTGATTTGAATTTAACCAGTTTATATGAAAGTAATTAGCAACAACAGGTACCCTTATTAGAGAACTAGTTAAATTACTTAATCCAGATCTTTTAATTAATGAGCAAGTGCTTATTAAATTTAAAAAGGACAATGTCATTAGCGATAATAATTAATTAAAAGAATTTGTTACATTCAGTAAATAAAATACATTTTTATTTTGCTGTGATTGCTATTGATAAATGATTTCTTTCTTCCACGTACAGTATGACGAACATTGTCACTCAATGAGAGTCATCACGCTCCCAGTGACAGAATGACAAACATGTCTACTGAGTGAGTGGCAACTGTCCCAGAGTGACACAATGATGAAGGCAAAAATATTACACACGTAATGATTAGATACACATAACAGCAGTGATCACATATTTGTATGCTTGGTTATACCATCTTCTTATTATGTAATGATCATGGTCACTCAAGAGAAGATTATCACGCTCCCAGTGACAGAATTATAAACATATCTACTGAGCGAGTGGCAACTGTCCTAGAGTGACGTAATGATGATGTGAGTAGTATTTTAAAAGCTTGATGATTTGTGACATATGACAGCAGACATCACAACACCCAGTGACAGAATTATCAACATGTCTCCTGCGTGAGTGATTACTAATGTTAGATGACTTTTTCTTCGTGCGACATGATGATCAATGTCACTTGGTGACAATCGTCACGCTCCCAGTGACAGAATGTCAAACATGTCTACTGAGTGAGAGACAACTGGCCCAAAGTGACGTAATAATGGTGCTAATAATAGAGATGACAATAAGATGGCATGATGATCAGGTACACTCAACAGCAGTCATCACAACACCCAGTGACAGAATTATCAACATGTCTAATGCGTGAGTGATTACTAATGTTAAATGACTTTTTTCTTCGTGCGACATGATGATCAATGTCACTTGGTGACAATCATCACGCTCCCAGTGACAGAATGTCAAACATGTCTACTGAGTGAGAGACAACTGGCCCAAAGTGACGTAATAATGGTGCTAATAGTAGAAATGACAATAAGATGGCATGATGATCAGGTACACTCAACAGCAGTCATCACAACACCCAGTGACAGAATTATCAACATGTCTACTGAGAGTGTGATCACTGCTACTGAAGTCAAGAATTGTCAATGCAACGAATATAAATGAAGGTATATTTAAATCATGATGCCCAGATACATATAACATCAGTGATCACAACACCCAGTGACAGAATTATCAACATATAAAGAATGTAACGTTGATATATTCAACAGAAAACTGGAACCACTGAGACGGGTGCTTAGTCTTAATTTTTTCTCTAAGCATAGCTTTTAAATGATGTTTAGTTTTAATATTATGTAACCTTTATGTTCACATGTCTGATTAAGTATTTTATTACTTATTCGTGAAGATCTGTAATTAGCCTTTTGTGTCTTATTGTGTTTATTTCGGAAGTCGTATGTGCTGTTGGTCTTCCAAAGATAAATAAATAAATGTCTACTGAGTGAATGACTACTAATGTTAGATGATTTCATGAATTGCCTGGAGGATGTGAAACCGACGCAAAATTTAATAAATTAACGATCTAAAATGTCATAAACATAACGCTACTCATTCGATCAATGTCTCTCAGTGATAATCATCATGCACCCAGTGACAGAATGATAAACACGTCTACTGAGTGAATGACAACTGTCCCACAGAGACGTGATGACGATGAAAATAATATGCTAAATGCTTGATACATACATACAAAGATTCAAGCCTGTTTCCCAGAGGGGTAGGCAGAGACTACGGATTTCCATTGAACAGCAGTGATCACAACACCCAGTGACAGAATTATCAACATGTCTACTGCGTGAGTGATTACTAATGTTAAATGACTTTTTTCTTCGTGCGACATGATGATCAATGTCACTTGGTGACAATCATCACGCTCCCAGTGACAGAATGTCAAACATGTCTACTGAGTGAGAGACAACTGGCCCAAAGTGACGTAATAATGGTGCTAATAGTAGAAATGACAATAAGATGGCATGATGATCAGGTACACTCAACAGCAGTCATCACAACACCCAGTGACAGAATTATCAACATGTCTACTGAGAGTGTGATCACTGCTACTGAAGTCAAGAATTGTCAATGCAACGAATATAAATGAAGGTATATTTAAATCATGATGCCCAGATACATATAACATCAGTGATCACAACACCCAGTGACAGAATTATCAACATATAAAGAATGTAACGTTGATATATTCAACAGAAAACTGGAACCACTGAGACGGGTGCTTAGTCTTAATTTTTTCTCTAAGCATAGCTTTTAAATGATGTTTAGTTTTAATATTATGTAACCTTTATGTTCACATGTCTGATTAAGTATTTTATTACTTATTCGTGAAGATCTGTAATTAGCCTTTTGTGTCTTATTGTGTTTATTTCGGAAGTTGTATGTGCTGTTGGTCTTCCAAAGATAAATAAATAAATGTCTACTGAGTGAATGACTACTAATGTTAGATGATTTCATGAATTGCCTGGAGGATGTGAAACCGACGCAAAATTTAATAAATTAACGATCTAAAATGTCATAAACATAACGCTACTCATTCGATCAATGTCTCTCAGTGATAATCATCATGCACCCAGTGACAGAATGATAAACACGTCTACTGAGTGAATGACAACTGTCCCACAGAGACGTGATGACGATGAAAATAATATGCTAAATGCTTGATACATACATACAAAGATTCAAGCCTGTTTCCCAGAGGGGTAGGCAGAGACTACGGATTTCCATTGAACAGCAGTGATCACAACACCCAGTGACAGAATTATCAACATGTCTACTGCGTGAGTGATTACTAATGTTAAATGATATAGATTCTTCTTTCTTCGTGCGACATGATGATCAATGTCACTTGGTGACAATCGTCACGCACCTAGTGACAGAAAGTTAAACATGTCTAGTGAATGAGTGGCAACTGGCCCAAAGTGACGTAATGATGGTACAAAGAATAGAGATGACAACAAAATGGCATGATGATCAGATACACTCAACAGCAGACATCACAACACCCAGTGACAGAATTATCAACATGTCTACTGAGAGTGTGATCACTGCTACTGAGGAACAATCGTCCTAATAAATGTTATATTAGGTAGAGGTATTCACAATTATGTTACCTGATGAAGGAGGACCCGGGCTGTAGCAGGCTGCATAGTATATAAACTCACACTAATATAAAAGTTGTCCTTATACACAAAACACAAGCTATAGAGCGTTTGAATTGCACTGCACTATATTGTTATAGATGTTGCTGTGACAAGTTCTAATTCAATACTGATTTGAATTTGGAATTGTACTAGTTTTTATACGAAAGTAATTAGGGACAACAGGTAACCATATTGACGAACCACCTTATTTATTAATTAGGAGAGTCAGGATTAAGTCATTAGTAATATTTTGTAATATGTTTTTAATTATTATTTTTGTTAAAAGAATGTATGTTTTCAACCTGCAGTTGTTTGGGAACCGAAAAAAATATATTTGCTGTTTTGTAGTAAGATTTAGTTATTGAAATTAAACTACTATATACAAATTTTATCGCGTTGTTTATTTGACACTTTATTTACAAAATTTTGAAATCTGTTACACTACTATTACTATCAAACTTTACAAATTTTTAAGCTACTTAAAGTTTAATAGTAATAGTAGTGAAACAGTTTTTAAAAATTTTGTAATGAAGTGTCAAATAAACAACGCGATAAAATCCGTATATAGTAGTTTAATTTCAATGAATAACATTCGCAAAAACAGAAGACAATATTATGTAAGATTTAGTTATGTATAAAGCACATAATGTTTATGTAATACATATATATAACTAGATTTTGCTCGTAACTTCACTCGCGTTTATCTAGACTTTATTAATAAATTTATATCCTTCGAAATCAGTGATGCTTCTGGATAAAATTTATCCTGTCTTTTTCTGTACCCCTAATAAAGTGTATGCGAAATTTCATGAAAATCGTGCCAGTATTTAGGGTGTGAAAGCGTAACAAACAAACAAATTCCCTACCATCTATTAATAGTATTACTACTAAACAATATTAATATTAAAAATGCGAATGTGAGTTTGTTTGTTTGTTATTTTGTTACGCCTCCACGCCTCCACGTGTTTCTATGTATAATATGTATGTATTTACAAAAAAAAAAGTATATATGTATGTTTATCCATTGTCTAGTACCCATAGTACAAGCTCTGCTTAGTTTAGGCTAGATGGTGCTGTGTATGTGGAAGAATATTAAAAAAAAAAAAAAAAAAAAAACTACTCGACCGATCATCTTGAAATTTTACGTAAGGGTACCTAGCGTTTAGAAAAGAAAAATACTGTTGCCTAGGTATAGAAATTTATTGACATGCGAGCGAAGCCGCGGGGCAAAATCTTGTTTATTATAATAGGTGAGATATTGCAAGAATAATATCCAAATCTAATTCTCTTAATAATAGAATTGTTTCTCGTGTAACTATTTTCTTATCAAATTGCATCAATATCGATTATTTGTCTTTTTGCATATTAAAGATGCGCAACGAACATACCCGTCAGGTCCATAGGCAAACTATAATCTCATGCAATATTAGCGCTATCTCTCACATCGTACTTTAGGCAATAGGAATTGAAGATGGGATAAAAGGTAAGGAAAGGAAAAGAGAGGGAAATGAACGTGTGTGATTATATGGCAATCTTTCTTATTTGACGAAACGCAGTAACTATGTTTAGGGTTGCCAACCATACCTTATAATAACGTATCCTACTTTATTTTTGGTAATTATACTTTATAATTTTGCATACAAATAAAGTATATGAAAATACTTTATTTCCAACTTTTACTGTGATGCTTTTACTGACTTTTATCAGTGATAAATCTAAAGTGGCGAGAAGAAAGAAATAGAGCGTCAATAAATTTAATTAAAAACGAAATGTCTTTTTTTAATTTAAGTTTTGATTGTCAAACAAGCTTTGAAAATTTAAAGATGGCAAAAAATTGTAAGCTTGTGCTAAAAGCACACAAAAATACGTTTTTAAAGAAATACAAACATAAAATTTAAAAAATACTTTTTTCTTGCAATTACTTTATTTTTCTCTATTCAAACCATTTTATACGTTTTATTTGGCAAAAAATGTTGGCAACCCTATCTATGTTAGTTGTTTAATGCCTATTTATCTGTACAATGAATTAAAATATTTTATTACCATACCGCAATTTATAAATGGGTAGTATTTAACTGTTCCTCAATTGTTTGCCTTTGTTCGACCAAAAATTCTAATTGCCCACCAAAATATGCTTATTAAAATATTTTTAAAGAGATCAAACTAAGTCGACGGAGCCCCGCTTCGCGAGGCTCCTATTTTTGGGTGGGTTTAAGAAGGAACCTAACATAACCTAACCCTTCCGAGACGGAATGCAGTGATTTGAGGCGTATAGGTGCTCGTTATGATATATTTTAGTAAGCATATTTAGCTGTGCAATTAGTATTTTTGGTGGTCATTATATTTAATCCTTTTATAAATATACTGCCACGTAGAGGTCTCGAGTTCGATCCTAAGGTGCGCCTCTCTTACTTTTCAAAGTGATGTGCGTATTAAATAGTTAATTATCGCTCGCTTTAACGGTGAAGGAAAACATCGTGAGGAAACCTGCGTGTCTGAGATTTTCCATAATGTTCTCGAAGATATGTGACGTCTGCCATCGCGCACAAAGCCAGCATGGTGGACTATGGCTTAGTTTATGTTAGGTTCCTTTTACCCACCCAAAAATAGGAGCCCGGCGAAGCGGGGCTCCGTCGACTTATTTTGATCTCTCTACTGTGCAATTAATATTTTTGGTTTGTTAAAATGCGGTTTTAATTTTGGTGATCATTTACTATTTTTGACTGTTATATTTTACTATATCTGGTGATAAGTTAAACATAAGCCTTAAGAAACAAGTCGTTTTGCCTACGGACAGTAAATTTTTGACACATTCTATGAAAATCTATCCGTATAGGTATATCTAGTGTGTATAGGAATTGGGCTCTATACTGGTATTAATTATTACTGGTGATTCTCAAACGATTCAGAGTTAATTAAAACGCATATTGTTTTGAAATAATTTATTATACTATATATTTTATATACAACATGTAACATAATAAACGCATATCCTGAAAGTAGTTTGTTAAAAATCGCCTACTGAATCAATTAAAGTAATTTTTAATATAGGTAATTTTTTATTCCTATAATAATTAAAACAAATTAAATTATAGTCATCCATTTATTAAACAACTGAAATAAACGAAAATGTGTCATAATTCAAGGAAATAAGGTTTTTGATGCAATAAAGGCAATAATGTTAGATTTATTGTAATATACCCATACTATCCGCGCACAATAAGGAGGGCTAATTCGTTAAATTAAAATATTTAAGTACATGAAAGTAACATTTTAATGATTATATTATTATTACGATTTAATAATCTAATTGGGGTGTTTGAGGTTGTGCGTTATATCTGTGACATGTTGTATACAGTGTACCCTTAATATAACGAGCCTCAATATAACGATTTCCTCGATTTAACTAATTTTTCGAAATCCTCTAGACCTGCCCGTAAGAGCTAATGCAAAATATACCTTTACATTACGAATACATTTATCCAAAAACCTCTTTATAACGAATTTCCAATCATTACAGTATATATATATAGAAAGTATTATTTACCTCTATTTAACGAATTTTGTCAACTTATAACATTTACATAACGTATCGAATTTCCAATCATTGCAGAATGTATGTATATAGAAAGTATTATTTACCTCTATTTAACGAATTTTGTCAACTTATAACCTTTACATAACGTATCCTATCTCTCTCTCAATTCCACAATAATTCATGTCTCGACAGGTTCAGACACATAATAATAATAATAATAATAATAAATTCATTTATTTCTCTCAAAAGGTGCACACTTAGTTTTAAACACAAAAGTCAACCTTTTTGAGAGCTGGAGTCTGTAATAGTTTCGAAACCTATTACAGACTCCAGCTCTCAAAAAGGTTGATTTTGTAACAGAGCTTTCATTAAAATGTGTTTCATTAAAATGTGTTTCATTTATTAGTTGAAATCGTTCGCTTTAACAGGGTAAGCAGATGAGTATCTACGTAATGTAGAGGTTAATAAACAAGTTTTCTTACTTTGTTAAAACGAATCGTAGTCCAATCTAATCTCTATATAACAAACCTCATTGTAGCGAATTAGTTGGTATCTTAACTAATATTATAAAAGCGAACATGAGTTAGTTTGTTTGTTTGTTACCTTTTCACGCCTAAACCACTGAACCGATCATCCTGAAATTTTGCATATACGTTGACAGGTGTACAGAAACGGACATAGGCTACCTTTCATCCCGATAAAAATTACTGTTCCCGTGGAAAACAATAATAACGTTCTTATGATAATAGATGGCGCCACGTGTCTTTCGAATCATGATTGAATTATATTATTACACGCAGAGTACAATCCGAATTGATTGTCAAATTCTAAATTACCATCGCATTGTAAAAAAACCACGAAATTTGATTTAGGACATATCTACAGTGTGACTGGTTAAACATTGTACATACTTAAGGACATGATAATTTATTGTGAGACGTAACAAAAAAAAATAACAATAAAATCTGTATAACCTGCAAAGAAAACCTTTATGAAAATTTGTATGAAATATCTATAAAATGTGGACACTGTGTACACAGCTGTCGAAGCTAATGACCTTTGATAAGAAAAGGACGGCCGGAGGTGCAAATTCGGGAGAGTGCGGAGTGCGGTAGCTGGGGGCGGGGGCGGAGGTTTTGCTTAGCGTATATGCGCAAGAGTGTCCGCACATTAAGTTTTTATTGGATAACTAGGTCAAATTTTAAGTACCTATTTTTTTAGATATTCTGGTCCAGAATCGAGTACTGAATTCCTTCAATATGTCCAGTCTTTTACCAATCAGCCTGTGTATATTAATATATGAAACAAAAACTTTGTACTCCTTTTTACGAAAATTGCGCGGACGGAGGAGTATGAAAATTGGCACAGTTAAAGTTTATATGGAGAAGGAGGAGTGAATCCTAATTTTTTTATGAAACATCCATTAAAAATACGTTAAATTGATGAAAAAATACTACACGCACACATCCATGCATTTGACACACGCAGTCGAATCGCGTTCATAGTATTTCGGCATTGTTCGCCTGACGCCGTAGAATTTTTCGAACTATGGTTACATATGTATGTTGAGTAGGTTACTAAATATATAATAATATTCTATCACATGCACACAACACCATCTAGCCCAAACTAAGCAGAGCTTGTACTATGGGTACTAGACAATGGATAAACATACATATATACTTTTTTTTGTAAATACATACATATTATACATAGAAACACCCAGACCAAGACAAAAATCCATGTTCATGCACACAAATGTTTGACTTGTGCGGGAATCGAACCGGCGACCTCAGGCGTGGCAGTCGGTTACACTAACCACTACGCCATTGAGGCCGGAATGATTATAAAGGTATATTTATAGACAGGAAAACCTTAATAACGATCAACATCGATCAAATATACCATAGATGCACAATCGTCGCTCGAAAAACGGCCCCAACAAAACTGTGCATAAATCAGTCGTATGCGCTATATTATGCACCTGTCCCACTCACTCTTGCGTGCGCTGCCCGTAAGCGAGAGCGAATCAACACCACTACTACGGTGGAGACCGTACCATATACTTAGTACGCTTGCGTATCGCGAGTAACACACTTAGGACGCTTTACATTGACGCGTTTTAACTAAACTATTACAAAATGTTTCTCAGTGGGCGTTCAATGGTTATTCCAGTTTATTTACTGGATTGCATAATAAATGCAGACACTTATAAGTAAGTAGTACTGGTCAGTGCCACATATTGACGCGGTTTTTGTATGAGAATGTGCATCTATGGTATATTTGATCGAAGACGATCAAACTTAAAATTTAAATCAAATATGTGCGAATTTCGACCACTTGGCGACTGTACTTACAACAATGTCCATATCCAATCTTTTGCCAATGTTTCAGCACCTGGTGTTGTCTCGAGTCTGTCGTCAACACCTCAGCAGTGCTACTTAGTGATTTAGCTTTATGAGATTAAGCTATTTACTTCATAAGCTAAGTCACCAAATGACACTACTAAGGAACATTTCTTGATGGCTCTTGCCCAGCAGTGGGACAGTTTAATACAGGGCTGATATCTATACATATAATAAAATCGTAGGAAAGTCAAAACTGTACATTGAATATTTTTTTAAAAGAATACTTGGGTCGTGATCTACAATCGATATCGAAGCCAAAAATATAGTTTTTAGAATTTTTGTCTGTTTGCCTGTATGTATGTCCGGGCTAAACTCAAAAAGTACTGCATGGATTTACTTCAAATTTTGCATGAATATTACTAACAGGTCGGGTCAACATATAGCCTACATATTATCACGCTATCACCTACGGGGGAGGAGCTGTGAATCTTTATTTTTCTTACGCATTCTGTGACAGCGTGTAATCTAACGACGCATATTTAAATGTTGTTTTTGAGTAAGCCATGCTATTATCTAGCTTTACATTATAAAAACTACGCCATTTAAGTAACTTGGGCAGAGAAATATAGTTGGGTTCCGCGGCGACAAACACTTTTTAGTTAAAATCTATGCGGACGAAGTCGCAGATAACAGCTAGTTATTAATAAATTACTTATGATTTCATAATTGCTGTCTGTTTTTTGAAGTGAAAACTTCTTTAGCGGCATTGCGCACTTTTTTATGATGGGTAAAAAATGTTAAACTCGCGTCAGGACACGTGACCTGATCGAAAATTCGTAAGACGGAGGGAGAATTGTCATGTTTGTGTACGATAGCACAATAAATAAATATTGTATTTTACCACATAAATGATAGTACTTTTATACTGATAATTAAAGCATTTCGTGCAAAATTATTCCCTAACAATTCCAAAATATCAAAAATGCACAACGTTAATATTCAAGTTTTCACTTCTGCCGGCACTCCCGGAGTGCAACCCGTTGTTTTTTTAATACTTTTTTTATTCTCTTTATTGTTTAACTAGATGTTACCGCGGTTTCCCCCGCGTTTATCGTTACTGCGCCGCCCTCGTGGGTTGTAGCGTGATGTTATATAGCCTATAGCCTTCCTCGATAAATAGGCTATCCAACACTAAAATAATTTTTCAATTCGGACTAGTAGTTCCTGAGATTAGCGCGTTCAAACAAACGAACAAACAAACTCTTCAGCTTTATAATATTAGTATAGATAGGGATTTAAGTACGCAGGTGCAACTATGTCAATCCCGTCGTGCTTACACAGATTCTCTCACTATATTAATTAAACTAATACTTACTTAGCTAATATAAAGCTGTACAATATTTTTGCTGGCTCAGATATTGGATTAGCTAACACACCGTGAAAAACACCTAAATCTAATCGCGACAAAGGGAAACGCCCATCTGAGGCCATGAGTGGACAAGAGGCTAAAGAAAAATTCTTTCCACTTGATTTTGTCGTAAAAAAATATGTATTTACTTTCATTCAAATTGACGCCACTGCAATTTACAAAAAATAGTCAAAAAGAGTTAGTCTATCGGGCAAGATATGAGTCATGCCCTCCTGCGCCTTTTCTAGATGATTTATTAATAGTATATGACAATGAAGAGAATATAGACGTTTAAAATAACAAAAGTGTTATTTTTTCATACCTTATTAAGTATAACTGGATAAAAATATATTACAAACACACCTATCATAATTAAATAATAGAGCATTGAGAACAGAGATGTTTTTGAATTATCTCACAGCCAGACACATTTTCGGATACAAAAATAACCGCAATACATTTTTTTTCTAAAATAGTGGCGTCAATTTGAATATATGTTTTAGATATGTAATACTGTTAAGATCTTAAAACACTCAATTTTTATAGTAATTTTTGATGTCCATGTTTGGCCTGCGACACTATGGAGAATAGGCATTCCCCTTTCGGGACTGCATGAGCGTTTGCCTATTCTCACGGTACCGAAGACACTTCTCTAACACATGTAGTACATCCTCTATTGTGCCACAGACCTCGCAGTTAACTCCTGTGTCGTGGAAATTTCTTTTTATTCAACTAAGGTGGCAAACAAGCATATGTATATACCTGATAGTAAGTGGTCACCGTAGCCTATGGACGCCTGCGACACCAGAGGCATCACTTGCGCGTTGCCGACCCTTTAGGAAAGGAAGTGGGAAGGAGAAGGAGCGGGAAGGGGGAAGGAGGGTGATTGGGCCTCCGGCACTCTCACTCACCGAACGAAACACAACAGTAGGAATACTGGTATTTCACGTCGATATTCTGTGAGAGGGTAGTCCTTCCCCGGTCGAGCCGGCCCATTCATGCTGAAATCAGGGAGGCTCTACTACCTACCAAGACTAGACTTCACAAACATTCAAACAACAGACACAAGAACACCGAGACTTTGAACAACCATTTCTGGATCACACATATTTTTGTCCCGCGTGATTCGAACCCACTCGGTGTAGTGGCGATAGCGAGATCACTTAAACCACTACGCCATCCGTGCAGACATTGTTTAAAAATATGTTACACAATAACACGTAAACCGCTGTACCGATTTAGATGAATCTTTGCACATAGATAAACCATTTCTTAGAATAACACATTGACTAAACCTATGCGTTCTGTTGGATACACGCAGACGAAGTCGTGGACAGTAACTAGTAAAATCTATACTAATATTATAGAGAGGAAAGATTTAATTTTTGTTAGTTTGTTTTTAAAGAATTAACTCAAAAACTACACAACCGATTTTAAATATTCTTTCACCATTAGAAAGCTATTTTATCACCGAGTAACATAGGCTATATTTTATTTAAAAACTGTGGCTAATCTAACCTACTTTTACGCAAGCGAAGCCGCGGTCAGTAACTAGAATAATAACTAATAAAGAGTCTATAGAGTACTGTTTGTTTGTTTGTTTCACACAAAGTTTATAATAATTATTACTATAAATTCTTTGTGGTGTCAAGTTATATACTGTCCTAAGTGTAATTTTATCTATTTGTGGTTTAACTAGGTATATAGAGGGCGTTAAAATTAATGGTTGCGTCCGTCGTTGTATCCTTCGTAATAAGTTACTATACAGTAATATCTCGAACTTACGCGATAGATGGTATTGAGCGATAACCGGATAAGTCGAATTCGCGTAAGTCGGGGTATAGTTAAGCATCTATATATAATTAATATTTCTACAGAATATACCACGGGGAGTGCTCTGAAGAGTTATTCCACCTTATCCCGCCCTCCCCTTTCCTATCCAGAACAACGCGTGCTGGGCTCAGATGCCATCCTTACACGGTAGAGTCGATTAGAGCGCGTACGAAAAAGTTTGGGTCCTCATATCTCCGCCGAACGACCAAGGCATGGAATTCTCTGCCAAGGCACGTGTTTCCTTCTTCCTTCAATCCTGGGTTCTTTAAGCGGGGCGTGAAAAAGCATCTTCTCAGGCCGTCAAAGTAGAGACCTCAACATCGCCTCGGCTACTGTGGGGGCGATGTGGAGGCCACTGCTCTTAGACCACACGACTGCTTACCATCAGTTGGAGTGTGGTCATTTTGACGAGCTAAATAAAAAAAATAAAAAAATAAATACGTGAAGCGAAAACTTTCGATCCCTTTTTACGAAAATTGGCCGGACGGAGGAGTATGAAATTTCGCACACTTATAGTTTATACAGAGAAGAAGTGACGAATGCTAATGTTTTTTTAAAATATGCATTAGAAATACATTAAAATAATGAAAAAAACAATACACGCACACAACCATGCATTTGACACATGCAGTCGAAGCGCGTAACTATGGTTACATATATCAATATATAATGACATATATCAGCAATATCTTACAGGCAAACTTTGGTCGAATTTCGAGCACTAGGCGACCGCTAGTATACATAAATACATATTGGATTTTACAAAATTAAACTCGCGAATTGCCGTTATTGCGATGTAGAACGCTTCATAAAATCTAAGAAAGTAGTTTGACGACTCAAACACTCTTTCTCCTGCAATATTGACTATATTCCTGAACAATAGTGTAGGAGAAAATTCAAAAACGGAAAGCGTGGAAGCGCGACGATGACGCGAGTTCTATGACTTTTGTTCACCCAAGAAGTGCTCAACGCGACTAAACAAATTTCACTTCAAAAAAAAAACCTAGTTGCATAATATTGTCTTACGTTTAACGTAACCTATACATTGAAATTAAACTACTATATACGGATTTTATAGCGTTGTTTATTTTAAAACACTTTCATAACAGAACTATTAACCAGTTTCATTTTGTGCGACACGAGAATCGAACCGAAACTTACAGATACAGATATATGCTGTGTAATAATAATATCTGCACATCCAAATTGATACTATTAGAGTATTTAAGACTGCGCCGAGCGAAATGTGCCAAAACAGGCGGTCATAGTTATGTGAATAAAATCAACACTTTTTGTTTAATACAAATATGAAGGATACATTTACCATAACAATGAATGTGTTTACAATTACTCTGTGTAAAAAACATAAAATAAATAATATTTTCGCCTACAAAATTACGTAAATTTGCACGAAAAATGCAAAAACGTAAGCTCGTGTTACGTGATTTTAGATTATAACAGTAGAAATCTATCCTATTTTACAGCTTAAATGAAACATAAATAATTATATTACAATTTGTCCGTCCCAAATATTTAAGTTATTGGTTGACAATAAAGATACATATATCAAAAAAGCACTTCAAATTATCCATACAATTTTACTATGGCGGCCGCGCGCCAATTTGAATATGCGCCGCACGAACTCTTTCATTATCTGTCTTACGCTCGGCGCAGTCTTAAAGCAGACGCCGTTTTTCATCCATAGTTACTAATATACCGACAACAAACAGTCCAGGAACGATGAAGGAGGTACTGCGCATGCGCAACATCGGTCCCCTATTGTCTTTCTGGATGGAGCTGGGGTGGTATGAGTAGCCGAACATTTCGCGTCGGTTACTTACGCGCAATGGCCCAATTGTGGGGCTAAGTGCGGATAACATACGTCCAACTAACTAACTAACTAACCAATATACCGGTTCACCAAACACCCATCCCCATAGCCCAAAAGTATTAGAGTCCATACGTAGCAATAGTCCTACGCCTGCTGCGGCTAGTGCCGCTGTAGGTGTTCCATCCCACCGTAGAAGATTAAAACTCTCGGAGGGCCTCTTTACATTGGATCTATGTCTCCGTGTAAGCCTCCCAAAGGGCCAGGTATTTTCCTAATATAATCCTAACTAATATTATAAATGCGAAAATGAGTTTGTTTGTTTGTTACGCTTTCACGCCTTAACTACTCAACCGATCAACATGAAATTATGCATACACGTTGTCAGGGGTACAGAATAGGACATAGGGTACCTTTCATCCAGAAAAAATAACTGTTGCAAACCTTTTTTTTCTTTTTTTTTTCGTACCCACGAAAAATGCTTGATGCACTATCCGCCGGCTAGGGGACGCCACCGGCGGGGCGTGTGGGACTTCCCATCCGAACCTAACCTACATTTACGTGAGCGAAGCGGCGTGTGAAAACTAGTATACTATAAAATACCTGTGATAAGATAAACATAATAATTTCAGCCCTGTATTAAACTGTCCCACTGCTAGACACGGGCCTCTTCTCAGTGTGAAAAGGCCATAGTCCACCACGCTGGCCCAGTACGGGCAGACTTCACATATCTTCGAGAACATTATGTAGAACTCTCAGACATGGAGGTTTCCTTCACCGTTAAAGAGAAATATACACGCTGTATTAATATAAAAATAAGAATTTCTGGAAATATTTGTGTTTATTGATATATAATGATAGTCTCAATTGGTTGTGGTTAATTGATATATAACTAATGATTGTGCTGTGGTCTCTTATCTAACTCTATGATAAGTCGAAAGTGCCTACATACATAGTTACCTGTAGGATGTTTAGGTACTTAATGTAAAATCATAGATGCGCTATTGCGTTTAAGACTGCGCTGAGCGTAAAACAGATAATGACAGAGCTCGTGCAGCGCATATTCAAATCGGCGACACCGACTCCAAAAATAACAATAAATTTTTAGTGCATGTTAAATTTTAGTATATTATTTTTTGAAGTCGGTGTTCTTTTTTGTTAAAATTTTGTTTATTTCTCGGTTTTTAGTGAACCTTGCCAAAAATGAGAACATCATCAATGTAGCCAAATACGCATTATTAAGGATAACTCGAAAACGAATGGTCCAATCTTGATCAAAATTAAATGGAACCACACGGGAAGCACCAGCTTTCAAATAAAAGATGGTTCATAAAAATCGGTTCACCCAGTCGAAAGTTATGAGGTAACAAACATAAAAAAAGAAGAATACAGACGAATTGAGTACCTCCTCCTTTTTTTGAAGTCGGTTAAAAATCAACGGGTTGCACTCCGGAAGTGCCGGCAGAAGTGAAAACTTGAATATTAACGTTGTGCATTTTTTTGATATTTTGTAATGGTTAGGGAATAATTTTGCACGAATTGCTTTAATTATCAGTATAAATGTGGTAAAATACAATATTCATTTATTGCGCTATCGTACACAAACATGACAATTCTCCCTCCGTCTTACAAATTTTCGATCAGGTCACGTGTCCTGACGCGAGTTTCACATTTATTACCCATCACAAAATAGTGCACAACGCCGCTAATGAAGTTTTCACTTCAAAAAATCAGAGGTCTCGACCATCCCGAAGCGACTTATGAATTTCAAAATAATAAGCGTTGTAAAAAACAAAGCTACGATGACGTAATGCCTAAAATACTTTAAATGTCTTAATATAATGTCATCCATTAACTAATGTACTTAAATACTTAATTAGTTCATTAGTTATATCTTCACATTAGTAATTACAGTGTAACGAAATCAGTAATGATTTTAACTAATTAAAAAATAATGCGTAATATTTTATACTAATGATCAATACATTCAGAGAATGCATCAGTTTCGCAGCGGTCATTAATGCGACTGTTGTGCATGAGTTTTCGAGTTCGATGTACGGTTCGGGCTAATCGTTATTAAGTTTTTCTGTAAAGAAATTTTATGTAGAAACACGAAGTCTGGAATTGTGCTCGGTCGACTGTAATCTATTCTTAATATTATAAAGCGCGATAATCTCAAAAACTACTGGTTCGTTTTGAAAAATTCTCTTAGTGTTGGATAGCCTATATATGGAGGAAGGCTATAGGCTATATAGCATCACGCTACGACCCACGGGAGCGGCGCAGTAACGATAAACGCCGGTTAAACCGCGGGCACATCAAGCAATATTATAAAGCTGAAGAGTTTATTTGTTTGAACGCGCGAATCTCAAAAAGTACGGGTTCAAATTAAAATATTCTTTTGGTGTTGAATAGTCTATTTATCGAGGAAGGCTATAGCCTATATAACATCACGCTACGACCATTAAGAGCGGAGCTTCAATGAAAAATGTTGCAAAAAAAAAAAGGGAAAATTCTCTTATGTAAAACAGACGAAGTTGCGCAGGACACCTAGTATTAGTATAGATAAAATTTATAATTAGTACTTACATAATAGGCAGATCAGCATTTTAAAAACACATTTGACACAAACAAACTGTCATGTAATACACGGATGGCACAGTGGACTCAGTAGTCACCTCGCTACTGTAAAAATAAAGATTGGATATTTTTGTTGGGTTGTTTAGGTTTTAAATTTTTTTTTTTTTTTTTTACTAAAATTTACAATAATTATAATAATAATGCAGGACGAGCCCCTTTTAATAAATAATGCCCCAAATGAATCCCACTTGGCCTAGACCCGTGGTTTTCATTAAATACCGAATTTTATTTCGAGAAAAAACAAGTTAAACCAACCAAAATAATAATAATAATAATTTATTCAATAATAATAATTTACATTTAATTTAATTACAATAATAATATCATGGCTTAGACCACTCGCTAAACCTATTAGAAACGAGGCGATCATACAATTGGATGGTAGGAACCAGAAACATTTTAAAGGGTTTGATCGAGGCACCGATTCTTCACGACAAATGTTGCACATTGTTTGTATCTGACAACTATTGTCGTGGTAGAATGCACCGATTGCTGGCGGCTCCAGCGTGCCGTGCCATGGCACGCTGGAGCTCACCCATACCTCGGTCACTAAAGCAGCTTAACGCTCTCTTGGACTTTAACCCAGAAGTTGATGTTTTTGCGGATGAATGGAAAGTATTATTATTAGAATGTATGAGGTACTGTGAGCAGAATGCATGAATGCTAAATTTTAAATTTATTATTAGATTAGCTTTTGCCCGCGGCTTCGCTCGCGTTAATTTAGAATTTGACAGTAAATTCGGGTCGTGCTCTGCTTGTAATAATATAATTTAATCATGATTCGAAAGACACGTGGCGCCATCTATTATCATAAAAACGTTGTTATTGTTTTTCTCGGGAACAGTACTTTTTTTCGGGATGAAAGGTAGCCTATGTCTGTGTCTGTAAACCTGTCAACGTATATGCAAAATTTCAGTATGATCGGTTCAGTGGTTTAGGCGTGAAAAGGTAACAAACAAACAAACAAACTCATTTTCGCTTTTATAATATTAGTTAGGATAGGATTATATTCACGTCATGCCATGTGTCAACATGTATCAACCTTAGCGATAGTTAGATCACACAAAAACTTTTGTCAAAATTGGTAGACCACTTTCTTGGCCGATGGTACTATGTAGCACGGAACCGATAGTAAATAAATACTTGTTCTTAGCCTGTTTTCCGTTCTTATTATCTGTCCAAGTTACTTAAATGGCGTAGTTTTTATAGTGTAAAGCTAGATAATAGCATGGCTTACTCCAAAACAACATTTAAAAAATGTATAATATGTATGTATTTACACAAAAAAAAGGTATATATATATATGTTTATCCATTGTCTAGTACCCATATTACAAGCTCTGCTTAGTTTGGGCTAGATGGTGTTGTGTGTATGTGGTAGAATATATATATATATATATATGTATAAATATGCGTCGTTAGATTACACGCTGTCACAGAATGCGTAAGAAAAATAAAGATTCACAGCTCCTCCCCCGTAGGTGATAGCGTGATAATATGTAGCCTATATGTTGACCCGACCTGTTAGTAATATTCATGCAAAATTTGAAGGAAATCCATGCAGTACTTTTTGAGTTTAGCCCGGACATACATACAGACAAACAGACAAAAATTCTAAAAACTATATTTTTGGCTTCGATATCGATTGTAGATCACGCCCCAAATATTCTTTTAAAAAAATATACAATGTACAGTTTTGACTTTCCTACGATTTTATTATATGTATAGATATTATTAGATAGTGTAATTGGCGCAAGTCGTCGATACTTGTGGTGTTCGCTGAAAATCAGCACTGCGAAGTGCTTGCAGCAATGCAAGTGCCACAGCATTATGCTGAGCGCATCACCGTTGTTTTTGTGCCGTCGGATGGGACGTGTATCTGCACATAAACATTTTAATTGTTTTTAAAATTCTTTATACTTCCATATTTTTCGGGGGCGGCGCAGTAACGATAAACGCGGGTGAAACCGCGGGGACATCTAGTAAGTTAAGTTTAATTAATAAACTTATCTAAGTCAATAAAAAGGTGACGGTAGCCCAATGGATAACGCATTAGACTTGCGATCGTAAGGCCGTGAGCTCGAATCCCAGCCATGGCAATATTGACGTGAAGCCAGTTTCAAAGCAAGTGTACTTGCTTAGTAAAGGGATTAAGAAGATTTTTTTGAAGTGAAAACTTCTTTAGCGGCTTTTTTGCACTTTTTTTGTGATGGGTAAAAAATGTTAAACTCGCATCAGGACACGTGACCTGATCGAAAATTCGTAAGACGGAGGGAGAATTGTCATGTTTGTGTACGATAGCGCAATAAATGAATATTGTATTTTGCCACTTCAATGATAGTACTTTTATACTGATAATTAAAGCAATTCGTGCAAAATTATTCCCTAACCATTCCAAAATATCAAAAATGCACAACGTTAATATTCAAATTTTCACTTCTGCCGGCACTCCCGGAGTGCAACCCGTTGATTTTTTTATTTTGAACCCGATTGTGGTTGGTAATCATGAGCGTTACGTCCTAAAGGTTATCAAAAACTAGCTATCTCCCGCGGTTTCACTTACGTTAATGATTACTGCTCCGTTCTCGTGGCTCGTAACGTGACGTTACATCTATACTAATATTATAAACCTGAAGAGTTTGTTTGTTTGGTTGAACGCGCTAACCTTAGGAACTACTCGTTCGAATTGAAAAATTTTTTAGTGTTGGTTAGCCTATTTATCGAGGAAGGCTATAGGCTATATAACATCACGCTACGACCCACGGGGGCGGCACAGTAATGATAAACGCGGGTGAAACCGCGGGCACACCTAGTAGCCTATAACCATCCTCAAGAATTGAGCTACCAAATACATACATACATAGATTCACGCCTGTTTCCCAGACGGGTAGGCAGAGACTACGGATTTCCATAAATACAAGTAAATTTCTACTAATTACAAATGTAGAATATTTTAAATCCGACTGTTAGTTCCAGAGATTAGCGCGTTCAAACAAATAACAAACAAACTCTTTAACTTTATCTTCCTAATCCTAATCCTATCTTAATCCTAACCAATATTATTAAAACGAAAATGAGTTTGTTTGTTTGTTTATTTGTTACCTTTTTACGCCTAAACCACTGAACCGATCATTCTGAAATTTTGCATATACGTTGTCAGGTGTACAGAGACGGACATAGGCTTCTTTTCATCCCGAAAAAAACTACTGTTCCCGAGGAAAACAATAATAACATTCTTATGATAATAGATGGCACAACGTGTCTTTCGAATCATGATTGAATTATATTATTACAAGCAGAGTAGGTACAACCCGAAATGATTGTCAAATTCTAAATTAACGCGAGCGAAGCCGCGGGCAAAAGCTAGTTAATATTATAAATGCGAATGTGAGTTTGTTTGTTACGTTTACACGCCTTAACTACTCGACCGATCATCATGAAATTTAGCATACACGTTGTCTGGGATACAGAAAAGGACGTAGGGTACCTTATCCAGATTTTTTTTAATCTCGAAGAAATTAAATTAATTAACAAATCTACAGTATGTAATGCGAGCAAAGCGGGCGACATCTAGTATTAGTATAGATGAGGCACTGGAATCCGTCGTGGAGGTCGATATGCTCAAGATTGGGTCCTGATTGAGTTCAAGACTAATCGGGCCAATATAAGATTAACCATTTATAACTTACAATATATCAATTGGGAATCGAACTCTTAAAGTCTCGAGAAGGTGACCATTTAACCACTGCGCTTATAAATATTTGTAATTATTAACTGAATTAAAAACTAAACACTTCGGCACAATTGTAATGATACTTTAACTGTGTCAAGTTAATATGAATGTTTTTATAATATATACAGAGAATTCTTTGTCAGCATTTATAGTTCCGTGTTATTTTTATATATTGGTATTGTTGGTTTGAATGTTTGTTTGTTACGACCAAATGTGAGAATTGTTCGTTACAAATAATAATAATATTTAGTAATAATAATATTTTGGTTAGTGTCCAGGAGACCTGAAATACAGGGTTTCCCTAGTTTAGGCTCCTGTCCACCCCTCATAATACGCTACTTGTTATAGTTACTTTGATAACTTACTTACCTAGTTGAAATATAAAAAATAAAAAAAAATTAAAAAAAATTCTCTATACCAGTCCATCAAACACCCATACCCATAGCCCATATATTAGAATCCATACGTAGCAATAGTCCTACGCCTGCTGTGGCTAGTGCCGCTGTAGGTGTTCCATCCCACCTTTGATTAAAAGGTCGATATATTTAGCTGCACACTGAGTGAATTTACACGAACCGCTTATTGCATATTATCTCATAGCTGTTAATAACAGTGGCGGTATAACAGGTATTAATTAGAATAAGAATATTGCATTTATATTAGATATAACTAGATACAAGTACTAGAACTACGCTATTGTACTAGGTTAAGACCTGTGATAATAGTTGTATGTGAGAATAAATAAATAAATAAATTAAAACTCTCGAAGGGCCTCTTCACGTTTGACTCATGTCTCCGTGTAAGCCTCCCAAATGGCCGGGTATTTTCCTAACGTATTAGGGAAATACCCGTGAAAGAAAAACAAATAATAATAATATTCTATCACATACACACAACACCATCTAGCCCAAACTAAGCAGAGCTTGTACTATAGGTACTAGACAATGGATAAATATACATATTTATATACTTTTTTTTTGTAAATACATACATATTATAATATAAAAATGAATCGCTGAATGTGTTGCTAAGCGCAAATCTCGAGAGCAGCTGAACCGATTTTGCTAATTCTTTTTTAGAATATTCCTTGAAGTACGAGCATGGTTCTTACGGAGAGAAAAATAAAAAATTGCCTGTAAGGGTCTAAAAGCAACACTTTTCTATACTCCCATACAATCGATTCGTAATAATACTTAAAAGTCAATTTAAACTTTAATACCATACCATAAAGTTTAAGTGTTAGTGGAGAGGTTCGGGGAAGGCAAAACAATTGAGTGACGTCAGTATCGTATAAATATTAATGTCAATATTTATACTTGATTGACTGTTAGGCGGTACGAAGTTCGCCGGGTCAGCTAGTTATACATAGAAACACCCAGACCAAGACAATCATCCATGTTCATGCACACAAATGTTTGACTTGTACGGGAATCTAATATCTATACTTAATATGTACGTGGAGCGAAAACTTTGGATCCCTTTTTACGAAAATTAGGCGGACGGAGGAGTATGAAATTTCGCACACTTATAGTTTATACAGAGAAGAAGTGACGAATGCCAATATTTTTTTTTTAATTATGCTTAAAAATACATTGTTTTCAATAAATAACACGTTACACACAACCATGCATTTGACACACGCAGTCGAAGCGCGTAACTATGGTTACATATATCAATATATAATGACATAATATATCAGCAATATCTTACATGCAAACTTTGGTCGAAATTCGAGCACTAGGCGACCGCTAGTAATAATAATATTCTATCACACACACAACACCATCTAGGCCAAACTATACTCCAGTTGGTTAGGTACTTAACTAAAGGTAAACAATCTCGATGTGTCTTTTACACAAACACATATTAAACAAATAAACTACAGCTTAAACTAACGGTTCAATTGATTTAGTAATCGTTATCGTTATATTTACATTGATCTCTAGCAGCATTTTAATTATATTATAATTATATTATTACAAGCAGAGTACATCCCGAATTGATTGTCAAATTCTAAATTAACGCGAGCGAAGCCGCGGGCAAAAGCTAGTACACTACATAAATATATAAATTTCTATAACTTTTTACACAATTTGTATTTAAAGCTATATATCATATTTTAGTGTCTGCCCGTATTTGTTGTTTTAATTTGCGATGATTACATAGTAAAAGAAGAAAATAATAAATAATATTTATTATTTTCGTTTTAGTTTTATATCTTAATATATATAAATTATTTGTCACGTTGTTTGTCCGCTATTGACTCCTAAACTACTGAACCGATTTTGATCAAGCTTCGTAACCATCTGTAATTTGGTCCAACTTAAAAGATAGGATAGCTTTTTTTAAACAGGCAAAAATTATGTGAAGCAGACGAAGTTGCGCGGGACAGCTAGTATCATATAATAATAATAATTAATAATAATAATTATTAATAATTATAATTTTAATTCTATACATACATAGATAGATTCACGCCTGTTTCCCAGAGGGGTAGGCCGAGACTACGGATTTCCATTTGCTACGATCCTGACACACTTCTCTGGCTTCATTCACTTTCATCACATTCCTCATACACGCCCGTCGGTTCAAGGTGCTCTTAACCTGGCCTTTGTCCAGAACGCCTCCGATCTGATCGAGAAACGTTCGCCTAGGTTTTCCTCTTGCGACTGTTCCATTCACTCATTCATTTAATTCTATATATCTAATTATATCAAAATAAATTACTTGTAAGTTTTAAACCCCTATCATTATAATGAGAAATGGTTCGTATGTTTGTTTGTAATATTTATAACTAGATTTTGCTCGCGGCTTCGCTCGCATTAATGTAGGTTAGGTTAGTAAGTAACAATACTTTTTTTTTTGGGTAAATGGTCTCATGACCTTTCTTGTACCCCTGACAATGTGTATGTTTCGTCCTTTTTAGACCCTTTTTTTACGTAGTCGGGTTATAGCTTTTTAAACTTTTTTTTTTATTTAATACTTTTTCGTAAAATTTATACATATAGTCAATGTCACCCGGGCCATTATTACGAATCTATTGACACCTCATTCATTAAAATCGGTTCAGTAGTTAAGGCGCTACGGTGGAACATACAAACATACATACACAGACTGCCAAAATCATTACCCTTCCTTTCGGCTTCGCCGTAGTCGTGTAAAAGTATATAATAATCGATCGAGTAGTTAAGGCGTGAAAGCGTAACAAACAAACACACAATCACATTAATAATATGTCTAACGATTAAAAAGCAAGCGAAGTATGTATAACATATTAGTATATCAAAACAATATTACATACGAACTCGTTCGCTCGTTTCTTCAATATGCTGACGGTGCAAGGTTGTGTGTTGATCTAAATCGCTTGACATGCGGAAATGCAATGTCTTACGTTGATTTCTTACAATCATTGTATAGTAGCTTTTGCACGCGGTTTCGCTCGTGTAAATGGACGTACTTTCTGAAAAACGTTCCTACCCACAAAGTTAACATTTTGAGATAATCGTGATTGAAGTTCAATCCCGTATTGCTTCTTCATACATGTGGGTTGGGCTACTAAGTCATTATTTCATATTTAGAGTGATAGTAGAGCTACCACATTGTTCCAGCTAGTAAATAGTGACCCCGTGACTAATTTGCTAATAATAACTCGATTTTGACCCGAGTGTGGGTTGGAACGTTTTTCAGAAAGTACGGCTAAATGTATGTTAGTTTATCTATATATTAATACGTGAACCAAAAACTTTGGATCCCTTTTTACGAAAATTGGGCGGACGGAGGAGTATGAAATTTGGCACAGTTAAAGTTTATACAGAGAAGAAGTGACGAATGCTAATATTTATATAAAATATGCATTAGAAATACATTAAATTAATGAAAAAACACTACACGCACACAACCATGCATTTGACACACGCAGTCGAAGCGCGTAACTGTGGTTACATATATCAATATATTATAATGACATACATATATCAGCAATATCTTACAGGCAAACTTTGGTCGAATTTCGAGCACTAGGCGACCGCTAATAGTTTAAAATCCGGGGAAGGACATAGGCTACTTTTTATTGATGTAGGTACCACGCGGGCGGAGCTGCGCGCAAAAGCTAGTAGACAATAAAACTTTAACAACGTTCAAATTTAAAATTTAATTAAATTATGGGTGAATTTCGACCACTTGGCGATCGCTAGTATTAGTATAGATAGTTGTAAGACTATCTAAACAATACATTGTTGCAGCACCTTACAGTTATGATTTGTAAACAAAATTTTATTGTAGATAATCTTGGCGATTAAAAAGAGTGGCCATGAGTTTCTTGCCCGTTCTTCTCATGAGCCCTACACCCTTGCTTTGCTGGACGTGGCAGTAAATGTAAATTCACAGAAAAAATTTAGTGTAACTTTGACCTTCATAAGTGTTACCTTGTAACCTAACTTGAATAAATTTTGATTTTGATTTTATTTTGTTCACCAGGTCGGCTTCAAAGGCTACGGGTTATCACCAGCACAGCTGTCTTCTTCAGGAAGTTTCAGTTACACAGACGGCAAGACGTACTCAATCACGCACGGGTCCGTGATCATCGCTGCGATCACGTCATGCACGAACACGTCAAACCCGAGCGTCATGCTCGGTGCTGGTCAGTATTATTTACCACTAATCTTATTTTTTATTAAATTTTTACCGACTTCAAAAAAAGGAGGAGGTCCTTAATTCGTCAGTTTTTTTTAATGTTTGTTACCTCGTTACTTTCGACTGGGTGAACCGATTTTGATAATTCTTTTTTTATTTGAAAGCTGGTGCTTCCCGTGTGGTCCCATTTAATTTTGATCAAGATTTGACAATTCGTTTTCGAGTTATCCTTAATAATGCGTATTTGGCTACATTGATGATGCTCTCATATTTGGCAAGGTTCACTAAAAACCGAGAAATAAACAAAATTTTAACAAAAAAGAAAACCGACTTCAAAAAAGAATATTCTAAAACTTAAAATGCACTAAAAAGTTAATAAATATTCTTATGAGTAATTAAATTATTGTTATTATTGGAGTCGGTGTCAGCCAAGGTAGGTTTGTAACTAATTAAAACATGAGATGTCTTTCTATAATCATAACATAACATTGGCATGCACAATTACACACATAGACGCAGCACGCGGCGCGGGCGGCTGACACCGACTCCAAAAATAACAATAATTTAATTACTCACAAGAATATGCAATTATTTATTAACTTTTTAGTGCATTTTAAGTTTTAGAATATTCTTATTTGAAGTCGGTTTTCTTTTTTGTTAAAATTTTGTTTATATGTATAACTAGCTGATCCGCGCAACTACGTCTGCTTCACATAACAGAAACCCCCCGTCAAAGAGTAAAGTAATACATAGGGAAAAGAGAGCCCTCTTAAGGTCAATTTCAGCCAACCCTATTTGAAACAGCGACATCTGAACTTTTGGCTCCGAACTAATCCTTCTATACATAGCTATAGCTATTCCGTATTCTGTGCCTATAGCTATTTATATTATGTATTTTATAATCCAGAATTCGTATTTACATTGTTTTGTATCAATCGTATTTTTGTAACATAAAAATTGCAAATAGAACAAGTAGAATGTTACAAAAATAGATCCAAACAAAACAATTTAAATACAATAAGTATAGGGTGCATATCGTAGTATAAGAATAAAACAACAACAAATAACATTTTATTATATTTATGTTTATTAAAATATAACTATGCAGCGGACTCTAGGTTCACAGTGAAATGCGCAGCGTCTCGGCATTTTTGTAGTTGGAAAAACCGCACCACACTAAACACTAAAAGCGTCACTATCGCACACTGATAACAACAGTTTTCGATGGGAAGATTAATTGACACAAGGTGGAGGAACACAGAGCTCGACTCAACGCACTTTCATAAGACCTTCACAGCCGAAAAATACACAATATAGGATGAAAAACTACAAACGTGCGCACGGGCAAGATGCAGGCGCCATATTGTCTTACAAATCTAATGTTTGAATCATAGTCTTTAATCGACATATTTACTAATTTGTACTTTATGACATTTTTATGATAAAACAATTAAAATGAGAATAAAATATGATTCTAGATAAATTAAAAATATAAAAGTATAGATAGGTAAGAACTGACACTAAATAATAAATTAAAATTTGTTTAAGCGCCATCTTTTGCGATTGATTTACAACACAAGTACGGGGCCAAAAACACAGATGTCAGTCCTATCTTTGGATATAGGAAAGATATTGGGCAGTGTCCCCCCCTGCCCCCCGTTTTGCAACATTTTTCATTGATGCTTCGCTCCTATTGGTCGTAGCGTGATGTTATATAGCCTATAACCTTCCTCGATACATGGACTATCCAAAACTGAAAGAATTTCTCATAATATTGTCTTCTGTTTACGCGAATGTTATTAATTGAAATTAAACTACTATATACAGATTTTATCGCGTTGTTTATTTGACACTTTATTACAAAATTTAAAAGGTTTGTTTGTATTCTTCAACCTATACTAATATTATAATGCTTAAGAGTTTGTTTGGTTGAACGCGCTAATCTCAGGAACTACCGGTTTTAATTGAGATTCTGCGTAAATAGAAACACCCATGATTAAATTATGTTCGGGTACTTTGAAATAACTACACTGGAACATTGAGACAACTGCCATCTTAGTCTCCCCGTGACCATGGCTGCTGGAAAGCAACCGAAACGTCGGGGAAAGTGTAAACATAAATATAAATAGTATAATAGTATAAATAGTTTTAATAGTTTCAATAATTTAATTAGCTTAAAAATTAGTAAAATTTAATAATATTATAGTAGTGTAACAGTTTTCAAAATATTGTAATAAAGTGTCAAATAAACAACGCGTTAAAATCCGTACATAGTAGTTTAATTTCAATAAATAACATTCGCGTAAACAGAAGACAACATTATGTAAACCTTTTAACTGTGATACATTACTTGACAACATAATTTGTGTATTATGTTCTATTGTGTACTATTCATACAATAATACAAATATTGAAATTGGATGCTCTAATCCCGTAATCTCATTAAGACTTCGTAAAATAAAGCAAAGACGCAAACATACAACAACAAAATTTTGTCAAAATATATTTTCGGTATGGTATTGAGTTTTGTAAAAGGCCGTCGGTCGCTTCCTTCTGTGACGAAGTCATTTCCATCAAGGATGCGACGGAGCAGGAGAGAGAGCGTTTGAACCGCAGAACTGGGCGCCGGAGGCCGCGAGACGATCTCCAGCTGCCATAAGATAGTACCTGGGGCTGGTGGGCTTCGTAAGCCTGCCCACCATCCGATCAGCTTCAAGTCCGAGAAACGGCGTGCGTGTTCCCACGCAGGCCTCTCAGTCTGTCTTTGTACTCCCACGTTGTAGACAACTGGTGACCAAAGGAACTCAATGCCTTAATATTGATTTGTTTTGTCCCCAGGTCTGTTGGCTAAGAAAGCTGTGGAGAACGGTCTGAGCGTTCTGCCGTACATCAAGACCTCGTTGTCTCCAGGGTCTGGAGTAGTCACATACTACCTCAGGGTAAGTAGACTAGTACCTTCATAAGTCAGAGTCAAAAACAATCAGATCACAAAGTATCGCTCATGAGCAGCGACAGCTCAGTGGGGAGACCAATAGACTGCAATGCAGAGGGTCTCGGGTTCGAACCCACGTCGCGCACCTCTGACTTTCGGAAGTTATATGACTTTTCAAAATTATGTGCGTATTGATTGACAATTATCGCCTGCTCCGTGCCTCGGAAGCACGTTAAGCCGTCGGTCCCGGCTGTCATGAACATCTATGGCAGTCGTTATTGGAAAGTCAGTGCCCTCTAATATCCTGACACTGGTCTAGCCTTAGGGTATCGTTAGCCTTCGGGTTGCGGAGGTCAGGTGGCAGCAGCTCCGTGTAAAAACTGATATCCAGTCAAATCCGGTTAGACTAGTAAGCCGACCCCAAGTAACTTGGGAATAATAAAGGCTAGGGAGACGAGTAATAAGAAAATATAGTTTCACACCTACTGCGGCCTGCATCTCGGTAGGGGTCTCATCCCACTGTAGATTAGAACTCTCGAAGGGCCTTTGGGCGTTGGACCCAGGCTACGTATAAGCCTCCCAAACGGCCAGGTATTTTTAATAACTTTCAGATCGCATTTCGGTCATAGCGGCCAATCTTAAGGAAGACTAGACATCTGCGCAGGAGATATTACACTTATGCACTATAAGTGCGTGCGCACTTTTCATAAGCTCAACATTTAGCCTGAACTTAGCAACTAACCTAAATGTTGTTTGAGTAACTTAGTAAATTCACTAATAAAAAGATTTTGACGTTCATGAGTGTTATCTTATCTTATGTGTGGGCCAGTCAGTGCAGACCGGCGACACTTCGACCCAGTGGGATCTTTTGTGTCGACACTCTCCCAATAACGACTGCCATAGATGTTCATGGCAGCCGGGACCGACGGCTTAACGTTAAATATCTTCTTATTAAGTACTCTAACTCCTTATATACTAATAGGGGCTTAAATATGAAGTCAGAAAATCAGTTACGTTGTGGTTTTTACACTATTTCATTAATTTTTTTTAATTTATTAGGAATAGTGTGATTAGAGAGAGATGCGGCATGAAAGTGGATATAGTTACAAGAATAGAAAAAGGTATGTTAAGCTGGTTTGGACATGTAGAAAGAATGGACGAGGAAAGACTGACTAAGAAAGTTTACAAGGCTAGTGTGAATGGAACAGTCGCAAGGGGAAAACCTAGGCGAACGTTTCTCGATCAGATCGGAGACGTTCTGGACAAAGGCCAGGTTAAGAGCTCCTTGAACCGACGGGCGTGTATGAGGAATGTGATGAAAGTGAATGAAGCCAGAGAAGTGTGTCAGGATCGTAGCAAATGGAAATCCGTAGTCTCTGCCTACCCGTCTGGGAAACAGGCGTGAATCTATGTATGTATGTAGTATTTTTTGACTGACCAATTCGAATTCTATATTTGTTTTTTCATGTCAAGTTGCTGGTATTAAGGCTACAATGGTTTGTCTTAAATTAACAAAAAAGAAATAGGGCAGTGAAAAAAACTTTAATCTTTGATCATAAACACTTCTTTATAAACCAACAATAATTCAAAAATGGAAAGCGTTCGGTGATGATGACGCGATTTCCATGATTTTTTGTTCACCCAAGAAGTGCTCAACGCGAAATTTTCACTTCAAGAATCGTTTATGCTATAGCGAATTAAAACAACGAAAACAGGCAGGCGCCAAGCAATATAACCTTATTATGATTGTATAAAAGGCTATTGATATTTATTAGTAACTAGCTTTTGCGCGCGGCTCCGCCCGCGTGGTACCTACATCAATACAAAGTAACCTATGTCCGTTCCAAGGTTTTAAACTATATCTGTACCAAATTTCATCTAAATCGGTTGAGTGGTTTAGCCGTGAAAAGGTAAAAGACAGACAGACAGACAGACAGATAGACAGAAAGAGTTACTTTCGAATTTATAATATTAAGTAAGGATAATATATGTGTTTAAAAATATATGTAGTTTATTTTCGATATATAAATGTATTTTAAAATTACCATTGTATTTTCTACAGAATCGATGAAATGATATGTCGGACATAAACGACATTTTTATAGTTAATGGCCTTATATTATGTTTAACAATTTGGGTTAGCCAAATACCCGGTCTTTTGGGAGGCTTACACGCGATCCAACGTGTACTAGCTGCCCCGACAGACATTGTCCTGTCTTAGACGAACTGTCAAACTCGCGAGGTTAAAAAAGTCGTTAAGTTATTTAAAATTATCCAATTTTCTGTGCAACTTTCTTAAATTTTCTTTCTGTATGAACCTTCTACGAAGTGTTAGAAAACTTAAAGAAAAAGATGAATGAAATCATCCTCAAGTTATGGCGTGACCAAGGGAACCAGAGCTTAATTTTTTTATATATAGATTTAATAAGACACTTATTTTTTCCTTTCCAGGAGTCAGGAGTGGTCCCGTATTTGGAGAAATTAGGTTTTGACATCGTCGGCTACGGGTGTATGACCTGTATCGGAAATTCTGGACCTATTGATGATAATATCGCCAATACTATTGAAAAGGTAAGGGTATCATTCCAACGTTAAACTACATTCAAAACTATGATAATAAGTGGACGTGCCCAGTGATCAAAAAATATTTTTCTTCACATACACACCACCATCTAGCTCAAACTAAGCAGAGCTTGTACTATAGGTACTAGACAATGGATAAACATACATATAGTCTCGCCGTGACCATGGCTGCTGAAAAGCAACCGAAACGTCGGGGAAAGTGTAAACATAAATATAAATAGTATAATAGTATAGTAATAGTAAAAATAGTTTTAATAGTTTCAATAATTTAATTAGCTTAAAAATTAGTAAAGTTTTATAGTAATAGTAGTGTAACAGTTTTCAAATTTTTTTTTGTAATAAAGTTTCAAATAAACAACGCGATAAAATCCGTATATAGTAGTTTAATTTCAAAGAATAACATTCGCGTAAACAGAAGACAATATTATACATATATACTTTCTTTTTGTAAATACATATTATACATAGAAACAACCACACCTAGACAAACATCCATGTCCATGCACACAAATGTTTGACTTGTGCGGGAATCGAACCCGCGACCTCAGGCGTGGCAGTCGGTTACACTAACCACTAGAATAAAATATTATAGAATATATTTTCCTCAGAACGAGCTGGTCTGCTGCGGTGTGTTGTCAGGAAACAGGAACTTTGAAGGCCGTATCCATCCCAACACCAGAGCCAACTATCTCGCTTCTCCTCTGCTGGTTATAGCATACGCATTGGCTGGAACTGTGGACATAGATTTTGAGAAGCAACCCTTAGGTAAGTGGTTTAGATGCCAGAAAAATAAATGTTGTTAGATTTATTAATGAACTGTTACCTACGGTCTGTTATCTTTGATGTCGCTTACAGGTTAGTTTTCACCCCTATTCCCTATACCCGTTGCCATTCCCGTCCTACCTTCTCCCGTCGCCTCGCCCTCTCCCCCTACCCCCGCTGCGTTGTAATATCCCCCGCGATACATGAATTATTCCTAATGCGGCTTTGTTGATCGCACAAAATTTTTATTCTTTACTAGCTGTTACCTGCGACTTCGTCCGCGTAGATTTTAACTATAAAGTGTTTGTCTCCGCGGAAATCTATTTTTTTTCTAAAATAAAAGTAGCCTAAGTTTCTCCTTATAACATCAGCTATCTGCCAGTGAAAGTCCCGTCGAAATCGGTTCAGCCGTTTCGGAGATTAGCCGGAACAAACAGACAGACAGACAAACATTTTAAAAATAGATTTTTTCGTATAGGTACCTTATATACTTTTATATGCATTAGATAAAAAGCTGTTATTTTGACATTACAAACAGACACTTCAATTTTATTTATTTGTATAGATATAGATGAATTGAATGATTGTTAACAAGTGGAATTGAATGAATGGAAATATGAATGAGTGATTGAAAGTATGTATGACTGAATGAATAAAAGTTTGAACTAATGTGTAATTATATTATAGTACATTTAATAAATAAAAGATTGAATGAAAATAGAAAAGTATGTTAGACGAAATTAATGAAGGTTCTTCTTATTTTCGTGTGGTTTGTGGCCAACCTGTTGTCAAAAGTTGTTTTTGAAATTTCAAAATGATCAGTCGAAACGTCGGGCAATCAATAGGTTTGTTACTCTTTAAATACTTCATAGCGAGTAAGACCCGTTATACAGTTTAACTACATCTTGCCCGCGTCTTCGCTCGCGAAATTGTAGGCTAGGTTAACTTAGGTGAGTACCAGTATTTTTTCCTGGATAAAAAGTCTATGTACTTTTCTGTATTCCTGACAGCGTGTAAGCGAAATTTCATGAATGTCGGTCGAGTAATTAACGCGTGAAATCAGTCTTTATTGGGAAGTCAGTGCCCTCTAATATCCTGACACTGGTCTAGCCTTAGGGTATCGTTAGCCTTCGGGTATCGTTAGCCTTCGGGTATCATTAGCCTTCGGGTATCGTTAGCCTTCGGGTATCGTTGCTCTTCGGGTTGCGGAGGTCAGATGGCAGTCGTTCCGTGTAAAAACTGATATCCAGTCAAATCCAGTTAGACTAGAAAGCCGACCCCAAGTGACTTGGAAATAATAAAGGCTAGGGAGAAGGAGTTCAGGCGTGAAAGCATAACAAACAAACTCACATTCGCCTTTATAATATTAGTTAGGATGTTTACAAGACGACTTTTATGAGTGATTTCTTCCAGGTAACCGTGCCGATGGTAGCCCGGTGTTCCTTGGAGACATCTGGCCTACCAGGGCTGAGATTCATGAGGTGGAAAGCAAGCATGTGATCCCAGGCATGTTTAAAGAGGTAAGTAGAGTTCAATATGTGGTAAATTGTATAGTGTATGTATACCTATCGCTTTTCTTAGGGTCGGTCGTGGTGATTTCTTTTTACGTGGGGCCATGCATATGCGCGGGGGCAGGCGGAGGGGTTATGTCGGACTCATCGGGGCAAAGAAAGATGGTAATGATGATAATAGACCTCCCGGTAACACCGACTAAACCTACTACGGTGTTCCTCGACAAAACCGCAATCGGCGGGGCCGCGCGAATCACATTCACATGCGGTCGCGACCCCGCCGAGGTTTCGACCCGCCGTAGGAAATGGCAGGCCACTACGCAACAAGACCTAACCTTTGGGCACCACTAGATTTAAGCCCTACTGTCCCCCTTGAGGGGGGACGGACACATACACGCGCGCATAGGAACAAGCACGCCGCCTCTCGGACCTGATGCTGATAGGATGGCAGGCAGGCCAGGGTCGTGGTGATACCTTTATCTATAACAATCTCCATCTACACCAATATCAGAAAGAGAAATGGTTTGTTTGTAATAAGTTAACTCAAAAACTACCAAACCAATTTAAAAAAGTCCTTACTGACAACAAAGAAACAAACAAACACATTCGCATTTATAATACTAGATGTTCCCGCGGTTTCACCCGTGTTTATAGTTACTGCGCTGCCCCCGTGGGTCGTAGCGTGATGTTATATAGCCTTCCTCGATAAATAGGCTATCCAACACTAAAAGAATTTTTCAAATCGAACAAACTCTTCAGCTTTATAATATTAGTATAGATTAGTTAGAATACACACTCACGCTATCACCTTTTCTCTTACATTCACACACAAATACACTCATGCATTCGCACATACACACACACAAAAAGATATAAGGACACATTCAAACGATTAACCGACTTGAAAAGAAAAGGCTCTTCTCAATTCGACTGTGTTCTTTTTGTATCTTTTTTACGCGATTACTCCGTTAATTATGAATTGATGTTGATCATTCTTTTTTGATTTGGTAGGCCATACTTCATAGGTTTTCTTTAGCTGAAAGGGGAATGCCTATTCTCCATAGTGTCTCAGGCCAAAGATGGACATCAAAAATTACTATAAAAATTGAGTGTTTTAAGATCTTAACAGTATTACATATCTAAAAAATATATTAAAATTGACGCCACTATTATAGAAATACCTATAAAAATGTATTGAGGTTATTTTTCTATACGAAAATGTGTTCGGCTGTGAGATAATTCAAAAACATCTCTTTTCTCAATGCCAATCTCAATCTCAATTATTTAATTATGATAGGAGGTGTCTGTAATATATTTTTATCCAGTTATACTTAATAGGGTATGACAAAAAATGCTTTTGTTATTTTAATCATCTAGATAAGGCGCAGGAGGGCGGGCATATGCTGGACTCATACCTTGCCCAATAGACTTATTCTTTTTAATTATTTTTTGTAAATTGCAGTGGCGTCAATTTGAATGAAAGTAAATCCATATTTCTTTACGTAAAAATCAAGTGGAAAGTATTTTTTTCTCTAGCCTCTTGTCCACTCGTGGCCTCAGATGGACGTTCCCCTTTTGTATTTTCTACTTTTTAGTTTAAGTTTGTACATAAAAGTATAGTCTTGGAGTCGGTATAAGTATTTTTTCGAGAAATTCACTTTACTATTTGATCACCAGGTGTACGAGAAAATAGAACAAGGGTCTTCGTCGTGGCAGTCCCTGTCAGTACCTCAGGGTAAACTGTATGGATGGGACGCTGAATCAACATATATCAAGAGACCTCCGTTCTTCGAAGGAATGACCCGGGTAAGTAAATGACAAACTGTTGAGGATAAATGTCCCTTTGTCACAAAGGAAGGCTCGTTCGATAAGGCTGGGTGTGGAGGAAGGATGTTCCTTTAACGCAAAGGGAGGCTCCTTCGGGAAGGCTGGGTGTGGAGGAAGGATGTTCCTTTAACGCAAAGGGAGGCTCCTTCGGGAATGTTGGGTGTGGTGGAAGGATGTTTCTTTAACGCAAAGGGAGGCTCCTCTGGTAAGGCTGGGTGTGAAGGAAGGGTGATCCCTTAACGCAAAGGGATTCCCCTTTCACCCACTATATGGGTGATATCGGACACTTGTATAGTTGGTCTCCCCACTGAGCTATCGCTGCTCCAATAAAACCTTAATAACGATCAAACTTAAAATTTAAATCAATTATGGTCGAATTTTGAACACTAGGCGACCGCTAGTTTGTAGTATTATATAATTCAGATGCCATGTTAGCATTGAGTGTCAAATGTAAAATTAACGCCGAGAAAAGGTCCATATTTAAACTTAGTAGGGTGTATCTATGATTTAAATCTTTGATGTTGTCCATATGTGCAGCGATAACTCAGTGGGGAGACCAACAGACTGCAATGCAGAGGGTCTCGGGGTCGAACCCACGTCGCGCACCTCTGACTTTCGGAAGTTATATGACTTTTCGAAATTATGTGCGTATTGATTGACAATTATCGCCTGCTCCGTGCCTCGGAGAGCACGTTAAACCGTCGGTCCCGGCTGCCATGAACATCTATGGCAGTCGTTATTGGGAAGTCAGTGCCCTCTAATATCCTGACACTGGTCTAGCCTTAGGGTATCGTTAGCCTTCGGGTTGCGGAGGTCAGATGGCAGTCGCTCCGTGTAAAAACTGGTATCCAGTCAAATCCGGTTAGACTAGAAAGCCGACCCCAACTGACTTGGGAATAATAAAGGCTAGGTAGAAGAAGACTCAGAGGGAGATAGCGAGACTGCCCCACTAGAAAACTATAACAATACCCAAATTGAAAATATTAATTGCTCTCTTATATTGCAATAAATTTTTGATACCTTTTACACAAAAAGATTTCCTTTGATTGCTATTTGCTGTTGAGTGAAAAATAGAAAGAAAGAAATAAATCTTTATTGCTAAACAGCTTTTAGGTGGGCACAATGTGTATAAAGATAAAAATAAATAATAATCTATACTAATATTCTAAAGCTGATATAGTTAGCTTTAACAGTGAAGGAAAACATCTTGAGGAAACCTGCATGTCTGAAAGTTCTATATAATCTTCTCGAAGATATGTGAAGTCTGCCAACCCGCACTGGACCAGCGTGGTGGACTGTGGACTAACCCTTCTCACTCTGAGAAGAGGCCCGTGCCCAGCAGTGGGACAGTTGATATACAGGACTGATATTATAATTATCTTATATTTTTCCAGGATTTGAAACCTCCTCAAGGAGTTCAGAACGCGCGTTGTTTGCTACTGCTCGGCGACTCAGTGACAACAGATCATATATCACCAGCTGGTTCCATCGCTAGAAATTCTCCAGCCGCCAGATATCTCGCTGCTCGAGGGTATGTATACATCTAGTGATGTAATTATGTTATTAAAACATCGGTTTTGTAATAACTGATTCTATAGATCCTATATTAGATATTCTTATTGATATAGATTATTTAACTACTAGTTTTCACCCGCGGCTTCGCTCGCGTAAATGTAGTCTAGGTTAGGTTTGCAACAGTTCTTTTTTCTGGATGAAAGGTACCCTATGTCCTCTTCTGTACCCCTGACAACGTGTATGCAAAATTTATTGTTGATCGGTTGAGTAGTTAAGGCGTGAAAGCGTAACAAACAAACAAACTCATTTTCGCATGTATAATATTAGTTAGGATGTTTTTAAAATCCTTACTAATATTATAAATTCGAAAGTAACTTTTTCTGTCTAGCTGTCTGTCTGTCTGTTACCTTTTCACGACTAAACCACTCAACCGATTTAGATGAAATTTGGTACAGATATAGTTTAAAACCTGGGGAAGGACACAGGCTACTTTTTATTCAAGCAGGTACCACGCGGGCAGAGCCGCGCGCAAAAGCTAGTGAAGTATTAAAGGAAAATATCTTTATTAATTTTTTGATGGCGATTTAAATGAACTAGCGGTCGCCTAGTGCTCGAAATTCGACCAAAGTTTGGCTGTAAGATATTGCTGATATATGTCATTATATATTGATATATGTAACCATAGTTACGCGCTTCGACTGCGTGTGTTAAATGCATGGTTGTGTGCGTGTAGTGTTCTTTCATTAATTTAATGTATTTCTAATGCATATTTTATATAAATATTAGCATTCGCCCCTCCTTCTCCATATAAACTTTAACTGTGTCAAATTTTATACTCCTCCGTCCGCGCAATTTTCGTAAAAAGGTGTACAAAGTTTTTGCTTCACGTATTAATATATAGATATTTATTTAAATAAATAAAATTTACCGGAGTAATTTTTTTGATCAATATTTATAAAAGCATGACACCTACGTACTCATAATAAGCTACTGTATAACCTTTAACGATCGGACAGGATTTATTATACTATATATTTAAGGAGCTGGAACCTTGTGATTTAAAACACGGCTTAACTACCTACTCGACCAATCATCACGTTTCGCATACACTTTGTCAGGGGTACAGAAAAGGACGTAGGGTACCTTTCATCCAGAAAAAACTACAGTGACTAATCTATGTATAAATGTTTACAGTCTCACTCCTCGTGAGTTCAACTCCTACGGTTCACGACGCGGGAATGACGCCGTCATGTCCCGGGGAACGTTCGCGAACATCAGACTCGTGAACAAGATGTCGCCGACAGCTGGTCCGAAGACCACGCACCATCCGAGCGGTGATGTTATGGATATCTTTGATGCCGCTGACAGGTTAGTTTTTACCCCTATTCCCTAACCCCGTTGCCTTTCCTGTCCTACCTTCTCCCGTCGCCTTGCCCCCTCTCCCTACCCCCGCTGCGTTGTAATATCCCCCGCGATACATGAATTATTCCTAATGCGGATTTGTTGATCGCACAAAAAATTTGTTCTTTACTTGCTGTTACCAGCGACTTCGTCCGCGTAGATTTTAACTAAAAAGAATTTGTCTCCGCGGAACGCTATTTTTTTTTCTAAAATCAAAATATCTAAGTTACTCCTTATAACATCGGCTATCTGTCAGTGAAAGTCCCGTCAAAATCGGTTCAGCCGTTTCGTAGATTACCCGGAACAAACAGACAGACAAAAATTTTAAAATAGATGTTTTCGTATAGGTATCAAATCAAATCATTTATTAATTTGCAGAAAACATTGTTACAGTGGTGTTATAAATTGTCCAACAGGTACAAGTATCAAATGTTCCTACCTTGAAGTGGCATGCAAATAATTATAATTAATTAACATAGGTATATTCATTAAAATGGAATGTCATCTCTATAAATAGGAATAAAACAAAATCAGAATAGATTAAGATAATAAATTAATAAATAAACAACCAAAATAAAAAATAAAAGCAAAAATAAAATTAAAATTAAAGAACGTCAGATCAATTTAATAATAATAAAATCTTTTCCTTTTTTGTTTTAATACAATTTGTCATTTAAATATTCATTTAAGCTATAATAACATTTAACTACAAGCAGGTCTTTCAATTTATTTTGAAATTGTTGTAAGTTTATTGTCTTCAGCTGTTTTGGGAGTTTATTGTAATTACTGGGCCCAAACAAAATATACTTTTATGTAATTAGGCAGTATTGACTCTACGTATGCAAATTCTATAAATATCACGCTGAGACCTGGTGTTACATGCTGACGTTATATTAAATAGGTAAAGGTTAAGCTTAACAAATATCGCAACTTCATAGATGTTGAGACAAGAAAGAGTAAGAATTTTATAATTTATAAATAATTGCTTACAAGAATCAGTAGTTTGTAACCCAAACATAGCCCTAATGCATCGTTTCTGTGCCTTAAATATGAAATCTCTATCAGACGAATTTCCCCAGAACACCAAACCATATCTCAGGGTAGAAACCACCAGTCCATGATATGCGGTCATTACGGTGCTATTGTTTGCCATTTGTGCCAACTCATGAAGTGCGAGAACTGTTTTGTTTAATTTTTTTATTATGACTTCATGTATGAGGCCAAGAAATTTAGCTGTCTGAACCTCAGTGATAGGTTCACGTCTGTATTTGATATAGATGTTAGGTACAGTTACGCGTTGGCTAAAATGTGTTAATTTGGTTTTTTCTAAGTTAGCCTTCAAATTATTAACTTCTAGCCATGTTAGGATTGCATTCAGAGTAGTATTTATGTCGTGCGTATAAGTTTGTATATCATTACATTTAATAGCAATCGTGCTGTCATCTGCAAACAAAGTAATATGATTTGGAGTTGCATTTGGAAGGTCATTAATATATATTATAAATAGCAGGGGGCCTAAAATACTACCCTGTGGTACACCATACAATATTTTGCGTGCGTTTGATAGATATGTATCCTCTTTCTTAGTTTTTCGATTAATTCTACTTAATTTTGTGTACTGAGTGCGGTTTTTAGGTATGTTTCTATTAATTTTAACATGTTACCTCTAATGTTTCAATTATTTGCAAATAATCAATTATTTGCTCGACCGGCCTGTCGTACAGTTGCCAGGGCACAGTCCCCAGTTTGTCGCTCTCTGGAGGCGCTCAACGCTCTCTTGGGTGCTAGCCCTGAGTGCGATTTGTTTGCGGATGAATGGAAGAAGATTTTGAGAGAATGTCTGATTTTCTGCGAGAAGAGGTATGACAGGATATCTTCTATGCCTTATTAGTGGATAGTAACTTTAAGAGTATATATGTTAATTGTTTTTTAATGATATTGTGTTAAATTTTGTTTCTTTTTATTTGTTATATTTTATTTGTCTGTATGTTTAAATTATGTTAGATATAAGTTTTTAGATTGTATTTAGATATTCTATGTTAATTAATGTAACTGACTTTGTCGTTTTAATTAACTATAAATAAATAAATAAATAAATAAAAATAAAAAAATGCCATAGGTCTCTAGCTTATGTAATAAGATCTCATGATTTACATGATCAAATGCTTGCGTCATATCCATAAATACGGCGCATATTGGTATTCGTTTGTCGACGTTAGACATAATCATCTCCAAAAAGTCAAATATAGCAAGGTTGATTGTTTTTCCTTGTCGAAAACCTTTGTGCTCCTTGGCAAAAATATTGTGGTTTTCTAGATATGTATAAATGCTATTATATATATATTTTTCAATATTTTTTGAAAATATTGATAATAATGCTATAGGTCTATAATTATCAATGTTTTCCTTACTATCTTTCTTTTTTAATACTGGTGTAATAGTGGCTATTTTTAATTGTTCTGGAAAGATGCCTGTCTCTATAGAAAGATTCATAATGTAACTAGGAGGAGTTATGATTTGGTCAGCAATATATTTAATAACTTTAGTAGATATGTCATCATGTCCAACGCTGTTTGTGCTTTTTAAGCCTTTTATAATTTGTCGTATATCATCTGGGACGCAAGGTTTCATAAACATAGAGTTAGGTATTGATGTCAAATATTTCTTGTATTGATGTTTATGTGTAGTGATTGATGTTGTTATTTTATCTATATCATAGTTATTCAATGCATTTGCGATATTATTAGGATCAGTTATATTATTCCGATTTATTCTTAGACATGTTATGGCTTCTGAAGGTTTATTTTGTTTTGCAGAATTTATTATCTGCCAAACAGCTTTTGCTTTATTTGAAACGCCTTTATTATTCCCAAGTCACTTGGGGTCGGCTTTCTAGTCTAACCGGATTTGACTGGATATCAGTTTTTACACGGAGCGACTGCCATCTGACCTCCACAACCCGGAGGCTAACGATACCCTAAGGCTAGACCAGTGTCAGGATATTACAGGGCACTGATTTCCCAATAACGACTGCCATAGATGTTCATAGCAGCCGGGATCGACGGCTTAACGTGCTCTCCGAGGCACGGTGCAGGCGATAATTGTCAATCAATACGCACATAATTAGGAAATGTCCTTCGCGGGAACATCTAGTAATAATAATAAAAGGGAAGAAATAAATAATAACGTATAAAATTAAACATTGTACATTCTGCCTTATTAGCATGCAAATATAATCTACTAACTTTGTATTATATTTGCTTGCTAATAAGGCAGAATGTACATGGGTCTTGTTATATAATTTACTAACCTATTTTTATGTTTTTTTATTTTTTAATTTTTTATTTTGCTTGTCAAAATGACCACACTCCACCTGATGGTAAGCAGTCGTGTGGTCTAAGAGCAGTGGCCTCCACATCGCCCCACAGTAGCCGAGGCGATGTTGAGGTCTCTACTTTGACGGCCTGAGAAGATGCTTTTTCACGCCCCGCTTAAAGAACCCAGGATTGAAGGAAGAAGGAAACACGTGCCTTGGCAGAGAATTCCATGCCTTGGTCGTTCGGCAGAGATATGAGGACCCAAACTTTTTGGGTCCTCATATCTCTGCCTCTCTCTGCTCATGTACTATCGGCTTCAGCGACGGATGACCATTTCAGAAAAATTTTCGCTTGCACATTTTGACCAGTTGAGTTTGTATCGCCTTAGAATCAGTAAACAAATGTAAAGTGTAAAAAAACTCAAACAAAGAAAGGGGCGTGTCACGGGTACGGGTACCAAGTGTTGGCCTGCTATGCGATTTTAACCTTAGGAGTGGGCATTCGTCGCTGGAGTCGATAGTACCTACATTCTAAGCAAATATAGACCTATTCTATTCTATTCTATTCTAAACATATATGCATCTACCCTATTTGGATAACAAATTACTACCTAAACTAAGCAGCTAAGATAGAATGCTTGTGTGTGTGTATCATGAATCTTTTTCTTTTAAAGGTATGCAGCAGATAACGTGCCTCTAATAGCAATCGTTGGCAAGGACTATGGGTCAGGATCCAGTCGTGATTGGGCTGCGAAGGGACCTTATCTATTGGTGAGTATATTTAATATTTATAATCTACTAGCTTGTGCCCGCGGCTTCGCTCGCATTAATTTATAATTTGACAATCAATTCGGGTTGTACTCTGCCTTTTTTTATTTTTATTTTGCTCGTCAAAATGACCACACTCCACCTGATGGTAAGCAGTCGTGTGGTCTAAGAGCAGTGGCCTCCACATCGCCCCCACAGTAGCCGAGGCGACGTTGAGGTCTCTACTTTGACGGCCTGAGAAGCCTCCTTGTAATAATATAATTCAATCATGATTCGAAAGACACGTGGCGCAATCTATTATCATAAAAACGTTATTGTTGTTTTCCTCGGGAACAGTAATTTTTTTCTGGATGAAAGGTAGCCTATGTCCGTTTCTGTATACCTGACAACATATATGCAAAATTTCAGAATGATCGGTTCAGTGGTTTAGGCTTGAAAATGTAACAAACAAACAAACTCATTTTCGCTTTTATAATATTAGTTAGGATTAGGATTAGGATACTAGTATTATAAAGCTGAAGAGTTTGTTTGTTTGTTTGAACGCGCTAATCTCAGGAACTACTAGTTCGAATTGAAAAATTCTTTTAGTGTTGGATGGCTTATTTATCGAGGAAGGTTATAGACTATGTAAAATCACGCTACGACCCACGGGGACGGCGCAGTAACGATAAACGCGGGTGAAACTGCGGGCCCATCTAGTATAATAATAATTATAAACTTGTATTCAGATACTAGCATTTGCTCATGGATTCGCTCGCGTAAAACTTAGGTTAAGTGTGACAGTACTTTTTTAAAATAAAATATATCCTATGTTACTCGGTAATAATATAGATTTCTAATGGCGAAAGAATTTTTTAAATTGGTTGAGTAGTTTTGATATAAATTTTTACAAACAGATAATCTGTGTACTCGTAAATCCTAAATTCGAAAGTAACTCTGTCTGTCTGTCTGTTACCTTTTCACGGCTAAACAACTCAACCAGACTTAGATGAAATTTGATACAGATATAGTTTTAAACCTGGGGAAGGACATAGGCTACCTTTTATTGATGTAGGTACCACGCGGGCGGAGCCGCGCGCAAAAGCTAGTATAGAATAATTATGTACAAATGTTATACTGTGGTGAAATAAACATAATTATTATTATTAAAAAAAAGGAACCTAATCTTTCCTCTTTATAATATTAGTATAGATATATATTTTACTGCATCGGTAACTGCTTACCATATATTAATGTAGATACATAATTATAATAGATACCTAATGCATTATTTTTACACCCACAGGGAATCAAAGCCGTAATAGCAGAGTCGTTTGAACGCATCCACCGCTCGAACCTCGTCGGTATGGGCATCATACCCCTACAGTTCATGCCGGGAGAGAACGCGGATACTTTCGGTTTGAATGGCAGCGAGTCATACAACATCAATCTTCCAGAGAAACTGAACCCTGGTGACAATATTACTGTGCAGGTAAGGTATTAAAACGATCTAGGGTTATTTTAACCCCCGGGGTATTTTTGACCTCTTGACCTCTTACCCCCTTGGGTTGTTTAGACCCCGCGGTAAAATGACTCACAACGGTCAAATGATCTGAGCATATTTTGCCCTGGGGTCATTTTTATATCGGGGACAATTTGACCCCACGGTTTAATATATCTGTAAAATTATCTGGGGTCATTTTGACCCGGATACTAAGACCCTACTAAGATACTAAGATCTGGTACACGAAGACCCCGCGGTTAAATATACCGCATGTCATGTTGACTTGTAGATGTTAAATTAAGGCTCAGACCCGTAAAATTACTTGGGGCAATTTTGACCCCGGGGTTATTTAGACCCGGCGGTGTGAGGGTTTGAGTAAAGTTGGAAACATACTTACGTGTCGTGGCGTGTCGTGACGCGCCAGGAGCATATCGGTTTCATACATTTAATATAGTTAGGGACATATTTGCATGTCGTGTCGTGTCGCGACGCGTTCTGTGAAATGTATGAAGCCGATATGCTTCTGGCGCGTCACGACACGCCACGACACGTAAGTATGTTTTCGCCTTAAGGCTCAGAGCCGTAAAATTACTTGGGGTAATTTTGACCCCGGGGTTATTTAGACCCGGCGGTGTGAGGGTTTGGCTAACATAAACGCAGTGTCATGTCTGGTGCGTTAAAAGATAATGAGGTCAGACTTATACAGACCGTAGGGTCTTAATACTCGTAAAAAATTATACATCTAAACCTTCGTCATGAATCACTCTGTCTATTGGTGAAATCCGCATGAAAATCCGTTTAGTAGTTTTTGAGCTAATCGCGGCGTTTATGTCTGATTTTTTTTTATACTACTTAGGTGGCAAACAAGCATACCACCTGATAGTAAGTGGTCACCGTAGCCTATGGACGCCTGCAACACCAGAGGCATCACTAGCGCGTTGCCGACCCTTTAGGAAAGGAAGTGGGCAGGAGAATGATCGGGAAGGGGAAAAGAGGGGGATAGGGAAGGGGGAAAGAGGGTGATTGGGCCTCCGGTACTCTCACTCACCGAACGAAACACAACAGTAGGAATACTGGTATTTCTCGTTGATATTCTGTGAGAGGGTAGTCCTACCCGGTCGAGCCGGCCCATTCATGCTGAAATCAGCGAGGCTCTACTACTCTGAGCGAGGTTCTACTACTTGAAAACATAGTTGAATAAATGTAGGTGTTACGCACCTTTCCTTACTCATCTGGAATAAACAAATGTGCATTGTGCTAACGTGTATTTTTTGCCCACAGGTGGACAACGGCTCATCATTCCAAGTCAAGGCTCGTTTCGACACCGAGGTGGATTTGACGTACTTCCGTAATGGAGGCATCCTTAATTATATGATTAGAAAGATGTTGTAGATTCCTTCGACACATTCGAATTAGTGGTATGCGGTTGTTTATACACTTTCGAATAATATTCGAATAACTTCGAATAAAATTCAAATAACTTCGAATAATATTCGAAAACGTTCGAATAATTTTAGAAAACTGTCTAATAATTTTTAATGTTCGAATATTTTCATATTTAAATTTAAATTTCAAACAATAATTTTCAAGACTTCGAATATTTTTAATAGATTCAAATACCATAGCTATTATTCGAATATTTCGAATGGAAATTGCACATCGCTAATTTGAATGTCGTTTAGGAATCGATTTGAATAATGGAACTTTAGAATAAGAATATTTAAATAGAAATTAAAAGGGATATAGGTATTTTTGTTCATAATAGGTGCTTTGAGAAAGTTCTTATTAATTTTACAAGCCTTTTCTGGGATCCCTTCTTTTCGCATAATGTTTTTTTTCCCAATACACTTTGGCATAACTAGTTTGGCATAATTGTCTTTGGTATACAGTTTATATTGACATAATAATTGTCTTAGTCAAAACATAAAAAATAGGTTCCGTTTGCCGCGGGGTGGCCCTTCTGCCACCCCAAGCTGTGATAATATACAATTGGTCTGCACGGATGGTGCAGTGGTTTAAGTGGTCGCCACTACCACTGCGCCGAGTGTTGTGGGTTCGAATCCCACGCGGGACAAAACTTTGTGTGATACACAAATGGTTGTTCCCAGTCTGTATGTTCTTTGTGTCCGTTGTTTGAATGTTTGTAAAGTCCCCGCGACACAGGAATTATGCTTTAAGCGGGAGTTGTCTTTGAAATTAAACTACTATATACGGATTTTATCGCGTTGTTTATTTGACAGTTTATTACAACACCCATGATTAAATTATGTTCGGGTACTTTGAAATAACTACACTGGAACATTGAGACAACTACCATCTTAGTCTCCCCGTGATGATGGCTGCTGAAAAGCAACCGAAACGTCGGGGAAAGTGTAAACATAAATATAAATAGTATAATAGTATAGTAACAGTATAAATAGTTTTAATAGTTTCAATAATTTAATTAGCTTAAACATTAGTAAAGTTTAATAGTAATAGTAGTGTAACAGTTTCTAAATTTTGTATGTCAAATAAACAACGCGATAAAATCCGTATATAGTAGTTTAATTTCAATGAATAACATCCGCGTAAACAAAAGACTTATGGGAGTTGTCTTTTTATCAAAAACATAAAATTCAACTTTTGCTTAACCTTTTGACCGCCCCACTTCATAACAGTTGTCGGCCCCCAGCGCCCGGCACAGTGAATCGAAAATAAATACTTACAAAAATAAATACTTATTTTTAGGACTTCTAATTATGAGACTAAAGTGTATTCAATTGTAAATGATTACTTCATTATCCATTTACACAATATAGAATTTTTTTTATAGAAAACACCGTAATTAAATAAAAAAGCAGATTAAACGAGCTGTGGTATCTGGTCGAAAATATACGACGCTAGCGAAATGGACACGAAAATATTTGTCGGATTAATCCGACGTAAGCGGTTAAAAGGCTAATAAAAATTATGCGTTATGCGTAAATATAATTAGGATAAACAAAAGTATGCCATGTTATATTATGTCTTAAAATGTTATGCAAATGGATAGGGAATCGCTTTTTCTTTATATGAACACAAATAATATCATGCTCGTTACTAGAGGTGCGTCGCTTGTCACATAGTAGAGTATGTGCGCGGGTGAGTGTCAACTACACACGCGATACTATATGTCACTTGTGTTGTGGAGCTGACACCACACACGCGCTGGTGTTAGTCCAGCCTCTAGTAACACACTAAAAAATTCAAAATTTAACCGTTAATTACTTGCAATATTAAAAGAAGTGTATCAGACCTAGATTTATCTTATCTTATGTGGGGGCCAGTCAGTGCAGACCGGCGACACTTCGACCCAGTGGGATCTTTTGTGTCGACACTCCCAATAACGACTGCCATAGATGTTCATGGCAGCCGGGACCGACGACTTAACGTGCTTTCCGAGGCACGGAGCAGGCGATAATTGTCAATCAATACGCACATCATTTCGAAAATTGATATAACTTCCGAAAGTCAGAGGTGCGCGCCGTGGATTCGAACCCGAGACCCTCTGCATTGCAGTCTGCTGGTCTCCCCACTGGGCTATCACTGCCCTAGACCTAGATGTACTACCAATATATATATAGATTAACGCCTGTTTCACAGAGGGGTAGGCAGAGACTACAGATTTCCATTTGCTACTATCCTGACACACTTCTCTGGCTTTTTTTTCACTTATATCACATTCCTCATACACGCTCGCCGGTTTAAGGTGCTCTTAACTTGGCCTTTGTCGATAACAGGCAAACGCACTTACATTTTTCATCACATTATATTACTTAGGGAACGTACCCAGTGACCCATTTTTTACAAATTTACCTGCCTTCTACCATCGGTGACTGCACGTAATATATGCTAAGACACCTCCCCCTATCATTTTCACGTAGTAATTTATAAATATGCTTCTTAAATAATTATTTGCATACAAAATTAAAAAAAAACTATTGGTCTCATATTTGAATACTTTGATTGCCCCGTTTTTTGCAACATGTTTCATTGATGCACCGCTCCTATTGGTCGTAGCATGATGTTATATAGCCTTTCTATGTATAATATGTACGTATTTACAAAAAAATGTGTATATGTGTATGTTTATCCATTGTCTAGTACCCATAGTACAAGCTCTGCTTAGTTTGGGCTAGATGGTGTTGCGTGTATGCGAAAGAATATTATTATTATAGCATTCCTCGATAAATGGGCTATACAACACTAAACAATTTTTCAATTCGTACCAGTAGTTCCTGAGATAACGCGTTCAACCGAACAAACAAACTCTTTTGCTTTATAATAGATAGCTCAAAATAGAACGAGATTTACCTAGAGGTCATTGACTACGTGACGAAAACTTGGTTCCCCTCTGCTCCTGTGACCGAGTGTGGTATTTTGAAGATAGATTCGTTCCCTTAATTTTCTGATACACTATCAATTCCAAAAGCCGGCCAAGTGCGAGTCGGACTCGCGCACGAAGGGTTCCGTACCATTATTTATAAAAACGCCAAAAAATCACGTTTGTTGTATGGGAGCCCCGTTAAATATTTATTTTATTCTGCTTTTTGGTATTTGTTGTTATAGCGGCAGCAGAAATACATCATCTGTGAAAATTTCAACTGTCTAACTATCACGGTTCATGAGATTCAGCCTGGTGACAGACGGACAGCGGAGTCTTAGTAATAGGGTCCCGTTTTACCCTTTAATAATAATAATAATAATAATAGGGGCCAATTAGGCTATTTAGGGGGCCCATCTAGTGAGTTGGTGAGTCACCGTCTGTCCATTCGATTGATGCTATTGGAGTATTCAGGGCAGACGCTGTTTTATCGTCCATAGTTACCAATATACCAGTCCATCAAACACCCATACCCATAGCCCATATATGTATTAGAATCCATACGTAGTGATAGTCCTACGCCTGCTGCGGCTAGTGCCGCTGTAGGTGTTCCATCCCACCTTTGATTAAAACTCTCGAAGGGCCTCTTCACGTTGGACCCATGTCTCCGTGTAAGCCTCACAAAAGGCCGGGTATTTTCCTAACGTATTAGGAATATACCCGTGAAAGAAAAAAAATAAAATTTTATTGTTTAAAAAATAGCCACAATACAATGACATAAATACAATAAAAATAATTTCTATATATTACTGTTTCATTGAACTCTGGTACCCAAGATAAGATTAAACTTGTGTTATGGGTACCAGCGCCCTCACAAAGAATCTCCCATTTTTGTTCATCGAACGTGGCAGACATGTAATTGGGAGTACTTACTTTAGCTATGCGCGAGTACGCGCGCGTACGTGTTTGTTTACATGTTTTGTGGGTGTGTGTGTTTGTGCGTGCATGTGTGTGTGTGTGGGGGAGTACGGAACCCTAAAAATGAGCGACAATACACGTCGATCTCACGTTAGCTTGCATACGATCAAGGGACACAGGAACGATGCATTAAGTCAATGTACGATAGTATAGTACACTCACAAATTATTTACTAGAAACCCGCCCCGGTTTCACACGGATGATGGTACAAAACCCTAACGAATTATACACCTAAACCTTCCTCGTGAATCACTCTGTCTATTGGCGAGAAATGAAAATCCGTTTAGTAGTTATAGAGTTTACCGCGAACAGTCGCAGCGGGGATGGATTTCATTGTTCGAATGGATTTTCATGCGACTTTCACCAATAGACAGAGTGATTCATGAGGAAGATTTAGGTGTATCATTTGTTAAGGTTTGGTATTACCCGTGCGAAGCCGGGGCGGGTCACTAGCTATATATATTACTAGCTGTTACCTGCGACTTCGTACGCGTAGATTTTAACTAAAAAGTGTTTGTCTCCGCGGAACCCTATTTTTTTTCTAAAATCAATAATTATAGCCTATGTTACTCCTTATAACATCAGCTATCTGCCAGTGAAAGTCCCGTCAAAATCGGTTCAGTCGTTTCGGCGATTACCCGGAACAAACAGACAGACAGACAGACAAAATTTTAAAAATATATTTTTTCGAATAGGTACCCTAAATACTTTCATATGCATTAGATAAAAAGCTGTTATTTTGACATTACAAACAGACACTACAATTTTATTTATTTGTATAGATTTAAGCGCGTACTACATCATATTAAAGTATTGTAAGTGATTAGATCGGCTCTGAATTTTGAATCAAGTCAGCTGACTGTCAAAGCAGCCATCTTTAAATATTTTGACGTTTAGTCTGAGCTCACATTATAGTTGTGAAACAATGTGACGTCATAGTCCACGTTCTAATTATTTTTACACGAATTTACTTTTTCTCTCCCTGTTCGGGACAAGGGCTTTTTATTTATTAAACCTTTACGTATGGGTAATACAGTAGTTTTCTTTATAATAAAACCGTTTTGTAATTCCCGTTGTAGTCGATTTAGCTTTTTAATTTGTGTAATAGGTGTTTAAGCTGAGATCTGTGCTATGGTGCTCGAACACATCCTAATAAGGATGTGTTATTTTTTCACGTCATCCAAATAGGAAGTAAGCCAAGATGTTTATAAGGATGTAAATGTGGATGTATTCAATTCAAAGATGTTTTTAAGGATGCGTGAAATTCCAAAATAATGGTGTAGTAAATTAAATAAAATGCTAGAAATAGGTTCCAATGCTGCATATATTTCATGTTTAAATATCCTTGTTTTTTACACATCCATAGTATTATGGTTTATCAAGAGTGTTACAAAAAAGCGCTGTCATAGAATAATTATAGAGGAATTTTATAAATAACGTTCTCACAATTCTCCTTTAAGAGAGATTGACAGTATCAATAAGGCAAATACATGGTTTTCTTATTACCATGCATTTGATACGATACTTAAGATTTACTTTAGTGAAGTGACCCACAACACTTTTATAATGACCGCTCTTTTCTTTAACACGCTTTATATTAACAATGATTAAATTTCGTAGTGTTTATAAAATAGCTAAACTCATTACACCACATATAAATGTACATCTTTAAGTATAATATTTAATATGCAGAATACTCACACGTCAAGACGACTACATCCTTACATCCTCAATAATCCTTACATATCACATCCGTGAAATCACTATTATAGTTTAGCAGCGGATGTAGATAAAAATATTATAAGCATAACATTTCATAAATATTCAAATAGCAGTATAAGGATGCAACATCCTTAAAAAAATATTCTTTTCAGAAAATATACTTTCCTACATGTTTTATATGTAATATTTTTGACGATTTCAGCGTAATGCCTATTTATATAAATGTCACATATTATAATAGAATAATAGGTATATGTAATCATGGTATAGTCTTAAGAATGCCACTTCAATAAATTTGTTATTTTGTTTATTTGTTGTTTTATTTTCTCACCATCGTTAAAACTGCTGTAGGTGTTGGTTTAAGTGTAAGGCACTGTTCCGTGGAATTCAGGTTGTTACTTAGCCCAGGGAACAGTACCACATTATGATGTATTTTTATAATGTAATGTAATAATGTAAGTGGTCGCCTCGCCACTGAAGTCGCGCCGAGTGTTGTGGGTTCGAATCCCACACGGGACAAAACTTTGTGAGATCCACAAATGGTTGTTCGAAGTCTGTGTGTTCTTTGTGTCCGTTGTTTGAATGTCTGTAAAGTCCCCGCGACACAAAAATTATGCCTAGTTTTTTTTTTATACAACTAAGGTGGCAAACATGCGTAAGGCACACCTGATGGTAAGTGGTCACCGTAGCTTATGGACGCCTGCGACACCAGAGGCATCACTTGCGCGTTGCCGACCCTTTAGGAAAGTACGTGGGAAGGAAAGGGAGCGGGATGGGGGAAAGGAGGTGATTTGGCCTCCGGTACTCTCACTCACCGAACGAAACACAACAGTAAGACTACTGCTATTCCACGTCGATATTCTGTGAGAGGGTAGTCCTTCCGCGGTCGAGCCGGCACATTCATGCTGAAATCAGCGAGGCTCTACTACTCAACAAAGTAAGTACCAAGTGCGCGAGTTGTTTGTTTAAAATAAAAAAGGCTGTCTCTGTTACACAGCGGTATTAGTGACGGTAGGTTCGATTCCAACTCCGTCGAAGTGTCATTTTGTTTCGTTTGTTGAGGAATTCTTTATAGTTGCACGGTGTCTGGAAAAGTGTCCAATAGACCCCTTCTTTCCCAAACGTACAGCAGGCGAAATGTGTGTAATACATTTTTTATGTTGACACAATTGTATGTTACCTATTGCATCTATTACGGCGAAAAATACCCATGGACCCACCAGTGAGTTAAAGTAGTGGAACCACGGATAAACACTCAGTTGATTTATTTATTTATTTATTTTCATACATACTTACATCTATCATTACAGTAATAGAAATACCAATGCGATAGAGAAGTTACACAATTACACACTTAATATACTAAAACTAAAGATTATTTTGATGATTAGAACTAGCTATCCAGTAAGTGGCCTTTGTGAATTCATTTATTGAACACGAAAACAAGTCAATGCGCTCAGCTACGTTGTTAAGTGTGCGCAATGCTCGCGTCAGTGGCGCTTGTTGCAGTAAGTTTGTACGCGCTGTCGGTACCGCCAGCAGCCGCGGTCGCCGCCGCCGTCATCAAAATTACCAGTGGATCCGTTGAAAGTGCCGATTAAATAAGAAAAAAAATCAACGGGTTGCACTCCGGGAGTGCCGGCAGAAGTGAAAACTTGAATATTAACGTTGTGCATTTTTGATATTTTGGAATGGTTAGGGAATAATTTTGCACGAATTGCTTTAATTATCAGTATAAAAGTACTATCATTTATGTGGTAAAATACAATATTCATTTATTGCGCTGTCGTACACAAACATGACAATTCTCCCTCTGTCTTACGAATTTTCGATCAGGTCACGTGTCCTGACGCGAGTTTGACAATTCTCCCTCCGTCTTACGAATTTTCGATCAGGTCACGTGTCCTAGCGCGAGTTTGACATTTTTTACCCATTACAAAAAAGTGCACAACGCCGTTAAAGAAGTTTTGACTTCAAAAACAATCTCTATTGCAGTGGGACTACAGGGAAAGAAAATTACCTATGGACCCACCAGTGGGTTAAAGTAGTGGGATTGCGGGTAAACAATGTACTCTGTGGAGTAAATACTCATTGCGTGCAGGAAATAAAAAAAGATCAATGTCCACCAAATATAAAGTTTATCATTTGATAGAAATTACAATGGTCACGTCTTTAGGTACCAAGGTCTATACAACGACTTCCTTGTACTATCAACTCCAGCGACGGATGACCACTCCTAAGGTTAAAATCGCATAGCAGGCCAACACTTGGTACCCGTACCCGTGAAACGCCCCTTTCTTTGTTTGAGCTTTTTTACACTTTACATTTGTTTACTGATTCTAAGGCGATACAAACTCAACTGGTCAACGTGCAAGCGAAAATTTTTCTGAAATGGTCATCCGTCGCTGGAGCCGATAGTACATGATTGCAGCGTGAGAATCAATACGACGTGGTACTTAGAGTTCGTTTCAGACCCACCGTATCCCTGGCCAGAGTTCTGTGTCAGTATTGCCACTACACATTACTGGAAACCGTGTGACTGTATCAAAACTAAATAATAATAATCTAGATACTTACTATTATAAGTTGAAGTCTAAACTCAAGTCTCTTGTAACTGATGGGCAGAGGTCGGAATTAGGTAGAGTTTCATTAATCACTTTAAATAAGTTTGGGACTCCAACAAAAGGCGCCTGCTTATAAACTACTAACTATGTATTTGATTTCAAATTTGCTCATTTAATTCTACAGGCTTTTAGGCATCAAAATAATAAATTGATAATAACTTTTTATCCTTAAAAGCTATGAAGTCCAAAACGATGTATATGAAGGTAGCAAGCGAGTAGCAACTATTGGTTAAAAAAAAACTCGATTCATTTGCGCAGTTTGTTCTCACTGGATAGGTGACCAGCCATCCTGATGTCAGAATGGCGCGTCACCTTTAAAAGTAGTATACTTTTAAAACAACGGGGGTAGCAATTATATGACGATTAGTACCAACTAGGTAGCAACTTTCTATAATTATTTCGATGTAAAATATGGGTAGTGACCGGCCATTCTGATGGTCACCAAGAAACCTGCACCAGATTTGAAGTGAGAACTCCAGCTATTCAACTCTCCCGTATAAGGAAAAAATAAGAATCTGACAAAAAACATTTCTTTTTAATTTTCTGGTAAGTGCGTTTAATTGCTTCTTCTTCTTTTCGTGTGGTTAGTGGCCAACCTTTTGTCAAGAGTTGTTCAAGCCCGTAGGTCTCTGACATGGCTTAACGACTGCTGTCAATTTGGCAACAACCGGGACCGAACGTTTTACGTGCCCTCCGAAGCACGGAGACGCTCAGGTGAAATACCACTAAGCGGTCATCCATCTATAGACTGACCGCACCCAACGTTGCTTAACCTCGGTAATCGTTTACCGATCAGTGAGTGCAACTGGCTATGAGCGCCTCCATCGGCGGTGATCTTTAGTCGTATATCTCACTTGGCATCCCTTTACTCGCATGCCTCGCTTTAATCCTTAGCTTGTATCCCTTACTCGCACACCTAGCACGCATTCCCTTACTAGCATCCTTAACTTGCATCTCTACTTCTCACCTCTCGCTCCCATATCTATATCCTTACTTAATATTATAAACTCGAAAGTAACTCTGTCTCTCTGTCTTTCTGTCTGTCTGTCTGTTACCTTTTCACGGCTAAACCACTCACCCGATTTAGAAGAAATTTGGTACAGATATAGTTAAAAAACTGGGGAAGGACATAGGCTACTATTTATTGATGTAGATACCACACGGGCGCAGCCGCGCGCAAAAGCTAGTAGATATGTATATAAACATGTTTACCCATTATAATGTAGTTCCGTCTTTTTTCCTTATGACGGCAGAACTGTGAAAACCGCATTCAATTACGTGCAGTAGTTTTAACACGATGCGTGTACAATCATACTAACAGACAAATATAACAAAAAATATTGTTTTGGCTTCTATAGCTCGTATATAGGTAATTCGAGGATGCCCGCAGCTTCGCCGGCACATGTTTTTTTATTTATCCATGTCTTCCCAATCCCGTGGGAATTTCGGGAAATCCCTTCTTAGTGCACCCCTACAGTACCCAAGGAACATACATGTCAAATTTCAGCTTCTTGCGCCCAATAGTTTCAGCCACTCAGTAACGGAAGAGTTTTATATATATAGATTATGTTTTTTTTAAATATCTCCTGTACAGACATTATATCATATATCAGTTACAAAACCTATGCAATTGCCATTTATGTCCTAAATCTAATATCGAGGTTTCTGTACAAAATACAATAGTTATTTTAAAAATGCATTTATATTTCGAGATTAGAGTCTTCTCTTATTGCTAGCCTTTATTATTCTCAAGTCACTTGGGGTCGGCTTTCTAGTCTAACCGAATTTGATTGGATATCAGTTTTTACACGGAGCGGCTGCCACTTGACCTCTGCAACCCGAAGGCTAACCATACCCTAAGGCTAGACCAGTGTCAGGATATTTGAGGGCACTGACTTCCCAATAACGACTGCCATAGATGAGATTTGAGATTGAGATTTAAGAATTTTATTGAAATAAAAACATATTGTTACAATTATTTTAAACCCACCAAACTGCATAACAGTTGCGTAACAGATGTTCATGGCAGCCGGGACCGACGGCTTAACGTGCTCTCCGAGGCACGGAGCAGGCGATAATTGTCAATCAATACGCACATAATTTCGAAAAGTCATAAAACTTCCGAAAGTCAGAGGTGCGCGACGTGGGTTCGAACCCGAGACCCTCTGTATTGCAGTCTGTTGGTCTCCCCACTGAGCTATCGCTGCTCCATTTCGAGAATCTATACATATAATAAAATCGTAGGTAAGTCAAACTGTACATTGAATATTTTTTTAAAAGAATACTTGGGGCGTGATCTACAATCGATATCGAAGCCAAAAATATAGATTTTAGAATTTTTGTCTGTTTGTCTGTATGTATGTCCAGGCTAAACACAAAAAGTACTGCATGGATTTACTTCAAATTTTGCATGAATATTACTAACAGGTCGGGTCAACATATAGGCTACATATTATCACGCTATCACCTACGGGGGAGGAGCTGTGAATCTTTATTTTTCTTACGCATTCTGTGACAGCGTGTAATCTAACGACGCATATTTAAATGTTGTTTTTGAGTAAACCATGCTATTATCTAGCTCTACACTATAAAAACTACGCCATTTAAGTAACTTGGGCAGAGAATTAAATAATAAGAACGGAAAACGGGCTAAGAACAAGAATTTATTTACTATCGGTTCCGTGCTACATAGTACCATCGGCCAAGAAAGTGGTCTACCAATTTTGACAAAAGTTTTTGTGTGATCTAACTATCGCTAAGGTTGACACATGGCATGACGTGAATATAATCCTATCCTAATTAATATTATAAAAGCGAAAATGAGTTTGTTTGTTTGTTTGTTACCTTTTCACGCCTAAACCACTGAACCGATCATACTGAAATTTTGCATATACGTTGACAGGTTTACAGACACAGACATAGGCTACCTTTCATCCCGAAAAAAATTACTGTTCCCGAGGAAAACAACAATAACGTTCTTATGATAATAGATGGCGCCATGTGTCTTTCGAATAATGATTGAATTATATTATTACAAGCAGAGTACAACCCGAATTGATTGTCAAATTCTAAATTAACGCGAGCGAAGCCGCGGGCAAAAGCTAGTAGACTATAAATATATTATTAATAACATAATAATAATAAATATCTATAACCTTTAATACACTTTGTAATTAAAGTTTCTGCCCGTATTCATTTATTTTAATTCGCCAATGTTACATGATGGTTGATATAATAATAATAATAATTTATTTACAAAAAAATTACAATTTAGTACACTTACAAATAATATTGGTGAAACAATAATATTTTACTAGCGGTCGCCTAGTGCTCGAAATTCGACCAAAGATTGCCTGTAAGATATTGCTGATATATGTCATTATATATTGATATATGTAACCATAGTTACGCGCTTCGACTGCGTGTGTCAAATGCATGGTTGTGTGCGTGTAATGCTTTTTCATTAATTTAATGTATTTTTACGTATAATTTAAAAAAATATTAACATTCGTCACTTCTTCTCTGTATAAACTATAAGTGTGCGAAATTTCATACTTCTCCGTCCGCCCAATTTTCGTAAAAAGGTATCCAAAGTTTTCGCTTCACGTATTAATATATAGATAAACAATAAAAGTAAGTGTTTTTGTGGAATTCTGGTACCCAATGTAAGATCTAACTTGTGTTATGGGTACCAGCGCTCTTCAGTAACACGTCATACATGGCATATTCCATTGGCAATTTAGCGTGTGCATATATATCAGTACATACATATATCTTTTATTTTATTAAACTTTCTGTCTCCTCATAAGTTACTAACATATATAAAAAACAACATAGAATTTAAATAAAACGTTACCGATTTTCTTCGTACAAAGCGGCAACTTCATATTTAAACCTCTATTATCCTAATCCTAACTATATATATATATATATATATAATATATATAACAGTAATTTTTTTTCGGGATGAAAGGTAGTCGATGTCCGTTTCTGTACACCTGTCAACGTATTTGCAAAATTTAACCGATCATCCTGAAATTTTGCATATACATTGTCAGGTTTACAGAAACGCACATCGACTACCTTTCATTCCGAAAAAACTTACTGTTCCTGAGGAAAACAACAATAACGTTCTTATGATAATAGATGGTGCCACGTGTCTTTCGATTCATGATTGAATTATATTATTACAAGCAGAGTACGACCTGAATTGATTCTCAAATTCAAAATTAACGCGAGCGAAGCCGCGGGCAAAAGCTAGTATAATAATAATTGCCGTTTTTCATCCATGGTTACCAATTTACCGGTCCACCAAACACCCATATCCATAGCCCATATATTAGAATCCATACGTAGCAATAGTCCTACGCCTGCTGTGGCTAGTGCCGCTGTAGGTGTTCCATCCCACCTTTGATAAAAACTCTCGAAGGGCCTCTTCACGTTGGACCCATGTCTCCGTGTAAGCCTCCCAAAGGGCCAGGCATTTTCTAAATAATATGTTAGAAAATACCTGTGAAAAGAGAAAGATAATAATAATAATACTTTATTTCGGACTCTGGGATCCATATACAAGGTCGACACATAATTAAATAATAGTTAAAATTAGAATTAAAAACAAATTAAGTGGCAATACCCATCCATCGTCGGTACGACAGTCTGCAGCAGGCGGTCTGACAGACTCATAATGATAGTATTTTTACACATGGCAACTCTGGACATAAAATATTTATATGTATTGTGATATCGTATTGTGTCCTGTACATTCCTCAGCCTTACTACCAAACAGTAATTGAGCTATTTCCTTCCTTAACAAATAATAAACAATCCATTACAATTACACTAACAATGATATTATTATAAACAAACGTTCAGAATATAAGGTTCATTCTTCCAACGCTTTATTCAATACACAATAGAGACGAGATATAGTCAGAAATCGCCATTGCGAAATTATCTGTGATTAATATTAAAAGTTTATTACTGTTTTGTGCTATTTGTGAGTTAATTTAATGTTCTGCAGACCGAATTTTCGGTTGCAGCCATCTTAACGGTGACTAGCCGTCTGCGTAGGAGATAATATAGTGCGTGCAACATATATATATGTGTTCTTTATTCCCTCATTCGATAAAGTGGTGGGATGGCAGTCTATCTTATCTTATCTTATGTGGGGGCCAGTCAGTAGTCTCGCTTATAATGTAGCCATTCCATGTTTATATCGTTTCGCTTTCACAGTCGCATCGCGAATCGCTGCCTACTGTAGCCTCCGCCTAACGGTTCTTGAGTTGAAAGTTGTATAACAGACAGACGGACGGACAAAGATGTTGTATACCATCTTATCTTATCTTATGTGGGGGCCAGTCAGTGTAGACCGGCGACACATCGACCAAGTGGGATCTTTTGTGTCGACACTCTCCCAATAACGACTGCCATAGATGTTCATGGCAGCCGGGACCAACGGCTTAACGTGCTTTTTGAGGCACGGAGCAGGCGATAATTGTCAATCAATACGCACATAATTTCGAAAAGTCATATAACTTCCGAAAGTCAGAGGTGCGCGACGTGGGTTCGAACCCGAGACCCTCTGCATTGCAGTCTGTTGGTCTCCCCACTGAGCTATCGCTGCTCTCTGATGGCAGTCTAACTGGGTAAAGATTAGGCGCAGACCCAACGGCTTTACGTGCTTGCTTAGGCATGTTGGTTAACAGTCAACTTTGTAACTCCAGGCTGTTGCTATTGAATGCATTTTTGACAAAAATTCTTAATAAATATTTTTGTCGGTCCGATGAATAATTAAAACAAGAGACGTCATTATCTACAGCCGTGTGCTACTAGAGAGTTATGAGCAACGAACGACAAACCCGTTTTCTTCAGTCCGTGAGTCCCCACAAGGAATAGGTTCTCGTAGCATAAATAGAAAGCAGGTAAAAAGAGAGTAAATTTTGCCGTCACGGCAAAGTGATTGTAACTGACCTGATGGAAGGCCCAATTACAGTCCAGAGACAGTGATACGAGGAGAAGATACATAGATGTCTTCTAGCCATCGTGTGTCAAGCCGGTCTGACCAGATGCTTCTTCAACTACGTTTGAAGGACCCAATGTCGTAGAAGGGAGGGAACACATGTGCCGGAAGACCATTCCCAAGGTTGTATGGTACGGCATAAGCAATTCCTTATTGCTGAACCTTTTGGTGCGAGACGGGATTGTGTTAACCGTCCATCCGTGGTTACGAAGACCGGCACGTGTGGGTCTCAAAAGGAAGGGGAAGGTGGAATGGGTCAAATAACTCTTCGGAGCATTCGCCATGATAGAGGCGATAGAATACGCTAAGGGACGCAATGTCTCTACGAAGTTGTAGCGGTTCGGTGTCCTTCGTAACCTCCTGGCTGTCGATTATACGTACGGCATGACGCTGCAGTTTATCCAAGGCATCGAGTAGGTACTTCCGATACTGTTGTATGCTGCGTAGCGATCAAAAGGTACCGCTCCAGTCTTGTGTCCATTGTGTTGTTATGGAACCGTCTGTTTGAAGAATCAGCTGTACAACAAGACAGTAATCGTAACATTACGAAGTTTCGCAGAGTTACAACGTTTTATTGATATTCGATACGAAACATCGTTACATAATGAACGTAGAGCCTCGCTGATGTCAGCATGAATGGGCCGGCTCGACCGGGGAAGGACTACCCTCTCACAGAATATCGACGTGAAATACCAGTATTCCTACTGTTGTGTTTCGTCCGATGAGTGAGAGTGCCGGAGGCCCAATCACCCCCTTTCCCCCATCCCGCTCCTTTTCCTTCCCACTTCCTTTTTTTCTAAAGGGTAGGCAACGGGCAAATGAAGCCTCTGGTATTGCAGGCGTCCATAAGCTACGGTAACCTCTTACCATCAGGTGGGCCGTATGCTTGTTTGCAACCTTAATTGTATAAAAAACAAAAAAAATACATATTGAGCTACGACCTAACTGAGTGGTTACGGGGAGACGACTCTCGCGCGGCGCTACTGTATACTTGCGCCTGACTATACAAAACTAAGGCGTCAGCAGTGTCGCTACAGTCAATCAATCAATCAGCCCACCGTAGTCCACTGCTGGACATAGGCCTCTCCCTTTTTACGCCACAACATCTGGTCTTCCACCTCCCGCATCCAGTCTGACCCAGCTACCTTTTTCAGGTCATCGGTCTACCTGGCCGGGGTGCGTCCTACCTTACGTTTACCAAGTCGCGGTCTCCACTCTAGGACTCGCTTGCTTCAACGGCCATCGGTCCTTCTACAGATATGGCCAGCCCATTGCCACTTCAGCTTGCTTATTCTGCAAGCTATGTCGGTAACCTTGGTTCTTTGACGGATAACCTCATTTCTAAGTTTATCCCTCAAAGAAAGTCCTAGCATAGCTCGCTCCATAGCCCTCTGGGTGACTTAAAATTTTTGGACTAGCCCTATCGTGAGTGTCCACGTTTCGGCACCGTAAGTCATAGTCGCTACAGTGAATGTATTAAAATACCCAATTTACGGCCTAGGGCGCACTACGGTTTTTCTCGCAAGCCGTAAACCGCTAAATCGCGAAACCGCCAGAAACGCATACAAAATCAGTCGCGCGAAAAAACCGCCGGTGCGACCGCTTGCATTAGTACCCTTGACTCACAAAATTACGCGGTTAAAAACCGCGGCGGTTTAGCCGTAGTACGGCCTAGGCCTAACGTGGATCAGATTGTCGATGACTACGTGGCGCAACGGTATCGAATGCGGAGTATTCCGCTTTCGGTACCAATTTTTTCGGCACCTATGGTTTCGGCACCCAAGCTATTCCACTTTTTATTTCCGAAACCATAGGTGCCGAAAAAAATTGTGCCGAAAGCGGAATACTCCTTGAATGCGACTGCTGTGCATGAGTTTGTGTCTCGGGTTCGAATCCCTCAACACAGGGTATCCTAGTGCGGAATTCAGTGTCACATCTAATTTTGGGTGCTTGTATCTTTTTTATTAACCAAATAAACTTATTATTATTATTATAATATCTCCTGCGCAGATAGCCAGTCTCCGTTAAGACTGACCGCCGTGACCGAAATTCGGTCTGGAAGGCACATTACATTACATACAAATATTCGGCACGATTGAACAGTTTCTTAAATTTTTCGTTAGTCAGTGAGTGTATCAAAATAAAAAAATTAAAGTGAATCTGGAGTGAAAATGTGGACATTATTTCTCATTAACTTATATTTACAAAGTGTTGTGCTTTGTATAGACGATGTCACATTAGATCTACTGACACCACTCGTGGAGTATGGAGAGACGTGCGGATACATGGTAAGTGAAATACATATATTGTGCCCGCGGCTTCGCTCGCGTAAAATTGAATGAAGTTTATGTCAATTTAATTTGAACAATTTACACCTTTTCCTGGAATAAAGGTAGGTAAGACACATCACACAGCAAATAATTTATTTATCTGTAGATTTTCCCCACGGTTCTAATCTATATTTTGTTAATAATAGAAGTTTAGGATTTGAATTTGTTAATCTATACAAAAAAATAAAATTGAAGTGTCTGTTTGTAATGTCAAAATAACAGCCTTTTATCTAATGCATATGAAAGTATATAAGGTACCTATACGAAAACATCTATTTTTTTAATTTTTGTCTGTCTGTCTGTTTGTTCCGGCTAATCTCCGAAACTGCTGAATCGATTTTGACGGGACTTTCACTGGCAGATAGCTGATGTTATAAGGAGTAACATAGGCTACTTTGATTTTAGAAAAAAAAATTGGGTACCGTGGAGACAAACACTTTTTAGTTAAAATCTACGCGGACGAAGTCGCAGGTAACAGCTAGTTTGTTAATAAAATATAATTAACGTTCTTCGGGAACTAACTTTACGTACCTACTTTCTTTGGATCAAATGTTAACTATGTCCTTTTCTGTAGTCACTACATGCATGTGAAATTGCATGATTATCGATCGAGTAGTTAAGGCGTAAAAACGTAACAAACAAACTCACATTCGCATTTATAATATTAGTTACGATTAGGGTATAGCGATGTGGCTTAGTTTTATTAAGCCCAGTCTGCTTATAGCCTTTCTCGATAAATGGGCTATCCAAAACTAAAATTACGTTTTCATTTCGCGGGTTCGATTCCCGCACAAGTCAAACATTTGTGTCATGGACATGGGTGTTTGTCTTGGCCAGGGTGTTTCTATGCATAATATAGCATGTATTTACAAAAAAAGTATATATATGTATGTATGTTTATCCATTGTCTAGTACCCATAGTACAAGCTCTGCTTAGTTTGGGCTAGATGTTTTTTTTTATTTATTTAATAAATAAAATAAATAGGTGTTGTTGTGTGTATGTGATAGAATATTATTATTATTAATTCGAACCAGTAGTTCCTGAGATTAGCGCGATTAACCAAAAAAATAAACTCTTCAGATTTATAATCTTTATACATAGTCAGGTCATAAGTTCTGTCATATGTTTAATATGAAATAAGTGAGCCATGTTTATTATTGATGTAAACATTTATCCCACCAAAAACATAAATGTAAAAAAGGAGAGCCAAGTTCAATACAAAAATTATGCTTGGCTGTGGGATTCGCCGCAAAAATAATGGAGATCTAAATGAGTGCCAAGTAATGCTTGTTCCCCGCGTACCGCTTCAATAAAGCACGACATCTCTTCAACCTCAGGTCCATTAAACAAGCGTCCAAACGATGTCCTGTTTTTCTTCGATATGCCCGAAGCCCTAAGTCTTCATTTAACACCCTTTTCACCGTGGTTCTGCTTAAACCCATCCGAAGGGCCAAAAGTTTTTGCTTACATATGGGATTTCTTTGAATTCGCGCCTTCACAGCTTTTATCACTGCTGGAGTCCTAACAGAGCGAGGGCGACCACTTGTTGACCTGTCATCTAAATTAGAGTCTTCATTGTATCGTTTGATGGTACGATAAACGAATCTTATGGTTATATTAAAATTTTTCAATATGTCAATAATCTGAATTGGCGCGTAACCGCAACGATACCACGCAATAACCACAACACGGTCTTCTTTAAGTGTCCACTCCATATTTAAAAATGAGTAAAATTCTAAAAATACACATTTTTATATTCATGAAAAATTCGAAATTCTAGTTCAATAAATTTTTTTATGGCCAGCATTTTAAATTCTAAAGTTTTTATTGTGTGACAGAAATTATGACCAGACTATCTTTATATATATTAATTCTTCTGTACGTGTGTTGACAGTGAACTCCTCATAAACGGCTGGACCGATTTGAATGAAACTTTTTAACTTGTGTACAGGACAACGTCTGTCGAGACAGCTAGTATTAGTATAAATTCTAAGGCTAAAACTAATATGTTTATATTGCAGTCATGTCCTCAAGAAACTGCTCAGGCTATAAATGTCCACATTGTGCCGGCGACTCACCTGGAGGTGGGCTTCCAAAGAACGTTCCATGAGCATTATACTGGAGGTAAGTTTATAAGCTGTCCCACTGCTGGGCACGGGCCTCTCCTCAGTATAAAAAGGCATCATGCTGGGCTGAGACCTTAGTTTGGCAATATTCACACATCTTTGAGAATATTATAGCTTACTAATTAGTTATTATCTATCATTTACCTCACTTATATCACCATATGCCCATTTACATTCTTTTTTCGATACAGGGTCCCAAAATGCATAATTCCTGAGAAAACATGTTAAAATTTGACAATAAGTATTTTTTGCGAAGTTGTCTTAGATTGTAACAAAAAAAATTATACTGGTCTGATGATAAAAGTATTCAGGAGTGACATAAAAAAAAACAGAACGAGAAAATGTCGCCAATTGTATAAATGGCAGTTGATTTTGTATGAGTAAGTACGATTTTTATTTAAAATATCAAAAATGTTAATAATTTGGTCATCCATGGGCATATGGTGATATATAAGTGAGATAAATGATAGAGCAGCGATAGCCCAGTGGGGAGACCGACAGACTGCAATGCAGAGGGTCTCAGGTACGAACCACGTCGCGCACCTCTGACTTTCGGAAGTTATATGACTTTTCGAAATTATGTGCGTATTGATTGACAATTATCGCCTGCTCCGTGCCTCGGAAAGCACGTTAAGCCGTTGGTCCCGGCTGCCATGAACATCTATGGCAGTCGTTATTGGGAGTGTCGACACAAAAGATCCCACTGGGTCGAAGTGTCGCCGGTCTGCACTGACTGGCACCCACATAAGATAAGATAAGAGGTAAATGATAGATGATAATCTCAGTTTCAGGATTATCCAATAATTACGTCATATCCTGTATATATATATATTTTTAATATATTATCATCTCTGTATATAAAGTGTCCCACTTCTGGGCACAGCCTTCTTCTCAGTTTAAGAAGGATTAGGCCATAGTCCACCATGCTGACCTTCGGTTGGCAGACTTCACATATGTTTAAGAACATAATGGAGGACTCACATGCAGGTTTCCTCACGATGTTTTCCTTCACCGTTAAAGCGAGCGATAATTAACTTTTTAATACGCACGTAACTTCGAAGTCAGAGATGTGTGGCCTGCAATCGGGCTAGCGACCTCTGAGTGGCAGTCCAACGGTCTCTCACTGGGTTGTCGCTGCTAAGTGTAAAGATTTTTTTTTATTTTTTTTTATTAAGGGACTTTTACACATTGTGCACATCAGTCCCATCGTACCCTAATTACATTTTTGCGTAAACAGTTTACAAATATTATTTATTTAAAAGTAACAAATACACACATTTACTGTAGAGTCATCAGCCTAAACAGATTCTTTGCTGCTTCGGAATTAGGTTGAGCTAAAGTGCTGTTAAAACTACCAACATCGAATCTGTTTAAGCCAAAATCCCTCATCTGTATTCACATAGACTCATACCGAACACACTCCATCAACAAATGATATATATCCTCGTATACACCACAATCCTCACAGTTAGGTGAAACGGTCTTTCTCATCAAGAAATAAAATTTGTTGCATGGAATGTGTCCTGATCTAAGTCTATGAGCTGTAATAATTAATAGACTTAGATCAGGACAAATTATTATTACTGGTACTGCAAGCGATCTAAAGTACTGTCACCGCTTACCATCAGGCGGCCATGAGCTATATTGCCACATTCTAATATTATGAACTAAATTTTGCCCGTAGCTTCGCCTGTTTAAACGTAGGGTAGGTTTGTAAAAGTACTTTCTTCTGGATAAAAAATATCCTATGTGTTTTTTTATTCCCCTGAAAACGGGTATGCGGAATTTCATGATGCTCGGTCGAGTAGTTAAGACCTGAAAGCGTAACAAACAAACTCACATTTGCATCCTAATTTAAATAATATATCTATTAATAGCCAGATATAGGCATTTATCAGTTGTACACAATTGCTTGCCTGATAATATATAATAATAATAATAAATATAACACAGGCCTGCAAAATGAAGGTCATAACTTCCTCTCTGGAATTTGATAGCTGATTCTGGAGTATTTTGATGCGCTGATTACGAATATGTACTTAGTTTTTCTCCATCACCTCCTGATTTTTCAAAAAAGCTACAGATAGAAAATTGAGAAAAAAGACAAGTTTTCACTTAAAAAATTATATATTTAAAAAAGTACTTAATTTTTAACTTAAAAAACTATTAACACGTAATAACAACTTATTGCTGGGTTAAAATACACTTAAATTTTATTTGTGGAACCTGGTCCTTTTTTCCTGGAAGCTTCTGTTGTGCGATTTTCGCTTATATTTCCGGTTTGGATCATCACGCTTCAACAACCAACAATAGTCCGCCATCATGCTGACATTCCATCTTCCTTGATACCGGACTTCAAGCTCTTTTAAATCTTGGTGAAATCTTTCACCTTGTTCTTCGCTAACGGCTCCTAGATTTTCTGGGAAGTAATCAATGTGCGAATTCAGAAAATGAAGTTGACACATTTGGATAGCTTATGTCACTTTTATTTTTAGAATTGTATCCAGTTATGTCACAACAACAAAAGTAGCAATCTTCAACATGGTTGTTAGGCTCTCTCCATAGCATGGGCGAAACGATTTTGAAGCTATTTTTCTGTCCTTTTGACCACTTGCGAAGTTCAAGTAAACAAGTCGAACAAACTTTTTGAGGTGTCCAAGTTTTGTCTTGGTTACTTATAGAATGTCCAAAATAACTTTTGTAAATATTTTTCACATAGTCTGTAATGTTGTTTCGTTGTTTTATCACCATGAATTTCCCGCAAATATAACAAAAACAATTCGAAGAGTTTAAACAACTTCGCGACGACATTTTAAAGTTTAGGTTGCAAGATGCGCACTTCGACTGTTAGTTTTCTAATTCAGAGTAGGTACTTATACAAAAAAAACCTTTTGTTTTCTTCATTATACCCTTTTTGAACAACATTAACAACAATTAGGCAATATCACCTAAACATCGTGTATTAATGAGCTCATTACTAAATGAAGCCAAAATGACCCGTTTTCGAAATGGTTAATGCGAATTACTTACACTTATTATGTAGTAATTAACAAATTACTGATTTGCATTCATTTCTATGTCGTCTTAAACTAATTAAATGCAATAAAAATTAAGCTGAAGTAATTAAGTGACGTTTTATAGATTTTAAAATGTATGCGCTCAGACATTTTTAGTTAAAATCTTAAATATTCAATATCAAAGAATCCTGACGTGATAGAATTTTTTTATTATTTTTCTCGTAATCAGCACATTAGAAACTATAGAAAACGTTAATCAGATCTCAGAGAGGAAAACCATTGCAGACCTGTGTAATTAATACGTGAAGCAAAAACTTCGTACCCCTTTTAACGAAAATTGCGCGGACGGAGGAGTATGAAATTTGGCACAGTTAAAGTTTATATGGAGAAGGAGTGGTGAATCCTAATATATATACCTATAAAATATGCATTAGAAATACATTAAATTAATGAAAAAACACTACACGCACACAACCATGCATTTGACACACGCAGTCGAATCGCGTTCGTAGTATTTCGGCGTTGTTCGTCTGACGTCGTACAATTCTTTGTAACTATGGTTACCTATACCTTATTTATCTATACAAATAAATAAAATTGAAGTGTCTGTTTGTAATGTCAAAATAACAGCTTTTTATCTAATGCATATGAAAGTATATAAGGTACCTATACGAAAACATCCATTTTAAAATGTTTGTCTGTCTGTCTGTTTGTTCTGGCTAATCTTTGAAACGGCTGAACCGATTTTGACGAGACTTACACTGGCAGATAGCTGATGTTATAAGGAGTAACGTTGATTTTAGAAAAAAAATAGGCTTCCGCGGAGACAAACACTTTTTAGTTAAAATCTACGCGGACGAAGTCGCAGGTAACAGCTAGTATGTAATAAAGACAAAAAGAAAACGAAGTAGCAAGCTCGTTTTGGTCGAATTTTGACCACTAGGTGATCGCTAGTAAACAATTAAATAAATGTGAATGTGAGTTTGTCGGTATATTTGTTTGGTACGCTTTCACAAAATTAGCTTACCTTTGATTCAAATTAGATTTAATGATACATTTCAAGGCGAAGCTTTTCTATTCTAAGTTGAGTAAGATTGCTTATTTCATGCCGATTCTAACGATATAAACTTTATACAGAGTTCCTATACAAAAGTTTCGAGATATCCTCGTTTTAATCACTCGCAAATTTATTTTGCAAAAATTTTGCGAATAGCTTGACGAATGCGCAAAGTCGAGCGAAAAGCCCGTTGACAGTTGAGGGGTTATCATATCTTATCTTATGTGGGGGCCAGTCAGTGCAGACCGGCGACACTTCGACCCAGTGGGATCTTTTGTGTCGACACTCTCCCAATAACGACTGCCATAGATGTTCATGGAAGCCGGGACCGACGGCTTAACGTGCTCTCCGAGGCACGGAGCAGGCGATAATTGTCAATCAATACGCACATAATTTCGAAAAGTCATATAACTTCCGAAAGTCAGTGGTGCGCGACGTTTTTCTTTCTTTTTTTATTTTTTTATTTTGCTCGTCAAAATGACCACACTCCACCTGATGGTAAGCAGTCGTGTGGTCTAAGAGCAGTGGCCTCCACATCGCCCCCACAGTAGCCGAGGCGATGTTGAGGTCTCTACTTTGACGGCCTGAGAAAATGAAACGTGGGTTTGAACCCGAGACCCTCTGCATTGCAGTCTGTTAGTCTCCCCACTGAGCTATCGCTGCTCTTGAGGGGTTAACTACTCGACCAATCATCATAAAATTTCGCATAAGTACACGTTGTCAAAGGTTGTTGGAGAGAGCTATGCTCGGAGTTTCTCTGAAGGATAGGATTCGTAACGAATACATCCGACAGAGAACCAAAGTCATCGACATAGCTCAGAGAATTAGCAAGCTGAAGTGGCAGTGGGCTGGCCATATCGCGCGAAGAACAGACAACCGCTGGGGTAAGCGTGTTCTTGAGTGGAGACCGCGACTCGGCAAACGTAGTGTAGGACGCCCTCCGACCAGGTGGGATGACGATCTGCGAAAGACTGCAGGCAGATGCTGGATGCGTCAAGCTGAAGACATGGCGCTATGGCGCTCTTTGGGAGAGGGCTATGTCCAGCAGTGGACTATTATAGCCTGATGATGATGATGATGATGACACGTTGTCAAAGGTAGTGACGACATAGGGTACTTTTTATCCAGAAAAATGTACTGTTACTTATATAATCTAACGTACATTTACGCGAGTGAAGCTGCGGGCAAAATCTAGTTTGTTGTATAAAGATTTGTAACATAACCTGACTGCACGGATGGCGTAGTAGTTTAAGTGGTCACGTCGCTACAGCCGCGGCGCCGAGGGTTGCGGGTTCGATACCCACACGAGACAAAACATTGTGTGATCCGCAATTGCGTTCCGAGTTCCGAGTAAGAGTGTTCTTTGTGTCCGTTGTTTGAATGTTCGTTTTTTTTTTATACAACTAAGGTGGCAAAAGCATACGGCCCACCTGATGGGAAGTGGTCATCGTAGCCTATGGACGCCTGCAACACCAGAGGCATCACTTGCGCGTTGCCGATCCTTTAGGAAAAGCCGTGGGAAGGAATGGGAGCGGGATGGGGGAAAGGGGGTGATTGGGCCTCCGATACTCTCACTCACCGAACGAAACACAACAGTAGGAATACTGGTATTTCACGTCGATATTCTGTGAGAGGGTAGTCCTTCCCCGGTCGAGCCGGCCCATTCATGCTGACATCAGCGAGGCTCTACTACTAAAGTCCCCAGCGATACAGGGATTAGTGTTAGCGCGAAAGTAGTCATTTTAAAAATAATTATGTATAATATTTCTTTATATATACTAGCGGTCGTCTAGTGTTCGAAATTCGACCAAAATTTGCCTGTAAGATATTGCTGGTATACTTATGTCATTATATATTGATATATGTAACCATAGTTACGCGCTTCGACTGCGTGTGTCAAATGCATGGTTGTGTGCGTGTAGTGGTTTTTCATTAATTTAATGTATTTCTAATGCATATTTTATATAAATATTAGCATTCGTCACTTCTTCTCTGTATAAACTATAAGTGTGCGAAATTTCATACTCCTCCGTCCGCCCAGTTTTCGTAAAAAGGGATCCAAAGTTTTCGCTACACGTATTAATATATAGATAATTCTTCTGTACGTGTGTTGACAGTGAACTCCTCCTAAACGGCTGGACCGATTTGAATGAAACTTTTTGTGTGTGTTCAAGTGGATTCGAGGATGGTTTAGATATGCTTTTTTTTCTCTTTTGTAGAGGACAACGTCTGTCAGGACAGCTAGTTATGTATATTTATAAAAACAGCGATAGCCTAGTGGGAAACCGTTGGACTGCCACGCAGAGGTCTCGAGTTCGAACCCAAGGCGCGCATCTCTGACTTTTCAAAGTTATATGCGTATTAAATAGTTAATTGTCGCTCGCTTTAACGGTGAAGGAAAACATCGTGAGGAAACCTGCATGTCTGAGAGTTCTACATAATGTTCTCGAAGATATGTGAAGTCTGCCAACCCGCACTGGGCCAGCGTGGTGGACTGTGGCCTAACCCTTCTTATACTGAGAAGAGGCCCGTGCCCAGCAGTGGGAGAACAATTTAAAATTATTAATATCCTATTTAATTTCAGAGGATGAGCGATTCCCGACAACTAAAATTAATGTAAAGAATGTTCTGGACGCTGTCATTACTGCTCTTTGGACAAGGGACCGAAGAAAGTAAGCGATACATTTATAAACCTCGTCTGCCTCGATGGCGTAGTGGTTAGTGTAACCGACTGCCACGCCTGAGGGTGCGGGTTCGATCCCCGCACAAGTCAAACATTTGTGTACATTAGTTCCCAAAGTGGTCCAGGTGGACTCCCAGGGGTCCACGGGAGAGTCGACGGGGGTCTACGTAGGCGTGACAAAAAAATAGGGGTGCACAATTCGTAAGCGGGGGTCCACGAAAATTTGCTTTCGATAGTGAAGAACTAAAATGTTGGCTTGACTTCACCGACTGTTCGACACGCTCAGTATATTTTTATCGATTTTTCGGTAGAGAATTAATAAAAAAAAAAGGTCAGGCCGTAGAGATTTGATCAAATTTTTTACTTGCATGAACCTGTTTAGCTGCAAGGGGTCCATCGGAACCATCTAAATTTTAAAAGTGGTCTATGAGAAAAAAATTGAGAGGTGTCAAGGGACACCCGGATGGAACGAAGTTCCTTTCGATTAATTAGTGAAGGAATTGCAATAATTTTTTTTTTTTACGTTTTATAATATTTTCTTTTATTATTAACAAATATAATGTAATATAAACTTAATCAGTAGGCTCAATTTTAGTAATAATTGGCTTGTGGACATTAACAATACATACATATTAAGAAATAACCTTAAACTTACAACTATAGCAAAAAGTGTCGTTACAACTTTTGGTCTTAATTTTTTCCGTCTAGCCCCCCTTTCGCAACGCGCGATAAGGAACTTCGTTCCAAAAAGTCGGGGAACCTCTGGTGTCCATGAACATAATTATTATGTAGATGTTTGTCTTTGTCTGGGTGTTTCTATGTATAACATGTATGTATTTACAAGAAACAAGTATATATGTATGTTTATCCATTGTCGAGTACCTACCCATAGTACAAGCTCTGCTTAGTTTGGGCTAGATGGTGTTGTGTGTATGTGGTAGAATATTATTATATTATTATTATTATTATTATATTATTATTATTATTATTATATTATTATTATTATTATTATATTAACTATAAGCTAACTGGCGCAACTTCAACTACGTTACATAAGAGATGTTTTCCCGTTTTTGCAACATTTTTCATTGATTCGCCAGACACACACACATACAGACACGTCAAACTTATAACACCCCGTCGTTTTTGCGTCGGGGGTTAAAAAGAAACACATAGGAACATGATAGTATAATATAGTATAGTAAACTGACTGCACGGATAACGTAGCGGTTTAAATAGGGCTTTCGTTTAACTTATCACCAGATATAGTAAAATATAACAGTCAAAAATAGTAAATGATCACGAAATTGCACAGCAAGATATATTTAAAGAGATCAAAATAAGTCGACGGAGTCAAGCTGCGCGGGGCTCCTATTTTTGGGTGGGTTTAAGAAAGAACTTAACATAACCTAACCCTTCCGAGACGGAATGCAGTGATTTGAGGCGTAAAGGTGCTCGTTATGATATGTTTTAGTAAGCATATTTTGCTGCGCAATTACTATTTTCGGTGGTCATTATATTATTTAATCCCAAAAAAAGAGTGGCTGTACTGATGGCGTAGTGGTTGAAGTAGTCGCCACTGCCATTGCGCCGAGTGTGGTGGGTTCGAATCCCACACGGGACAAAACTTCGTGTGATCCACAAATGGTTGTTCAGAGTCGGTATGTTCTTTGTGTCCGTTGTTTGAATGTTTGTAAAGTCCCCCGCGATACAGGAATTATTCCTAGAGCGGTAGTTGTGTTTACAAAATTTGCTATTATATTCTTTATCTTCGTTATTACAGATTTACTATAACGAATCTGCCATATTTCTTCAATTGGTGGAAGAACAGGGATGCTACAGGTAAGATATTTTATCAATATCCTATCTTATCTTATGTGGGGGCCAGTCAATTAGGGTTGCCAACCATACTTTATAATAACGTATCCTACTTTATTTTTGGTAATTATACTTTATACTTTTGCATAAAAATAAAGTATATGAAAATACTTTATTTCCAACCTTTACTGTGATGGTTTAACTTACATTTTTCAGTGATATATGTAACCATAGTTACGCGCTTTGACTGCGTGTGTCAAATGCATGGTTGTGTGCGTGTAGTGGTTTTTCATTAATTTAATGTATTTCTAATGCATGTTTTATATAAATATTAGCATTCGTCACTTCTTCTCTGTATAAACTATAAGTGTGCGAAATTTCATACTCCTCCATCCGCTCAATTTTCGTAAAAAGGGATCCAAAGTTTTCGCTTCACGTATTAATATATAGATACTAGCGATCCGCCCCGGCTACGCACGGGTAACCTTAACAAACTATACACCTAAACCTTCCTCATGAATCACTCTGTCTATTGGTGAAAACCGCATAAAAATCCGTTCAGTAGTTTTTGAGTTTAACGCGGACAGACAGACATACAAACGCGGCCGGGAACTTTATTTTATAACTAGATGTTCCCGCGGTTTCACCCGCGTTTATCATTACTGCGCCGCCCCGTGGGTCGTAGCCTGATGTTATATAGCCTGTAGCCTTTCTCGATAAATAGGCTATCCAACACTAAAATAATTTTTCAAATCGAACCTGTAGTTCCTGAGATTAGCGCGTTCAAACAAACAAACTCTGCAGCTTTATAATATCTATATATTAACTAGATGTTCCCGCGGTTTCACCCGCGTTTATCGTTACGGCGCCGCCCCCGTGGGTCGTAGCGTGATGTTATATAGCCTATAGCCTTCCTCGATAAATAGGCTATCCAACACTAAAAGAATTTTTTAAATCGAACCAGTAGTAATCACGCAGAATAAACCAGGAGAAACATCGTTTGTACTATGTCTGTAATGGGTAATTATTTTGCTGCGATGTTATTTTAAAACTGCTATATCTCCTAAGATATTCATTGAAATCGAATGATGTAAAGGGCAATTTTGTTTTAAATTAAATACTTGTGATGAATAACGTATTTATTTGGATAAGGATTAATATCATGTTTATAAAAATACCTTCGCAAATAATGCATTATTTTAGAACAAATTTCGTTAGCATAAAAATGGTTATAGTGAGCCAACCTTAAAAGATAGACATATGCTGTCGCGGACTTTTTTTTAGAACTTTTAAAGGGAAACAATTCTGTCATACATGATTTTTGCGAAACTTTAACTGTTTACGCAGCGCACGCAGCGGAAGCTCTCAAAAGGAAAAAATACTCTCCGATTTTGAAACATTCTTCATTGGTGCTCCGCTCCTATTGATTTTAGCGTGATGATATATAGCCTATAGCCTTCCTCGATAAATGGGCTATCTAACACTGAAAGAATTTTTCAAATCGGGCCTGTAGTTCCTGAGATTAGCGCGTTCAAGTAAACAAAGAAACAAACAAACAAACAAACAAACTCTTCAGCTTTATAATATTAGTATAGATACGTGAAGCGAAAACTTTGGATACCTTTTTAGGAAAATTGGGCGGACGGAGGAGTATGAAATTTCGCACACTTATAGTTTATACAGAGAAGAAGTGACGAATCCTAATATTTATATAAAATATGCATTAGAAATACATTACATTAATGAAAAAACACTACACGCACACAACCATGCATTTGACACACGCAGTCGAAGCGCGTAACTATGGTTACATATATCAATATACGAGTATAATGACATGACATAATATATATCAGTTGGTCGAATTTCAAACACTAGACGACCGCTAATTAGTATAGATATGTAGTGATGATAGATAACCAAAATTTTTATTTCAGTTCGTCGGATGGTATACCAACTTATTCGTCAAGGCAGGCTGTTTTTCGCTGGAGGAGGCTGGAGTGAGAGTGACGAATCAGTCGCTAGCTATCACTCCATCATTGATCAATACACCTTTGGCTTGAGGTAAAGGCGACTAATTGTATGATCCTTAAATGATTATTTTGACCCTGGGTGAAGTAGGGGTACCAACCGTACCAACATATATAGTACTAGAGGATGCCCGTTTTGTGTTTTTTATTTATCCATTTCTTCCCAATCCCGTGGGAATTTCGGGAAATCCCTTCTTAGTGCACCCCTACAGTACCCAAGGAACATACATGTCAAATTTCAGCTTCTTGCGCCCAATAGTTTCGGCTGTACGTTGTCTGTCAGTCACTCAGTAACGGAAGAGTTTTATATATGTCGGAGGAAGCTATGAGTCGGTTTGATTATTATTTGCACGTATAATTCACAATATAAATTATCTACGTTTTAATTACATTTAAAATTCTTAATTTAATTTAATTTGATTTGTTAAATTATTCTATAGCTTAAAAACATTATTAATCTAATAAAAGTTATGAATATTGTAATTCACGTAACGACCAATCAGAGCAGAGCGCGTGCTTGAGTGGGGTCGAGGCGCCATCTTTACTTTAGGAGGGCCGACAGTTGTTGAGACACATTTGAGCGATAGCGACTGGTCGAGTCGGAACGTTGAGTTATGAGTTGTGTAAAAAGAAGTAAGATCAGTGCCCTGAACCCACTGCTCGGTCTTAACAGTTATTTTTCATTCGACATTATTGTTAAGTGAAAATATTGTTTATTCTAAATACATATAGTATATAGTGTATATATAGTGTAAAACCGGCATCGTTGTGTTTTGTGCTCGCATATTACCCAGATAACGCCCACTAAACCCGCAACCACTACTGACGTTGCCATAGAGAACGATACTTCTCCGACATATATATAATATAGATAGATTTTACTATATTTCGAGTCTGCGTACTATATACTGTTGAAGAAATATGTATATAGTATGCTAAAAATACTATATTTCAACAACGAAAAACAACAAACCAAAACCTTTATTCAAAAAAAACTATCGACGCTCATTTGCTACTGATGCGGAAGCATATATCCTACATAATCCGTTTCGAACCTGTCCGTGATGTCAAATTAACAAGGTCGAACATATTTAAAAAAACCGTAGTTAACAAATAAATGTTTTGTCCATAAAATACTATATTTTTATAAATGTACTATATTTTGTTATAGCTTATTTTAAAAATACTATATTTCATCGAAAATATGTTGGCAACCCTAGGGTGAAGGGACTTTGTGCCAGCCATGGGCGACAGCGAGAAGAAATGGCTAGCGGTCGCATCCTTCTGCGAGGACGTCATCTCGCAGAAGGTGGCGGAGCGGTTGCGTGTTGAAAGTATCCTGGAGGATCCGTAGTAAAAGCCGCGGGTGGGAGAACGGGGATCTACCGCTCGCCAGCCATTGAGTCGGAGCGACGCCCTTTGTCGGGCCGGGGCGTCGCCCAGGAGTCGTCGCTCGCAGGCCTTTCCTGTCTGCATTGGGCATTGCTGGGTGGGTCGCTAATGTAGTTTCAGTTCCAACGACCCACCCACCATTCAAAGCAGCGAGTTGGCACCCCGTGATAGTTTTAGTCGGTAGGCCCGAAGACTCGGGAGTGCCCGACATTGGACATCAGGAGCATTGCCCCATGTTAAAAAAATAATGAGCCGTCACGGGACGCCTGGCAGATGTGAAACATCGAAATTATTTTGTACAAGTAATATGCATAACGAAACAGATTACGACAGGAACTAATATGGCGTAATGTAAAATACTATCATATAGCAATAAAATAATAACATAATTATCAATAATTAATGTCGTAAATAATAACTTTTTATTGCCCCTTATTATTTACGACATCTGTTATTGTTATGTTATTATTTATTTAAATAGTAAACAAATTAAATTGCCTCGGATTGTTAACATAATAATATGACTAACTGAAAGTATTTCACGAAAAAAAACGGTACATTAATTTTACCAAAAAAACAATACTAATTTAAAAAAAATTGGTCAGGTTTATTTTATACCACTAGTAGAATGCGTGGTTAAAAGGAATTACACGATTTAAAAATCAACCTGTATATTTGTATTTTTATAATTATTTTTATAAGAATATTAGCTGTCCTGACAGACGTTGTCCTGTACACAAGAGAAAAAAAATAAAAAACATATCTAAACCATTCTCGAATCCACTTGAACACACACAAAAAGTTTCATCAAAATCGGTCCAGCCGTTTAGGAGGAGTTCAGTGGCATACACACGTACAGTAGAATTATTTATATAAAGATGTACCTAGGCTAATTAATGAACATAGCGATGTCATAGATATTCATTACGGCTCCCTAAATGCTTTCATTGGGAACATCCTTGAAGTTACCAATGCAAGCATTTAGAAAGCATTTTGTTTTGTTTAAGCGTTTTGTTTAATTGTCGATTTCTTTTCTCTCTGTTTTCCAATAATTAGTTATGTAAGGTATTTGTAATTCTGTAAATTTAAACTTAAATTGGGTGAATCTAAAATGCTCTAATTAGCAAGTGGTGTTTACCTGTAATGGTTGTGCAGTTAGTACTATGCAGTGGTCCGACCTCCGACGATGAACGAGAAACGAGTAGAACTAGAAACTATAAACGAGTTGACGATCAGCGGGAAGCGAGTGTGTAGTTTCGATAGTTTTGTCGCCGGGCTATAAGCGAGTGTGCAAGTGCGACGAGCGATTACTCGCGCCACTCGCCCGCGGTCGCTCAGTCCTGTGCAAACCTGCGCGCGCGAACACAAATTTTGCATGCAAAATCGTCTTTTCTTCCCTCTCATTTTCTTCCGATTTTTCAAAGTTGCCGCTGCCACTACACAAACACTATCGTAAAATACATCATCGTCGTCGTCTGAACTAGACAACAATGAGAGTTGCAATGATTTGTTGATATCCATACGTCTACTTTCAAAGCCGCACTGTTTAGAAATGATCAAGCGAGCGAGCATCGCTAAACGAGTATCGCTGAGCGAGTATATTTTTGAAAGCTCTCGTCGCTCAGCGACAAAACTAGTAAAGCGAGTCGTCGCCGGCAGTGTGAACAGTCAGAGAGCAACTTTTAACATATGCATCTCTTTCGTTTACACGGAATCTATATATTAATACGTCAAGCGAAAACTTTGGATCCCGTTTTACGAAAATTGGGCGGACGGAGGAGTATGAAATTTCGCACACTTATAGTTTATACAGAGAAGAAGTGGCGAATGCTAATATTTTTTTAAAATTATGCGTAATAATACATTAAATTAATGAAAAAACACTACACACACACAACCATGCATTTGACACACGCAGTCGAAGCGCGTAACTATGGTTACATATATCAAAATATAAAAAAATATATATTTAATGACATATAATGACACATATTATCAGCAATATCTTACAGACTCAACTTTGGTCGAATTTCGAGCACTAGGCGACCGCTAGTATATATTAATTGTGCTATGGGTGTACAGTTGTCCTCCAAATAAAAAGTTCAATTTGAAAGTTAACGGCTATTTATTATAACAGTTTTTTACACAAGAATAAACGGTCATTGAAGAGTAGGAATAGCACGAAACACAAGAAAAGAAAGTTAAAGTATGTAAGAATAGATTACAGCGATAGGAATATAGTATAAATGAATTTAGAATTTAAATACTAGCTCGCGAAATCAGCTGACCGTTATATGCAAGATAGATTAGCGCGGAGTGTGCGTCGGACGAGTTGAAACAATGCACTGAGGCGTGTCACCACGAGAAAACCGAACGGCGACGATTTGACACGAAGATGCCCGAACGTTCTTCGTCAACGGTCGGAGCTGCGGTGGGGATGATGTCATTCAAGTGAGCGGCTCGCGCGGAATGTATGCGCTGGCGCCGCTACAGTGCATTTCTTGAAAGAGAAAATCGGCAATAGTTAGTCGTTTTCTCGCCGGGCGACGGTCGGACCACTGCCTTAAGGATTTTATTTTTGTAAATTATGTATGTATTACTGTAACAATAGCTGGTTGACCTAAATAAATAAATAAATAACCAACTACCTTTTGCCCGCGATTTCGAAAAGGGATGTACTTGATATTGTATTAACTTGAAAGAAATCTTATAAAGCCAGAGTCATGTCAAGCTTAATAAGGGCTAGTAAAAACACAAAAATTATTGTTTTCGATGATCGACATACCTTCCAGGAAACTTAATGCCACATTCCTGGACTGCGGCAGGCCTGTGGTGACGTGGCAAGTGGATAATTACGGACATTCTCGGGAATATGCGTCGCTAATAGCACAAATGGGTTTCGATGGACACTTCATCAACCCCATCAGCTATGATGATGAGTTACAAAGAATGAGGTCAAAAAGTCTGGAATTCGTGTGGCGAGGCAGTGATGATCTCGGTAAGATTCAGCACTCTTTCTCTATTTGTCCCCCTCTCTCTATAGCTGTCTCTCACTTGTTCGCGCAATGGGGTGAGCAGGTGCAAGTGCAAGTGCGAACAAGACAAAGTGGGAGGAGAAATGATCCATCCTCTCTGCTTTTCTTGGCCCGGAGAAGCAGTGACAATCTTGGTAAGACAGATCTCTCTCTCTCTCTATTTGTTCCTCTGTCCCCTTCTATCTATCTCTCACTATATCATCTCTCACTCGTTCGCTTTATTTTTCCCCCTTTCTTCCTTTCTTGGCTCGAAGAAGCATTAAGAATCTTGGTAAGACAAACCTCTCTCTCTCTCTATTAGTTCTTCTGTCCCCTCTCTCTATAGCTGTCTCACACTCGTTTATCCTATTTATTTCTGTCCCGCTCTTATTTGGTCCGAAGAAGCAGTGAGAATCTTGGTGCCTCTTACTCCATCCCTCTTCATCTTTTTTTATCTATTTCTCCACATATCCCTCTTTCTCGCACACTATTACCTCCTCCTTTACTCTCACTCTAACCCCATTCCTCTCTCTGCTTTCTCTCTCTACCTAGGTCTCGTTCTCCCCTCTACTGCACTCTATCCCTCTCTCTGAAGTAGCCACAGAATTTTTTTCTCGTCAACATAACCACACTCCGTGTGATGGTAAGTCATCATGTGGTCCAAGAGCAGTGGTTCCCACACCATCCTCATAGCAGCTGAGGTGATGTTGAGGTCCTTATTTTGACGGCCTAAGAAGGAGCTTTTTCACGCTTAAAGGACCCAGGACTGCAGTATTTACTCTGATTGCAGGTGCGGAATCAGATATATATACTCACAAGCTGTTTGATGGCTACTGGTCTCCCCCAGGGTTCTGCTTTGGGAACTTATGCAACGATCCTCTAATGGTCTCCTCTAGTAAATTATTCAGTAACATCGAGGAACGGGTTAGTACTCTAACTATTAATATTACAAAAAAGTTTTTGCCAGCGGCTTCGCTCGCGTAAATGTATGTAGGTTAGGTTAAAAACAGTATTTTTGAAGTGAAAACTTCTTTAGCGCCGTTGTGCACTTTTTTGTGATGGGTAAAAAATGTTAAACTCGCGTCAGGACACGTGACCTGATCGAAAATTCGTAAGACGGAGGGAGAATTGTCATGTTTGTGTACGATAGCGCAATAAATGAATATTGTATTTTACCACATAAATGATAGTACTTTTAGACTGATAATTAAAGTAATTCGTGCAAAATTATTCCCTAACCATTCCAAAATATCAAAAATGCACAACGTTAATATTCAAGTTTTCACTTCTGCCGGCACTCCCGGAGTGCAACCCGTTGATTTTTTTCTGGATGAAAGGTACCATATCCTTTTGTGCACTCGTGACAACGGTTTTGCGAAATTTCATGATGATTAGTCGAGTAGTTAAGGCGTGAAAGCGTAACAAACAAACTCACATTCGCATTTATAATAACTAGCGGTCGCCTAGTGGTCAAAATTCGACCAAAATTCCTAAGCTTGCTACTTTGTTTTCTATTTTTCTTTATTACATATAAATAAGGTATAGGTAACCATAGTTACAAAGAATTGTACGACGTCAGACGAACAACGCCGAAATACTACGAACGCGATTCGACTGCGTGTGTCAAATGCATGGTTGTGTGCATGTAGTGTTTTTTCATTAATTTAATATATTTCTAATGCATATTTTATATAAATATCAGGATTTGCCCCTCCTTCTCCATATAAACTTTAACTGTGCCAAATTTCATACCCCTCCGTCCGCGCAATTTTCGTAAAAAGTGGTACAAAGTTTTTGCTTCACGTAATATATAGATAATAATAGTTAGGATAAGTACTTTGTAACTAAGTGTTCTACTGTAAGACTTCTAAGCAATTTTGTATGTGTATTCGTATACTGTTGTTGTATCTATAATCCTAACCAATATTATAAATGCGAATGTAATTTTGTTTGTTACACTTTCACGCCTTAACTACTCGACCGATCAACATGAAATTTCGCCTGCACGTTGTCAGGGGTACAGAAAAGGACACAGGTTCTATTCATCCAGAAAAAGTACTGTTCCTGAGTGAAGCTAGCAAAAACGAGTACGCAATAAAAACAGCTTTTTATCTGACGAATTAAAATTGAACACTAGCTTTTGCCCGCGGCATCTGTCGCGCAAAAGTAGGTTAGGTTATGTTACTAACAGTACATTAAAAAAAAATCAACGGGTTACACTCCGGGAGTGCCGGCAGAAATGAAAACTTGAATACTAACGTGGTGCATTTTTGATATTTTGGAATGGTTAGGGAATAATGTTGCACGAATTGCTTTAATTATCAGTATAAAAGTACTATCATTTATGTGGTAAAATACAATATTCATTTATTGCGCTATCGTACACAAACATGACAATTCTCCCTCTGGCTTACGAATTTTCGATCAGGTCACGTGTCCTGACGCGAATTTAACATTTTTTACCCATCACAAAAAAGTGCACAACGCCGCTAAAGAAGTTTTCACTTCAAAAATGCAATATAGCTTACCTACTAGCTTTTGCGTGCTTCTCCGTCCACAAACCTATATATTAATAAAAAGTAGCCTATGTCCTTCTCCAGGTTTTAAACTATCTCTGTACCATATTTCAACCATATCGGTTCAGTGGTTTAGCCGTGAAGAGGTAACAGACAGACAGACAGAGTTACTTTCGAATCTATAATATTAAGTAAGGATATTACTCAGTGATAACATAGCTTTGTGATGGTGAAAGAATTTTTTAAATCGGTTTAGTATTTTTTGAGTGAAATCCTTACAAATAAACAAACAAAAATTAAATCTTTCCTCTTATAATATTAGTATTACTAAACAAGAGTCTGTATTGTCGCCAGGTTGAGGAGTTTAGGAAGCTGATAATGGAACGCCAGGGTCCTTATTACACTACAAACCATATCATGGTTATCATGGGACAGAGGTTTGGATACAGTGACGCTGAAATGTGGTTCGCGAATATAGACAACTTGATTACGTAAGTTTGTACTATGTGATCCACGGCATCTTGCCTGTTTTTCTCCGACTACGTTTTGCGCGCGGCTTCGCTCGAGTAAAAGTAGATTAAGTTATGCTGATAATAGCCTATGTTACTCGGTGATAACATAACATATATGGAGCATCGTCGGCAGTGCCGGATTAAGCAAGCGCGGGGCCCATAGCAAATTATTTCGGGTAAGAGTGCTTGCATACGTCAGACTTTTTGTAGAGCTGATTATTGGGCCTACTGATATTCTACACATTTATACGACCGACTTTTTGTAGAACTTGTGCGTTTACCGTATGAAATTCGGTGTTTTATATACGCCAAGGAAATACTCGGTTACCGATTGTCTGACGTGGATTGTCTTAGTAGCGAAAGTTGTAACATTTCACGTTTTTATGCCATCAAGTAAATTCAATATACCACATCTTAGGTAATAAATTTCACTCAAAAAATTACGCGCAGGCAGAGATGAGTGAACTTACTAATTTTTAACGGGCCCCGCGTGCAAGGGGGCCCCGCATATTTATGCGGGGCCCCCTTGCACGCGGGGCCCGTAGCAATTGCTACTCTTGCTACGTGGTTAATCCGGCACTGATCGTCGGTCAGAGCTTGACTCTAGACGTGACGAAGTGAAAGCCGGACCACCTGCGGCGATCAGTTATAATTATAATAATGGTGTGCTCACATGCCCGCAATGTGGGCGGACCTTCTCAAATAAGATTGGCTATTGTAGTCATATGCGAGCACACCAACGACAACTATCTGTACGGAGTTGAGGCAGTCGCCGTGACCGAAACCCGTCTGGAGTCATCATCATTACTCGGTGATAATATAGCTTTCTAATGGTGAAAGAGTTTTTAAATTGGTTGTGTAGTTATTGAGTTAGAGGCTTACAAACAAAAATACAAATCCTTTCTCTTTATAATATTACTATTCACAGGTAGGTAAAACGGCTGTCAGTGGGGAGACCAACAGACTGCAATGCAGAGGTTCTCGGGTTCGAACCCACGTCGTGCACCTCTGACTTTCGGAAGTTATATGACTATTCGAAATTATGTGCGTATTGATTGACAGTTATCGCTTGCTCCGTGCCTCGGAGAGCACGTTAAGCCGTCGGTCCCGGCTGCCATGAACATCTATGGCAGTCGTTATTGGGAAGTCAGTGCCCTCTAATATCCTGACACTGGTCTAGCCTTAGGGTATCGTTAGCCTTCGGGTTGCGGAGGTCAAATGGCAGTCACTGATATCCAGTCAAATCCGGTTAGACTAGAAAGCCGACTCCAAGTGACTTGGGAATAATAAAGGTTAGGGAGAAGAAGGAGAGGTAGACAAAACGGCATCAATAGTCAGTTAAAAAATCTACAGATATATAAAATATAATATAGTAATATAAGCTCTGCAATAAGCTTAATATTGTCTTCTGTTTACGCGAATGTTATTCATTGAAATTAAACTACTATATACGGACCGAACCGAACGTCGGGGAAAGTGTAAACACAAATATAAATAGGATAATAGTATAGTAATAGTATAAATAGTTTCAATAGTTTCAATAATTTAATAAGCTTAAAAATTAGTAAAGTTTAATAGTAATAGTAGTGGAACAGTTTTCAAAATTTAGTAATAAAGTGTCAAATAAACAACGTGATAAAATCCGTATATACCGAGTAGTTTAATTTCAATCTGTAATAAGCTATTAATGTTTATAAATTAACATTGGTGTACAATTGATTAGTGGACTGCCAAAATTCCGATCCCAAGACACTGTCGTAGGGTCAATCATCGCAAACACAGTCGCAAAAACACACACACACACACACACACACACACACGCGCACACACACACACACGCGCACACACACACACGCGCACACACACACACACGCGCACACACACACACACGCGCACACACACACACACGCGCGCACACACACACACGCACACACACACGCGCACACACACACACACGCGCACACACACACACACACGAGCACACACACACACGCGCGCACACACACACACACGCGCACGCACACACACACACACGCGCGCACACACACACACACGCGCGCACACACACACACACGCGCGCGCACACACATACACACACACACGCGCGCACACACACACACACGTACACACGCACACACACACACGCACACACACGCACACACACACACACACACGCACACACGCACACACACACACACACACGCACACACACACACACACACACACACACACACACACACACACACACACACATCGCTTACCAGTGTAATAGCACTGAATTGAAGTGTAACTTAATTACTAATCCTTTTTATTTTTTGTGCAACTAGAAAAAAATCTTTTTCATGATATGTGTTAATTTAATGACATAAAATAATTTGTAACTCTTAATAGGGGAACACACTGGCTCCTATAACATAATGTTTACCAGTGCAGGGGTCAGAGAATTCTAAATTTTTGTAGCTTAATTTGTGTCAATAATAATTGGGCGCCAGTCATTAAGCAAGCTTCGCGAAAACTCGGAGTTCTGAACAGGGTGAGGCGGTTCTTCACGCCTGGGCAACTGTGCCTATTGTATAAGGCACAAGTGCGCCCTTGCGTGGAGTACTGTTCTCATCTTTGGGATGGCTCCGTGCAGTACTTGCTGGACGCTCTCGACCGGTTACAGCGGCGGGCTGTCCGTATCATCGGAGATCCAGAGGTCACGAGTTCACTGGAACCTCTGCAACTCCATAGGGACATTGCCTCATTAGCATGTTTCTACAGAATATACCACAGGGAGTGCTCTGAAGAGTTATTCCACCTTATCGCGCCCTCCCCTTTCCTATCCAGAACAACGCGTGCTGGGTTCAGATGCCATCCTTACACGGTAGAATCGATTAGAGCGCGTACCAAAAAGTTTGGGTCCTCATACCTCTGCCGAACGACCAAGGCATGGAATTCTCTGCCAAGGCACGTGTTTCCTTCTTCCTTCAATCCTGGGTCCTTTAAACAGGGCGTGAAAAGCACCTTCTCAGGCCGTCAAAGTAGAGACCTCAACATCGCCTCGGCTGCTATGAGGGCGGTGTGGAGGCCACTGCTCTTAGACCACACGACTGCTTACCATCAGGTGGAGTGTGGTCATTTTGAATGAACTAACAGGAGATAATTCAAAATTTATTCGTCACGATTAAATGGGATTGACCGGGGAAGGACTACCCTCTCACAGAATATCAACGTGAAATAGCAGTATTCCTACTGTTGTGTTTCGTTTGGTGAGTGAGAGTACCGGAGGCCCAATCACCCCTTTACCCCCTTCCCGCTCCTTCTCCTTCCCACTTCCTTTCCTAAAGGGTCGACAGCGCGCAAGTGATGCCTCTGGTGTTGCAGGCGTCCATAGGCTACGGTGACCATTTACCATCAGGTGGACCTTATGCTTGTTTGCCACCCTAGTTGTATAAACAAAAAAAAGCATTAAAAATAACCCGAATTATTCAATAACAAACGACTAGATTTAAGTAGTAATCATCAGGCCGTGGTTCGTGTAAGGCTCACTACGTGGTCTGACACTTAACTGAGTCAGCGCAGCGCAGCGGAAGGAGACAGCATCTGGGCGCGGTCTCGCTTTTAGAGGAGCCACAGCCGGGCAGGAGGGGGAAGAGGGGCGCCACTACCACATCGAATCGCGCGCAGCCATTATGGCGCGAGCGGTCGCCGTGACAAGAATTATTATTATTACTGTCCCACTGCTGAGCACAGGCCTCTTCTCAGTGTGAAAAGGGTTAAGCCGTAGTCCACCACGCTGACCCAGTGCGGGTTGGCACACTTCACGTACCTTTGAGAACAGAATTTAGGTATCTACTTAAATTTTTGATTACTTATTTCCATTTAATAAGTCTCATGTCCCGCGCGCGCTTAACGTAAACGTTTTAATTTATTTATTGTTGCAATATTTTAAAATTGATACCAGTGGCGTCCTCCTTTCTTCTCTTCTATCTATGTTGCCGTGCCCGAGAGGGTCCATATTTGGTATTTTATATTATTTTTTGTAACAACCTGTAATTAAATATGGAGAGCAATAAAGCATTGAAATTGAAACATCATGTAGAACTCTTAGACATGTTTCTTTGGTAAGTTTCCCTTCACCGTTAAAGAGAGCAATAATTAACTATTTATACTCCGGGAGTGCCGGCAGAAGTGAAAACTTGAATATTAACGTTGTGCATTTTTAATATTTTGGAATGGTTAGGGAATAATTATGCACGAATTGCTTTAATTATCAGAATAAAAGTACTATCATTTATGTGGTAAAATACAATATTCATTTATTGCGCTATCGTACACAAACATGACAATTCTCCCTCCGTCTTACGAATTTTCGATCAGGTCACGTGTCCTGACGCGAGTTTAACATTTTTTACCCATCACAAAAAAGTGCACAACGCCGCTAAAGAAGTTTTCACATCAAAAATTGTGTGAATGGTTGGTTTTCCCGAGTCTAGATGTTTTGTGTGTCCGTTGTTCGAGTGTTTGTAAAGTCCTCCGGGAATTACAACTAGTGCGAGAGGAGCCTTTTAAAAAAAATGTAAATTAAAAATATTTTTTATCATTTCAGCGGTGTTAATGGGAGACAACGCCAGCTTAAATCAAAGCTTAATCTTTTCTATTCTACACCATCGTGTTATTTGAAAGCTGTTCAAAAAGCACAGTAAGTTGAACACAAAATAAAACTGTTATTTTTAATCGATCGAATGAAAATTCTCAAGTCCATACGTACTTTACTTTTCATAACATTTTGCCGGCGGATTAGTTCGCGTCAATGTATGTTGGGTTAAGTTAGTACTTCCGCGCACGCCTCTCGATGTCGGAAGGGGGAATAGGTCCCCCGCTTTGTCGTCGGGGACTAGGTCGTCCAATTTGTTTGTGATGGTTGTGTGGGACCCGCCACGTCCATCGGCGGATCGAACCTTCGGCAGGGTCGTGATTTGAATGCGAGAGTGATCCGCGCGGCCCCGCCATAAAGGTGTGAGGAACACCGCGGTGGTTTTAGTCGGTTCAGCCCAAATTTCCATCATAGGCTGGATCCCGACATATCCCTATTGCCCGCACCAAAACCGGCGATGGGGAATGTGAACTACACATTTCCCGCGTTAAAAAAAAAGTTAGTACGTAATACTACTTTTGCCTGGTTGAAAGGTACCCTATGTCCAATTCTGTGTCCCTGACAACGTATATACGAAATTTCATGATGATCGGTCGAGTAGTTAAGGCGTGAAAGCATATTAATAACCGATTTGTTAAAACGGGAAAATACAGAAAGTATTTTTGTGCTTTTCAGACCAACATTATCGACGAAACAAGACGATTTCTACCCGTTATCGTACGACAAGAGCACCGTGGCGACGGGATTCTTCACATCGAGACCTGCCGTCAAATATATGGCCAGAGAAATACATCGACTCCTACAGGTAAACACGGACAGAAAAAATCCTGGGTCGATTAATGCCCGAGGGTAACATAATTTATTTATTTAATTACTAGCTGACACGGCAGACGTTGACCTCTCTTAAACGAACTGTCAAACTCACGAAGTTAAAATAATAATAATAATATAATAATAATAATATAATATTCTATCACATACACACTAAGCAGAGCTTGTATTATGGGTACTAAACAATGGATAAACATACATATACACCTTTTTTTTTTGTAAATAATATTTTTTATACTCTACAACTTTTATAATATGTGCAAATCTCATTTAAGCAATAGAAAGCGAGATATTCACGAAAAACCGATTTTACGACCATTGACCTTTAATATCTTAAGACGCGGACACGATAGCACTTGTGACTTTTGAGACAACATTTAGAACGACAAAACAAAGGTTTATACCAATTTACAGCTTATTATCTTTAATTCCGAGGTGAAACCCCTAATATTACTGGGTTAATACCCGTGAAAGAGAAACAAATAAAAATAATAAATCATTTAAGAAATTTCGCTTTATTTTTTATTCAGTTCGTGGAGTGCACGAACTGAATGCCCTCATATTAAGAGTACCTTGTTTTAAAAATATATTGCTTTCAAAACAGAAAGGATAATTTAAATAACGTTATGATTTTGGGGAATATCCGACTATCAAAATACGTCCACCTCAGCCGCTGTCGCTAACCGCTACTGAGGGCACGTGGCGTGCACAACGCTCCGTTCACCGACGCCCGCGCCGGCGCCGCCCCGCTCGCCGCGCCGCTCGCCGCTAACACCGAAGTCGTGACCACACCATAGAGAAGGGATGCCGTTACTGTTGACACCACAACTCCACTCTACTACTCACAAATGGATGTCACTGTTATTGTGGCAAGATAGCTATTAGCTGTTCTGTTTTACAGTTGGACGTAGTTATGCAAAAAGGATCCAACCCACAAAACACTTTGTTTTTAGGTATAGTTATAAATGGTATCTAAAAACAAAGTGTTTTGGTTAATATATATATACATACATAGATTCACGCCTGTTTCCCAGAGGGGTAGACAGAGACTACGGATTTCCATTTGCTACGATCCTGACACACTTCTCTGGCTTCATTCACTTTCATCACATTCCTCATACACGCCCGTCGGTTCAAGGAGCTCTTAACCTGGCCTTTGTCCAGAACGCCTCCGATCTGGTCGAGAAACGTTCGCCTAGGTTTTCCTCTTGCGACTGTTCCATTCACACTAGCCTTATAAACTTTCTTAGTCAGTCTTTCCTCGTCCATTCTTTCTACATGTCCAAACCAGCTTAACATACCCTTTTCTATTCTTGTAACTATATCCACTTTCATGCCGCATCTCTCTCTAATCACATTATTTCTTATAATGGTATTATAATGGTATTAAAATATATATATATTGTTAGTTGCGGAATGCGACGTAAACAAGTAACGTCACGAATCATCCGATCGAGCGTGCTATAAGAGCGCGCTCGGCGCGCAATGACTCACTTTGACATCGAGCGGCGGACGGAACGGACGTGCTGTGTGATCGCTGTTGGGTGATATCAATTATTTCTTACTTTATTTGTTAATGCATTTCCTGAATAAGTCAATGATTATTTAAATGTTAAAGTGCGTCTGTTATTTTTTTAAGCTGTTTCACATCCGAGTCCTAACATCAGAAGTGGGATAAAGATTCCTTTGCTCATAAGTAATAGAACTAGGTTCTGGCGTTTACAAATAAAATGAACACATCACATCGTTCTTGTTTGAGGCTAGGTCTAACTACGTGAGGCTGTCACGTGATAGGCATGATCGTGGTTGAAGAGAAAATTGAGGACGGCCGAATGGTTACGCGTGAATCGAGTAAAGCAACTGTGTTGCTAAAACAAAATCAAATTCAGCAAGATCAGCATGTCAATCGGAACCAGCGCCCTCCTCGTAGTTTAGAAGCCACGTGCGCTTGCCGATGGCAGCTACCTATGGCGTATGCTTTGTTGTTTAGAAGCCACGTGCGCTTGCCGATGGCAGCTACCTATGGCGTGTGCTTTGTTGTTTAGAAGCCACGTGCGCTTGCCCGATGGCAGCTACCAATGGCGTGTGCTTTGTTGTTTAGAAGCCACGTGCGCTTGCCGATGGAAGCTACCTATGGCGTGTGCTTTGTTGTTTAGATGCCACGTGCACTTGCCGATGGCAGCTATCTATGGCGTGTGCTTTGTTGTTTAGAAGCCACGTGCGCTTGCCCGATGGCAGCTACCTATGGCGTGTGCTTTGTTGTTTAGAAGCCACGTGCGCTTGCCGATGGCAGCTACCTATGGCGTGTGCTTTGTTGTTTAGAAGCCACGTGCGCTTGCCCGATGGCAGATACCTATGGCGTGTGCTTTGTTGTTTAGAAGCCACGTGCGCTTGCCCGATGGCAGCTACCTATGGCGTGAGCAGTATTTCGTAAGGGAGGTTACGTACCTCGCAACGACATGCGCTTGCCTCACTGCAGCTACCTGTGATATGTGTTGGCAAACTATACTAGCTGGCATAGCGTTGCTATGGGGGAAGTCTCATTAGTTATTCTTTCTGAATATGTTTTGTGAAACTATTAGATAGCAATGTTCATGCACCGGTCATGGCTGTTTGAATGCACGCTTACGGTTGTGACGCGGGGCTGTTTATTGTTATCACAAATGAGGTATACGAACTTGGAGCCTTTGCCTACAATGTTTGAATCTGTGTGGTATGCGAACTTTGTGCCTATGCCAACAGTCATTGTGAGGTATGCGAACTTGGCAGCCTAGGCCTACTAGATTGAAGTGAAAATGAGGAACCAAATTCTACACTGAGACTGCCAGTCAGGTTAGGCAGGTTCATCTTCCAGACCTGACGAGGACGTCAGATTGTCAGGAGGGGCCGTGTTAGTTGCGGAATGCGACGTAAACAAGTAACGTCACGAATCATCCGATCGAGCGTGCTATAAGAGCGCGCTCGGCGCGCAATGACTCACTTTGACATCGAGCGGCGGACGGAACGGACGTGCTGTGTGATCGCTGTTGGGTGATATCAATTATTTCTTACTTTATTTGTTAATGCATTTCCTGAATAAGTCAATGATTATTTAAATGTTAAAGTGCGTCTGTTATTTTTTTAAGCTGTTTCACATCCGAGTCCTAACAATATATATATTTTAATACCATTTATAACTATACTTACAAAGTGTTTTGTGGGTTGGATCCGTTATGCATAACTACGTCCAGTTAAAGGTTAGTCCATAGTCCACCAGGTTGCGCTGACCCAGTGCGGATTGGCAGACTTTATTACTAACTCTCAGACATGATTTATTTACTTGCTGTCAGTGTCAACAACTCAAATCCATTGATATAATTATACGTTACTATAGCGACACGGCTTAGTTTTATTAAGACTGCGCTGACCGTAAGACAGATAACGACAGAGCTCGTGCGGCGCATATTCAAATCGGCGCGCGGCCGCCATAGTAAAATTGTATGAAAGATTTGAAGTGCTTTTTTGATAAATATGTATCTTTATTGTCAACCAATAACTTAAATATTTGGGACGCACAAATTGTAATATAACTATGTATTTATGTTTCGTTTAAGCTGTAAAATAGGATAGATTTCTACTGTTATAATCTAAAATCACGTAACACGAGCTTACGTTTTTGCATCTTTCGTGCAAATTTGCGTAATTTTGTAGGCGAAAATATTAATTATTTTAAGTTTTGTACACAGAGTAATTGTAAACACATTCATTGTTATGGTAAATGTATATTTTATATTTGTATTAAACAAAAAGTGTTGATTTTATTCACTTAACTGTGACCGCCTGTTTTGGCACATTTTGCTCGGCGCAGTCTAGATTCCGTGTTGCCGTTTTCAACAGTGAGAATAGTGCCATGTATTATTTCTGTTCACTATATTAAAAGATAAACTTCAATAAAGAATATTTTGTTTCCAGGTGGCAAAACAATTGCAGCTGTTTGGACGTCTCAGAAACAATGACAAAAAGTTCGAAAATATCCATTGGATTACTGGTATGCCAAAAATATATATTTGAGTACACGATAGTGGGTTTAGTGTAGGGTTGCCAACATATTTTCGACAAATATAGTATTTTTTAAATAAGCTATAACAAAATATAGTACATTTATAAAAATATAGTATTTTATGGAAAACATTTATTTGTTATCTCTACGGTTTTTTTTTAAATATGTATCTTGTTAATTTGACATCACGGACAGGTCCGAAACGGTTATTATGTACGGATATATATGCTTTCGCATCAGTAGTAAAGGAGCGTCGATAGATTTTTTAATAAAAGTTTTGATTTGTTGTTTTTCGTTGTTAAAATATAGTATTTTAGCATACTACATATTTCTTCAACAGTATATAGTACGCAGACCCGAAATATAGTAAAATACTATATATTATAGTACGGTTGGCAACCCTAGTTTAGTGGTCGCCTCGCCACCACCACTGCGCCGAGTGTTGTGGGTTCGAATCCCACGCGGGACAAAACTTTGTGTGACCCACAAATGGTTGTTCCCAGTCTGTATGTTCTTTGTGTCCGTTGTTTGAATGTTTGTAAAGTCGCTCGCGACACAGGAAGTTAAATAATAAAAAAAAATGTATTAAGACAACAGGTTTCACCCACGTTTATAATTAGTGCTTCGCTCCTTTGGCTTGTAGCGTGATGTTATATAACGACCTTTCTCGAGAATTGGACTATCGAATGCAAAAAGAATTTTTCGTATCCTAGCTGAAGAGTTTGTTTGTTTGAACGCGCTAATCTCAGGAACTACTGGTTCGATATGAAAAATTCTTTTAGTGTTGGATAGCCTATTTATCGAGGAAGGCTATAGGGTATATAACATCACGCTACGACCCACGGGGGCGGCGGGTGAAACCGCGGGAACATCTATTTTATATACAATTATTCTCGATCCGGGTAAATTCTTATTTAGTTTTTGGTATAGAGTCTGAGCTAGGAAATATACCTAAATGTTGCTACATTACTTTATTGAAGTAAAAACTTCTTTAGGCGCGTTGAGCACTTCTTAGGTGAACAAAAATCATGGAACTCGCGTCATCGTTACCGAACGCTTTCCATTTTTGGTTTATAATTTGGTTTATAAAGAAGTGTTTATGATCAAGGATTAAAGTTTTCACTTCTATCGGCAGTCCCCAAAGACAGACACAATTTTTTTTCTGAAAGCGATTCCCACCCTAAGCCACCACTTGCACGACAACTTGCTTAATACGTTTAGCGCTAAACTCATTTACAATATCGTGCTGTCGCAGTCATCTGTGTGAAGGTGACTGAGATGCCACGATGTTTTAAATCTATTTAGTGCTAAACGTATTTTGTGAGTTGTCGTGCAAGTGGCCCTAAGAATAGTGCGTCAAGAGAGAACCCACAAAAAAAAATTTAATATGTTTTATTTCGATATCACTTACATAAGTACTTATATCTAGGGATGGAGGTATCATACCTGTGTTAGGGTACCCCCCTCTTCCATAACAAAGGTTACACAGAGTAATGATGCCGTGGTTTAACATAAGTAACAGCTTCAATTATAATAAGTTTTTAATTAAGCTAATATTGTCTTCTGTTTACGCGAATGTTATTCATTGAAATTAAACTACTAGGTATATACAGATTTTATCGCGTTGTAACGTCGGGGAAAGTGTAAACATAAATATAAATAGCATAATAGTAATAGTATAAATAGTTTTAATAGTTTCAATAATTTAATTAGCTTAAAAATTAGTAAAGTTTAATAGTAATATTAGTGTAACAGTTTTTCAATATTTTGTAATAAAGTGTCAAATAAACAACGCGATAAAATCCGTATATAGTAGTATGTGTTTGTGTGTGTGTGTGTATGAGAGTGAGTGTGCGCGCGCTCGCGTGTATGTATGGATGTGTGTGTGTGTGGATGCGTGTGTGGGCCTGGGTGTGTGTGTGTGTGTGAGATCGTGCATGTGATGTGTGATCGCATAAATTCAACTATGTGATACTATTCATGAGTGCTTCAAACATTCAAACAACGGACACAAAGAACACACAGGCTCAGAACAACCATTTGTGGATCACACACATTGTTGTACTGTATGTTATTAACCTTTTGACCGCCACGGACGTCCATTCACGTCAAACCGTAAAGCTATAATAACTGTAATTAAACTGTGTTTGCTATTTGTTAATGATATTTTTCTTTACTTTTGTAGGTACTTTTGTTTGATTATTCTTGTTTTTGATTGTCTTTTTTTTTTTCTTTGTCGTTTTAATATTCATATGTGGAGGCTTGTTATTAGCAACATGTGTACCCAGTAAATGTATACTTTCCAGAATTATATTAGTTTGTAAGCCTTCCTAAGATTAAATAAAAACAAATAAAAAAAAATTTGACCGTGCTCACGACGCCACCGACGGCATGGCACGTCGAAAATACGACTATTTTACAGTTCAAACTAAACATAAAAAAATATGTTTGTTGTGTTCCTCTTACCTATTATTTAAAACTACATTAATCATCGCCTGGCGTAGGGGGCACGACGCTACTTTTATGCTGTGGCGGTCAAAAGGTTCAAACGTGGCATAGTGTCAGAGGCGACCACTTTCTTTTGACCGCCACTGTCATGTACTCGTAGATATAGATTACAAAGCAAAATTTGTCCACCATGCCACGGTCTCTACATGGCAGACTATTAAACACTAATAAATCTTATAAACAAATATTGTTTTTCTTATTTGTGTTGTTAATGATGTAGCTAGACTCAGCCCAGTTTATGTTATGTGAACTACTTACTATTTAATTCATCCATATTAGCATAAGATCACAAAAACGGTGTAGATATTAAGAGGAAACACAAGGGCCGTTTTTCTATACAAACGTAGTCCCTTGTTTCTTCTCTGGATAATGTCAGTAGATATTATTCCGAAATATTTTTCCAAAAATATTTTTCCGAAAAATGTATGACCTCTATTGGCATGTCCCTAAGTTTTCCTTTTTTTAATCCTAATCCTAACTTCCTAACTAATATTATAAAAGCGAAAATGAGTTTGTTTGTTTGTTTGTTACCTTTTCACGCCTAAACCACTGAACTGATCATTCTGACATTTTGCATATACGTTGTCAGGTGTACAGAAACGGACATAGGCTACCTTTTATCCCGAAAAAAATTACTGTGCCCTAGGAAAACAACAATAACGTTCTTATGATAATAGATGGAGCCACGTGTCTTTCGAATCATGATTGAATTATATCATTACAAGCAGAGTACAACTCGAATTGATTGTCAAATTCTAAATTAACGCGAGCGAAGCCACGGGCAAAAGCTAGTAAATTAATAATTAAAAGAGACATGAGCCTTCAAAAATCTTAAAGATTGGCCAGATTTCCGCTGTGTTCGAACATCCAGAAGACAAATTTGACTAGATTATATAAAAAAGGAAAACATAGGAACACGGTTAAAGCCTTTCTTTAATTTTCAATGAAAGTAGTAGTTAAATCGGTCAAGTTTTGAAGAAGGAATCAGGGGACTACGAAACGTTGATTTTGTGTACTTTTGATAGTATTTTCGGTCCAAGCTGCAGTTGTCTCTATCGCGCTCATACATGACACTGCGCGACAGCAATATATTTTACAAATACCTATTCTTCAATCCTCTCTTAAAGGATGAAATCGTAGCTTGACGCGAAGAGCACGCTTTTTAACCGCTTTCGAAAAAGGAGGAGGTTTCTCAATTCGACCGTATATATATTTTTTTATGTGTCCGCGGATAACTTCGTCGTTTATGAACCGATTCTCAAAATTCTTTTTGTATTTGAAAGAGTATACTTCTGAGGTGGTCCCATTCGCACCAAGTGTCCACCAATCTGATGATGGAGTCCTAGGGAAATCGAGGGCAACCCTCAAATGTTATAGGTATTAAGAATGTTTTTCATATATTTTCTAAAGCTATTGAGACCTTTGCGTATAGTCATCATCATCTCATGACGCAGAGCTGATAAAAGAAGGTACAACTCTTTAACAGTAAGGAGTAAGGTTATCCTTTCTGACGTGGTGGTCAAAAGGTTACACCACTTCGCCACCTGTGTCTACCCCTTTGGGACAAATTAATAAATCCGCCATTTTGTTCCCTAGGAGTGATTCATGACCATTCCGTGCTAGCAGGAGCTATGAGGCAACGGGTTCAAGAATACGTTTCTATAAAAGTGCATAAGGCCAAAGAAATATGCATGCAAATAGTCAGACCTGCTTTGAAGTAAGTATTAGTAATTACGCGTGATTATGTTATTAACATCCAAACAGGCTTCACCCGGAAGTTCTGTGGATATAGCAAGAGCCAAATGCGCCTGCTCACAGGAGCGTTCACTGGCCATTTTGGCACCAATGACTTCCTGTGCAGATCGAGATTGGCACACAATTCGATCTGCAGAGCCTGTGGTTAACAGGACGAGTCCATATCGCACCTACTGTGTGAATGCGACGCGTTGGCTGGACTGAGGATGGGTCTGATAGGGTTGGCATATCCAAACCCTGAAGACTTCAGGCTTCTCCCTTTGAATTGTACACTGCGGCTTATGCAGTACATTCATAAGGAGATAGCTAAGGTTTAAATCTTGGGGCCGACACAAAAGATCCCACAGAGTCGAAGTGTTGCCGGTCTGCACTGACTGGCCCCCACACATAAGATAAGATAAGATAACATCCAAACTTACAAGCATCCAAATTTACAAAAATCCAAACCTTCAGACACCTCAATGTAAAAAGAACAATGGCCAAGTTCCTATAGGAGCTGTACCTGATTGTTATTTGCCGTGTCCAGAAACAAACTGGAGTGGGATTGGTTTATTGTCATGTATTTAATAGCATCCTGTATGAAAATAATGTGTAAGAAGCCTAAACATTTTAATATCGTGAACAAAACGCTGTGCTACTTTGTACCTACACAATACGCATATATCAATTGCATAAAAAATAATATTAACTGGTTTGATCTCTACGTATTTATTTGTACTACTGTTAATAACTCTTTGAAAATATGAAAATAATTGCAAGTATTGAGTATTAAATATGAAAAGAAACGAATCACATCGTAAGTGAAATGCAAAGATGCGTTCTAAAATTATGTAAGTTATAGAAAAACACAATATCAAAAAACAATTATATCTTTTTTTCGTGGCTTCATAAACAGATTTTTCTTATCTTTCCTAAGATCTTAAACAGTAACGGATTTTTTTATATACAATACATGTCGGGTCGCCGTCAGGTACGATTTGACCATTGTTCTTTCCAATAATAAAAACCTACAAATATCCAAACATATCTACGAGTATTTGAGCATCCAAAGCTAGAAAATTGGAGATTTGGTTTTGTAGTTTTGGATTTTTGGAAATTTGGATTTTTGTAGTTTTGGATGGAACATCCAAATACTAAAACATTTTCACGAAATGTCACTTCTACAATATTAGTAGGATAATATATTATAAGCCCGTTATATTATTATATACTGTGCCACTACGCTGACCCAGTGCGGGTTGGCAGACTTCAAATATCTTTGTGGAGTAGGGTCTGCCTTACAGGTTAAGAAATGATACAACGATAAACTGTTCACCATTTTATATTGTTCATTCACATTTACAATAGTTGATGGCATAGTGGTTAGTGTAACCGACTGCCACGCCTGAGGTCACGGGTTCGATTCCCGCACAAGTCAAACATTTGTGTGCATGAACATGGATGTTTGTCTTGGTCTGGGTGTTTCTATGTATAATATGTACGTATTTACAAAAAAAAAAGTACAAGCTCTGCTTAGTTTGGGCTAGATGGTGTTGTGTGTATATGGTAGAATATTATTAATAATAATATCCTCCAGACCGATTTCGGTCACGGCGGCCAATCTTAACGGAGACTGGCCCTCTGCGCAGGAGATATTATAGTGCACAAGCGTGTGCGCAAACACAAGTGCACTCTCTGTTCCCTAACTCTCATGATCCGATGGGACGGTAATCCGACACGACCGGAGAGAGATCAGGCGCAGAACCAACGGCTTTACGTGCTTTCCGAGGTACAGGCGTGTCCAACACCGCCAACTTCCTAACTCCGGCCTGTTATTGAGATTTCTTAACAAAAAACCCAATAAATTTTTGTTGGCCCGACCCGGGATTCGAACCCGAGACCTCATGCACAGTAGTCGCATTCACTACCGCTGCGCCACGGAGGCAGTTAAATATTGTATGCACGTAAAAATAACATATCAATAATAAGAATTAATGTCGTAAATAATAACGGGTGGTCCTTTTTATTGCCCCTTATTATTTACGACATCAGTTATCGTTGTTATTTTTTTTAATTAATAAAATATCAAGATTGTGTCGGGGGGTTAACATATGACTATCTGAAACCATTTCACGAAAAAAATCGGTACATTAATTTCTCCAAAAATATAAATAAAAAAAATATCAACGGGTTGCACTCCGGGAGTGCCGGCAGAAGTGAAAACTTGAATATTAACGTTGTGCATTTTTGATATTTTGGAATTGTTAGGGACATGGCATATTCCATTGACAATGACAAAAGTTTGTGTGTATGTATGTGTGTGTGTGAGTGTGTGTGTGTGTGTGTGTGTGTGTGTGTGTGTGTGTATGCGTATATGTTGTGAATTTGTAAATTTTATTACAATGGACCTCCGCCGAGTAACGCCCACTTCGATTCAATATAATGTTTTATTTTCCAGTATACTTAGAAACGCTTCGAGATCAACGCTATACTACATGTGTCCATTCAATGAATCTAGCTGCTGGACAATTTCTAGCAGTGTATCTTTTGTAAGTATTGCGTTTTTTTTTTTCTTTTTGAATAGCGGTATCTCAGTGTGGAGACCTGCACTGACTGGCCTCCACATAAGATAAGTGTCCTGTTTTGCAATACGTTTTACAAGTTTTTATATAGGTACCTCACTTTGTAAGTTAGTTAGTCCCCGCTTGTTATAAATCTTGGTTCCTGTATCAAGAACAGTAGTTTTTTTGGATAAAAGGTACTCTATGTGATCTATGTCCTTTTCTGGTTCCCTGACAACGTGTATGCAACATTTCATGATGATCGGTCAACTAGTTTTTTTTTAAGTAAAACTTCTTTAGCCGCTTTGAGCACGTCTTGGGTGAACAAAAATCATAGAACACGCGTCATTGTCACGCTTCCACGTTTTCCATTCTTAAATTATTTTAGAATATTAACAATATCTCAGAAATAGTGCGTCCTACGCAAAAAATAACGAAGTTTTGACCCCCTTAATAACCGCTAAGAGAGTATCAGGAATCCGACCCGCCACTTTTTTTTGTTCATGTAGAAGTGTTTGTGATTAATGTTTTCACTTCTATCCGCAGTCCCCAAAGACTGCCCCAATTTTTTTTATACTACTAAGTTGGCAATCAAGCATAAATGGCCCACCTGATGGTAAGTGGTCACCGTAGCCTATGGACGCATGCAACACCAGAGGAATCACTTGCGCGTTGCCGACCCTTTAGGAAAGGAAGTGTGAAGGAGAAGGAGCGGGAAGGGGGAAAGAGGGTGATTGGGCCTCCGGCACTGTCACTTACCGAATGAAACACAACAGTAGGAATACTGGTATTTCACGTCGATATTCTGTGAGAGGGTAGTCCTTCCCCGGTCGAGCCGGCCCATTCATGCTGAAATCAGCAAGGCTCTACTAATCTTAACTAACTAAACTTGTTAAGGCGTGAAAGCGTAACAAACAAACTCACATTCGCATTTATAATGTTAGTTAGGAATTACCTGCATTGAACGTAGTAAAACGACTCGTTTTTTATATAACTGGGCCTAGATCAAACTTGCAACTGCGCATTTACGACTTGTGGCCTGTACCGATTGGCAATAAATAAATAAATAAACGATTATTGCAAGTTCACAAAACTCATAGTTGTTAGTAAAACAATGGCATCGCAATGTCACAATAGGGTTGGCACCTGTCAAAGTGGCGCTGTCGTCGATCTGTCTCAAAACAAAAACGTTTTTGTATGGAAAGTGGAAGTCATCACTGAATTTATTGAAAATGACGCGTTGTTGTGTTCCAAATTGCTCTGAAAATGCTACTCAGTTTCCGAAAGGCAATAAAATTAAAAAACTGTGGCTTAAAGCAATTCGTAGGGTAAATTTCACACCTAAACCTAGTTCGAGGTTATGTCGTAATCATTTCAAGGAAAGCGACTATGAATTGATCAGTAATATCAAATCAAATATCAAATCAAATCGCATCAAATCACAACATAACCTCAACAACTATCTATGACAAGTTGACAATGGTCAAGGGACAGATCAATGAGGGCGCCATCTACAATTAGCTTTCACTTGCCAGCCCCATTAAGTGTCATCTTATGGGTGTTTACAGTTATTTATTGATTTTGATAAATATAATATTAGGATTTGATAGATTTAAATTTATTTATTTATTTTTATTAAGAAAGCCAACAGCGATACAGTTTGTTTAACAAATCGAGTATAGTACAATGTTATATGGCCAATACAAGGTTTCCCTAAATAACTTAATATACTTAAACAAATTCAGCGTATAAAGGTCACTAGTTACAACCTCTTATATAAACACGGAATATAATACAAACTTTGTGAGTGTAGAAATATAAAAAATAAACACACTGGTTATACACATAAGAATATAATAATAGATATATGAATGTATTTTTACAGATTGTGGTGTATAACCCCCTCGCCTGGCCTGTGACCTTACCAATCAGACTGCCAGTATACAGAGAGCGGTATCTATTGCGAGACCCAAATGGTACATAACTTTACAAAATTCTTTACTCATTTAATAAACTATGGCTTAACCCTTCTCATACTAAAAAGAGGCCCGTGCACTGTAGTCCACGCTGGCCTAGTGCGGTTTGCCGTTTGGCAGACTACATATATCTTCGAGAATTATGAAAAACTCTGGCACTTGCAAGTTGCCTAACGATGTTTTCCTTCACCGTGTGTTTTATGAACACCCGTGTGTGCATAAGCGGTAAGGACGTTCCTTTCACTTCTTTTTGCTGACATTCAACGGGTTAAAGCGAGCGATAATTTACTATTTAATACACACATAAGGCAGTGGTCCGACCGCCGGCGAGGAAACGACTAACTATTGGCGATTTTCTCTCTCAAGAAACGCACAATTAATATACATTCCGTGTAAACGAAAGAGATGTATGTATTAAAAGTTGCTCTCTGACTGTTCACACTGCCGGCGACGACTCGCTTACTAGTTTTGTCGCTGAGCGACAAGAGCTTTCAAAAATAAACTCGCTCAGCGATACTCGTTCAGCGATGCTCGCTCGCTTGATAATTTCTTTTCATGATCATTTCTAAACAGTGCGGCTTTGAAAGTAGACGTATGGATATCAACAAATCATTGCAACTCTCATTGTTGTCTAGTTCAGACGACGACGATGATGTATTTTACGAGTGTTTGTGTAGTGGCAGCGGCAACTCTGAAAAACGGAAGAAAATGAGAGGGAAGAAAATACGACTTTGAATGCAAAATTTGTGGTCGCGCGCGCAGGTTTGCACAGGACTGAGCGACCGCGGACGAGAAGCGCGAGTAATCGCTCGTCGCACTTGCACACTCGCTTATAGCCCGGCGACAAAACTATCGAAACTACACACTCGCTTCCCGCTGATCGTCAACTCGTTTATAGTTTCTAGTTCTACTCGTATCTCGTTCATCGTCGGCAGTCGGACCACTGCCTAACTTCGAAAAGTCAGAGATGCGCGAGTTAAGGATGCTATCCCCATGGATATATGCCTACTCAGCCCTAAATAATCTATATACCAGATGAAGGAGCTAACGTAGCATTTTACATAAAACGTGTAAGGCAGCGTGAGAAACTAATGGAAAGTTCTAGAACAAATTATGCTGACTTTTACTTATAATACTGGAAACCCGTGTAAACTTCGAACGTTCTAGAACAAATAATGCTGATTGTCACTTTACTTACTAGACTCCCGGTTATATCAAACCCGTGGAACCGACATTTAATGTACTTAGTTTATAATTTAACTAGCTGTCCCGGCAGACGTTGTCCTGTACAAAAGAGAAAAAAAAAGTAAAAAAGCATATCTAAACCATCCTCGAATCCACTTGAACACACACAAAAAGTTTCATTCAAATCGGTCCAGCCGTTTAGGAGGAGTTCACTGTCAACACACGTACAGAAGAATTATATGTATATATAAAGATTTAGATTCATTCTGTTCTCGCCATAGATTCTGTAAACACCTTTTTTTCCAAATAAATATATTTTTTTGGAAATTCCCTTTCATTAAACCTTGACTCGCGCTCCTTGGTATCGAACTCGAGATGTTTATTATATTACAAAAAAACAAATCCTGTAGTTGGACAGCAATTCGTATACATTTAAGCCCACAACGCTTAATTTATAGTTTCTTTTTCTTTTAAAAAGACATTCCCCCGCTATGAATAATTTATGAACTTGTGGTGACTGGTCGACCTTGGTTTCGTGGAATTCGATAATTTACTTAATACATTATTATTTAAACAGTTAGATTAAACTACGGACTACAATCATGCCTTGTCTTGATTATTTATGTACATGTAAGTGGATGCTCCTGTTTACCATACTGCTGCTTTAGAGGCTACCATCAAATTTTATTAAATGCTTGAGTATGTTCAGTAGTAATTCATGGAGAAATGGTTGCAGCACCTTACAGTTATGATTTGTAAACAAAATTTTATTGTAAACTTGGCGATTAAAAAGAGTGGCCATGAGTTTCTTGCCCGTTCTTCTCATGAGCCCTACACCCTTGCTTTGCTGAACGTGGCAGTAAATATGAATTCACAGAAAAATTTAGTGTAACTTTGACATTCATAAGTGTTACCTTGTAACCTAACTTGAATAAATTTATTTTTGATTTTGATTTGATTTAATGCTGCGTAAATATGTGAAAACTATAGACAGATACATACATACATACATAGATTCACGCCTGTTTCCCAGAGGGGTAGGCAGAGACTACGGATTTCCATTTGCTACGATCCTGACACACTTCTTTGGCTTCATTCACTTTCATCGCATTCCTCATACACGCCCGTCGGTTCAAGGAGCGTTTTTTGTTTTGAAGCGTCTGATCCCGAATGTTGTAATAATATGTATGCTTACACACACACACATAAACATATTTTATTTTTTATTTTTGTTTAATTTTAGGTTTAACTTTTAATTTTTAGATTTAACTTTTAATTTACTGTTTTAATTATATTTTTTGTACACTACTTTTACCATTTTATAATTTGTTATTGGAGAGCGGGGCCTCCTAGCACAAGTATATCTTTTACTTAAAAGGAGGTCCCTATGTAAGATTATGTAAAAGTTGTAAAAGTTTCTGCAATAAACCTTTTTATTTTTATTATTATTATTTATTATGTATAATATCTCCATAAAATACACCTGGATGTTCTTTAAAGTCTGATCCAGAGAGTCGTTTAAAAATACTGTTCTCTGGTCCCAATGACAGCACAGATGATTTTAAATGGTTGCCTCGCTTCTGCCACTGCGCTGAATGTTGTGGATTTGAGCACACAACGGACAAAACTTTGTGTGATACACAAATCGTTGTTCGTGTCTGCGTGTTCTTTGTGTCCGTTGTTTGAATGTTTGTAAAGTCCCCGCGACACAGGAATCGTTCCAAGAGCGGCAGTTGTCTTTTTAAATAATAATAATAATAATAATATTCTACCACATACACACAACACCATCTAGCCCAAACTAAGCAGAGCTTGTACTATGGGTACTAGACAATGGATAAACATACATATATACTTTTTTTTTTGTAAATACATACATATTATACATAGAAACACCCAGACCAAGACAAACATCCATGTCCATGCACACAAATGTTTGACTTGTGTGGGAATCGATCCCGCGACCTCAGGCGTGGCAGTCGGTTACACCAACCACTACGCCATCGAGGCCGAATGAAAATAATTTACAAAATCTTACATAGTCAACTACCATCTACTTTTTTCAGGGGATCCAGTAAATCATATAATCATGGCGATCCCGGAGATTGTCAAGCAAATGCCGGTGAGAGCACAACGCGACCACGATCCCTCCCTGGACGATGAGATGGTGTTCATAGCAGAGGACATCCCAGCGATGGGTTACCGTTCATACTTTTTACAAAAAATGTACGTAATTTTTCTTTATATAAGACTAGGCTGACCGCGGCTTTGCTCGCTTAAGGACTATAGTTTTTCTGGATGAAAGGTATCCTATGACCTTTTCGGTAGCCCTGACAATGTGTATGCGAAATTTCATGATGATCGGTCGAGTAGTTACGGCGTGAAAGAGTAACAAACCAACTCACATTCGCATTTATAATACTAGAATTTTCCAGCGGCTTCGCTCACTTTAATGTATATATATATATATTTATGTTAGTATAGATTTTATAGTAGCCTGGATGTTATTCTGATGTATAAACAGTAATACTGTAAAGTTTCATCAAAATCGGTTTAGTAGTTATTGCGTGAAAGAGTAACAAACCTCCGTACAAACATTCACATTTATAATAATAGTAGGATTAGTTAGGATAACCCGGTTATCTTTATTAAAGTACTCGATCCATCATCATGAAATTTCAAATACACGTTGTCAGAGGCACTTAAAAGAATACAGGGTAATTATCATCTAGATGAGTAGTAGAGCCTCGCTGATTTCAGGATGAATGGGCCGGCTCGACCGGGTAAGTACTACCCTCTCACAGAATATCGACGTGAAATACCAGTATTCCTACTGTTGTGTTTCGTTCGGCGAGTGAGAGTGCCGGAGGCCCAATCACCCTCTTTCCAATTTTCTAAAATGTCATGTTCTAATTTAATGATTCAGTATTTGCATTCAAAAAGTAATTAATGGAATAGTAACATTTGTCTAGTAAAAATTAAATAATTTGTTTTTGAATGTCATAAAATTAAGTGTTTTAAAAACATCATGTAGTTTATTATAAACACGAATTCCCGTACATAAAACAGTATTTGAGAACAGTGAAATTCTCTGTTGTGTTGTACTAGACAATATGTGAAAACCGTCGTGAGCTTTACATTTGTATAAATAATTGAATTGTGTTTTAACACTAGTTTCTTTCTATTTGTAAATTGAATGTGTATCTGTTTGTTCTCCCTAAATAAGTAAAAAATATATGTCGGATAGAGTGCGTCAGTAACACCATCGACTGACATAATACAGTGGTCCGACCGCCGGCGAGAAAACGACTAACTATCGGCGATTTTCTCTCTCAAGAAACGCACAAATAATATACATTCCGTGTATACGAAAGAGATGCATATATTAAAAGTTGCTCGCTGACTGTTCACACTGCCGGCGACGACTCGCTTACTAGTTTTGTCGCTAAGTGACAAGAGCTGTCAAAAATAAACTCGCTCAGCGATACTCGTTCAGCGATGCTCGCTCGCTTGAATATTTTTTTTTATGATCATTTCTAAACAGTGCGGCTTTGAAAGTAGACGTATGGATATCAACAAATCATTGCAACTCTCATTGTTATCTAGTTCAGACGACGACGATGATGTATTTTACGATAGTGTTTGTGTAGTGGCAGCGGCAACTCTGACAAAACAGAAAAAATTAGAGGGGAAAAAAGACGATTTTGCATGCAAAATTTGTGGTTGCGCGCGCAGGTTTACACAGGACTGAGCGACCGCGGGCGAGTGGCGCGAGTAATCGCTCGTCGCACTTGCACACTCGCTTATAGCCCGGCGACAAAACTATCGAAACTACACACTCGCTTCCCGCTGATCGTCAACTCGTTTATAGTTTCTAGTTTTACTCGGTTCTCGTTCATCGTTGGCGGTCGGACCACTGCCTAATGCGGGCGTACAATAGGGTGATCGAACAAAGTGAAACAATAAATGTACACTAATCACTTTTATTGTCCTCACAATAAATTAACACGAATGTCTTGCACGAAACGAATGACAGTTCCTAGCGAGGAGGTCCGCACTCGACGACGATAGAAAGATCCGTCGAATATAGCGTGCGCCTCTCTTATGTAGGCTCTGTCGTAGCACGAAGTGAGATGCGTGTTGCCGTCATCGCAACAGTGCTGCCATATCTCGACTCTCGCACCGCGATTCGTAACTCTACTAATGACCTTCTCCGACATAATATCTATAATAACGCGAGCGAAACTGAATATCTGAAAGCAACACTATTCGTATTTAAAATAAACTCTGTTTTCTTCTTACTTAAAGCACGAGAACGAAAAGATCTATAATGAAGAAGTCGACAAAGACTAAGCAGAAGAAAGTCCTGATTGAGCAGAAGCCGAATATTAAATTGAACACCGACGATCTACTCTATGATATTGACTACGAGTATTTCGAAGATGCTGTTCCCAAAACTGCTAATATTGAAATCGGGAATGTCTCTAGGGTAAGAAATAAGTTAATGATGATTATTTGAGGCGTGAGAGGTCGAAATACGGGGCCATAGGGACCGACAGTTAGGCGATTAATAACACACGTAGGCGGTGAAGCGGATCTCATGTCGCAATGGCCTCTACTAAATCCGTTGATGCCTAACACACGTACACCGCCCGACCGCGCAGTCGAGCGGTGCTCTCACCGCCACCACGCTGCCGTCCGCGCGGAAGGGCGCCATCTCACACACGTGACGCCGCATAACCGCGCGGATCATCGTTGATGCAGGACTTGCAATTTAAAAATGATCAAACTGGTCATAACCGCGTTAAATCCATCCGCGCGGACAGGCGCGTAAACCGCCTTACGCGCGCACCGCTACGAAATCGGCTTTACCGCCACCACCGCGGAGGGCCGTGTGATAATCGCCTTACATCTGTTTGGGTCGAAACAAAGGTCATGGGGTCTAAGTGCAAAACTCCACGGATGACGTAGTGGTTTAAGTGGTCCCGTCGCTACTGCTGCCGCGCCGTGTGCTGTGGGTTGTAATCCCACATGGGACAAAAGTCTTCATGATCCACAAATGGTTGTTTCGAGTTTGGGTGTTCATTGTGTCCAATGTTTGTATGTTTGTAAAGTTCCCCGCGACACAGGAATTGTTCCATCTGCAGGCCTTTAAAAAAAGAAGTGCAATGCTCTGTAAAATTTAGCTTGGGTCCTGTGGCAGATAAGAGATTGGGACAATGTTGATCATATACGATAATAAATTCGAGATTTAAAGTTAGTTATGTTAGCTTATTTATATTTTGTTAGCTTAAATTATATTATATAATACAAAGATAGTTAAGATAGCTTATATATTAGTTATTAATCGACTAATATTATATCTGTAAGTCACTCAACCATCTTCCGGAAATTAAAAGTAGTCATGAGTACAGTTTGTTAACTAGTTAGTGCGCCCTCTATCGTTATAGCGGAAGTAACCGAGAGATAGTGGGGTGACATCACTCGAACGACAAGTCAGTCGATCGTTGGCCGGCGAACAAGTAACAAGTGCGTGTTAGTTGCTGTATTTTATTCAGAGAAATAAATTATTGTGATACAGTTACATACAGTGTTTCACTTTTGGAACGGACAAATCCTACAGTTAGTATTGACATTTGTATTAATATAGAAATTTAATAATAATATCAGCCCTGAACTGAACTGTCCCACTGCTGGGCACGGGCCTTTTCTCAGTGTAAGAAGGGTTAGGAAGTAGCCCACTACGCTGGCCTAGTGCGGATGGCAGACTTCACATATCTTCGAGAACATTATGGAGAATTCTCAGACATGCAGTTTTCCTCACGATGTTTTCTTTCGCCGTTAAAACGAGCGATAATTACCTATTTATAAGCACAAATCTTTGAAAAGTCAGAGCTGATTGCCTTGGGATCGAATTCGAACACTCTGTGTGGCAGTCCACCGAACGACTACATACTATTTAAAATAATCAGTATTATTATTTCTTATGAAGATTTACTAATATCAACACATTTTTATATAATAAATAATACGTTTATCTATACATTAATACGTGAAGCAAAATCTTTGTACCCCTTTTTACGAAAATTGCGCGGACGGAGGAGTATGAAATTAGGCACAGTTAAAGTTTATATGGAGAAGGAGGGGCGAATCTTAATATTTATATAAAATACATTAAATTAATGAAAAATCAATACACGCACACAACCATGCATTTGACACACGCAGTCGAAGCGCGTAACTATGGTTACATGTATCAATATATAATGACATATATCAGCAATATCTTACAGGCAAACTTTGGTCGAATTTCGAGCACTAGGCGACTGCTAGTTATTATTATTATTATTTTTTAAGACTACACCCGCAGTTTAAATTCCTGTGTCGCGGGGACTTTACAAACATACAAACAACGGACACAAAGAACATACAGACTCGGAACAACCATTTGTAGATGACACAAAAGGGAATGCCCATTCTCCATAGTGTCTCAGGCCAAAGATGGACATCAAAAATTACTATAAAAATTAAGTGTTTTAAGACCTTAACAGTATTACATATCTAAATCATATATTCAAATTGTCACCACTATTTTAGAAATACCTATAAAAACAAAATGTATCGAGGTTATTTTTGTATACGAAAATGTGTCTGGCTGTGAGATAATTCAAAAACATCTCTTTTCTCAATGCTTTATTATTTAATTATGATAGGTGTGTTTGTAAATATTTTTATCCAGTTATACTTAATAGAGTATGAAAAAAAAACACATTTATTACTTTAAACGTCTATATTCTCTTCATTTTCATATACTATTAACAAATCATGTAGAAAGGCGCAGGAGGGCATATATTGAACTCATATCTTGTCCAATAGACTTACTCTATTTAACTATTTTTTGTAAATTGCAGCGGCGTCAATTTGAATGAAAGTAAATACATATTTTTTACGACAAAATCAACTGGAAAGTATTTTTTCTCTAGCCTCTCTAGTGGCCTCAGATGGGCGTTCCCCTTTTAGTCCCATGTGGGGATTGAACCCACAACACTCCAATTACCACTTAAAACTCTGCACTATCCGTGCCATCAGTATTATTTATTATGGACATTCAAGTATAAATTTTAACTGTTTTTCAGAATAATGACTTTATGGAACAAGATGACTACTATGTAATAAATCCGCGACCGGAGACTACAACCACGTAAGTGATTTTGTCATCTATACAAATAAATAAAATTTAAGTGTCTGTTTGTAATGTCAAAATAACAGCTTTTTACTAAATGCATAAGCAGGTATATATTTTATTTTATTTTATTGTTTTCGGGATACCAACAGCTTGAAATACAAAGGATAAAAACTTAAACAAATAACATCATAACTATTGACAGGTATTCGCAAATAGAATTTAAATGTGTAAACCATACATCTATATATAAATACGTGAAGCAAAAACTTTGTACTCGGTTTTACGAAAATTGCGCGGACGGAGGAGTATGAAATTTAGCACAGTTAAAGTTTATATGGAGAAGGAGGGGCGAATGCTAATATTTATATAAAATATGCATTAGAAATACATTAAATTCATGAAAAAACACTACACGCATACAACCATGCATGACACACGCAGTCAAAGCGCGTAACTATGGTTACATATATCAATATATAATGACATATATCAGCAATATTTTACAGGCAAACTTCGATCTAATTTCGAGCACTAGGCGACCGCTAGTAAATATAAACAGGAAAAGTATTTATTCAATGAGTTCGTAGCACTTTTTAGATTGGAGCCGAAAAAAACGGGAGATAACATTTTTTCACCGGTGAGGGTTTAGTTCTGAACATCTCAAACTCGCTATTTCTTTTAGAGATGTCATTGACAGATCTACTCGCACGAATAATAAAAGAATTTTGTCGGTAATTAGTGTGGGCTCGAGGTAATGCTAATGGTTGATTGTGCCGAACGGGTGGTTTACGTGGTACCCAAATATTAACTTTAGTAAGTAAAGCAGAGCAATCAACATCTCCGCCCACTACTTTCAAAAGTGTTACAACGTCGGATTCAGTACGTCTATCTTTCAATGGCAGGAAATGATCTTCTACATCTAGTATCACTTACTCTTATACTGCAAGTACCTTAAAAACTTTTTCTGGATAGATTCAGTACGGTCGACGTATGTGTTTTTATGCGAGTTCCAAACTACTAATGCATACTCAAGGGTACTGCACACAAAAGCACAATAAAGAACTTTAAATGCTTTCATCATGTCAGCCAAAAGACGTCCACTGCTGGACATAGGCCTCCCCCAAGGTTTTCCACACAGACCGGTCTTGGGCCACCCGCATCCAACCGCTTCCCTCGACCTTTACCAGGTCGTCGGTCCACCTTGTGGGAGGCCTACCCCTGCTGCGTGTTCCGGTGCGTGGCCGCCACTCTAGAACCTTTTTGCCCCAACGGCCATCGGTTCTGCGTGCCATGTGTTCTGCGTGCTATATTTAAACATATTAAAAGGCTTTAATCTGTTTAAATTTAGAGGTTAATCTAATAATAAAACGACAGAGTCAATATGCTTATCAAATAACAATTTTGAGTCCTGAATCCTTTATGGTAGTTACATCTGTAAGTGGTTTGTTATTAATAGTATACAGACATTGATCGTGTTTAATTTTTCGAGTAAAGTTTATTGCAAAGCACTTGGAGATATTCAGATCTAATGTATTATCAGTAAAATATTGTTCAAATTTGTTCAAATCGCTTTGTAAAAGTACACAGTCGGATGGGCTATTGACGGCCATAAATATTTTGGTATCATCTGCATATGATAGAAAGTTGGCATGTTTAAAACATGGGGCTATGTCATTATTGTCATTAATCAAAATCACAAAAGCAATGGGCCTAAAAAAGACCCTTGCGGTACACCACAAGGAATCGGTATCCAAGCAGTACGTAAAAAATAAATTTTAAAATATTTGTCTGTTTGTGCCGGCTAATGTCTGGAACGGCTGGGCCGATTTTGACGGGACTTTCACTGGTAGATAGCTGATGTTACAAGGAGCAATTTAGGGTACAATAATTTAGATAAAAATAGTGTGCCGCGGAATGTTTTTTTCTTTTTAACCTTTTTTGAAATAGTATGAAAACAAAAACGTTACCGGTTTTCTTCATATTTAAATACCTAAATTTCATCTAATTTACATATAGGTATGTCTTTGTACAAAATATTGCATAACTTTTTGACAACACATAGCACACCAATAATAATTTATTTGACCTTGAATTATTATTACCCATGTTTGACAAATAAATAAATCTATTTTCTGTTCTATTTCAGCTTGACAAACAAAACAACAGCCACAGAATCGACATCAACAACTGAAATGGAAACTGAAACTATACAAATAACTGAAGCAGCTTCTTCACATTCTCCTGTAACCCGCACCTCGCCTCTCCCTCCTACATCATCTCTCCCCACATCATCTCTCCCCACATCATCTCTGCCCACATCATCTCTCCCCACATCATCTCTCCCCACATCATCTATCCCGAATTCTTCGATCTCTTCCACAACTTCCCCCACCTCTCTTCGCCCCTCCCCTGCATCGTCATTGTCACCAAAACCAAATCGAACGCAAAGTCCAGACAACAGTCCCTTGGTATCTGATGAATATCTTGACGATCTACCATCTAGACGAATGGGGGACAGTGGATATATGAGTTCGGAGTCCAGAGACAGATTTATAAAGAATGAGGTAAGTATTCTTTGACTTTTGAATTGACATACCAAAGTAAATTTTTATTTGATTTTATTCCTTGTAGCTGATAAGTTTTCCGGAATAACTTGTTCGCTTGCAAATCCTAACTAATACAATCTTACAAATTCACATTCGCATTTATGATCCCAATTAATATTATAAATGCGAATGTTAGTTTATTTGTTACGCTTTCACTCCTTAACTCATGTTAAGCGTAACAATCATCATGCAATTTCACATACACGTTGTCAGGGGTACAGAAAAGGCCATAATAGCACATGGCACCTTTCATCCAATTAAAAGTACTGTTCGCGAAGGATAGGAATTTATTGACAAAATCTACATATTTGCGTGAGCGAAGCCGCGAGCAACATCTAGCAATCAACATTAATTTCTCAATTATTTTTTATAATTGAAGGGTGTTTTGGAAAAACAACCAATGTCACTTTGATTAAATTTTACAGAAAATGAAAATCTTGGAAAAATTACTACTTTTGAACTTTTACTTAATATAAGTACATGAAAATATATATTGTAGTCTAAATAATCTATAATGACAACTACTGTCAATCGAGCTGCTATTTCTTTTTTAAAACAGCCCATGTCCAGAGACTATGGGACTTTTTGCCAGAAACATGATGAACATTAGTTGTATTTCCAGAAACACTTTAACTTTGAAGCAAATTTCTATATGAATGCTGGCTGTTTTTGCAATTTCTCTCAATGACAGATTATAGTACGAACCCTGAATAATCCATAGAGATAAAAAACGATTTTTTCAAAAAATGTGACATTGGTTGTTTTTCCAAAACACCCTTCAATTACTGTACGCTGTCTTCGTATGTCTAGCATATGGAAGTAGATATCTATATTTTTGTTTCTTTGCATCTTAGTACAGATTAATTATAATAATTATTAATTCGTGAGTCGTAGAGCCTCGCTAATTTCAGCATGTATGGGCCGGCTCGACCGGAGAAAGACTACCCTCTCACACAATATCGACATGAAATAGCAGTATTCCTACTGTCGTGTTTCGTTCGGTGACTGAGAGTGCCGGAGACCCAATCACCCTCTTTTCCCCTTCCCGCTCCTCCTTGCCACTTCCTTTTTCTCTTCCAAAGGGTCGGCAATGTGCAAGTGATGCCTCTGGTGTTGCAAGCCATAGGCTACGGTGATCACTTACCATCAGGACGGCCGTAAGCTTGTTTGCCACCTTAGTAGAAAAAAAATCAAAAGGAATCAAATCAGATTTTAAGTGAGACGTAGATCTCCAGCAATACAACTGTGAAACAGCATTCAATTTTGTGCAGTAGTTTTGTGTGATTCGTTTACAAACATACAGGCTGTCAGACAATTCTGACAATTATTTTGGCTTCTGTAGCTTTTATAAAGCATTTTTCATCACATTATTTTCTTAAATATCTCCTACTAGATTTTGCCTGCGGCTTCGCTCGCTTAAATATAGGTTATGTTAGTAACACTACTTGTTCTGGTTGAAAGGTGCCCTATGTCCTATTCTGTATCACTGATAACGTGTATACAAAATTTCATGATAATTGATTGAGTAGTTAAGGCGTGAAGTCGTAACAAACAAACAAACTCACATTCACATTTATAATATTGACTAGATGTTCCCGCAGTTTCATCCGCGTTTATCGTTACTGAGTCGCCCCCGTGGGTCATATGTGATGTTATATAGCCACAGCCTTCCACAATAAATAGGCTATCCAATACTAAAAGAATTGTTCAATTCGAACCAGTAGTTCCTGAGATTAGCGCGTTCAAACAAACAAACAAACTCTTCAGCTTTATAATATTAGTATAGATTAGGGTGTACAGACATCGAGCAGTTACAATTTTATTAAAGTCCCTTGAGTTATCACTTACCTTTACAAAAAATCTATTATATGTATTTTTTTCCAGTACATAAGACTGAATTTGAACCACGACTATACGAAAATAACGAGTATGGTTCTATCGAACGGAGTAATGATTTATCTCGAGATTCAAATGTTGATATACATATCCGATGAACCCAAGAAAATGGGAACAAGTAAACATGCTCCGGGAGCCTACGTGTTCAGACCCATGGATCCCACACCACTGGTGGTATCCCAAGACCCTTCAACAAAAGTGCTGAAAAGCGACCTCGTAGAAGAAATCCATATAAAATTTGCACCATATGCTGGCATTGCCGTCAAATTGTATAAAGGATTGCCTTATTTTGAGGTAGATTGGGTGGTGGGTCCATTGCCGATGGAAGATGATATGGGTAGAGAGATTTTCATTCGGTATGTTACCGATATGGTGAATGATGGCATTTTTTACACAGATTCTAATGGACGACAATCTATAAAGAGAGTTAAAGATGCCAGACCAACCTACAGACCGGTAACTGAAGATCGAGTTGCATGTAAATATTCATTTATTATTTTGCCGCTGATTATATAGTCAACTAGTGACCCACCCCGGCTTCGCACGGGTAGTACAAAACAAACAAATTATATATCTTATCTTATGTGGGGGCCAGTCAGTGCAGACCGGCGACACTTCGACCCAGTGGGATCTTTTGTGTTGACACTCTCCCAATACGACTGCCATAGATGTTCGTGGCAGCCGGGACTGACGGCTTAACGTGCTCTCCGAGGCACGGAGCAGGCGATAATTGTCAATCAATACGCACATAATTTCGAAAAGTCATATAACTTCCGAAAGTCAGAGGTGCGCGACGTGGGTTCGAACCCGAGACCCTCTGAATTGCAGTCTGTTGGTCTCCCCACTGAGCTATCCCTGCTCTTCTTGCTAACAAATTATATAACTAACGGGTTGTACTACCACCTTTAGATAGAATTTATCTATAAGATAAAAGTCTCGCCGTACCGCTTCTTTAACGTAACATGAGTGAGACAGCATGCGATTTATCTTTCAGATAACTTTCACTTGTTAGTTGTAGGAGTGGCCGTAAACCTTTCTTATGAATCACTCTGTCTATTGGTGAAAACCGCATGAAAATCCGTTCAGTAGTGTTTTTGAGTTTATCGCGAAAAGACGAGACAGACGCGGCGGGGATTTTGTTTTATAATATTTAGTGACATCTGGTTGCACGGCTGGCGAAGAGGTTTAAGAGGTCGCTGCCAGCGGGCCGAGTGTTGTGGGTTCGATCCCTACATCCATCCAATATTTAGGTGCTATGCTATCGGTGTAGCAATTTCCATCTTTCTCGGTTCGATGCCAAATCCTTTAGTTCTCGATATGTCTCTACATTTAGAAAATTTTTTCAGTTGATCTGTATACTTTCTTCTTGGTAGCGATCCCTAGACGGGACAAAAAAATGTTTTATTCACAAATATTTTCTCCGAGTGTTCTTTGTGGCACAGGAATTATTTCAAAAAACCGTCTCGTTTATAAAATAAACTATTTATATTGTAAACGTACCGTATCAATTTTTACTACTACCGTATCAATTCCTACTCGCTTATGAAATCTCGTGTCGCGAATAATTTTACAAGTCTTACAATACCAGACAACATCTATCCCAAAGATATTTCGTTAGTTATGCTTTTGATTACCCTTAAAGAGTAGCTGTGAGTTTCTTGCAGGTTTTTTCTCATAGGCTCAACATTTTGCCTGGACCTAACCTAAATCTTCAGTAATTTAGTAAACTCACTAAACTATATATTTTGACGTTCATAGGTGTTACTTTGTAGCCTAAATGAATAAACGATTTTTAACTTTGAATTTGATTACTTTCCAGCAAATTATTACATTGACTGTATGTTCCAACAAATTTGAAAACTGCACTAGGAGTAATTCCTGTGTCACGTGGGTCTTTAAAATAGTCAGACAACGTACACAAAGTACACCAAAATTTTTATATTGACTACATCTTTTTAGCATATTTTTGCATAGAGTGTATGTAACCAGCACATTTTTACATTGACTGTAACCAGCAAACGTATGTTTCCAGCAAATTTTTACCCGGTATCATCAAAAGTATACATGGAAGACACTGCCAAGAACGTCCGCTTCTCCGTGTTCCCTGACCGCGGCGAGGGATGCAGTTGTCTGGCTCAAGGGGCTTTGGACATCATGCTCCTTCGGCGCATATTCACCGACGATACCGGTTACGAAATTAGTGTTAACGAAACTGAATTCGATAAAGGCATCATCATCCGAGGAAAACATATGCTTTACCTCTCAAAAGCAGACTATAGACCTAACAAAGTGTTCGAAAAGAAATTCGCTAAAGAATTGGAATTGAAACCGAAGACTTTTACATCAGCTCATCCTTACTATTTAAATATTAGCTATTCGGAGTGGGAACAAAATATCAACGAATACACAGCATTGAAAAAGAAATTGCCCATCGGTGTACATATACTGACTATTGAAAAATGGTACGATAGCATTTTGATTCGTATTGAAAACTATTTGGAATTAACGGATGTTGTAAAAAACGGATTAAAGAAAGTTTTTATCGATGAATTGTTTATAGATTTGAAACTGTTTCAATGTAGGGAAACCATGCTTGCCGCGAATATTTGGAAGGACGAATACATTAAAATGTTGTGGAATAAAGGAAAATTTGTGAAAAGATTTAACGACGCTTACGGCAATGTTAGCAATTTGGAATATGTTGAAGATTTTTTACAGGAATATACGCCGTTGCAAATTACTAAAGGAATTGAATTAGCTCCACAACAAATAAGAACTTTTGTATGTAATTATGAAGATCTTACCGTTATATAATACTAGATTTCGCCCGCGGCTTCGCTCGCGAAAACGTAGATTAGATAAGTAACTGTACCTACTTTTTAGGTGAATTTTACCCTAAGTCTTTTCTGTACTCCTGACAACTTGTATGCGAAATCTCATGACTCTTATGAAAGGTTAATGATGTGGCTTCAAGGCAATCGGCTTTGTTGGTTTACCATGCATACGTTTGCTCCATAATTCGCTATGGTATACTAGTTTGAGGCTACTCATCAGAAATAACCCGGGTACTTATAGCTCAGAAGAAATGCATCCATGCAATATATACTATGCAGTGGTCTGACTCATGTAGGCAAATATTTAAGGCAGAAAGTCTTTTAACTGTGTCTAGTATATACCGCGTGACTTTTTTTACCGTCTTGATAATAATATTGTGTGTTGTGTAAGTGGAATAGAATCTATAGACGATAGTATTTGTGTTCTAGCATATTGGTTACGAAATATCCGACAATCCAAAAATAATCATAAAATGAATACACCCTACATGGCGCGTGCATAATAATAAAGCAATCTGTTAAATAGGTACAGATCGCGCAATCTATGATGGCCGGTCTGAACATAGCGTCTCCGAATTGTTGCGCAGATACAGTCGCTAAGAGGCGTCCCGCCCCCGCCCCCTGTCACCAAAGAGACCTAAAACTTGCAACTGCGACGCCACTCGCGCAATGTTCAGACCGGTCATCATACAGTGCGCGATCTGTATCGCGCATGAATGAAGAGTGCGAAAAATAATTAAATAAAATAACTATGCCTGAGGCTTCTACTCTATTTACCTATCACGCCCTATTTTTTTCAAGACGGTAAAAAAAGTCACGCGGTATATTTATGAAGTAGCGAAATTTGTTAAAAGTAATTTAGAATTGTTCGAAGTTAAAGATAATAAGAATAAGCGTAAAATTAACCATTACTATTTAAAAATGCCCATACCTCGATTAGAGATGTTTAGAGTAAGCTGTGTGTATATGGCGCCACTTATTTTTAACGCGATACATGAAGATATAGTAAAACTACCATACAATAAATTTTGCCCTGCACTAAAAAAATGGCTGATTGAAGAAAGTTTTTATTCTGTTAATGAATTTCTAAAAAAAATTGCCTCACGGTCTTATCATTAACGGACTTCAAAAAAAGAAGGAGGTTCTCAAATCGACTGTATTTTTTTTATGTTTGTTACCTCATAACTCGACTGGGTGAACCGATTTTGATGATTATTTTTTTATTTGAAAGCTGGTGCTTCCTGTGTGGTTCCATTTATTTTGATAAAGATTTGACCATTTGTTTTCGAGTTATCCTTAATAATGTGTATTTGGCTACATTGATGATGTTCTCATTTTTGGCAAGGTTTACTAAAAACCAAGAAAAAACAAAATTTTAACAAAAAAGAAAACCGACCTCAAATTCTAAAACTTAAAATGCACTAAAAAGTTAATAAATAATTGCATATTTTTGTAAATAATTAAATTGTTGTTATTTTTGGAGTCGGTGTCAGCCGCCCGCGCCGCGTGCTGCGTCTATGTGTGTAATTGTGCATGCCAATGTTATGTTATGATTATAGAAAGACATCTCATGTTTCATTAGTTACAAACCTACCTTGGCTGACACCGACTCCATTAACTTTTAAGTGCATTTTAAGTTTTAGAATTTGAAGCCGGTTTTCCATTTTGTTAAAATTTTGTTTATTTTAGAAATACATTGTGTTAATAAATATTAAATTGTGTAAATGAAACCTAGAATTCTATAAATTGTACTCATTCACTATTTGCATGGTTTTGTAATATGGCGAAATGTGTTTTGTTCTCTTTGTTATTTTTGTCATCTTTATATCCACCACATTTTATGCAAATAAATTTATTATTATTGTTTCAGAGGGTTTTTTTTCTCAGCTTAATTGTATTTCAATTCACATTTCACGTTAATTAGACTAGAACGGTACTCTATTCTACACATATTCTATTTTCAGGCCTTCTGCACATATTAATGTAGAAAGATAAAGAACAGAAATGACATTGAGTCTTTTATTTCCTTTTTATTGTAACGGATAAGATTCTACAGCGCTTACAGGTGGCAATTTTATTGCAATTTTTTTTTTTTTGTAAATATTGTAGCTCTGTTTATGCCCTGTTCCACTGCCGGACACATGTATCTTCTCGCTGTAAGAAAGGTAAGGCCATAGTCCACCACGCTGGCCCAGTGCGGGTTGTCAGCCTTTATACATCTTCGAAAACATGATATAGAACTTTCAGACATGCAGGTTTCCTCACGATGTTTTCCTTCACCGTTAAAGTAAGCGATAATTAATAATAATATAATAATAATCATTCCAATCATAATTTCATCTACAGAACTCTTACCAAAGTCACTACATACGTCATTTAAAGAATTAGACTTAAATAAAAATTCGTATATAAAATTGCAGAAATCCGTTATCACTTATCATCGACACTTACTCTATAGTCCGGCGATTCTTAACATCCACTCCACAGACACCTACAACAATACTCAATGAACCGACCCACTTGGCATAAGCCCGTGATAGGTTCACAAACACCAGCATCAAAGCTGAGATTTGAAATATTTTATGATCCACAGTAATCATAATTCTTTATTAATAATAATAAGATGCTATCACATACACACAACACCATCTAGCCCAAACTTAGCAGAGCTTGTACTATGGGTACTAGACAATGGATAAACATACATATATTGCTTTTTTTTTGTAAATACATACATATTATAGTATAGAAACACCCAGACCAAGACAAACATCCATGTTCATGCACACAAATGTTTGACTTGTGCGGGAATCGAACCCGCGACCTCAGGCGTGGCAGTCGGTTACACTAACCACTACGCCATCGAGGCCGACAAATTTGGTAATTTATTGTAACAAAAATTTGGTAACAATTAATGTGTTAGCCCTGATTCCCAAACTAGCGTGAGCTGTGTGTTGGGAATCAGTTTCTTCCCAGAAATGATTAACTATTTAATACGCACATAACTTCGAAAAGTCAGAGATTTGCGCCTTGGGATCGAACGCAATACTTCTGCGCGACAGGCCAACGGTTTTCCACTAGGCTATCGCTGCTTCATATCGTCGTTCATCGTTTACTATTATTTAATACGCATATTATATGCGAATTAAGACCACAAGTCAATATGGCGTAAATACGCCATATTGCCTTGTGACCTAGGTTCTGTTTTACAGGGTGAGATTATACGATGATAAACTGTTCACCAATTTATATATTTTTTAGGGTTCCGTACCCAAAGGTTAAAACGGAATCCGCTCCGCTGCCCGTCTGGCACCAGGCTGTATCTCATGAACCGTGATTAGACAGTTGAAATTTTCACAGATGATGTATTTCTGTTGCCGCTATAACAACAAATACTAAAAAACAGAATAAAATAAATATTTAAGGGAGCTCCCATACAACAAACGTGATTTTTTGCTCGATATTGATAACGGCAACAGGTAGACGCTTGAAATATTCACAGAATATTTAGTTAAAACTTTAAAATACTTAGTTAAATTAAAATAAAACAAATATTACTCCCATACAACAGACATGATTTTTTTGCTGTTTTTATAGATAATGGTCCCTTCGTGCGCGAGTCCGTCTCGCACTCTGATGATTGATCAATTTTTATCCTGGTACCCACACCTTGAGCATACTATTGGTAGAATTAGAAAGCTAAGCTGGATATTCAAAAACTTAAGACACGTGGCTCCAACTAACATGACAAATAATAAAAACTAACCAAGAAATCTTCTCAACGAAATATATATTTCGTTAGCACAGTCCGTCCTGCTGTATTGTATCCCTATATGGGGAGGCGCAGCAAAGACCAGATTTTTGGACCTTGAACGCTCTCAACGAGCACTAATTAAAATAATGTATTTTAAAAATAAAAGATACCCTACAAAAAGTCTATATGAGATCAGCGACTTACTCTCCGTCAGGAAATTGTACATTACACAAACAATTCTCAGAACACATAAAACCCTACCATATGATCCTTATAATAATAATAAATCTAAACGAAGAAAAGACAGAATCGCTGAAGTTCCACAATCTAAGACCGAATTTGCAAAACGTCAGTTTTACATCCGCTCTGCTCAATTATATAATAAAATAAACAAAAAGGTATATGTTCACAATAAAAACTACTATGACTGTCATAAAATTTTAATAAATTGGATAAAGCCCCTTACCTATGAGGATACGGAAGCTTTTCTGACATACCTTGGGTAGCTATAACACTTTCACCCTAACATACAGCACTACCACACCACAACACACCACACCAAACCACACTACACCACACCAAACCACACCACACCACACCACACCACACCACACCACACCACACCAACTACTATACTTAATTTAAATAATATGCATGTTATCATATTCTTACTATTATTTTTGTTTTTGTTCTACAAGTTATGGAAGAGCGGAGGCTCCTAATACAGACATTGTTTGTCTAAAAGGAGGCTCCAAACACAATGTTTTGATGTATATTACTTTTTAAAGAACAAATAAACTATTTCTATTTCTATTTCTATTACTTGGTCAGTTTTTTTTTATACGACTTCAGTGGCAAACAAGCATGCCCACCTGATGGTAAGTGGTCACCGTAGCCTATGGACGCCTGCAACACCAGATGCATCACTTGCGCGTTGCCGACCCTTACGTAAGGAAGTGGGAAGGAGAAGGAGCGGGTAGGGGGAAAGAGGGTGATTGGGCCTCCGGCACTCTCACTCACCGAACGAAACACAACAGTAGGAATACTGGTATTTCTCGTCGATATTCTGTGAGAGGGTAGTCCTTCCCCGGTCGAGCCAGCCCATTCATGCTGAAATAAACGAGGCTCTACTACTCATAAAATAGTAGATATATTGTTAGTTAGTTAGTTATATTGTTCATTCACATTATATACAATATTGTATGCACGTAAATGTCCCATGTTTACGACAACACTGTTCGACTACGCGGTACAGAACCTACTGACTGAATGCGCATGTATGTGTCGCAGGCAATTTGTATGATGCCGCGTTTTACAAACGGCGTCGTCCGTTTAAAAACGCTCGCTGTTTTAATATATGCTGAAGGCAAAATGTAAATTGCCTTGTCACTTTACAATATGCCACAACATTTGATAGACAATTCAACAGCATAACGAGCACCTATACGCCTCAATGCTTTGCTCGCGTAAATGTACATTACGGCACAGCATGATAACAGTATACAGCATAGCATTTATAACACCATCACAGCAAAGCATGCATAACAGCATAGCTTTTAGCTATGTATCTACATTGCTACGAATCGATAAAGCTACGAATCTTTAGTATTGCGAAGCTACATAGCTACTAATCAACAAAGTGACGAATCTACATAGCTACGAATCTACATATCTACGAATGTAAATAACTAGGAATCTCCATAGCTACGAATGTAAATAGCTACGATCTACATAGTTACGAATCTACGATTCTATATTGTGTCAATTGTTAATTGCTACGAAGCTATATTGCGTCAATTGTTAATTGCTACGAATCTATATTGCTAACAATCTTTATTGCGACGGGACGTATTGCTACCAATCTATATTGCTACGAATCCACATTCCTACTAATATATATTGCTACGAATCTACGTACGGTTTTACGAAACTATATTGCTTCGAATCTATATTGATAACAATATTTATTGCTACGTAGCAATGTTGCTACGAATCTATATTGCTACAAATCTTTATTGCGGCGAAGCAATATTGCTACGAATCTATATTGCTTCGAATCTATAATGCTACAAATCTATATTGCCACTATACCTAGTAGAAGTACGTCAATGATTTTAAAATTATCTAATTAAAGCAATATCTTCAAATAAATCGCAAATAAAATCCGTTTAAATTAGTTGTTGTCAATAAATAAAACTTCACATCATTATTTATTTATTTATTTTTCTTCACTAAAGTTTGTTCGTACATAAATAAAAGATAAACAAAACAAAAAAAATACATCTCAAATTTTCATTAAGCGACGACATTTTCTCTAATCTATGGTCATAAAGATCATCTATTAATCACGTGAGGATGGAAAGGTCAGAAAAATATCAACTACTGACTTCACGTAACCCTTTGACCACCACAGTCATAGTCATACATGACAAAGCAAAATGTGTTCAGCCCACCGCGATCACGACTACATGACAGACTATGAAACACTAATAAATCTTATAAGCAAGTATTGTTTTCTAATTTCTGTTGTTAATTATGTAGCTAGACTTATCCCAATTTATATTATTATTTTTTTTTTGTGAAGTCATTCATCCTTAGCATTAGATCAGATTATTCAGTATTTCTCTCTCTTTTAATATTTGACTCTATGTCATTACAAAATATTTGACAATTTGAAATTACTATTATTTCACAACTTGACATTATATTTTTACATTAATACAATTTATTTAACCTTGCAACATTACATATTATGATTATTATTTTTATATTGTACTACAAATTTTCTATGCAAACATATTAAGTATTTTACAGTAATTATATTTGGGATTAAATATAATGATCATCAAAAATACTAATTGGTCAGCAAATATTGCACAGCATAACGAGCATCTATACGCCTCAAATCACTGCATTCCGTCTCGGAAGTGTTAGGTTATGTTAAGTTCCTTTTTTTAAACGCACCCAAAAATAGGAGCCTCTCGAAGCGGGGCTCCGTCGACTTAGTTTGATCTCTTTAAAGTTTGCTGGCCATGAGTTGCTGATCAATTAGCTATTTCTGCTTACAGATTATATTTTTCTGCTCACAAAAATACCAATACTATACTAAACATTTAACATATTCCCTGTCCGATGAACCACATATGGTACAACAATTGATTTTCTATTGTGTCTATCACGGGACTTTGAATAGGTAAGTAACACTTTTAATGGTACATGCAATATTAAAATCATTATCGTCTAATAATGATTTTAATATTGCATGTACCTAACTATAAATATAACATTTGCACACTTCTTTAGAGGTTCAATGTTGCTAATAAATGTTAAATTTGATTTGATTTGAAAAATAAACGATTTTGGTATTTTTTTTTTAATGTATACCCATATTCGCAAGAAATAAATGAATTATTATTATTATTATTATGAAATATAACTAAGGTAGGAAACAAGCATACGGCTCACCTGATGGTAAGTGGTCTCCGTAGCCTATGGACGCCTGCGACACCAGAGGCATCACTAGCGCGTTGTCGACCCTTTAGGAAAGGAAATGGGAAGAAGAAGGAGCGGGATGGCGGAAAGGGAATGATTGGTGCTCCGGCACTCTCACTCACCGAACGAAACACAACAGTAGGAATACTGGTATTTCACGTCGATATTCTGATGAAATCGTAACTTGGCGCTGAGAGCACGTTTTTGCTTTTTTGACGTGACGGTCAAAAGGAGAATTACTCTGAATGGCTACTGCAATCACATATTTTTAATTTTACATTTATAATGTACATTGTCGCACTCCCTTAGTTTCTGCGCGGCTTGTTCAGGAGTCAAGTCTCTTTGTGACTGGGCTAACATCTCGTAACCCACCATGAATTTCTTGACGGTCGCAGACCGGAGTAGTGGGGGTAGGTAGATCCCGTGGAGAAGCCAGTGGGGGGAATCTCCGACGGCTTTGGATGGACCAGTTGGGGCTCCTATTAAAATAAAGAAGTTTTTAAGTGAATTGAAATTAAACTACTTTATACGTTAAAGAAAGGACGTCAAAGAAACTTTAGTCTGAAGAGTAATCTATCTATACATATAATAAAATTGTAGGAAAGTCAAAACTGTACATTGAATATTTTTTTAAAAGAAAACTTGGGGCGTGATCTACAATCGATATCGAAGCCAAAAATTTAGTTTTTAGAATTTTTGTCTGTTTGTCCGTATGTATGTCCGGGCTAAACTCAAAAAGTACTGCATGGATTTACTTCAAATTTTGCATGAATATTAATAACAGGTCGGGTCAACATATAGGCATATTATCACGCTATCACCTACGGGGGAGGAGCTGTGAATCTTTATTTTTTTACGCATTCTGTGACAGCGTGTAATCTAACGACGCATATTTAAATGTTGTTTTTGAGTAAGCCATGCTATTATCTAGCTTTACACTATAAAAACTACGCCATTTAAGTAATTTGGGCAGAGAAATATAGTTGGGTTCCGCGGCGACAAACACTTTTTAGTTAAAATCTACGCGGACGAAGTCGCAGGTAACAGCTAGTAATATAATAATATTCTATCACATACACACAACACCATCTAGCCCAAACTAAGCAGAGCTTGTACTATGGGTACTAGACAATGGATAAACATACATATATACTTTTTTTTGTAAATACATACATATTATACATAGAAACACCTAGACGAAGACAAACATCCATGTCCATGCACACAAATGTTTGACTTGTGCGGGAATCGAACCTCTGACCTCAGACGTGGCAGTCCGTTACACTAACCACTACGTCATCGACGCAGTCAAAGAGTATTCAAGTGCGTATTAAAAAATTTAGAAAATAGAATGTATTACATTTAAAAACCTTCAAATAATACACTGCGATATTGCTTTATATAAAACAGGCGGCAAGTCGTATACCCATTTAAGTTTACAAAAAAATTGCTGTGTTTTATTTATGCGCACGGACACACGCCCAAGAACTCCTCGTATTTTGTTTACTTGTCGCTGATTGGTGTAAACATCGATCAAATATACCATAGATGCACGATCGTCGCTCGAAAAACGGCCCCAACAAAACTGTGCATAAATCAGTCGTATGCGCTATATTATGCACCTGTCCCACTCACTCTTGCGTGCGCTGCCCGTAAGCGAGAGCGAATCGACACAACTACTACGGTGGAGACCGTACCATATACTTAGTGCGCTTGCGTATCGCGAGTAACACACTTAGGACGCTTTACATTGACGCGTTTTAACTAAACTATTACAAAATGTTTCTCAGTGGGCGTTCAATGGTTATTCCGGTTTATTTCCTGGATTGCATAATAAATGTAGACACTTATAAGTAAGTAGTACTGGTCAGTGCCACATATTGACGCGGATTTTGTATGAGAATGTGCATCTATGGTATATTTGATCGAAGGGTGTAAATGATTATTGTAGACATTAGTACTAGCGTTACTTGTATGAACAATAAACGGGAAATAAGGAGTAAAAATTGTAAATATATTCTCAGTTGAATCAGTCTACGCGTTTCATTATAACCCTAACAGTTACCCGCTACGGACCTGGCTCATGCCCGCCGGCTGGTAATGCGTTAAAGGCTGAATGACAGAGCTCGATATTCAAATCGGCGCGCGGCCACCATAGTAAAATTATATGGAGGATTTGAAGTGCTTTTATTGTCAACCAATTACTTAAATGTTTGGAACGGACAAATTGTAATATAACTATTTATGTTTCGTTTAAGCCGTAAAATAGGATAGATTTAATCTAAAAAATCACTTAATACGAGTTTACTTTTTTGCATTTTTTGTGCAAATTTGCGTAATTTTGTAGGCGAAAATATTAATTATTTAAAGTTTTTAACACGGAGTAATTGTAAACACATTCATTGTTATGGTAAATGTATATTTTATATTTGTACTAGCTGTTACCTGCGACTTCGTCCGCGTAGATTTTAACTAAAAAGTGTTTGTCGCCGCGGAACCCAACTATATTTCTCTGCCCAAGTTACTTAAATGGCGTAGTTTTTATAGTGTAAAGCTAGATAATAGCATGGCTTACTCAAAAACAACATTTAAATATGCGTCGTTAGATTACACGCTGTCACAGAATGCGTAAGAAAAATAAAGATTCACAGCTCCTCCCCCGTAGGTGATAGCGTGATAATATGTAGCCTATATGTTGACCCGACCTGTTAGTAATATTCATGCAAAATTTGAAGTAAATCCATGCAGTACTTTTTGAGTTTAGTCCGGACATACATACAGACAAAAATTCTAAAAACTATATTTTTGGCTTTGATATCGATTGTAGATCACGCCCCAAGTATTATTTAAAAAAAATATTCAATGTACAGTTTTGACTTTCCTACGATTTTATTATATGTATAGATTAAACGATAAGTGTTGATTTTATTCACTTAACTGTGACCGCCTATTTTGGCACATTTCGCGCAGGCGCAGTCTTAAACGCAGATACATTACTTATATACATAGTTAATAAGTTATATAAATACTAACACAAATTATATGTATGTTAGTCCATAAGGTATTTATCTATGCGTCTATGCCACGTGAATATTTTTTTTTTAAAAGGACAACTTTCGCAAAGAATAATTCCTGTGTCGCGGGGACTTTACAAACATTCAAACAACGGACACAAAGAACACGCAGACTTGGAACAACCATTTGTGGGTCACACAAATTTTTGTCTCGAGTGAGATTCGAACCCACAACGCTCGGCGCTGTAGCAGTGACGAGGCGATCACTTAAACCATAACGCCATCTGTATGGTACGATACCACACACCTTTTGATTAATACGATGTTATTGAATGATACGAGGAGATAGAATAGAGAATAATACATATATGTCAAATATTTGGGGTCTGTACTCCACGTATCTGGCGACATCGACTGCGACGTCAAGGCACGTATTTCGGCAGCTTGGGCAAAATGGCGTGAGGTGGCAGGCGTCATTTGTGACCCTAAAATGCCGGTAAAGCTGAAGGGTCAGGTCTATAAGACCATCATTAGGCCTATCCTTTTATATGGCAGTGAGACGTGGCCAGTGCTTGAGCGGCACAAGCAGGAACTGCGTGTCACGGAAATGAATATGTTGCGATGGATGTGTGGAGTAACGCGGAAGGACCGTATAAGAAACTCCCGCATCCGTGGCAGTCTTCATGTCCGTGATATAGCAGATAAGCTGCAAGAGAGTCGCCTACGCTGGTACGGCCACGTTTTACGAAAACCGGCATGTTACGTGGGGAACAAATGTCTTGCCATGGCACCTCCGCCTGGCCCGAGTAAACGGGGCAGACCCAAGAAATGCTGGCTTGACGTCGTAAGAGATGACATGCGTGCCAACAAGCTCACACCACAGGACGCTATAGATCGTGCGAAATGGAGAAGACTTAGCAGGAAAGCGGACCCTGGATTCCAACGCCAACACCGCGGATGCAACCGGGATAAACGCTAAGATGATGATGATGATTGATTAAGTTCTAATGCTAAGCACAAACTGATAGAAAATGATATAATGATAGTGAGTTACACGCCACGCGGTTGATGACCGGTAGTGAACTGATTTTTATATATAGGTAAATAATGAATTACGAATGTATTGTGGCGAAAATGCTGACATAACAATAAATAATAGCGCTGCGGTCATCCGCAGCAAAGGCTGAGCTGGAACCATTTGGACACACTGCACAACATTTTACTTATTATTTTCTTCTTGTTTCTATGTTAATATGTTGTGTTTTTGTGTCTAATAAATTATTTTTCTTTCTTTCTTTCTTTCTTCTTTCTAATTTTGCAATGTACGGTTGCACCGTGAACCATCAGTGCAGTCAATCTGAAATTGTAAAAAACTTACCATGCCATCCCATACTGTATGGAAAATTGCATTTGAAGAGATTGTCATATTTTGTGGTCAGCTCTTTCATTATCTCTGCTAGAGCTCGCTTTTGGTCTTCAGTCAAGTCTGTCAAGCGTTGTGGGCATCCGTTAATGGGCAAAAGCATAGTCTCGTAAGGCCAAATGGCCCAGTAGGGGACTAAGGCTACCCATTCTGCGTTTCGAACTACTATACGCTCCTGGAAAATAGACAAAATAGGGTAGTTTACGCATATTTCTTTATATTCTTAGAGCAGCGATAGCCTAGTAGGAGACCATTGGAATGTCACGCAAACGTCTCGAGTTCGATCCTAAGGCACGCGTCTCTGACTTTTCGAAGTTATGTGCGTATTAAAAAGTTAATTATCGCTCGCTTTAACGGTGAAGGAAAACATTGTGAGGAAACCTGCATGTCTGAGGATTCTACATAATGTTCTCGAAGATATGTGAAGTCTGTCAACCCGCATTAGGCCAGCGTGGTGGACTATGGTCTAACCCTTCTCACAGTGAGAAGAGGCCCGTGCCCAGCACTGGGACAGTTGATATTCAGGGCTGATATTATTATTAGGGACTAGCTTTTGCCCGAGGCTTCGCTCGCGTTAACTTAGAATTTGACAATCAATTCGGGTTGTACTCTGCTTGTAATAATATAATTCAATCATGATTCGAACGACACGTGGCGCCATCTATTATCATAAGAACGTTATTATTGTTTTCCTCGGGAACAGTAATTTTTTTCGGGATAAAGGTAGCCTATGTCCGTTTCTGTACACCTGTCAACGTATATGCAAAATTTCAGGATGATCGGTTCAGTGGTTTAGGCGTGAAAAGGTAACAAACAAACTCATTTTCGCTTTTATAATATTAGTTAGGATTAAATGTAATGACGACCAAAAATTAGTAATTGCGCAGCAAAATATGCTTACTAAAATATATCATAACGAACACCTATACGCCTCAAATCACTGCATTCCGTCTCGGAAGGGTTAGGTTATGTTAGGTTCCTTCTTAAACCCACCCAAAAATAGTCCGTCGACTTAGTTTGATCTCTTTAAATATATTTTGCTGTGCAATTAGTATTTTTTTTGCTGTGCAGTTAAATACTATCCTTATTATTATTTCTTTATGATTTTTAAGGACAGCTCCAGTATTAGATGTCTTGTACTTTAACCTTTTGAACGCCAGAGTATAAACGCATCGCCGTACCCCCGACGCCAAGCCACTTTTTCTGTAAAATGACCTTCAGAAGTATAGAGATTCCAAAACTTTATCCAATATTAACTGTGTTTTTATATTCGTCTTAAATTTTCTAATGACACTGATATTTATTTAACCAAAAAAGTAATGTTTTATTTAGTTTTATTGTTTATTTTTATGTTAAGGTGCGACGTATTTTTTGTCATACATATGTGACGTTGGCGTTGAGGGCAAGATTTCGTTTGTCACGTATATGTGACAATGGCGTCCAAAAGGTTAAAAAAAAATCAAGAAGTAAATATCTATAGTAACAGGAGTGAAAAGACCATAATACGAGTAAGTACATAAATTAAGAAAGTCGTAAGTATATATATAGTCGTATGTAAGTTTGAGAGCGCGAACACGATGATACGTTAGCGCAGATCTCAGCTGACTGAATGTCAGTCGGGCACCGTCCGGGTCGATGGCCGTTGTGCCGCGCGCCCCGCTTCCCGCAGTCCCCGTCTCAGGCACAGGCGAGTTGTATGACTCAACAGATACGTATTTTAAAAATTATAGTCATTTTATAAAATATCGAAATAGTCTACACCCTGTGACGGTCTTTTCACTCCTGTTACTACATATAGATATTTACTTCTTGTTTTTTTTTGTTATGTAGTCACGATTAATGCTTCTTTAAGGTCTCGATATTTTTCGATTCTTGTCTATTCTTTCGATGTAGTAACAATAGTGAAAAGACCGTCACAGGGCGTAGATTCTTTTGATTATTTTTTAAATGCCTATAATTTTTTAAATACGTAACATAGATTTTTGATATATTTCTGATGGCTATTATAACTTAGCCCGTTACCTGATTCCGGCTTGACGTCGACTTCTGGGACAGCCTGTATATTTGTAAATAAGTACATACCTTCTTTTCCAATTCTTGTTTCAGATAATCAGCAAGCATAGGCCTCTTGTGTTGAATATAGTATTCTTTCTGGGTTCTGAAAATCAAAATTATATACATACATAATAATATGACCATGGCAGGTCAAGACTGCTAAGCATACCTCGTCATACCTCGGAAGTCTTCGGAAGCCAAGGCAAAAAAGACGTCAAGCAACCCACGGCTAGTTTTGGCAGTCTTTGGGACACCGAATACAACGGGAACTAGCCGAGGGTTAGACAGTTAGATTAAACTACGGACTACAATCATGCCTTGTCTTGATTATTGCTCCTGTTTACCATACTGCTGCTTTAGAGGCTACCATCAAATTTTATTAAATGCTTGAGTATGTTCAGTAGTAATTCATGGAGAAATAGTTGCAGCACCTTACATTTATGATTTGTAAACAAAATTTTATTGTAAACTTGGCTATTAAAAAGAGTGGCCATGAGTTTCTTGCCCGTTCTTCTCATGAGCCCTACACCCTTGCTTTGCTGAACGTGGCAGTAAATGTGAATTCACAGAAAAAATTTAGTGTAACTTTGACATTCATAAGTGTTACCTTGTAACCTAACTTGAATAAATTTATTTTTGATTGATTGATTTTGTCACTGTTCTAATTTAAGCTAGGGACTAGGCTGTTGTGGTGGTATTCCTAAGCACACCTCAACATGCCTGAGAACTCCTCGGTATTCCCAAACACACCTCGCCTGAGGACTCCTCGACTATAATTGTCGTCAGTGTGCGTCTGCGAGTAGGTATGTCGAAGGATCCCTTGGTCATGCCATGCCGATATTGCAAGAGATCCTTCAAATCCTAACTAATATTATAAATGCGAAAATGAGTTAGTTTGTTTGTTTGTTTGTTTGTTACGCTTTCACGCCTTAACTACTCAACCGATCAACATGAAATTTTGCATACACGTTGTCAGGGGTACAGATTAGGACATAGGGCACCTTTCATCCTGCAAAAAGAACTGTTGCAAACCTAACCTAACCTACATTTACGCGAGCGATGCCGCGGGTGAAAACTAGTATTATATATAAATACTTAGCTATATAATATATAGTATTTAGCGATAGTTAATATTAGGCATATAGCGCCTTTAAACAGGAAGAAGTATTTGGTCTAACCGCTGGCACAGTGATTAAAATGGACAATTTTTTATGGGATTAAATATAATGACCACCAAAAATAGTAATTGCGCAGCAAAATATGCTTACTAAAATATATCATAACGAACACCTATACGCCTCAAATCACTGCATTCCGTCTCGGAAAGGTTAGGTTATGTTAGGTTCCTTCTTAAACCCACCCAAAAATAGGAGCTCCGCGAACTGGGGCTCCGTCGGCTTATTTTGATCTCTTTAAATATATCTGGCTGTTCAATTTGGTGATCATTTACTATTTTTGACTGTTATATTTTACTATATCTGGTGATAAGTTAAACATAAGCCATTTTTAATTCCAAGCCATCGCCTTTTTCTCTTGAAAGGCAAGCCTCGCACTTGGCGTAATTCCTGTGTCCATAGATCCAAACTCGGAACAAATATATGTGGCGCTCATAATGTTATGTCCCGTGTGGGGATCGAACCCACGACACTCGGCCAGTGGCAGTAGCGAGGCAACCACTTAAACCACTACGCCATCCGTGCAGACAAAAACTTTTGGTCCTTGGACAAAATTTTTATTCCTATATCTTTGGAATGAGTCAAACAAATGTGATACCGTTCAATATGTTTATAATTAAAGTAAAATTAATATTATTAATTTTAGCAGCGATAGCTCAGTGGGGAGACCAACAGACTGCAATGCAGAGGGTCTCGGGTTCGAACCCACGTCGCGCACCTCTGACTTTCGGGAGTTATTGACTTTTCAAAATTATGTGCGTATTGATTGACAATTATCGCCTGCTCCGTGCCTCGGAGAGCACGTTAAGCCGTCGGTCCCGGCTGCCATGAACATCTATGGCAGTCGTTATTGGGAAGTCAGTGCCCTCAAATATCCTGACACTGGTCTAGCCTTAAGGTATCGTTAGCCTTCGGGTTGCGGAGGTCAGACAGCAGTCGCTCCGTGTAAAAACTGATATCCAGTCAAATCCGGTTAGACTAGAAAGCCGACCCCAAGTGACTTGGGAATATTAAGGCTAGGAGGAGTAAGAAATTTGGCACAGTTAAAGTTTATATGGAGAAGGAGGGGCGAACCCTAATATTTATATAAAATATGCATTAGAAATACATTAAATTAATGTAAAAACATTACACGCACACAACCATGCATCTGACACACGCAGTCGAAGCGCGTAACTATGGTTACACATATCAATATACAATGACATATGTCAGCAATATCTTACAGACAAACTTTGGTCGAATTTCGAGCACTAGGCGACCGCTAGTTATTATTATTCCCTCACCTCTCCTTAACCCTGGGCTCGTTCGGCAAGAAACTGGATGCCCAGATCTGGCAATGAGGGTGTGGGTTAGAACAGCCCATTACGGCTCCCTTGTTCTCAAAGATCTGGACCCAAGTGTAGCGACGACCGAGCTCCTTGATTTGATTCACCCATCTGAAAGTTTTTAAGGTTATCATTAGGTTCAGTATTATTTTGAAAAAGAGCACTTGAATTACTATTATTTGTAAAATACCCAGCTGATATAACAGTTGATTTAATATGTTACTAGCTTTTGACCGCGGCTTCGCTCGCGTTAATTTAGAATTTGACAATCAATTCGGGTTGTACTCTGCTTGTAATAATATAATTCAATCATGATTCGAAAGAAACGTGGCGCCATCTATTATCATAAGAACGTTATTATTGTTTTCCTCGGGAACAGTAATTGGACTAACATGACCCTTCTCACACTGAGTAGAGGCCCGTGCCCAGCAGTGGGACAGTTTAATACAGGGCTGATATTATTATATAATATACTGTTCTGTATCTGTTTATATTTTATTGTATTGTGTTGTGGAGATACAAATAAAGTATTTTCATTCTTTTATCTTCATTTTTATGTAAAGTTGCTTGTATTTAGGCCACTATGGATTTTCTTAAACATCAATCCTATTAATCCTAACTAATATTATAAAAGCGAAAATGAGTTTGTTTGTTTGTTTGTTACCTTTTCACGCCTAAACCACTGAACCGATCATCCTGAAATTTTGCATATACGTTTTGTGTACAGAAACGGACTAAGGCTACCTTTCATCCCGAAAAAAAATACTGTTCCCGAGGAAAACAACAAAAACGTTCTTATGATAATAGATGGCGCCACGTTTCTTTCGAACCATGAATGAATTATATTATTACAAGCAGAGTACAACCCGAATTGATTGTCAAATTCTAAATTAACGCGAGCGAAGCCGCGGGCAAAAGCTAGTTATATATAAAGACTAGTTTTTCGCGTGGTTGCGAACGGTTTGATTTAATCAAAAAAACTAATTTTAGATTCGAATTCAGGGATCTTGAAGACCCCCGAAGCCAAAAATTACCAATGACCCCCGGTAAACTTGAAAATGACCTTTTCTGGAAATATCTCGTCGACCTCTATGACATTTGTTCGAACACACCCCGCCTATCTCTAACCGTTTCGGAGATATTAGAGGTCAAAGTTTGTATGGCGGCCATGTTTGTTTGTATGGAAGCCATGTTTTTTTTAGCCCCCCCTTAAAGTTGCCAGGGTTTTATTTTGTTCGAGAACGACTCCCGTAGGTATCACCGTTTCCGAGATCCGATGGGCACCAACAAGAGCTGACCTTCTGAAGATCAAGCATTTGTCCCGGGCCTTCTGAATGATTCTCTAAACGAAGCTATATTTACTTATTTCCTACAATTCCGCCCTGTATGACTTCTATTTCTCTAAGGCGACTGTGGTAATCTATACTAATATTATAAAGCTGAAGAGTTTGTTTGTTTGTTTGAACGCGCTAATCTCAGGAACTACTGTTTCGATTTGAAAAATTCTTTAAGTGTTGGATAGCCTATTTATCAGTCACAGCCAAAGCGAGAGCCGCGTGCGCGCCGCGCGCTCACTGCACACATACCACACGCCGGCAACACGCGACGCTTACGCAGCGCGCTCGCGGCGCCCGCGTCGCTCACACGCCCGAGGACCGCGCACGCTTAATGTGGGGGACGCCTTAGTTGGATTAATACTTACTGTTCCACTACAGCCACGATCTCGTCAACAGTCATTAGTGGGATGGTCATCGTTGAATCAGGATGGAAACACATCACTCTGAAACGAGAATACTTAATCATTGATCAGGCAATCGCAGACGCTTATACATGAAATCTAGTAAAAGCTGTCTAATATAGAATAGGCAATCCTAAAACACCTTATAGTAGAACTATTAGAGGCCCAACATAAAATCTATACTAATATTATAAAGCTGAAGAGTTTGTTTGTTTGAACGCGCTAATCTCAGGAACTACTGGTTCGATTTGAAAAATTCTTTTAGTGTTGTACTAATATTATAAAGCTGAAGAGTTTGTTTGTTTGATTGTTTGAACGCGCTAATCTCAGGAAGTACTGGTTCGATTTGAAAAATTATTTTAGTGTTGGATAGCATATTTATCGAGGAAGGCTATAGGCTATACAACATCATGCTACGACCCACGGGGGCGGCGCAGTAATGATAATCGCGGGTGAAACCGCGGGAACATCTAGTACAAAATAAAATAATATAGATTTTGTTATATATATTTTTTTAACATTACGAGTATGTAAGTTACTGTTTATTTTATAATTTCAGAATGAAAGATCTAGTGCAAGGTACCTAATTAAAATAAGGTGGATGAAATGTACCTGATGTGAATGTATGCGAAATTTTATATTGATCAGAGTTACGTTAAGATAAGACATGAAAGCGTAACAAACAAACAAACAAACTCATCGTCGCGCACCTCTGACTTTCGGGAGTTATTGACTTTTCGAAATTATGTGCGTATTGATTGACAATTATCGCCTGTTCCGTGCCTCGGAGAGCACGTTAAGCCGTCGGTTCCGGCTGCCATGAACATCTATGGCAGTCGTTATTGGGAAGTCAGTGCCCTCTAATATCCTGACACTGGTCTATACTTAGGGTATCGTTAGCCTTCGGGTTGCGGAGGTCAGATGGCAGTCGCTCCGTGTAAAAACTGATATCCAGTCAAATCCGGTTAGACTAGAAAGCCGACCCCAAGTGACTTGAGAATAATAAAGGCTAGGGAGAAGATATTAAGATAGATTTTAGTAGCCTGTATATTATTCTGATGTATAAACAATAATACTGTAAAGTTTTATCAAAATACGTTCAGTAGTTTTAGCGTCAAAGAGTAACAACCATCCATTTATCCATTTATCCATCCATCCATCCATCCATCCATACATCCATCCATCCATTCATCCATCCATCCATTCATCCATCCATCCATCCATCTATCCATCCATCTATCCATCCATCCATCCATCCATCCATACACACACCCACCCATCCATCCACCCATCCATCCATCCACCCATCCATCCATCCATCTATCCATCCATCCATCCATCCATCCATCCATCCATCCATCCATCCAACCATCCATCCATTCATCCATCTATCCACCCATCCATCCTAACAAATTTTTACATCTATAATAGTAGTATTAGTATTTACAAACATGGCCGCAACGGAAGACCAGCGCAAATTTTTTCAAAACTAGCATTTTGCTGAGTTGCGACCAATTTGCAGTAAGTTTTGTTTTTCTTTTTTTCGTAATTAACTGTGTCTGCATATGTTATGTGTATGCATAATCTGCTGCAAATAAATGTATTTTCTTTCTTTCTTTCTTTCTTTCTGGTAGTGTAATATTAGTTAGGTCTGAGTACAACTAGGTCCGAGACCCGTGTTTCAGGCCAGATTGAAGCCATCTTACCTGCAATGTCCCTTAGCTGCTGCTGTCCTGAACAGTGAGTTTTCAGTGGGCGGAGGATCCGGGACGCGCTCCAACAGTGCTGGGAAATCATTCGGGAACACATACGTCGATTTGTAGTTTGGATTTTTCTGTTGAAAAATAGGGTAGTTAACAAAGTATATAAAATTTCGCATACACGTTTCCAGGGGTACAGAATAGAACATAGAGTACTTTTTATCCATAAAAATATACTGTTCTCGAGCAAAAACAGACAGACCGATTCATTTCTGTACCCCTGAGAACGTGTGCGCAAAATTTTATAGTATCGGTCGAGTAGTTAAGGCGTAAAAGCGTAACAAATAAGCAAACAAAGAAACTCACATTCGCATTTATAGTACAGGGTGGGCCATAAGTATTTGCACTTTTGAATTTACAATAAAAAAGAAACTATAAAGTGTATCCAAATAAATGTTTATTTAAAATAAAGAATATTAAAGAGAAAATTATTTCTTGAAAATAATATCGTACAGGTGGCCACCATCTCGTCGCTGGCATTCCTGGAACCTAGCCGTTAAATTTTCGAACTCTCCGACACAGCCCCGACCTTACTCCAGCTGATTTGTTCCTATCTTAAAAGTCGAGTCTACGTGAATAAACCAAGAACAATTTATTAATTAAAGAATAATATTCGTCAAGAAATGTGTAGCATATCCAGCGTACTGTATAACCATAGTTACAAAGAATTGTACGACGTCAGACGAACAATGCCGAAATACTACGAACGCGATTCGACTGCGTGTGTCAAATGCATGGCTGTGTGCGTGTAGTGTTTGTTCATTAACTTAATTGCATATTTTATATAAATATTAGGATTCGCCCCTCCTTCTCCATATAAACTTTAACTGTGCCAAATTTCAGACTCCTCTGTCCGCGCTATTTTCGTAAAAAGGTGTACAAAGTTTTTGCTTCACGTATTAATATATAGATATGTGTGAGTGATAGTAAAGAATGCATCTTTACTATCACACACACATATTATAAAATAAAGTTTCCGCCGCGTATGTCTGTCTGTTCGCGATAAACTCAAAAACTAGTCCTAGATAGCCCTTAAAAATAAACCCACCTGTCCGTTAGATCTCACGGCGTTGGGCAGTAGGGGGTTGTTGGGATCTGGCGGCTGTTCTTCTTGCTCGCTCTCCGTCTGCCCACTCCAGGGCCGCTGGCAGCGATGCGGGGACACCAAAACCCACTCGTCTTTGAGAGGATTGTAGCGAACATGTTGGTGTTCTGGACAACATTATTGAACAACTTTTAAATTCTTACTTATAATATTACTAGCTGACCCACGCAACTTCATCTGTTTCATATAAGAGAATTTTCCCGTTTTTGCAACATTTGTCGTTGCTGCTCTGCTCCTATTAGTCGTAGCGTGATGTTATATAGCCTATAGCCTTCCTCAATAAATGGGCTAACCAACACTAAAATAATTTTTCAATTCGAACCAGTAGTTCCTGAGATTAGCGCGTTCAAACAAACAAACTTTCAGCTTTATAATATTAGTATAGATAAATTCAAAAGTAGCTCTGTCTGTCTGTTAACTCTTCACGGCTAAACCACTCAACCAATACGGATGAAATTTAGTACAGAGATAGTTTAAAACCTGGGGAAGGACATAGGAAACTTTTTATTAAAAACGAAAGGTAAAAATATAATAAACATTATTTAATAAACTAGTAAGTGGTTTATTGGTTGCAGCTCATTACAAAGATTACTAAAATATACTATTCTGTCAACTTGGCGATTAAAGAATGGCTATGAGTTTCTTGCCAGTTCTTCTCGTTGGTTCTACGACCCTGCTTTGCTGAACACGGCAAGAGGTAAATGTAAAGTCACATTAATAAGTGTTACTTTGATGTTCATTCGTGTTACATTGTGATCTACATGAATAAACATATTTTATTTTGATTTGAACTATTTTTCTGTTGCTATGAGAGGTGCTATCTTATCTTATCTTATGTGGGGGCCAGTCAGTGCAGACCGGCGACACTTCGACCCAGTAGGATCTTTTGTGTCGACTCTCTCCTAATAACGACTGTCATAGATGTTCATGACAGCCGGGACCAACGGCTTAACGTGCTCTCCGAGGCACGGAGCAGGCGATAATTATTATTGTCAATCAATACGCACATAATTTCGAAAAGTCATATAACTTCCGAAAGTCAGAGGTGCGCGACGTGGGTTCGAACCCAAAACCCTCTGCATTGCAGTCTGTTGGTCTCCCCACTGAGCTATCGCTGCTCACGAGAGGTGCTAAGTGGCAGACGAGACAGTGGTCCATTTGATGGTAAGCGGCTGACCACTGCTCATAAGTATGGTTCTATTTTCTTGGTTTCACAAAAGTGATCCTAAGAAAATAGAAACAAGGTACTATATACCCTACACCACAAAGTTGGCAAGCAAGTACATGATCTACCTGATGGTAACCGTTAGTGATACCGTTGGTATGGTAAGCGATAATAAACTACGATTACCATTTGCCATCAGGTAAGCATTCAAAACTACTGAACGGATTTTGATGCGATTTTTACCAATAGACAGAGTGATTCATGAGGTTTGGTACTAAATAATACAAGTTCTCGTCATCAACAGTCGCCAGGCACGATCACTCAGCCTGGTCGAAGGGAGGATCCCTTTGTGTTGGAGGGACATCACACCAAAGGTATTGTAGAAGATGTTGTGGAGTAGTAGAGCCTCGCTGATTTCAGCATGAATGGGCCGGCTCGACCGGGGAAGGACTACCCTCTCACAGACTACCGACGTGAAATACCAGTATTCCTACTGTTATGTTTCGTGCGGTGAGTGAGAGTGCCGGAGGCCCAATCACCCCCTTTCCCCCATTCCCGGTCCTTCTCCTTCCTACTTCCTTTCCTAAAGGGACGGCAACGCGCAAGTGATGCCTCTGGTGTTGCAGGCGTCCATAGGCTACGGTGACCACTTACCATCAGGTGGGCGGTATGCTTGTTTGCTACTTTAGTTGTATATAAAAAAAAACACATTCCTCCACAAGACTAAATCTTATGTCAAATTAATATGATGGATGTCTTACACAATTCGAACGATTTCAAACAATATCCTCCATTTCAATTCAACGTAATGCTTGTCTGGCAAGGGGTTGGAACTATCAAAAATGTCTGGCTAATGAGGAAACATCATCTAATTATTATCCCAGTATTATATATAAATATCAGCTTTCATACTATAACGTAAGTAGAATTATTATAATTTCACGAACATTAAGGGTGTCTGGTAAGGGCTTGCCACGACGTTGTGTCTGGCAATGAATGACGTGATTTGTAATAATATTCTGAAGGTAATACCAAAAAATCACACTTATTATTTGATGAATTTAGATCGGTATTATACACACCTTTGGTACCGTTTACCTGCCAAAGCCACGGTAACCCAAACTTCATAATGGTCCACCGTTCCTACCTGCATTGGGAGCATGCGCTGACAAACTTTCAGCTTTTATAAAATAACGAATGTCTGGGGTTCACGGGCTCTTGCTCTAAGTTGTTTTGGACTTCTTACATACACTAATTTACACACATACACAATCACTCACACTCTGACACTCTCACACACTCACACACACACACAGACACACACACACACTCATATTCAGTGTACTACTATTTATTATTTATAATAATAATAATAATAATAATAATATAATATTCTACCACATACACACAACACCATCTAGCCCAAACTAAGCAGAGCTTGTACTATGGGTACTAGACAATGGATAAACATACATATATACTTTTTTTTTTGTAAATACATAAATATTATACATAGAAACACCCAGACCAAGACAAACATCCATGTTCATGCACACAAATGTTTGACTTGTGCGGGAATCGAACCCGCGACCTCAGGCGTGGCAGTCGGTTACACTATATTATTTCCATATTTTTATAATAGTTAAATTCTAGGCGTAAGTCAATCGTATTCATTGATAGCCACGACACAGGCTGCGCCTAGTGTGACTATCATAGTAAATGTAACATCTGTGTAACCTTAACTGAAATAAAAATGCTTATTATTAAATCTGTGAACTGCGTAAGAATGAGCTCTAGAGTGTTTTATGTTGATGGCTTTGACTGAAAGACTTTTTGACTTAAGAGCCATTTTTTATGATAATGACTTATATACATACTAGATTTTGCCCGCGGCTTCGTTCGCGTAAATGTAGGCTAGATTAGTTTAGTAACAGAATTTTTCCTGGATAAAAGGTACCCTATGCCCTTTTCTGTTCCCCATGATGATCAGTCGAGTAGGTAAGGCGTGAAAGCGTAACAAACAAATAAATATAATAATATTATCAGCCCTGTATTAAACTATCCCACTGCTGGGCACGGGCCTCTTCTCAGTGTGAGAAGGGTGAGGCCATAGTCCACCACGCTGACCCAGTGCGGGTTGGCAGACTTCGCATATCTTCGAGAACATTATGGAGAATTCTCAGATATGTAGGCAGGTTTGTTAATGTTTTCCTTCACCGTTAAAGCGAGCGATAATAGAGCAGTATAGTTTCAAAACCAGCCAAAACGATATCAGAACAAAAATAATGTTCCGATTGAATATGAAGCTCCTTCGTTGCTTCTATCGCATAGCACTGATAGTTTTCAAAAATACCTCCCTCAAATTCTATTAAATCAGCTCACAAAAGTAGCAGTTTGTTGCAAACACCGCTAAAATAGTCCATTTATATTATGTCTTAAATGGTGTTTTGAGATTTGCCATTATTTTGTGAAAAGTATTTTAGAGGATTTCGATACTGAACTACTCAATTAACTATTTAATACGAACATAACATCGAAAAGTCAGAGATGCGTGCTCGCATCGAACTCGAGACCTGTCTCCTTTATTTTGTTTTATAAAAAGTGGTAGTACAAAAGTTGTTTAGCCCTTTAAGCGCTTAGCTAAATATCGATTGCCGTGCCCCTAGCGCCCGGCTACAAATCTATAAAATAATACCTACAATAATTAGGGAGGTGCAGAAATACAGAATTTTAAGTAAATGTTGAAAATCATATCTCAAATACAAACCATTATTCAATAATGGTTTTAGTTGTACCACGCAGTTAATAGAACGAAAATAAAACAAAAGTATCGTGCATGTTCTCTGTCGCAGAAATACGACACGGGCGGGAGAGGCACCGACATATGTGTCGCATAAATGCGACACAAGCGGTAAAAAGGTTAATATGATGTAAAGAAGACACGGGTGAAGGGTTATTGATATTTTACATTTAACCCTATATCTGTTAGTACAGCAGCGATAGCCTAGTGGGTGACCGTTGAACTGCCACGCAGAGGTCTCGAGTTCTATCCCAAGGCGCATCTTGACTTTTCGAAGTTATATGCGCATTCAATAGTTAATTATCGCTTGCTGTAACTGTGAAAGAAAAACATCGTGAGGAAACTTGCATGTCTGAGAGTTCCCCATAATTTTCTCGAAGACGTGAAGTCGGCCAACAAGTACTAGGCCAGCGTGGTGGACTATGGCCTAACCCTTCTCACACTGAGAAGAGGCCCGTGCCCAGCAGTGGAACAGTTTCATACAGGGCTGATATTATTATCTGTTAGTATTTTATCTAAGTATATAATTAGTAACTCAAGTGTATCTAAGGTCTTTATTTATCTAACGTGTTAGTCTTATCCGTGAATGTAATCCTTACTAATATTATAAATGCGAAAGTAACTCTGTCTGTCTGTGGGTCTGTCTGTCTGTGGGTCTGTCTGTCTGTCTGTCTGTTACCTTTTCACGCTCAATCCGCTGAACCAATTTAGATGAAATTTAGAATGGAGATACCCTGAGACCCTAGGAAGGACATAGGCTATATAAAATCACGCTACGCCTCACGGGAGCGGCGCAGTAACCACAAATACTACTGACGCGGGTGAGACCGCGGGCACAGCTAGTACCTACTAAACACAAAGATTAATTGTAGGAAGACGGTACTTGTGTAAATATATCGCACTCTTAATAAAACAGAGGCCTATCTGAGATTTTCGAATTAAACAAATTTAAACTCTGTTGCAGTTACTTAACACAAATATAATATTAGAATTATAGTCACGCATTAGAGTTCAAATTGCCTTTCTTCCAAATTTTGAGTTGTTAGTGTCTTAATAAGAGTGCGAATTACTTATCATTATACATAATTGAACACTCCTTTATTTGTTTACTAGTGACCCGCCCCGGCTTCGCACGTGTAGTACCAAACCTTAACAAAGTATACACCTAAACCTTCCTAATGAATCACTCTGTCTATTGGTGAAAGCCGCATGAAAATCCGTTTAGTAATTTTTGAGTTTATCGCGAACAGACAGACCGACGCGGCGGGGACTTTGTTTTATAATATGACGTAGGCTAATATTATGAAGCTAAAGAGTTTGTTTGTTTGGTTGAACGCGCTAATCTCAGGAACTACTGCTTCGAATTGAAAAATTCTTTAAGTGATGGATAGCCTATTTATCGGGGAAGGCTATAGGCTATATAACATCACGCTACGACTCACGCGGCGGAGCAGTAACTATAAACGCAGGTGAAACCGCGGGCACATCTAGTACTGTATATTTAAGAGCACTTAGGGCTATAGACAAAACTATGATGTTGTTGATGATGTCACGAATTTTCGTTTGAACCGGGTTGTACAGTCATCGCACAACTAATATGACAAGAACCTACGGAAACCTGAAGTACCTGCAGCCCTAATACTCTAAAAGGTTTTTTTTCGTGGGGAAACGCACCTGATGCCTACACTCAATGCCGGATTAACCACGTAGCAAGAGTAGCAATTGCTACAGGCACCGCGCAAAAGGGGGCCCCGCATATTTAAGCCCACTCATCTCTGCCTGAGCGTAATTTTTTGAGTGAAACTTATTACTTAAGATGTCGTATATTGAATTTACTTGATTTCACAAAAACATGAAATGTTACAACTTTTCCAATTAAGACAATCCACGTCAGACAATCGGTAACCAACTATTTCCTTGGCGTAAATAAAACACCGCATTTCATACGCTAAACGCACAAGTTCTACAAAAAGTCGCTCGTAGGTATAAATGTGTAGAATGTCAGTCGGCCCAATAATCAGCTGTACAAAGTCTGACGTATGCAAGCACTCTTACCCGAAAGAATTTGCTACGGGCCCCGCGCTTGCTTAATCCGACACTGCCTACACCCTTGCCACAAGGGAAGGCGAGAGGGTTATGTCCGGCTCTACTGTTGCAATTTATGTTGCTAATTGAACATTGATAAAATATACGTACGTATTCTGTTTAACGCAACTCAAATTGCTGATAATATTATTGAAAAAGCGGTCATGGTGTTTCAGAGATTAGCTCTTTGTTCAGACAGACAAAAATTTTAAGAATTGATTTTTGGTGTAAGTATCGTCTATACTTTCATATACAATTAATAAAAAGCTGATATTTTAACATTACAAACAGACACTTCAATTTTATTAATTGTACCTATTTGTATAGATAAAATTGTTGAGTTTTCTAAAAAAAGCTTTGATTCCAAAGAGGATTTTAACGGGAAGTAGGAACGGGACAGTGAAACATTTCGTGAAAACGTAAATAAACGAAAATGTCCCTACAATCCCAGAAAAATAATAGAAAACAGGTTAAATAAAAAATATCTAGTAAAATTTTCGACGTAATATTATTTATAATAATGAATGACTACATACATAAATAAATGAACAACATACTACAGGTACACATTAGTAGATGCTATATTGAATTTGACAAAACATAAACATTGCACTTATACCGAATCACAAAATAACTTCTTCAGTATGACAATAAAAACATAACCTCAAAATGTAGAACTCATTAACCATTTATATTTATAAACTTATAGGACATGTTGATTAAATATTACTCAATTTAACTGAAAAAAATAATATCTTGAACATATCTTAAGAAGCAGTAAATATCTATAAATAAGTATATTTAAGTCAAATAAATAAGCAACCATAGCGCCGACTTATATTTTTTTAGTGATGTCTTATTAACGTGAAAGTTACTACATAGTACATTGCAATTATATACGTAAAGTAATTTACGGTTTTAATCTTTTTTCTTTAATATCTAGTTGGATTAAGTTTTTTTTTTAAACAAATACCGTAATAATTTCACAATAAATATCTTTCTTATAAAATAACAATTAACATGAAAACTCACCAGTGGGCTTGAATTCTGCCATTGTATATTATATAAATATGTGCTACTTGATCAAACACATTGACTCTGCGCCGAGTCAAGGGCACAACTGAAGTTCGCGCATAGATTAGTTTTATTGAAACTGATAAGTGCAGTATATTAACATCATAGATTAATAATACAGACGTGATTTTAGGTAGAATACAGTAATCTTCAGCTTAAGGTTAGTTAGGTGGTGCGAAATTAAATGGTTATAATCGATTTTTATAGTGTTATTATGTTACTTATATTGCAATATTTACGGAATTAAGTTGAGTTTTATTATTTAAACTAATTGGCTAAAGGAAGCGATTTAAATATTGATATCTAGTGAGTAGATTATACCATGCATACTAAATTACGCAGCATAATTGAAAAGGCAATAGTATATTTGCACATGGCTAAAAATTAGCACTCCTTACTGTTAAAGATTACTAATTGTTTGCAATCAGGCACTTATTATATGTATTAACTTCAGTGTAGAACGACTAAGTTACAAGTGCGAGCTTATTTTAGATTACAATATTCTGTTTATTAAAACTATAGCTATCCCTCAGGAATATTATTTTTTCTGGATGAAAATGTGTCCTTTTCTTTACCCCTGAAAACGTATATGATAAATTTCAGGGTGATCGATCGAGTACTTAAGATGTGAAGGCATAACAAACATCCGAAAAAAGTACCTACTGTCCATGCCTGAAGCCGCGGGCAAAACTTAATTTTCAACAAATCTATGAATATTGGCGATAGGTAATATTTGCTAATTTTCATTTAGTATTCTATAGAAAAGATGGTTACCTAATTTATATTTCATATTAATTTTTATGGAGTCGATGGCCATGAAGATTACGTTGCTACTGCCGCCCAAAGAGAAAGTACCGAAAGCACAGTTGTGTAGGCTAGTGGCTGATAAATGTAACACGCAATGTTCCTAATAGCCTCGTAGGATCACGTGTAGAAGATCAGCCGATCTTGATGATCTTCCATAATCCTACGAGGCTGTAGCGTTATAATAAATAATACGTTGTCTTGTGTAGATACAAGACAACGTATTATTTAGTTTTCTTAAAGAAATTAACAGAACGGAGTGTCACAATGCGATCGATACGTTAGTAGATTCATCATCATATCGTTAGTAGATCTAATTACGTGGGAGCTTGGAATAAAATTGCTAGTGAATAGGGTAGTTGTCTGTTTGATTTGTACATTATTACACACAAGATCAAATAGCAATCAAAAGTAATGTTTTTGTGCAAACAGTATCAAAATTGGTTGCAATTTAAAGGAGAAATAAGAATGCAAAATTTTTATATATGGGGTTGTAGTGGAGATATCTCGCTATCGTCGTCGGACAGTTTTATTTAAATAGGGGTTAGGTACATCACAGTTTGTACTGTGCTTCCTTTTTCTGTCATATTTTGACAGTCATCCTTACTACCAGATTTGAAAGGCTTGTATCTTAATTACTTATTTGACTAAAATAATGAATAAATGTCAGTAAACTATCCTATTGTGCCTGTAATACCTATGCCCTTTTACAAATACAAAATCTATACTCGTTGAACAGTAGCTAAAAAGAGCATTAATAAATAAATATAGTAGGTACCTACCTATTTCAATATCTAATTCAAGCGATAAATAAAAATTCAAGTAGGTATGTATAAAGGTTACGAGATTTTTTGTATGAGATTCTTTGGCAATACTAAACAGATTAGCAAAATTTGTTTTGCATTTTGTATTGAGGAAGGCTAAAGTAAAGTAAAGTTTAGTCAATAATACTCGGGACGTTCCATCTTTCACCGGGTGAGCCCAACATAAACTCGTCCCTCCTCATTCCGCGGAGAGGTAAGCGTTAATGCAAACACCCTGGTTAAAGAAAGATAGAGGCTCTGCAACCTTTACAACCGAAGCGAAGCGGGGAAAGACGCCGGATGCAGCCTGTAAATACTAATTAATATCTAATATTACGACGTCTGACCGAAATTACACTAAAACGACGTACTTAGGATACATTTCCATTAGGCGGCAATACATTCGCGTGGTATATGGTGCGATGGTCATTTTATTACCCAACAATATGGGTAAAAATTGCGCGTGGCTACATACACAAGCTGTCTTTTTTCCCCTTATTGTTAAACCCCGTCCTCTCTATACCGGACCTTAATTCTACGACGCTGAGGTATAGGCCTACTATTACTAATTTGATTAGAAATGCTATTTATTGAAGTTTTTATTTTTATTAAATAGATTTTTACATTTTATTCACAGTGTTTGACATTTGACGAAATGACAAGACTAGTTTGTATGTCGGTAAAGCAGTCCTTAATTTTGTAACATGGACTAAAAAGGTACGTTGTCTTGGCTTATTAATTTAGTAATTATCTGTGGTACAAATCACCAAAATATAGATAATCTTTGGATAATGCAATATCAAACGGTTTACTCAAGCGAAAATATAAGTCTACTAGCTGATCCGGCAAACGTTGTTCAGCCACATACATTAGCGGTATGAAATATACTTTACGACCTATTCTCATACCTTCCAAATACACATAAAATTTCATGAAAATCGGTGAACTGTTTCGGAGGAGTGCGACCACAAACACCGTGACCAGAGATTTTTTATTATATAGATGTAGGTACTCAAAGAATACCTATAAACGCACTAGATTTACTACAAAATACATAGTTTCAAAACGTTAGCTCAAATACATACCTATACATGTATGTTTATGTATTGAGCTAACGTTTTAGAACTATGTATTATACCTTTTTGGTGATAAAAGACGCGATTTATACATATATTTCACCACCTATATTTAAAGCCATAGAATAGAGTAATATACTCGACATAATTACATATATATATAATACTATCTTTTGCCCGCGGCTTCGCTCGCGTGGAATTTGGTCTGCCACAAAAGGTTTCGTGACAGATCATTTTAAATAAAAATCTACATTAAATATTTAAAGCGATAAATATATCAATTTTGATAAGAGTTTGATGAATATTCTAAAATGTATATTGTAAGAAAGTATCCAATTTAATTGTATTTATGGTTCACTATTTTCCACATAAAAGATAGATATATGCTGTCGCGGACTTTTATTCAGAACTATTTAAGACAAAAAATCCTACGGTACCTTATTTTTGTATAACTCCAAGGGTTTAGGCAGCGCACGCCAAGATAGCTCTCAGAGGGCAATTTTTTTTCCAACTTACTTGATATTTATCGTTATATTACGAGTTACGACCAAATTACACAAAATCATTATAAATTGTAGCCTATGTGTTACTCTGATGTATAAGCTATATTACTGTAAAGTTTCATCTAAATCCGTTCGGTAGTTATTGCGTGAAAGAGTAACAAACATACATACATACATTCATCCTCGCAAACTTTCGCATTTTATAATATTAGTAGGATAAGTAGGATATGCCCATAATGTATGCGACTGTTATGCACGAATCAACAAAGATTTCAAGAAGAATTGCCGTCCCAACAAATTATGAGAATTAGGAAACAAGAGAGTGCACTTGTGTTTGCGCACACACTTGCGCACTATAATATCTGTAAGATAAAATTGATAAACAACCCACACAATGTGATAGAAATACCATCAGAAATCCATACAACATTGACTTACATTCCAAGTTGATTCAACAAAGTATTCTCACTGCGTAGGCAGTTAACCTATTTCTCTACTTTGTATACTGTCTGCGATATTTAATCTATGTTCGTCTTAGTTTATATTATAATATACAACACATCGTAAACATAATATATATTATCTGTTACCGTATCAAAGTATAATAATTCTGATATATATGTAATTCTTAGCAAATATGTTGCGAAGACCAATCCTAACTAATATTATAAATGCGAATGTGAGTTTATTTGTTACACTTTCACGCCTTAACTAATAAAACCGGCAAAGTGCGAGTCGGACTCATGCACGAAGGGTTCCGTGCAATGGTACGGTATATAGACAAACGGCAAAAAAATCATGTCTATTGAACCCTGATGAGACCCCCTTAAATATTTGTTTTATTTTAATTTAATTATTTATTTTTGAAGTGAATATATAACTAAATATTCTGTGAATATTTCAAGCGTCTACTTGTTGCCGTTATCAATATCGAGCAAAAACGAACAAACAAATCACGTTTGATGTTTGGGAACTCCCTTAAATATTTATTTTATTCTGTTTTTTAATATTTGCTGTTATAGCGGCAACAGAAATACATCATCTGTGAAAATTTCAACTGTAACTATCACGGTTCATGAGATACAGCCTGGTGACAGACGGACAGCAGAGTCTTAGTAATAGGGTCCCATTTTACCCTTTAGGTACGAAACCCTAAAAAGACGTTTCTACATTTCTTTTCGATTTACATATTTGGAATCAGTAATAAAAAAAACGCATCGATCAGAATATTTAAATTTGAATTTTGAATATTTATACAAAATGGTTTCTTTTCGGCACATACCTAGGTACTATCGGCTCCAGCGATGGATGAGCATTTCAGAAAAAATTTCGCTTGCACATAATAATAATAATAATATTCTACCACATACACACAACACCATCTAGCCCAAACTAAGCAGAGCTTGTACTACGGGTATTAGACAATGGATAAACATACATATATACTTTTTTTTGTAAATACATACATATTATACATAGAAACACCCAGACCAAGACAAGCATCCATGTCCATGCACACAAATGTTTGACTTGTGCGGGAATCGAACCCGTGACCTCAGGCGTGGCAGTCGGTTACACTAACCACTACGCCATCGAGGCCGTCACGTCGTGAATGTTTGTAAAGACCCCCGAGACACACGAATTATTCCTACTGCGGGTATTATCCTAAAAAAAGGGAACAGAAATAAAAGTCATTAATACAATTTGTTTATTTTGGTCGTCACATCCCGTGTTAAGGCATTCGCGTAGTCTAGTGTATCTCCTGGAGCAGTCATCGAGCTAGTCACCGTTGCTGGTATTCCAGAGTCTGCTTTATACTGAAAATATAAAACAATAATATCTTATCCTTACTCATATTATACTTGCATATATATAACAGAGATAACTCAGTGGGGAGACTAACAGACTGCAATCGCATCTCGGGTTCGAACCCACGTCGCGCACCTCTGACTTTCGGAAGTTATATGACTTTTCGAAATTATGTGCGTATTGATCGACAATTGTCGCCTGCTCCGTGCCTCGGAGAGCACGTTAAGACGTCGGTCCCGGCTGCTATGAATATCTATAGCAGTCGTTATTGGGAAGTCAGTGCCTTCTAATATCCTGACACTAGTTTAGCCTTAGGGTATCGTTAGCCTTCGGGTTGCAGAGGTCAGATGGCAGTCGCTCCGTGTAAAAAATGATATCCAGTCAAATCCGGTTAGACTAGAAAGCCGACCCCAAGTGACTTGGGAATGATAAAGGTTAGGGAGAAGATGTGCGAGTCTGATATGATAAAAGGTTTTAAGGATTAAATTATTACTAGCGGTCGCCTCGTGGTCGAAATTCGAACATAATTGATTTAAATTTTAAGTTTGATCCTTATTAAGGTTTTATTGTTTATAACTATACTTTTACTAGCGGTCGCCTAGTGCTGAAATTCGACCAGTTTGTCTGTAAGATATTGCTGATTATATGTCATTATATATTGATATATGTAACCATAGTTACGCGTTTCGACTGCGTGTGTCAAATGCATGGTTGTGTGCGTGTAGTGTTTTTTCATTAATTTATTGTATTTCTAATGCATATTTTATATACTTAAATATTAGGATTCGCTCCTCCTTCTCCATATAAAGTTTAACTGTGCCAAATTTCATACTCCTCCGTTCACGCAATTTTCGTAAAAAGGGGTACAAAGTTTTTGCTTCACGTATTTATATATAGATAATCACATTTCATTTAGTTACTTATAAATAATAAAGTCTAGGGAGAAGACTCATATCATACTTGCGAATGTAAGTGTGTTTGTTCTGTTACTTATATATAATATTAAGTTGAGGGCAGCACTTTCCTGAAGTGTTAAGTTGTGCAATCTATGGTTGCACCATAGATATTTTTTGACCATAGATAATTTTTATTGTATTGTGTGTTCAGTGTGCTGGTCTCTTTAAACGTGTATTTCATTATAATAAATGAGTGTATTAAAAATTATCTATGGTCAAAAAATATCTATGGTGCAACCATAGATTGCACAACTTACACTTCAGGAAAGTGCTGCCCTCAACTTAATATTATATATAACATGTCCCACTTTCACGTGTTAACCATTTGACCGATTATCATGATATATCGCATACGCATTGTCAGGTGTACAGAAAAGGCATATCAACCAGAAAAATTGTATTCCTTTCCTCCAGCAAGCGAAGCTGCGGGCAAAAGCTAATGTGTAACATTCACGTAAGTAAACTTAAGACAATATAAGTAACAAACATTTAGGCAGTGGTCCGACCGCCGCCCGGCGAGAAAACGACAAACTATCGGCGATTTTCTCTCTCAAGAAACGCACAAATAATATACATTCCGTATAAACGAAAGAGATGCATATATTAAAAGTTGCTCTCTGACTGTTCACACTGCCGGCGACGACTCGCTTTACTAGTTTTGTCGCTGAGCGACAAGAGCTTTCAAAAGTAAACTCGTTCAGCGACACTCGTTCAGCGATGCTCGCTCGTCGCGCGCGCAGGTTTGCACAGGACTGAGCGACCGCGGGCGAGTGGCGCGAGTAATCGCTCGTCGCACTTGCACACTCGCTTATAGCCCGGCGACAAAACTATCGAAACTACACACTCGCTTCCCGCTGATCGTCAACTCATTTATAGTTTCTAGTTCTACTCGCTTCTCGTTCATCGTCGGCGGTCGGACCACTGCATCAAACACAACACCGCGAGCGGAGGAAGTACCACGCACCTCATTATCCTCTCCATGTTTTCGTTTTTTGTTCCTCCAATAAGTTTTCAAGTCTTGCTTAATATTGCGTTTCGTCTTGCCAGTGTCGTGTAGTTGCTTATAATGTTCATAAGCCTCGTCGAATAGCACGAAGCGTTTCTTGCATTTCTCGCATTCTAGCCTGTAAAAGTAGTAAATAATAAAAAATGGGACAGTCTTTGGGGACTGCCGACAGAAGTGAAAACTTTAATCCTTGATCATAAACACTTCTTTATAAACAAAAAAAGAAAAAAAAACTATTTAAATTCAACCTCATAAAGTGAGATATACGACTTAAGGTCAGCGCCGACGGACGGAGTGGCGGCGAAGAGACTAATTCAGTAACAATTTAAATGCAACCTAAAGTGCTTCGGAATACGACTGTATTTGGTACAACAAAATAAATAGACGCCGAGCTTAACTAGCATCCTTAACTAGCATCCTTAACTAGCATTCTTCACTCGCATCCTTAACTCGCATCCCTACCTCTCACCTCTCGCTCCTATATCTATATATGTGTATAAACATGTTTACCTATTATAATGTCTGAACTCATGATCATTCATTTCATCTTTAAGTATAACTTGTTGACAAACCTCGCAGCTAACGCATATCTTCTTCTGAAACATAAGTTTAAAAGGTTTTTAGAATAATTAGTGTACTAATTGATAATAATTTAATTTTCTATGTATAATATGTATGTATATACAAAAAAAAAAACAGTATACATGTATATTTATCCATTGTCTAGTACCTATAGTACAAGCTCTGCTTAGTTTGGGCTAGATGGTGTAGTGTGTATGTGATAGAATATTATTATTATTATTTACTTCATATCAATATCAATCTTGATTGAAATTAAACTACTATATACGGATTTTACCGCGTTGTTTATTTGACACTTTATTACAAAATTTTGAAAACTGTTACACTACTATTACTATTAAACTTTACTAATTTTTAAGCTAATTAAATTATTAAAACTATTTATACTATTACTATACTATTTACATTTATGTTTACACTTTCCCCGACGTTTCGGTTGCTTTTCAGCAGCCATGGTCACGGGGAGACTAAGATGGTAGTTGTCTCAATGTTCCAGTGTAGTTATTTCAAAGTACCCGAACATAATTTAATCATGGGTGTTTCTATTTACGCAGAATGAGCTCAAAGTATCATGAAGTCTAGCTGTGGTTTGCTTCTTCTTGGGTTTGACTATTTGAATTACTGGATCCCAACTGTAATCGCGTAAACAGAAGACAATATTATATCAATCTTGATATCAATTATTATATCTTACTTTATTTGTTAATGCATTTCTTGAATAAGTCAATGATTATTTAAAGGTTAAAGTGCGTCTGTTATTTTTTTAAGCTGTTTCACATCTCATTCCTAACAATATTTAATTGGCGATTTAAAAGAGTGGCCGTGAGTTTCTTCTCATGGGTTCAACCCTTTGCCTGAACCTAGCAACTAACCTAAATGTACCTTTAGTATCTTAGTAAACTCACTAACCTTTATATAAAAATATTTTGAGCTTCATAAGTGTTACTTTGTTACCTAAATGAATAAATTATTTTTGACTTTGACTTTGTTTTATAATATAACTAGATGTTCCCGAGGTTTCACCCGCGTTTATCGTTACTGCGCCGCCCCCGTGAGCCGTAGCGTGATATTATATAGCCTATAGCCTTTCTCGATAAATGGGCTATCCAACATTAAAAAATTTTTAAAATCGAACCAGTAGTTCCTGAGATTAGCGCGTTCAAACAAACAAACAAATAAACTCCAGCTTTATAATCTATAGCTGACCCGCGCAACTTCGTCAGCGTCACATATGAGAGAGAGAGAGTGGGTCGTAGGCACCTATAATACAATTTTAAAGGAGCTGAAACTTTCTTTGTTAAATCCACGAACCACATAAGAACCATTGAACAAAATTTTATAAATATATCTACAGTGCTAATTTAAAATCACGCAGAATAAACCAGGAGAAACATCGTTTGTATGTCTATAATGAGTAATTATTTTGCTGCCATGTTATTTTAAAACTGCGATATCTCCTAAGATATTCATTGAAATCGAATGATGTAAAGGGCAATTTTGTTTTGACTTGTGATGAATAACGTATTTATTTGGATAAGGATTAATATCATGTTTATAAAAATACCTTCGCAAATAATGCATTATTTTAAAACAAATTTGGTTAGCATATTTTTATGCTAACCAAATTTCTTTAATCTTTTTAGATTATAGTGAGCCAACCTTAAAAGATAGACATATGCTGTCGCGGACTTTTTTTTAGAACTTTTAAAGGTGAACAATTCTGTCATACATGATTTTTGCGAAACTTTAACTGTTTACGCAGCGCATGCAGCGGAAGCTCTCAAAAGGAAAAAAAACCCTCCGATTTTGAAACATTCTTCATTGATGCACCGCTCCTATTGATCTTAGCGTGATGATATATAGCCTATAGCTTTCCTCGATAAATGGGCTATCTAACACTAAAAGAATTTTTCAAATCGGATCACTAGTTACTGAGATTAGCGCGTTCAAGCAAAGAAACAAACTCTTCAGCTTTATAATATTAGTATAATAATAATAATGATAATATTCTACCACATACATACAACACCATCTAGCCCAAACTAAGCAGAGCTTGTACTATGGATACTAGACAATGGATAAACCTACATATATACTTTTTTTTTTTTGTAAATACATACATATTATTCATAGAAACACCCAGACCAAGTCAAACATCCATGTTAATGCACACAAATGTTTGACTTGTGCGGGAATCGAACCCGCGACCTCAGGCGTGGCAATCGGTTACACTAACCAATACGCCATAGATTATAGCGTCCAGTGATTTTAAGGTACTTACTATTTCGTGTTTTCTTTTAATATGGTCACTTAAATTGACCTTATAATTGAATCCTATGATGCAAAGATCGCACCGGTATGGCCATTGTAAATATTGTACGGATGTCAGTTTCGCTGACCGTTCTTCTGCTAGTTCTTCCTTACGTAGTCTTATTGGAATGAGGGGCGGAGCGCCAGGCCTTTCCCCTGGGGCTACGTTATCGTCATCTACAAATAAGGTAAAATAATTTGTTAATGGTTGAATATCTTGTTGGTAAAGATCGCGGACGTGAGATGTTAGTGTCGATTCCCGCGTTAAGCAAAATGTTAATGCCGTTTCCTACTGGTGTATACGAAATTTGTAATAAAATAATAATATCAGCCCTGTATTAAACTGTCCCACTGCTGGGCACAAGCCTCTTCTTAGTGTGATAAGGATTAAGCCATAGTCCACCACGCTGGCCCAGGGTTAGCAGACTTCACATATCTTCGAAAACATGACATGCAGGTTTCCTCACGATGTTTTCCTTCACCATTAAAGCGAGCGATAATTAATTATAATAATAATATTCTACCACATACACACAACACCATCTAGCCCAAACTAAGCAGAGCTTGTAATATGGGTACTAGACAATGGATAAGCATACATATATACCTTTTTTTTTGTAAATACATACATATTATACATAGAAACACCCAGACCAAGACAAACATCCATGTTCATGCACACAAATGTTTGACTTGTGCGGGAATCGAACCCGCTACCTCAGGCGTGGCAGTCGGTTACACTCACCACTACGCCATCGAGGCCGTCATTAACTATTTAATACGCACATAACTTCGAAAAGTCAGAGATGCGCGCCTTGGGATCTAAATCAAAACTCCTGCGTGCAGTCCAATGGTCTATCACTAGGCTAACACATTACACACTTACTTATTGTACTAGCTTTTGCCCGCGGCTTCGCTCGCGTTAATTTAGAATTAGACAATCAATTCGGGTTGTAGATACTCTGCTTGTAATAATATAATCCTTACTAATATTATAAATTCGAAAGTAACTCTGTCTGTCTGTCTGTTACCTTTTCACGGCTAAATCACTCAACCGATTTAGATGAAATTTGGTACAGATATAGTTTAAAATCTGGGGAAGGACATAGGCTACTTTTTATTGATGTAGGTACCACGCGAGCGGAGCCGCGCGCAAAAGCTAGTTCAAAATAATATGATTCGAAAGACACGTGGCGCCATCTATTATCATAAGAACGTTATTGTTGTTTTCCTCGGAAACAGTAATTTTTGTCGGGATGAAAGGTAGCCTATGTCCGTTTCTGTACACCTGACAACGTATATGCAAAATTTCAGGATGATCGGTTCAGTGGTTTAGGCGTGAAAAGGTAACAAACAAACAAACAAACAAACTCATTTTCGCTTTTATAATATTAGTTAGGATTGACATAAAAATAGCTAACCAGTAAAGGTCGCCATCGAGCATCGATAGCTCAGTGGGGAGACCGACAGACTGCAATGCAGAGGGTCTCAAGTTCGAACCCACGTCGCACACCTCTGACTTTCGGAAGTTATATGACTTTTCGAAATTATGTGCGTATTGATTGACAATTATCGTGCCTCGGAGAGCACGTTAAGCCGTTGGTCCCGGCTGCCATGAACATCTATGGCAGTCGTTATTGGGAGAGTGTCGACACAAAAGATCCCACTGAGTCGAAGTGTCGCCGGTCTGCACTGACTGGCCCCCACATAAGATAAGATAAGATAGGCTAGCTGTCCCGCGAACCTCGTCTGCTTCATATAGGAGAATATTCCCCGTTTTCGCAATTTTTTTTCTGAAGTCCTCAGGGTTCGGATATGCCAATCCCATCAGACCCATCCTTAGTCCAGCCAACGCGTCACATTCACACAGTAAGTGTGGTATGGACTCGTCCTGTTCACCACAGGGTCTGCAGATGGGGGAGTCTTTAAACTACCTCGCTTGGTCACAGGGACGACCCGGAAGGGCAAGGCCTTAAGTTTCCGTCGCAAGGTCAATATCCTCTAGGAAAATCTCGAGCTTTTTCGAGCTATATTCAAACATGACGACAAGTCTAAGCCAATTTCGTTTTTGTTGGTTTGTTTGTAGCAAAATATGATTTAAATCCATACGAATGACTTTATGAATGATTACATGGAAACTAGATAGAGGAGAAGAGGGTGTCTTGGCATATATATTACGAGTGGTTACCGAAAGGATGGTGAGGGGCAATTTTATTTAAATATAGTTTACTTAGTATGGGTATGTTTGGGGGGGTTTGTGTTTATGCTTTAATAGTTGCATTGCCTAGCTTGCTTTTTCTGCTTTCTAGCTTCACTGGATTGGCCGCTTGTGTAGTATAGATGCAAACCTACTTTACTCGACTCTTCAAGACGAGTAAGGTGCAATGGTCTTAGGGGAGAGCGCAACAGTCGTGTAGATCCCTAAGACAAGTCTGGTGGGGTATCCTTCACGTGGTTGCCCCCTGTTATTGGTCTAGTTCCCTCTGAAATAGACGTAACTAAAACCACCAGACGATCACTGCCTGGGATGGAGAGGTCATGTTCCGGCGGGTCCATCGTCGAACGACAGACGATGGATAGTAATGACCTCCCGCGTGTTTGTGCCGTGCGCGGGGACCCGTACGGAGGGATGAAGGAGTCCTGGGGGTTGAGTGGTGATGTGGCGATAGTGGTGCTGCTGATCTGCAACACGCCCCTTTGGTCTGGATTTCCTCTCACACGGGAGGTTGTAGTCTAGCCAGCTGCAATCAATCGGCTGCGGTGTCCGCTCATGCGGCCGCCAGGCGAGTGTCCTTCGGTGAAGAGGCCTCCAGCCGGCAGTGCTCGTTTCCCATCTCAGTGGTTTGGGGTGGAGCGATTAGTGCTGTACGTCTCGGGGGCAGCTCACTTGGGGGCGCTATACCTAGCTGGTAGCCCTGGTGCCTGAACAAGGCACCCCCAACGTTGAGGGCTCCATGGTGGGTGGGGAGCCAGCAGGTGAATACTAGATAGACCAAATATGGATTCTGTCACAAGAACAACCAAGGGCTTGACCGATAAGGGCGAGCAACATAGGACCTCTGGACCCTTAGGGGGAGAGGTTAGTGTTAGTGTAGGAGCTGCACGTGCGAGCACCTACATATCCAAGCTACATGATCGTGATGGCCCTAGTGGCCGTCCGAGCGTGAGCCAGGGGAGTGGTGCTCACACGAGCAGTTTTAAGGGATGGAGAGGGGGTAACCCTGGAAAGCGCTACCAATGTAGAGGGCGTGGCAGCCACAGAGGGGGTCAGACACGCAAGGAATACCCGAAGGGGGATCCCAGCGCGACACCCTCGGGGAGTGGGTGTCAGCCCTCCAGGATCGGGGAGGCTAGCAAGGAGCAGTTGGGCGAGGCACACCCTAAGGGGGAGCCAAACTTGGCTGCACATTCTGCAGGCCATACCCGGGACGGGAAGAGGCGCAGCGGGTGTGCCAAGCGCAAGCGGCGTGAGCTGCAACGGTAGTTGGCACTGGAAACCGATGCAGGCTCTTCAAAAAGGGTCAGGGAAGCGAGCGATGATGCCGTCGCTCAGGTAGGCGTAGGCAAGTGAGCCTAGACCCAAGGCGACTGCTACAGGGAGGCGCTAACGGTGGTTAAAATGGCCATTGTTGCCGACAACTTCCCTGACGTTCTGCTTGGTGCAGAACAGGTGGAACCCATAAGGGTGGCCATTTGGGACCAGCTAGAGGCCACGCCGGATCCTCTGCCGGCCATTAGTGTCGGTGCAATGCTTGGAGGAGCTCTGCACGTGACTTGTGAGGGTGAAGGAGCTGCAGAGTGGCTTCGCGGGCTCAACGGCAAAACCGTTGGGAACATGAAGCTGAGAGTTATCAGCGCCAAGGAGCTTCCAAGGCCGGTGAAGATGACCTGGAAGACCAGGAATACCTGGTGCCTAGATGCCTCCAGGGTGCTGAACATGCTGCAGCGCCTCAATCCCTCTCTGAGGACCTGCGAGTGGAAGGTGCTGGGCACGCAGGTCGAGGAGACGCACACCAGGCGCATCGTCCTAGTAGACAGTGTGTCGGCTGCGGTAATAAAGGCAGGCGGCTTCTGTCTTCATGCTGGCATGGACAAGAGCACGTTCAAAATCCTTGAGGATGTGAACGTGCAGAAGGTGTCAGCAGTTGCCGGTGTGGGGGAGGAGGCCCCTGATGCGACGGCACCACAGGTGGGGGACGGGAAAAGCCTGTGAACCCAGTGGTGATTGAACCAGGTACGGTTCTCTTCACATCATCGCCATGTGCGTCTCCGAAGACCGACGAAATAATCGGACAAATAGATTATTTAGATCTGTCGTCGCCGGAGGCTGCAGAGGCGCTGATGGAGGAAGGGAGCGAAGGGGGCGGCCAGTAGTGACTGCCATTATAGACGCCACCATATAGGCAGACCGAATGGCGGGACTAAGGTGCGTACAAATAAACCTTCATCACTGCATTGGGGCGATGGCCGTTCTGGCCCGCCACCTGCGGATGAAGGAATTTGATATTGCTCTGATCCAGGAACCCTATGTTAAAGGGGGAATGGTTAGAGGTTTGGGTGGGACGGGAGGTGAAATTTTTCACAACTGTTCCACTAATGATATAAGGACATGCGTTTATGTCAGAAATGGCATAAATGCAATGCCCTTATACAATTTTTGTTCTAGGGATCTTACGACAGTTAAGATCGATGTGCGAGGGAGCGGAGGGCGGGATACTGTAATCCTGACCTCTGCATACTTCGACTATGCGGACAAGGAAACTGTATCGAGACAGATAAAGGACCTTGTTGAATATGGCAGCCGGGAGAACCTGGACATGATCCTGGGGTGCGATGCCAACGCACACCACACAGTCTGGGGGAGCACGGATGTGAATGTAAGAGGGGAAAAACTACTGCAGTACGTGGTTAGTACCTCTTTACAAATACTAAATAAGGGAAACAGGCCAACGTTCGCTAACTGTAGGCGAGCAGAGGTAATTGACATCACGTTAGCCTCCAATAGGGCTAGCACTAAGATCGTCGAGTGGCATGTGTCTGATGAAATCACCTTGTCAGATCATAATTACATATGCTTTAAGTACAGGACGCCGATTCCGGCTCCTACAGTACGTAGAAGGAATCCCAGAAATACGGACTGGAACTCCTTTAGGAGTGACCTCAGATTAGATTTGGAGGATTCTAAGGGTAAGCTCGATTCTATATTAGACATCGAGTTTACAGCAGACAAATTGGTCCAGACTGTGAACACGGCCTGGACAAGTAACTGCCCTGAGAGGGAGCTTAGGCCCAAGCGGGTACCGTGGTGGACGCCAGAGTTGGTCAAGCTGCGGCTAGAAGCCAGACGAGCGTTTAACAATGCTAGGACCAGTAGGGACTACAGCGGTTACGCTCGTTGTTTGACCAACTATAACAAAGCTGTGCGGAAAGCCAAACGGAAGGCTTGGAGAGCACACTGTGAAAACATCAGTACGATTCCTGAAGGAATGAGGCTCTCCAAAGCTTTATCGACTGTCAGAGCACACCCATTGACAACCTTTAAGGTTGGCAATGGGCGGCGAACAGAGTCTGGTAAGGAGACACTAGCAATAATTACGCTAAACACACACTTTTCGGACTGTAAGATAATAGAAAAGGAGTGTGTGGAGTTAGTGTGGCATCGGCAAATCACGGCATAGAGCAAACCATTTGCAGGTGGATCGAATGTATGCTCAGGGGTAGAATCATAAGGTCTGAGTTGTTAGGAGATGAAATGTATGCTACGACAACCAAGGGCTGCCCTCAGGGTGGAGTACTCTCACCACTCTTATGGTGCTTGGTAGTCAATTCACTCCTAGAACAACTCAACAAAGATCCGTACTTAACGGTCGGATATGCGGATGACTTGGTGATACTCGTAAATGGAAAGTTTCCGAGTACGGTATCTAGTCTTATGCAGAAGGCCCTGATTATGGTCGAAAAATGGTGCAGCAGCAATAATTTATCGATCAACCCAGGGAAAACTACTGTCGTGCCGTTTACTAGGAAGAGGGATCTCACGGAGTTGGGAACTCTCTCCATGTATGGTACGCAGTTACAATGGTCCACGGAGGTGAAATATCTAGGCATGACCTTAGATAGCAAACTAACGTGGAAACCTCATGTAGACAAAGTCATAGTAAAGGCCCAGCGGGTCTTTGGCATGATTCGATCTACTTATGGGAAGACCTGGGGGCTAAAGCCCAAGGTCATCAAGTGGCTATACATGATGATGATGATAAGACCCATACTCACGTATGGAAGCATTGTCTGGTGGCCAAGAACCAAACTAGCTACATGCAGGAACGCGCTGTCGAAGGTGCAGCGATTGGCCTGCATGGCTATAACAGGGGCGTTTCCGACCACGCCAACGGCAGCGTTAGAGGTCCTGCTGGATCTAATGCCGCTACACATTGTTGTCGAGTCAGAGGCGATAAAGGCGCTACATAGGCTATCTGTGCATGGGCTGTGGAGCGTCAATATGCCGGTAACTCGACACACAAAATTGGAGATCTCAAAGGATCTCAAAAGGATTATGAGCATGGGATGCGACAAAATGCAACCATTGCACATATTCAAAAAGAATTTTAAGATAAAGGTCCCCACGAGGGACGAATGGAGACAAGGTTTACAATCCCCTGACAAGGGTTGTCTCAACTGGTTCACTGATGGTTCCAAAATGGAAACAGGATCGGGCGCTGGTATCTATGCCAACGACTGTAAGGTGAGCCAAAGCATGGGCAAATATGCAACGGTCTTCCAAGCGGAAATCTATGCTATAATTGCCTGTGCTCAGGAGAATATCAACAGTGGTGTCACTGACAGGACTGTGTATATTCTCAGTGACAGTCAAGCTGCTACCAGGGCTCTGGGCTCGTGTAGGGTGGACTCCAGACTGGTCCTGAACTGTGTTAAACTCCTTAACAAACTAGGCAGGAAGAACACAGTCAGACTGGTGTGAGTTCCAGGGCATGCAGGAGTGCAGGGCAATGAAGAAGCTGATGAATTAGCCAGAAAGGGCTCGGAGCAACTGTTTGTGGGCCCCGAGCCATTCGTGGGACTCTGAGAGCACCGTAAAGGCAGCTTTGAATGCTCACGGCAATGAAAAACACAGGCTAGAGTGGATGGCCCTTAGGGGTCTGGAACACTCCAAGAAATTCATTGCAAATGGAGCCACAGGCTTCACCCGGAGGTTCTGCGGGTATAGCAAGAGCCAAATGCGCCTGCTCACAGGAGCGTTCACTGGCCATTTTGGCACCAAAGACTTCCTGTGCAGATTGAGATTAACACACGACTCGATCTGCAGAGCCTGTGGTGAACAGGACGAGTCCATATCGCACCTACTGTGTGAATGCGACGCGTTGGCTGGACTTAGGATGGGTCTGATGGGATTGGCATATCCAAACCCTGAAGACTTTAGGCTTCTCCCTCTGAATTGTACACTGCAGCTAATGCAGTACATTCATAAGGAGATAGCTAAGGGATGAATCTTGGGGATGACAAAAAAGATCCCACTGGGTCGAAGTGTCGCCGGTCAGTACAGACTGGCCCCCACACACAAGACAAGATAAGATAAGATGGGTATGTTTTCTTATCCGAGTCATGATTCGAAGCGTGACTCAGAATCGGCGGTAAAACCATAAAATTACCTCATGGGATAATTAAAGCAGTTGTCAATGTGTAAAAATATAATTGCTTACCATTTTTAGAGGAACTTTCACTGGAACTATCATTCAATTCCATAACTCTTTTAGTAAAACTATTCGATCCATCTTCCGGTTCAGATTTGACAGCTGGAAACACCGCTGTACCATACACACACTCGTTATCAACGTCGTCCGGTTGTTTTCTTATATCGGCTGGCAACACGGTCCTATTGTAATCTTTTATTTTGTCATAGGCAGCTGTTACTGCTCCATTAAGTAATTCGTCAACATACACGTTCATATTAGAATCGCCTTCTTCAGTCTTAATTGGCAACACAGCTGGGTTGCCATCAACCCCTCGGTTATTTTCAGTAGCTTGTTCAGTTTCTAAATCATTTTCATTGTGTCCTGGCAACACTATTGTATTATCAATAATGTCAATATCTTCATTTTCTATTTCGTATTTAATATTTACTGGCAACACTGCATTTGTATCTACAACCTCTTTTTTAAGTTCGCTTGTCTTTGGTAATACTTTTCTATTCAATTCCAAATTCAAATTTTCAGTTGTAGCTTTTAATAAAGTTTC